>BSBM01000223.1:8752500-10097500 GCA_027924585.1 Larix kaempferi | reverse complement strand
GAGCGCATACCTGTAGATCCTGGATAAGATTCTAGCTATTTTTAGCTAATCCTGGAATAGAAAGGTGCATTAGCTGCTTTTACTACTTTTTACCACTTTTTGGTGAAAGCTAAGAGCTAGTTGACTAGTCATAACTGTTTTTTGGCCAACTCATCCTCCATGATGTTTCTTCCTTCCAAATTCTAGATTTGTCATGATTTTCCATCACACATCACTATCTGATCACTAAATCAGAAATTCGTGAGCCTTTGGAGCAACTTGGAGAGAAGACTTTCGACCTAAGGGGGTTTTGCATAATTTTAGTAAGTCTGCTTTTGTGAGGATTCGAATGGCATCCTTATGCATTCGAATATCTGATGTAATTCTATATATTGACAGCCTATTACTTTCCCAAGGTTGGCTGATGTATTATTATTCATGAGAGTAATTCTGTTTGCATCATATGTGATTGTTTTTCAGTGCTCTTGACTAGTTGTGTGAGAATTACTTGTGAGAGTTGTAATTAATTGATCAGATCTTGGTGTGAACTAAATTTCACAAAATAGTATCCTGAAGGTTTTCCTTTGCATTCCCATATAATTATGCAACCAAAATCCACTCCCCAATGCATAGGGGAATGCTTCTACCACCTTTGAAACCTGCAATACCATCCCCTACTCATGATGAACACCAAAATTCCCCATTGCCACTATGAACTGGGAAATGAAAATGAAAAATATTGCGTAGGAATAAAGATAAAACAAATCCCGAAGCATTTCCACGTCCAAACCTCCTGTAGAGCCCTCCACATGCGAGATTAGTTTCTAACGCACCCAAAAATCATAATAATATTTTTTTTCCTTTTCTCCTTAAATTGCTAACACCATCATCTTTTATGATAAAGGTAAGATATCATTCCTACACTTGGGTCGTGTTAGATGGATAGATTTCTGAGTTTGTTACACAACTTCTTTTATGAACTACAACTTTCCCTATGTATGTAATAATATATAGACATGAATAAATGTCACCATTATATATGATTGAAATGCACTAAGTGTATAAATAGAATCCACAAGCATTACAACAAAATTCAACACAATTCAATGTATAAAATAAAACTATAATTCATAAAATTCTTCACATATAAGTGTAACGTACATATAAAAACTTTACCATAATTCACAATTTCTAAATTAAAGTTTCTAGTTAACCACTACCTGATCTATTTCATATCTTATACTTGAATAGGCACAAAATATAACCCATATCTTTTCGATGCCATTCGTTTAGAACATAACAATGACATAAATTTATTCCCTAATGTGCATGCAGCTTCCCTTAACATAAACAAACAAGAGCTACGTGGTGGCAATGTCCTTGACATTGCCACTTGCTCTATTTGTAGGGAAGGATCTATTTACTTGGAGATATGGACAATTGATAGAAGTTAAGATGAATAAAAATAATGTATCCATAAACTTGCTCAAATCATTAATCCTCAACTTTTTATGAAATAGAGGTTTGCCACCACCTCCACCTCCACTCTGTAACTACCGAATGCACACCATCACAACCTATTATGATCTAGTCACCATAACCAAATCAATTCAGTTTTAAATAATGCACAGCGTCGATTTAGAAATCATGAAGACAAAATACATTAACTCGACCTTAGCTGTGATGGATGTTCCATCTGCCAGCTCTAAAGTCGTGAAAAGACCCAACCTTAGCTGTGATGGATGTTCCATTTGCTAGCTCTAAAGTGGTGAAAAGAGAGTCAGTTTTTTTTATATATGGAAACAAGTTTAGAGTTAATTTGATACTCCCATCAGGCAATGCTTGAGCAAGTGTTTCCAGAATTGTGTGTCTTTCTATGCACCGAGCTTCCACGGTATTCAATCCGCTGAACTTCATCATTGGAAATTTAATTAGAAATGAACATAACTTGCAAAGGCGTATGAATTTTCACTTCCATGTTTCGAATGAGTATAATTATCGATTACCCAGCTGTATGTTGTTTTATGAGCTAAACATCTTTTTGGACGCCAGAAGACTTTGAGAAACCTCGCACCCTGCATCACCATGACCAGTAGCAAAGTGAAGCTCCATTATTTTCTCCATGACAGATGAAAACAAGTTTGGTAAGGCTAACAAACATATTGTTCACTCATCCCTCAAGCTGAGGATAATATGGACAAAAGGTATCTGCTACACTAAGAGCATCAAGTGCTTTCCAAGCATTGGCCCACACAGTGACCGCTGCACCCGTCGCTCGAAGAGTATTAGACCACTCCAGCACTAGACTCTTAACGCTGACCCTACATGCATATATCCCCATATATTATTATGTTGAGTCAATACTTTTGTATGCATAAGCCAAGTGTTATTTTTGAGTTATTAATGTTTGTTTTTCTCAACAAGTTCAAAAGTAGTGTTTCTTGAATATTAGAGATGGCCACCACCAATCTCATCCATTCCACTAATGTGCTCTTCATCATATTGATGGCCATGGCCATTGCTATGCATAGAGTACACAGTGCGTGCCTTGTTCTTGTTCTTGATCTTGATCTATCACTCTTTGTTATGTCATTTACTTCCTCCATGTAATTTTCATTGGATTCATAGAGGTCATCCAGGTGTTACTTAGATGATGTAAATATCGACTTGTTGGTCACTTTGGAGCCATTGACTATAACAATCACTTGACATATCTATCGATTGGATTTCCATTTTTTGGATGGTCAACTAAGAGGGTAACGAGATGTCTATGGTTTGGACATCATTGAGCACATAAGACCATTGATTGAGATTTTGTTTTGGCATGAGACCGAGTAAATGTCTCATTGATTATGTAGCTGACATATGTATTACTCATTGGAGAGAGTTGACTAGTTGAAATTCATCGACTAAAGCCATCAACTAGTTATATCTTGGATCGCCAAACATTTTGTGCTTGGAACCTTCAATTGGGATTCCTCGTAGCTAATTAAAGTCAATAGATGTTGCTTGTGTGACAACTGCCATGGTATAGACTGTGTTTATTTAATCGATCCAAATGACTCCCATATTTGATTAATACCTGAAACGCCTTTTTTTTAATTAATCTGTATTATAATGGCTTTGTTTAGGTGCCATTATAACGTGCGAGGAGCTGCCCGTGGAAGTTTGTGCTTTTTCAGTTTCGTCTTATGGTAATAGATGTGTGCTCGAGAAGGCTCTATTGAAAGGACACCACATTGCAATTTTATTGTTAGGTAGCTTATAACTATTAATGTCTTATAACACATTATAAAACTCAGGTTTCACACCTAGCATTGTTAATATATACATCATTAGCGATGGTCAAAACTAACAATAACTGCATATATATATAGTTGTCGGTTGTGATGGCTAACAGATTGGTAGAATGGATCGAAAGCGAGGATTGCATAAATGCGTGTGGCTTGGAACATATGGCTGTGGGCATGTCTACCGATTTTCTACTCGAACAACAATTCAGTCAGAATTTGTGCTCTTTCCAGTTCAGAAACAACTGCCCCAACATCGTGGATCTTTATGTCAATCTCGCTGTAGGAGAAGGTCGGTTCCTCGGATCGTCTTTATCATCATCTCAATAATTCACTTTCATTATTGACATAATCGATTTGAGGCCATGGTTGTGGCAGGAATATATTTACCGAGCATGTGTCGATCTTAGAAAAGTAGTTCTCGCAAACTGATCGAGAAATCCATTGGAGCCCTTGGGCCGCATGGCAACCAGTACATAGTGGAGTTGGGATCTTTGATTCCTGCACCTGCACCCGTCGAAGGTACATTATTAAAGCTCATAAATACACTACGTAACACACATTCTCTTCCCGCCAATCCGTACTTGTTAGTAAGTAGCGCGGATTGGGGGTGGATGACATCAAGGTGGACAGATGTCAGGTGAAACCCCCTAGCTGTTTTTCGAGGTTGACCTCACATCTGTTCAACCAATAGAAAATTAGAAAAATTATAATTATAATTAATAAAATTTGGATTTTAAATGTTCAACTTTAGATTGGAGAATATTAATCTACATTACGGTTAGTTTAATAGCTCCACCCGAATCATATATGTCAAGAACATAATAATAAGAGTACACATATAGACAAATATGCTATGAGCCAAAGCTCTTTTTCTTTTTACAAATACACCCCGATCATAATGGCACAAACCAAACACCCAAACACTCAAAGTCTATAGTAGACGTATAAGGTACATGAGTATAACCAATAACATATATACAATTTCCTAACTTCCCAAACAAGATTATATTGAATTTATACACATAATAACTTGTATACAATTTCCTAATTTCCCAAACATGATTATATTCAATTTATACACATAATAAAAATGTATTTATTTATACATAGAGTGTACATTTCCATTAACCGTATATACACGATGAACAAGTGCAACTTCGGTGCAACTTTTTAAGGGTTCAACTACAATATGAGCTGACCCGAAAGACAACTATAGTACGTAGTGACAACTGACTCTTAACAGATTTCAAAACTCATATTTACAACTCTGATTTCAAAACTCAGATTTAAAATATCTTCTTCCTTACCGGAACAATTAAACTCAAGATTTCTAAATAGCATTTATGTTGCTCAATTGAAAATGGTATTGTGAAATTCATATTCAATTTCAAAATCTATTTATATACAAATTTGACTATTCTGATTAAAATGGTCAATCTTATCATAATATAAAAGTTAATTGCTTTTCTAAACATGAGATCAAAAACGCACAATTAACCTCCATTTTACTGTAAATGTTTTGATGTGAATTCTATTATAATTTGGCTATCAATCATTTCTGCACAGTACTTAAATGTTTTGATGTGAATTCTATTATAATTTGGCTATCAATCATTTCTGCACAGTACGAACTCTTTACATGGTGAAAGTGTGTCTAAAGGTTTTGCACCTTTCTGAATCGACCCACTATGAGTATGAGTGTGTATATAGAGTATGTATATGAGTTGATATTTGATGGATGGCTAGGGTTTACAGGGCGACGATGGAATTCCTGGGCGGTGTGTGGGGGTGTTGAGCCGGGCTACTA
Source organism: Larix kaempferi (assembly GCA_027924585.1). Classification (NCBI taxonomy): domain Eukaryota; kingdom Viridiplantae; phylum Streptophyta; class Pinopsida; order Pinales; family Pinaceae; genus Larix; species Larix kaempferi. Next base: position 10,092,421 of record BSBM01000223.1, on the reverse strand, counting down.
CCAGACGTTGATAGTTTTGTCCGGGCTAGTAGAAGCTGGGCTAGGGTTTCCTGTGATGGCTAGGGTTTACAGGGCGACGAAGGAATTCTTGGGCAGTGTGTGGGGGTGTTGAGCCGGCGGGAAGATGGCTGCGGTTGGAGTGTGGGCTCCCGTGGGTGGTGATAGAATGCAGGAAAAATGGCTTACCTTATTAAGATTGTCTCTGTTTTGGCCGGTTTAGCTCCATATCTGAAAACGGGAACTTGCTATCCGGCGCTGTCGGCATAGGTGTGTGGACCAACCTGTTGACTGTGTAAGCCATCTTGGGAACCATTGAATTTGTTAATGAATTTCATATTAGTGGTTATTACGCCGTGGTTTTCTCCGGTTTGTGGTCGCTGTTGGAATGCCGTAAAGGGTATCGTGGTTATTTTATAATGATATCCCACTGCAGCTCCTGTCTCTGTAGCTTCCATTGTTCCTAGCTGCTGGCTCCGAATTAGGCTTTGTGATTTATATCTGTCAGGGTATTTGATAGGGGTTATCAATCCACACGGTGTGGTGTGTGGGGTGCCTGCCGGTATGGGGGATAAAGTGATGGCACCCATTCCCTCGGCGGACAATAAATTGAGTGTGTCTGATTATATGATAGAGGAAGCGGGTCTATTTAAACCGGACTCCTTCTATAAAAACCAGCTTAAAGGAAAGCGGGCTCTAAACCTTTCTAGCCAACAGGTGCCGCCTCGTGGCAAGGCATTCAGGGGACAGATGGCAGGGGGGACGACAGCTGGTGAAAATGGGGGTTCGAACCCATCCGTCAGCAGTGGACGAGGATTACCTGGTGCAGAAAATAGAGATAAGCTCGGGTCATCTTCCCGCGTGGCTCGACGCTTAAATGGTAAATATTTTCGCAGACCTGGTGAAGCTTGGCTAACCGTTGGCAGGGACATTGGGCTTGAGGAGGTGGTAGAGTTTAACATGACTGTTTTGGTTGGCAAGTTTTCTTATCACGCCATGAATCGTCGAGATATTGTCAACTGGGTCACGGAGAAGTGGAGTCCTATACTGAAATACGCTCCACAGATTTTTGCCCTGGCATGCGGATGGTACGGGTTCAAATTCGAGCAGGAGGCACAATGTGACCTCATTATGGGGCATCTATGGCTATATGGCCCGGGTAGCCTTATGCTGCAAAAGTGGCAAACTGATTTTGATCCTGAGACGACATCGGCGAGGCTCCAGCACTTGTGGGTCCTTCTGCCTAGACTACCTTTGGCACTCTGGAATCGTGGGGCTTTCGAAGCCATCGGCAACTGCATTGGGAGGTTTTTACATGTCAAGGAAGAGCACCTTAATGGTTTTGATCGACGCATGGGATGGGTCCTTGTGGAGGTAGATATTTCTTTGGGGCTGATAGATGTGCTTAACATCAACTAGCGCGGCAGAAAACTCACACAAATCATAGATTATTGGGGAATCCCATTCAGGTGTTCAAACTGCAAAGAGGTGGGACATTTGTGGCGTCAGTGCAATGCACCGGCTTCTTCTGGTCGTCTTAGAGATGGGGGTCCGTTCTGGTCCTCGGACGATGGTAGTGACATGGAGATGGACTTGGAGGGCTCACTGGATGGATTCTCCAATAGGGTGCCCATCCACGATGCACCGGATTTGGCATTGTTCCGTAAGTTAGAATCACAGGACCCTAACTTCTTCAATTCACTGAATGAGTTAGATATTTCTTTTATAAATGCATTAGATTTAAACAATGGAAATAATGGTAACTATTTGAGTCGTCGACATCACATGATTTCAAACTCCTCTGGGTCCGAACATGTTTCAAACGAATCTTCCAGGAATGATGACCCTGCCTATGAGAAAGAGCCGATTGGGAATGTGAATGTGTCATGCCCTGCTGATTCCTCCCCTGTCATATCTGGTACCCCTGATATTCCTCATACAGGGTCCACAACTGTTATCATAACTAGCGATTCTGAGGGTCCTACCTTGGCTCGGGATGTAAGTGGGGGTGGGATAAAACAGGAGGGAATTAAATACCAGACTAAAGACTTGGGGGGGGACCGGGTGGTACTAGCCCGGTGACTAAGCCGGCATCGATTGGTCATGGTGGGAGACCGGACACATCATTGGAACCAGGTGAGAAAATATTGCTTATCCCATCGTACTCGGAAATGGTGAAGAAGATGCCTATCCCAACTTATTACAAAAATTGGTCGGTTGATGAGTCTGTGCCACCTGGCGGAGAAATGGGGGGCTCGTCGGGTTTGAAGAACTCTGATCAAGTAGGGGTCAATAACAATGCCACTGCGATTCCCCCTGAAACTATGGGAAATATATGTGTTCAAAAGGGGGTACATAGGGGGGGATTGGCCTCAGATCTCTCTCCTCTTAAAACGAGGAGTGCTAGGAAAAACAAGAAGGCCACCCTGGGGGGGAATGCGGATGGCCATTGTAATGTGGAATCCCCCAAATCTGCGGATACCCGGGCTCTTAGAGGAATGAAAGCCCTTGCAAGGGTTCGCAAATGATCTTTTTCTCTTTAAATATCCGGGGTGTGGGGGGTCTACCCAAACAATTGGCCCTTAAGAGAGCTCTATGTATCATAAACCCAGATTTGGTTCTTCTTCAGGAAACTATGGTTTGTGTCGAGAAGGCTCGCGTTTTCTTTAACAAAGTTAAGCCGGGATGGATGGTTTGCACTATGGATGCTATGGGTCTATCAGGTGGTCTATTAGCTGCTTGGAATCCATTAGTATTGAGACTAAAACCATCTATCACCTCTCTGGGAATCTTGTTATCTGGTAACATCAGGGGGGTGGAAAAAAACTTGAATATTATCAACTGCTATGGGACGTATGCTGACCGGGTGACATTTTGGGATAATGCAGCTACGGGACACCTGCTGGAATTGGAAAACTTGGTTCTGGATGGGGATTTAAATTTCACTTGGGGAGATGAGGAGGTCTGGGGCACATTGGCTTGGAGAGATCCGCTGGGAACTTATTTTAGTAACCTCTTCTTGAAATTCTCTCTTGTTGATATTGCTCCTCGACCATTGGCTCCAACTTGGTCAAATGGCAGGCTGGGGGATATGAGGATTCAGAAACGCATTGATCGTTATTTTGTATCGGAATCTCTGCTGGATGCCTCCAAAACTACAGGTCCTGGATCCATCAAATTAAAATTAGTGATCATCTCCCTATTATCCTTCAATTTGATGAGGAAGCCACACATCAATGCTATCCATTCAAATTCAACTCCACATGGCTTTCGGATGTGGAATACACTTCGGGTGTGAGTTCTAAATGGCAACAGGTGGATGTATCGGGGGAGAGGTCAGCAATGGACAAGCTGGCGGTGAAGCTTAAGGCTATAAAATATTATACTATTATGTGGGAGAAAAATAAAAAAGCTATGATGAGTAGAGAACTTGCTGAGATCGAAATGGAAGTGGCCTTTCTGATGCAGAGATCAGTTGGGTCTGGGATTAGCCCTAGGGATGCGTTAAAACTTTCCTCTATGGAGAGCCGTAAATTAAAAATACTACTTATTCAAGAGGAATCCTGGAGGATGAAGAGTAGGGCAATATGGCTAAAGGCTGGGGATCAGAACACAAAATTCTTTCACCAGTATGCGGATTCACGAAGGAAGCAGAATACTATTTGGGATCTTAATGATCATAGTGGTCGACGGATCTGGGGGGCGGAGGATCTAATGGAGGAGGCCGTGCACCATTTCTGGGAATACTACTGTGACCCAAAAAACACATCTCTGGCTTAACAATTTAAGATTATCATGGAGTACCCCCGCATGTTTAATGATGAGGAGGGGGACGACATATTTAAGGATGTGTCTTTGGGTGATGTGGAAAACACATTATGTGGATTTGTGAAAGATAAATCGCCTGGTCCGAATGGTTGGACGGTGGAACTATTTATCCATTTCTTTGATATTATGGGGGAGGATATCAGACTGGCTGTTGATGAATCCCAGAAATTAGGCAATGTCTCTGGGGCACTCAACACAACATATTTTCCCCTCATTCCAAAAACATCACACCCTAATAACTATGGTGAGTTCAGACCCATAGCCCTATGCAATCTTGTCTACAAGATTATCTCTAAGATCATTGCAGATCGGGTCAAACCTGTTCTCTCTAGACACATTTCATTGGAGCAGTATGGGTTTCTACAGGGCCGACAGATTGATGATGCGGTGGGGGTGACTCAAGAAATTTTTCACACTGTAAAACAGAAGGGACTTGAGGCACTTATTCTACAACTGGACTTGGTGAAAGCTTATGATAGGGTGAACTGGGATTTCATGAGATTAATACTGATTCAGATCGGGCTGCCATAGAAGGTGATGAAATGGATTATGGCCTGTATATCCTTGGTAAATTATGCTATATTGATTAATGGACATCCCACAGATTTCTTTGTAGCCTCCCGGGGCCTTCGTCAGGGATGTCCACTATCGCCGCTCCTCTTCCTACTGGTCATTGAAGGTCTGAGTCTATCTATTCATAGGGCTAAAAGAGAAGGGTTGATAGAAGGCATTAAAATTACTAGAGATATCTTTGTTACACATTCTTTGTTTGTGGATGATGTGATGCTATTCGGGAAAGGTATCCTTGCAGAATGGATGCAATATAAGAGGATTCTTAACTTGTTCTGCTCGGTATCAGGTATGATCATCAGTTTTACGAAATCACAATTTTTGAAACATTCCCTTTTGGTGGATGTGGAATGCTCGATTAGTTCTGTTCTACCATTTAAATTCAAGGAGATGGTGGCTGGAACGAAATACCTTGGCTTTTTTATAAATCCTGCAAATTACATGGTGCATGACTGGTCTTGGCTTGTTAGACGATTTGAAGGATGCATTAGTCACTAGAGTTTCCGCCATTTATCCTTGGGTGGCAGACTTACACTGGCAAAAGCAGTCTTGCAGAATGTGGGAGTGTACTGGTTCTCACTATGCAAATTCCCAAGATCCATACTTAGCCTAATTCGTCGAAAGATGTTCAGCTTCTTATGGTTGGGGGGTGGTGCACATGAAAAATTTCATCTTATAAAATGGTCTACTTTAGCTCGACCCTAGAAATTGGGGGGATGGAATATTAAGGATCTGGATTTATTTGTAAAGGCCCTCCATGCAAAAAGTCTTTGGCGTGCTCTCTTTGATAATTCTGCCTGGGGAAGGATAATTCGAGCTAAGTACCTGAAAAACTCCCCTATTGCAAACTGGCTTAGATTGGAGCGGCCGGTTACATTGGGAGTATCTAATATTTGGAATGGATTGATGGGATCGTTCAAGGTAATTTCTCAATGGATTGCTTGGATTCCTGGCAATGGCCGGGACATTAAATTGGGGCTTGACCCGATCTTGGGGGGACCCTCGGGCCATACCCTATCTGTGGAGCTTAGGACTCATCTAAGAACAAATGGCTACTTCACATTGGCACATGCGGTCGGGCAGTATAAGGATGGTCGGACACATTGGATCTCGGCGACACAGCTGGGCCTATCAGGTTCCATGGGAAATGAATGGAATGGATATATCAGGTCGTTTTATCATTCAAATTTACGACTATCAGATTCTGCTGACAGATTGGCTTGGTCGTGGAATGTGTCATGTGGCAATGTTTCGACAAAATTGGCATATGATGCAATTTTTGGCGAATCACATTCTGTTATTCGATGGTGGGAAAAATCTATTTGGAAATTGGTCATTCCCCTCAAGATAAAGTGTTTTATCTGGATGGAATTATCTAATAGAGTACTCACTTGGGACAATATATGTCGTAGAGGCTATAATGGTCCGGGATGGTGCCCACTTTGCTGCTCAATGGAGGAGTCTGTTGATCACCTATTATCGTCCTATACTTTCATTAAGGAACTTTGGGAATATATCGCATATAAAGCAGGTGTTCATTTACGATGGGGATACCAAACTCTTGATGATTGTTTGGGGGCTTGGTCTCGACTTTCTTCAGATTGTGTTGAACTACCATACTTTATGATCTGGGAGGTGTGGCGAACACGCAATGCATGTATATTTGAAAACTTAACTCCTCACCGTGATACAATTTGCTATAGAACATTAGCTGCACATAAGGAATATATAGCTACTTGGGGTGCTAGTGTTGGTGGGATGGCTCAGAATCAGAAATATTGATTGGCTCCTCCAATCTTGGTATTTCCTTATGGTTTCTTTGATGGTGCGGCTGTGAGCGGCTTTGGACTGGGTGGGGCGGGCGCAATTATTCACATCTCCAACAATTTCTCTATTCACATGTGGTTAAATCTGGGTATTGGAACTAATACTAGGAGTGAGATTTGTGCTCTATGGAGTTTACTTTTCTGGGCTTGCCTGAGAAAGATCTCTTCCTTGGTTATATTTGGTGACTCTTTAGCAGTTATCAATTGGGCTAGGGGCACTTCTGCCCTCAATGTTCTACTGCTTTCACATTGGATGGAAGAGGCCCGAAAGCTTATTCTTGAATTTGAACACATTCACTTTGATCATATATATAGAGAGGTTAATTTGGAGGCGGATATGCTCTCAAAGCGGGCTCTTAACTCTCAGGAGGGGGTCATCATGTGGCAGGAATGGAGGGATGATATACTCATTTCACATGGTTCTTATCAGTTACATTGGGCTGAATGATTTATGTACACTCACTTTTTTCCTTCCATGATTTATGTGGCATTATTGTCTTATATGACATTAGCTTCTGTTGTGTAGATACTTAAAGAATTCTGCGTCCAACCTCTTGTTGGGCACTTATACATACTCTCATTTTTTGTGGCCTATATTACAGTCACGTACAGTTGCTGTTTCGGCATATACAGTTAGGGTGTAAATGTTGCATTACACTTCGCCTCTGGATGATGATTTTTTGTGGTTGATTTGCTACATAATTTCAGATGTTAACTTTAGTTTTTGTTTATATTCTGGGCCTAATTTTGATCAGTACATTGTATATGTTGTGGCAGTTTTGGCCACAGTTTATGTTTGCTGGATACATGTTTGTATTGTTATTTTTGGGACATGTGGCACTTATTATTGATACTTTCTGGGCTAGTATGGCTGATATGTTGCTGTTGTAGACGGTATACCCCTGGTAGGGTGATATGACTTTGGTTAAGATTGACAGTTGGCTTTATTTACTATTTCGTATATTAATAGTAAGTTGAATTTTTCTCTGAAAAAAAAAGAGTATGTATATGGGAATGGATTCCAATTTTGAATATCGATTTTATCAAAAATAAGTTTAAGATACTACTCAAAATCAAATTTTATAGAACAAAAAAACATTAATATGTGAAATATTTGTTTATTTTATTTTATTTTTTTCAAAATTAATATTTATTATTATTAAATCTATCAATTGGTAAACAAATATATTTACCATATGCAATAATGAAATGAAAATTAATTGATTTCAATTTATATACATTTTAAATTTTTAAATTTTATACTAACGAAAATCAATTGGCTTCATTCCTACCAAATTTAATAGTGAAAATTAATTGACTTCATTTCATATAGGGAACAAAATATATGAGGTTTCAAATATTTAATTTTATGATTCGCCAAGTTAGTTGAAATAAATCACATAAGAATAATGGTGAGTGTGGTTTCAAATAAGTGTCATACGATTAATTTCATGATATCCCAAATTGGAAATTATCAATATATACACTAACATTAAAATAATGTTTTTTGATTTAGTTTGAAGTTATATATATATTTTTAATTTTTAAATAAATTTATTCATTTTTCACATGATTGATTTTGGGTTTTAATTAAATTTTTTATTAAGTTTAAAATTTAATTTTAATTAACACTTTGTTATTAAAAAAATAATATACATAATAAAAATATAAAATTTTTGTATTAAATTTAAATTTTACTTTAATTAAAAAATTTATATTAAAAAATTAATAATACAATCTTTTTATTAAAAATACGAAAATAAAATTATAAAACTGATATTATATTATGATAAGTTTAATATAATCAAATTAAATATAAAACAATTATTTCAAAGTTAATAAAATAACTTTATTATTAATATTGTAATGGAGAAAATTAATGTAATATAATGAAATGAATCTCAGAATAATGATATTTTAATATTATAAGATTTTAAATAAATCTAAAGGTTAAAAAGTTATATTTTATATTTATAATATCAAAGTTATTATTTTTATATTTTGAAATTTTTTAAATAAAATATTGTAAAATAAGTTTGATAAAAAAAATATAAAAAATAAATCAAAATTATATAATTAAAAAAACATAATTAAAATTTTTATTAAATTTAAATTTAAATAATTATATTTTATATTTAATATTGATTTTTCTATTTAAAAAAAAAAATTACAATGGTTCATTCATTTTTTAATATGCATTTACCTATAACATAACAATAAATTATATAATGTTATTAAAATGATTCATATTAAATATGAATTTTAACTAACATTTTTTTTACAACTATGAAATTTGCTGATTAAATCACATATGAGTTGAGTAGTAGTAAAGCTATAAATATATTTATTAAATATATTTATAGCTTTTTATTGAATACACATATCACTATTTATTAAATATATTTATAGCTTTTTATTGAATACACATATTTATTTGAGTATTTATTTTCATGGAGTGTTTTTATTTGACTTCATTGGTTTTTAAAAATATATGTATTGATCTTGTGTAAAATTATCTTCAACCATTCTTGCCAATGAACATTTGCAAGAACTAAACACCTTGGTTTAAAGAGATAGATATATAAACTAAATATATAATATAAGTTGTTACTATTCATCACATTTAACTAAATATGATGTGTACATGAAAAAAGATAATTCATTTTAGTATCTATAATCAACAAGATGAGTATTGATTAATCTTTCCAATTATTATTTTCATATTTTTAAAATTTTAAATGAAATATTGCAAAATGAGTTTTGATAAAAAATATTAAAAAAATCAAATTTATACAAATCAACCATGCCATACAAAAGTCAACCAAAGCCATACAAAAGCCAACCATGCTCAAATAAAGGTCACCCATAGCTAACCATAGTCAACCGAATGACAACTAGGTTCAACCAAAGTCAACTAAGTTCAACCAAAGTCAACCATGGCAACCTAAGGTCAACCAAAGTCAACCATGGTAAATTATGGTCAAACATGGTCAATCAAAATTCAACCACAGTCAACTATGGCAAACCAAAGTGAACCATGTTGAACCAAAAGTCAACCATAGTCAACTAAAGTCAACCATGGTCAACCAAAGTCAACCATGGTCAACAATGGTTAAACATGTTCAACCATGGGAAATCATAGTCAACCATTCTCAACCACAGTCAACCATGGTCAAGCATAGTTAAGCAAGGTCAACCATAACCAACCATAGTAACCCATGATGAACTATAGTGAACTAAATTCAACCATGGTCAATCAAGGTCAACCAAAGTCCGCCATGGTAAATCAAATTCGGTCATGGTTAATCAATGTCAAGCATGGTCAAGCATAGACAACCATAGTCAATCGAAACCAACCATAGTCAACCAAAGTCGACCATTGTCAACCAAAGGTTAACCAAAGTAAACCACCATAAACTAAAGTCAACCATGATCAACCAAAAGTCAACCATCGTCAACCAAAGTCAAGCATGTTTAACCATAGTCAACCATGGTCAACTATAGTCAACCATAGTTAACCATGGTCAACCAAAGCTAACCATGGTGAACCATAGTCAAGCATAGTCAACCATGGACAACCATAGTTAACAATAGTGAACCATTCCCAACCATAGTCAACGAAAATTCAACCATGGTCAACCAAAGTCAACTATGGTAAACCATAACCAACCATAGCCAACCATGGAAAACCAAAGTCTACCAAAGCCAACCATGGTCAACCAAATTCAATCATGGTCAACCAAAGTCAATCATGGTCAACCAAAAGTCAACCAATGTCGACCATGTTCAACGTGAGTCTACCATTGTTGACTTTAGTTAACCAAAAGTCTACCTTCGTCAACCAAAAGTCAACCATAGTCAACCAAATTTAACCATAATCAACCAAAAGTGAACCATTGTCAAATAAAGTTAACCAAATTCAACTATGGCCAACCATAACCAACCATAGCCAACCATGGTTAACCAAAGTAAACCAAAGCCAACCATAGTTAGCCAAAGTTAACCAAGGTCAACCAAAAGTCAATGAAAGTCACCCATAGTAAATCAAATTCAACCATGGTCAACCACATTTGACTTTGGTTAACCAAAGTCACCCATAAGTCAACCATGTTATAAAAAGTCAACCATATTAAACAAAAAAATCAATTATGGCCAACCAATATCAACCAAAGTCACCCATGGTCAACCATAACCAACCATAACTCACCATGGTAAATGAAAGTCAACCAAGTCTAGCCGTGCTCATCCAAAGTCAACAATGGTAAACCAAAGGCAACCATGGTAAATCAAAAGTCAACCAAAGTCAACGATAAATAACCAAAGTCAACGATGGTCCAACATGGTCGATCGTGGTTGACTTTGGTTGACCATGTGTGACCGAATTCAACCACATTAAAACAAGTCAACCAATCTCAACAATAGTCAAATATAGTTACCAAAGTCTAATAAAGTCAACCATGGTCAGCCATCACTGTTCAACCAAAGTCAACCATGGTAAACTATGGTTAACCATTGTTAACCATGCTTAACTAAAGTTAACCATAGTCAACCATGATCAACCAAAGTCAACCATGTTCAAACAAAAGCCAACCAAATTCATTCATGGTAAACTAAAGTCAACCATGGTCACCAAAAAGTCAGTGATCGACAAACATAGTTGAATAAATCCAAACAAAGGTCAACCCTAATCAACAAAGGTCAACCATGGTAAACCATAATGAACCATAATCAAGTAAAGTCAACCATGGTAAAGTAAAGTCAACCATGGTAAACAATAGTGAACCATAATCAACTAATGTCGACCATGGTAAAGTAAAGTTAACCATGGTAAACCAAAGTCAACCTTGCTCAATTGTAATCAACGAAAGTTAACCAAAATCAACCATGGTTAACCAAAAATCAACCAAAAGTAAATCACGGTATACCAAAGTCAACCATGGTCACCCAAAAGTCAATGAAAGTCAACTTAAGTCAACCATAATCATCCAAAGTCAACCATGGTCAGCTAAAGTCAACCATATTCAACCCAAGGAGACCAAAAGTCAACCATGGTCAACCAAAGTAAACTCTGGTCAACTATAATCAATGAAAGTTATCCAAAGTCAATCATGGTCAACCAAAAAGTCAACCACAACTCAACCATGGTAAACCAAAGTTAACCATGGTCACTCAAAGTCAAACATTGTCAACCATGGTTAACCTTAGCCAACAATAGTCAATCATCGTCAACCAGAGTCGACCATGTTCAACTTGAGTCAACCATGGTCAACCATAGTAAACCATAATCAATTATAATCAACTAAGGTCAATCGAAAGTCAACCACAGGCAACCATGGTTATTTAAAAGTCAACTAAAGTAATTTATGGTCAACCATAGTAAGCCAAAGTAAACCAAAGACAACCGTGGTAAACCAAAGTCAACCATGTTCAACCAAATTCAACTATGTTCATCAAAAGTCAACCACACTCAACCATGGTAATCCAAGAAGTCAATTATTCAACCAAAGTAAACAATACTCAACCAAACTCAACCAAGTCAACCAAAGTCTACTAAAGTCAACCAAATTAAACCATAGTCAACTAAATATGGCATATGTTTTTATAATAATGCATCTCAATGTGGCATATGTTTTAATAATAATAATAACAATAATAATAATATCTTATTATTATTATTATTATTATTATTATTAAATCCTCATTATAAATTATAATTTATTATTTATTACTATTATAATTATATTTTCTTATTTTTATTTACAATTATTTTAATTAGTAATTAATAATTATTACTTATAATAATAATAATAATTATTTTACTTCTATAATAATAATAATAATAATTATTATTATTATAAAAAATATAAAAATAGAAATTATTATTATTATTATTATTATTATTATTAATAAGAATAATAAAAAAATAAAAATAAAAATTATTATTATTATTATTATTATAGTTATAATTTTAATTATAAATCTTCGTTATAAATTATTTCCATCTATTAATTATTTCTTATTTATAATAATAGAAATAAAAATAATAAAACTATTTTTATTCTCTTATTTATTATTTTCTTATATTTTTTAAAAATATTTTATAATAATAATAATAATAAAAATATTCTTATTTTCTTATTTTTTTAAAATATTTTATAATAATAAAAATAATTATAAATACAAAATATAATTATAATAATTATAAATGAAAATAAGTAATTAATTAAAATAAAAATAAATATTAAATATTAATTATTCATTGAAATAATTGTAAATGAAAAATATAGTAAGAAAATATAATTATAATAATAATAAATGAAAATAATTTATAATGAGAATTGGTAATTTTAACAATAATAATATTTTTTTAATAATTTTTATTATTATTATTATTATTATATAAATATATGCCCCATTGCGATGTATTGTTTACAAGAACAATATATGTGTACACAATAATAATTTTTTTAAATTATTATTATTATTAGATATTTCAATATTTGTTATTTTATAATAATAATAGATGTTAATATTATTATAATTAAATAGCTATTATTACAAAATACTTAATTATTACTCTAAATTATTTATAATTTATTAAACATAATTATAAACTAATTATTTTTATAAAATATTTAAAATAATATTTGTTATTAAATATTTAATTAGTAATTTATTAATTACAATTATAAAATAACTATTTTTATAAATAAAAATAATTATAATTTTAAAATAATAATACTTATTATTATTAATATTTACCATAATATTACTATTAAAACTCACAAAATATTTTCCTCGGGTCGACGGTCAACTAGCAAGCCATATTAATATTAATAATATGGTTTATATATGTCGATCGATGTATATCAACCATGGCCATAAATTTTAATACGGTTGATATACGCCGTTCGACGTATATAAACCATATTATTAATATTAATATGGCTTGCTAGTAATAATATTACTAGACAGTCAAACAGGGTCTACATCAACTATAGATCGCCTTCCATTTGTATGCACAGTCTAAAGAAGAAACACAGAGCGATGGGTTTACACACTCCACATCCTTAACACACATTGTATTGGCTATCGATACAAGAAAAAATATAATAACAGTGGGTCCATACACATCCTCAACATCATACATGACTAACATCGTTTAATAAAAGGTGGCATGACAACCAGGGTCTCGATAGAGAGTGAAAAGACAAATCGCCAGGATCTTTCCCCACAATCGCAACGGACTTGAAAGGGATAGACAAAGAAAAAAAAGGGGGATAACAACTCAGTCACCTAACCAGTGCGAGCGCATCTATCAAAGATCAGAGCTGCCATGTAAGGAAGCATTGAGATCGGGAAGTGAATTTTGAAAAAATAAAACAAACAGTGGATATGTACAGATCAAACAGGGATTTCTCATTCATTTAAATACACATATAGTCACTAATGAAGGCATTAGGCCTAGAGATCATGCCATAAGTGCCAACTATTTCATGTTCTAAAGTATAACACATAAATCATACAAATAAGAAAAAACTGCATTGATTCATTTAATTACTTATGAAGTAAAATACTTGCAATTTATCCAATTATTAATTTGTAATTATCACATAACTTATATCTAACTTATTGTTACATTATTAACTTAATATTACATAATCCAATATATTTTCCATCAGAATCGTCCATATATAAATGCTACAAATAGACAAAAATTGCAATCATTCATTGATTATGAAGTAAAATAGTTATTTACCCAAATTTAATTATCCAAGTGATAGCTATTTCATGATGTAAAGTATAATACATAAATTCTACAAATAGGTAAGCCCCAAAAGTTGCATTAATTAATTAATTATGAAGTAACATAGTTATTATTAATCATGATGATATTATCCATCACAATCACTAATGTGTCAATTATTTCAATTTGGATTAAATCATTAAACGATAACACAAAATTCCTACAAATAGGCAAAAAAATGCATTCATTAATTGATTATGAACTAAAATAGTTATTCTTAATTTGTATAAGTGATTCGGAAAATGGAATACGTGACACATCTCATCCACCTTGAGCTCATCCCAATAAAACAATACTTTTGATTTATGTTTCTATTTTCCAATGGTTTAGCAAAGAATTTTCTTGATGACTTAGATAAGGCAACAAGAGTAGCTACCATTATCAAGAATAATTTAATTTCTCAATAACAAAATATAATTTACCAATCCCCTTACTTCTTTTCTTCATATTATTTTTTTAATTAAGAATAAAATGTTAACGTTATTTTTAAAAATAAGAAAAATATTATGGAGGTTATTAATTTGTTTTAATATATTATTTATATAAGCAAATATATTAAAGAAGATATTTATTTACTTTCCATAGTTCTCATTCTCCACCTTATTGTTTACATCCTAGTATGGAGGAGATGTGATGTTGCCAGGTTACATTATGTAAGGTAATGTTTCCATGGAGTAGATGTTCTCACATTACATACTATGTAACTTAACATTGAGCACAATAATAATTTAGCCTACATAAATTTTAATTAAAAAATTAATAATAACTTTTAAAGAATAGGAAAAAGTAATAAGTAAAACAATGAAAAAGAATTAAAAGCTAAAAATTTGTTAAAAAAGTATTTAAACAATGTAGAAAAATTAAAAGTGAAACAATGTTAAATTGTTAAAGTATTATGTAATGTGATAGATTGTGATTGAGGTGTGTTTAAAACATGTGTTTTAACTACTCAAAATAGTTTTTATAGAAAAAATAAAAAGTAAAACAATGTTAAATAGTTAAAAGTATATACATTAATAAAGTTAAAATGTAAAATAGTTAAAGGTATATAGATCATTCAAATTAAATAGGTCAAAATAAGTCATGAAGGGGATTTGATGTCTCATGGTAGATCCACATTTTATATGGATCTAGGTTGGTAATTATCACACAGACAACAACTTTCACAAGCTTCTAATATGTGTTCAACATATATTTTCATTATAAATTTTGTGAGAGTCAATTCTTATTTTAGCAATATTGATTATTATATACTTATGATATGTGCTTCTATTTTCCAATGACTTAGCTTCTATTCTTCCTTATGTCTTTTTTTAATGTTATTGTTCCAATTAAGCTCGTAAGATTAATGGTATTGTTCCAATTAAGAAATTAACATGCAATTAATTAATTAGTTTTAATATTTTATTTATATGAGTAATTTTTTTAAAGAAAAACATATTCTCGTCCTCCATCTTATTATTATTATCACTTTTATAGTTCTCGTCCTCCACCTTATTATTATCACAATGCTAACAATTTTAATCATTTTTGAAGATTTTTTTAACAACCATTTTCATTATGAATCAATGTTCCAAGGGGACGCGTCCTACAAGGTCAGGGATGTGTTTCTCACGTTTCCTGCGTCCCGGCGTCCCGAGGACTCTTGAAGAAATGTTTCCCCCCAACCCATGCCCCTAATATTTTTCCATTATTTTCACTTTTTACAATCCCTACTTAGTACTACTTAGAAAATAAATCAATGTATTTAGTGATGATGATGCTTAACATCCACTGAGACCAACTTTAGTCTATCGGACCTTAAGAAGGTTATTACTTGGTTTGATTTAAACTTTTGATCCTATGCTGAAAAAGCTTAGAAAGAAGCTTTCCAAGCTCACTATAATTTTTTCAAGTCAGGAGGTTAGAAATGTTTGTATTGTAGCAAATACTATGAAACTCATATCTAATGTGTGTGTAAGTAGGACACTCTAAGAGAAAGTGATTTTCATCCTCAACGCTCATAGACTTACAAAGATGGCAAACCCTTTCCGCCCACATATTTTTGGGAATAGACCAACACCCTATTTCACTACGGAGCTCATGAGAGTTTGTTCTAATCTTGGCTATATTCATTTTCTTCTTTGAATTAGTTATTATCGAGAGATAATTATGATCTTCAAATTAGGGTTAATGACCTTCTTATAGTATCTTAGTTTTCTCTTAATCGCTAAATTTCCCCCGCACCACAATTTCTCTTTAAAATTAGAAGAAATAATATTTTTGACATTATCGATATTCTGCAAAGTGTCATTTTCATCAATGCCCCAATGGTCTAACTAAGCCATTGTATCTTTACACCAACTCTGCTTGAGGCGTAATTGGTTTTGACTTGAATTTAAAGCAATTTTAGGAAGTCTCTCGTTTTCCATGTTATTTATATTTTGCTTGTACATCAGGTACCTAGTCATAGCCATGCTCTCGATGGTGGAAAGACCCACTTCTAAGAGGAGAATAGGATAAGGTGTGTTGCTTTTAATTTTGAGGTTATAAGTTATAAACCGCTTCTAGATTTGCTCAATCTTTCTCCAAGATTCTCTGGAAATGCTGCACCCCCATACTTCACAATTGGATAAGATAACGGGGATGAAAAGAGTTTCAAAGAGGAACTTATTTTTATCCTACATGACCAATCTGACTGATTTACAATTATTTTCAAGACCAAAATAAGCTTTCCATCCTCTATTAATCCTTTTCTCAATGTTGTGGTTCCAATTGAGCTTGTGATGGATATCAATTCCAAGATACTTGTAATAAGTCACTTCCTCCAATTTACTGTTATCATAAATAAATTTTTCATAGGTGTTTTTCTTAGATTTTATAATCATAACTTTTTCCTTGTCGGTGTTAATAGTCATACCCGTGTTAGAGAAGACATATTTGATAATTCTTAATTGTTTATTGAGATCAAAGGGGCACCTTGCCATAAGAAAAATATCATCATTATAAAGGAGGAGGATGATAACTATCTCAGCTAAGATCGTGCCAACACAACCTACTTCTTCCAAACACCTTTCTAGTTTATCGATGTAAATTCCAAAAAGGGTAGGGGAGAGGGGGAAACCTTGCTTAACTCCAATATTACAGTTTATATCCGCTGATCAACCATCGTTATTCTTAAACTTGGAAATGACATTTTCATATAACCTTATCGCAGTAGCTCTCAATTCAAAAGGAACATTAATCTCCTCTAATCTATTCCATAGGTTATTTCTAGGCACTGTATCAAAATCTTTCCTAAAGTCCGCAAAGCAACAAAAAAGATCTGAATTATTATTATGACATCCTCTGCAATGATCCTAAGTGTAACGAGGTGGTCCTTGGTTGAATGATTCCTTCTAAAGCCTGCTTGGACTTTATCCCTCTTACCTTCCATCTCTATCCATTCATTGATCTTCTTTTCTAAGATAATACCGTATAACTTGGATAGGAGAGGGATAATCATAATGGTCTGATAATTAGAGGGGTTATTTTTATCGCCACTTTTGAAAATAAGAATAATGAGGCTCTAAGTCCAAGTTGTAGTGAACCCTTGCTTGACTGCTAAATTAAAGAGTTTGTGGATGTGCGAGATGAGGACATGCCCCCTAATTTTTTAGATTTATGCTTGGTAGCCTTCAATGTTTTTGGCTTTTCCATTTGCTAAGCACTTAACCCCGAAATCTATGTCTTATAATGAGAAAAATTCTTTAGTTGTAAGGAGGGTTTGAATGTTATCTTTGATATCTGAGGATTCGTAAAGCATTTTAAGATAAGAATTCCAATCTTTTAAAGCAATCTTATTATCTTCTTTTGTTTTGCGAGTTAGAATTTGCATCCATAATTTCTTAGGAGCCCCCTTGGAGAGGTGTAAGATATTTTCTTGTTGTTTACTAAGATAGTGCTTTTTTGTTTTAATTAGGGTTTTGTACTGATTTATCTTCTCCATTTTTATCAATTCTGAAGTAGCTTGCTTAATTTATTTTCTCACATTTTTACACCCTTGATCATACTAAGGGTTGGTTATACTATCTCTCTTTTTAACTGAGGCTTCAATAGAGAGCTTGCTAATGGATGATGAGAGGGTTGTGGTAAATTATGGTAGATATTTTCTATATTCTCCATACTAGATAAATGAAATAAATTGTTTTTTATTTTTATAATTTTAGGGACGTCCCCAGTTCCCCCGAATTTCCCTAAAATTTGGGGGTGGTCTCCACGCTTCCCGAATGTGCGTTTCCCCACTCCCGCGTACATTGTCCCAAAAAATTAGGGGAACATTGTGAGAGTTCATTTTTATTTTCATAATATTAATTTTCTTATTTAAACTAATTAATATAAAATATATTTTTGATATATATTTCTATTCTCCAATTTCATGTTGGTCCAAGATTCTAAAGTAAAGTATAACATTATCAAAAGAAATTTCATTTTTTTCTCAAACCTAAAAATACACAATTTTTATTCTAGCCCGCACGAGTGTGGCTCATTGGCGGTTCAGTTGTTATGAAGTCACAGTTGGAAATGGAGGTCATGAGTTCAAATCACACCCGGCTTTACCCGTGTCCCATGATTGCGGGGTGTGTGGGGCACCTAGGGGTATAGTGGTAGTGGGATTAGATCCCTAGACCCCGTGTCATGCGAGTACCAGCCTAGTCTGCAGTTGCCGTTTCCCCTAGTTACAAAAAAAAAAAAAAAGATACACAATGTTCAACTCAAAACTATAAGTTATTTTCTTAATTTTATTGTTTCAACTAAAGTTATTATGTTTATGTTATCATTTCAACTAAACTTATTATGTTTATGTTATCGTTTCAACTAAAGTTATTGTTTCAATAATATATATATACATATTCCAGTTGGAAAATATCAAACATTCTAAGAGAATGAACATGAACGGTCCACTAGGGACTTACATACCAAATACATAAAGGATTCTTGCACTTCTCAAAAGAGTTTCCATTCAAATTGTATCAAGATCACAATGTCTGAAAATCATCGCGCCTCTTCATTTCATGATGGATCTTAAAACTCAAAAATACTTCAAAATTTTATGTGATGCTTTATAATTACAATTCATTGAAAGTTTCTTCAATTTATGTTTGACCTGGCTCTAAGAGTAGAGCATTTTTTGAAAGGAGATCTGCTTCAATGTTTAATTCCCTATAAACATGAGATAAAGAGAAAACTACGAAGGCATCCTGTAGGCTTTTGATAGAATTAAGAAGCGGTTGTAGATGAGGCGCTTTGATCTAGATTCTGTTGTTTATCCATTCTACTACTCTCTGAGTCTCCAAAAAGATTTAGACGTTTTATATTTTTGGATAATGCCAATCTTAATAATGAAAGAAGAGCTGCAAGCTCAAATTTATTGTTGGTGCAATGACCTGTAGCATATTTCACCTGAAGTTTATGATTTTCTGTCAGATATATCACTCCTCCTGACCATCCAAGAGGGGGATCCCCTTGATTGGTTCCATCTAAAAACGCCCAAGGAATGGATTTGTCTATAACTGGAGGATGCAAAATTATTTTTTTCTTTAGTTTTTCCTTGCATGTGTACTCCTTTGTCGACTGCACAACCATACCCGTGGTTACTTCTTCCGAAATGTGATGATTTTGAAAAATTCCTGAGTTGCGAGCCCACCAAATTCCATAAATAAAGGAAGTTGGAAATGCAGCGAAAGGACGCACCGAACTATCATTCCACCATGACTGGCATTTTTGTTCCAAGGAAGCTCCTTTGAGAGAGGATTGAAGGTTAAAATATTTAGCCATGGTCTTCCACACCTTCTCTGCATAAGGGCAACAAACAAAAAGATGAGTTCCTGTCTCATCACTGTTTTGACATAACACGCACCATCCAGGTCCCTTCCAACCTCTTTTCATGAGGTTTTCCCATTTTAATAGTTTGTTACTGAGAGAAATCCAGAGTGTTAACTTAGATTTTAGTGATCCATATGCCTTCCATAGGGTGTTCCACCACCATTCCGTTACACCAACAAAGGATTCTCTCACCTTTGTTTCATATCTGAGTTTCACACTATAATATCCTATTGAAGAGTTTTTTTACCAGATCAAATTGTCTTCCACTCCTTCCTTTAAACGAATAAAACCAGAATTTAGCATAGCTTTAAAGGAATTCCATTCCTCTACTTTGTCACCTTCCAATCTCAGTTCCTCTATGTTTTTCCAAACAATTATGTTCGAATCATCAGAAAGTATGCTTTTAGCATCAATTAGTGTGTGAATTCTAAGACCCATAAGTTCACTTAAGGTTCCATCAGAGAGATTGAAACTATTTCCTGCTCCTATCCACGGGTCTTCACCAATCCGCACTTTTTTACCATCACCTACATACCAGGACATCCAATCCCCTATCAAAGGGAAGGAAATAACAAAGGATTTCCACCCTATGGAACCAAATTTGAAGGATTTGACATGAGACCTTATCCAATCAAGAATTGAGGAGTTTGGGAATATTTTGACACCAATACTCTGCCCCAAATAGAAGAAGGATTTTTAATTAAATGCCATAGGGACTTGGCTACCATGGATTGACAGAATAAGAAGGATTTTTGACTCCCCATCCACCAAGAGCTTTCAATTTGGCCACTGTATCCCATTTGACCAGAGGGATACCTTCAGATTGTTTACTGGTAGTCCACAAAAAGGAGAAGAATTTATTCTGAATTTTATGAAGAATTACAACTGGGATATAGGCTATAGAATCCCAGTAAACTGGAATACTCTGGATGACAGCTTTGATTAGTACCAATATTTCTCCTCTGGAGAGGAACCTATTTGTCCAATAGCCGATCCTACTTTCCACTTTCTTGTACAACCAGATCCAATATTGGAATGAGTAAGAATTAGGCTTTAATACAAATCCAAGATATTTAAAGCCTTCTGATAAGGGTCTTAAAGGGAAGGGGATTTCCACTTCTAACCCGTTCCTCGCTGCAGTTGATAAATAATTCTATGATAAAATAGACTTCCCAGCGTTTATGAACATCCTAGTGGCCTTTGTATAGAGATCTAAAATCTGTTTCATTTCCTTGTAATTTTACAGAGAGCCCTCCCCCATCATTAACACATCATCTACAAACAAAATGTGATAAAGTACTTCTGTCTCAGTGACCTTGATTCCTTTGAAAGAACCAGTTTGTTTAGAATGAGTAATCAATCTACTCAAAGCATTTGCTACTAGGAGAAAAAGAAAAGGGGATAGAGGGAACCCTTGTCTGATTCCTCTTGTTGGTATGAAGAAGCTAGAGGGTGAACCATTTATGAGGACCACGAAGGAGGCAGATTGAATACATCCCATAATCCAGTTTATTGTTTCCGCAACAAAACCAATCTAAACTAGCAACAACCTCAGAAAGGTCCAACTTACTTTGTCATAAGCTTTAGAAAGGTCTAGCTTTAGAACAAGTGCTTGAGTTTTGTTCCTGTGAGTGGAATGAATTGCCTCCTGGGCTAAGGAGACTGCATCGTGGATTTCAAGGTTGTAAAGAAACCCATACTGTTCTAGGGAAATTATCTTACTGAGGATGGGCTTCAGCCATTGTGCGATAATTTTGGCAATGATTTTATAAATTGCATTACAACAGGAAATAGGACGAAAGTATTCAAAGGAGGAAGGTTTCTTTTTGGGCATTAGGGAAAGAAAAGTAGAATTGAGTGCACCTAAAACCTTTCTTGCACGTTGTGACTCCCTAACATCTTTTAGCAAATCAAGTTTTATGGTTTCAAAAAAACCCTGAAAGAATTCAATTGTGAAACCATCAGGTCTGGGACTTTTGCCTTTCTGAATGGAAAAAAGCAATCTTTTCCAGCTCTTCTTCCGAAATTTCCTTGGTTAAATATTCATTCATTTCTTCATCAACCATAGTGGGGAACAATATTAATACTTGTAAGATCTCTTGTATAGGGAATCCTTCTGGTTCAGAAAAGAGGGTTTTGAAATAATTCTTTCCAGCTTCCGCTTTATCCTCAAAGGTACTTAGAATATTTTTGTTCCTGTCCTTAAAGTCTGGAATTGAATTGACATTTTTCCTATGCGAGGAGAACCCGTGAAAGAATTTGGTTATGTTGTCTCCTTCTGAAATCCATATTTCCCTACTTTTCAGTCTCCACAACTGTTCTTCTTTAGCCAGTAAATCTTCCCTCCTTATTTCTAATTCTTTAACTGCCTTTAATTACTCCTTAGAGAAAGTTCCATATCTATTTCCTTTGTAGATTCCCTTCAACTTGGCCTCTACTTCTTTTAGAAGTAACTGTTGATTTGCATTATAGGTATTTTCCTAGAGCTTTGAGACCTGTTTTGAATTTATGAGGTTTACCTAGAGTTGTTTCATAAAGGAATCAGAAGAGGAGTCCAGGAATCCTCTATTAAATTTAGATACTCTACTTCTTTTAGCCAAGCTGGATTGAACTTAAAGGGATGAGGGGGCTTGTTAAAATATTTTTCCAATGAGAGAAGGATTGGAAGGTGATCTGATAACCCTCCAACCTCCACCCAAGACTTAACTGCTAGCGAGCCAGCAACTCGAAGACTTCCCCTCCCGAGACTCTGGGATGGGTGCATGGAAGTTCTTGATTGAGTTGACCAAATCTGAGGGAACTGAAGGGAAATCAGAGACTTCTTTTTTTTAGGGGAAAGGGGCATAGAAATATGAGGCAAAACAAGAGCAGAAGAAACAAAAGGAGGGGAGTCACAGGGCATTACGGGCTTACCAACTACTTGGTCTGGAAGTTTTTCATTCGAACCGACATCAACAGCTTTTGAAGGACCACCACATTTTGACGTACTACTATCTTCGGAACAAAACTTCCAAACGGGATTCTTTATCCAAATTTTTTTGTGATGCCCGTAGCTTTTGAAGTTTGAAGGACAACCATTATCCAGATGCCCGACTTGTCGATATATAAAGCATCTGAAAGCTATTTTCCAATAATCCAAGCGTTGCTTCCAAATGTTACCATTCAATTCCAGTTGAATTTTGTCATACAAACCATCCCTCATGTCAAGTGCTATCAATATTTTTGTACATCTTCTGTCCAGTTTTAGCTCCGAGTTTTCTTCTAAAGACATGAATCTCCCTATTTTTCCACCAATTGCCTCCAATATTTCCTTATGCCAAAACATCATAGGGAGACCAGGCAGTAAAGCCCATACTTGTTGGACATTATGAGGTTCTCTGGCTGCTTCAAATACAATCTGCCGTTTTTTTAGAATTAAGCCGGAAGGTCCCCAAATCCAATTCCTATCTAGCAATTTTTGTCTTTCAGTTTCAGATTTAACCCTAAACAAGATCCATCCCTATGTAAGAATATGGAACTGAGGATGTCATTTAGTAGAGGGAACCAGTGGCATGTGATCCACATCCTTAAGGCGTCTTCTCCAACATATTTACCACAGAAGCATCCGACCAGAGCCAAGGAAAGGTACTATGGTATGTCATTTATGCTAATTTCCTTACCGACTAATAAAGAGGTCGGATTCCTCTTCGCACGCATACCCTTACTATGTAATGATCCGTTATTATTTCCAGGCATGGGGAGGCTCGTAGCTGATGTTTCCTGGGCTGTTGCAGTATACATGCAAGCCTTCAACATTGCAGACTTGGGGGACGTCCCTTCATGCTGAGCCGTGGAGACGCCAACTCGTTGATGTAAGAATATGGGCACTTCGGGTGACTCAATGTCATAATCAACCATATCCGAATACATCATGAATATTAGCAAAGATTAAAGCATAAAAAAATTAGAAGCGCCACCTTCGAGATTGTTGATCGAAATTCGTATCACCGCAGACCAGAATAACTCCCCCCCGAAGTCAGAACCCCCAATATCGATAACAATATATACATATAGAAAGTAAGGAAGGTTTTCTTTTTAATTTTATATTATTTTTCATAAATAGAATATTAACATTACTATTAAAATTGTCAATTGAGTGTAGATCGGGTGGTTGGGAGGAATGTTGTTATCCTCCCCACCCGAGTTCAAATCTTGCTTTGTGACACTTGTTCCTTGGGAGTTGACTTTTTATGTAATGATTGTAATTTTGTTTTCCCGATGGATGTAACCCTCTAACAAATGATGAACCATCATTTTAAAAAAACATTACTATTAAAATTATATATATATATATAATTACTTACTTAATTAATTTTAATAGTAATGTTAATATTCTATTTATGAAAAATAATATAAAATTAGAAAGAAAACCTTCCTTACTTTCTACGCATTATTATATAAATGTATATATCACACTTCCATATCCCATATTGAAATTTTATATTTTTGTTTAATAAATATATATAATATAAATGTTTATGTTTATTTATGGTATATTTGTGAATATTTGATTAAAAGAATTATATATAAGCAAGCTACCTCCGTATTTTATTCGTACTAGAATTATGCTACTATGATATATAGCATGGGGTTGAAAATAGTGAGAGCTTCATACTTGGATAGTGAGAATGTTCCCTAGATCACATGAAGATCCACATAGCAGAGCGAGAAGTATCCAAGTTTCATTCATTTTTTTAGTTTTAATTCATTGAGACATATATCTCTTTGTTTTGAAATTTAAATTAGGACCGAAATTATAATTTTTTTACTTAAAATTTTATTATTTTATTAAAGTTCCACGTTTCAACTCCACATTAAGAACATAATTACACTTCTCCTTCATAATCAACTATATAAAGTGTCTCTCCACCCAATAACAAGAGTAACTAGCCTTACCAAGATGAATTCATTTTTTTCTCAAACCTAAAAATCCTCAATGCTTGAGGCTTTCCATTATCATAAGTTCAAAAATAAATCTAACTTTCTATAGCTCTTATTCTCCACCTTATTATTATCACAAAGATAACAATTTCACAATCTTTTAATATTTCTTCCACAGGTATTTTCATTATGAAGCTTGTGAGAGCTCGTTCTAATTTTAACAATATTGACTCTTTTATAAATATTATGATAAAAAGATACTTTTGATATGTGATTGTATTATCCAATGGTTTAGCAAATAATTTGTTTCATGTTTGTCCAAGATTTCTAAAGATGTTACAAACCCAAACTTCACATCTATATAAGATACTAAGAGTAACTTGCATTACAGAGAGGAATTTCATTTTTTTCCCAAACCGAGAAATCCACAATGTTTCTCAAGACAAAAATAGGCGTTCCATTCTCACTTAGTTCTTTTCTTAATGTTATTCTCACTTAGTTATTTTCTTAATGTTATTGTTACAATTAAGATTGTAATGTCATGATGTTATTGTTCCAATTAAGAAAAATAGTATGTAATTAATTTATTTGTTTTAATTTTTTATTTAAATGAGAAAAACTATTAAATAAAAGCTTTCCTTATTTTATATAATTCTTATTCTCCACCTTATAATTATCACAAAGTTAACAATTTTGACCATCTTTTAATATTTGTTCAACAACTATTTTCATTTTTCTTTGTTTGCTCGAAACTCCCTTATTTGGTGGGAGTCGCCTTTGTTCTGAGAAACCATGACCTAGAGGCATCTATTTCTTCAAAATCACCCGGGAATCACACCCATATTGGACCACACCAGCCGTCGACTTGGATGGATTTTGGGGTGTCTCCTCCCAACTAGTTCACCCTTCAGGGGAATTGAACCCTGGTCACCTTGCTGACAAGACCCACACCTTAACGAAATGAGCTAGCAAGAATTGAATTTCTTATTGAAAGACATGCAGTGGGATTAGATCCACCTATGTGTGCACGGGTAACGATATCATTTAATACAATATCTCTAGGTGCAACCACATGTTCCACCTCTACCATAAGGAGACCCCATGGCTTCAGGATCATCCCTCATTGGAATTGAACCTTTCCTACTAGTGAACAAATCCTCACTCTTCACCAATGGATCCAACCCCTATGGGAAACAACTATTTTCATTACAAAGCATGCGAGAGTTCATTATTTTTTAAGATTATTGGTTCTCTTATATTTAAACTAACTATGATAAAATAATACTTTCAATATGTGCTTCTATTCTCCAATTATTTAGCAAAGAATTTGCTTGATGTTCCTCCAAGATTCTAAAGATGTTACAACCTCAAACTTCACGTCTATATAAGATAATAAGAGTAATTAGCATTATCAAGAGGAATTTCATTTTTAGGTTTTCCATCCTTTCTTAGTTATTTAATTGTAATGCTAATTTTATTGTTACAATTAAGAAAATTATTATGAAATTAATTAATTTGTTTTAATATTTTATTTCTATGAGAAAAATTATTAAAAAAAAAATAGTTCTCCATACTTTCTATAGTTATAATTTTTTTCTATAGAAAATGTCCACCTTATTATTATTACAAAGATAACAATTTTCACCATCTTTTAAGATTTGTTCCAAAACTATTTGCATATGAAGCACATGAGAACTCATTTTAATTTTAACAATATTGATTTTCTTATTTGATTTAACAATCATAACAAGCTATTTTTGACATGTTCTTCTCTTCTCCAATGTTTTAGCAAAGAATTAGCATGTTTATCCCATCCTATCTTAAGTGGCAAGTGACTTTGATTGGAAATAGAAGTAATCGTAGGAGGATTGGTGCAAGCTAATGCTTCACTCTCATGACATGTTATTTCTAATGGAAATCTTGAAAAACAACAATATGTGGACTACCAGGAATTATTATTAGGCACATGCACAACCTAATAGAATATGGTGTAAAAATATGAATGTAAAAAATTGAACTACCTTCCATAATTTAGAGTTCTTCTCTAAAATATAATCCATATGTTTGCAATAAGACATTAGTTTAGCATCTAAATGGCAATTTATCGAGCCAAATTTGTGCAATTGCAGATAATAGTTGGTTCTTGTGTGCCACTATTTTTTCATATTTTAATGTTATTTTCGTAGTTTTTAAATTCATAAATTTAGTGAAGCACTCAAATTACAAGATTGAGCATTATGGTCTGTTTGAGGTTTTGACATAATAAATCATTTTTAATTTTATTTTTTGTAGTGTGTAGACCTTTGTTTGTACTTATGCACCATATAATTTGTTCTCTAGATGGTCAAGGATATAAAGTTTATGTTATAAACAAAATAGCTATGCATTTTTAGAATTATAACATATGTACAAATAAAATTGAATTAAAAAAAAAAACTAATATTTTTTCTTTTATATATATAGAGAGAGAGTAGTTTGGTTTTTTGAAAATGAAGGGAGGGAGAATGAATGGAGAAATATAAATCTCTATATTGGTTTTGGTGAATGGTGAACTAGTTGATTACATAACAGATCAATCCGAATCACTTGATTTTTCTTGTCCACCTTCGAATAGGTCATTGTTGATTAAGGAGGCAAACGTAGGAGATGGGGTTCCTAAGGTATTGTTGGAGGAGGAAAAAGGGTCTAATTCTATCATAACAATATTTTACACCCTTGATGATGACAGGCATAATTGAAGTTAAAGACGATGTCTGTACTTCCTTCCTCCTCAATACCTTAGCAATCATGTCGTTTACTCCTTGGATATATGGGAGAAAGGCCTTAAGCGTGTAAGTCTTTCTTTCTTTCTGCTTAGTTACGTTCTCCATTTTTTCCCAAGCCTTATTGTTGTCCTTATTATTATATCCTAGGTTTCTGAATACTGAGGTCAAGTGGTCTTTTTCTTTTTCAAGATGTTCCACGGAGTAATCGACAGGATTGCTAAGGTACTGAGGAGGAAGGAAGTACATACATCATTTAAGCCAATGGAAACCATAAGACAAAAAATGAGGTCAGTAAAGGACAAGATTGATTGGCATCAATACAAAGGGGTGTATAAGATTGATTGCTCCTGTGGGAAGAGCTATATAGGAGATACTGGGCATTCATTTCAAGTAAGAATCAAGGAACATGGAGATGACATAAGGAAAGAAAGGACAAACACTTCCACATTGGCTGAACACTCTCTCAAAACCAAGCACCGTGTTTGCTTAGAAAACACCAGGTTACTTGCAAGAGAAGACCACTACTACAAGCAGAGGGTGAGAGAAGCCCTAGAAATCATGAAGCATCCAAACAACTTGAATAGGGATTGGGGCCTCGAAATAAGTGAAATATGGCTGCCACTTATCATCAAAGAAGGTAATGAGCAAAACCAGATCGGTCTAGAATTGAAGTGAACAGTCATAACCAGTTGAATGGAATGAAGCTGAAGGGACATACCTATCTTCTTCTACATCTCTTTATTTAATCACCTGGAGTGCAACTCCTCTCTCATCTTTGTCCTGATGATGAATCCAGCTTAGGATTCAAAACGTCGACTTTAAATGGATACTGTGTATAATCCAGGAACCTGTTGTTCAAACACCACCCACCACGAAAATCTTAAATCTGTTACCCAAATTTAATTGTCTAAGTGCTAGCTATTTCATGATGTAAAGTATAATACATAAATCCTACAAATAGGAAGTCCCAAAAGTTGCATTAATTAATTAATTATGAAGTAAAATAATTATTATTAATCCTTATGATATTATCCATCACAATCATTCATGTGTCAATTATTCCAATTTGGAATAAACGATCACACAAAAATCCTACAAATAAGCAAAAAATGCATTCATTAATTGATTATGAATTAAAATAGTTATTATTAATTTGTATAAGTGATTCTGAAAATGGAATTGTAATTCGATGTATATTTTTATAAATGTATTTTACAATCTAGATTTGACACATCTCATCGACCTTGGGCTCATCCCAATAAAACAATATTTTTGATTTATGTTTCTATTTTCCAATGGTTTAGCAAATAATTTTCTTGATAACTTAGATAAGACAACAAAGGTAGCTGGCATTATCAACAAGAATTTCATTTTTTTTCTCAATGACAAAATATAATTTCCCTTCTCCCTTACTTCTTTTCTTCATATTATTTTTTTAATTAAGACTATAATGTTAATGTTATTTTTAAAAATAATTTCCCTTCTCCCTTACTTCTTTTCTTCAAATTATTTTTCTAATTAAGACTATAATGTTAATGTTAATTTTTCTATTTTTTTTTTATTTTTTATTTTTTTTTTAATTTTTATTTATTTATTTATTTTTTTTTGGGGATTTTTTCTAGGGTTTTTTGCTTTTTTGCAGGATTTTACTGATAATGATGGTTGATAAGACATTTGTGTGGGTTTGTGGCAACTTGGAGTCAAGCTGATTCGATGAATCAACCAAGTACCAGCCAAGTATAAAAAAAGTGGGAAGTTTTCGCATACGTCGCAGCCTACCATTTGTTCTTTTCAACTTGATTTTTCGGTATTCTTGTGGGGGTGCTTGATTCTATTTTTGGCTTGGTGTTGGCCTAGATCCTAGCCGATCACCTTTTTAGTAGGATATTTGATTTTTTGGCTTTTTGTGGAGGTTTTTTTAGCAGTTTGATCCTTTTGGCAGTTGGTGGATTTTCTTTTGGTTTTGGCAGCTGGCGGTGTTGCTGTTTGAGGGTTGTCAGTCACGATTGACAGCTGGCAATGTACTCCTTTTTATCTGGTTACTCCCCAATATGGATAGGGTTTCCCTTTCCGGGGTTTGTTAGATCCGTCTGTCCCTCCTTTGTCGCGAGCTCATGTTGGAGGTTCTGCATTTTCAAACAATAGTAATCTTCATGGTTTGAAGGCTATATCTCGTCGTCACCTGAAAATCGTGAAAGCTAGGGCTTCTGTAGCCAAATATGAAATTGACTCTGACTTCAACCTGGAGCGGATAAGCTTGCTTGTTGAGAGGGCACTAGTGGGTCGATTGGATTTTTCCTCAGGAAACAAACTGGAAATAGTTGAATGGGTTAACAAGTTCTGGGTTCCGCTGACTGGTATGGCTCCGCAAATTAATCTCTTGATGAATTGATGGATCCTTTTTGTATTTTCTGAGTCAGAGCATATCGACAAAATTCTCTCAGCCTTCTGGGAATTTAAGAAGGGATCTTTGTACCTTAAATGCTGGCATATTAATTTCGATCTTCTTAAAGAGTATCAAGCTATTCGGCATCTGTGGATGCTCATCCCGGGCTTGCCCATCGAGCTTTGGTCTGAAGATGTCATCATCTGTTTGGCAAACGCGGTGGGTAGATTTGTCAGATTGGATAAGCAGAATCTTTTCGGTATGGATAGAAGATACACCAAGGTTATGGTTGAACTGGATCTGCGAATTGGTTTGCCTGCAGAAGTGGAAATAGCCTGGGGCAGTAGGGTATGGCAACAAACCCTCGATTTTTTCAAAACTCCTTTCAGATGTTTTGCATGCCACAAAGTTGGACATGTCCAAGCAAGTTTCCCTTCGAGCTAGATTCATTATATGGACTCTTCGTCTTCTGGGCATTCATCTCCCAAAATTGGTCCACTTAAGAAATCCTCCTCAGATTCGGGTAAGTTTGTTGCTAAGACTCTTAACCCTTTCCCAGTTTTATCTCCCAATGAATAGCTTCCATTGAGAATTCTGAAAAAGTCTTGTCTAATAGAATTTCTAAAGGTGAAATTAAGATGCGGCATGATCTTGTTACTGGTTTATTGTTGGAAAATCATGAATTAGATGTAATTTGATTTGTGATCTGGAGTCTGTAGACACCGATTTAGCAACAACTTCTCCCCACCTTCCCCGACCAGTTGTGGGTGCAGACCCTTCAAACCCTATTCTTATCCCTTCCATTTTCCCTAAGAGATTGGGCAGTGAATTTTCTTTTTGGTATGATGATGGTGCTGGTCCTTCAAACCCTAACTTCATTCCTTTTGTGATTCCTGTGGAGAGGGGTGTTGAACCTTCTCTTGAGCCTGAAGTTGTTCATATTCCTCTAGAGCCCCCTTCTGATACCTTATCTGCTGTAGACAATTCTATTCTTAAAGAAAGTGGTTGTCTCCTCTCTAAGAAGGGGGAGGAATTTCCTCCCTTACCTACATTTTCTAAAAACCTGGGTTGCGGTTCGATGGCCAAACCCTTACATTCTTTGAATTTTCAGAATGTTACCATTCGACGGGGTAAGAAAAAAAAGAATTTGGACAATTCTGTGAATCTGGGTTTAGATTCTTGCACTCCTATTTCGAAAAGATTGGAAGTAGTGGCTGTGGGTGGAAATGTGATTTCTGAGGGTCTTAGAGCGACGCCCCCCTCATTAGGTGCTTCTTAATGACTATTCTTTCCGTTAATGTGCGTGGATTGGGTAAGGTATCTCGAGCTCAGGCCTTATCCAATCTTTTTAAAGCTACTAACCCTGCTATTGTTCTGATCCAGGAAACCATGTGTGAGGACTCTTTTGCTATCTCAAAACTTGGTAAAATTTTGCCCAATTGGGAAGTTGCTGCTGTCAGTTCTTGTGGTATGTCAGTGGGAATTGTTGTTGCTTGGAATCCTGCTTTGTTTGCTTTCAAGGTCTTTGCTACTCCTTGGGGCATTTTGCTTAAAGGATCTTTTTGTGGTTTACACCAAACACTCTCCATCCTTAATTGTTACGCTCCTTATAGGGAGAGACATAGATTTTGGGAATCTCTTCTTGATTCTGGTCTTCTGAAATTAACTGATCTGATCATTGCAGGAGATTTGAATTTTACCAGTAATGCTTCTGAGATTTGGGGTTCCTTGGCCAGGTTGGATGAATTGGCAGAGTTCTTTAATAAGTTATTTGCAGATGCATATTTTGTTGATGTGGTGCCTCATAAACTTTTGCCTACTTGGTCCAATGGTAGGTTTGGTATTGATGGAATACATAAAAGGATGGATCGCTTTCTTGTAAAGGATGAACTTCTAGGTCAGTTTCAAAAACATCGTTCTTGGGTGTTCGATACTAAATTCTCAAACCATTGGCATATTGTTCTTCAGCTGGAGGAATACGGGCACAATTTTTCCTTTCCCTTCAAATTCAACAGTTCCTGGTTAAGTGATGATAATTTTTGCAGCATGGTTAGATCTTTTTGGCAGAACTGTGGTGAGCAAGAAACAAATCTGGTGTTGAATTTCTACTATAAGCTGAAGAGTTTAAAGGAGGCTGTAACAATCTGGATTAAGAATAGGAAAAAGGAGATAAGTTGGAATTACCCCAATTAGAAAAGAAAATTCAAAAATCTCTGGTTGCTAATTTCTCAAACTCTTTGAATTATGAACTTTTGAAGCCATGAAATGTTATCAACAGAAAAAGGAAGACTTGTTGTTGTAAGAGGAAAAAGAATGGCATCTCGAAAGCCGTGCAATACGGATCTCTCAGGGAGATAAAAATTCAAAAAAATTTCACTCCTTTGCATATGCTAGAAGAAATTCGAAGTACATTTGGGAAGTACAACATGACCAGGGGCATTTAATTACTGGTATTGATTAGTTAAAATCAGAAGCTATATCTTTCTTTGGTAATATCTATAGCGATACAGGTGATTGTAACTTGGCCGATCAAATCAAAGTGGCGAGTCTTTATCCTAGATTCTTTAATGAGTAGGATGCAGACTGTCTGCAAAAGGAGGTCTCTTTGGATGAGATAGAGAACACATTGAAAATTTTTTCCAAAGAGAAAAGCCCCGGGCCTGATGATTGGCCGGTGGAGCTGTATATTCATTTGTTTGATGTTTTGGGTCAAGAGCTTAAAGATCTGATGAATTTTTCCAGAGTCAATGGTTATATTTTGGGTGCCCTTAATTCCACTTTTGTCACCTTAATCCCTAAAAAGGACAAGCCCCTTTCCTTTGGGGAATATCGCCCGATTGCCTTATGTAACCTATTATATAAGCTCATCTCAAAGATACTTGCTGAAAGGTTGAAGAATGTTCTATCTGAGCACATCTCTGCAGAGCAGTTTGGTTTTTTATCAGGGAGGCACTTTTACTCAAAATGGACTTAGAAAAAGCATATGATAGAGTCAATTGGTCTTTTCTGCGATTAATTCTCATCAGAATTGGTGTGCCTCCTTTGGTGATTAAGTGGATAATGGCTTGTATCACTACTATGAATATTGCTGTGCTGGTAAATGGTTCTCCGTCCACTTTCTTCAGTTGTTCTCGAGGGATAAGACAAGGGTGTCCTCTCTCACCTCTTCTCTTTGTTCTAGTCATGGATGGCTTCAGTAGTTTAGATAAGCAAGCACTGGATAGAGGTTTTCTCAAAGGCATCAGGATGACTAAGGACTGTGTGATTACACACATTTTGTTTGCAGATGATGTATTGGTGGCGGGTTTGGATACTGTGGCGGAATGGAAAATGTATGGTGAAATCATATAGATGTTTTGTTATGCCTCGGGTATGAAAGTCAGCTCTGTCAAATTAAACTTTTATGACTTAAATATGAATGAAGAGCTTTTGAGTGATATCACTACTTTGCTTCCATACAATTGCTATCCTCTAGAACATGGCTTTAAATATCTGGGTTTTAATTTAAAACCTAACAATTATCTCATCAAAGACTGGTACTGGTTGTTGAGGAAAATTGAATCCCGCATTGCTCACTGGTCTTATAGACTTTTATCGATTGGAGGAAAACTCATTTTAGTTAAATCGGTGCTCTTGAGTATTCCTGTATATTCATTTTCACTTCTTGAAGTGCCATCCTTCATTACTAAAGCCATCAAGAAATGTTTCTTTAATTTTATTTGGACAGGGACTACAGATAGTGCTAAAATCCCGATGGTTGCAGCAGAGACACTATCAAGACCTTTTAAATTTGGTGGTTGGGGGATAAAAGATCTAGAGGTCTTCAATTCAGCTCTCAGATTAAAAAGTTTGTGGCGGGGAATCTTCAGTAGTACCCTCTGGCCTAATCTCATACAAAGCAAATATCTTAATAAGGATGTGTATCGTTGGATTAGGAATCCAAAACTGGGCAATTGGATTTTTTCACCCATTTGGAGGGGTTTTATGAAAGTTTTCAAATGGATAAAAAATGATCTCTATTGGTAGGTGGGAATAGGTGTGAAGATCCGTGTTGGTTTGGATCCCATTTTAGGGATGGAAGATTCATTTCTCCTTCCTTCTATCCTTACACAGTATTTACAGGTTATCGGATTGACCACTTTGAATAAGATTTATCTTTGCAGAGCTGGTGGTGATGGGCCAGTTGTATGGATGTCTGCTAGAGATCACAGACTCTCTGGTTACTTAGCTCGAGCTTGGGATACATATATCAAGAACTTAAACTCAGCAGGTGTCAAGCTTAATCAGGAAAGTGATCAACTTGTTTGGGGAGGGAACCCATCCACTGGTATAGTGACGGCCAAATCTGCATACAGTAGAATTATACAAGATAAATTAATCTACCCACAAGACTGGTGGTACAAGATTTTATGGAAATGGTCAATTCCTTTAAAATTAAAATGCTTTTTATGGCTAGCTCTTCAGAATAAACTGAAGACTTGGGAGAATTTGAGCAAGCGTGGTTGGATTGGACCTAGCATCTGCATGCTTTGTCATAATGATGCAGAAACTACTCAACATTTATTTGTCAAGTGCAACTTCACCCAAAAAATCTGGGAATTTGTCTCTGCAAACTTGAATATTACCTAT
The DNA here is from genome assembly GCA_027924585.1 of Larix kaempferi. Taxonomy (NCBI): domain Eukaryota; kingdom Viridiplantae; phylum Streptophyta; class Pinopsida; order Pinales; family Pinaceae; genus Larix; species Larix kaempferi. The sequence continues at coordinate 10,057,849 of BSBM01000223.1, read as the reverse complement.
CATTGGGATGTTGGTGAGTTCAAGTTTTGTCTCTTGAATTGGTACCAGGAATTGCAAGCAATTTTTTACTATTGCTATCTGCATTACATGGACAATTTGGTATACAAGAAATTGTGCAATCTTTCACAACATGCTTCCTGATGTAATGAAGTGTAGCTTGACAGCATTGAAGTTGTTTTCAACATTTAAGGTTGATGATCATAAATAGAAGATTGCCAAAGTTAGTCACTTTTCTCTTAAAGTGGAGCAGCCTGTATTATTCTTCGATGGGGCTGCACAAAATGGGATCTGTGTAGTGGGAGGTGTCCTTTATCTGAATGAATCTCATTTTTTCACAGTTAGACTCAACTGTGGAGTTGGCAGTAACATGAAAGAAGAGCTTGTGGCTCTCTGGTGTGCATTAAAAGTGGCAAATATTTTTGGTTTAGTTAACATCAAAGTGTATGGAGATTCCCGTGTTACAATCAAGTGGGCAGCTAAAGACTTTAAATTGAATGTTACAAATTTGAGACATTGGTGTATTCGAGCTCAAAAAGAAATTTCTCAACAATAGAACATTATGTTTGAACATATTTATAGAGATCATCATTTGCTGGCAGATAAGTTATCTAAACAGGCTTTGGCAGGCTCGGAAGGTCAGCTAATATGGGAGGAATGGTGTGATAATTCCATTCTGGATAGTGGAGTCACTTATTTCTTTGATTAAGGACTTGGAGGGTTTCTTTCTCATATGCTTCAGTTGGCTATAGCTATTTGTATTCTGCACTGTTTTGTTATATGGTTACTTCGGAAATCCTGTCTTTTTGAGATTTTTGGGTTTTGTAAGGTCTTGGTTGTATTTATGTATTTTAGACCTTACTTGGAAGTCTTTTTTTGAATGATTCGGACAAAGAATCAAGACTATCTTTGTACTATTTGATTCATATGAATATGAATAATAGATTTTTTCACTGGAAAAAAAAGATTCTAAAGTAAAATATAGCATTTTCCAGAAAAAAATTTATTTTTTACTCAAACCTAAAAATACTCAATGCTAAAAGTTCCTTTCTTAATTTTATTATTTCAACTAAAGTTATTATGTTAATGTTATCGTTTCTATATTAATATTATTAAAGTTATTAGGTTAATGTTATCGTTTCTATATTAATATGATTGTTTCAATAAAAAAAATATAAAAAGTTAATTAATTTATTTTAATGAGAAAAATATCAAAGAAAACCTTCCTTACTTTCTATAGCTTTCTTCCTTTGCATTATTGTAAAAAAGATAACCATTTTTTCCATGTTTCAACATTTATTCAACAAGTAGTAATAGTTTCTTTACGACGCTCGTGAGACTTCATTTTTGTTTTAACAACATTGATTTTATTATTAAAATTAAGTAGGATAAAAAGATACTTTTGATTAAGTTTCTATTTCCCAATAGTTTAAAAAAGAATTTGTTACATATTTTCTCAAGACTACAATAAAGTTACTCTCGTGATGTAGTTTTAGGAAGATTTATGTATCATTTTATTTTTAAAAATAATATAATTTATATAATTTTATAAAAATCATATTCATATTAAATAATTAATTGGATATAGTCAAATATGCACTAGTTGAAAGTTATATCAATTAATAAATTAGATAATATATAGCATGGGTTGAAATGAGTGAGAGCTTTATAGTGGAATAGTGAGAATGTTCCCTAAATCACATGAAGATATACATAGCAGAGCAAGAAGTATCCAAATTTCATTAATTTTTTAGTTTTAATTCATTGGAATATATATCTCTTTGTTTTGAAATTTAAATTAGGACCGACATTATAATTTTTTTTACTTAATATTTTATTATTTTATTAAAGTGTCATGTTTCAACTCCACATTAAAAACATAATTACACTTCGATTATATAAAGTGCCTCTCTGTGTAATAATAAGAGTAACTAGTCTTACCAAGATGAATTCATTTTTTTCTTGAACCTAAAAATCCTCAATGCTTCTCAAGGCCAAAAATGGCTTTCCATTACCATAAGTTCAAAAAAAATCCTAACTTTCTATGGCTCTTATTCTCCACCTTACTATTATCACAAATCTAACAATTTTCACCATCTTTTAATATTTCTTCCACAAGTATTTTCATAATTATGAAGCTTGTGAGAGCTCGTTCTAATTTTAACAATATTGATTTTTTAAAAATATTATGATAAAAAGATACTTTTGATATGTGATTGTATTATCCAATAGTTTAGCAAATAATTTGTTTCATGTTTGTCCAAGATTTCTAAAGATGTTATAAACCCAAACTTCACATCTATATAAGATAATAAGAGTAACTGGCATTAGGAAGAGGAGTTTCATTTTTTTCCCAAACCTAGAAATCCACAATGTTTCTCAAGACAAAAATAGCCTTTCCATTCTCACTTAGTTCTTTTCTTAATGTTATTGTTCCAATTAAGCTTTTAATGTTGTGATGTTATTGTTCCAATTAAGAAAAATAGTATGGAATTAATTTACGAAACTCCCTTATTTGTTGGGAGTCACCTTTGGTCTGAGAAACCATGACCTAGAGGCATCTATTTCGTCAAAATCACCCAGGAATCACACCCATATTGGACCACACCAGCCCGTCGACTTGGATGGATTTTGGAGTGTCTCCTCCCAACTAGTTCACCCTTAAGGGGAATTGAACCCCGATCACCTTTCTGACAAGACCCACACCTTAACCAAATGAGATAGCAAGAATTGAATTTCTTTTTGAAGGACATGGGGTGGGATTAGATCCCCTTATGTATGCATGGGAACGAGATCATTTAATACAATCTCTCTGGGTACAGCCACATGTTCCACCTCTACCACAAGGTGACTTCATGGCTTTGGGCTTGTCCCTCATTGGAATTGAACCTTTCCCACTAGTGAAAAAATCCTCACTCTTCACCATTGGATCCAACCCCTATGGGAAACGACTATTTTCATTACAAAGATTGCGAGATTTCATTATGTTTTTAAGAGTATTGATTCTCTTATATTTAAACTAACTATGATAAAATAATACGTTTGGGATGTGCTTCTATTCTCCAATTATTTAGCAAATAATTTGCTTCCTCCAAGATTCTAAAGATGTTACAACCTCAAACTTCACATATATATAAGATAACAAGAGTAACTAGCATTATCAAGAGGAATTTCATTTTTAGGCTTTCCATCCTTGCTTATCTATTTAATTGTAATGCTAATGTTATTGTTGCAATTAAGAAAAATATTATGAAATTAATTAATTTGTTTTAATATTTTATTTCTATGGAAAAAATTATTGAAGAAAAAATAGTTCTCCATACTTTTTATAGTTATATTTTTGTTCTATAGAAATGTCTACCTTATTATTATCACAAAGATAACAATTTTCACCATTTTTTAAGATTTGTTCCAAAACTCTTTGCATATGAAGCACGTGAGAGTTCATTTTTATTTTAACAATATTGATTTTCTTATTTAATTTAACTATCATAATAAGCTATGTTTGATCTGTGCTTCTATTCTCCAATGTTTTAGCAAAGAATTAGCATCTTATCCCATCCTATCTTAAGTGGAAAGTGACTTTGATTGGAAATAGAAACTTAATCCTAGGAGGATTGGTGCAAGCTAATGCTTAGCTCTCATGACATCTAATTTATAATGGAAATCTTGAAAAATAACAATATGTGGACTACCATGAATTATTATTAGGCACATGCACAACCTAATAGAATATGGTGTAAAAATATGAAATGTAAAAAATTGAACTTCATTCCATAATTTAGAGTTACTTTTCCTAAAATATAATCCATATGTTTGCATTAAGACATTAGTTTAGCATCTAAATGCCAATTTATCAAGACAAATTTGTGCAATTGCAGATAATAGTTGGTTCTTGGGTGCCACTATTTTTTCATATTTTTAATGTTATTTTTGTAGTTTTTAAATTCATAAATTTAGTGAAGCACTAAAATTAAAAGATTGAGCATTATGGTCTGGATTGAAGTTTTAACATAATAAATAATTTTTAATTTTATTTTTTGTAGTGTGTAGACCTTTGTTTGTAGTTGTGCACCATATAATTTGTTCTCTAGATGGTTGAGGATATAAAATTTATGTTACAAACAAAAGACCTATGTATTTTTACAATTATAACATATGTACAAATAAAATTGAATTAAAAAAAAACAATATTTGTTCATATACACAGAGAGAGTAGTTTGGTTTTTTGAAAATGAAGGGAGGAAGAATGAATGGAGAAATATAAATCTCTAGATTGGTTTTGGTGAATGGTGAACTAGTCGATTACATAGCAGATTGAATCACCTGATTTTTCTTGTCCACCTTCGAATAGGTCATTGTTGATTAAGGAGGCAAACCTAGGAGATGGGGTCCCAAAGGTATTATTGGAGGAGGAAAAAGGGTCTAATTCTATCACAACAATATTTTACACCCTTGGTGATGACAGACATAATTGAAGTTCAAGACACCTTCACTACACTTAATTGCATAAAAAAAGGAATTATGGTGCTTAATTTCATAAATAGACAAATCTAGCTCTTACTTGCATAAAAAGAGGAGTCCTAGCTCTTAATTACATAAAGGGAAGAATCTAGCTCTTACTTGCTAAAAAGAAGAGTCCTAGCTCTTAATTACATAAAAGGAAGAATCATAGTGCTTAATTGCATAAAAAGAAGAATCCTTTCTCTTAAATCCACAAAAATGGGAAGGAGGGTAATTCCACAAAAATAGGGACGAGGGGAAGGGGCACATTGCTTCCATAAAACAAGGAAATTGGGTTCATGATTCCATATAAATAGGGACAATGGCACATACTTCTACAAAATTAGGAATGAGAGTGCATACTTCTACAAAAATAGGGATGAGGGAACATTCCTTCCACAAAATAAGGAAATTAGGTACATGCTTCCACAAAAGAAGGAATGTAGGAACATTAGTCCACAAAAAGAGGAATGAAGGAGCTTCATAGAAGACTTGAGTTAAAGGAGACTCTAAGTATGTTTTCTCATAGAAGTCACTAAGATAGATTGCTTTCATGAGAGAATTCTAAAGCATGTTTTACCTTGAGATCATCATCATATCATCCGTATAAGTAAGATGCATTGGATGCTCACCAAGAGATTCGACAAAGATATTGAGAAGAGCTTTGAGAGAGAGCTCAATAAGAGATTGAAAATGAAGAAATTCTTATGATGGAGATATCTCTTTGGAGTAGAACCCTCTTGGTTTGGAGCTTTGTATTTTCAAGGGATTGAGACTTGGGTGAAGCCAATTATCCTCCAATAGGAAACTTTCACTAAGATAGGTTATATGAGCACATCGACGATTGGATAAAGGATAATGGCTATGGAGGAGACTTGGATGCGAGAGAAGGAAGTACTATAGGCGTGACCAAGCATGTAAGTGTTGTAGATATTATTTATTTTTATAATATAAATTTAACTTATTTCCCCCTCACCATATTAAATTTCATTGATAAATATATGTTTGGATGGAACCCTATATCTTTGATAGTATAATAGGATTCTTTATGCATGTTGTTTATTTTCCTTAAAAAATTATAAATGAAGAATTAGAAATTTTTCTTGATAGTATTTATTGACAAGTTGATTTGTGAATCTTAGGAGATGGATGAGGATGAAAGGAATTAGTGTGATAAAAGTTGGGGACAACCTCAATCAATCAAAGGTACTTTATGATCGCTCATCGCTTTGCTTATGTTGCATAGATGTTTAACTCTAGGGAAATTTATTTTTAGTAATGTATCTCTTTTGTTAGTGAGCCTAACACACTCATTGGGAAAAAAACCTAGCTCTCTGGCTTTGTGGCATTTTACCATACAACATAATTGGTGACTCCATTAGGGAAAATTCTTTTAAATTTTCTTAGATCGGGTTGATTTTCTCTTTTTCTCCACTTTATAAAGCTTTGAGATCAATTGTGATAGCATCAAGATCAATTAGTAAAAATTTGAGACAAAATTGGAATATTTTACCTTGTTTTTTTAGTATTTTCTCTCTTTTTTAGCCTGAAATCTTCCAGATTCCTAAGTTTTCTTATGTTTATTTAGTGGTTGTGAAACATTTAGCTTAGATATTCTAATTTCATCTCTTTCATATGTGGATTAGTCTAGAAAAGAATTATATTTTGTGTTATTTCATCAAAATAAAACATTGCAGGCCATCTTGCATGTTAGTTAGTTTCTTTATGACATCGTCGGTTTCTTTTTTGGATGTGCAAGTTAGCTTTCTTGTTTGATATCTATGTTGTTTTAATCTAAAATAAAAACAAAATTTCATTATCTTTTTTCATTTTGTTCATTTTATTTATAATCCAATAGATATCATTAGATTGCATAATAGTTTTTCATAGTTGTGTTTTCATTAGAAGGAACAATTTCTCGCTTTCTCAATAGTTAATAGTTTTCATCGAAAAAAAATGAAAAATTTGCATCCTTCATATTTTATTGTCTTTTTCTTTACCAAGTTTTTGAGTCAAAACACCAAAAAAAGTTTCACTCCATACCATTGAGTAAGCAACGATTAAAAGCTAAAATCAATTGGAATTTTTTTTATAGCAAACATATTTTAGTCTAGTTGATAGGGTCTTCATATAAGGTTGGGGAGTAAATTCTCTAAGGCCATAAAAAAACTAGGAATTGATTAAAGGGAGTAAACTCCATTAGTAGCAAAGAGCACTTGCTAGGAAATCACATCTAACATGTATCAAAGGATATAATCAATCTAGGGAAGTGAAGTTGATATCCCCTATTCACTTTTTTTAGTGAGATTATCACATGTACGAGGGTTGGATTGAAGTGGAAAATCCTAAGGATGACACCACTTTTCTCTAAATATTTGATTTTAGGACTTAAGTCCTACATCCCCTACCCATATGCATAATCTTGACTCACGAATGTTCTGCCTCAAGTTGTTGATTGTGAAATGGTAACCTAAGTGACTTCCCCCTGGACATTACATGTGTGAATGCAAGTGGCAAGTGCTTGTGGTACCTCATCCATACATAAACTCCTCTATTTTGTGGATCTTTACTCATTAGAGGAGGACCTTAACCATCCTATCCGATTTTTGGAAGAGTAGTATTGTTTGTTGTTTCCTACATTTTTAGATTTGAGTGCTTTGTGGTGGTGTGTGTTTAGTTGGACCTGGGTGACAATGATTATTTTATCATTTGTTGTATAACCTAGTAGCTACAATGACTGACTAATTCCTTCACTATTCTAGGAGGCAGAGAGGGAAATCTCCTTAGTTTCTAGGTTTCAGCACTATTCAAAGGTGATTGAACTCTCATGAACATGTTAAACCTAATATGAGAAAAAAACACAAGATAATACTTAAGAACACGGTTGAAGAAACCACTGATTATTTGGGATCAAACTCAGTCCAATCACAAGATTCTAATGCATTGAAAATTAAAACAATTGAGGATCATACTTTGGCTAATTTCAATCCTCCCTTGACAACCACTTATGGTCCCATTCTATGTCCATTCAATGAAACACCACTCCTAGATTCATTATCCTACTTATGCGTTGTTGTTAGTTTTTGAGCATTAATTCAACATACTCTAGGATCTTTACTGAGAGAATAACATGTACAACATATCAATCCTATCAAGCATGTATCAAGCATATCAAGCAATCACATAAGACAATGGACACACAGAGTTTCACTGGGTAAAACCATAAAGGTGAAAAACCCCACAACTTCCTCAAAGATAGAAAGAGAAATGATACAACCAAAGTACAACCAAAGTACAAGAGATAGTCTTCTATTAGCAGGTGCTCCTCCTCAACTAGTGCGCCACTTTCTGAGTAGTGTAGATATCAATAATGAGATGATCAAATAGAGAGATCCTGCTCTCTATTTATACTTGTCCTGAGATGCCTAATAAACCAGTGGGGCCGACTTGTCTAATTGAGTCTAATAACCCATGGTTACATTAATCCGGGCTGACCCCTTACTAGGTGGTATAATAACCCATCAACAAGTTACAACACTTGCGACACTTGTCAATACAAATGATGACACTTCCATATAGAGAAATAATACATCTCTATAGGAGTACAATAAATACATAGCTGAAATACATTCCGAAGTTACATATACATCAACACTCCCTCTTAACTAGGAAGGTATTTATTGACACAGATCTACTAGCACAAGTCTTCTTCTCTGGATCATCGTCACTGGATCATCATCATCAAACCATCATAATCGAATCATCATCACTGCTGCTATCTCAATCAATCTCCAATCTACTCGTCATAGGAAGTTCTACAGAGCCAATCCTTTTTCATACTGGATGTAGGCCCACCACTTGCAGGTCTTCATCATCTACAAAGCCAACCCTTTTTCATGTTGGATGAACATCATCAACATATCTGCGAGCAAGCCATCAAGTATGTACACCTCAGGACTGATTACAATGCTTCTGCAAAACCTGCAAGATCTCCCAGGATTGATTACACTGCCTCTGTAAAACCTGCAAGAGCATCTCAGGACTGATCATATGCCTCTGCAAAACCTGTGTACCATACTATCACATCATCGTCTTCAGATCATCGTCAATGTCCACGGAGTACGACCTAGATGCACACACACAACACTTATACTCACTAGCATGGGAGGGCCAACCTACTACCATCTATGAAAGGCTCACAACACTTACATCAACGACCATGGGAGGAGCAACCTACCACCATGTCGAAACGGCTCAGCAATTGTATCAACGACCATGGGAGGACTGACCTACCACAATGTCGAAAAATCCCGACAATTACATCAACGACCATGGGAGGACTAACCTACCACCATGTCGGAAAAGCCTGTCCAGGCCTTACAACTCACCATGGGAGGACTAACCTACCACCATGCGAGAATGTCCTAGCCCTTACATCTTCACCATAGGAGGACTAACCTGCCACTATGTGAGAATGGCCCATCACTTACATCAACGACCATGGGAGGACCGACCTACCACCATGTCGGAATGGCTCGTGTGCATCTGTGTCTCCGGACTCATCACTCCCCTTGGAAGGTATCTCAATCTGTAGTACACCAAGTCTCCCTCTGAAGTATTCAAACTTCACTCTGGCAAGCGGCTTGGTCAACACATCGGCTATCTGCTTGTCCGTCGCAACATATAGGAGCTTCACTGCTCCTCTTTGCACCATATCCCTGATATAGTGATACTTGATCTCAATGTGCTTCGACTTGTCATGGAACACTGGGTTCTCTGACAACTTCACACAACTCTAGTTGTTGCAATATATACAAGTAGCACTCAGCTGGAGATCAAACAAATTAGATAGTAGCTTCCTAATCCATATTGCCTCACAATTGGCCAAACAAGTTGCAACATACTCTACTTCAGTTGTACTCAGTGCCACACAGGATTGCTTCCTGCTAAACAAAGAGATCATACCGGATCCCATACTGAAGCAACACCTCGAAGTGCTCTTCCGATCAATGGCACTTCCTGCCCAATCTGAATCAACATAACCCTCCAGGTTAAACTTTTGATTCACCTCATACTTGAGCCCATAGCCAATTGTACCCTTCAGGTACCTCAGAATATGCTTTGCAGCTATCAGGTGAACATGTCTCGGATCTTTCAAGTACTGGCTCAAGGTGTTCACCACAAAGCAAATATCTGGTCTCATATTCTTCAGGTACATCAAGGACCCAATCATCTGACGATACATCGTAGCATCAACCGGCTTAGATGAAGCATCACACAAAAGCTTCAGGTTTGATTCCATAGGTGTGGCCATGGCCTTGCAGTCCATCATCCCGAACCTCTTCAAGATCTCTACTGCATACTTCCCTTGTCCAAGGAAGATTCCATCTACACTCTGCCACACCTCCATACCAAGAAAGTAGTGCATCATACTCAAGTCCTTCATCTCGAACTTGGCAGCAAGCTTCCTCTTCGTATCGAAAATCAATATATCCTCACCTGTTACAAACATGTCGTCCACATACAATAGTAGAATTACAAGATTGCCTTCCTCAAACTTATAGTAAAGGTTGGAATCCGATTTACTTTTGGTAAAGCCCAAATTGGATAGAAAGCCATCTATCCTGCCATACCAGGTCCTGGGTGTCTGTTTCAAACCATACAGGGCTTTCTTCAGTTTGCACACATGTGTCTCTTGGTCATGTGTCTCAAACCTGAGTGGCTTCTCCACATACACTTCCTCTTCAACTACACCATTCAAGAAAGCTGTCTTGACATCCATCTGGTGTACCTTTCATTTCATCACTGCAGCCAGAGAAAGTACTGATCTAATGGAAGTGTATCTGGCCACAGGAGCAAAAGTCTCTTCATAATCAATCCCTTTTTTTCTGGGAGAAGCCACGAGATATAAACCTTGCCTTATATTTTTCTATGCTGCCATATGCAACATGCTTGATCTTATAGATCCACTTGGAAGTCACCACAGAATTCCCATCTGGTCTTGGGACCACATCCCAAACATAATTCTTCATGATCGACTGGTATTCCTCGATCATGGCATTCTTCCATTACTTCATCCCGAATCCTGGGAACTTCAGATAGCTTTGTTGTTGGAGTAAATGTTGTATTCCTTCTTTTGTAGGTGATGGTATACGACCTTTCCTAAGTTAAATTGCATGATTAGAAACATCTCATAGTTTTCAGAACAAATTCTTATACATAAAGAAATATGTCATGCAGTCATGCAATTAATTTAGCCAATGCTTCAATACAGCATTTATCCATATGCTGTAACTTTCTATATGCCTTCCAATCTCTACCTAAACATTGTTAAGAGTGTGCACAACTCCCAACATGTCAGCAAAGAGGTTTCATTCTAGATAAGTAGCAATGGAATGTTGTACAGTACCATAGGCCACTTACCCATTACTTGCATATTAGTAGTATCTTGTTCATCAATGCAATTATTCTAATATGCATAATACACAACCTAAGTCTAGGAACATAAGCATATACATCATTGAATAACATTATTTAAACAAACAAAATATACAAGAAATGACAATTCAAATACTTATCTTTGTTTGTTTGTTGGGTGGAATCCCTTTGAATCTTTGCTTCCTTGCAAGAGCTGCTGGAGTCCTATTCTAAAATAACTTCTTCTACTCCTTTCTGTTGTGAATTGTAAGGAGTGGTGAACTCCCTCTTAATCCTTGAATCACTGCATAGCTTCTTGAAGTCTCTTGAAGTAAATTCTCCGCCATTGTCGGATCTGAATATCTTGATCTTCATGTCAGTTTGGTTTTCTATCAAGGCTTTGAATTCCTTGAATTTGTCAAATACTTCATCTTTGTTCTTCAAGAAGTAAAACCAAGTCTTCCTAGAGAAATCATCAATGAAGGAAACATAGTATACATACCCATTCAAAGAACTGGATGAAATCAGACTGCATACATCAGAGTGGATGATTTCCAAGATTCTTTTTGCCTTGCTTTCACTGCTTGGAAATGTCTTCTTAGTGTTCTTTCCCTTTGCACAACCTTCATGCTTTGTCTGGATTTCAGGAAGACATTCTACAACTTTACTTGCAATTGGTAATGCCCTATAGTGCATGTGTGCAAGCCTTCTATGCCAAAGTTCACTTGGTTCTACTGAGTCATGGACCATGGCTTGTTTTGGTTGGCCCTTCAATTTGTATAATCCTCCCTCTTGCTCTCCAATCACAACTGCATCATCTATTGTCTTACCTTTTGTCCACATTAGGACTTGGCCATCTACAAATGCAACCCTAATGCCTTTTGCATCCAATGTAGATATGGAGAGTATATTCTTCTTGAGACCTGGAACATAAAGTACATCTTTCACTTCATAGAGTTTCTAGAGTCTAGTTTATAGGATGCTTCACCACTCCCTTTTATTGGATATTGGTAGTCATCCCCAAGTTTCGCCTTGTGGGGTGATTTATGTTCAGATAGGTTCCTAAAGGATTCCTTGAATCCTATCATGTGTTTAGAAGCCCCACTGTCTATAAGCCAATCATTACTTCCATGAGTAATGGTTCCAGTGAGAGAAGAAATCAAAACATATTCTTCATCACTAGAAGAATCTTCACTATCTTCTCTAGCCCTTTTCCTGGGAGGTTCATCATCCTCTGCAGCATGAGCATGATGTCTTCTTTTGGTGTTCTTCCTTTTGTGAGAACCATCTTTCTTATTTCTGGGACAGTCTCTGGAATAGTGTCCCTTTTCATCACATGTATAGCAACGAGCATGGGACATGTTTCTTCTACCCTTCTGATTTTGATGGTGATGTCTTTCTTTCTTACCATAATGGTGAGTCTTTTTGTCACCATGAATTTTGGAGTGTGCTGTGAAAGCTTGATCTTCATTCCCCATCTTTCCTTCTTGAGCTATAATTCGAGCTTCTTCCCGTGAGCATTCTTCTCACAGCCTACTGAAAGTGATAAGTTTCTTCCTAGCACAAATCCCTTAGATGAAGGAATCCCATGACCTAGGAAGGACATTAAGAGTGGTCGTTACTACTTCTCCATTTTCTATGTCTTCTCCCACAACTTCAAGTTGTTCTTTTATCTGGGAGAACCATGAGAAATAAGGCTTCATAGTTTCTGCATTCTGGATCTTGACATTCTTCAATTGATTCCTCAGGGTCATCTTCCGATTTATGTTCTTCCCTTCAAATAGCCTGGTCAGGGAATCAAACATCTCCTTTGGTGTCTTTAGGGAAGACACATGGGGTATGAGATGATCTTTGACAGAATCAGCAATGATCCTCTTTTCCTTGACCAAGTTCTTCTTGTGAAGAGCCTTAGCCTCTTCTTCTTTTGGGATAGGGACCACTTCCTTTATATAAATGTCCAACTCATTTTCTTCCAGGATTAACCCAATCCTATACTTCCATGCTCAGAAGTTATCATCCCCTTCAAGATTATCCTCAAGCTTGGTGTGGTGAGATATCTTTAAAGAGTACTTCAAATGGAAATAGAAAAGTTTTAGGTCTTACCACTTGATTTGCTGAAAACTGGATCTGGTCTTGGATTAGGGTTTATCAGAGAAACCCTAAAAATTCAAAAGATGAATTTCAAATTTTTGAAAGGATATAAAGATGTGGATATAAAGATGTGCCTTGATGAGCTGATCAGCCTGGTATACTCAGAATTTCAGAACTGCAAATTTTCACCCTTCAGAAATACTTTTCAATCTCCCGGATTTACTAGGGAGGACCCTGAATTAGGGTTCGAGTTTCTCGGAGATTTACCCAACCAAAAATCTCGATCCAAAGCTCTAAACTTCAATTTTTCCAATGAGCTTCCAGCTATGTCTTCAGATTTCAAAAATTCCTATTTTTGTGGAAACCCTAATTTTAGGGCCAAAACTGAAAGTGCTCAGAATTGAATTCTGATTGGACAAAATGATTCTCCTTGATGAGTAGAATCAATCTACCTTACTACTTTCCCAAAATATGTGGAGAGAAACCCAATAAACAAGAAACCCTAGTTTCCACCATTGCACAATGTCTTCTTCTCAGGGAACCTCTGATACCATGTTAGTTTTTGAGCATTAATTCAACATACTCTAGGATCTTTACTGAGAGAATAACATGTACAACATATCAATAATATCAAGCATGTATCAAGCATATCAAGCAATCACATAAGATAATGGACACACAGAGTTTCACTGGGGAAAACCATAAAGGTGAAAAACGCCACAACTTCCTCAGAGATAGAAAGAGCAATGATACAACCAAAGTACAAGAGATAGTCTTCTACTAGCAGGTGCTCCTCCTCCTCAACTAGTGCGCCACTTTCCGAGTAGTGTAGATATCAATATTGAGATGATCAAATAGAGAGATCCTTCTCTCTATTTATACTTGTCCTGAGCTGCCTAATAAACCAGTGGGGCCGACTTGTCTAACTCAGTATAATAACCCATGGTTACATTAATCCGGGTCGACCCCTTACTAGGTGGTCTAATAACCCATCAGCAAGTTACAACACTTGCGACACTTGTCAATGCAAATGATGACACTTCCGTATAGAGAAATAATACTTCTCTATAGGAGTGCAATAAATACATAGATGAAATACATTCTGAAGTTACATATACATCAACATATACATCAACAATTGCATCACCAGATTTTGGGCCTAGGTACCACACCCAATGTAGGGGGAGATAATCCCACTATTCCTTCTATGGTTATAGTGTCTAACATCGGTCTCTTCATACCATCAGTTAGTGGATCCGATTCATCTCCAAGTGGACTGCAAGCAATCAACACCCATCCTTATGGAATTCCCTAGGCCAACTCACAAATTCCAACTCAAGGAATCTCCTATGTTTTGACTACTCCCTCAATCACTTAGGTAACAAACAAAAAATTTCCTAGCTCAACTTTTGTGATCTCTTGGAGGGGCTCAATTGCTGCAAAATTGGGTTTTCCTTATGGATGTAATGCACTTTAAGAAGTTTCTCCCTAACCTAGCACTATTTACATTCTAGGAAGTACCAATCATCCTTGGAATAATGCTACGTCATGGGGTGGTTATGCTCAACCTTGGAACAACTATCCAAGTTGGGGTGAATATTTTCAAGGAAGAAAAAACCCATTGTGGATCCATAATAATTTTGGGCTAGTTAGTCTTAGGGGCACACCCAAGTCCCTCCAAGATGTTATAAATTCCCTCCCTAGGGTGGCCATGCCTCCAAGCCCAATCAATTCGTGGGACACAAAATTCCTCAGGTTGGAGCGATAATCCTCTAGGTCTAATCCATTTTCGAGATACAATTAAGACCTTATAAGGGGCACCAATCCTATTTGGGGCAGCAATTCCCCCACATCAAACCAATTTCAAGTTGGAAACCAAGTCTCCTTGGGTAACCAACATTTTGAATACTTATGCTCAAATTTGTTAACCATTTTTTTCCACATTAAATTTACTGGACTTGTCCATATTAACAAATGACCCCATCCAACACCATCCAAGATGGCCCTTCATATCGACTAAGTTGTCATTCGACATTCCCAAATTTGATAGAAAACCAAGAGAAGGCCCTTTTACCCATTTTTTGACTTTACACCCATGGTATTCATCTAACTATTTAGTATATGATAGCATTCATTTATATATTTTTCACCGTATGTTGATGGAAAGCACATCCAAATGGTACATTGAAATACACCATAGTAATTTTGTCAACTTCACATATTTAGCCATGTTCTTTTTAACACATTTCTAGTTACCTATTTAATATGAGACGGGGACTAAAATTTTGGCATCGCTTCACCAAAATACTTTGATTCATATTTCTGATCATATTCATGAATGGAGATGTCGTCATACGTTCATCAAAGCTAAAATTTCTTACGAATTCTTAGCGGATTGGTCAATTCCCCACGTGGCTTGATCCATAAAGGATTTGTCAAAACCTCCCCCAAGGACGCATGTTGATCATGAGATCAATTATGTTCCCCACTAATAATCTTGGTGCTTGTTCATGGAAAGGAGGTTGAAAATATTCACAACTTTGAACCTCTACTTCATATGTTGTATGTAACACCCTCTAGATGGTAGGCGTGTTAATAACATAAATAATAAAAGTAAGTATTAATGTCTTTGTTACATTTAGCAATATGATTCTTTAACAAATTTTATGTTATATATAAGCATGTATCGACATGTAACAATCTTTCATTTCTAAATTAGCATAAAAAAAGATTTTTCATAAATCAAATTTTAATTCAAAACAATGTTTCTCTATCCAACATATTCAGAACATAATATATATATACCAACAATTTTAATTATAGAAAATTAGTCTAAAACAACCAAGATATATGGTACCTCCAAGTTGTTTTTGCTTGATCATCCTCTTCCAACCATTCCACCTAACCCTGCCCATAATGAGAACACGGTTTATCCTCCCAAGAAACTAGGGTCCTAATCGACTCCCTAGCCCTAGGAATCCATTTGGATTCATATCCCTCCATGCTCGGAACTCTGATAACCACAACAATATCCATTATTTCCTTCCAGTAACTAGTTTTGTCCGTCAGACCAATAACCAATCCTCAAATTCCATTCCCAAAATTTGTTTGACCTCCTCCTCATCCTCCAAAATTTTTCGACCCCTTCACATCCTCCCCAAATTTGTTTTTATCCCCTTTCCCATTTCACTACCTTCCCTTTCCCCCCTCGGGAAGGGTCCTAGGAAAGTGTCAGTTAAAATATATGCAAGAATAATTCACCTTAAACATTGAATTGTCAATCCAGAAGTTTGTAAACTTAGAGGTGCAGACATAGGAAATGCGGTGATCAGAGCCTATCTAAGTGGAAACCACTGAAAATAAGTCTAATATGATTATTTGCAAGAAAAATGGAATAACTAATGCCTAAGAATTATGTTTTAAGGTTGAGTACATAAATCAATATTGAAACTGGTGCAAGAAAACATAAATCTATTCTAAAAGACTTTTGTGAAGTGAAATGAAATGCAGAAGTAATATAGTTCAAAGTAAATTCTATTTGATAAATAAAACACACACACTTAAATTAAACCAATGAAATCTATGATCTAATGTCAAAAAAAGAATGAAAAGAAAACACTCTAGTGTAACAGATCTAAACTCTGTTGTTAATTATTTTAATGATAAATAAAACAGATTATTGCCTATAACTTACGGAATCTAGAAATTACAAAGACTACCAAAAATGTATGAATTATAAAGTGCCTAAACAACAATATGTATAAAGAAAACCCTGATTTCATGACCGAATTTTGTAATTAAATCTGAAGATTAATTCCTATATCATTCCACTGACAATTTCTAGAAACAAGGCATATAAAACATAGTATTAAAATTAATATTGAAATCTAGAAAATCACACTTTTAACATGCTGTGCAATCAACTATGAAAATCTATGTTTTGAAATGCATAAACTGAATGGAAACCTAGATCTTATTGCAAGCCAAATCCAATTACTTAAACCAAATCAAAGTACCAGTCCAACAACCTTATAAGTGCAAGTCGACCATTCTACATATGATAAAGATAATGCAAAGTATAATATCCAGCTACATGAAATTGTATGGACAGATAATGATGCCGATATCTATGATAGGTATGAAAGTAAAAATATACATAGTAGAAATCAAATGAAAAACAAACTAAATTCAAAACAGGAACATGTTCAAAATGATATCAAATGATTATGCATGTGCATGAAATCTTTCAAATCTGCAAAAGAAATATACAATGAAATGAGTGCAATTATGTACACATGTATGCAGGACCAAAGGTAAACATGAACAATCCATACTAAGTGTAGATCTGCAACACAAATCAACAACTAAACTTAATATGCTCTTACCAAAATACAATTGATAGCAAAAGAGATACAATCACACTGTAAAATGCTAATTAAAACTGGAAAAAAAAGAGAAACAACACTTCCCATTCGGTGTGCCCTTTCCACCTAGTTGGTGTGCCTTAGCTAAGCTATATCAAAGATGAATTAGTGAACACAATTATGGAAAATATTAGGTGTTCATTATAGGAATGTTCAATATAAAAATTACATCAACTGCATTGAACTATCTACAAATAAAATTATATGTCTACATCTCTTACTTCTCTCTCTAACTCTCTAATACAAGAATGGAGTCTTTTCATACAAACTTCATGATCCCCCCACACTCATATCCATTCAAAAAATTTCTAAATTTTGACAAAAATGACCTCATTAAAATATGGGATTAATAGTCCATTTGGGCAAATACGTGTTAAAGAACCGCCATATCTCCTAGACCGTTACGAATTTTGTGAAACGACCCCGTGATACTCAATTTATCATATGTTGGAAAAAACCCATGACTTAGTTTCTCAAGATTTTGCTTCAGTTAGTTTCTCAAGATTCTGCTTTAGTTACTTAGAAACCAAGGCAAAAGTTGGCAGTTTAGGAATTTCTATGAATTAATTGAAAATATTTAACCATAAATTGAAGACCCACACGTGTGAGCTGGGTGAGGTCTGATGGACACCTCACCATATAGAAGCATCTAGATGACATATAAAAGTGCTATAATTTTATTTAGAAGTGTGAAAGTATGCCAACAAGAAATTGGTGCCAAACTGGTATGGAAACTGGTACAGAGTTGCAGAAGTAAAACTCGTGCAACCATCATTAGTAAAACTTTAGCATAATCCACTTTAATTACTAAAAACATTAGAAAACCAGATATATTAACCACGGGGACATATTAAGGCTTAGATGGAGGTTTGATGGTGGAAAATGGTCATATACTATAGATTGAATGCGGGAAACTGGCTTATGAACATGGGAATTATTATGAGGGAAATGTGGCAAAAATGGAGCCCAACACTCCCCTAAACCATAGGATTGGCATTTCCCCATGCCAACTAAGTGAGGAATTGATATTTTACTTATGCAAACTGATGAAGCTTGGGCAGTTTACCTTTGATTATGTATTTGACTTGAAAATAATCATTAACTTGTGGCAATTTTGCTTGACATTGGCAACCATGAGTTTTACTCTTTTTTGATAATGGTTTATGAATGTTATGATGCGTGAGGTGTAATATAGGCTACTCTTTTTTCATACTTAGATACCACAATGAGTTTATATTTTCTTTATGTACATGGATTTATGATGAAAGTGAAAGAATGGCAATGATATGGATGGTGGATTAAAAAAATGGAAAATGAATGAGGATGATAATGTATGAATGCTAGTGAATGCTATGGAATGTGGCTTCCCATCATATTTTCCTAATTTTTAGTAAATTAAAGAGTATTATAATAGTTTTACCTCAAGTTAACTTGTTTTGAATCCTTTTATGCATGATGAAATAGCACTGTGTGGAATTGATGCATGTTGAATGAAGGTTGAACATGAGGCATGTCAAAGTTGAGAGATGCTAAAAATATGAGAGAGAGAGAGAGAGAGAGAGAGAGAGAGAGAGAGAGAGAGAGAGAGAGAGAGAGAGAGAGAGAGAGAGAACGGAAGTTGATGAGGGTTGAATCTGCTGACTGAATGAAAACTCTAAAGAAAAACTCTAAAGATGCTCCTCCCCCACACCTAAGGGTTTCCATGTCCTCATACAAACAAGATGAGTAACTGTGGAGGTTGCTACTTAGGTGAAAAAATGATGAAATGCATTTACATGCATTTTTGTACCAATTCTAGTACCAATAAGATGGAAAACACACCTACATGTTTTTATGTACTAGTTTCTATACCAATGGAATAGAAATGCAGAAAACAGATCCCAAAAGTTTCTAAAAATATTTTGAAAGATATTATGATGCCGTCAAAAGTTTGTATATGCTAGATGAACACAAATATGCCTTTCTTAACATGATATTTGCTGGAATATTTTAATATTTTGAAAAATTTATGAAATCTGGAAATGTTGAGGAAAATACTCAATAATACTAAGAAACTGAAACCAATCTTACTGATGAGGTATGCATGCTGTAAATTGGATATTGATGTTGGGAAATGAATCAGGTACATACATGCATCATATACTCTTTTTGGAACAACCTGATTGTCATAATGCCTTACACCTATTTCCTCTTTATTCAAATTGATAGAAAAATTGAAATCCACTGACAATCTTCAAACTAAAGTTAAAACATATATCTATAGTCTTCAACATAAACCACATCATGGCACAATTCTAACTATGTGAATATATTTTGTTGAATTTGAACATAGGTAGAATTTATTGGATTATCATCACTTAAGGAATGTTATTAACCAATGCGAGGCATCTCACCATTGATTTCAATGAGTGCTAAGGTGCCAAAGTACATCCTACAAAGTATGAATAAATGTGCTGAGGTAGAGTCACTTTGCAAGATCTGAAATATAGGAGACATTAATGTATTCCCTCTGCCATCAGCAAGCACTACAACAAAATACCCTTTTGGGGGCAGTTTTGGCTTGTGGCGGTTTTGCTAAGCCCCCCCAAAAAAACAATTTTAGGACTTTGGGGGCAGTTCTTCAAAACCCCCCTCAAAAGTCCCGAAAATTGGACTTTTGGGGGCGGTTTTTAAAAAACGCCCCTAAAAAGTCCAATTGTCAGGATTTTTGGGGGTGGTTTTGTAAAAACACCCCCTAAAGTCCAATTCTTGATACTTTTGGGGGCGGTTGTTTAACCCCCCCCCTGAAAGTCCAATTTTCAATACTTTTGGGGGTGGTTGTTTAAACCCCCCGAAAGTCCAATTTTCAATACTTTTGGGGGAGGTTGTTTAAACCCCCCCCCCTCAAAAGTCCAATTTTCAATACTTGTGGGGGTGGTTGTGGAAACCCCCCCCCCAAAAAAAAAAAAATCTTGACCCCCTAAAAGCGGCTTGCGGTGATCTTGCTAAACCCCCCCCAAAAAACTTTTTTAAAGGTATTTGGTGGCAGTCCTTAAAACCCCCCTCAAAATTCCTTAGAATTTGGATGTTGGGGGTAGTTTTCATAAAATGCCCCCAAAAGTCCAATAGTCCAACAGGACTTTTGGAATTTTGGGGGGGGGGGTTTGGAAAGACCCCCCCAAAAGTCTTGTTGGACTTTTGGACTTTTTTTTTTTGGGGGGGGGGGTTTGGAGATCCACACTCTCGGAATATTTTTATCATCATCCTATGAGCCGTGGCAGGCATTTCCCTAAGGTCAATCAGGCATATTTTACCAATATACTTGGACAATTTTTTATCTTCTCCTAGGATTGGTCTAATTTCCCTAAACCACTTTTTTGGTAGGTCCATAAGTTCTTCTTCAGGGTGATCTCTTTGGACAAACTGAGACCATGGTTGAGTAGACAAAACAACAGCCTACAATATCTCCATGTGCTGCCGACATTTTCTTCAACACACAATTTGTGCCGGGCATCCTCTTAGGGATACTTGGACCCCATGCTGGGGTTCAAAATTGGTTTTTTGGGGATAGAGTCTAATATGCTGCCGAACTAGATCAAAGTCTTCACCAAGGAATACTACTCGCATGTCAAAAAAGATGGACCCCTCTAATCGTGGAAGGTGATTCCAAGATCATTCTCCACATGGTTGCTGAAATGCACTGTGGAAAATCAAGCTCCAAAGTGGCGTCGTCGTGGCGTTTGGATGGATCTATCTTCCTTGTTCTTACAGGGCGTAGCGCTTTCCTTCTCCCACGTCAAGATGATCTGCTGGCCAACCACGAGAGCAGTGTTCACATGGCCACCTGTGCTTATACGCGGGATGATTTGATAGAAGCAGTTTTTCGGGATAGCTGCAAAGTTATCCAGGACCAAGACATGATGGTTTTTCGTGCGAGAAGACATCATGCTGACGATAACCAGGACACGTAACTCTTGCCTTTTGTAGTTGTCCACATCAACCTTTAACTCTTTCCTTTTGCAGTTGTCCGCACATTCTACCTTTAACTCTTTCCTTTTGCAGTTGTCTACATCAACCTTTAACTCTTGTCTTTTCATACTCCTCCGTAGTTCTCGATGGGGGAAATGACGGAAGAAAATCAGAGCAACGGTCACTTGCTATACCTCCTTCAGTTATTAAGATGTACCCAGTTCATCATAACAGTTGGTGGCAGGCGAGAATATATGGAGGCTCAAGGTGGCAACCGTGATCGTCATTGCTAGTTTTCTGCATGCATGCAAGTTTTGGAAATCTTGTTGATTATGGAGCAAGCCTCTGGTGAGAGGATGAAGGAGCCAAAAGATACTAACAGTCATCCTGAGGTTGGAGATAATTCCAGTCGCAATAGGAAGAGAGGGCGTGGGGATTCTCCAGGGGAGCTGGGTGGTGGTCTGTCTCTTGCCTATCAGCGGGTGCGTAGGGAGGCAACTTCCTTCGCTCTTAACATCCCCTTTGAAATCCAAAGGGACATCAATGACTATGAACAACAATGGTGTTCTCGTCTGAGTAGGGAAGCCCTGGTGGGGGAGCGTAAGCAGTTGGAGAATTGGATCATTGATCCTAGCAACACGGCTAGGCGTGTTAGTCCATACGAGCACAATGTTGCGCTATTTTGGATGATGACAAACTTGGTTGGATATGCCATTCGCGATAGGCATCCTCTCAGAGATGAAAATGCCCAGCTTCTCTTTAAAGAGTCTCGCACGATTCATTAGAAGTTGGATTTCCTTATGTCTTCCATGGCGCTTCAACCTCCTCCATGCGCTGCTTCTTCTTCCAGCTTTCTCCATCCGGAGAGTTCTACAGAAGCTCCTTATATAGTTCATTGATGTCTGGGTGGATGGGTGTTTATTTGGGGGGTCTAGGGCTAGTTGGTTTAGCATTTATCTTATGTATCAATGGCTATGAAGTTGGGGTGTCTATTATGCTTGGGTATCTATATTTATGCTCTTTGGCCTGCGAATCTATGGGAAGAAAGTATTTGGTTCTGTGGTTTTTGGTAATTCTGTGGTTTTTTGTTTGTTCGGGTAGAAGGTTTGTCTCTGTTACTGCGGAAATAGCCTTAAGATGTGCCACTAGGGTGTGTGTCTGTTTTGATGAACAATTCCGAGCTTCGGCCAGATTGATCCTTTTGTAATTCCTCCTTTTAATATAATGCAAAATCTCCTTACTTTAAAAAAAAAGGCTACTTGGAATGGTGTTTAGTATTCCCAAAGGATTATTCTTCCATATCACAGTCATAAGTGTATTTTTGTGTTTTAAGTAACTGTAAGTACCATCTCTGCTTTTAAAAAGTTGATTTCTGATGAGGTAAGTGTTCAAGTAAAAGCTAATTTTTTTTTATAATGCATGATGCTAAGAATGTATCTGCTAATGCATACTTTAACCATTCCTTTGACAAAAAGACATACTTTAACCATTCCTTTGAATTTGTCATAGGACTCTTTATAAAATTACTTAGGGTAATGTGATAAATTTGAATATTAGTTTAAATTGGATTGAAAACGACTCTTCATAATGAAATATGATGATATGAGCATATAACTAAGAATGGCGGGTTTGATATGATTTACATTATAACACAGATCCCTATTCTTGGAGAATCATGTTATGATATGATTGTGAATTTTTGCTAGATGAAAGTCGAGATTGCAGACGTATATATTCTTCTTTTCACTGGTTGATTTCTGAGTGTCTATGCTGATTTAAAATTTGAAACCTTTGTTTACGATCTCTGTAACTGAATGCATCCTTGAAATGGTTTTTTCTGCAAGATTGAATGTTAGTCCAAATGTGTTTGAATGGCTTGCAATGCGCCTTCATGGTAGAAATGTTGAGTTAAAATGGAGTATGTTTCCGTATTTGAATCTTTCAAGAAATCCATTGATCAAAATCTGTATGTTATTATTGGTTGGGATAGCCGTGATTGCAGAACGTTGCAATTATTGGTAATGAGCGACTGAATTGATTAAGAGGACAGGAAGAATGCGTCCCCTGCATCTGTTAAATTGAAGTTTACTGTCAAGGCCAAATCCATTGAAAGGATTTGGTCAAGATGTCTCTGAATTGCTTAACCGACAGATTCCTTAAAAAACAATCATGCTAGTAAGATTCAACAAAGACAATCTGATCTAATTTTAGTGCTGATTGTATTGAGGTAATGCATATTGTTGTGTAAATATATTTTTTTTTAATAATATAAGCCGTATTTTCTAAAAAAAGTGAAAATTATTGACTTAAAAAGTGAAAAGTGTTTTGTCGTTGCATATAATGTAGATTAATCTTATTAATTGAATATAGTCATCTTTCATTCATGTTCTCTAAAATAGTAAAAAAGTTGGACGAATTTTCCCATACTTAGCCAATTTCTAATTTTCACTAATTTGTCGTATCTCTCCAGAATGATTCATAATGCAACAATGATTTCAAATTCATGCCACATTATCATTTATGCCATGCAATGCCATGCGGGCATCAATATCCTTAGTGCGGGCATCAACCTTAATGTGGGCATCACTTAGCCCCTTTACAACACTTGGCCATTTTTCCTTTGTCTTTAGTATGCAAAATAACATTTTTCTTTTATTTTGGCAGGTTGATATTTTCCTTATCTGATCACCATAAGAAAAACCAAGAGCATGGCTAGATAGCCATTTCGACAATGAACAGGAACATATGGAGAGCAATGATACCGATGAGCAAAGAAATAATGAGTATTCAATGAGGAATTGGCGGAGTCGCAGTTGCCAAAAGTAGGAAAAATGGACAAATTTAGGTGTTGCAGCTGCTCGAAACAAGAAGAATAGGCACTTTTGTAGGTGTCGCAGCTGCTCGAAATAGGAAAATTGGACAAATTTAGGTGTTGCAGCTACTTGAAATAGGAAAAATAGGCACTTTTGGAGGTGTCGCAGCTGCTCGAAATAGGAAAAATAGACAACTATTAGAGAGCATTGATGGAGAGTGCTGATACCGATGAGCAAAGAAATAACGAGTATTCAATGAGGAATTGGCAAAGTCACAGTTTCCAAAAGTAGGAAAAATGGACAAATTTAGGTGTTGCAGTTGCTCGAAATAGGAAGAATAGGAACTTTTGGAGGTGTTGCAGCTGCTTGAAATAAGAAAATTGGACAAATTTAGGTGTTGCAGTTGCTTGAAATAGTAAAAATAGGCACTTTTGGAGGTGTCGCAGCTGCTCGAAATAGGAAAAATAGACAACTGTTGCAGAGAGCTGATACCAGGGTAATTTTTAGGGGCGAAATTTCGCCAATTGGCTATTTTTGGGGTTTTTTTTTTCAAAAAATAAATTCGCTATTTGGTCATTTTTAGTCTCTAATATCACCTATATTTACATAAAATATGTTTTTTTATCACAAAATTCGCCAAAAATTACAATTTTCAGTAGTAAATTGTATGTTTAATATTTAATATTCGTCTACCTATCTACATATATGTTTTTTTCAATTCAAAATAATCACCTAGAATACTACACTTAAGTATACTATTAGAATCCTTAAAAAATACCCTGGCTGATACCGATGGAGAGCGCTGATATCGATGAGCAAAGAAATAATGAGTATTCAATGAGGAATTGGCGGAGTCGCAGTTTCCAAAAGTAGAAAAAATGGACAAATTTAGGTGTTGCAATTGCTCGAAATAGGAAAAATAGGCACTTTTGGAGGTGTTGCAGTTGCTCGAAATAGGAAAATTGGACAAATTTAGGTGTTGCAGCTGCTTGAAATAGGAAAAATAGGCACTTTTGGAGGTGTCGCAGCTGCTCGAAATAGGAAAAATAGACAACTGTTGGAGAGTGCTGATATTGATGGAGAGCGTTGATGGAGAGCACTGATACCGATGACCAAAGAAATAATGAGTATTCAATGAGGAATTGGCGGTGTCACAATTGCCAAAAGTAGGAAAAATGGACAAATTTAGGTGTTGCAGCTGCTCGAAATAGGAAAAATAGGCACTTTTGGAGGTGTCGCAGTTGCTCGAAATAGGAAAATTGGACAAATTTAGGTGCTGCACCTGCTTGAAATAGGAAAAATGGACACTTTTGGAGGTGTCATAGTTGCTCGAAATAGGAAAAATGGACAAATTTAGGTGTTGCAGCCAGGGTATTTTTTAAGGATTATAAAAGTATGCTTAAGTGTAGTATTCTAGGCGATTATTCTGTATTGAAAAAAACATAAATATAGATTGGTAGGCGAATATTAAATATGAAACATACAATTTACTACTAAAACTTGTAAATTTTGGCCAATATTATGATAAAAAAAACATATTTTATGTAAATATAGGCGATATTAGAGCCTAAAAACGACCAAATAGCGAACTTATTTTTTGAAAAAATGCCCAAAAAATAGCCAATTGGCAAAATTTCACCCCTAAAAATTTCCCTGGTTGCAGCTGCTTGAAATAGGAAAAATAGGCACTTTTGGAAGTGTTGCAGCTGCCACTAGTACAAAATGAGAGATAAGTGACTAGGCGACTAAAAACTTTAGTCACCATAGCT
The DNA here is from genome assembly GCA_027924585.1 of Larix kaempferi. NCBI lineage: Eukaryota > Viridiplantae > Streptophyta > Pinopsida > Pinales > Pinaceae > Larix > Larix kaempferi. Next base: position 10,031,887 of record BSBM01000223.1, on the reverse strand, counting down.
TTTTCAAGGGATAAACGACTAAAATTGAGCAATTTTAAGTGATCCAACTAAAAATGACTAAGAAAAATGACTAATTTAGTCACAAGATAAAATATACGACTAGATAACAAGTGACTAAAATAAAAATGACTAACGTAAATGACTAATTAGTCACAGGAATATAAATATGACTATATAACAACGACTAAGAATATGAATTAGTCATTTATGTTAGTCATTTATAGTTATGTCACATTGGAAATGAAAAATTACAATTTTGACAATGAATTTGTAAAATTTACTAAATTTTAACACTGCATATGTTAATGGGGTCTTTGAATCCATCTATAGTGTTAAAATTTACTAAAATTTAAATTTTTATATGGATTTAGAGACCCAAGTGATGTTAATGGTGTCACTCAGCAATGGAAAATCCCAGTTTTGACAATGAATTGTTATGATTTAATACTAAATTTTAGCAATGTAGATGGATTTAATGGTCTCTAGATTTGCTTGAACCAAGCTAGTGTTAATTCTCAACATTGATGATTTTGAAGTGTTGAAAAATACTGACTCCAACAGTACTGCACCTATCAAATTTTGTCATCCAACCATTTTGATCATCTCACCTGCATCATCATGCAGTAAGCTAGTTTGAAGCACTTTTCATGTGCATATCTCATTTCATCATTTTCACAACTTCCATTGGACCCCTTCGATAGACTTATATCTAGTTTGCATCTCATGTACTATGGTCATGTTGTGGTTAGGTCAAGTTTGGGTTTTGGTAGTTTCTTTTCAATCTTTATATTGGCATGCCACGAAGTGATCATGAGTGTCTACATAATAGTATTCAGCTAGTTGTGACATTGGTCATGTCCATTTTTTCGTTTGACGAAAATCGTTATCGTTTGATCCTCTTGGCACTTAGTTGAAATTTCGGCATTTCATGTCATGATAATTAAATTTTGTCATTTTCGCATCCTTCATTAATTCAAAGGATGCGTCCATGTGTCAGTGTTCTCTAATTACGTTTATGCTTGGAATTAAGTTGAAAAATATTCCACCCCTAAGTCTTACATAAAAAAAACCAATATCCCATATTTTATAATAAAAATATTAGTGCTTCCCCCTTTTATTAATTATTTACCCTAGCCTAGCTTTTAAACCATTTTGTCTCTAAAATCCCCACCCCTTCCCATTTTCATTTACATAAAAAAAAATAAAGCACCTTTAATTAATCCCAAACCCCTTCATCTTACGTCCGAGCTTCCAAAAGTCTCCTCCCTCGAACTCCTTTTGTCAACTTATCCTAATTAATTTCCTAATATTCCCGACCATTAATTTTAAATAAAAAAGTGACATTTCTCTAATCCCTAATCCCCTTTACCATGTACAATTTTTTTTTAATCTACTTTATAATGTATATATTAAAAACATATAATATACCATTCATTCCCTTTATAATATAGTTTGAATCACTTTTCATGTGCATATCTCATTTCATCATTTTCACAGCTTCCATTGGACCCCTTCAATAGACTTACAACCAATTTGCATCTCATGTACTGTGGTCGTGTTGTGGTTAGCTCAAGTTTGGATTTTGGTAGTTTCTTGTCAATCATTATATTGTCATGCCGTGAAGTCATGAGTGTCTGAATAATTGTATTCATCTAGTCACACTGGTCATGTCCATTTTTTGTTTGACAAAAATCGTCATCGTTTGATCCTCTCGACACTTAGTTGAAATTCCGGCATTTTGTGTCGTGAAAATTAAATTTTTGCATTTTTGCATCCTTCATTAATTCGCAGGATGCGTCCATGTGTCAGTGTTCTCTTACGTCTATGCTTGGAAAGTTGAAAAATATTCCACCCCTAAGTCTTACATAAAAAATCCAATATCCCATATTTTATAATAAAAATATTAGTGCTTCCGTGTTTTAATTATTTCCCCTATCCTATATTTTAAACCCTTCGACGAAGATAGATTTATGACTCATAAGTGTAACTTTTTCCAACTTTTCAGATTTTTAGTAATATTTTTTTTGTAATTGTTTAGCAAGGCATTAAAATATTGATGTATGAGATCCTTGTTTGTAGGACAAGGGAATCCCTCCCAATTATTCCATATTGCTTCTTAATTATCCTAAAATTCTATGAAATGGGATTAATTTATTTATTAGGTATCCTTGAGTTCACCTCATCTTATTGATCATGCTCATATTTTGTTTTCCAAATTCTGAGTTTGTTTGACCCTCTCACCAATCAGTCAAACTTTTGGAAAGTTAAAGTCTTTTGGTCTTGATAGTGAAATCTATAAAATTTGTGTCCTCCAAGAAATCGTCATTGTCACCTGCCCATCACTATCGTCCTCACGCTTATGCTCAGAAACTTAAAAATTTTCCCCTTGGTGCCCCTGGTTATGAAAATGCCAATGTCTCCTTTTTTAATAACAAAATAATCTTCCCTCCCATTTTAATGTTCTCTTGAAAATTTTAAATTAAGAAATACAAATAAAAAGATAATAATAATTGGCTTTGCACCGTTTTACCAAATTCAATATGTTTTTAGTATATAATAATTAATAATATGTTTTTCATATATAAATATATTATAGTTAAACTTTATATAATATATTAATATTAAACAATTAAATTTACATGGAGGGAAAGGATTTGAATGAAATAAAAATTAGGAATGGAGGGAAAGGGTATATATATTAATATTAAACAATTAAATTTACATGGAGGGAAAGGATTTGGGTGCAATAAAAATTAGGAATGGAGGGAAAGGAATTGGGAAAAATAAAATTTTGGGAAAGAAATTGAGAATTTTTGCTATCCTTCTGCGTAAGCTTCAAGGGTTTTTACAAGGTTTGAGAGTGTTTTTATCATAATTTGAGAAGCATCAAAGCCTAAAAAATCGCAGACATTTCAAACTTGAACAATTTTGTTAATGCAAATTTGTTTAATTAATTTGAATTAAAAAAGAGGGAGGGCGTATTTTGGAAACGAAGAGGTTCCGGGTTAAAACCAGTGTAACCTTGTCCTTATAAAAATTGTGGGGATATCAAATTATTATGTTCTTGTGGGCTATCAAATTCTCCCGTTCTGTTAGATAGACTGTTGTAATGGTTCGCTGACCTGAGGGTAGCGGAAGAAGGACTCGAAGTTTGAAGGAAGCCATGGCACTGAGACAATTCTTCAATGAAATAAGGGGTTTGAAGGTGAAGGATTTGCCTGGCTATATAAAGCCAATGTTGTCCAAGGACTTCATCAAGACAAAGGTCACTCAAGGTTTGGACAATTACAATGCCAAATACATCTAGATAGGCTCGATCCAGCTGCTCAACCATATTGTTTACGGCGTTCTCAGGTTCTCTTATTTGGTTGCACTGTCCGAAGAACGTCGTCATCTCGAGTGCAAGAGGCACAAGAAAGAGCATGGTGGTCATTGATTTCAATTTTAGGTCTTTACTATTACACCCCCCATACATTACTTAAAAGTATTCATGCAGAAAGAGAACTTATTCATCGTAGATCGGAGTGAATGACAAATATATGTAATGGATCATTGAAAATGTTAACAAAAAAATAAAACCTAGGCTAAAACCCTTTTATTTATTTATACAGTTCCTCTCAAAAGCAAGAAGAATATACAACTTCGGGTATGATCCAGATCGGGTTGTTACAGCCAGTGGCCCTCAATCTTAACCCCAACTAATATTATGGGTCTTTATGTTTGCGATGCTTTAACTGGATTAATGACAACAAAGAATATAGTCTATGGGCTTGGCATTTCTGTACACACTGGACGCTGGCATTTCTGTACACACTGGACGGGTGGGTGATTCACAGCAACCGAACCGCAGCAAGCTCTTTCTATTTCGTCTGTAGGGAGAGCAATAAAATATGGTTCCATTGTGAAACTCCAATGTCCAAAGATTCCCTTTAAATTGAACATGTGTCTACCCAAAATTATGTATCTCAGTATTACTTACCCTTTTGTAGGCTCCAACAAAAAATGCCATGGTTGCTATGGTAAACATAGCTGCCTCACTTCCTGGTCCGATAGAATGGTCAGAAAGGGTTCCTCCTGCTACATCAATTTCAATTTCAATCATCGTAAGAATCATTCCACTTGAAGGATTGAACATTTGGCAATTGGACCAAACTAATCTATAGGAAAATTGGGATTTACTTGTTACAACGGATTCTCCTTTTCAATCTATTGGAACCACTTTGCTTTTCAATCTGGGGTTTATTTTAGCATTCTTTAATGAAATAACTTAAAAACCATCAACCAATTGTTGGACTGTGTATACAGAATTGTCTTGACAGCAACCAGACATAGGCTCCTTGATGAGGTTGTAGATAAGAGCAAGAAATCGAAGTTGGTAGAGATCATTGATATCACCCAGTGTAGGTCTCTTAGGTTGTGAGATATGCTACCTACTGGAAAGGCAAGTTGTGCGCATGATCTCTTTTATACCCAAAAAAAACAAGGACATAACATAGCTGTTGGACCTTATTTTATGTATCTTATAAGGTTTTTGTGCTTGAATCAGGATATAACATTACATGTGTTTTACAGGTAGTCAGATTAATATACATGAATTCATAGGTTGTTGTCCTAGCTATTTCCTCCACTGTTGTTCACAAGCTTTGGAAATGGTTGCGTAATAATCGCAATCCATCTGGCAAGGTATAGTTCTAAGACTGTCCTAACCTAGTGTTTGATTTCAGTTTTAGAAATATGATTTTAATAAGCATTTGCAAGGGTTTGAAAGTTGGAAATTCATTTTTTAGGCCACAGCAAATACTGCACCGCAATTGTGGCAGCCAGTGAGTGGAATCCTTATCACAAATCATATGAGTGATACAAATCCAGAAGAAGCAGTCTCATGCATAGCCTTGTCAAAGAATGATTCTTATGTTATGTCTGCTTCTGGTGGGAAGGTGTCCCTATTCAACATGATGACATTCAAGGTGAAATGATTTTGTACAACATGAATAGGTGTCTTGTATCTTGGGTTAATATGCTTCATCATGCTAATTTTAAACTATAATGATTCCCAATTTATCACATATTGAAGAAGATATTCATCCATATAAGTTGCCACGGTGTTAGTAAATCATGGCTTTTAAACTCTAGTTCTTTCTTGAGGATTTGAACATGTCCTTTAATATAAACTTAAGCATTTTTTTGTTTGGAGTTAATTTTATGTTAATGAGCTTCATGAGAGATTTTCAAACCATTGACACCTAGTTCTTTGCATGTCATGACAACATTTATGCCACCCCCACCTGCAACAACCTTTCTTTCTTTCCATCCTCGAGATAATAATATCATTGCTATTGGAATGGAGGATTCAACAATTCAGATATACAATGTTCGAGTTGATGAGGTGCTACAATAAAATAAATTATAAATTCTATCTAGTCCTCGTTACTATGTTGACAATCTGGATAATAATGATCCCTTCAATTTCCTGATTGTAGGTGAAAACAAATTTGAAGGGGTACCAGAAGAGAATCACTGGTTTGGCATTTTCTCATTCTCTCAATGTTTTGGTATCTTCTGGGGCTAATGCTCAGGTGTACATCGTATACTTGATAGAAATATCCATGTTATTTCTTCTTATTTTCATTTGGGTAGCATATTATTGAAGTATAACCTTCCAGTAACTTCACATATCAATCTCTGTATGTAGTTTTGTGTATGGGATAAGCGAAAGTCAAAGTCTATTTAGTTGCAAGCAGCAAGACCATCTTCAGTTGATGGAGATACTAGAGTATTGTTCCATAATGATCAAGTTCACTTGTTGGTTGTGCATGAGAGCCAACTTGATATTTATAATGCTTCTAAATTGGATCGCTTGTGCCTTGTAAGCTTGAGTTTTTGATATAACGTGTTATAACATGACCAATCATATATAGTAAAACTTAAATAAGTGTTCATTGTTTCTTACTTTTTATCGCTAGATAGCAAGATTGATTTTTGTATCATGTTATAACAGAAAGATTGCTAGGGACACACTAAAGAGATAATAAAATGATGCATGATTTTTGTTTGCATTGTAGTGGACACCCCATGATTCACTGTCTGCACCAATTTCAAATGCAACATACTCATGTGACAACCTTCTAGTATATGCTAGTTTCATGGATGGTACTATTGGAGTATTTGATTCAGAAAGATTGAGACCACATTGCCGCATTGCACCTTCCATATATATACAACCAGACTTCAGCAGGTTAGCAGCTTAGATATCTCACAACAAAATCGAAAATTGCAATGGCATTTCCATATAAGAGCAAAATTATCTAATGATTTGTGTTGGTTTATATGTGCAATGGAAATGTCTATCTGCTTGTGGTTGTTGCACATCCATCAGAACCTAATTAGTTTGTCATTGGCTTGACTAATGGAGGCATTCAAGTGATTGAGACTCTAGAATCAGAGGGAAAATGGGGTATAATACTTATGGATAATGGAACTGTCAATTCAAATCCAGCTGCAAGCAATCAAGGCTCAAAATTACATTCAAGGTAACACTTGAAGAGCATAATCTAAAAGAAAATGGAAGGAAAAAAAACAAGTTTGTGCGATACAAAATATGATTTATTTGTTCATATATTTACCATCAGTAGTGGTATCCTCTTGCCAATATCATTTCTTCTTATACTAAATTGTTAGCAATGGTTTTGATATTTTGTTAAGGGGAAATGCCATGGAATGTGATGTAAATGATTTCAAGCATAATGCTAAATGTTGTAGGTTTGACATCTTCGGCTGTGTAATTTTTTTTTACTGTTCTACTATTTGGAGGTAATAAGTTTTCGCTTCTCTTCAAAGGCGTTCCTTAAATGTGTATAAATCTCATTTCTAACTTACCTTTTTTCTATGGCCATATCGGAACATAATTTTAAATTTTGTTTCTTTTGTGCATTGCAAAACTAGTCGTATTGTCTTTTCATAACCATTGCAAATTTATTTAGAGGCCCAGACCCTTAGTCATTTAATTTATATAAAACCTATTCACATAGAATCCCATTTTACTAATAACCTCATCTCATTCCTTATTCCACCAATTATAGGAATGACAGAAACTAGTATGCAACCTCTCTCACATACAACCTCACCATGCGTAATGGGGGGTAACAGATACTACTATTCTTAATTCCCTTCTATTTTATGTCTTACCTATTCCTACTATCTCATTCTTCTATATATTGTACAAGTTATGAAAGGGGGAAGAGATTTTCAGAGACAGGTTATTCAAAGGAGTAGTTTGCAGCAATGAAGGACCACCTTTCCTTCAGCTTCTAGACCCTATCACTACTACCACCATTGTGTAGGATGAGGTCTGTTGTAACCTGTTATGACTTGTGTAGGAGGAGGTCTGCAGTCACATTTCTCCCAATATTGTTGAGAGTGCGGAAGGGTTGGGTTGGGTGCTGTCCAATAGTATAGTAGCACCAAGTTGACATCTTTTTTACCTACTAGATTGTTGTTGAGTTGGTGGTTTGAGTTTCGTTATGTTTTGCTTCTTCTGAGGTTTCCTGATACTCCTCATTTTCAGAGTCATCAAAATAGGGTTGCTAATTTTTTGTAGATGCTGGTGTATGTGATGACCAACCAATATCATCCATAATTTATGTCCTCTTTTACTTTCCCATCTTAAGAGCTATTGGGAATAGGGTGTTTGATATTTAACACATTGATTCACGTGGACATTATAGTATATTGTCAATGGGGACATGGCCAATATGATACTTGATTTGACCCACTCCATGCCTTCCCAAACTGCTATGATATTGTCTAGAAGAAATCACCTTTGGAATGAAGCTTCACTATTTTGGATGGATGATCTTAGGCAACAAATATAATTTTTTTTCAGGGACAGAGTACTCAAGTTTAGTGTTGATTTGGAGAGGTGTGGGGGAAATCATCAGAAGCAAGAAAAAATGATATCATGGGAAGCTAGAATCTGCTCAGGCCTATTTAATTGAAAATGAGGCATTGTGAAAAGTAGAGAACAATTTTTTATGGAGGAAATTTGATCATTGCATAGTTAGCAGTTTGGAGTTGTTGTGCATCGTTATAAGAATGTATGTGGCGTGTCTCGGTACACGGATTAGGATGATGTAAGAGGACTTTTTAGTATGATTCCATTGTACATGGTTATTGCGAAGAATACTTTTTTGTCAAGCTCTTGTAGCTAGAGTCATGCATGGATAAAGCACAGGGGATTGTGGAGACAACCAACAAAATTGTGAGCAGTTTGGTAAAAAAATCAGTTAAGCCAAGGTCTATTTGATACAGCACGATGAATAGGTGCAAAGTCATCTTATTTAGGGGAAGCTGAGCAAATTATCCAATAAAATTGGGGTCTATTTGAAGCTAAGTTACAAAATTATGGTATTTGTTTTGGATAATGCATGCGAAATCGAGTCTGCAGAAAGATGGTGGAAGCTTCTGGTTTGGGAGCCTGTGACCAAAGTTGATTGGTTTTGAAAATAATAAAATCAAGCCAAAGTTTGGTGTCATAATAATGATCAATATGAATGAAAATGAGAATATGGGGCCGTTTTATTGAAAATTAGCAAAGTTGGATACCATTTGACAGGAACAAGAAAGATCAGATTGAATTGGGGATAATCAAACAGTGACAGGTTTAGTTTGATGGCCGTCAATAGTTTTAGGGGAATAGTCCCAGATTATATTAACAAAGTTATTAATTATCGATAGAAAGTTCGATAGAGATGATATTTTACGGAAACCAAGTAAGGTTAGGGTAAGCTCTATACAAGTTAGAAGTCAAAGATTTTGTTTGCTTAATAAAAGAAACCAACTAAGGTTAGGGTCAACTCTATACAAGTTAGAAGTCGAAAAAAAAACAAGGTTTTATGGATAGAAAACTAGTAATAGCAGAGTCAGGACCAAGGATCCACTTTGAGAAAGTCATGAAATGATTTCCTGGTGGAAATAAATAAAGTGGGCCTCTTTAATATATTAAAAACTAGTGAGTGCTATAGATTCTTTGGAAATAGTGAAATGAATTTATTCTATGAATAATATCAAAGTACAATAAATGAGAAAATTACTGCATTTATATGTGAGTCGGTAAGAAAAAAGTATAGCTGCTCCAATATTTAGGGTAATTTGGAAAAATGTAGGGAGAAATAAGAAAGTTTGGTGTTAGAGCATCGAATGAGGGTTGGTTTCTATTTTTCTAATTAATATTGTTGTGCACTCAAAGGAAAAAAAGCAAGATTCATTGTTTTGTTGTTTTTGTCATTTCTTCGTTAACTGTGGCAGTTTTGAGCATCAGGTGATGAATCATCTTTTGTTTTTCCAGATTAGACTAGTACAATGTCAGGGGGTGGCACACAATAGAGCCCGAGAAAGGCATTGGGTGCGCTGAAAGACACAACAACAGTCAGTCTCACCATAGTGAACAGTGAATACAAGGTATGAACTTATCTACTAGTGCAGTGTAAGGATATTTCATGTAGTGTTGATAGATTTTTATGCATCTAGCACAATCTAAATACATTGCATGAATTTGATTGTCTTGGTCATCAAATTTTCTGAGATTCATCGTTGTTTGTTTCCACAATTCTAACACTTACATATAAACTTGTAGGATTTGGATATTGCTATCATGAAGGCCACAAATCATGTGGATCGGGCAGCAAAAGAAAAGCATATTCGAAGTAAGTGGATGTCCTCTTTTCTACACTCAAAGAATCAAACACCTATTCGTTTTCTTGGAGTATAGCTCAATAGGCATTTTTACATCAATGGGCGGTTTGCTGCTAGACATTACACTGTGATTTTGTATGGATTTTTAAACTCTGCAATTTGATTTCCAAGCAAGATGTATAGGTCTAATATCTGATGATCTTTATCTTTTGGGCAGTTATTTTTGCAGCCACGTCGTCTACAAGGCCTTGGGAAGATGTAGCGTATTGCATCCATGCTCTTGCAAGACGTCTTGCCAAGACACACAACTGGGCGGTAATGTCCAATCCTTGCCTTAATTGGTATTAATTTTGGGAAATGGAATTTAGACTAGTTGACAGTCTAGTAGGCTTGGTCTCTTTTCTAGTTGTTAATCTGCCAGTAAAGTGGTCAAAGTGAAACTCTGATGCCTCAATTGCACTTTGTACATGTGCTGGAGGTCTAAAAGGCATTAGAGGTTGTATGTGGTTGTAGTTACTGTAGCTAGGGTTTTACCCCTAGCTTGTGCCAATGAGCACCTACTAAGGAGAATGGACTCCTTAGTAGCAGTTCAATAATGATTAAATGATTAAGCTAAAACAACAATTAACAAACTACTTTAAGCATTGCATGAGACATAAATAAAAGATGTAAAAAATGGTTTTATATTAATGTTACCTTGAGTGTCAAGGTTGATGAAGCCCTTTGCAGTGTCCGAGAGGATGCTCCAAGCTTCAGGATGCTCCTTTCTCCTTCTCCAATGTTGGGGATGGGCCAAAGGTGGCTCTCAAGGTGAAAATAGTTCAAAGGTGAACTAGGGTTTCGAGAGAGATTTTGGCAGAGTAAGGGTGCTTGTGATTGTGGATATGGAATAAGGGATCTCCATCACCTATTTATAGTTTTTTGGTGGTGGAGTGCTGACCCATGGTTTTAGGAAACACATAGTTTTGGGCAGCTGTATAGGGTTTTTTCCTCCTTTTCCTCATTATTTTATATTTTTTATTCCTTTTTAGGGGATTTTTGCTATTTTTGGAGGAAAAGGGGGTTTTTTAGCCTTTTTTAGGCTATTTTGATGGTTTTGTGGCCTTTTGGAGGCATTTTAGGCCTTTTGGAGGCTTTTTAATGGGATTTTTTGGGATTTTAAGGGAAAAATGGTAGGAAAATGGACAAATGAGCCATATAATGTGGTAATGAGGTAGTGGACACTTTTTGGGTGTTAACAGATTGCCCCCTGATGTGCGAGGTCAGGAGCTAATCGTATGGCCGATGGACATCATAAGTCATGAATGGTTTTCCTGGGATGTGGAGAGAAGAGAAGAAACAAACTGGAGCCCGGAACAACGATCCCGAACAACTGCAAGAACTAAAAGTACATAACCTCAATAAGGGATGAGGAATCATCTGATCATATGGACGAGGCGGGCATTCCCATGCTCGTATCAGGATATAACATAATAACAACAATGGGGTCCAAAAAATGGGGACCTGAAATATACATGACCTCAAATACTGACTGAGGTATAATCTCAATATATGGACGAGGCGGGCATACCCATGCTCGTATCAAGATACATAAATATAACTGTAAGGCCCGAAAAAGGGGGACCTGTAAGATACATGACCACTGTGTACATCATAAGAGTCCAGAGGGGACACAAATCTGGGACAAACTGCTGAGCGTATCATGTGTGAACAGCAGAACTGGTGCACTGGAACAATCAACAGTGCTACTGAGTGTGGTACCAAAGGAACTGATGAGCTGCTGGATCATAGTGACTGGGGTCAAACTCTCCATGGTACACTGAACTGGAACTGAAACTGGGTACTCAAGGAAGCATGGAACTGGATGGATTCCGAATACAAACGCCAACGCAGCCCGGACATCCACGGGAACATACAACTGGGCGTTCCAAAGTGACTCACCAATGTGCTAGAGTCGGGGGAAATCCGGGGTCTTCAACTAAAAAACTGATGGAATATAATCCTACGCGATCCTCAACGATGCGATCAAGGTGCTGAAGTCGAGCATGTGAGGAACAACCACTCGGAGAGGCAATGATGTCTCCTCTCGGAATGATCCGTAGGCACCTACCACAGATGGTGATAAGTCCAAGGCGTAGGGACATCTGGGCCTATCCTCTGGAATAGAGGAGCTGTCGTCGACAGAGGGAGACCTGCCCCTATCAAGGCAATGATGTTTCCTTGACAGGAGCGCGAGGTAGAAAACCGAAATGTGGTAGTACTGATGGCAGGACTGATCAAACGGTGGGTGGATAACTGGGCTAGTAGAGTGGGTGGACGCAAACTTCCTTTGTTTAGAATATGATAATGGGAATGATCTGGCAGCATATGAAACTGACTGAGGGGAAAGGGATCATAGCTGTAATGGCTTAGGGAGGGTAACGGGTCTGAGGGAGACTCAAGCTGGTATAAAAGGGCAGGAGACTGCAAAAATACTCTGAACAAAGGCGACCTGATTGGGGGTGCTGCCGAGATGATCGATCGTAGTGCCAGGAGGCACGGGGGAAAAACTTCTTCATGGGTTAAGGAACTAGAAGAAGTGTGTGTAAAATGGTACTGTCGTGTGGATTTTACGAGCCCAGGACAGTTCATGCTCGTGGTTGCTTTCAATTTTAAGGAGTCTGAAAGCGATAAGAAGACTCTGAAGTAAAGGAATGGTACTGTCGTGTGGATTTACCGAGCCCAGGACAGCGCATGCTCGTGGTTGCTTTCAAGTTTAGAGAGTCTGAAAGCAAGTAAGAAGACTCCAGGGGGTTGCTTTTTCGTAGATTTAGTCTCCAAGGCCCAAAGAAGCATAAAAGGATGCAATGAAGAACTCTTCTAGCCGGTGTGACTAGAGTATTCCTTTTTCGTAATTAGTCTACCAGGTCCGGAAAAGGGTTAAACTTATACCAGATAGACGCCCTTTCAGGTACTTTAGCGAGCATGAAAGGAAGCAAGATTGCTCGGCGATCTTTTCATTCTTTTAGGAGTCAGAAAAGAGCTTAACGGAAACTCCCTAAGTGCCTTTTTCGTAAAGGACTTGTCCGGCCCGAAAAAGGGATAAAATTATACCGAACAAAAGGAATGGCCAGGCAAGGAGGAAGTGTTCAATCAAGGTTTAGTAATGATGACCAAGAACGAGGGTAGGTGGGAACACTGATAGACCTCCTTGCGGGGTAGATGAAATGGTGGCAAAATAACGAAACATTTGCAGTATGACAGGAGTGAATGGCTCATGTAAAGATGTGGAACAATCCGATAGCGGCCGATGTGGCACGCAAACCGAGGCAGCAAGGTGTTGGGACACAATGTTGAAATTGTACCAAGGGAGAGCGAGAAATGATCTCAAGCATCATCACGAGCTCAGAAAAATGAATCCGGCGATATAAAGGATGTCAAAAACAGGTAACGGCCGATGTGGCACGCAAACCGAGGTGACGGGGGCATTTTGAAAAATGCCCGTAAAATCTGGAGGTGAGAGTGAGAAATGATCTCAAGCATCATCACCATCTCGGAAAACTGAATCCGATGATATAAAACATGTGAAAATCGGAGAACGGCCGATGTGGCACGCAAACCGAGGCGACTAGTGGCATCTGAAAAAATGGGTAAAAAAATGACAGGACAAAAATAATGCAACGAGGTGACCATCATGACGTTCACGTCGCGCTGATTCCAGTGGTGGAAACGGTTTGTAAAACGGACTCCGTATGGGACCAGAATGACCAAAACAAGAAAAAGTCAACTGACTATAAATAGTGGTGGGTCCAACATGACATGTGTCATTTGTACTTTGTTGACTTTGACTTGTGAGTTGAGTGGACCAGAGCTTAGGTGGCATTTCTGGACGATCCGTCTGGCTGTTTGCAGATCCGCTAGATACAGGTATTTCACTAAACTCATACCTGCATATTTTTTCGGGTTGGGGGTTGGGTAGTGGGTCCCAGGGATGATTTGTACGGTCCACGTGGGGTGGACCGCGGGTTAGGGGGTCGAAACCGCGGTTGAAGACCGCGAGTTTCGGGCCGAACCACGCGGTTGGAGACCGCGTGTTTCGGGCCGAACCACGCGGTTGGAGACCGCATGATTCCTGGATGGAACCACGGTCGAGTACCGCGAGTTCCAAGGAGGAACACGCGGTTCCCAACCGCGGGTTTTGGGCTGACAGGCGCGGTTGGGAACCGCCGCCAAATGCCTGACAGCCGCGGTCAGAAACCGCGGCAGGAAGCCCGAAAGCCGCGGTTTTGGGCCGAGCTGTTAGGGCTTCTAGGAGAGGGAAAAGTATTTTTCTTTAATTGACATGAGACTGATGGGTTCACTTTGTTTGCGTGGCAGGATGCCGCAGGTACTCTGGAGAGAGAGAGAGATCCCTGATGAAACCATGGGTTTCATTCGAGGGAACCGCCATGTGCGGACAGTGATGGGATTGTGCGGACTATTGAAGTTCGCAAAGATACCTATGATACGGACAGCAACATTGTTGCTGAACCGTCTGATCAGTTTCTGGGAGCCGGACATACAGGCATTCCGGGTACAGGGTGAGAGGGTAGACCTTACCCTCACTGATGTATACTTCCTGACGGGGTTGCCCTGCTTGGGCAGGGTAGCAGACACACAGCCGCGGGTTGCCGCGGACGTCGACATGGAGGACATGTTGGAGAGGTACTGCGGTCAGGACGTGAGGGTGCATAGGAATGCACTCCTGGTGAGGGACCTACAGGAGCCGGCAGTGCAGGCCATGGCGGCGTGTGTGGTGCGGGTATTGGGCTCCCAGTCACCGGAGAAGGTGTCTGGGGGTCAGATGCAGATGGTAGAGCGCGTCTTAGATGGGACGTACTACGCCTGGGGCTAGATGTTCCTGACCTGTGTTCAGCGACAGCTGACGGCAGCGAAGGAAGATGGCAAGGGCTTTTGCTTTGGGTCCTTCCTATGTGCCTTCTTTATGGAGAGGGTACCCACACTGCGGCCACGAGTGCCGATTAGGGCAGGAGGGATGAGGGAGCCGAGGATGGTCCGTTGGGGTGAGATGATGCGCCGCCGTGGTGGTGGCGACGTGGGCAGGTACTTCACACAGGAGTTGTACCTGCAGTGGCTTCAGATACCACTGACGCTAGACGACTTCCCGTATCGGGATATGGACTTCACAGGAGATCCGGAGGCGCCACGAGCACCAGGACAGGCATGGGGTCCCGACGGTACGTATATGTTTGTTATTGCATGTTATGTATGTCAGATTTTGATTTGTATGATAGTAGATAGATATACTGTGACTGACATGTGGTTGATCTTGCAGATGTGGGCCCGAGGCCACCTCCAGGACATGTGGCCCGACGGGGTATTGTGGCCGTGCCAGCTCTGCCTGGGCGAGGAGAGGTGCGACGCCGGGATCCAGAGGTGACCCTAGAGTCTGTACGGGAGCTACTAGATCGGTTATTGATAGGAGTGACCGACGAGGGGTGGCGAGATGTCGATCCTGATGTGGTACGGGATTGCATGGGGGCACCCCGTGAGTTCAGGTCCATCGCGATCCGGGTGGCGATTTTGGTGGACCGGGCCCGGGCACAGGAGGCCGGAGGCGAGGAGGACTTGCCGGAGGAGGAGCGAGGGGAGGATTCAGAGGCAGCCGATGCCGGCAGTGATGCAGGATACGACTCCCACTAGGGGGATGCAGGGGACTCCTCCCCGAGTTTTTTGTAGCTACGGCATGTATGTAGATGAGGCTTTAGGCATGTATAGCCATTTTTTGTATAGCTGAGTACAGAGGTACTCAGGACATGTACAGCACTGAACATGTATATATTTTTTGATATATATATATGCACGTGGATGCACCTTTTATATGATGTGTTATATTTGTACGCACGTGGATGCGCTTTATGTGTTATGATATGTTTACATTGCACGTGGATGCAAGTAGGTTAGGATGTTAGGCACATGGATGCCCCTTGTGTATTTTATGTGATGTGACATGATATTTGTTTGTTTAGGCACGTGGATGCCCCTATGGATATGCATGTGGTGTATGTACAGGAATGCAAATGTGGATGTGATGCAATCTTTTTGGGTTTTTATATGTATTTTTATGAGATGCTATGGGATGATGATGCATGATGTTACATGGTGTGATTGATATGCCAGTCTAGTATGTTGTTGGCCATTTGGTCTGCGACACGATTTTGGGTTCTGGGGACATGTGTGAATGTGATGGATTCAAATTGTCGACTGAGTTGTTTTGTGCGCAGGAATTTTCTAGAAAGGCAGGGATCACGCACCTGGTAGCAGTTGTTGAGCTGGGAGACAAGTAGCTGGGAGTCAAGGAACACATGAAGGTGACTTATGCCCATTTGGAGGGCGGCAGTCAGGAGACCGGTCACAGCATCATACTCCGCCTGATTATTGGTAGCAGCGCCTATACATATTCCGTCAAGGTGAATCATTTCGTTGGAAGGGGAGTACAAGACCCATGCTGCAGAAGCCAGGTTGGGAGACCAGCGGCTTGCGCCGTCAGCGAAGCCAGTGTAACTAGGTGGAAGATGGTCCATCTGTAATCATGCAGAAAGGATGAATGTAAGATGATGGTAAAAAAGTGAAAAACAAAAAGAGAGCAAACTGTACAATGCGGACCCATGAGGTCGCAAGTTATGCAATAGGTAGAGAGTCCGTAGGATGCAACCCGTCATGGGGGTTGCATAAAGGGAGGCCTTTAGAGTTGGTTTCAGTAAGAACATGGAGTTCCTCTGGCCGTGTGTCTATGTGATGGTTGAGAATGGCGGTGTTGAAACCGGGCATTCCGTTAGAGGGCCAAGCGAAGACATCACGGAACTCTTGGAAGAGTTGTATATAATCCTCAACCTCCCGCTCGCTGCAGGAGGCTCCTAAAATGATGAGTTCAGGGGCATATCCGGGGAACTTTGAGGGAGGAAGAGGATGTTGTTTTTGACGAACGGGGGTTACATCAGGCCATGTGTCAATGTGGTGTTCGATAATGGCGGGATCAAGACCGGGCATTTCGGTATAGGACGAGGCAAAGACATCACGGAATGCTTTGAAAAGGTGTATGTAGTCCTCAATCTCTTGTTTACTGCAGAATGCTCCTAAAGTAATGAGTTCAGGGGCACGACCTGGAGCAGCAATATCAACTTGAATGACAGGTGAGATGTTGGCCATGTTTCCCTCCTCGAAGGCATCAGGAGCAGGAATTGGGTCCTTGAACCAGTCGACCTTGGTGGGGAGGAAGTCTTTGGATTCGACCGCGTACTGGGTAGCGGTGCTAGAGGAAGACGCTTCTGGGATGAAATAGGAACGGTGGTGCATATCATCCCAAGGATAATCCGGGGCAGTAAGGGCCTCAAGAATCTCCTCATCAGTACGGAACGTTTGCGTCGTCAAATCGGTTGACGAGGGAGTAGTGGTGGAAGAGATCATATAGATGGTATTAACCTCTCCGGAAGGTGAAGAGTCTGGGGGGTAGATCTCCTCAATGGTAGGTGGTGCCGTCTCAAGATCCAGATTGTTCATCTCATAGAGAGCCGCTCTGTAATCCGGGAGATCGGGACAATGATGTGAATAGTGCCCATAAATACCGCAGATGGCGCAGGAGTGGTTGGTACGTAGGGACTTATCTTTAGGCTTAGGAGTAGGGTTTAGTTCGACAGTTGGGATGTTAGGATCGTCGTCGAGCATTTGCATGTGCTTCTGCAATGCGGGTAACTGTGGGCATTGGTGGGTCGCATGGCCCAACTCGTCACACAGCGAGCATTTGGGAGGAGCACGAAACACTGGAGGGTTCTTGACTGTCTTTGGAGGTGGTACAGCAGTGTAAGGTTGAGGACCTCTGCCCCCAGTGGGTTTGGGAGTAGGAGGAGGTGTCGTGGAGGATGAAGGGGTAGAGACACCGGGAGGTGGCTGAGTGGTAGTAGCCATGGGTTGCACCGGCTGGAGGACGACATCAGGTGTCGGCGGGCGAACGGGAGGCGAAAGATACCATACAGGTAATCCCAAGGTTAACCCAGGGAGGCTAAGGGTAGCCATGACCGGGGCGCTTACTACTCCCGATGGAGGGACTAGGAAGGGGATCGTATGGATCGGTGTAACACCAATGTGGCTAGGTACCAATGGTGGTTTAGGCAACAAGGGTGGTTGAGTGTTAGGTGGTAGATTGTCGTGGGACAAGGTACATAAGTCAGAGATTTCGGGCGCAGATGACGGCGGAGGAATGGATTGAAAGGTGGAGGTCATCGGCGCGTCGGAGTAGACTCCAGGCCCCGAAGAGGAAACAAACGAGGTGGTGGCACTAGAAACAGGTTGTTCAACCATGGGGAGAACGTTTTCCGGTGCCGCCGGAGCACTGGGATCATAGTAGGTGAGCTGGTCGATCTTAACCACGCGTCCTTCATGGGGGAACATCATGGTGCGAAAGACAGAAGAGGCAACCGCCCGCATGGCATACATGTAGCTGCGGCCAAGTAGAAGGTTGTAATCCAATTGGGCATTGATTACCTCTATGTCAATAAGGACTGTTTTACCACCTAACTGGACTGGAACGTTGGGTAGAAGGCCTTGGGGCTGGGCCGAACGACCGTCGTAGGCACGTAACGCAGTGGTGGACTGCTGGAGAGGAGGGGATCCTAGCTTCTGCCATACAAATGTAGACATAACGCATGTGGAGGCACCCTCATCGATGATGCACCGATGGATAACAAGATTCCTAACGGAGACAGTAACTTGGAAGGCTAAGCTGGAAGGTAGGCGTGGTTCAGACTGGTCTAAATCAAATGCCATCAAATGCGAATCAGTTGGGTCAATCCCCCCAATAGCGGAAAGTAGAGTCTTGCACTGGGAAGGGCAGTTCTTCAAGACTTCTAACGCAGACATGGCTGCGGGGGATTGGGCTAGGTCGTCTACAATGTTGTAGTTTGACGCAGCGCGCGCGTTAGGGTTATTGTTGATTCAGCGAAGTGGGAAACGAGGTGCTTTCGCAGCGCCGTCTATGGGAGGCGGAGGTATACGTAACGCCTGATCGGTGGGATGGGCGTTAGCAGGTTTATCCGTGGGAGTGGCTTCAGAGGTGGAGCCATATTGGTTCCGACGGGTCTGGAGGTTGACGTCAGCGGATGACATCATCAGTAAGTGGTGGGTACCTGAGTCAAACATGGGTTGATCAGGAGCAGCGTAGGTGATCTGTTGTTGTTGGGCCGCGTTGGCTTGATGGGGAGCCAACGGCTGAGTGTTCACTACGCCTTGGGTCGGTAAGGGGTTTTGCAGCACCAAAGGGGGTTGCTGAGGTTGGGGGGGGTTGGGCGGTGCTTGGGGAGCCGCATGCCCTTGGCGATGGGCCTCGTCAACCCAAAGCTGTCGAGCTCGCTCCAAGTGTGGGCAAGCATGGGTGTAGTGTCCATAGACCCCGCAAATAGAACAAGGGTGGTTCGTTCGCAAATTGGGGTTTTTAGCCTGCTTGGGCGGGCGATCAGGGTTTTGATTAGCGGGGGCCGCATTGTTGTTGTCAGGGGGATTAGCCGGTTGACCAGCTTGGTCTGCAGGTTGGTTGTTTCCCCGATTACGGCCCTTGCCGCGGTTCTGTTGGCCCTGGTTACGTTGGTTATTCTGGTTTTGCTGCGGGTTTTGTTGGGCGTAAACTTGCCCTTGGGCAGCAGGTGGATTTTGAGGTTGCGCAGGTGCAGGAGCAGGCTGCGGAGGATGATATGTAGGTTGAGGCTGAGCAGGTGCAGCAACTTGAGGGGGTTGCTGATAGGACTGCGGAGCAGGTTGTGGATGTGCCGCAGGGGCTGCCTGGGGCGGATAATAAGCGGGTTGGGCTTGTGAGGGCGCAGGAGCTGAGGCAGCCTGCTGATGGTAGTAAGGCTGAGGGGCGACTGGAGGAGCATACGTAGGAGTCGCATACCCGAAGCACTGGGGTGGACATGAGGGTCCATGGGCATGGTGATGTGTCATGGGAGCGTATGAGTTGGTTGCTCCAGACTGGGAGGTAGCCCTCGACAGGTCGGGGCCAGGGGTAGGTCGTGCTATAGAAAAGGGTTGGGGATGCGAAGAAACACGGCCAATGATACCATCTGCAGCGTGGGATGCCCCCGGCGCATCATGATGGGAGGACTCGCCGCGAGGGGCGTCAGGTATAATGGTATAAAGGTAACCCGATTGGGCGTAAATGAGGTCGAACTGTTGTGCCTTAAGGATGGCTTCTTCTTCAGACTGGGGTCTTTCTGAGGCCACATCCTTAGCAATAACAGGGAGAAGGGATTTGAGGAACCAATCTAGGAAGATACGGTCGTCAAGTTTGATCTTGCATAAGCTACGGCGTCGACGCCACTCATGGATGTGGTCCGTGATATGGGTAGCCGTGTTTTGTCTACAAGATAGAAGGATCTCAACGCCTGCGTCATAGCGGACAGGCAACTGGAAGAACTGCAGGAAGGTCGAGGCCAGGGAAGCAAAGGTGGCATGGGTCCCATGAGGTTGCTCGATATACCACTTGGCTGCAGAGCCAGTGAAGGTGCGCTGTAAGAGACGGAGGCGAACAGAGTCATCCACGATGGAGTTAGAGGAACACCATAGGTGGAAAGACATGATATGGTTTTGTGGGTCCTCACCGGCCTTACCCTCGAACTTAGGGATGTCAGAGGGTAGTTTGGTAGGCATATGAGGCCACATAGGGTCGTGTCGAATAGGATCGTTGGTCAATCTGGCCAGGTCAGGTAGGTTGAGGCTAGCCATGAACGGCAAACTGGAAGAAGGCTGTGAGACAGTAGTGCTGTGGACCAAGTTGGGGCCAGTGCCCCCAAGTGGAGGGACAAGATGTGAGGTGGTGCCCCCAAGTGGGGGAACTGAGGTAGTGAAGGATGGTCCAGCACCACCATTGGTAGTGTGAGCCACTGATGTAGTGGGGATAGGTATTCCCGCTGTGGGAATAGGTACCGTGAGGGGAACGGTAGATGGTTGCCCCATGGAGGGCATACCCAAAATAGGTGTAGTAACTGGTGTAGTGGTGGATGTGCCACCAATGGTCCCTATGACAAATGGAGTGGAAGTCGTGCCAGCCATGGGGCTAGTAGGGGCAGTATAAATAGGGTTCTCAGACTCTTCGTCAGAATCAGAGGTAAAGTAAGGTGCGTCACTATCTGGTGACGGAGACCTACGTCGCTGACGAGTGGAGTCAAGTGACAAGGCTCTAGATCTGTGATGAGTGGTATCAACGGACAATGATCGGAATCTATGACGAATGGTGTCAAGAGAACCGTGCTGTGGGGGCTCGCCCCTGAGGCGCCGAGAATGTCTCGGGGACTCAATGGTGACGGATGGTGTCTAGTCTCTGTGGGTTGAGGTGAGTATAAAAACAGCTCAAAAATCCTAATGCAACCGAGTGTGCAGAAGGAGAGCTAAAAAGCAAGGCACTCAGGCCAACAACCAACTCAAAACACCCACTGCAACAGCTGTGCTACAATAGGTGGAGTAACAACAAAGATGGTCAGAATACCAACAAGCAGCAGGTTTCCTAGAAAAGAAAAATGGTGGACTCACTAGACCAAAGGGAGGTAAAGGAGCATGCAAACACCTAGCTAAAAGTATTCTGACTCAACTAAACATATCCTCTGCAAGGTGATGAAATCCAAGTCAGACAATATGAGTAGGAAAGCCAAGTGGCTATGATATCCCCCTACCGGGAGGGACACCGGGTAGTCAATCCTAGAAGAATGGCAACTAAGATACCCCGTTCATGACACGTCCAGAAAGGTGAATCTGCCGTTTAGTTTGTTGACCGCAATACCCCTATACAGGGATATCCCGCGAACCGCGAAAGGTAGCCCTTCGGTTACTGAATGGAGTGCGGTATTCCACTCAGGCCTCCGGAACCAGTCTCCCGACTTCAACCCTCCTAAGGGAGAGGCCCTCTGATAAACTGGTCGTGACCGTGCCAAAAAGTACTAGGGGATTTTGGTTCCCTATTTGGTCAACAACTATGTCTCAAGTGAAATAACCAAGGGGTGTTATTGGAAGCCTATCCCCCTGATCCTACCTAACTACAATGATTCTTTTGTGTTCCCCAAGTGGGGTTAGAATGTTGGTTTAGTTAGGTACTTTTTAAGGCTCACTTGATTTTTATGTGACAGAGTGTGTGCTCGTGAGGTAATGATCCCAAAAATAGAAGTGCCACAAGGGAGGGCAACTTCCAATCTATCAATAATGCTGAAATTGATTCTTTTAACTTGCAAAATTTTCTGAAATAAAAATACTGAAATTTTAAAAAGATTCTGTAAAAGGAACAGAAATTATGTTGCAGAAAGGCTATAAGGAAGTGGGCTGCGGGTGGGACAGAGGGCTGTTCGAATGCAGAAAATATTGCAGCAAGAGGGGCTGGGCTCAAAACAAGAAAAGAGCAGAAATCAGACCGCGGGTCTGTGGCGGATCAGAACAGGCCGACCGCGGGTTTGAGGAAAACAGCGGCGGTCAGGTCGCGGCTATCGGGCCAACAGTTGCAGTCGGGCCGCAGGAAACAGGGGAAAAGACACAGTCGGGTCGCGGCAAAAAGGCTAACAAGCGCAGTCGGGACGCCCGAAAGAGGCAGAAAGCCGCAGTCGGGACGCGTGAACAAGGCCGACAGGCGCAGTCAGATCGCGGCAAACAGGCTGATTAGCCACGGTCGGATCGCAGGTAACAGACTTGAATCCGCCGGCAGAGCGTCGGAAGCAGTCTGAGAGCCACGGTCGGATCGCGGGTAAAGGCCTGAAAGGCGCGGTCGGGACGCGACTGTAGAAGGAAAAAGACGCGGTATGCGGCGGCCGAAAGGGACAGCCGAAAGGAAAAAATTTAAAAACGGAAACCAGAAATTCGAAAACTAGGGGAGTCGCCAAACCAGAGATTCTGGGTTCGATCCCCAGCGGAGTCGCCAAAACTGTAGCTAGGGTTTTACCCCTAGCTTGTGCCAATGAGCACCTACTAAGGAGAATGGACTCCTTAGTAGCAGTTCAATAATGATTAAATGATTAAGCTAAAACAACAATTAACAAACTACTTTAAGCATTGCATGAGACATAAATAAAAGATGTAAAAAATGGTTTTATATTAATGTTACCTTGAGTGTCAAGGTTGATGAAGCCCTTTGCAGTGTCCGAGAGGATGCTCCAAGCTTCAGGATGCTCCTTTCTCCTTCTCCAATGTTGGGGATGGGCCAAAGGTGGCTCTCAAGGTGAAAATAGTTCAAAGGTGAACTAGGGTTTCGAGAGAGATTTTGGCAGAGTAAGGGTGCTTGTGATTGTGGATATGGAATAAGGGATCTCCATCACCTATTTATAGTTTTTTGGTGGTGGAGTGCTGACCCATGGTTTTAGGAAACACATAGTTTTGGGCAGCTGTATAGGGTTTTTTCCTCCTTTTCCTCATTATTTTATATTTTTTATTCCTTTTTAGGGGATTTTTGCTATTTTTGGAGGAAAAGGGGGTTTTTTAGCCTTTTTTAGGCTATTTTGATGGTTTTGTGGCCTTTTGGAGGCATTTTAGGCCTTTTGGAGGCTTTTTAATGGGATTTTTTGGGATTTTAAGGGAAAAATGGTAGGAAAATGGACAAATGAGCCATATAATGTGGTAATGAGGTAGTGGACACTTTTTGGGTGTTAACAGTTACCACTCGAGCAAAACAATTGATTCAAGTAGTATTTATGTGAATTAGGTGTTTTTATATGTCCTTCGCTCCAGTGCCTTTTCAAAGTCTAGTATAATATGGAGGATTTCACATTAGTTTACATTATAGTTGAATTCTGTGTGTTATTCACCATAGAAATTTAGTTTTGAATGTTTAGTGAATAGTATTTTGATATATGGATATTAGTTTAATATATTTGTAATAAAGTAACCCCACTTAGAATGTTAATCAAGTTTGGCCCTCAATATAAGTTATATTACAAATATTTTTAAATATATATATATATTCTTTAACTTTTATATGAATTCTATTTTTAAAAATTATACAAAATATATTTATATTGTTTGTACTTGCCATTTCCCCGTCGTATACCTATCCTAGCTACCTGGGTTTAAAAAACATCTATGTCCAAATACTGGTAACTTACGTAAATCTCCATTAGATGTTTTCTTAGATCTACTAGTTTATGTTCGGGTACATGCCCTTATGCATTTTGTCTTTTTGGGTACCCATTAGCTGCACTTATTTCCTTTGCTTATATTAAACCATATGCTCAACTTGTTATGGACCAAAAATAAAAAATTCTAATCAGTAGACTCTGGGTTATTTGTGATGCAGTAGAACAATTGCCTACTTTGCAACAATATATTTATCGTCTAACGGCATGCCAGGTATTTACATCCGAGTCACTATTGTGAAATATAGTAACTCTGTAATTTTGGAGGCTGGCTACTTGTATTATGTGCTTTTGAGTTATAAGTCCTTTCAGTGTGATTTTGGATTGAAAGAACTACATACTGTTGTGTATGGTTTCTAATTTAATAATCTAAATATGTGCAGCCGGAAGGGGCAGCTATATCCAATCATGTGATATAGTATGCACTCACAGCAGTTTGTGGCACTTCACTCTTTTGTGGTTAAAATTTATTTGCTGTCTTGCATAAAGAAAGTAGTTTCACTTGCTAAAGTTGATGCCGTACTTTATCATGGGTATACTTATTTTCCTTTTGCACAATGTTGCAGGTTTCTAGAGAGAGCATTAAACTTTACACTGTAATTAATGATGCCACCATCAACCTTGTTGACAAGGTAGGAAATGTTATGGTTTAAATGTTTAATTAGCATCACATCTTAATTATAATTGATCTATAGCTCTGATAACTGCAACTATCTACCTATAGTTCTTTGAAATGCAATGCCATGATGCTATTATGGCACTTGATATCTATAGGAAAACTGGTAAACAAGTATGGTTGGAAATTTCCTGTTCCAAAAGTATTCTAATTGATGTCTTTAGTTTCAAACCATGTCAAAACAGTTCCATATACCTCCTACTATTTTGTTCTCTAGGATGATTGTGATCCAACATTACTTTATTTAAAAGCATTTGCTTCAGTGGCATTCCCTCTAAACATATTTGAAGTGTTTAATTTTATCATCATTACCTTCTCTCGCTATATACACCTACCATTCCTATTCTTTTCCAGCATGTTTAATTTAAAGAAACAAATTTTCTAGCATAATTTCTGAAATGTGGAATGAATATCACTTTGTGTCACCCGTGACAAATAAAATAACTTTATTGCAATTATTTGTTCCACTAGCATGGTAGGATAAAAAATTATCAGGGTTCTACGAAGTTTTCAAAGGTCTTGAACTTGGACGTGGATTTAAATTTCCTACACTTGAACAGGTACAGGTAATTTGTGAACTTTGTCATCATGTTCAGTGCAACTTTTTAGTGTAATGGCATGTAGCTGGTCATTACAGATGTGTATGGTTCTGTGTGATACTTACTTTGGTTCTTATGAAGCAAATTACTGAATGAACAACCACCAACATCATTCATTTCTGCATTGGAAGAGTATGTTAAAGATGCCCCAAGATCATCATCCGTCCGTAGAGAGTTGGTATGAACATCTATCCTTAAGAGAGTATATAGTATTATAGTGTTTTGAGGACACCCAAATTTCATTTTGTTTGTTATTTACAAAGTTCTAGTAGGTACAAATGAATAGCAACAGACCTGCTACTGTACAAATGAAAGGGCAACCTGTTGTTCAAAAAAGTGGTTGTTGCTCATAAGACAATTCCTAGAATAATTTTTATTGCAACTGGTTTTGAAGAAGTGAAGTTGAATATAATTGTATGTATTTTGGATCTCAGACAGGCAAACATCTCTAGATGTCGAGAGATCAATAATTGATAGACAATTAAAACAAATTTATTGCAAGTTGGATCTTGTATTCTTTTCTGTCTATGAAGGGCAACAACTTTCTTTTGTTCCTGATAATTTGTACAGCTATGGGTTATTGTACTCATGTGTAGTTTGTAATATCATTCTTCTTTGAATTTTCATCATTGTCACAGTTGAACTGCTATATCTTAGAATTTTTTTAGTACTTGAAGAATTTTCTTGAATATGTTTGACATTCATTTTGTTCCCATGCAAAATTTGTTTGAATATAATCATTGTCAAGCAATAACAACTTCTTAAAGGGTCTATCTCAATGGTAGAGCACCTGCCTAATTATAGGCAGAAGATTGGTGGTTTGATTCCTCCGTACCCTATCAAAATTAGTGACTGAGAAAATGACTAAATTCGAATATATACGACTATTAGTAGCTAATTTCTAGTATCTTATAGCGCGACTAACGTTTAGTCGTATTTAGCTTAGTAATTAATATGTTATCATCTAGTAGTTTATTTAGTCATATATTTGGTCACTAATTGTGACAATCAATGACTAAATAAGTGAGTATCAATGACTAAATCAGTGAGTATCAATAACTAAATCAATGACTTAATCAGTGACTATCAATGACTAAATCAATGACTAATAAGTCAACCAATTAATGACTAGTGAAATACGACTAGAGATAAGATAGTGGAAATCAGATACTATTAGTCACTGACTCAAAAATAGTCATTTATAGTCGAATTTTAGTCATTAATTTCTCATTTTGTACTAGTGTGCGATAAAGAGAAATAAGCCATAGTTAGCGGTGTTGCAGCTGCGTGAAATGGGAAAGATGAGCGATTTTGACAGAGTTTCTTGGGAAGATATTTGCTTAGATCAGGGTGAATGGAAGGAACTGACTTACCCCAGTTAACCCATAGAAAAACTATTCTCCTAATGAAAATCTGTAAATGGGAGGGCTTGGGTTTTTTCTATAAATGTCTATTTTTGGCAATAGAAGGAAATAGAAGGATAAACTAATTTACAAAAAAAACAAAAAAATTAATGAAAATATGATAGGCAGACTGCTCATTCCACATATTCACAACACAACATCTCACTTCACATGCAACGAAGATTATATAATGCTTATGTATTACAAAATCAGAAATTGTGCCCATGACATATAATGGCAACTTGTGCCCAAAATTTTAATTAAATGTAAAGATTAATCCCGAACTACAAAAAATTTATAAACTATGTCCTCATGTAAGTATAAATATTCAATAGATCAACTATTCTCAGTTGATACAACATCACTGAAATCACTAGTCACACAGTAGAACCACTAGTTACATAGTTCAATGTCATCCTTATGCCAAGGAATGAAGCTCAATAAAGCATCTGCTAGATTACTTAATGCGCTACTGGGATGTGGTAGAGCTATATTTTCAAATAGAGGATCTAAAATTTATGTCGGATTCACAATATAATAGCCTTTTCCAACAGGGACATAGTGTACCATTGCATTTGGGTTAGCCTTATGTATTGTCTCCCTTGCAACTTCAACCCTTGAGTTTAATGCAATGAGAAATCATTTCTTTCCTTGCAGCCCCAATTGGGAAGTTGGTGTCAACTCATTAGCATTATCTTGACCTTGCAAATAAATGAGACAAAGTAATATGCATGGAAATAAGAATTTAAACATTGATTATCCTAGAATAAATAATTACAATCTTACCTGAATTGGTGTTTTCATTTTGTCAATTTGCAGTTTCGATGGAACCATTGGTGTTTTCTATACAGAATGTTGGTCATATTTTGATGCACGACTCTGCACCCAATAGAAAATGATTTCTAATATATTGATAAAATAAAATAAAATTGAACTAAATTACTAAATTTATCAATACTTACTAGGGAATATGATGGAGTATGCATTGAAGTTAATTTTGTTTGTATTAGTCCATTCATAGGGGTTGTTCTGTCCCATGTATTACTCTGTCAAGGAAACAAAATTTAATATATATATATATATAATCAAAAGATGAAAATAAAATATTATTTTAAATAATAATTAAACAACTAACCTCCACCACAGGCGTGATTTCAGCATGAGCATTTTGTACAGTAGGACACTATTTATATGAGCAACCATATATTATAAGTCAGATCATTAGTGTGAAAATATGTATATTGAGACAAGAGTAAAGAATTGGACAATAACACTTTCTTTGTTGACCACATGTCCTCTCTCCATATCTTCTACTCTTTTTAGTAGTTCAGTTATTGTTGTTTTCAAAGATGTGATTTCCTGTGTTTTTTCTTTCACTGCAGCTTGGCTTACAGCTAGCGCCTCCTTGTATGGACTTTTTCCAAACAAGTTAGTTGGCGTAACTCCTAAGACAACGCCACGACATCATACTCTTGCATCAAACCCTAGTACCTTGGCAAGGGCATCATCCCTAGCTGCAAAGTCTTGAGATGCAACTTCTACTTGTGCTTGTTCAATTTTTTGCTAACATTGACATACAATTAAATCAGATCATAGAAGAAAAAATTTCCAAGATGTAAAATGAAATTTTAATCAAAATATAAATTAAAAGGTTGAGAACATACTATTGTTTCTCCTACAGCTGGTGTGATTGGAGTGCCATCCTTCTTTTGATGGCACTTCTTCCATGAGTCTGCCCTAGTAATGCTTGTACTTGTATCACCAGAGGCTATAGATTTTTTCTAGTTGCAACAAGTAAAATAGTATGGTTAAGTTGTGACATTACAATGAAAATAAAATATGCTAATATTTCTCATATCAGATCAAATATCATCCCAATTGTTTACCATATCATCTTCGACCCGTTGATAACCTCGACGTCCAGAGGTGTGCAAGTCCCTCTCCTTTTCTCTATTCTCCTTGTTTTTTTTTCCTTATATCCTAGAAATCAATTGAAAATAACATATATAAGTCAACATTACAAGCCAATAGACATTATAAAAAACTTTATTATATAATATGTGAACTTTTTCCTTACCAGGAATTCAGTGGTGGCTCGTGATAGAATGAATTCTCTCCAAACTGTCTCACTTATCCTAATTGGAGGAACATTTTTTAATCTTTCCTCTGTTGGCTCATAAGGGTCACAATATTTTTTGGTTAACCGATATCTATGAATGTTTTCCTTATGGCCAATGGATTTCATACAATATTATTTAAGGACCGGGGGGGTTATGAATTTTTCCTGCAACATACAAGAATTGCATTTTTAGATGTCATACATGGTTTGAAAATAAACTTCGAAATCATCCAAAAATATAAATGTTGAAAACAAATACACGTAATCTCTAATACTCACATTAATAATGTTCCACAAGTCCTCCTTTAATTGATCTGAAACCTTCCTCCAATCAGAATAATTGATTGGAACCATTTCCCTTGTGAGCACACCCAGTAATGAATATAGCTTCATGGAGTTTGGACCAATTGGTTGGTTCCTTTCATTGATATGAATTTCGATCTTTTCCTCCAAGTTATTGATTTCTACACATTTGTTGCTCCTATACCTTTCTTCTTGACTTTCTCTGTCGATGCGTGTGTAGAGGGATCTTCACCTTGTATACTAATATCTTGTTGGCATTGTTCTTTGTGAGAAACTTCTATAAAAGAAGGGCACTTAAAGGTGTTATGGATTTCTAAGTCATAAAATTTTATTTATGAAGAACTACAAAATTATACATTAATGAGCTTACCTTGTTCTTCATGTTGCTCCGTCCCTTTTTGTGTCGAGGGATATTCCCCTTCTACACTGTTATCCATATGGCATGGTTTTTTGTAAACATCTTCTATAAAAGAAGGGCATGTAAAGGTGTTATGGATTTCTTAATCATAAGATTTATACTTATAAAGAACTAGAAAAATCTGAATTAATGGGCTTACCTTGTTCATCTTGCTCCTCCTCTTGAAAAGATGAAAATGTATCTTTGTCATTTCCTTCTTTGTTAGGAATAGTAGGGTCATTCAAAGGCATAGAAGGTGTAATCTTCTTTGCTATTGTTTGTATTTTCCTCTTCTTTGTAACTGTAGCCAATAATGTTATTAAACATATGCCTAACATCATCATACAATAAAAATAAGCATTATACTGCATAAGAAAATACATTGTTCTATTTCTAAATATTTACCTTATGAGATGCATGTCCCTTTCTTTCCCATTTGATCATTTGACGCATTCTTTTTGAAAATTTCATAATCAGATTTTTTTTATTTTATGTCATAATCTGCTTTGTCTGTTTTTTTTTAAATGATTAGAGTATTTATTAGACATAGCCTATTAGATTGTTATCAAAGTACAAAGTAATATGTTCTAACAATTTAAATTAAATAAAAGTAGTATTCCCATTTGTTGTTATGGGGAAATTTGTTTTTTGCAAAGAACTCATAGATGTAACCTCTTAGGTGGCTCAGCCACATATTAATATAAAACCTACTCGTTTCTCTTAAAAAAAACAATTTAAATTAAATAAAAAAAATTATATACTTCAATCACAAACAATCACTTACCTCCATGTCTCCACTTGTACAAAGTCTGCATAACCAAAAAAATAAAGTCTATCATCACTCAATTGCTAACTGAAAGTTGTTTAAACAAGTTTCAAAAGTAAAAGGGAAGACTATCTGTAATGACTATCTGCTAAGAGGAATAGATGTCATAACTTGAGAGAGAGATAGGGTTAGGGTTTAGGTTAGACACGTACAACAACCAACAAGATATCTTAGTATCCAAGAGTGAAGACCCCTCAGCCTTAGAGGCTGCAAACAGGACAAGGTTTACACAGGTAGCCCAGATGAACATGGTAATAGTCTTGCAGCAGTGGGAAAGTGCAGTCGAACTCTAGTGGTCACAAAAAAATCACAACCCAGCTAAATTAATGTCAAACAGTCCACGTCTCAGCTAGGAAGAGCCACCACAATCCACGGTCAGCCCTAGAGGAAACCAAATTTTTTACAGAATTTTTAAAATTTTGTAGCAGAGGAACCACTATTTTGATTTATGTCAATAAAGAAACCACATAATGTTTTCATTTATTATGTTGTTTTCACAAAAGCATTGATAAAATACCTGCAATAACACAGAACGCAGAACAAGAATGTCGTGAAACTTAAGTTACACCTCACGCAGTTCACCTTAATATATCCCAACAGCAAAGCTTCAGCTTTCGTGGTGTTGAATACCAGAATCAAAGCATGTAAACGCTAGCCTGTGCAAAAAGAAAATGACGCCCTTTCCTGGCAAAACTATTCGCGGGAGATAAAATTTGAAAAGTTATGTTAGGGGTCCCATTTTTTTTTATTATTAAATTTCGTATTTTTGTTTTTTTTGGTAAATTAAATTTCTTTTTTTTTGGCATAGATTGCAAAAACACCGGAGTTTTCTCCTAAGGTTTCAATTAAAAGGGGAAAGACCTTGGTATTAGGAGTCATGTAGGTGGACCAAAGGAAGGAAGGAGAGAACCAAAGAAATGCATCAAAAGGAAAGGAAATATTAGCCTATTTTGGTCGATGACATGAAGTTAAATAATGTAATAAGCATGGCTTCTAAGGCATGGATTGTGAGGTTTATTTTTAGAAGGATGGGGACAACGAGTTTGTTTCAATAGATTCAAGTACACCTATACTAACTGTGACCCTTCGGACGTATTGACTTGTAATGTAAACATTGTGCATATGTGATGTACAATTAATCCTAGTGTGGAGCTCAAGGCCAAGGCCCCTCTAGTGAATTCTCAGCCTTGAAGGGATGATCTTTTATGTTGTGCCATCCGTGTGCTAGTAACCCATGGAAATTGTAAAAACATGTAGATGATTATGATTCAAATAAAAATACCAAGGGGTTGGTTATGGATGCAACTAAATGAGGGGGCTATATGTATCCACTAGGAAGAGGTGACTAGGGGGTTTTGCGATTAGACCCTAGCTGGCTACCATATGTCATCTTGAGAACCCCTTTGACTGTTCTAGTCGTCATTTAATTCTATTGTAAGGAAGTGGGTGAGAAATTCAGTCCATGAGAGTGATGGAGTATGGGTAGCTCTAAAATTCGTAAGGCAGGGTATGGGATCGGTTTGCTTGACCCATAAGCCACTCCATCTCATGGTAATTATGTGTTATGAATGTTTAATTGTTCATGTTTCATTTAGCTGTGCTTATTTGAGTATGCATATGCATCCATGTGTTTTTATGAATTTCTTCAATGATGAATAGGGCCAAGTCTTGTTGAGGCCCAGGAGGTTCAGAATGTTCGGTCGTGACTTTGGGGGATAAATAGAAACCCCTTTTGTGTTCATGTTCCCTCTGTGGGTCAGATGAAGGGAGGAGACATGGCATAGTGGATTAGAGCTATTTCCAGAGTGGTAAAGAGGTATGGATGAGGATTGGGGAAACACCTTGGTTGGAAGAAGGAAAATTCAGAGTTCTCAGGTTTGGAAGAAGATCATACACTTGCATGGGGATCTCCGACAGCTTTCCAATATATGATACAAGGTTTTCTAAAAATGGACTTAGGATAACAAAGTTATCAGCCCAAGAAGCTGGCAGTAACAGTGGTATATGGCCGACTTCCGACTTTCCGAACCCGCAGTGCAGAATGCGGATCGCGGAAGTTGGAGGTGTGATTCTGCGAAGATGAGACCTTTGGAGTTCTGACTTCCGACTCCCACGTCGTGGATTATAGAAGTCGGAGGTGTGATTTGGAGAAGTAGAGAATTGGGTGTTCCAACTTTCCTACTCCCGCATCGCAGATTATGGAAAGCAAAAGTCAAAGGCGTATTTCTTCGACGTCGTGTATTTGTCGTTCCGAATTTCTAACTCCCATGTCATGGATTGCGTTAGTCAAAGGTGTGATTCTTGAAGTGGCACGTTAGGGTGCCGACTTACGAATCCAACATGTAGATTGTGGACCAAGCTATTGTGGTTGTGCGAAAGTGCATAGTTTAGAAGAAAACATTTAGCAGGTTGTATTCTAAGGAGCTCCCCCATCACCTCTAAAGCACACTGAGGGGGTCGGGGACGTTATAGATATCCTAGAACAATGATGTGTGTTTCTTTAAAATAATGTTCATGGATTTGGATACCTCAAAGAATATTCCTATAGGGAATAAGGCATGTGATTCCTTCCTTAATTATGTATAGAGCCTCAAGACCCCTAACTACTATTCAAAACCATCTAATGACATAGACATCCCTACTCAAACACTAAAGATACTTTCAAGAATCCATGTGTGTTTGTTCAAGTTGTTCTTCTTGGCCATGGATTCTCAAAAGGTTATTTTTTTATTAAGGCCCAATTTTTCTCCCTCAAACATGTATAGGGAACCCAATATCTATACCAAGTTCTCAAAAAATTCTAATGGCACTAATATCCCCACTTATATGAATAATATGCTCTTGGGAGTTCATGTGTGGTGATTGTAGGAATTGTTCTTAGCCAAAGATGCCTGGAATTTCCTTTAGGACCTAAGTCACACTCTTTTTTCCCCAACCATATCCATGGTGTTGAAACCTATAATTAGTCTTAAAATTCTCACTGTGCCATAAAAACCCCACTCATAGGCCAAAGATACCGTGGAAAGGTATGTCGTGGTTGTTCAACATATCATTCTTGGTTATATATACCTAGAATCTTCCTTTAGGTCCTAAGGCCCATCTTCCATTACTTAACCATGTCTAGAGCCCCAACACCCATACCTAATGCTTAGAAACTTCTTAACAATTCCCATATTCTGACTATAAGGACAAATATCCCCTCAAGAGGTTAGCTTTGGTGGTTGGAGACATGATTGTTATACCTTTAATAAGCATGGATTCTAAGGCATTGAATGTGAGGTCTATTTGTAGAAGGATGGGGACAGTGAGTTTGTTTCAATGGATTCAAGTGCATGACTAGTAATAAATTTTATCTTACCACATAAGGGATGTCATTTTCATCTAAGGTTAGATGTTGAGGTTACATCCAAACATAGTATTATTTCTATTCGGTATCGACTACATTTATACCTAGGTGGATTTACCGGTTACTTGATCAAATTATATATCATTCAAGGTCCCATGCCAATAAGTAAGGATACCATAAGGATAAAATAATTGTACTAAATTAGTCTATTTCCATAGACTCTCTTATGATTCTACACAAGTTATTTCCTCTTTATGCTATTAATTGTAACTACTGGCATGATATGACTCATTATTGTTTCTTGCAGCCTTATAACAAAAAGATCTATCATATGCATTCAAACAATTATGACTCATTATGATCTCTCTTCTCATGGAAATCATATGAGCCAAAATTTGACCGGTGGTATGCCTTACAAATCTACTTTCTTAATTGACATATCAATTAGGTAGCTAGGGATATTAGAATAATGAGAAGAGATATACGGTTAAGGTTAAGGTCCTACTTGGAGAAAACCTAAAAGAACCTATACAAATCAATACATTGGTTAAGGTCCTACTTGGAGAAATCCTAAAAGAACCTATATAATCCTTTTAAATATTAAGAATTTTTATCATTGCCTCTTCCAACCATATGAAATTCTTATAAAGATAAAAGGAATTTGAACCACTAACCTATGTTTTTTATACCAATATTATACCATTGAAACTATTCTCCTAATGAAAATCTGATTACTTGCTAAGATATCCCTCCAGTCGATTTTCAATGATGCCTACCTTACATCTACTACATATCATGCGATGCCAATCTAGAGCCTCCACCTCATTTATGTATTTGTATTGTTCAATGAACCATTTTAGTGGTGGAAGTGTAATAGTTTTTACAAATGTCTCCATGGGAATTTCTATTTAGGTCATTGGAGAGTCAACGACAGGTGGCATATGAAATTATTGAACCAAGTGATCTCTAATAATGTTATGGCCATTGCACTGCACCTCTGAGTAATTTACTCACTCCCAAGTGATATTTTTTGAGCTCTAAAGGAAATGAAGTTTCCCATACCTTCCAAGCCATTAAATGAGGGGATCGAAGCCAATTCTAACTCCTAAAAATACATTGATATGTTAAAATGGTGGTGACAACTTTAATATCTTGATCTCCTATCATACTAACAACATATACTAGTTAGTCTAAAGGTTGGGATATCTCCACATTAGAAACATATTTATATTTAACCCATAGAGCCTCCCTACGATGTAAGTTATAAATATCCTTGACAAGCAATATAATAGAAGCTAGAAACGATTATGCAATAAGTAAAATAAGAATATTATAAGAAACTTGCACCCCCTAGCGCCATCCACATAACATATTCTATAATAAGGTTTAGCCCAAGCCGGTCTTCCTGTGAGTCTAGCAAGTAACAATATTATATTATACCTAGGATTATAGGCTCATGCCATGGTTATACATACAACAAATTTTCAGGCCCATCTAGATATAAGATGCTAAAGATTCATGCATATTTGCTTTTTCATCTTTTTTGGTTTTTATGTTTTTGAAAAAGAAGGAGTAACAAAGGGGCTGATTTCATCTTGTGGAGGCTGTATTCTTCATTTGTTGGTTGAGTTTGGAATGCGTGGGCCGTGACATCGTCTGGATGGGACACAATCTTGTTTGTGAGGACGATTTACTTTATGTTGGGCGCATATCCTTACAGTTCCACTTCTACAGTGATACCCACGCTTCATCTGGGACAATATTGTTGATGCATATGTAACTTCGGAATGTATTTCATCTATGTATTTCATATATATTTATTGTACCCTTATATGAGATGTGTTATTCCTCTATAAGGAAGTGTCGTCATGTGTATTGACAAGTGTTGCAAGTGTGTGTACTTGGCGAAGGGTTATTAGACCACCATGTGTGGGGTCGGCCCTGAAATATATATTATATGGTTGATATACCTAGCTAGACAAGTCGGCCCCATAAGGTCACTGGGAAAACAAACTAGTATAAATAGAGATCGAGAGATCTCTATTTGACACACTCGGAAACTCACACTTCTCTCACTCATAAACTAGCGCACTAGTGAGGAGGAGGATCATCTGCTACTAGGAGACTATCTTAGTGTATTTTGGTTGTACTTTGGTTGAGCCATTGCTCTCTCTATCTCTGAGGAAGTTGTGGGGTTTTTCACCTTAGGGTTTTCCCCACGGAAACTCTGTGTCTCTTGTCTCTCATGCTTTTGATTCTTGTGATGCTTGTCATGCTTATTATGATTGTTATGCATTGATATATTGTACATGTTATTCTCTCAGTAAAGATCCTAGAGTATATTGAATTAATGCTCAAAATTTTAACATGGTATCAGAGCTAACCTGAGAAGAAGACATTGTGTAGTGACAGAAACTAGGGTTTCTTTTTTATTGGGTTTCTCTCCACAGATTTTGGAAAAGCAGTATAGTAGATTGACTCTACTCATCAAGGAGAATCTATCTGTCCAATTAGAATTCAATTATGAGCATTTTTAGATTTGGCCCTAAAAATTAGTGTTTCCTCAAAAATAGGAATTTCTGAAATCTGAAGACATAGCTGGAAGCGCCTTGCAAAAATCAAAGTTTAGAGCTTTGGATCGAGATTTTTGGCTGGGTAGATCTCCGGGAAACTCAAACCCTAATTCAGGGCTCTCTCTAGTGAACTCGGGAGGACAAAAAGGCAAATCTGAAGGGTAAAGCTTTGATAATCTCAAATTCTGAATACACCAGGCTGATTAGCTCATCAATGTGCATCTTTCTATCCTTTCAGAAAGTTGAAATTCACATTTTGAATTCTTAGGTTTTTCCGACAAACCCTAATCCGGGACCAGATCCAGTTTTTCAGCATTTCAAGTGGTAAGACCTAAATCTTTTCTATTTCCATTTGAAGTACTCTTTAAGATGTCTCACCACACCAAGCTTGAGGATAAGCTTGAAGGGGCTGATAACTTCCGAGCTTGGAAGTATAGGATTGGGTTAATCCTGGAAGAGAATGAGTTGGACTCATACATAAAAGAAGGCATCCCTATCCTAGAGGATGAAGAGGCTAAGGTATTGCATAAGAAGAACTTGGTCAAGGAAAAGAGAATCATTGTTGATTCCATCAAAGACCATCTCATACCCCATGTGTCTTCTCTAAAGACACCCAAGGCTATGTTTGACTCTTTGACCAAGCTATTTGAAGGGAAGAACATAAATCGGAAGATGACCCTACGGAATCAATTGAAAGGGGTCAAGATGTTGAATGGAGAAACCATTCAATCTTACTTATCCAAGGTCTCTCAGATCAAGGAACAACTTGAAGCTGTGGATGAAGTAGTGGACAATGGTGAAGTTGTTATGACCACTCTGAATGGCCTACCTAGGTCACGAGACTCCTTTATTCAAGGAATCTGTACAAGAAAGAAATTGATCTCTTTCAGTAAACTGTGGGAGGAATGCTCTCAAGAAGAAGCTAGGCTTGTGGCAAGAGAAGAAAATATGGGGAATGAAGATCAAGCTCTCACAACTCACACTAAGAAGGGCAAGTTCAAGAGGGAGCCATCCCATCGCAAGAAGAAATCTTATCATCATTATCACAAAGACAAGAAAGATCTAAGGTGTTTCACTTGTAATGAGAAGGGTCACTTTGCTTCAGAATGTCCCAAGAACAAAAGGGACAACCACAACAACAACAACTCCAGCAAGAAGAAGAAGGGTAACAAAAGAAGGTACCATGCTCATGCTGCCAAAGATGATGAACCTCCAAAGAATAAAGCTAGGGCAGAAAGTGAAGATGACTCATCAAGTGAAGAAGAGTATGTCTTAATCTCTTCTCTCACAGGTACAATCTCCCATTGTTGTAATGATTGGGTAATTGACAGTGGGGCTTCCAAACACATGACTGGGTTTAAGGAATCTTTTGTAAACCTATCTGAACATGAATCACCCTATAAGGTGAAACTTGGGGATGATTTTCAATACCCAATCAAAGGAAGTGGTGAAGCCTCCTACAACCTATATTCTGGAAAATCTTTGAAGATGAAAGAAGTCCTTTATGTACCTGGGCTCAAGAAGAACTTACTCTCCATCTCTGCATTGGATGTAAAAGGTATGAGGGTTGCATTTGTGGATGGCCAAGTCCTAATGTGGCCAAAGGGAAAGTCCATAGATGATGTAGTGGTGATTGGAGAGCAAGAGGGAGGTTTGTACAAATTGAACGAACAACCTGAACTTGCTATGGTGACATGAAGACAAAGATTCATCCATAGTCATGGATCACATGGAGGTATGTATGATTTGGCTTTGAAAAGGTTAACTTATGAGTTATGCTGGTCATTGAAGAGAACAAGAAAACATTGCTAAACATAACTAGCAAATATGGTGAACAGGTATGTTTTCCTTGTATCATAAGATCTCTTATATAAGTATGCATGGCATGATTGATGATGATTGTTCATAAAGACATAGGTTTGAATAATCATGGGTATATGCATATTATGTGTCTTACCTTAATTAATGATATGACTAACCAGAAGAGTCATAGGTTCGAGTAATCATAGGTTTAGACACGTTATGTTTCTTATGATATGACTAACCATAAGAGTCATATATAAACCTTGAATGCTAATGCTTATTATTTCTGTTTGAAATAATCATGACTATACATGCTTGAGATTATTGTGTTTTGATAGTATTGAGAATATACTAATGAATGTATTATTTTGTATGAGACCTCGAGGATAACACAATGATGATACTAACAAGCATGCATAGGGATCGAGAATGAATATAAGTTCAAGAACAGGTAATACATGAAGCAAAGATCAAGAGGGAGCACACTCCAGTGGCTTCTGCAAGGATGTAGATATTCAGAGGGAGTTGACCATCTCTCTACATTCCACAATAGAAAGGTGTAGAAGAAGCTACTTCAGATTAGGACTCCAGTAGCTCCTGCAACAAAGCAAAAACTCAGAGGGAGTCCACCCAACAACAAACAAAGATAAGTATTTTAATTATCATTTCCTGCATATTTGTTTGTTTAAATAAAATTGTTCAATGATATATATGCTCATGTTCCTAGACTTAGGATATGTATTGTGCATATTAGAATGATTGCATTAATGAACAGTATACTACTAATATGCATGTGATGGGTAAGTGGCCTATGGCACTGTACAACATTCCATTGCTACTTATCTAGAATGAAACCTCTTTGCTGACATGTTGGGAGCTATGCAAACTCTTAACAATGTTCTGGTAGAGACTGGAAGGCATCTAGAAAGTTATGGAACATGGGTAAATGTTGTATTGTTGCATTGCCTAAGATAATTGCATGACTGGATGACACATTTCTTTATGTGTAAGAATTTGTCTGAAAATTATGAGATGTTTCTAATCATGCAATTTAACTTGTCTTGTAGGAAAGACTGTATACCTTCACCTACAAAAGAAGGACTACCACATTTGTTCAAGCAACAAAATTATCTATTGAAGATATTGAAGTTACCAGGATACGGGAAGAATGCCATGATCCGTTGATCATGAAGAACGATGTTTGGGATGCGGTCCCAAGAGCTGAAGGGAAGTCTGTTGTGACTTCCAAATGGAACTATCAGATCAAGCATGCTGCATATGGCAGCATAGAGAAATATAAAAGTGATGAAATAGAAGATACACCAGATGGATTTCAAGCTATCCTTCTTGAATGGTGTAGTCATATATGTGTGCAGAACTTGGTAGGATAGACAGCTTTCTATCCAGTTTGGGCTTTACCAAGAGTAAAGCGGATTCCAACCTTTACTACAAGGTTGAGGAAAGGAATCCTGTGATTCTACTCTTGTATGTGGATGACTTATTTGTAACAGGAGATGACATATTGATTGCAGATACTAAGAGGAAGCTTGCTGTCGAGTTCGATATGAAAGATTTAGGAATGATGCACTATTTCCTAGGTATGGAGGTGTGGCGGAGTACAGATAGGATATTCCTTGGACAAGGGAAGTATACTGTAGATATCTTGAAGAGGTTCGGGATGATGGATTGCAAGGCCATGGCCACACCTATGGCATTGAACCTGAAGCTTCTATGTGATGCTTCATCTGAGCCAGTTGATATTTCTATGTATCGTCAGATGATTAGGTCCTTGATGTACCTGACGAACATGAGACCAGATACTTGCTTTGCTGTGAACACATTGAGTCAGTTCCTGACGGATCCGAGGAGTGTTCACCTGGTTGCTGTAAAGCATGTTCTGAGGTACTTGAAGGGTACAGTGGATTATGGGCTCAAGTATGAAGCGAATCAAAAGTTTAACCTGCAGGGTTATGTTGATTCAGATTGGGCTGGCAGTGCTACAGATAGGAAGAGCACATCTGGATGCTGCTTCAGTATGGGATCAGGTGTGATCTCTTGGTTCAGCAGGAAGCAGTCCTGCGTAGCACTGAGTACAGCTGAGGTAGAGTATGTTGCAGCCTGTTCAGCTAGTTGTGAGGAAGTATGGCTACGGAAGCTACTCTCTAAGTTATTTGGTCTCCCGTTGGATGCTACTAGTATTTTTTATGATAACCAGAGTTGTGTGAAGCTGTCTGAGAACCTAGTGTTTCATGACAGGTCAAAACACATAGAGATCAAATATCACTATATTAGGGATATGGTGCAGAGAGGAGCTGTGAAGCTCCTGTACATTGCAATGGACGAGCAAATTACAGATGTGTTGACAAAGCCACTAGCCAGGGTGAAGCTCGAGTACTTCAGGGAGAGGCTTGGTATTCTTCAGATTGATGACACTTCGAGGAAGAAGTGATGGACACATTTGTAGAAGCCATTCCAAACATGTTGGAAGGAGGATCCTTCACATGGCTGTGGATGTAAGCACTGGATGATGAGCATCAGGACGATGCTCCAGTTACTTCTCTATATATGCATCAAGAGGATGATGGATATGATCAGTTGGATCATTTATATGTATATGTATGTATGCATCATGTTGGATGCTGGATATGATCAGTTGGATCATTTATATGTCTATGTATGTACTCATCATGTTGGATGCTGGATATGATCAGTAGGATCATTTGTATATGTTTTGTATATGCATTATGTTGGATGCTTGGACCATGTATCTGTATATCTATCAGGTGGATACTGTGTATGATCAAGTAGATCATGTATGTTGATATGTATCAAGTATGATCAGGTGGATCATGTTTTTGTATTTGTATCCGGTGGATACATTGTATGATCAGGTGGATCATGTATGATGATATGTATCAGGTAGATGCATTATATGATCAGGATGATCATGGATGACGAGCTTCAGGATGTTGCTCCAGATGACATGTAGCAGGATGTTGCAGTGATGATAATCAGGATGATCATGTATACATCAGGATGATGTATGGTGAGTATCAGGTTGATACTCTGTGGCCGTGGATCAGGTTGTACAGATAAGCATATAATAGCGCCTTGGGAGGTTTGCAGATTCTCTTGCTAGTTTTTGCCACTGGCATATAATAGCTCCCTGGGAGATTTGGAAAACGCTCTTTAGAGGTTTTGCTTTGGGAGGACATATAATAGCACCCTGGGAGATTTTGCAGATAGTCTTGCAAGGTTTTGCCGCTGGCATATAATAGCTCCGTGGGATATCTGGCAGATGCTCTTTCGAGGTTTTGTCCTATGGCATATAATAGCACCCTGGGAGATTCGATAGGTTGAGTTGTGTGCTCGTAATAAGTCCTGGGATGCTCTTGCAAGGTTTTTCCATGACCACATGTAATATCGCCCTGGGATATCCGATAGGTTGGGATGTGTTCCCGTAATAAGTCCTGGGATGCTCTTGCAAGGTTTTGTGGTGACCACATATAATAGCACCCTGGGAGATCTGATAGGTTGAGCTGTGTGCTCATAATCAGTCCTAGGATTCTCTTTCGAGGTTTTGTGGTAGGGTCACATGTAATAGCTCCCTGGGAGATCCGATAGGTTGGGTTGTGTGCCCGTAATAAGTCCTGGGATGCTCTTGCAAGGTCTTGTGACGCACGTAATAAGTCTTGAGGATTCCACAGTATGGCCAGTGATGATGAAGACCTACAGGTGGTGGGCCTACATCCAGTATGAAAAAGGAATGGCTCTGTAGAACTTCCTACGACGAGTAGATTCAAAGATTGGTTGAGATAGCAGCAGCAATGACGGTGATGATGATGATGCATCGATGATGATGATCCCGATAAGAAGACTTGTCTAGCATAACTGTGTCGAGAAATACCTTCCTAGTTAAGAGGGAGTGTTGATGTATATGTAACTTCAGAATGTATTTCATATATATTTATTGTACCCTTATAAGAGATGTGTTATTCCTCTATAAGGAAGTGTTGTCATGTGTATTGACAAGTGTCGCAAGTGTGTGTACTTGGCGAAGAGTTATTAGACCACCATGTGTGGGGTCAGCCCTGAAATATATATTATATGGTTGATATACCTAGCTAGACAAGTCGGCCCCATAAGGTCACTGGGAAAACAGACTAGTATAAATAGAGATCGGGAGATCTCTATTTGACACATTCGAAAACTCACACTTCTCTCACTCAGAAAGTGGCGCACTAGTGAGGAGGAGGATCATCTGCTACTAGGAGACTATCTCAGTGTATTTTGGTTATACTTTGGTTTAGCCATTGCTCTCTCTATCTCTGAGGAAGTTGTGGGGTTTTTCACCTTAGGGTTTTCCCCACGGAAACTCTGTGTCTCTTGTCTCTCATGCTTTTGATTCTTGTGATGCTTGTCATGCTTATTATGATTATTATGCATTGATATATTGTACATGTTATTCTCTCAGTAAAGATCCTAGAGTATATTGAATTAATGCTCAAAAATTTAACAAATATCAAGGGTTGTTACAGCCAAAAAGGGAGCTGCAATCTACTACAGCGTTGTTATTGACACCTACAGGAATCTACTACAACGTTGTTGGTTACTCTCATTGTAGTCTTCCTTCTTGTTACGACTATGCATAGCGTTTCTAGGTAGTGAAGGAGGGTGCTGCAGCATAATAAGGGAGTCTGGGAAGAAGATGATTTGGGTTATTTTGAGGAGCTGGCATACACCAAAGAAGGCCAGCTCACATCCATAAATCATTGTGCACACCCAGGAAGCTACAGGTTAGAGTAATATTTATTTCATATTTGTTTGTCCATCTTATAACTACTGTTATAGTCATTGTAAACTCAAATTTATATGAATATGATATTTAGGGTTTATTTTCCTTGTTATTTATTGCATTTATTGTTCACTGTTAGTGCTATGAAAATCAAGATCTGATATCCAAAACAAACTCTTTCCGCACTATCTAACTTTCTTCCACAGCGGAATTCTTTCCGTAATGCGGGAATAGAGTTTTCGCAAAACACTTCTTCCTCGTTGTTGATCTATCAATTTCGCTGCAATCCTGAGTGTTCACACAGCGAAATGGCTTTCTGATTGTTCGATCAGTGTCCCCAACAAATCAACGGTGGATTCCAAAATTTATTGAGCGCATTCCATAGAATATCGCGCACATGAAAAGTGTTTCAAGGCTTGCAACTTCTCCCGGTAATATCACTAGTCCAATAAAGGGTAGCAACCCACATACTAGACCTCACAGACTGCCATCCATACTAACAAATCACGGCCAACACATTTACACACCCTCACGACACCCTCAGTAACCCACATTAGGTCATGGTACCTTCATAACAGTCCTCAAGGCACTTTTAGCCAGTCACAACAGTCCTAGCAGGCCTAAGGCATGTCACAACATCCCTTAGCAGGCTCAAGACAGGTCATGGGTTTCTCTAGAAAGAATTAGCAGAATTTACACATATGAAATTGACGCAAACAGGAAACACAAACTGAATATGAACACTGTGATGAATCTTAGAAACTAAAAAAAAAACTTTTCTTTAACACTTCCAAGAAAGTTTACAAAGCTACAATTTGAGCACAGAGGTGTAAAAAATGAAAGTCGAACCCTTCCTCCTCCGTAGAGGTGACATTTACCCCCTAGACGTATCTCTAAACAGGGCATCAAAATCAGTTACATTGCGGGAATCAATCCCGAAAGTAAGTCCTAAATACTAACAAACTCTAACGTGGTAGATGCACCATGCCCACAAAACATTTTTGGAAGGCACGTTGTGCTACATGTGACCAATCAAAAAGGGAAATCTCGACATCAGGGGCTTTCTTGCTCGCTTGATGAAAACGACAACTCCGAGCATATTTTTAACAGACTACGGCTGACTCAGCTGTTGGCGGGCCTTACAAGCTGATGATTGTTCATTCTATGTATATCTTTCCACTAGTGATCTGTAGGGGTGGCCATCTCAAATAGATCCTTTAGGATAACATCCAAGTCAATCAGGGGGCTATGGCCAATAGCAGGGAGATTTGATTTGACAGTCCTGAATTGAGCCAACAGCTCAAATTCCTCGCTGAGTTTATCGATGATTACCTCTCCCTTTAGCCCACCATTCATACCCTCAAAATTTGCATGGTTTACTCTTGCCTAGTTCAGTAGTTTGACATATTTCCTCCGAGGGACCATCTTCCCCTCTCGACCCCAAAACTTAGGAAACCCTTTCTGAAACAAGGGCTAGAACAATTTGTTGAACTTTTCTACCCGTTGTTGAATAATGTTAATCCTAGTAAGTGCATTCTACAAAATGTTGTGCTTTGTGGTGATCCTCCTTGCTGCCACCAAAACTGATATCCTGTCATTAATCCCCAAGGAAATTAGTTCTTCCCCACAGGCTGACCTCATAACAACAATCGCGTTCTGAGCCTCCTCCCTAGGCCTTTGTGTTAGACTTTCCTGCAGGGCTTTACATCTTCTGCTTGCTACCATAACAGCCTATTTATGCTCATCCACCATGACCAAATGCTTTTCTAATGAGGGCGTCTCCTTTATCACTGCATCCCAGAGAAAATGTTTAGCCCCTTGCAGGGGAATTCAGCCTATGACCCTTTCCTCAAACCTGGATACCTTCTCTTTGAGTGTCCTAATATCTTCAACAGATTCTTTACTTTCCTTAGCAGTGATCATGTGCTAGAGCTCTTGATTGGCCTCCTTCAATTGAGTGTTTTCCAGGTCCTTTAGGGACATTTCAGACATATCTTTGATCGCCAGAGCAGTGGGTGAT
This sequence comes from Larix kaempferi, assembly GCA_027924585.1. NCBI lineage: Eukaryota > Viridiplantae > Streptophyta > Pinopsida > Pinales > Pinaceae > Larix > Larix kaempferi. Next base: position 9,987,205 of record BSBM01000223.1, on the reverse strand, counting down.
CTATCCTCAGGGTTCCTATAGTCATTAAACTCATCAATTCTCTTTTGCATCTTTTGCTTCTCTTCTTCCCATGTGTGCTTGTCATCCTCCAGCATATCAAGGTGGCCTTTCAAATCCAAAACTTCAAGCCGCAATGTCTCAATATCCCCTTGTAACTGCACGGTCTGAGGAGGTAGCTAGATTCCTTTCAGAGGTGTCTTGCTTTTCTTTTGTAAGCCTGTATCTTGGCCAATGGATTAGCTGGTAAAATAGGATGCTCTATTGCCACTGGATGCTCAGATGCAAGGGGCTGCTGTAAAGCGTTCTGTGCTGTTAGGTCTGCCACTTGGTCATTCAGGAGTTTCACTTGCAGGTTCCAGGCCTTGTTTGTTTCCTTTTCCTGCTTCAATTGGGTCTCCAGGTTAACCAACCTTTGCTGGGACCTGAGATGGGATAACGCCTCCTTAGTCAAATCAGCATATATGAGACCGCTAACTCCCTTATGGAACAAAATCTTATATGGGATTGAGAACCCATCCATCTTGAACTCGACCTCTGAAACTCCTTCCTCATTAGCGACGGCTAGGTTCAGGGACTTTGTTGTAATATTCTTGGCAATAGTGAAAGAGACTTTGCTTCCTGATAGCTTCCTTAGCTTCTTGGACTGATTCTAAGTCTCAGCCTCGGATTTCTCTTTGAGCTGCCCATAGGTGGTCAACATTTGCTTTTCAGTATTAAATTTCCCTTCAACAGCAGAGGCAAAAGAATACTTCTGATAATTGAGTAGAGACACCTCACCCCCTTTCTTGATTGATTGTGTGGTTTGTGGGGGATTTCTATGTGAGTGTGTAGTGGATGGATTTACAACCACTAGTGGCTGGGCGATCACCATCTGATTTGCAATCTTTCCCCCAGCAGGGTTTACTGAAACAAGCTCCTCCTCTATCACTTTCTTGAGGGAATCAAATTCAAAATTAAACTCCTGCTCTAGGTTGATTACGTTCTCCTCTACGTCTATCCTAGGCTTCTTTCTAGGGTTTTGTTCATCACATTCCATATCCTCCACCTCTGACAGAGTACTTTTTCTACTACCATCACCGTTTAGGGGCAAGGGAGTAGCTGGGACCGTACCTTGCACTTCTTTAGGATCCTGAATTTTCTCTATAGGAGTCCAATCAAAATCATAGGCAAGAGAATTTTCATCTTGGGACAAGTCGGGGATCATGGATTGAATAAAGACTGACCTTTTCACCTCGACCCTCCTCTAGGAAATGATCCCCTTAGGATCGTAATTCTGTGCATGAGTCCCCTGAAACTTCATGGCCTTCAAAAGTTTCTCCACCATTTGTAACACTGCTGGATTCTTCACAATGAAGGGCTCGAAATTAATCGGGTATTTGATCCAAGAGTTCTTCATGTGAGCAGTAAAATGCTCCTCATCAGCAAAAATCCTCTACCTAATCAATTCTAGTGTGAATACTGAGGGAGTTAGGTAAACTAGTAGCATGAATGGGGCAGCCGAAAAACCATATACCCTGATAACTTAATACTTCTGCATCAGGAACCAATATCCAATACCCTCTTGTTGCAAGGCATCCTTCATGTCTTCTGATATCCTCTTCTCTTTAGGGTTGAATAGTTTGGAGATGCTGAGGACAATTATGTCAATGAACAGGGTGTAAGACCAGTCCTGGATCTTCTGGAGAGACCGGGGCTAGTCTTTGAACACCTTTGGATCCATGTCCTCAAGGGTTTGCCAGTTGGAACTGATTATGATGGAAAATAGATATACCTGGTATCTAAAGTGCTTATCCAAATCAAACTTCTCAAGCTAAGAATTGATTTCTCCAACCAAGAAATCATCGAACTTAATTCCTGCTTCATATTGACTCAGGTAAAGGAGAATGCCTAGCATTACTTCAGAGACCATGATATCGCTATCAAGACCTAGGATTTGACTCAAGAGGGAGATGGCTGATACAACAGGATTTATGAACAATTCGGAGGAGAGTGGGGTGATAAGGGTCTCTGAGGGAACTGGGGTCATCAAAATGGTCTGGAAAAATTTATTCTTGGATTCTAGGTCGGCTTTCCCGAACACATGCAGAACCTTTGATTCGATGAAGGGGATCAGGGCCTGACATTGGGCTTCAGAGAGACCCAAGGAAGCCCTGATATCTTCTGGTGTAATTCTGCAAACGAAATGGGAGTGGGTATCATCTAAGATGGCCTTCCTAGTGGCGGAATAATTGGAGGCTACCATTTGGACAATACCTGGGAAATGGGACAATTGTTCTAATGTGAACCCTATTAAGGATGAATTTAAATTTACCAACAATTCCGACTGGTCTCCGGAAGTTGACAACAAAGCATTCTGGGCATCACTGACATTGGACAACCGCAAACAAGGATCATAAGTGACGTAAAGTTGATCGCAGATGATCTCCTAGGATGGGTCAAGGCTTTTTACAAACGAGGCCATGGTGGAACTATCTATTGGATGAATTATAGAACACAAAAGGGTTGATAAACGACGAACGAGTACCTAGTGGTGATGGTTGGTACTTCTAGAGGTTGCATTTGTATCCAACTGACTCATGCTTGGAAGACGTCATATTTGCAGGGTGGTGGGAGTATTAAGGGACTGTTAATGTCAAGCTGATTAGCCTTATAAACCATCACGCTCTGTAAACGTGACTTTTGTACCTCCAATCTTCTAGCGCAATATCCAATGGGGAGGGGCCCACCAGATTTCACAAATTTGTTTTTTATCTTCAGAGTTATATTAATGGGTTTAAATCTTAAATATCTTGTCTTTAATATAAAACCAAAATATTATGTAATTGATGTTTGGATTTGATTATTATAAGGTGGAAGCTTGTATGGTGTAATATATTGTTGTCATGTGCTGGTAAACGCTGTTTTGGAAAGCATATGGGTGTACTACATGAATATTCCTAACCGTATATTGGAAGGAAGTTGAGAGGCCAACTCTCAAGGAGCCAATTCAAGAAATTGGGCTGGTTTTATTTTCAAATGGCCAAAAAAAGGGATTGGATAGATTTGAAAATGAGGTATACTTTTTATATTTGATTCTTCAATATGATATTTTATAACATATGTCTTCATTGTAATTTGTAGTGGTTTTTTCTTACATGATGTGCAAATTGGTTCTATGTAGGATGTCAAAGGAATATCAAGTCGGGGTTGAAGAATTCATAGAGTTTGCAAAAAGGCATTCAGAGGATACTAACACCACAAGACGCCCTCGTAAAAAATGTTGCAATGTTGCAGTATTGACATTTCAGGAAGTACAATACCACTTGATGATTCATGGTATAACAAGTTTATATAAAACTTGATTTTTCCATGGAGAGAGAGTTCCTTCTTAGGACTATATATTTGACAAGAGCAAGAAATGCCACACAACATAGATGCATGATTTGCCTCCAGAAATTACACATGATGACAAACACATAGTCGGACATCAATATGATAATCAGAATGATGAGTTTGCAAAATTGCTTACAAATGATACTGAAGTTCTTGAGAATGACGATCATAACTAGGAAACCATGGTTGATGATCATATGGTTGAAATGGTGAATGATGCTTATCAATATTATAATGAAAAACTAGATGTGAATTGTGAAAATGGCCAAGCAAAATCAATGGAAGAAAAAAACGATATCAATCAATATCTAAAGTTAATTGAAGATGCGAATGCACCATTGTACCCACGTTGCACTAGTTTCACTAAGCTATTGGCCACTATGAAAATGTACAACCTTAAAGTGAGAAATGGATGGTTTGATGCAAGTTTCACCCAGTTGTTGAAGTTGCAAAGAGAAATGCTTCCAACAGGAAATACACTTCCAAAATCTACATATGCTGCAAAAAGTTTGATTAAATCATTCGAGTTGGACTATGAAATGATACATGCATGCCACAATGATTGCATTTTATATTGGGGAAAATATGAAAAAATAAATGAATGCCCAACATGTGGCGAATCAAGATGGAAGGTTGATGCTCGTTCTGAAAAGGTGCATACTGGTGTCCTGGCCAAAGTGATGAGGTATTTCCCTATAGTGTCGAGGTTGAAGAGAATGTACAGGTATGATTTTGAACTCTTATAATTCCATTATATCAAACACCTTCATGTACTACCAACCGACTAGAAAATCATCTTCTTTAATCTACTAAGTAGTGCAATGAATATATGATTCTTTATGTTTTGTTACATCTCTACATATATTTCACAAAAAATGAGGTGGTATCATGAGAATGCAAGGATGGAATAATGCACCACCCAGTTGATATCCTGGCATGGAAAACTATAGATTCTAAATGGCCTGATTTTTCCAACAATCCTCGCAATGTATGACTTGCAATGGTAGTGGATGGATTTAATCCTTTTGGAAACTTGAGTAGTAGTTACAGTGTATGTCCAATAGTACTAGTCACATATAACCTTCCGCCATGGTTATGCATGAAAAGGAGCTTTTGTTTATTGTCATTGTTAATACTTGGTCCCACGCAACCAGGAAATGACATAGATGTTTATTTGGAACCATTGGTAAATGAACCAAAACTAACATGGGATGAAGGGGCAAGGACATACGATGCTCATTCAAGGTCATTCTTTAACATGAAGGCTATATTGATGTGGGTAATCCATGACTTTCCTGCTTATGGAAATATTGTTGGTTGCACGATTAAAGGGTTTTGCGCATGCCCTATATGTGGAAGGAACACAGATTCAATGTATCTCAAATGTAGTAGGAAGTGTGTGTACATGGGACATATGAGATATCTTCCAATAAATCATAAGTATCGTTCACAAAAAGGACCATTTAATGGGAAGTCTGAGCATCTCATTGCACCTACAATTGTACAAGTGTCAGATATTTTTACAGAAACAGAAGGAAGGGAATAGAAATGGGGAAAGACTAAAAGTACAAAAAGAAAGAGAAATTTTTAAAAAGGTGAAAATTCGAAGAATGACGTGTGGAAGAAAAGGTCAATTCTGTTCAATTTACCATATTGGGAGGTAAGTGCACACATTAACTTAAGGCCTAAAATGTATGATGCTTGAAGGATTTCATTGTGTTTAGTATGAATATATTGTTTAATTTTTCCTTGATGTTATAATTCATTGATTTTTTATACGGTTGGATGCAGAAACTCCTAGTGCGTCATATTTTAGATTTAATGCATGTAGAAAAAAATGTATGCAAAAGTATTTTAGGAATCCTTCTGGAGATAAAAGATAAATCAAAGGATGGGAAAAATTCTCATGATGACTTACAACAGTTGGGTATAAGGAGCTCCCTGTGGCCACAACAAAAAGGAAAAAAAATATTTCTTCCACCCGCACCACACACTCTTTCAAAAAGGGAGAAAGAGATTCTTTGTCATGTTTTGTTCACCTTAAAAGTTCCAAATGGATATAGTTCAAACCCTAGAAATCATGTCTCTATGAAATATCTCAAGCTTCATAGTATGAAAGCACATGATTTCCATGTTCTCATGCAACAAATACTTCCAGTAGCATTGCGCCATGTGCTACCAAAAGTAGTTCGAAACACTATTTGTAGGCTTTGCTTCATTTATAGGCGATTTTGTGCAAATATGGTGGATCCAACAGATCTTGATAACTTACAAGATGATGTTGTGGAAACTTTGTGCTTACTCGAAAAATATTTCCCCCCTTCATTCTTTGATAAAATGATACATTTGGCTGTACACTTGGTGCGAGAGATACATTATTGTGGACCAGTTGCATATTGATGGATGTACCCTTTTGAAATGTCAGTTAAATGTTATTAAGTGCAAATCCACATAAATTCTAGCCTTTTATGTGCATATAATAATAATACATTACTAGCAACTCTTTAATCATACTTTCGATTTCTCTACAAATTGTGTGTTTTTTTCTAGGAACATGAAAGTTTTCAAAAGTTATGTGAAAAATAACAATAGGCCCGAAGGCTGCATAGCTGAAAACTACACTGTGGAAGAATCCATAAAATTTTGTGCTGGATATGTTGAAGGTATGGATTACATTGAAAGCATTCCTAGTAGAAATGAAGCTTGGTATGATGAAGAAGGAGAGGTTGGACAATATGGGAAGGCCTTATCGAGTGGAACTTCTATTGAATTAGATAAAACTAGTTTGTTACAAGCCCACAGATGGGTCTTGCACAACATCGATGAAATTCAACCTTGGATAGAGTAAGTAATAAGCACATACTTATGAAATCATTTTGTATTATAATATATCACAATTTTTCCTAAATTGTTTATTGACATTACTTGAAAATAGGATGCACTTGACAAAAATTGCCAATAGTAACATCCAAGCCCAAAAAGATGAAGTCTTACTACAAAAGCTCCATAACCAACAATTTAGTGATTGGTTAAGAAAATAGGTAATGATATGTTCTTCATATTAGATTTAATTGAGCTTCATTGATCAAGACTATTATGATGTATGAAGGTGAGATTCTTTTAATATATTTTGAAATTGCATGCTTTTCTAACGACATTTCAAAATTTCAAGGTGGAAGGAAAAGAAAATATTTCTGATACCCTTAAATGGTTGGCAAGTGGCCCAAGGAAATATGCAACTATGTATGATGGATACTTAATCAATGGGTGTATATTTCATGTTAAAAGATTAGAAAATGTCAGGGCCACCCAAAATAGTGGTGTTTGCATAGATGCCCAAACATTAATGAGATCAAGTGCAAAGGATAAAAACCCTATACATCAAACGACAGCATATTATGGAGTGATTCAAGAAATAATGTTATTGGACTACTATTTGGTGCAGTATCCATTGTTCAAATGTGATTGGATAGATGTACACAAGAAGAATGGAATGCAAGTTGATGAAATTGGTTTCACCATGGTGAATCTGAAGAGATGCTTGAGTAAGGATAGACTACAAGATGATCCATTTATTCTAGCATAACAAGCGAAACAGGTATTTTATGTACAAGATCCGGTAGAGAGACTGGTGTGTAGTTTTGACATGCCCTCTGAAGGGATCAAGAAATTGTAATAGATATGATTTGGAGTATGAAGATTTATCAAGTGTTGCAGATTTTGAAGGGACAAAATGCAAAGAGGATGAAGCTGTAGGTGATGGTGGCATGGATTATGTTCGACAAGATTGTGAAGGCATATGGTTGGATGTTGTTTAGTAAGTAGCATGCATGATTTATTTATCAGTTCTCATTTAAGTTGTATCTGTGAAAACTTATATCTTATATTATTACTTGGATTTACCTTTCATGCATATATTTTTTGTTTTGCTACTGTTTATGCATATTATTACTTGGATTTACCTTTCATGCATATATTTTTACAGTAGATAGATTGGGTGTGGGGAATTGAGAGTGATGTGAGGGGGGGGGGGGAGGATCCATATGACCTTCAACCTTCACGTGGTTGGCCTTGTTTAGTAGAGAATAAGATATTCTTGAAACAAAGAGAAGCTCATTCAGGTATTTTCATTTCATTTTTTTAGAATTTCATATATGTTATGCCTTTTTTTACATATCTATCAATCGCTTGTATGAAAATACCATTTTGTCATGATATATGCAGGTCTTCGCAATGGAAATCAATATAATGACAATTTGTATTGTTATCTAATGCATATTTGTAAGTTATCACCATAACGAATTTGTCAATTAGATATCTTATTGTCGTTTCATTGATTATAACGTGTTGATTTCTTCATTACGCCATAAGGCGTTTCTACAAGTGAGAAACACTCTGCAAATTTTAATTTTTTTGGGTTATTGACCGTTGGATGAATCATCCAACGAACTGAGTCATTTCGTCCGTAGATTGCCTGGGTAAGCACGTGGAACCCCCAACAGGTCATTGTTTTAAGGAAGAGGTTAGGCTTACTATTCATGAATCGTAGCTTATCAATATTTTACTATTTGTTTTCAGGAATAGGGCTTAAGACTGACTTTGCAATTTAGTTTCAAGTTTTTTTTCACCTTTTTGATAGCTTTTAACTAACCAGGCAAAAAAAGTACTCTTTCCATATTACAGTGGAGTACAGATTATTTACAAGAATCTACTTCTCCAATTACGCACAGGGCCTGCATGTAACTCCATCCACAAGTAGCCTTGCTTGTGCTTGTGCAAGTGAAACGGCCCGCCATAGTGGAGTATGAAACACCCTTTCTTTACCATCAGGCTAAGACTCCATTTTCATTGAAATTTAGTTTATCTATATTCTAACAAAAAAATGTCTTTGAATCTATTTGGGTATATTGACCAGTGCGATTTGTCTCTTCACTGTTCCTGAGTTTAATATGTAAATTGTTGTGCTACTTCTCAATGGAATATTATCAAACTACAAATACAGGTTTTTTCTTTACCTTTACTGTTGCATCTGGCGTGAAATATAGCCATTGAAATGTATCTGATCTATTTGTTCACTGCATATGTTACCAAGATATCTTTTAGTTGTTGGAATTCATGAGAATGTATAATTGACTTTACCAAAAAAATACCTTATATAATTCCTTTCATAGTCTGTCATGTCCTTTAACTTATTGTATTGCCACTAAAATTAGAGAAATAAACATTGGTAGAATTCTATCAAAAAAATGTTAATTTTCTGCTCTAGAACTGATGTGACTAGGCTATGATCATAAATAAAGTTGTTCTTTGTCAATGTTTGAGAACTGGGTTGTCCTAATCAATTTTGAGGACATTGATCATTTTTCTTATCTTTAGGTAGTAAAGGAGATACTCTAGTGTTGTATCTAAAATGTGTGGTCCTACTTTTGTTTTCTGAAAATAAGGATATGGATAATACATTTCTGTTTGGTTGTTTGTTTCTTATATATTTCTGCAACAAGCTTCAGGTAACATTTTTGTCCAGCAACAATGAAAGTTGGGGTATTTAGGAATGATGGAATGAGATAACAATTAATTGCTTCATAAATCTTTGGGTTGAGACTTTAGCTCTCTCTTATCTATTAAACATTTTTAGGTAGTGGCATGTCTCCGTTGTTAGCATGCATTGAAATGTAACCTCTATTGCATCCATAATTTGCTGCTCTCGGTTGTTACGTTTTTAGATGAAATTTTTGCTTGTGTTAGATGAAAATGCAATTAAAACCTTTTCATTCGTTAAAGGTTGCTGCTGAAATAGCATGACAAAATGAATTGACAATGAAAGAAACAAATTGCACATGGGAGAAAGAAAGAACAGACTATAGATCAAATAACACATGAATCTCTGAACAGAAACGCCTGTAAAGCCTGCCAACTTTATTTAAAATAGATTCAAAATTGTTCAAACACAGAGCAACACTCAGGCTCCAAAATTTTCAACCCTGTTACCATTGATTACATTTAATTTATAGATGTCTTCGAGCCCCAAGCTCAACCTTCTCTTGAACAGAAAACAGTTATAACCTATTGACACCTAATCGAGGCATATTCGCCATTACAGACATGAGAGAGAGGTGGGAAAATTGGCTAGACAGCCTTTTACATTTACAGGTTGTTTTTACTATATGACCGCCTATACTTAACAAAAAGACAAAAAATGATCTTGGAGATGCTCTTCTAGTTGGCCACTCCTACTAACCGAATGCTCCCACTAGCAGAAAACTTTGCAATAACCTCGAACTCCTCATGCACCTGTCCTAATTCTCACCTTTCCATACTTCTCGATGGAATTCCATTGGTCAGTTGAGGGTAGGTCCAGGGTGGTGAGATCCTTAATTAACACTCTCAGCTGTTTGTGTTCTCTGTAAGAATAACCAGCGTGTAGTGTCCTGGCTCTCCCGAACATTGAGGCTAACTCGAAATCCCTTGTCAATTTTTCAGCTACTATCTGACTCGTAAGAGGCTGATGCATCCTTGCAAAATCCTCCTGGTTTACCCTGCAATCCCATAGTTTAACCTTGTATTCCTCATTTGATAACATGGTTCCATTCTCCTCCCAGAACATAGGTAGGCCTTTCTTGAATAAGGGGTCGAATGCCTCCTTGAATAGCCTCAATTGATTTGAGAGAATGTCTATCCCATACTGGGTGATCTTCACCTACTAATGTTTGTTAATTATTCTCTTGGACCATATAATTGTGGCTACCCTGTCCTTTATGCCTGTTGTATCAGCCTGCTCCTCTGAAAAACCACTCAGAAACTCCACTGCATTTTCTGCATAATCCGAGGGCTTCTTATTAAGATTTTCATTAGCCACTGCTACAACTTGTTTAGCCAAATTTACCATAGTTTCCTTATCCAATATGAAGTTCAAATAGGGCCTTAGGTCATCTACTTGCTGGATGACATCATCCTAGATGATTTTCTTAGTCTCCTGTAGTACCTTCTGTCCTATCACTTGCTCCTTTAACCTGTCAATATCCACCTGCATTCCCTTGTACTTGGATTGCCAAGCCTCCTTTTCCTTCTCTGCATTGTCCTTTATAGTATTTAGGTTTGCTACTTGTTTTCTCAATTTGATCATGTCAGCATCTTCTAGGATGGCATTGGCTATCTGCCCCACTATGGAGAAGTCTCCAGACTCAATTGAGGGTGTGACCTCCATTTCTTTCTCTTTTTCTTTTTCCTTTACTTTCATCTCCAGGTCTTCAAACTGGATTTCCATACTTTCTCACTAGCTGCTACAAGGGGTATGTTAAGCTGCAGTTGCTTCTCTTTTTCTCCGAGCTCCATCAGCTATGCCTTACAGTCAATCAATTCTTCCTTTAATTTTTCTTTCTCTTCCTCTAGTTCTGCCATCTAAGGGGCATTTACCAACTGGGCAACATGCATCTTTAACTTCCTTTTGAAGGACATGATCTCCTGATATTTCCTATCCAACAGCCCTTGTATGCTTTTTCTATTGGCTTCTTCAGTCACAAAGGCTAATAATTGAGCTTGTAGCTTCTTCACCTATCCCTTTAGAGATTTGTTTTCTGCCTTCTCTATCCTTAATTGATTTTGAACATTGTATTTGTTTGATTGTACTTTAGACAATTATAAGGAACCCTTCAGTAGTTTGTTGTATATAAACTCACCTATTTCCTTGTGCAGGTTGATTATTTCAGGATCTAGGATATTTTCCAGATGGACCTTAACTCAGTAGCTTTGTTTTTAGTGGCCAAAGCCAGGTTTAGAGTATTCTGGGCCAAATTTCTGCTGGCCACCAAGGCTATGCTCTTCTTAGATATTTTCCTTACTTCTTCATATAATTTTGTCTCTGTTACAATGTTGTCTGGATTTTCCTCATACCCCTCTAGCATCTCTGCTCTGCTTGTGCTCAGTGCTGCAGGTCCCTTGGGTGGTTTGCCAAAAACATGTTCTTTGACTTCAAAATGGGTCATCCAAAACTTGACCTCCTTCTTCTTTGGCTTCTCTTCTTGAATATTTGCCACCTGTTGATCAACTTCTTCTATTTTCTGCCTCTTTGAGCCCCTTTCAGGGTCACTATCCACATCCATTGGACTGTTGATTTACTGCTGATTGGACTTTTCTGGGATGGCGACTAGGGGCAAAACCATTTGCACTGCTGTATCTTTACTAGATGATCTGGGTGCTGAAGATGAGACTTCCTCAAAAAGGTATGCCAAATTTTGGGAAGTCTTTGGGGGGTTAATGCCCATCTGTCCCTGCTCAATATACTCCAGTTAGTTTTCCCTATCAACCATGCCAAACAACTCAAAATGTTCATACCCCTTTCTATTTGTTGTTTTCCTTATTTCTGAAAGTATGTGATGGGGGTCATAATTCACTGCTTCCTTGGAGGGGAATCCCATGTCTTTCATTATTTGTTGAAGGCTTGAGAGAGATCCTCTACTTTTAACCATGATGGATCCTACTCTCCAGGTAAAATTTATGTCCAATGCCTTCTTATCATCTAGGAAGTGTTCACATTCAACTGTTAGCTTCTGTCTTACAAACTCCATGGTGAATATCCTTGGGGTGAGGAATGCAGGAAGCTCATATGGGGCATGGGAAAACCCATATACTCTGATTACAGTGCCCTGCTTCAATAAAAACCAATCCCCTAACCCTTTTTCCATTGGGGGTTGCAACAAGTCTTTCATCTCCGGTACTACTCTAGGTAATCTTTTCTGAAAAAACAAGAAGTAAACCTCATCCATGAGGCCATTCATGAACATCTTGTAGTGTTGGCTTACCATATGCTGACCTAGAGGGTTTTCAATAAAGACCCAGGTTCTTCGCGGTTTCTCCTTGACCAACAAAACCCCTTCGCACCGGCCCTTTCGGCAACAACCTGCGAGCAGGTTGAGGTCTCACCCGAGGTGAATCTATGGGGTACTGCAGAATCAGGTTTCCACAGTAGGTGATGAGTTATTTAGTCTGACGTACTGCGCAACGTGACATGGGATGCGTCCCGTGGGGCAAGACTACACGGTGATAGACGACACCGCGGTCCGCACCTATGAATTCTACTTCTATGGAATTTCTTTGTGACTGCGGCCAACGCGGTCCACACTAAGATTTTAAATACTTGCATTTAACTAGAGTATTGAAGTTATTAACACTCAATCATTCATTCATTCACTTAGGGTGTTCACTGTGCAACCATGTGTTGCGGAGACAGTCCAACTACCATGCATTCTTCCTACTAGGTAATGTGAAAGCGCTTAAACAATATCTAACACTTAGCCGAATAACTGATTCATTACTACTTCACAAGTAGAGGCCAAACATTCACCATTCATCTATTCACGTAGAACTTAACATATTATTTCCATATTCTCCTAATGGAAAATACATATAAAATTCCTATCATAATGGTATGCAAGGGAAAATTCAGACATTCATTCACAGGAAGCAGATAAATGCACAATACACAACACAATCACACTGTACAGTGTTTAACGTGGTTCACTCCCCCGGGTGGGAAGCTACGTCCACAAGAACTGTTGTTATATATATCTTTTGGGAAGGGCTCAATAGTTCTTAGTTTGCACGATCAACTGCAGACTCTCTTCTCTCTCAGATAGGTCTCTGCGCACTCAGCTGCAGAGCCTTTACAATATCTTTATTTAGAAAGATTCTACAATGTTTAGCACTAAACCTCTAACAACAACCCTTTCCCATACAAAAATTCCTCTTTAAATAGATCATGCCCATAGGTCATGTATTTACAATGCTAAAGGCTAAAACCTTTAGGGTTTCCAAAACTGCTATGGTTTCTCTAAACCGAACTGCTAGCCTCTGGTAGCGAGTGCTCCATCGTGGCGATCCTCCACACCTTCATTCTGTCACTATCGGCCTTTCTGTTGTGCGCAGGCCAACAGGTCATTTTCCTCAAGCTTCTCTTCCTCTAACGGCCTCATACAGCTAGCTCAGCTCCCAGTCACTTTCATCAAACCATTCTTCGTCTAACGACCTCGTACACCTGGCCACCGCTCGGCCTCCCTAAAGCATCTTTGCCAAAACTAGACCGCCGACGGTCTAACCAATACCCGTGCCCATCCTTCATCCAGCACTCTGCTTTTCCATCTCTACGTGGACTGGTCACTTCGCAACACTACTTCCTCGCGGCACTGATCTTCGTAGCACCCTTTGAAGTACTGACAAAATTTGGTTGCTGCGCGCAACTTCGCAGCATCCCCAACACTTGCAAAAACTTGTATTTTTGTTGAGCTGCGCTTATCTCCGCAGCTAAAACTCCTTCTGTTACCAAAATTTGCCCCAACTTGGGCCAGGCCCAACATACCCCTAACACATACATGTGGCTTGTCCCCAAGCCACCTTCAGCTTCAACCTTCTTGATTTGTTCTGCGACTAGCGGAGCTAGCTTCACCGCGAACTCATTGAATGTGCCAACCAGCTACTCTACTGCTTTCTTTGTGTCCTGCTCGACTTGCCTAACTGTGTCGAGCATCTCCACAGTTATGTCTTCTCTGATCTATCCTTCCACCTGCTCCTAGTTCTCGTGCAGGTCCTTGAGTTTGTCTTCAATCTGCTGCGATATTGCAATGGCATCCTGTAGTAGTGGATGGGACTGATCATCCATCGCAGTCTCTTTCTCCCTTAATGCTTGTACCTCCTTCTTCAAGTTGGTTATTTCCCTTTATTTCGGAAGCCTGTCTTTGGCTGGCAGGGCCTTAACTTCCGTATCTAGCTTCTCTAGTGTAGCCTTCTTTTCTTTGGCTGCAGTCTTTACTTGTAGTAGCCTTGGATCCTCTTCGAGGGAAGTGAATTCCTTCGAAGCTTCAGTCACTAAATCTTGGCACTTAGCCATGTCCATTGCAATATTTTGCGCTGCGGCCTTTATTGCTTACTCCCTTAACTACTTCTCAGTTAATGGTATCTTTGGATTGATTTGTGCCTTCAGGATGTTAATATTATCCTCATAAAGAATCTCCTTGTCCTGTATTTCTGTCTTCAGATATTTCACCATATCTCCCATTCTTAGAACGGTGTCTGTAGGATCGCTCTGGGGCTCGAGATCTTCAATGTCATCTACAATAGAAGTAATAGTGGCCTCCAATCGCAACAGATGGTCCTGTTCATCATGCAGTTGCATATTTGTGCACAAGCTAGACTCCTCGAGCTACCTATTTGCGGCTTGCAGCTTAGCTTGGGACTCCATCGAATCAATGGTCCTTTCATGCATTTCATCTACAACCTGTAAGTGTAAAAAGTACAAGCCCAGTAACGGAATCTTGGCCAGGTCGAGCTCTACCTGCTCGACACCCTTTGTATCCAGAGTCACCTGTTCTGACATTGGCAACGTTATTCTCATTGGGTCCAGATGAATGAGCCAAGTCTTCGCTGCCAGCATTATGGCTAGCTACGGTGGTGTCTGCTGCGAGGTTCCTCCCGACCTCCCTTACAATTCTGTGTCGCGCGACAAAGGTAGCCTTTTCTGGACATCATCCATCTTCTGCATGAGCCCTTACAGTGCGAGCCAATTCTTTTGTAGGTCATCCTGTATGGCCTTGTCCTTTTTCTCTTTGCCTGTCATCAGCTCTTCCATCTGTTATGTGACTTTTTCAGCAATCATGTCGAAATCTTCCTCATTAAGCACTATTTCTGATTGACTCTTGGTTGCTTTCATCTTCTTTCATGCCTTTGGCTTTGTCGGGCTTTCAGGTTCCTTCCTTTTTCCTTTTTCCTCAGTGATTGGGCATGGCTGCGTAATTGGTTCATCTTCTTCTGAATCGGTTGGAACATCCATGACCTCGACATGGAACTCTGCTGGCCAATCCCTCATGAGGATTTCGATGTCTTCCTCGTGTTAGCAAAACAGGATCACAGAGCAATAACAATAAACAGAAATGTAAATATAATCACACATACACATTACAAGAGAGACACAGATATATCGTGGTTCACCCAACTTGGGCTACGTCCACACTGAATTTTCCAGTCCTTATTATTATTACTGTCCAGCAAGGTGAAGGGATACAACCTGCAGCACAACCGCTGCACTTCCTCTTCTTTGTTTCACAGTCTCTCTCCTGATCTCAGGGATCTTTACAATGCATAAAACCTAATACATCATCATCCCTAGCCGTATTACAATGTCTTTATTTTATAAGGGAAATACAATGGGAAAATACCACGGGATACCCAAAACCATGGGCCCGCAAAACAGCTGGCGAAAACAGCCCCAAAAATTTTCTTCGGGGGCGTTGCCCCCGGACCCCCCAGCCAAGGGGGATGGTCCCCACTGGAACTCCATGGGGGGGCGATGCCCCCCTGCTGGGGTGATTGCACAGTCCACCTACATATCATATAAAACTGGGGTACAAACACGGCTGATACAATATCATCTATGAGACTAGAATATCTGGATCCACAACCAACACCTCGTACATATGGTAATTACCTACATACCATTCTGGTTTCTTCATCTTTGCTTTGGGTGAAATAAAAATACAACGCATGTCCGCCTGAAAATTGATAACGCGAATGTATTTTGACGTTACCTGCTTTGTAATGTGCGATGTACAGGTGATCGCCTCACGCAGTTGGGTGTAGTATTGGTAGAAGACTTCAGTTGTCATGTGTTGTCGCTCCACGTTCAAATTTTCCCAAAGGTTGGCATATCGAACTCCTCTGGGATCATTGGTGTCTGCAATTACACCGACATAGTCCTTTGGCTCCTTCCATCCGACAAAGGCAATCAGGATAATCAACCATGTGAAGTGGAATTGACCTCCATTCTCCTGGGTGTCATTGAGTTCATCTAAGAACTCATTGAGAAGGTACTGACACCAATTGAACTCGTTTCCTTCAACTACCGCGGCATCGAGTAGTACTGCGCCCGCAGGCACGTCTGGAGGCCTGGATATTCTTAGGATTTTTTCGGCCATCAACTGTGTAACAAACTTTGTCGCTCTATCTTCGATTTCTTCTGTCAGAAAACCTCTTTTTCCTTTCATCAATGCATGGCTTTTCTTCATCTTCGCGACAGCTTCTTTTTCCTTACTCTTCCCTTGGAAGAACTGCTTGGGGTCCTTGCTGCGCTTGCTTAATCCTATGATACCGTGGATTAAGTCGATGGTCAAATCAACATTTCTGTCTAGCCACATGTATCCCTTATGGATTCGCGCCATTAGAGTGTGAATGACCACATTGACTTCTGTTGAGCGATCAAAATGGGGTAATCTCAACAGGTTCAGTAATCTTGACTGGACTACTAGTATCAGCTAGCTTTCGGCGACCAAGTTAAGTATGCCTTTAGCATCTTTCTTCCAGCACATGTACTGGTCAGGCTAGAATTGTGGGAACTTGGGATCATGGGGTTCTTCCTTCTGCACTCCCAGGAGGTCACAGTCTTCCCACTTACACTCTGGGATCTTTCCTAACAAGTTCTGGGAAACCTCTATGTGCTTTGAAATTGGCGATAAGGGGATTTCATAGCCGAAATTCTTGACCAGTTTATAGACTGGGGCGTCCCGCGCCCATGGTGATATGTACTCTAGCGTAAGCTTTAAAGGTATCTCCTTCTGAAATACCGGTGACCGTGGCACCATCAAAATTGGCCTGGTGCTCTTTGTTCGTGGCCTGACTGTATCTTTCCCCCTATCCTGCATGTCTGGGTTGTGTCGGGGTGACCTTCGAGATGCTTTCCCTGGTTCCAATGTAACCTTCTTGGCAGGGGTTTTCATTAACTCTTCAATCCCTCCATGCTGAAAGAATCTGACTGTTTCTTGGATTGTAAGCTCTTCTTCTCTGTACGACCACTCAGACATTCAGGGGCGAGAGTAGGCAATTGTCTCAGATATGTTACTAACGATTCCTAACACAGGAGTGAGCACATAAAAATAATAAGTGTTTGGTAATGCCCGCGAGTCCTTATGCGGCATTACTTATAGGCACAAATGAGTCCTCCCGCGCCTTCCAATGGCTAGATGAGCATTAAATGTGGTGTCCATTTCCAAATCAAGTAGATCCTTCAGTCCCTTTCTTCGTCAGCGTGTTCAGACCGACTATCTTTGTGTTAAATGCTCAAGCGGTTGTTGGCAATGATCATATAACGGCTATTTTTCTCACGGCCAGTGTAACGACTATTTTTGTGAGAGCTGCGCGGAAGCCCATCCCTGATCCTGCGCAGTTACTTCGCAGTGTCGATGTTTCATCTACGCGGCTCCCTTTTTATTTTCTTTCTTTTTTTTTTTTTTTTTTAGCTTCAGAAGTGCTGCACGGGACATACATTGTCCTACTTATCATACATGTACATTCTCCTTTTCATTTCCAATGTCCAATTCCAACTGTACTTGACACTTAGAAATTTCTCCCTGTGCTTATCATTCAGGATTTTGCGAAGCGGGACTATCGTGGTACAGCTTTAGTCTGCTCCCATTTATCAAACTTGGTAAAATATCGCCAACTAAGGTGGCTAACTGGACTGCACCAGTGTTAGTAACATGTATCACAGTAGATGGACCAAGCCAATGCATCTTAAATTTACTAGGAAACTTCATAAATTTTCTATTATATAAGAGGACTAGGTCACCTACTTGAAAGGACTTGTTATTTATATGGCGATCATGCCATGCTTTCTCGCGGTCTTTTTGCACTTGTTGGTGAAATCCTGTGATGAAGCGATCTTCCTCCAATCCAACCAAGTGTAGCAATATTTCTTCTAGCGCTGTGCGATCTGCCATCCCTGTAAATGTAGCGATTCTCAAGCTGGGGACAATATACTCCATTGGCATTATAGCCTCATGTCCATAAGCCAACCGAAAAGGTGTGTGTCCTGTCAATTTCTTGCAAGTGGTCCCGTATTCCCATAACACATATGAGATGCGCAGATCCCAGTGATCTCTATTCACATTACAGATCTTAGTGAGTGCATTCTCGAGTATTTTATTGAAAGCCTCAACAGTGCCATTTGCCTGTGGATGATATGGGATATTGCGCTGATGATGGATGTAGAATTCCTCTGTGAGAGCTTCGATAGTTCTGTTCAAAAAGTGAGTGCCTTGATCGCTCATCAAAATATTCGGACATCCAAATCATGAAAGTATAACTTCAAAAATGAGCTACGCAGCAGTACCGGCGCTGCAGTCCTTTACTGGTTTTGCTTCCACCCATCTGGTGAGGTAATCAGCAGCAGTAATGATGTACCTCACACCAGTTCTTTTCCCTAGCGGGTTTATGGGTCCAACGCAATCAATGGCCCACTTTTCAAATGCCTGTAAGGTCAACTGTGGGTTCAGCGGAATTTCATCTTTGTGCGAAGGTTTTCCTGTCCTCTGACAGACGTCGCAATTCCGGAAGTATTCGTTGGAGTCTTTATGGATCGTACGCCACCATAGCCCTACGCAGTAGCCCTTCCTGCATAGTGGCCTCCTGCGATCCCTGAATGCGCATATGCTAAGATGAATGGTTTCTCATGGTTTAGTATGCATCTATGCAAGACTTCATCCGGTCCGAGTTTGTATAGCTGACCTGCAATAATAGTGAAGTCTACGGCGCACACTACTAGTTTCTTCTTCTGTTGGATGGAAAAGTCTTGAGGTGCTAATCCTGTTGTTAAGAAATCAATAATATCTTGATAATAATCATCAGCAACCTGTATAGCAAATAACTACGCATCAGGAAGACTGTCTTCAATGTTTGTTGACTCTTCTCTTGACTCAATCCTAGAGAGGTGATCAGGTCCCAAGTTCAACCTGCCTAGCTTAACAACAATCTCAAAATCATATTCTTGGAATAGCAATAGCCATCTGCATATGCGCCCCCCTAACACTAGCTTATTGACCAAGTATTTCAAATCGGAATGGTCAGTAAACATGAGGAAGTGTGAACCAAGCAAGTAGTGTCTGAATTTATGTAGCGCATATACCATTGCAATACCTTCCCTCTTAGTAGTAGGGTAAATTTTTTTCTGTTGTTGAGAGCTTCCTGCTTGAAAATGCGATGGGATGGTCAATACCTCCTTCTCCTGGATGTGCTAATATGACTCCTAGGGCAATGTATGATGCATCAACATGTATATGGAATGGCTTTGCCCAGTCTGGGAAGACTAGGATCGGCGCAGTAACCATCTTCTACTTTAATGTATCAAAACCCTGCTCGCACTCCGCGTTCCAAATGAACGACGCGTCTTTCTTTAGCAACTTCTCCATTCTTGTGGTTATCTATGCGTAACCCTTTATGAATTTCCTATAATATCCGGTATGGCCTAAGGTAGAGGGCAACATCTTGATTGAATTTGGTGTTGGTAAATTTACAATAATCGCAATCTTCGCAGGATCCACCATCAATCCTTGCTTATAGACAATGTGGCCAAGTAGAATCCCGTAAGGAACACAAAAAATACACTTCTTCAGATTTAAGGAGATATGATGCTGCTTACACTTCTCAAGCATCATTCTGAGATTCACGCAGTGGTTCTTCAATAGTCCAAACACAGTCCAATCATCAAAATAGGCTTCCAGAAACTTGTGCATAAAATCTTTAAAGGCTACAATGACAACTCTAGAAAAGATGGTAGGTGCATTCTTCAGACAAAAAGGCATTACTGTGTACTGGAACGACCCCAATTCTGTAGCAAAAGTCATCTTATGCCTATCTACGAAATCAATCCTAATGTGATGATACCCAGAGAAACCATCAGTAAAAGAGTAGGCCTCATTCCCTCCAACATTATCAAGTATTTCATCGGTGAAAAGAGTAGGTAATGGGTTGTGCATACAAGCATCATTCAGTTTTCTGAGATCCACACAAATCCTGATCTCACCTTTCGTTTTCTTGTCTTGAATGACCATGGGGATAATCCACTCGAATTCTTCAACAGGTTCAATGATTCCTGCTTCAAGCATCTTATCTAGCTCTGCGCAGACTCTTTCTTTGTACCGCGGGTTTATTCTATATGGCCTTTGCTTCACAGGCTTGGCGCCTGGCTTCAAAGGTATTTTCATGACCCCTAGATCTCCCAGAATGCCTTTCATTTCTGTGAATTTCATCGGGAACAGCTCCCGATTCTCATGTAAGATGTCTGCGATCTCTGCAACAGTCTGATCATCCCAATAGTATCCAATTGATGCAAACTTTGGCTTTTCGCTTGTGCCAATGTTCACCTTTTGCATCTTTACTAGTCCAGTCATGTCTGGGATTTCCAAAGGAGGTCCCTCTATGTCGCGTGCACCCTCCGATTCTGGTATGTTTATGTTGTGCGGATCGTCCTCATCATCTTCCTGTCTATCATCGGGTACTTCAGCTAGGTTATAACACTCGATGGGATGTTTTCGGTGTTCCTTCCCTTCTGATTGTAGGTTCGCAAGAATGCCATCTACCCCGAATAATTCTTCCAACATTATATTTTTGTGAGGACAGTCATCCCTTAATATGTATTCCTTAATTATTTGCAACGCGTAATGGATCAATGGGTTGTTGTCGTCAAAGCGGAAGTCCTTCTTGAAGTTCGCAATCAACATATCCCAATCAGTGGTTTCCCTGTGCAACTCCAGGTCTAGATACCATTTCTTTGGAATGTCATCGTCCAGTGTATGTACAAATAGATGCACCCATTTTGTTTGTGGCCTTTCCACCCATGCCTAGGAACAGACTTCAATATGTTGGATAGGATCTGTCTGTCCATTAAGATTTTCAAAAGGTAAAGTAACCCTATCAACAAACCAAATCTGCATCTTAATCCTGCATTGATCCCAAGTAGTCAATGTCTGCTTGTGTGCATCCCACCATCTGGTTGGTGTGTCGCGCAGTGCCATATCCAATGTTGGTAATCTATGCTCATCCGCAATGGCTGCAGTGTATTCTTGGATGAAAGTGTAAACGTTATCAAAACCATCATACACAGGAATAGGACTTACCTCCTTTCCGATCCAGCGCGATGATTATGTAACCTGCGCGCACCTTCTCATTGATACTTCATGCATGCGGCTTTGCCAATTTTCCAGTCCTGTCTCCGAGTCAGAGACACAATAGCTGTCACATCTCCAGCTGAGTGTACCATCTAC
The DNA here is from genome assembly GCA_027924585.1 of Larix kaempferi. NCBI lineage: Eukaryota > Viridiplantae > Streptophyta > Pinopsida > Pinales > Pinaceae > Larix > Larix kaempferi. Next base: position 9,965,756 of record BSBM01000223.1, on the reverse strand, counting down.
AGTTGGATTAATGTAATCTTCCTGGTTCGCGGTGATCTGATATAGTCTGTCCAAGTCTTGAGCCTTGGATTCCTCCTGAATCGGCTCACTGTATCTGTCCCCATCTTTAGGATCCAATGGTGCGATGACCCTAAGATGATTTACTTCAAATATCATCTTCTTTGTCTTTAGGTCTATGATATCCAGGCTATCCATGGCCCAGTCAATTCCTAATAGTGCAGGAAAAGGCTCACTATCGTCCACAATCTCTATAACTTCAAAGTTTGCATGACTCTGGACTCCATCAATGTCGACCACCACATCAGCTAACTGGCCAAAAGGTATGACTTTCTCTTGGTTAGCCATTCTCAATTGGATAGGTGACCATAACAACTTTGGTCGACCCATCTGCTACCATGTCTGCTTTGTCAAGACATTCACTTCAGATCCTAGATCAAGGATGACTTCATCCATTTCAAAATATTCTATCTGCGTGGTAAGCCTCATTTCTCGGCCTGTTCTTTTATGCTTCCTTATGTGATGTATGGTGCTATCAGAAGTTTCCGTTCCCATTTGTGGTTCATATTGGTTTATGAGCTTCTTTAGCTCTGCTATGGCATTTTCAATTTTTAGTAGCTTCATGTAGCTTCGCAGGAACTGCGCAACGGAAGTGCCAACATTCGTCATGGTACTTGTTTTGTCATAAGCAGCTGGCATGTCTTCAACATGCGATTTTTCACTGCGCAATGGGATCCTCGCTGGCTTAGTTGCCAATTCTGTGAAGGTATCCTGCACGTTGATAAAGACCTCGTTGTTCTTTCGTAGGTTGAGAGCAGGTATTTTTCTCGGAGCTTTTCTTATCCATACTGTCTCAAGAGGGGTCTGCTTTGTGTCAGCCTCCCCTGACGTTGAATATTTTGCTCCCCTAATGCGGCCTGTCTCAGCGCCACTGTGCGTGACCACGTTGATGCTCGGGTCCACTGGTCTATTCTCTGCTGCGATCCACTGGATGTTTGGAGCTGGTCCCTCCATCCGTCTTCTTTTCTGCATTTCCACCTCTAGCACTGGAAATATTCAATAACATGCTCAAATGATTTACAGTAGTTGCATGTAGTGCATGGGTTAACACAATCTCTAAACACATGACCTGGCTGTCCACAATTATGACAAATGACCGGGCCACGGCCTCTTCCCTGGGCCGGACCAACATTTCTTCCTCTGCCGCGGTATCCACCACCATGGCCTCTGTATCCTCCTTGATCATATTGCGCATTTTCTTGTTTGGGTTGGTTTTCTTCTTGTACGCGGTACAAGCCAGCGCCTCTCATTGTGTCCATATCTCGTTTTCTTTCATTCATTAGCTCATATCCACAGCAGTTGGATTCATCATGTCCAACTGATTTACAGAAAGTGCAGTATAAATTTTTGGGTGTTTTCACATGTTTCTGTATGAGATAGCAGTCTTCAGGTCTATGTCCTGTAGTTCTACAAATTTCACACCATGGGGCATGATTCTGATTTATCGAGTTGGGCGCACCACTGTTAAGATAGTCGTGGAATAAAGGGAAATGCTCGTTGTCATGGCCTTCTCCTTTACAACCTGTACACCAGACCTCATGCCTAGGTTCATACCTTTGCTCTTTTCCATTCTTCATGATTTGCAGTTCTAGTGTCAGGGTGGTCAATTGGTTCTGGATCTGATACATCCCAGAACTAGTCTCGCCAATCGGCGAAGCCTCTAGCTTCATTGCGATCTCCAAGGCCTCTGCCTACGATGCAACCTTTTGTTGCATCAATGGTAATCTAATGTGGGGCAAAAACACTGCAATAAACCATTCCTTGTGCTGTTCCGGAGCTATAACAAAGTTCACTTGGTCCAATAAGGTCTTGAACTTCTGATCAAACTCCCAAACTGTTTCAGTCGATCTTTGCTTTATTTCTTTCAACTCGGTTATACACTAAGATTCAGATTTGGGTTTCTCAAACTCTGCCACAAGCACAGCTTTAATTTCTGCGAGGGTTCTCGGCTGTGTCTGAGAGTACTTCATAAACCAATGTAAAGCTCTGTCTCTGAGGATGGTAATGAGTTGTGCTCTCTTCACAGCATCATCATTGATTTGTCTTACGCTCCATACAGCTTCGCAAAGAAACCAATGCTGGTCAAGGTCTTCTAGACCAGTTCCTTTAAATATCGGTAGCTTCATATCAGTGTTTTCCATTGTGCTATTAGTAGGGGCACATGGATTTGTGCGCGGCTGTTGTGATGGGCTCTGCACAGTGAAAGTAAATGGGAGTATCGGAATAGACCTACTCGGCTGAGTATCCTGAGGGGTGGGCTTTGTAATGGGTGGGCTCTAATATAAGGGAGGCGCGGTCTCTGCAACTGGCAGATTCTGAGGGGTGGACGGTGGCACGGCTTTGTTGTTAAGGTCACAAGGAATCTCAGTATCTATGTGGGGTCCAGTGCCTACAAGATTCTTATTAAATTTATATCTCTTCCTCCTTCTAAAATTATGGGACTCTTCATCAGAATCACTATATATACTGTTTACCATGACAGACTTGAAAATATTACTGCATTCTTAAAACAACTTTCTCAACTAGCAACATCTTAATGTATAGACTGAGATTGTTCAGGTACTTACCTTGGAATCCGTCAAAAAAGTATGCTTTTGCTTGGATGTAGGATTTGAGTGTGTCTACAACAAATTCTATTACGAAGCCTTCTAACATGTGATCGACCCAGAAATCTACTGTGCACGTTAATGGGCTGTCTATTGCTTTGAGCTGCGTTATTAGCTCTGGAGTCCACTCTGTAGGAAATCCTTCTTGAAAACAGGTTTTCTTCTCTGCGAGCCACGAGATCCACTTGTGCAGCTCGTCTGGAAATGATGCCCAGAAAATCTCATGAATATCTTTCCACAGGTATCCATTCAACCACTGCTCATCAGATAAATGTGGGTGTCTATTCTCTTGCCTTGCAAAGTTTCTTATGTTCTTGTCACACCAAGCCCGGATCTCTGTCTTTTTAGGATACCAATTGTCGGAACCTATCAGGAATTGATGTTCTTCGTCACACATTACGGCTGGAACTCATCACAGATTCTAGCGCAGTAATGGAACCATTTGTTGGCTTACCATATGCTGACCTAGAGGATTTTCAATAAAGACCCAGGTTCTTCGTGGTTTCCCCTTGACCAACAAAACCCCTTCGCACTGGCCCTTTCAGCAACAACCTGCGAGCAGGTTGAGGTCTCACCCAAGGTGTATCTATGGGGTACTACGGAATCAGGTTTCCACAATAGGTGATGAGTTGTTTAGTCCGACGTACTGCGCAGCGTGACACGGGATGCTTCCTGCGAGGAAAGACTGCGCGGCAATAGATGACACCGCGGTCCGCACCTCTGAATTCTACTTCTATGGAATTTCTTTGTGGCTGCGGCCAAAGTGGTCCACACTAATATTTGAAATACTTGCAGTTAAATAGAGTATTGAAGTTATTAACACTCAATCATTCATTCATTCACTTAGGGTGTTCGCTGCTCAACCATGTGCTGCGGAGACGGTCCAACTACCATGCATTCTTCCTACTAGGTAATGTGAAAGTGCTTAAACAATATCTAACACTTAGCCGAATAACTGATTCATGACTACTTCACAAGTAGAGGCCAAACATTCACCATTCATCTATTCATGCAGAACTTAACATATTATTTCCATATTCTCCTGATGGAAAATACATATAAAAGTCCTATCATAATGGTATGCAAGGGAAAATTCAGACATTCATTCACAGGAAGCAGATAAATGCACAATACACAACACAATCACACTGCACACTGTTTAACATGGTTCACTCCCCTGGGTGGGAAGCTACGTGCACAAGAACTGTTATTATATATATCTTTTGGGAAGGGCTCAATAGTTCTTAGTCTACACAATCAGTTGCAGACTCTCTTCTCTCTCAGATAGGTCTCTACGCACTCAGCTGTAGAGCCTTTACAATATCTTTACTCAGAAAGATTCTACAATGTTCAGCATTAAACCTCTAACAACAACCCTTTCCCATACAAAAATGCCTCTTTAAATAGATCATGCCCATAGGTCATGTCTTTACAATGCTAAAGGCCGAAACCCTTAGGGTTTCCAAAACTGCTACGGTTTCTCTAAACCGAATTGCTAGCCTCTAGTAGCGAGTGCTCCATCGTGGCGGTCCTCCACGCCTTCATCCTATCGCTATCGGCCTTTCTGTTGTGCACATGCCAACAGGTCATCTTCCTCAAACCGCTCTTCCTCTAATGGCCTCATACACCTGGCCGTCGCTCGGCCTCCCTGAAGCATCTTTGCCAAAACTAGACCATCGACGATCTAACTGGTACCCATTCCCGTCCTTCATCCAGCACTCTGCTTTTCCGGCTCCACGTGGAATGGTCACTTCACAGCACTACTTCCTCGTAGCACCCTTCGAAGTACTGCTAAAATTTGGTTGCTGCGTGCAACTTCGCAGCATCCCCAACACTTGCACAAAATTGTATTTTTGTTGAGCTGCGCTCATCTCCGCAACTAAAATTCCTTCTATTACCAAAATTTTCCCCAACTTGGGCCAGGCCCAATATGTAGTCAGAATACATCTCTTTGGTAATATGCAACTCTGGGACCTGTAGGTTTTCATCATTGGCTTCCAGGAACATCTTTACCAAATAGGATTGGAACCTAAAAGACCTAGTCTTAGGAAACTCCACAAGTTGGGAATGGATACTTTCTGCTAGGGCTTCGTCAAACTTTAGACAGGTGCACATGGGGGGTAAATTAGGGTCGGATGGCTCAAGGGGATAGGTACTGATAATGAACAGAAGGATAATTAAGGGTTCGGTTATATCCTGGTCAGTGTCCAGCCCTAAAAACTGGGACAACATCGAGATTACATATCTAGATTCTTCTGTGAACAACTTGGCTTCGCCAGGGAAAGAGTCTGCTGGGACAGAAACACCTGGGAGTAGGGAGACATGGTAGAAACTCTCCTTGAGGTTGTCTGGGTCTCTTCGGAAATGCTGAATTAGGGCTTCTAATTGATAACTCTGGGACTTTCGGCAGAAATATTCAGGCACGGCCAGGGCTTTTCGGACGGTTGGGGCATTCATGTAACACATAATATTTGATTTTACAGCATCTATGACTGCCCTGCAATCAGGGGAATAATAGCTAGAGCACTAGTCTATGAACTCAGGAAAATTTGGGGTCTGACTGGTGGTAAAAAGGTGAAAGGAAGAATGGTAGACCTTTTGGATATCTCTTCCCTAGGCCCTTAAGGTTTCTATTTTTTCTTTGGTGGATTCCAGGGTACTATTAAGGAATATGGTGTCGAAAATGTCACTGTCTTTGTCCTCTATCTGGTCATTTATCTTACAAGATTCGCAAACCGGAGGTCCTACGGAGCCCGCCATTTACAAAAGTTCACAAAGGAAAAGAGAGGGCTACCTGGATGTTTGACACCTGGTTTGGTTGACCACAGATCAATCTTCTTTGCGTTTCAGCGTGCACATGACAAACAAGATGAGAATCCCTATGCAGGCCAGTATTTTATAATATTATCCTTCCATATCGTCCCTCCAGCTACGAAGATGGAGGAGCCACGTCACCGTCCGTTGGCCAAATTGATCCTTTGCCATTAGATCCTTTGACCTTTTCCTACCACCTTTCTTTGTGGTTTCCAATTCAGTGACCTGACAGCTTACCAACACTTTTGACTTTTGAGAAACCCTGCATGTCGTCGATCCTTTCCTGCTTAGATCCTAGCCTTCCAACCGTGTGTCCCGTTAATTGTTCACAAATATTGGTCTCGCCCAGTTACCGCACAAGTAATATTTACAAAGTTCACTCGGACCGTAGATATTTGCCACGCCACATCTAGGCCATTGGAGGTTGCAGTACTTTAAGAAAAGTTTGCAAATATGAATTGCGACCGTTTCTGCACATGTAATATCTGTGAACATGTTGTGAGCCGTTGATCTACGCCCTACACAATTGATTGCTTTTGGACTGTGAAATTACCCACATAAGATCCAAAGAGATGATGTAAACCTCACAATGAAAGAATTTAGGAATAATAGAAGAAGAGACAAGCAATAGAACTTAGATCCAAAGAAACTCTGATTGAGGCAGAATAATTACACATGTTACATTAAACTGAATAGTAAACAGGTAAATATACAGTGCTGAGTATGAGGATTCAAATTCACTAGGAAGAATTCGAATTGGACTTCATGCACAGATCCATAATCAGTGGAGAGTCATCAATGCCTAACTAGGAGTCCACCTTCTCATCAGTGAAGTCATCAATGCACAAGTAATGATCAACCGGGAGTCAAACTGAGTCTAACTGAATGTGGTTGGTGTAACTGGCACATGGAAACACTAATATAGTGGAGGGTGCCATAGGAGTTAATTGGAGTCAGAATGGTCAATCTAGTCTCACTGGAGGTCCAAAAGAGTGATAAACTCAGTAAAGAGTCAGTTAATCCTTAAATCAAGGAAATAACTGAAGATAACTCAATATAACTGGAATGGTAGGTGAAGAAGGTGTCCTTGTCATGCAGTGGAGCAAAGGAGGGTACATTAGTCACTGGGAGGGCTAGAAATGATCTGAAAGAAGCTCCAGGGGCTAGTTTGTTGAGGACTAGGTGCTGGGACTGATGACCTAGAATGCATGCAAACCCTAATTGCATGCAAACCCTAATTTTGCATGCATGACTGAAAATGAAAATGACTGGAAATCTAGTAGGACTAGGATGGAGTATAGGAATATCCTAACACCCCCCCTTCATCCATCCTGGGCCCTGGTAACTAGGACCAAAGGTCACCCATACAATAAATGAAATGATAATAAAATGCATAACTGTCCATAAAATGAGGAAATGGTGAAAACCTCATGGGAAAAAATACCCCCCCTCAAAAGAACAGTAAATAACTCAAAGAACCATCATGCAGAAAAGAAAGAATCTTTCATCAATGAAAACATTTGCAAACGTCTTGGCAAGTTGATCCCATGTAGGAAGGTCTCCCACTGTGTGGAGGATGAAGCAAGTCTTTCAAGAACTTTTTCTGTATCTGGAGCGAATGGAACATGAGTAGTCTTCCCAAAATATGGAAGAGAGAACCCCATCATCATGCTACATCTCTCATGGAGAGATGGATGGCATAATGCGAGGTTGGAATGATGTTGAAGTCTAGTAGGTCTATAAGCAAATAAATCATCAATTGTGTTCTCAGTAGTAGCTGTAAGAGAAGGAACAAATAAGACATTTTTGAAGTTACCATGCTCCATATGAACTGTACCCAAACCTTTGGCAGAAATCTGAGAGTTGTCTCCCATGTGAATGGTAGGCCCATCTTGGAGATCCAAAGAGGAGAAGGATTCTTCTTGTGCAATCATGTGGTTGGAGGCTCCATAATCTATGAGGAGGGCTTTTGTCTTTGAAAAACCAGCCATCAATGCATGGCAATCATCAGATCCACTTCCAGAATCAGTCATCTTTGCTTCTTTTGGAACAACAATTTGGTTTTGTTCAAGAAGCTTGGTTAGAAGATCAATCTTCTTGTGCATGCAGGCATGCTCATGATGGTTTCCTCTCTTGTAGTAGGTACAATTAGGTCTCTTTTGTTTGTCATTCTTGGATCTTGAAGATTTCTTTCCTTTTCCTTTTTGTCCCCCTTTTGCATTCGCTCCACTTGATTCACTAGCTAAAAGAGCTAGATCTCTGGACATTTTGATAGCACCCATTTGAAACAGCTTGTTCTCTTCTTGAATGAGAGCTTCAATAAAGTCATTTAAAGTGGGAAACTTCCATCCATGGATGGACATTCGAACAGAATGAAAGGTAGATACAAAGACAAAAAATTGAGATCAATTGCTTAATATAGAGAGTATCAATTGCTCATCACTTTTAGTGATGCCACATTGCTTGCAATGCGAAACCAAATTCTGAAATTTGGAGAAGAATTCTTGGATGCTCTCAAAATTGCTAGGTTAAAGGGCAACCAATTCATTCTCAAGAATGTAGCCTCTTAGTTCGTCTTGTTTGCCAAAAAGACTCTTCAATTTTATCCATAATTGATTTGGAGACTACAATCCATTAGTATGAAACAATAGATCATCAGATATATGAAGGCATATGCATCCAAAGGCTTCATCCATTTTGTTGAGGTGCTTGACTCTCTTTTCAGCTTGATGTGGTATGGCATCTTTTTCCTCAACTATTCTAGTAAACCCTCTTAACTACAAGAGTACTATCATCTTCATCTTCCATTCGAAATAATTGAAATGAGTGAGAAGTATAGGAGAAGAAGGAGCATTTGAATTGCTCATCTTGACTACTTGAACAAGTGCAAATAGAAAGCTATTGAATCTGTTGTTGCAATTGCTGGAACTTCGAAATACCTGCAAAAAACTCTCAAGAATGGAGGTAGAATATACTCTGAAGGCTCTAATACCATGTGAAATTTCCCACATAAGATCCAAAGAGATGATGTAAACCTCACAATGAAAGAATTTAGGAATAATAGAAGAAGAGACAAGCAATAGAACTTAGATCCAAAGAAACTCTGATTGAGGCAGAATAATTACACATGTTACATTAAACTGAATAGTAAATAGGTAAATATACAATGTTGAGTATGGGGATTCGAATTCACTATGAGGAATTCAAATTGGCCTTCATGCACAGATCCATAATCAGTGGAGAGTCATCAATGCCTAACTAGGAGTCCACCTTCTCATCAGTGAAGTCATCAATGCACAAGTAATGGTCAACTGGGAGTCAAACTGAGTCTAACTGAATGTGGTTGGTGTAACTGGCACATGGAAGCACTAATATAGTGAAGGAGGCTCAGTGGAGGGTGCCATATGAGTTAACTGGAGTCAAAATGGTCAATCTAGTCTCACTGGAGATCCAACAGAGTGATAAACTCAGTAAAGAGTCAGTTAATCCTTAAATCAAGGAAATAACTGAAGATAACTCAATATAACTTAATATAACTGGACTGGTAGGTGAAGAAGGCGCCCTTGTCATGAAGTGGAGCAAAGGAGGGCGCATTAGTCACTGGGAGGGCTAGAAATGATCTGAAAGAAGCTCCGGGGCTAGTTTGCTGAGGAGTAGGTGCTGGGACTGATGACCTAGAATGCATGCAAACCCTAATTTTACATGCATGACTGAAAATGAAAATGACTGGAAAGCTAGTAGGACTAGGATGGAGTATAGGAATATCCAAACATAGGCTAGTACCCCACCTCTGCTTAAAGAGTCACCAACTTACTTCGTGAAGAAGGCTCCTGACCGAAGATTTCCTGACGCTACATCTGACCGTCTACATTTTTTCACAGGTTGTTGGTGCATTTCTTTGCATTTGGCCTTCGGTTAATTACTTCAAACCTTAGAGTTTTCCCACATTCCTTCTTTTAGCCCGATTTGTCCTATTGAGAGTTCCTGAGCGATCAATCTTTTTCTTGAACTTCGGGCCTACCTTCCCTTCATGAGTCCTCCAGAACCCTTAGCACAATCCAGGTGCTAACAGATCCATCAAGCAACCATTAGAAATGATGCTCGTTCTTATCCATGAATAATTGAAATTCTAGTTAGATGTTCACTTCATGAGTATGTGTTTGAACTTGAATAACAACTTTGTCCTGCAAAACGTTTCTGTATGAGGGAAGATTAGGGAAATCTCCGTCAAGCTCCTTCGAGGGAGATAGAGGTAAAGCTCCGTCAACTATGTTGATTCTCCGTCTCGAGTGAACAAGGCGGAAACTTTGTCAAACCTGTTTACCTTTCAAGTTTAACCAACTTATAAGGTCAGAGCCATTCAGACTACTTTATTAGGTCTCTCGAGTCAGAAACAATGTTGGGATTATTAGTGTTTTCTTAGAATTACAAATGATGCAATCTTGGTCTTAATATTTCCCCTTTCCCCAATTCTTAAAGGGTTCTAGCTCAATGGTATAGCGCCTACTTTACAAGTAGGAGGTTGAAGGTTCGATTCCTTCGTGCCCTAATCATATGTCACTACAAGGGGAGTTCATAACCGCCCCCAAAGGTTTGTAAAGAGTTTTAGGGGGGGTTTCAAATCGCCTCTGTAGGTACCTATGATGGAGGTTTATAACCACCCCCAACGGTTTGTAAAGAGTTTTCAGGGGGGGGGGGTTGAACCGCCTCCGTAGGTGCCTACGAGGGGGGTTTAAAACCGCCCCCAAAGGTTTGTAAAGCGTTTTTTTTGGGGGGGGGGTTGAACTGCCTCCATAGGGGGGGGTTTGTACCTCCTCTGTAGATACCTACAAGGGGGGTTTAAAACCACCCCCACAGGTTTGTAAAGTGTTTTTTTGGGGGGGGGGTTTGAACTGCCTCCGTAGGTACCTACGAGGGGGGTTTAAAACCGCCCCCACAGGTTTGTAAAGAGTTTTGGCGGGGGTTTTGAACCACCTCCGTAGGTGCCTACGAGGGGGGTTTAAAACCGCCCCCACAAGTTTGTAAAGAGTTTTGGCGGGGGTTTTGAACTGCCTCCATAGGTACCTACGAGGGGGGTTTATATCCACCCTTAAAAGTGACTTTTGGGAGAGGTTTATAAACGCCGCCAAAATTCACTTCAGGGCGGTTTTTATCTCTTCCAGAACTGCCCCTAAAAGCCAAAAATTTTAGCGTCGGTGTTATTAGGGGCAGTTTTTTAAAGACTGCCGCCAAAGCCAAAACCGCCCCCAAATAGTGACTTTTGGAGATGGAAGACAATCGCCCCTTAAAGTAAAAAAATGACTTTTGGGGGGGGGTTTCGAACTGCCCCCAAAATTCCAAAAGTAACTTTTGGGGGGGGTTTTAGAACCACCCTCAAAAGCCACTTTTGGAGGCGGTTTAGAACCGCCTCCAAAAGTCACTTTTAGGGGCAGTTTTGATCTCTTCCAGAACCGCCCCAAAAAGTCAAAACTTTTAGCTTCGGTGCTATTAGGGGCGGTTTTGGAAAGACCGCCTCCAAAGCCAAAACCACGCCCAATAGTTCCTTTTGGAGGCGGAAGACAACCGCCCCTAAATGTCAAATTTGTTGTAGTGAAGAGTACTTTCCATTAAGGGATGCAAGCCTCAGGGTACCAGAAGAAGTCTCTAACCTTAATCCTAGATAAAGTGTTGGAGTCGATAGGACAAGGTTTATTGGAAGGAAGGCCATATAGAATCCTTCATCATCCAATGCGAGAAAAAACAAATTGATTTGAAGGACATAATGATAGAACTAACAACTGAATACAAAACTCCAATGTGAATTTTACCTGATGGTTTCCTAGTTTTCATGCAAGTTCATGTCTGGTTTCCCTGACAAGCTAGTTTTGACAACTAAATAGATTTTTATCTTTACTATTTTATTCATTTATTTAAATTATTTACGGTATCCTACTTTACTTGAAAAATAAATCTCTTTCAAGTGTAGGAATACTTCCATTCAAACGATGTGTGTAACAGGATTATAAATGTGCCCATGTTCAAATTTAAAAAATATTCCTTAATATATACCAGAGCATGAGAGATGAGTTGCTCTAATGTAGATGGTTCCCAGAACTATTTAAGAATGGAGTGATGAGACCTAATAATTGTTTGGAACCAAATATCAATGTAATTTTTGTTCCCTTGACTCCCTTCTTTAGTGATCATATCATAAAATTATTTGGAAAGTTGGTCATTGACATCTTGAATGCAAAAGGAATCTGGATTTGGGGAAAATGATACAAGGAATTCTTCAATATATGGCTCCAATGTCTCCTCTTTAGTAGCTAATGTCCATGATTCTTTGATATCCCTTGCAAATTGGCAAGGATGCTCAAAGAAATCTTCGAGATCTACTTGATGTAAATGTTGGTTGTGGAGCCTGATCTTCTAGTCACATAGATGATGATTCAGCCGTGTTTGAAACCCAGGTTTGGTTATGATCCTGGCACGATCCCCAAGGAGTCCAGGCCCAGTTTGGTTATGTTTTCTCCAAAAGTTTTTGGGCCCATGGTTTTGGGTAACCCGTGGTATTTTCCCATTGTATTTCCCTTATAAAAGAAATACATTGTAACACGGCTAGGGTTGATGTACTAGTTTTTATGCATTGTAAAGATCTCTGAGATCAAGAAGAGAGACTGTGAGATAGTGAAGAGGAAGTGTAGCGGCTGTGCTGCAGGTTGTATCTCGTCACCTTGCTGGACGATATAATAAAAGGACTGGAAATTTCAGTGTGGATGTAGCCCATATTGGGTGAACCACAATATATCTGTGTCTCTCTTGTAATGTGTATGTGTGATTATATTTGCATTTATGTTTATTGTTATTGCTCTGTAATCCTATTTTTCTAACAGTAAATGTGACTCATGGAACTCTTGCTTCTCTTCCATCTCCCAAAATGCAGATCTATATCTAGTGATAACTCTAACATTGGAACAAGGATTTGATAAATTCCTTGTAGTGATGTGTTGAACACACCAGGGACACTAAGAGGGGGGGGGGGTGAATCAATGTCCTACACTTTACTTACCTTTTCTTTCAATCAAGAACTTCACTAAACACATTTATGCATTTATCAACACATGTAAGCATTCATTAACCATTATATGCAAGAGCTTATAAATAGAAACAAAATGTATATGAAATTAAGTAATGTATATTGGTAAACTCAATAGAGTAAATTACATTAGATTGGTGATCATCTATATCTTCTAATCAACCACAATTAGTGGTAATCCATGATTGTATTCTATGCCACATGTTTATCTTCTATGATCACAAACAATGGCTTCCCCAATGCTTCTTTTATGCCCATAGGAAATGCTTGTCCCAATGTTTCTTTTCTGTGCCCATAGGTAATCATTGTCACAATGCTTCTTTTTTGCACCCATAGGGAATGGTTGTCATAATGCTTATTTTCTGCACCCGTAGGAAGTGGTTGTCCCAAGGCTTCTTTTCTGCACCCACAAGCAATGGTTGTCCCAATGCTTCTTTTATTCACCCACAAGAAATGGTTGTCCCAATCCTTAATTTCTCAACCCATGAACAATGTTTCCCACAAAAAATGGTTACTTCATTGTTTAAATTCTACCCACAAATATCTTTTTCCCACTAAGATATGCTTTAATCAACGTGTCAACAAGATCTAAAAATAGCTTTCTTTTCTGCAATCCAGTCCTTACCAAAAATAGTATAGAGCTAAGAAAGAGATAAATCCCAATAATATACTCTAACTCCTCTTCTTTACTTAGATCAACAAGTAGTTGATCTCTCTACACTCTGTATTGTTGTTCCTTCGTTTACTACTATTCCCGATAAATTTTTACATCTCATATTTTTCACTCCCTCAAAAAATGTTTAAGCATTTCATGTTTATAAATATATAGTTTTGCTTCTTTAATTTGTTGAGTCGACTTTTTTTTTTTGTTAGATGTACAACATCACGAGTCATTCTCCAAGGCAATCTTGTGCAACCAGGATTGGGCCTCATGTGTTGAGGTAGGGAGCCTGAGTTGGACTTAGGAACTTGGAGTAGATTCTTGAGTTGGACTCAAGAATGACTAAGCCTTCAGTTGTAAAAGGTTATTCCTCATGCGTTGAGGTGAATTCTTTGATGCATCAAAGTGATGATGTTGTAAAGTCATGTTGGACAAGGCTCAGGACTTGTGTGTCAAGTTAGATTCTCATGTGGACCTCTAGTTATAGTAGGTACCCATGGGGTGAACCTCTAGTTATAGAAGTATATGCTTTGCATATTGAAGCATTAATGTTGTGTGATGTATTACTAACCATGGTAACTGATTGCTATTAAGTCTCCTTTAGAGACTGGCCACCTCTAGAGTGAATTACTTTAGCATATGATCATTTGGTCCGAGAACAATATAATATGATCACAGCATCTGACAAATATTCTGAGTATAATTTAATACTTAATATTAATCATTAATACTTAATTAATAAGATCATTAATACTTAATATTAATCATTAAAACTTAATACTTGATATTAATTATTAGTTAATTATAATAAATACTACTACATACTTAATAATAATTGTTACAACTTAATACTTAATACATTAATAATTAATATTTAATACTTAATAATAATAATAATAATTATTAATTAATAATAATCATTTAATTATTTACTTAATTAATAATTATTTATTAGGATTTATTTAAAGTTTTTAAGGAATGAATGATCGATTTCCAAGTGTCCCTAAGAGTCAGGCCATCATCCCTATTGAAGTTATTTGGGTGTTTTTCATTTTGAATTTCCTCCCTTGTGTGTCTTATATAGTAATGATCCTCAAGGGCTATAACACAAGCTTCTTCAATGCAAACATGATGGTTAGTTTTTTATGAGTGTTCAACAACAACTGACTTTTTTACCCTACTATGAATGGTATAAGCGCAGTCTACAATCTCCTGTTGGCTCAAACCCAGTTGACAAGGATTCCACTCACTGTCGACACATACCGCAGTCTCTCTGGACACCAGCCCAGACAGGTTTTATCCCGCCCAGCAACACCTGCGGAGTAGATGAGGTCTCACCCGAGGCGTCCAGGAAGAGCAGAGAGAACCATGTTTCCGCCGAATGAAGGAGGATGGTTGCGGCTATAATATTTAAACTTATTGCATAACTAGGACAGAGATTTCTAAGCATTGAACATGGTATTTAAAGCAATATTCAACCAAGACATTCATCACTGCAATGACATTAATTGTAAAACAAGCATCACATCAAAGAAGCATGACATTATTCGTATAGTGCAACATGACATTACCATAACTGAACAGATTGAACACAGAGATTTATACCAACATAGCTTCATCATATTATCATTGTCGACCTAGATATAATGTTTCTGCAAAACTAAATCTTTGCAATGACTCTTGGCATTGAAACATACCCGGAAGACATACAACCAATAACAGAGCTTCACATAATATCTCCAGCATTCGATGCCGCTTAACACTTACAATTCTTATCTATATATAGGCTTCTGCCTTGCAACACTTTTCCACTTCCTAACAACTTGTTAACCGACACTATGGACAAATGACTCAATATCTAACTGACCTAGTCCAAAAACTACCAAAACCCCGCATTCTGCGGTATAACTGACTCAACAATACATAATATGTGGTCCAAATGACCCAAAACCCGCAATCCGTGGTACAATTGACCCACACATGCACAAAATAATCTTTCGCTCGTCACCTTTCGTGCTATCTTCTACCTTGTCGCAGCATCGGAGATGCTGCAATAGCATCTTACCAAACCGCCTGCCAATAGGCCTCCAACACAATCTTGTGGCTCTCCCTCGAGCCACGTCAGCTGGATACGGTGTACTCGATCATTTTGATGTTGCTAGACTAAATGATAGTGCTGCAACTGTTCTTGCTGTCTGGATCACGCAGTGTTGTCCTGCTCCTTCTGCTACACAGATCATCTGCTCGCTGTCATGTACTTCTTGCCCAAAAGTGGACTCGCACCAGCTTACTGTCGCAGACCTTGCAAACTCATCCTCCAGTCTCGAGAGACTGAGTGTAGACGGAGAGGAATTTTGAAAGCAACACCAGGGTGTAAAATGGGCCAGTAGTTCCGGCACATCTGTTTCACACTAGTAAGCGTACGTTACAGGGGCCCAGGGTTGACGACCTCCTCCTTTGGTGTGGTCGCAGGGACCATGAGACTTCGAACCATCACCAACTGCCTAGACATCTCGGACAAGACCTCATGCTTGTAACCCGTGAGTGGCTGAGGTGCAACTTGCTCCACCCGCTCATGTACACTCATGGTTCAGGCCCTCAGCGCACCTGGTGTGCTCCCACAGGAAATAAAATGGATCATTTCCACAACCTTCTTGGAATTCCTAACTTAGCTAGATGCTCGAACGTCTTGTAACATAACCTCTTTGAACTGAAAACAACCTCTGTGCTCCTGTTATCCTTGGGTCCTATATTTATACAACACGTTCGATCGTTCGTCTGCCTTGGCAATCCTGTGCACCACCTACTCACGCTCTAGGGTAATCATAAGATTCCATTGCTGGTAATCGGAAGTGGGCGGAGCGATCATACCCCCTCCTGTCGCCCTGTGTGCAAAAGTGTGCAAAGCAACCCTTCGGCCATACTATCATGGTGGATGCCTTGTGCCAACCCTGCAACCGATCCCTCCAAGTGTCGTCGTCCATGCTGCCTCGGTGTATTCTTCATTCCACATGTGCGTATTTCTGACACGATATGATTTGTCTGACGATCATATCTTCCCAAAAAGGTAAAGGTGTCCGCCACGTAATCATTTCTGATGTAACCCGAACGTAACACTACCAGTTGTCGTGGATCATTTTTCACTTGTGACACAAGCCCTCCTACTTGCGCATTTGTTTCTCCGTCGATGCGCCATCTTGCCACTGATCATCCTGCAACACATACACATACACACACACACACACACACACATATATATATATTTCATCTGACTTAGGCATCGCGCTGTTCCAAGTGCGACTGATAGGGCTTCAACCTATGACCATTCACCAGTTTTGGGAACATCTCCCCGTCCAGCTGTTGCAGCTGAACCTCACCCCTTGAATTAATACTATCGATGCGATATGGCCCTAGCCAATGCATCTGCAATTTTCCTGGATGTTTCATAAACTTGCTGTCGTACAACAACACCAAGTCGCCCTGCTGAAACTATTTGTTTTTTATGTGTCGATCATGCCATGCCTTCTGGTGATCCTTCTCTACCCCCTAGTGGAACCCAGCGATGAAACGATCTTCCTCCAACTTCACCAACTGCTCTAGACGTGCCTCTAGGGTCGCTGCATCATCCAGGCCTATTGCCGCCGCGATGCGCAAACTCGAGACAATATACTCCATGGGCATAATTACTTCTTGTCCATATACTAACCTGAATGGTGTTTGACCGGTCAACCTTTTACACGTCGTGCGATAGGCCCACAATACTGCTGTGATTTTTAGATCCTAGTCGTCACGGTTCATATTGCACACCTTTGTTAGCGCATGCTCCAATACCTTGTTGAAGGATTCCACCGTGCCATTTCCTTGCGGATGATATGGTGTACTCTTTTTGTGCTGTATCTATAGTTCCTCCGTCAATGCGTTGATGGTGCGATTGAGAAAGTGGCTGCCCTGGTCACTCAGCAGTATCTTGGGGCAGCCGAAACGAGTGATGATGTTATCAAACAAAAATCGCACCGTCGTTGCTGCGGAACAATCAACTACTGGTGCCACCTCTGCCCATCGAGTCAAATACTCTATCGTTGTGATAATGTATCACGCACCCATGCGCTTCCCTGGTGGATTGATCGGTCTTACAAAATCCACTACCCATTTTTCGAATGGATGCAATGTCAACTGAGGCATGAGTGGCATCTCATCGCGTCGGGACGATTGTCTAGTTCACTGACAGACATCACAAGACCGTGCATAGTCTGTCGCATCATTATGCAATGTGGGCCACCACAGCCTGGCACGCAGCACTTTCCTAGCAGTCGCCCGATCGCCATAGTGTCCTCTGACTACTCCTCCATGCGCTTCTGCTAATATCTGCACTTGCTCATGCGGTAAGACACATGTCTAGTTGGTTAGGATACTCGGCTCTCACCCGAGCGACCTGGGTTCAAGTCCCGGCAAAGGAACCATTTGTTGGCTCAAACCCAATCGACAGGGGTTCCACTCACTGTCGACACATACCGCAGTCTCCCTGGCCACCGGCCCGGATAGGTTTTATCCCGCCCAGCAACACCTGCGGAGCAGATGAGGTATCACCCGAGGCGTCCAGGAAGAGTAGACGGAACCATGTTTCCGTCGAATGAAGGAGGATGGTTACAGCTATAATATTTAAACTTATTGCATAACTAGGACAAATATTTCTAAGCATTGAACATGGTATTTAAAGCAATATTCAACCAAGACATTCATCACTGAAACGACAGTAATTGTAAAACAAGCATCGCATCAAAGAAGCATGAAATTATTCGTATAGTGCAACATCACATTACCATAACTGAACGGATTGGACACAGAGATTGTACTAACATAGCTTCATCATATTATCATTGTCGACCCAGATACAATGTTTTCGCAAAAACTAGATCTCCGCAATGACTCTTGACATTGAAACATACCTGGAAGACATACAACCAATAACAAAGCTTTGCATAATATCTCCAGCATTCGAGGCCACTTAACACTTACAATTATTATCTATATATAGGCTTCCTCCTTACAACTCTTGTCCACTTCCTAACAACTTGTTAACCAACACTATGGACAAACGACTCAATATCTAACTGACCTAGTCCAAAAATGACCAAAAATCCGCATTCTGCGGTATAACTGACTCAACAATACATAATATGTGGTCCAAATGACCCAAAACCTGCAATCCGAGGTACAATTGACCCACATATGCACAAAATAATCTTCTGCTCATCGCCTTTCGCGCCATCTTTTGCCTTGTCGTAGCATCGGAGATGCTACGATAGCATCTTACCAAATCTCCTGCCAACATCTCCCTCTTCACAATGTTGGCTTTGGTTGATTTCTCAAGCTAGGGATTATTGGCAATGGATAGCACAAATTGAACTACGTAAAGCGTGAACCTCCAATGAATCGAGCGAGTGCTAGATTCAAATGGAAATGAGAGAATCGATGAAAATATGAATGGCATTTCTTTTGACCATAGAATCTAGAACTCTTACAATTCCCATAAAAAGTGTACTCTAACACATGCTTCCATAACTACATGAGAATACTTTCCCACCAACATCTCACATGCATTCAATTATTGGTTTTAATTAGTCAAAAGAGGTAAATGGCCTATTTAAGGCACATGGTAGAAAATAGATGATTTCTACAAATGAGACTTGGGAAAATAGGGTTTTTTCTCCCATATGGCCCCTTTCCTCTTCTCCTACAATGGAATCATAGCTCCTCTAGTTATCTATACAAAACCATCTTGGAGCATTTTATTATATTCCAAGATATTATTTACATAGCTTTAATTCATCACAACAAGCCTAACACATGTCCCATATATGGATGTCTACATCATAAATACCCAACCATTCACTAGTCAAGCCTTGAACTTGGGCTCTACACTAGGAATCATTGCTAGCATATTTACATCATTTTACATAATCTAATTTAATACATGCCAAGGGTCAAAACTGGGGTATTATAGGCCACTTTAGGGGACATAGATATTTATTCTATGTGTCACATGTACAATTTGTAATGGGGGTATGTTATCTTTCAACCTTGTATCAGTTAATAATTTTCAATCCTCCATGTGTTACTAGAGGATTGAAAAAAAACCTAGCAGATTTTATTCTTATTGGTACATTGTTAGAAATAAATCTACCATCTTTTACATTACCATCTTTATATTTTCAAGTAAGCATATTGAAAAATAAAATCAACAATGTTTACATTCCTAGTTTTATTTTCAACCTTGTATGAAAGGATAATTTTCAATCATCCATGCATTATTAGAGGATTAATAAAAACTTGAAAAACATTTCTACTTGTTGGTACATCATTGGAAAGAAAATTGGAAATGGAAATGTTGTCAATTGATTACTTTAAACCAAAAAAATTGAAGAAAAATGATAATGTTTATGTTTTCAGTTTTATTTTCAATCATGTCTCTATGGATAATTTTCAATCTACTATGCATTACCATAGGATTGAAAGAAATCCCTTGGCATTTTTTCTTGTCGATACATGGTTAGAAATAAAACCAAAATATATGCTATAAGTTGATAAAATTTAAACAAATATTTAAATCTCCACAGCATAAACAAGTCAATTTAAAAAAATAAAAATAAAAATAATTATGTTGATTTTATAGTTTATTTTGTAAAAAAGAAACAACTATTACCTCTCCCCACATATGCAATTATGTAGTGGATGTTTTGGCTTGGTCACATATTCAATGTATGGAAGTTGGATTGAGTTATACTTGGATTAAACATTTGTAGAACATGAAGAATAAGTAAGTTTTTCATGACTTGTGTAATATCTTTTACAAAACAAGAACAACTTGTTCAAGGTTGAGACTTCGATCAAGATCCCAACCCTTAATCGAGGTTTGGAACTCAATCAATGGTTTAATCAATCCTACTAAGCACTTCAATTGATGATTTGTTGTATCTGGAAAAAAAATCAATAAAGGGCTTGTTTAAACACTCAATTGAGGTCTTGAAGGCTTGATTGAGAACTTGAAAGTTACCTTGATCAAGGGTCCATGGATATCATTTTCACCCTACTCCATTACCAAAAAGTGCAACACATGTTCATGGATTCACCTAAACTAAATCGTGCCTCAAACTATGCACTCACCATTGTCCTCCTGTAACATGAACACCTAGATTTGCACCACTATAATTCCTTCACTAATGTTGTCCACCATTGTTTACCATATGATGAATAACTCTACAAAACATCCAAGGCATCAAGAAATGACTACGTTATATCCTTAGAAGGGACATTGTTATTCATTTTTACCATAAGCCTTTCTAGTTTGTGGATACATAGAGAAACATGTAAAGCACTTGTGAATTAAGAGGGACAATTTACTTGTACTAGTTCCACTTAGTTATCAAAACATAAGTCTAGTCAATCCAATTATGTATGTAACTATGTAACTAACAAGTTATGCAACTTGATGAGAACCCGCCATTGTTCTCATTTTTTGGGGGGTCAATTTTAGTAATTGTTTTTACCTCTGTTTCAAAAACTGTGTATACTGGTAGCACCATTTTTTATTTTGAGCCATTTTTTTGTGATTTTGAAACTTCTTGGTCATAAGAAAACTATAACTTTTATTTACAAGGGCCTTTTTCCAAACTTTACAAAAAAATCTACATTTAATAGCTAGTTATAGTAAAAAAATAGTACACATTTTTTAATTTTTGCAAGATTTAGTAGCTAGTTAGAACAAAAAATATATATGCATTTTCAAAGTTTTTTTATTAAAATTTTATCATAAAGAAGTCATTTTTTGGGCACATTTCTAAACAAAATGAGAAAAAAGGACATTTCAAACCATTTTTCAATGTATTTTCTGCTATTTGATGTATAAAAATGATACTCTTTACCATTATTTTCCATAAAGTGACGATTCACATAAACTCAACAAAATGTATACCATATATTTCTAAATAGCATATTAAAATCATAACAATTATTCTCAAAATAAAATCTTCAATTCAAAACATTACAAAAATATCTTATCAAAAATTTGTCAGCTTTGACATTTTCCTCAACGATGTGAAACTAATCAACAATATCATGTAGCCCGAAATATTCATTGAAATTGACAGTTTTTGCTAGTTGGATCTCTTCCTAGACCTCAATGTGTTCTTCCATTGGGTCCTCTACTTTTGCAAAATGCCCAAAGTCATATTTTCTGAACATCCCTTTTAAAGGAGTTTGAGGATCTTTTGACATCTTTGCCACAAGTGACTCACTAAATTCTCCTTTCTTCAAACCAACTTCCTGCATTTCATCTAGAATAACTTTCATAGCATTAATTATTTGCTTGATATAGTTGCACTATAGTAGATCATTCTCAATGGATATGCAATTTCTTCTTTTTTGTAAGGAACATGCTATTGTTGTACCTAATCACCACATACAAAAGAAAAAAAAACATAATGAAACATAAATTTAAAAAATATATATTACTGAATTTAGATTACGACACTAGTGTCATATGTAATATCAGAAATATTACCTGATCCCGAGAATAAATCTAGAACCCAATCTCCTTCTTTTGAAAAAGTATTTATAAGATAATTAATCAATGCTTGTGGCTTCTGGTAGATGTTTACATTCTCTCCTTTGAAATCTCTTTCTTCATATGTCAACTTATTAACCACGGCATTATAAGACAATATTTGACTATATTTGCCTTCACTCTTTAATTTGAATAAGGAGATTCATAGGTCTCATGTTTTGTCCAACATGCAAGATGTATGTTTTCAGTATCACTCATAAATGGATCAGTGTTGGAGCTACAAATGTTAGGCTTATGCCTATAACAGAAATAGATAAGAATCTAATTAACTTATAGAAAAATAATTTTGGTTTCTAAATTCAAATTTTTAATAATATACTACAAATATCTTACCAATACAGTTGTTTCCTTCAGTTTGCTTTATCCTTTAAGGTTGTTAGCACTGCTCCTCCTTGTACATCTGAATGGAAAACAAGAAATCTCCATAGGGGTGATGTTGTGACATCCATAAATCCCGAAACCACTTTATTGAATGGATGGTATGCATAAGGCTCACAATCATAAGTAATGTTTTTGATATTGTATCCATGAGGGATATCTGCAATAACTAGGGAGTACTCCTTTTTGGGAACAAGATTTGCAATGTTTACACAATCACCCAAAATCACTTTATATGTTACAGCGTCAAGCCCATTCCAAACATGATGATCAAGGGTGTCATCAAGTTCAACATTTGCAAGAGGTTGTGTTCTTTGGCATTCTATTTTGTCTCTTTGAATATGAATTTTGAAATACTATGGTACTGTACTCTTCTTTGACATCTTTAAAAACAAAATTATATCTATAAGTAATAAAATAGAATTGAATTCACTTAGAAATAAAAAAAAAATAGAAAATATTTTAAATCATCGGACCTTTTTGTATGCAACAAAAAAAGTCTTTTAAGTTTTCCATGGAGCTTGAATTTGGATAGTTGCATCTGACATCATCCCAACACTTCTCACCCAACATTATAACCATATCTTCTTGTATTTTCATGTAAACCTTATGACTACATGATGTAAAAATAAATGGCGTTTACAATGACATCTAATAATAACACAATGCTTATTTAATAACTCTTCTCACCCAACATTATAACCATATCCTCTTGTATTTTCATGTAAACCTTATGACTACATGATGTAAAAATAAATGGCGTTTACAATGACATCTAATAATAACACAATGCTTATTTAATAAAAAATCTTAAACTCAAAAAATAAACTTAAAGAAATTAAAAGCAACCTATAAACTTACTTTTCAAATTCAATGCACATTTCCTCTATGGATAATTCACCCTAATTTACACGTGACAGTATTGTAGATATAAGTGTTTCATCCTTCACACCTTACAATGATCTCCAAGGTGTTATAGTCATATCTTCTGGAAAATTCTTGACATCAGAGCCTCCTTGACTACTACTCCATGCAACTACTTTATTTGTTTTTACCTTTTGATTTTTTACGACAATATTCTCCCACATGCTAAATATGTCATCAATCAAATCCCATATGGGTCTCATTCTAAATGCCAACTGAAACTATTTATCTACAACTCTAAATGCATCACTTCCTTTCAAACCTTTATGTTTCACATTGTCCTCTTTAATAGGGATACCTATTTCCATACAACATTGTTTTCGGAAATCTGCATCAACTTTCGAGCTATCCCCACCACATATTTGTTCAAATTAATTGTGTATAAATCTAACCCTTTGAATGAATGTCGTGGACATCCTATAGTCACTATATGTGTTGTGATCCCATGCCAATAGTTTTGCTTTCACATCTGTTAAACCAACGTAAATGATGCATTTCACTATTTGAAAAAGAGGGTTTTTGAGAAACTCTTGCATCAATTCTCTTCTAGCCTCTACGTAATGATTTCCCCACAAAACACAATAGTTGTAATCAAAACATATTGATTCTTCAAATGAATCTATAACAGGAACATATTTTGGGTCAACAAGAACTAGGTATTCAACCACATGTGCATAGGGAGTGTGCCTCATCAATGCTTTCAAGTTATGAACATGTAAGCGATGTGGTTTCCTAATTTGATACTTCTCTTGGCCTTCTGTGTGCCTATAAAGTTGTTTCACATTTAAATCAAATGTATTCCCATTGTGAACCAACTTATCCCTCCGCAATCGATGTCGAATAGCATTTTTTGTTGTCTTAACAACACCATCATCTATATGACCACTTGGAGTGATGATTTCCAAATTGTCACCCGATTTTATGTATTGAAACAATTGTATATAAAAGAACAATTTGTTGATTAGGAATGGAAACAGCCTCATCCATAGGTATTTTATAAGAATGTCTCTTACTCTTACCAGCAGAAGTAACATCCTCATCACCAACAATTCATCGATCATGTTCAGTTGGGAGAGATATCCTTATGAATGTACCCTTCCTAGGTACTTTATTTTATTGTTGGGTGTATTTTCCTTTTTGTGCTTGTACTTCTTTAGGAACATTTTGTACTCGTTTCTGCTTTGGTGCTTCTCCCTTCTTTGGTGCTTCTCCCTTATGAAGAGGGGCATTAATGACATCCATCGTATTTTCTTATATAGAATAAATTCCATTCAGAATATGGGAAAGTGGCATTGCAAAATCCTGCGAAATAAAAACTTTATTGTATTAAATCTATTACATGGTCATATAATTCAAAGTATAATAAATTCAGAAAGATATAAAAACATAGAAACTTACACTCTTGCACTCAATATTGTACAAGACACCTGCAAAGAATTTTGTGAAAAATTTGTCGATCTTATAGTTTGAAACCTTCAAAGAATATTGGATTTTGACAAAGGTTTTAGCTTGTTTCACTAGTGCATAAACAATGTCTTTACACAACACCAAACAAATATCTCGCAACAAATGAGTGATAATCATTTTAAAGATATGCAAATGCAACACAATATAAGTGAAAATTGTCTGGGTTTCCTTGATATTTCTCTTTCGGAAACCAAGAATATTCCATTTTCTCTTCATCTGGTGCGTGTTTCCATTCTCTAGCATTCTTGGCTTTTAAATCATCATTGGATTCAACTTCATCACACACAACATTCTCAGATGGATCAACTATTTTTTTCGATGACTTCATCGACGATCTCACTCCAGAGATGTTTACAAATATCTTTCTTGATGCCATTTTCCCTATAGTCAAAAACAAAACAAAAAAAGTTTAGTATATGTTTTAAAAAAATGGTTGCACTTAAAAAAAATGTGAACATATAGTTTTAAAAATCAATTATTTTTTAAATGTAGAGGGGGCTTGATATTTTTTTTTTAAAATGCATAGCCCTTGGGCTATGCTACGACACCCGTATCATATCCCAAGGGATATGCATTTTCGGGTATAGAATAGCCCTTGGGCTATGCTATGGGCTCCCACATAGCATAGCCTAAGGGCTATGCATTTGTGGGCCACGCCCAATGCATAGCCCTTGGGCTATGCTACGAGGGATCCCATAACATATCCCAAGGGATATGCATTAGTGTCTCGCGCCCACTGCATAGCCTTTGGGATATGCTACGGAGCCATCGTAGCATAGACCAAGGGCTATGCATTAGGCATGCCTCGCACCCAATCCATAGCCCAAAGGTTATGCATTAGGTGCACCCCCACACACAATGCATAGCCCTTGGGGTATCATGCCCAATGCATAGCCCTTGGGCTATTCTACGAGTGCCCAAAGGGCGCCTGGGGGAGGAGTGCCACTAGTCCGCCACTTTGGGCAGCGAGGAAGAGCTCCGCTTGGGGGCGGAGCTCCACTCCCCCCGACCCCCTTTGGGTGCCCGCAGCTCTGGCCCATTGGGCGTTGTGGGCACCCCGGGGAAGGAGCCGAGCTCCTCCCCCAGGGCTCCCAATGCATAGCACATGGGCTATGCAATGGACACCCAAAGGAGTGGCCCATTATATAGCCCGTGGACTATGCATAGCCTGCAAGCTATGCATTGGGCGCCCTATGGCATCCCATTGCATAGCCCATGGGATATGCATTGGGTGCTCTTTGGTCAACCCATTGCATATCCTGAGGGCTATGCATGGCCCTCTAGTTATGCATTAGGTGCATAATCCCTCTGGCCCAATAAAAAAAAAATTACCCAGGTTTTTACAAAGAGCATGTTGAAGCCCAAAGAAAAAAAATTTACATTAAAACATTAGAAATTTAAAGTATTTAAAAAAAAATTTACATTCCAAAAATAATTTAACTAACATTAACAATGTTTGAAGCTCTTCGATGGTCTTCAAAGCCTTGTGGATTGTTATTTTCCAAGGGTGACTATATAAAACCAAACTGCATTAATATAGCATAAAATAAGTTTTTTTTTACCGCTTTATGAAAGTGAGATTAAAAAAACGACAAAAGCACAGAGAAAACATTGCCAAAGGAAATATAAAATAGAAAGATTTATTTTTAAAAAAATAGAACTAACCTTCAAAGAACTATTAAATTACCCAAAATTTCAAACACGAAAAATAGAAAACCAAAATAGTTTATATGGTCAATATTATGTTTAACATTATTCATTTTACGAATGCAAGATTAAAAAATGTGTAATTAGCTAGTGCATTATTTCTAAATTTAGAGAAGAAGGCATTAAATGATATTTGACTAGTGTTATGACTCTTGGTTTAAAAAATTAATGTAAATAACTAATATTGTATTAAAAAGTTTGGATAGAATTGTTTACATGTCATTTTATTAGTATTATTACAATATTTATACGATAAATTAAATTATTTTTAATAATGTTATGATTGTGTTAGAAATGTGTGATTTATTTTGCAGGGAAATTTTGGAGGGAAATTTTTGAAGGGAAATTTTGGAGGGAATGCTTGGTAGGGAAAATTTTGGAGGGAAAATTTCGTTCTTTTAACTATAATATTGTTGGGGTTTGACAATTGCACCATTGTACTTTTTGGTGAGGAGTGTGAGAAAATTTCATTCTCTTATACTTTTTAGTAAAGAGTCATGGACTCGCCTGAATCAATCTCAATGTCTAAAGATGTACATGAAGATGGTGGAAATTAAGTGGGGATTTCAAAGGAACCGATGATGATTTTCCTCCAAGTGAGTATTTTAAAGGCATTAATGATGATGATGAAGAACTTCCTCCATGTGGATATTTTAAAGACACTGAGGAAGATGATGACAATTTTCCTCGAAGTGACGATTTTCAAGGCACCAATGATGATTTTACTCAAGGAAATGATTCTCAAAGCACTAATGATGATTTTCCTCCAAGTGATGATTTTCAAGGCACTAAAAATTATTTTCCTCCAAGCGAGGGTTTTCAAGGCCCAAACGATGATTTCCCTCCAAGCCAAGATTTTCCTCCAAGCGAGGATTTACAAGACATCAAACTTGATTTTCCTCCAAGCGAGGATTTTGATGGGATAGGTAATAATTTTGGTGAGTATGAAGGAACCAATGATGGTGTATATAATTTTCCTCCAAGCGAGGACTTTAATGGAACCAATCACTAGTACATATGAGCAAATTTGCCACGGTTTTTCATTGTTATTTCCATGTTTTTTCGTCCCAATTGAGACGATCATTGTCTCCATTTTTTGTGGATCTAACGACACACCTGGAAAGCCGTCGCAGTAGAGACGAAAACAATTCGCCACGTGTCTTCTATAGGGTGGTCTTGCAATCGATTTGTTTCCTAGAAAATCATCCCTATATCGACGAAACTGAGTCCCTGTATCGATGGTTTTTCGTTGAACAGAGAGAGGATTTGTTATACTTGCGACGATATTCCGTCGCAAGTAGCGACCCACGTTCGTCAAATAGAACAAACAGAGGTAGAATGTCCGATGGTTTTAATAATTTGTTTCCACGCAAAACTGTCTCTCTTGAGACGATTTCCCGTCACAAGTATCAACGCACATTCGGTGAACAAACCAAAAGAAGGCAAACCCTTCGATGGTTTTTCTATACTTGCCACGATGTTCCTTCGTACGTATCAACGAATGTTCGTCAAACAGAACAAACTGAGTTAGAACGTCCGACAGTTTTAATAATTTGCTTCCACGTAAAACTATCTCTCTAGCAACGGATTTAGGTGGAGCATAGAGAGAATTTTGCTATACTTGCGACGATTGTTCATTGCAAGTATCGACGCACGTTTGGTGAACAACCCAAAAGAAGGCAGACCCTGTGACGGTTTTTTTATACCTGCAACAATGTTCGGTCGCAAGAATCAACGGTTGTTTGTCGAAGAGACCAAACAAAGGTAGAACGTCCAATGGTTTTGCTATACATGTGGCAAAGGTTCATCGCTATAGAGACGATACATGGAAGTTTTAAAAAAAAATGATCCTCAATGCTTATTACCAACAATCTGGAACCTCTGTGGGTCCATATCTCGCCCTGCATATCCGCCCTCCTCCTCTTCAAAGCTAAAATCCTAACTTGAAACTCTAGTTTGATGTGACCTAGCACTAGTACAAAATGAGAGATAAGTGACTAGGAGACTAAAAAACTTAGTCACCATGGGATTTTCAAGGGATAAATGACTTCAAATTGAGCAATTTTAAGTAATCCAACTAAGAAAAACTAATTTAGTCATAGGATAAAATATACGACTAGATAACAAGTGACTAAAATAAAAATGACTAATTTAGTCACATTAATACAAATATGACTAGCTGACATCAACTAAGAGTATGAATTAGACATTTATGTAACACTATAGATGGATTCATGAGAGACCCACGGCTGTGCCACTAGACAACATTTTATTATTTCTTGAAAACATCCAATGAGGCCCCTACAACTCCAGATGTTGGTGGATGTGTTCGCTATCCTCAAGCCTCTTCTATAAGTATAGTATTGTTGTCATCATGTGCAATTAAAATTATAGACTCAATTCACATGAACTCAATCTTGACCATGCTACATCAACCAATATCCCCATGGACGTTTTGTTTGATCATTAGAATATGTATTAAAAACTTATAATATATAAAAAATTACAATATATAAATTTTAAATTATTACAAAACATATATTATAATATTACATAAAACCATATTAAAAATTTGGATTGTAAAATTTTAATATTTGATATTTACAATTTCATCAATCCAAAATTAATTTTGCTAATTTTTATGCATATTATAAGAATTGTTTCTACCACATAAACCCATCGTAACTAACCTATGGACACATGGTTAACACTTATATGGAGTTTATGTTATCCCTTGAGAGCACACCATGTGCTTCTTAACTTGTATTTTGAGACAATGAACAATTCCTACATGACACTCAAGGAGACCAAAATAACAACTAGCTGCATACCCCCGGAGTGGGGTAAATGAAACACCAAGAAAACATTGATATGTGTAAAATGAGAGAAAGTTGTATGTTTGTAGATCATATAATATTACGTTTTGAAAGCAAATCTAGTGAATTTCCATTGCATTTTGTATGTATTTGTACTTGGTTTAAGATGCTCATAGTCTTGAAGTAGGTTGGATGAAAGTATGTTTTATTCAATCACGCTTTTGCGGAGCATAGTAAAAACTACACGGCAAACACGAATAGACTAATATGCATTTTGGAGTGCTTCTTTCCATAGCCTAGTAGGGCCAACACAATAACGTTATCTTGACATAGCAAAAAAAAAATATCGTTGACATATGCACACAAACAATTATAACCTAGTGAGAAGCATATAAAGGAGAATGGACCATGCTTTTCACTATAGAGTTGTTTCTATATCGAATGATCTATAGATGATAATAATGAACATAGTTTTTATAGTTTTTTTTTCCCATTTCTATCATTCCTTTGTAATAAATTAATGCAAAAATTAATATTTTTTTTGTTTTGTGCTTGTTACACTACTAAGAAACTATAGTGATAAAAAAGTCAATTGATACCTATAATTCTAACTAATTCTAGTTATTTAACCCATGGAACCTTGAAAGGAAAGTTATGGTCTTGAGTCAATTGCCAAGGTATAATAGGTAGGCTAGTTACTTTTCAATGTTGTAACCCATTGTAATAAAGTGGGTTTTCTTTTTTGCTACTACGATTAAATAGGTAATGTTATCAATGACTAAAATGTCATTATTCATATGCTTCTCAATGAGTAGTTCATAAGTCATGATTAATGATAAACTAACATTACATAAAAATCTATGTATTCACTTAATCATTTATTGATTACTTGAATGTGAAATTGGAAATACTAGCACAAGCAACAAAACAAAGACATTGTTTTAGCCCGACGATTCAAACCTGTGACCTTTTGAAGCCATGGATGGAGTGCGTGACCCTTCCACGACAGTGTCAATTCCCAAGGTAAGAAGAGGATCGCATTCAAATTTTGGTTTGTTGGACAAATTCATTAGGATTTTAATGGTACAAAGATCGCATTTACATTGGAGACCCTTTTGTTGCAACCAATTAATTTTCAAGAAAACTTTTATTTATTTATTTTTCAATCGAAAGTTATATTCTGGACACCTATTTGCTTCGTTCAGTGCAAAAAGTTGCAATCATAGACCCATTTTTCTCTGCACCGTTATCTTCACAGTAGGAGGGCTCACAAAATCCCTGCAAATGTACCTGTAAAACCCTTATCATGAAAGGGGAAGTGAAGAAGAGGAAAGATAAATTACATATACATTGTCTTTGTTTTTGAGTGTAGGAAACACCATTGATTACAGGGGTTTTGATGGCCACAACTGCGTTGAAACGAAGATACGACATTTAGGTGTCGAAAGCATTCAATGCTCGCATGCCAAATCCTTATTTCCACAAATTATACGGTCCCAAAATCATCATATGCAGCCTACACAAACTAAAAATCGCAGGTAAGAGTTTGCTTGAAAAGTGTTTGTCAAAATATGTGAGAGAGAAAATTTCAATTTCTGTTATATAGATCCCAAAATTCAATTACTCTTCGGCTTTTCCTTCCTCCATTTAATGGATTTTGTTCTTCCATTCTAGTTAAAAAAATATTGCTCTCAAAATCAATATTTGTGTACCTGTTTTTGTTCCTCAACAATGAAAAACTCCCTGGAATGTCCATTAGGCCTTTCACATGTTCTACTAATGAATATGGATAGAGGATAGAAGAGTTAGCCCCAGTGCTATGAATTTTAACTGTTTCATATACTACAACCAAGTTGCAATCATATGAATTGGTAAGTGCAGTGGACTACTTCAAGCTTTTGATTGATATACACTTGAAACAAAAAAAATCTACACATCCTTTCAAAAGAAAATTGATGCTTACATGCAATAGTTTATGGATGAAGCAACTCTTGCATGATCCACAAGTTGAGTAATGTTACAAAATATTGGAAGGAATATAAAACAACACTTGCTTGGATAAGGACAAAACGTTCCCAATCTTGAATAATGCATGAAAATCGAACATACCACAAAGTTTGAATACAAGCCATGTCTAAAAGATTAAGGGAGTAGATCTCTTCAAAACAATATTGTAGTTAAATAGAACTTATAGAAAATGTAGCTCCAACTGGATCAATCATCAACTATTGTGTACATCTAATGAGTGCACCCATGGAAACATGCATAGGAAACCCTCTATAAATAGAAGCTGTCGCTAAGAAATAGAATTCAAACGAAACGTGGAGTGGAAATTGTGCCTGCTAAGGAGGGGAAACACAAACTCTCTGAAATGCCACATAATTGTTTTCTTCTTGGCTAGGACAAAGGATCCAAGCAACATAATTCGAGATATAAAGCAAGAGTTCATTATAAGAAGAGATGATAAATTTGATGAAAGTTTCACTAATCACAACAAAACCTGAGAAAAGAACAAAGACACAATGTAGTTGGAGACGGGGAATTCCGTGTTAGATTTTAGTTAGGGTTAGGGTTTGAAGCTTAAAACTCAACTTTTATATACTTTAATGCAAGATTCAATATATCAAATTACAGCAACGACTTAAACAAGATATTTCAAACCATAAGTTTCATCTCTTTCAACTTTTCAACTTTAACACTACCAATTGGGTCACCGTGTTAAAGTAATCTTCGGTAACATGTAACCAGCAGTATACTATTAACAATAGAAATTGTGATTAATAAGAAGAAAAAATTAGAGTACTTGCCTGGAGTGTGGGACTCTTCCTATTATATACTAATTTTTTTTTACTTTCAAAATGAGTTAAGCCTCTGAGAGACTAGTCAACACTAGGAACTAGTTGACCCTGCTAGAGAGTAAGTACAAACTAGAGAGACAGAGATGATAGGGATGTAGTGTAGTCAATAGAGATGAACAATGATGGTCAAAACACAGTAAAAAAGTATTAGCACAATTAACTCAACAAAATTATCAACACAGAAGATTAGCCCTCAATAAGTCTTAGCATAAAACCAAAAAACTCAGCAAATAAGTTTGACCACAACCCAAGTATCAACACACAATAAATCTGAGCACATATGAACAAACTCAACAAAATATGAGTTCAATAAATCAGATATGTATAAGGTATTTACAAGAGACCTAACTACCTTCTTGCATATGCACTCAGTAGATCAGATCCTACAGGCCTTACATCACACTAGATCAAACCTTTAGGCCTTACGACCTTCATAAGAAATGTACTCAGCAGATGGACCAAACCCTAGACAAACCTTAACAAGAATATCATATCAGAATGGAAAAATGGCACAGTTATAGATGACAGATTGGGCCTTAATTAAATCACAAAAGGGTAACACAGAGCTTGGCTAAATAGATCAGGGCTTCAAAAGTTCACAAGTCATCATATTTGTGCTCACAGCCTCCTTAACAATGCACACAACAGGCAGGAGGGCTTACGATTTGGTCAAGCAACAGATCATACCTCAATCAACAGATGGATTAGACTTCATTTAAAACCTTGAAAGCAGATTGGGTATCAATTTAGCCACAAAACAATAGAATGAGCTTCTTCACAGTTACGACTAAGTTTAGCCAGGTTTTGTGGATGCAAATCAGATGGTAGGCAAAAAAAAACTTTAGCTAGGTTATGACTCATCCAATTATAGCAGTAACAAACCCTACTGAAGATCAGGAAGATCTAAGCAAAGGGCGATTTCTCCCGAGTTGAGCGATTTTTTGATCTAAGAATTTGAGCACTACTTTCAGATCTAAGAATTTGATTTCCTGTGAAGTAGTTCCAGGTGAGGGATAAATATGAGAATTCTAGGCACTTCTGAGCACCCATACAACAATGTGAAAAGATTCTGGTCACTTTGGGAGCACTTCTGAGCAGTGTGAAGGTCGTAGCAAGCAGTAAAACACCTTGAATCGACAATAAACAGAGGCCTATTCCAATCTGGGCACAAACAGCCCTGTTTGACAGTAAAAAAGGGCATGGATCAGCCTTAATTCAACCCTTTGGGTGCATCTTAAGGTAATGTTCAGTTCTGCACCAATTCTGGGCATAACATAGGCATATCTGGCAACAAGCAACCCAGTTTTGGCTTCCTAAGAGCCATAAAGCAGCAGCAGTGAGGCCTTTTAGTCACTTCTGGGCAATTTAGAGATTGTAACAGCTATCAATCAACAATAAAAGCACTAAGATGCTCAATCCTGAGAATTTTATATGATGATTCTTTGTGGCTGCATACCAAAAGTGCAGTAAGAGGCATCATCTACAGGTCTAGACTCTAGACACATTCTGGGCATGATATGAGCATAGTTCACCTCCAAACAGTAGTGCCTTCACTCTAATTTCATTTGCAGATCTCAAGATTCATGATGATGCACCCAAACCTAATGATCAAAACTAGTGCTCACCCCCTCTGAGGATTTGTGGCTATTTTGGAGGAGTTGCAGTGTTGCAGATCTAAATCATTCATAGCCAGAAGCATTTTATGACACAAATTAACATAGCAGACATACCTATTGTGGTTTATGTCCTTTCTATAGCGTGCTTATCCAAGAGGAATTGAATCCTTGTTGAGACAACTACCCTAGTTGTAATTAAAGAAGGGTTTTCCTTCATGGTACGAACATTCAACCTGAGAGGGTTTGACCCATTTTCTACACCATGAACTTGTTTCCGAAGGTATCTTCTATCGCAACCTTGGTATGGATCAGAGAATTAGTGGACAAATATATCTTATATATCGGTTTTCTTTCCATATTCATGTGGCAATGTGTTTATTTGATGTTATTGTTGCTTTAGATGTTCAAAATTAATATATATATTTTTGTGTTTTTTAAGTTTGTCGATTTTTTGCCAGTTTTTGCCGATGTGCTGCCGAGATATCCCGAAATGATGTTTCCTGGACCCTGTCGATTTTGTCCCCGCGCTGATATTTGTAACATTGATAACAATGCTGAAATAAGTGAGAAAAACCCAAAAGATTTTGTACTGTCGTTGTTTTTTCCATTGAACAACATCTCTGAGATGAATTTTAAAGAAAT
Source organism: Larix kaempferi (assembly GCA_027924585.1). Taxonomy (NCBI): domain Eukaryota; kingdom Viridiplantae; phylum Streptophyta; class Pinopsida; order Pinales; family Pinaceae; genus Larix; species Larix kaempferi. The sequence continues at coordinate 9,931,512 of BSBM01000223.1, read as the reverse complement.
TTAGTTTGAGTGATAACAATGCTGAAATAAGTAAGAAAAGCCCAAAAAAAATTGTACTGTTGTTTTTTCCATTGAACAACAAATTATGCATAAAATATTACTAGAACTTGTGAGTATCAGTTGATCTGCTGCAAAGGTAGACTGTAATAAAACCATACTGACTGTATAAACTTGGTTGCAAAGAGATGGCTTCTGGAAAGGTCAGGGTGAGAGCCAGAATGATTGAGCTTTGATTCCAAAACTGATATGAACACAAAGTGGATGAAAAATTCAACAGAGAACTGAATAATTTGAGAGAGAGAGAGAGACTAAAAACTGTGTACCTATTGATTTCATTGTGCTAACCATCAGTACATATTTCTATAATATAAGTCTGGGAAAATTGGAACTGAAGATAAGAATAGATCTACAGTTGAATAAGGAACTCATCTAGTGTTGTATATATACCTACTTATATGTGAGTTAAGATTCTGTGGTGTTCGTCTATGTTAGCTTTGGTTTCAATTTTTTTAGAAATTGTTTATGATGCAATTCTATATACTATTAAGTATTAAGTGCTCATTCTGACCAACTGTAATCATAATGCATATTTAAAATACCCCAACTGTTTCTTTTTCCAAATTGTATATTTTGGCAAGTGTAAATGTTCTTTTATTATGTGTAATAAGATAATTATCTATTTAACTTATTTATCCTTAAGGCATATGCAAGCATTAAGGGTTTTTGCTTACTTGGTGTGTAATTTGCATCTTGCATACCTTGAACTCCCTAGAAGTACTTATTGTGGCAACATTATGTGACATATATTGTCCTGTCCAATTATGTTTGTATCACTGTGTTATGGATTCGTCCATATGAAATCCTACATGGTATCAGAGTGTTAATGATCCAGAGCTTGTGATGTAGACCTGAAAGGAGACTACATAACATTGGAAAGACCAAGTACCTTGGAGGAGAGTTGAAGTGTGATGAGCTTGGAGGCAAGGTGAGATGATTGAAATAGATGATGAGCAACATGCAACAAACCATCATGCATACAAGGATGATATTTTAGAAATTTGTAGACCTCTTGAATATTTAACATTTCTTAGAATATGTCCAAATGCTTGTGAGAGACAGAATGTTGCGTAGATCCACATGAAGCATGCGCAATGAAGCATGAACACCAAACCAATGTGAGTTTAGTTACTATAAAACAAAAAACTGTGATGTAGAAGAGAAGCCCACCTGTTTTTTTCAATTATCTAGAAGAGAAGAAAACATGGATGCCATAAATATCAAGTGAGAACAGCTTGTTTTTTACTATAGCAGGGTAGACAATGTGTGAATGAGAAGTAAGCTAAAGCAGAGAAAGTATCCATTTTTCCTTCCTGGGGATGAAAGAAGGCCCGAGAGTTGCAGAAGCAAGAGACTGCATTTTAGGCAAAGGTATTGTGATGCTTTTTCAGGAGAGGCAGTGTGCAATCATAAGCAAAATGTGCCCAAAGGAGGGTTTGGAGAAGAAGTTGAAGACATGCCACACCTCTTACCCAGGTGGTTCTTCTAAAAAACAGGTGGGTACTGTGGCAAGTTACCCAGGTGACCCAGTAGATGGGTGCTTAACCCATATGTAGTCTTTGTATTTTATTTCTCCTTTGTAGAATACATGAACTGTTAAAGTTTCAAGACTTGTGTTAAGATTGTGGATAACAATCTAAATGTAGTTTTTGTGTTAGGGGGTATGATAAAACTTACAATATAACACGAGAACAAATGTAATTCACTTAATATGTGAGTGACATGTCTCTAGACTCTATATTAATAGTATAATATCGATGTTGAGGGATTAGGTGCTTAAATCGCCATAATCAACCAAGGGTACCATATAATGATGTATTGAGCAATAAGTGATTTGAGAGAGTGGTATGTGTAATTGTGGGTATCCCACCTTGGGTTCCTTAGATGTACTTGCTAGAATCATACACTTAATTATATGATTTTCTAAAACATAATTTTTAAAATCTGTCAATTCATGCTTCTTCCACTTGGCCAGAAAACGTTCCCAGGCATGGTAGCAGTACAGGAAAGCAGGCTTAACAATAGCAATAGCAAGTTCCATGATAAATGTGATATTTTGAGGAGCTGAACTCATTTTCTCTAAGGCTAAATGGGAAGGATACTGTTTATAAATCTGAGGTCGAGAAGCAAGTGTCATGCTTAAGATTAGACTTGTAAACTGGTCTCAAACAAGGGATTGTGTCACCTATGCGTTATGAATATAATGTATTCTCAATAAATTTTCTTTGGTCATATTGTAAGGCATAACCTTGGTTTTAGCAGGGCTGACTGGAAACTCCTTCCTGCCCCATAATAGAGACAGGGTCTACTCATCTCTTTACAACTTGGAGAGTGCTATTGAAAAGGACTGCTTCTCTTTAATATCTACAGAAGAAAGAAAGGATATATTTTAATGTCTCTGATGACTAATATAGGTCAATCGGACTAAGGTATATTAGCAGTCAATAATAGCAAAGGGAATGCCCAAAGGAAACTCCTTGCTAACTTAAAGCAGCAAAACTGCAAAACAAAAGGGAAAGCCTGATCATTTATGATACAAAACATAAAGGGGTAGTGGGTAAAAAGAAGGGTTGAAATCTCCAGCAGAGAGAGAATATAATAGAAAGAATAGAATTTGGTTATAATTCCACGATTCAATTGGTATATATTTTAAATATGTAAGATAGTATGCAAGAATAGAAGAATAATGATATAATATGAGAAGAATCTCGTGATAACTTGGAGGCATATTTATATTGTCTTTATACTTATTCACTAATAGAAATTGGCATCCCATCATTCTTGGAATTAATACCACTTCTATGTTTAGTGTCATGGAAGGTACGAGTGGCAATGGCATGTTGAATGATGAGTATGATTTATCGCAGCTATGGGTTGTTCCTTGGAAATTGTTATGTCACACTGTTGATGGTATGGTGCATTCATCATTTTCTAGATAGCGGGTCTCAACATTTAAAGTAGATTATTCTTCATGATATGCAATGTGCACAACCCTTATTATTGAGTAGATCGAAGCAATATGAGGTAAAATTTAGTGATAGAACCAATAAGATAAAAGAAATGCTAATTACCAAACTTGATGAATAGTACACTCTACAATAGGGGACAAGAATATATGCTCTTCTTGTATCTTTACTTGAATAGTTATGATCCTTCTTAATAACTATTCACTATAAGTAGCTATATACAAACACATATAGTAAGAGTAAACAGCCTTTTCTTGATTGTGGGGATCTTTCTACCCCATCTCTGCATTATTGAAGTAAATCCACATTAATGTGGGGGCTGTCACACTCGGGCATCTCTAAACACCGATTGGGGTTTGAACCTGGGTCTTTATCATGGTGACACCCTGTCTCAACCACTAGATAGTAGGTCTTAACATTTAGAAGTAGGCTATTCTTCATGATATGTAGTGTACACAACTTTTCTTATTGAGCAGATCCAAGCAATCATTTAGATAAATTTAGTGATAGAACCAGGAAGATAAAATAAATACTAATTCCCAAACTTGATGAATGGTACAATAGGAAAAGGACAATGCTCTTCTTTTATCTTTACCTGTATAGTTATGATCCTTCATAATATCAATTCGCTCTAAGTAACTATTTTCTATATATTCGCTCTAAGTAGCTATTATATATATAGTAAGGGGTTAACAACCTTTTCTTGATTGTGGGGAGCTTTCAATCCCAACTGTGCATTATTGCAGTAAATCCACATTAACCTGGGGGCTGTCAGACTGGCATCTTTGAAGTTTGAACATCGATTGGTGGTCACTGCTATATGTTGGCTGGCGTTTTTGAACCTTGGTCTTTATCATTTTGACGCCTTCTCTTTAGTGTCAACCACTAGATCCTGGTGGAATATGAATATTATTTCTTAGTAACATGATCATTTAAATTTTAAATAGATTGATTCCTTGTTTAAATAGATTGATATGTAATTGCTTTTTCTAATGGTATACTGACACTTGAAATATGAGTTGGGGTTGTTCTTTTGAATGATAAGGCATTAACACTAGAAAATATTTTTTCTCAGCAAGTTTCTTTATTTGATTGAGGTTGATAACCAATCACTTGATTCTTGGTTAGATCCTCTTTTCTCAGAATGATTTGCTTTTTCCCGTTCCTTGTTTAACTTAGTTCTTTTTTGGCATTGTCTTCAAGCCATGTGACCAGATCTGCCTATGCAGGATCCAGGTACTGTGTTCAGCTGGCCCTTGATCTTCTGGGGTTACATTTCCAGTTTGGAAGTGCTGCTGGAGGATTGTTTGAGATATGTCACCATGCCCTGATGTATTTTCTGAAAGAGGAAATTTTTTAAACACATAGAAATGCACAATACAAAATAAAAAAAGGGTTTACCTCTCACCCTCAGAAAATCCTGACATTTGACCATAAAATAACCTCTCAGAGTCTCACCCAATCCTAAAAAACATCAAATCTGATTTTTTCATGGCAATCTACATTTCTGTGTTTGTGATAGCTATTTGGAGTGAAATATATTCAGAGATATCAATTCTCTATGTTTCAGGTATGTGCTCTTGATTTTCAGAAAATCTGGCAGATCTGTATCTGTCTCGGTTTCCATGCAACTTAGTCATCAAGATCTCATATTGCCACTTGACACGCAGTTCATATTCTAGAGGGAATAATCCATTGCCAATTATATCTGTCGGTTATTTTCTTGTATTGACAAAACTTATGATTCCTTTTTCATAATCTTGCTTGTCCGTTACATATTTCCACATGGCTGACCTTTATATTAGCTCAAAAGTTCATGAATGATTTTGTCCAAATTTTCATCGTCTTCTTCCATGAATCCAAAGGTGGAAGAGTTCAACAATGGTTTTATTTTCAATCCAAGGAAAATAATTGTGTGCTAATTAATTGCAAAGTTGTCGAAATAAATAAAAGCATTATCTGTGTTTCGGTCTATATCATAATATATTACATCTATCCAATGTTTTCAGAAGTGTTCTAGTTGTTTAATGATTTAATCCAATTCTTTCACGACAAGTCTCAGTTATTCAAGACATTATATTATTGTTGCAAAGGCTTCTGCATATTTATAAAGGTAGACATTTCTTCTGAATATGTGATTAAATATCACCTTCAATACTTTGTCATGTTGAAACCAGGGATAAGGTTTCATCCTTCACATCAAGGATTCCTTGGAACTAACTCTGATGGCTACAATGTTTATTTGTTTTTTCTCCCCTCAAGTTACTACGAAGGGCTTATATAGGATCCCATGAAAGTCAGGTTAGTTTGTTGATATGTCATTGCGATCTTGGTAAAGCCCCTATTGTTTAATACAAGTATATGAGGTGGCTGTGTAATAAAAATAATGGCCCAAGTTTAAATAATTTTGAAAGCTTCGTGTGTTGAACCCTATAGAAACTTGTTCATGAAATAGAAGGGAGAGAGGTGGGAAAACGAAACCTAAATTGAAACGGAATGAGAATGAAATCATAGACTAAGAAAAAAAAATGTTAGAATAGTTGTCATGAACATCGAAAATGAAATTATACTTGTGTCCACTAATAACCAAAATACGTTAATGGGGCTTGTAAGTAGTAAGTAACAATATCAAATCAACTCAGATACCCCCTGCAATAAATTTACCATGGTTTTTTTGCTTGATGTTAAGTAGAGAATTGATAATAGTACAGACAAAAAACTATAGTAGTATGTCCCTTGGATCACACCCATTTATTTTTGCAAGCTTAACTGATTAAGACAGTATGCGATGCATATCTTAGAATAGTGAGATCTGGCTCTTATGTGTTGATTATGTTTTGGTCCTTTGGACCTTTTATAAACTGCATCTTGCTTCAAGGAATGGCGGTTCTGAATAAACCTTTGTGAATTCCTTGTTCAACAAAGCAATCCACCCTGAGTAGGCTTTGTATTTTAAGGTTTTATATGCAATCGTGTTAAGGGACCATTTGTCTTTTCGATATTTGCTTTTTGTATACTGATTTAGATTGTTAACGTGGAAATATTGCAAATATTTGTCTCTTAGCAATCGTTACTGTCATTATCTCGTTGGTTGTGCCCATTTCATTGCATCAGTTTGCTACTTCTACAAACTCCCCTTTGATAGCTTTGTTGTTGGGCATCTTCTTCAAATGTTATGCCCATTACATGTTGAAGATGCACATGAGACTTTTCTACTGTTTAAGCAGAGACATTTCACTGTTTCTAAGCCATGATCAGTTTTGTTGCTTACAAAAGGGGGAAAGTAGTCAACTTTCAAATTCAATTCTCATATATTTCCAGTGGAGTAACTGATTCTGATTTGTATGTTTTCTGTGTTTCCTCTTGAACGATCATTTGTAAAAGCTCTGCACTTTCTCCCGAGTGATACACATGATAGCTATGTGCAGTTTTGCTTGAGGGTCTTCATGAGATTATTACCAAGTAGATGCCACGTTTCACAAAAATAATTATTATTTAGTTGTTAGTATGATTATGAATCCTAAATAGAAAGTTATGCCAGCATCTTGAATCTGATCAAAGCAGTCTATGCCAGTGCATTTTAATCTGTGATTGAAACAAGTGTATTTGATCATCTATCACTTGAACCATTTCCTCTGGGGAAGATTTTGACCTTACTGTTTGGGGATATAGGAATCAGAGCGTAAACTTGCAACGAAAAAAGCTTCTCTTCCACCTGAGCCATCTGTAGAGGATGAAAATGTTGTTATGCTTCTCATGCCTGATGGCAGTCGTCGTGGTCGTCATTTTTTGAAATGTTATAGGCTTCAGGTATCATTTAATTGGCCCATTATTCTTTTTTTGAATATTTTGTGCAAAGTATCCATTATTTTGTTCATCATACTTTCTAGAGACTAATTCTCTGACTTTTCTGGTGCAATCCCTTTTTGATTTTATAGATGTAGGCGGTGGTGTCAAGCGTGGCACGTATCCAATTTTTTTTGTCATTTGTGTTCCGAAATATTTGTGAGTGGGACCAGCCTAATTTTTTGAAGTTGTCATTCCTGCATTATATTTTTATGCTTTCATATATTTTTGACAAGTATGGTGTTGCTTAAATATATTATATAATGGTTGAGTGTTGAGATGCCATAATATTATACATGATACAAGTTTGTAATATTAATATATGTGTGGCCGTATTAATAAAAGAAACAAGTAATACGGCTTGAGGAGGTCCCTATAATGGTCATCATTACAAAACACTATGTTTAGTTCGCATGGATGTGTGCCCTCATGTTGACAGACTAATGATAACCATATTGTATAAACAGGTGAGGCAATATCCAAGACGCGCATTCATTGATGGGGAGCATGGATCCTCTTTGAGTGATTTGGGATTGACAAGCAAACAAGAAGCATTATTTTTGGAGTTAATATGAATTAAATTGTAGATATCTTGAGTAACGTGTGACCAAATGACACTGATTACGTTGGGACTATGCAATGCATAATTCTTTCATGTGTCGGTGGATTTATACTGGTTCCTTGCATATGCATGTCTGAGTTGTTTCTGATAGTGGATATTGAGCAGTGAAATGTACCATCTCCCCATTTATTATATTTTTCATAAATAATGAAGTGAGGCTTACTCACTGAAAACAGGAAAACATGTGTTTTAGTACTTTATCATATTCGTTTTGCACTCTAAACCAGTTTTTGATGATCTACCTTGGAACAGGGAGGTGAAGAAATGAATGTGAGGCAGTGACAAAGCCTTTTTTAATAGACAGAGAAAAAATTGTATGCTTGGAAACTAATTACCATAGTTATGATGGAAATCTGGATTGAAAGGACCTAGCTTGCCTAAGGTCGAGGACTGCTGCTAATTGCATTACATAGTTAGGATCTCCATACTCCTTTTATAGCCAGTTGTATAGTCCTGGATTTCTTGAAGTTGGTTGTTTGAGACGTCCTTTGATGTTTCTGCAAATCTGAGACTAGAAGGTGTTCAGCTGGGGATAATCGCGACAGAATGGGTCAAACACATTGCAGTAATGTAGTATCATATTCGCATAGTGGTGGGTATGCCACTGCGGAAGGCCTGTTAATCATGGCCATGCATATTTAAAATTTAGGTCCTGGATCGTTTTTCTATGCATTTCCTTGTAATCATAGAGTCCTAGTTTTTCTGCTTTGTACTGTACCTTCAATATGTTTCTGTAACCTAGGATGTTGCATAAATGGGTCCAACCATCCTGGTCTGTTTTGCGAAGCCATTTTAATAACTAGTTTCACCTAATTTATATATTTGAGCATCCTATAAGTGTTGGTGCAATTTTTAGAGAATATTCTGTGTCTTGAACATAGTGAATAAAGACGTTGTATGCACTATAGTCATTGTCAATCAGTAGCCCTCGAGCAGGGTGGAAGTTGTCAAATCATAAGTTCCTTTCGAGTCGTGATAATCTTAATTGCGCTTAGGGCAACATAAAATATTTCACTCCCAAATCATAAGTTCCTTTCGAGCCGTGATTTGGAGTGAAAAGGTCACACATTTGAGCTCAAAAGAAGAATCCACTGTGTGACCACCGATAACCTCTTGGAGGATATTATCTGGAGAAAGATCCAGTCTAATAGAGCTCTGCTGGGTGATCCTAGGCGACAATAGTTACTGCTAGAAGAGACTGAAGATGTAGTCATCCCAGCATCCACTGTCCAAGACACTCTGGGAGAGATGAAGATTCTAGTAATGGGCCCCTGACCAGGGGCTAAGATGAGAAGGTTTTGTACTCGTAGTATAACCAGAGGCATATGGACATATCTTGCAACATTGATAAATTGAATTCTCTAAAATGATTGCACCCAAAATAAAAGATGATGCACCAACTCGGCATTGATTACAATTGTTTGTAAATGCAGTTAAATGTGTTCCCACTGGACTATTACTCTTTATTGTTCTCATTGGTTGCCCTATACTCTTTATTGTTCTCTATGTTAACTTTTTGGATATAAATTTCAGGTGGGCCTGATATCAGCATAGGAAGCCTTGCTTTTGACTCTATACTGATAAACTGTTATCATTTTGCAGATATTAAGGCATATTTTGGTGATGTCAAGCCTGCAATCCTGAGTGCAATCGATGTTGAATTTGAAAAAAATCCTTATGAGGTGAGGAAAATATTGGGAATTTGATTATCATTAACCTAAGTTTAAATCTATAACTCTTGATACAAGCACTTTGGTGAACTTAACAAAGCTTTATTAGTCTTCTATCAAAATCATTAAATTCATACATTTTGTTCAAGTTTGTAACCTGTTAACCTTAGCCTGGAATTTACAATGTTGTATGTTGTAATTTTTCGATTATTTTTTAATTCCATGTTATTATTGAGATTTAATTTTCAATATCCATTCTTTTGCCAAATTGTTTCTACAGGTGTTTGCTGGAGTGGAGTGTCCTCCAAACTATCCTCGGGGAGGTTCTTTTGGGATGACTCCACTTTGTCCTCCCAGTTGTTTTGAATATAAGGGAACTCTAGATGTCTTTTACTCGATTATTCGACAGGTGTGTTTTAGTTCATCACCGATTTGAAATGTTCTGTTTGTTATTGCAGATTGATATTGCATCTGTTGTGTGACTTCAAATGTATGCGCTTCTACATAGAATTATAATTGTGTTCCATTGACATTTATAGGAAGGCTTCTCTCGCCTATGGAGAGGTTAACATTGGTTGTGCCTACTATAAGTATTCTTCTGTAAAACATACTTTAGTAGTCTCAGAGTCTCAAATATTGGAAGGAATATAAAACAACACTTGCTTGGATAAGGACAAAACGTTCCCAATCTTGAATAATGCATGAAAATTGAACATACCACAAAGTTTGAATACAAGCCATGTCTAAAAGATTAAGGGAGTAGATCTCTTCAAAACAATATTGTAGTTAAATAAAACTTATAGAAAATGTAGCTCCAACTGGATCAATCATCAACTATTGTGTACATCTAATGAGTGCACCCATCGAAACATGCATAGGAAACCCTCTATAAATAGAAGTTGTTGCTAAGAAATAGAATTCAAATGAAACGTGGAGTGGAAATTGTGCCTGCTAAGGAGGGGAAACACAAACTCTCTGAAATGCCGCATAATTGTTTTCTTCTTGGCTAGGACAAAGGATCCAAGCAACATAATTCGAGATATAAAGCAAGAGTTCATTATAAGAAGAGATGATAAATTTGATGAAAGTTTCACTAATCACAACAAAACCTGAGAAAAGAACAAAGACACAATGTAGTTGGAGACGGGGAATTCCGTGTTAGATTTTAGTTAGGGTTAGGGTTTGAAGCTTAAAACTCAACTTTTATATACTTTAATGCAAGATTCAATATATCAAATTATAGCAATGACTTAAACAAGATATTTCAAAACATAAGTTTCATCTCTTTCAACTTTTCAACTTTAACACTACCAATTGGGTCACCGTGTTAAAGTAATCTTCAGTAACATGTAACCAACAGTATACTATTAACAATAGAAATTGTGATTAATAAGAAAAAAAAATTAGAGTACTTACCTGGAGTGTGGGACCCTTCCTATTATATACTAATTTTTTTTTACTTTTAGAATGAGCTAAGCCTCTGAGAGACCAGTCAACACTAGGAACTAGTTGACCCTGCTAGAGGGTAAGTACAAACTAGAGAGACAGAGATGATAGGGATGTAGTGCAGTCAATAGAGATGAACAATGATGGTCAAAACACAGTAAAAAAGTATTAGCACAATTAACTCAACAAAATTATCAACACAGAAGATTAGCCCTCAATAAGTCTTAGCATAAAACCAAAAAACTCAACAAATAAGTTTGACCACAACCCAAGTATCAGCACACAATAATGTTCGGATATCCACATCATCTTTTTCAGGATCTTGCATGCAATTAGGATTTGCATGCAAATTCTAGGGTTTGCATGCACTTGCATGCACTTTGCATGCATCCCAGTCACCAGTTTGATGCCTCCAGCACCTTAGCCACCTTATTTTAGCACCCGGGAGCCACTTCCTTCAAATTTTTAGCCCTCCTAGGCTGAAAGGTGCCCACTTCTCACCTACTACCAGAGAAGGGCGCACTTGTTCACCTACCACTGCAGTTCCACTTCAGTTACATTCAGTTAGCTCCGATTCTCCCTGATTTAAGGCTAGTTTCACTCCGACTGACTATTTCACTTCCGTTGGACCTCCAGTTTGACTAGATGACTTGTTCTGACTTCAGTTAGTCTCCCATGCGCCCCCCACTGAGCCTCCTTCCCTTAATCAGTGCTACACACTTCAGTTACACATGACACACTCAATTAGACTCAGATTGACACCTAGATGACTGGTTCTTGTGCATTGATAACCACCACCGATTGATGATGAGGACTCCTAGTTGGAGTCAAGCTACTCCATTCAGTGATTCGAATGGCCTACTTAGTCAATTCGAATTGCTCATTGACAGATATTGTATTCTATTGTAATTCATTCACCCTTTCTGGGATATTGAGCACTGCTGCATGTTTTGCACAGTTTTACACCATATTTTCTATATTCATCTGTTGTGATTGATTTACTTGTTCATTAGATCTGCTGTGACTAATTTTACATGGTATCAGAGGCATTGCAGGGGCAAGATCTCTTTTCTACAGGTGTTTCTACAAGAAGATTTGACTGAATTGCTCAAATTGCAAAAAGTTTTGGCATGAGATATCTCAAGGGCATTCGCTCCTGTGCATGCAAAGCTTGAAAATACATCCAATACCACTCCAGAAGCTTGAGTTTCCACATAATTCCTGGATCTGATACATTGGACCCATTCAACATTGTTTGATCTCCAATCCCAGGTGTGATGCAACTCTAAAAGGGTGGATTGTTCGACCTTATTGTTCTTGGTTTGATTGTGATTTGCAGGTTATCAAGCTCCTCCTTTGCATTCGCTACACTGTGCATGCAAACTCCTCTTTTGCTTTCGCTACACTCTGCATGCAAGCTCATCTACATCAGTTTGAATCGCTCCTAGCAATGGAATACTCTTCTTCAAAGCCTATCCTCACCCCATTCAATTATTTTGATTGGAAAGATGATATGGAGATCATATTACGTTCAAAAGGTTACTACCGAGTCACTCTTGGTCTTGAATTGGAGCCAAACAATGTGTCAGATCGAACCAAACACTACAACAAGCTTGATGAAGCTTATGGTCTTCTTTGTCTCTCCATCTCCAAAGATCTTCACTTCCATCTCAGCGGATTGAAGACTCCAAAAGCTATATGGGAGCAACTTGAAACACTATTTGGAAAGCAGGATGAGCTTCGGGCTTTTCAATTAGAGAATGAATTGATTGCCCTTAGTCCTGAGAATTTCGAGACCATCAATGAATTCTTCACAAAATTCAAGAACTTGAACTTGCAGTTGAAGAATAGTGGAGTTATCAAAGAGGATAAATAATTGATCCTCTCCATTCTAAGCAAGCTTGGTAAAGATTATTCGGTATTTGTCTCTACTTTCAATTCCGGTCGGCTAACTACCCCGAATTGGAAGATGCCTACCTTGAATGCCTTCATTGAGTCCGTCACAAAAGAGCATGACAAGTTGATTCAAATGGGGTCCATAAGCTCCAAAGATTCAGCCTTATATGTTCAAGGACCCAAGATCCCGAATGGTAAAGGAAAGCAAAAGAAGGAGAAGCCCAAATTCGAGCCTCACAAGCAAAGAGAGAAAGGAAAACAAACGGATGCACCATCCAGTTTGAAGTTCAAGCAAAAGGGCAAAGAAGGTAACCAAAAATCTAAATGTACTTATTGTAACCGTGCCTTTCATCCCGAAAGTTCATGTATGAAGAAGACTATAGATCAAATGGCCCTCCTTTTGGAGAAGAACAACATAACCCTTCCTGGCGGTGCAAGGAAGAAGGATAGGAATGATGATCATGAAAGAGGACAAGCACTCATGGAAACTGTTTCGAAGCCCACTACTCTCTTGATAGATTCGGGTGCATCGAATCATATGGCTGCAAATATTGATTCTTTTTCTTCATTCGATCCAAACAGCTCCATCCCCATCCATTTGGGAGATGACTCAAAAATTTCTTCAAAGGGCAAAGGTACGATTCATGTAGATCATGGAAGCTTTCAGAATGTTCTGTATGTGCCTTCCTTAGCTTCAAATCTTCTTTCTGTGTATCAAATGACACACACTGGTGAACCGAAGCAAGTTACATTCAGCCCTAATACAGTTGAAATTTATGATATCAAAAGTGGAAGACTAGTTGCAGTCGGAAACGCAAACCACACTGCAAAATGCTATGAGTTTTCACACTTTATTCCGCTTGCAAAGCCCACTGCTCTTCGCACACATGGTAATGAGGTTAGTAGGATTTGGCATGAAAGATTTGGACATCTTAATTATAAGTATTTGCTGCTGCTATCAAACAAATCCATGGTAGATGGCCTTCCACAACTCCGTTCCTCGAAGGGAATATGCACCGGTTGCATCATTGGGAAGCACCCCGAGCACAGATTCGACCGCGGTAAAGCTAGCAGAGCTTCTACTATTTTGGGGTTGATCCATTATGATATCAGTGGTCCACTGCCCCATATGTCATTAAATGGTTCAAGGTATGTTTTGACATTTATTGATGATTTTTCCCGCTTTACATGGGTATTCTTTCTCAAAAACAAGTCAGAAGTGCTTGGAAAATTCAAGGATTTTAAGGCTTCTGTTGAGACCGCCACTGAGAGCAAGATCAAAGCTCTTAGATTTGATAATGGTGGAGAATATATTAAGTCCTAGTTTCTGCAACTTTGTGCCCAAAGAGGAATTCAGATCCAACATACAGTTCCCTACACACCCCAGCAGAACGGTTGTAGCAGAAAGGAAAAATCGGTCACTAAAAGAGATGGCTACATGCATGATTGAATCAAAAGGTTTGGCTGCAAATCTTTGGGCTGAAGCAATCAATGTTGCTGCATACATACAGAACCGAGTTCCACATTCATCCGTGAAAGGTATGACTCCTTTCGAAGCATTCTTTGGTCACAAACCGGATGTGTCAAATTTGAGAGTTTTTGGCTCTACTGCATGGGCTAGAATTCCTTCTGAGAAGAGACGAGCTTTGGATCCACAAAGTACCGAGTGCATACTGATAGGATATGGGGAAGAATCAAAAGCATATAAACTCATGGATATCAGAACTAAAAAGATATTCATAGAGCGCAGTGTGCAATTTGAAGAACCGCTTCAAGAATTGCAACTAGTCGAGGAAAAGACTGTCGATTCACTGCCTTCACCAGAAGAAGATCCGTGCAGCGATAATGAAGGTATGAGTTCTGATATTTCTGATATTTCAACAGCATATGATGATCATGACACATCAGGTTCGGAATCCGACCATTATGATACTCCTCAGTTACCAAAGTGGGCCCAAAACACTCTCCAATCTGTTGGTTCGAACCTTGGAAATCCTGCTGATCCGAGACGAACAAGAGCAGACTTTCAAAGAGCAGGTATGGCACTATCTATTGCTGATCCATTACTTCCTGAGATTTGTTATTTGATGGCTGGTTCAGATCCCACATCATACTATTCTTCCCACCGAGATCCGAGATGGCAAAGTGCCATGGATGAAGAGTACAGTTCTCTTCAAAAGAACAACACATGGGAGCTAGTTTCTCTTCCACCTGGAAGAAAATTAGTGAAGTGTAAATGGGTCTACCGTACTAAAGTTGCTTCTGATGGCACTATCAGCAAATACAAAGCAAGGTTGGTGGCAAAAGGATTCTCCCAAGTCCAAGGAGTGGACTACACTGAGACTTTTGCACCGGTTGCAAAGATGGATTCCATCTGCCTTGTTTTAGCCATTGCCGCATCCAAGCACTGGGAAGTGCACCACATGGATGTGAAGAGTGCATTTTTACATGGAGACCTTGCTGAAGAGGTATATATGCAGCAGCCAGAGGGTTATACATCAGATCCATCATTGGTTTGCAGATTGAAGAAATCTTTGTACGGGTTAAAACAGGCCCCGAGAGCTTGGTACGCAAAGATGGACTCCTTCCTTCTTTCTCAGAGTTTCCAAAGATGCAAATCTGATCCGAATGTGTATCTTCAGCGAGTTAAAGGTAATTTGTTGATTATTGTACTTTATGTTGATGATCTTCTCATTACTGGTAGCACACTTACTTCAATAAACAAGCTAAAATCTGCCTTAAATCTAGCTTTTGACATGAGCGATTTGGGCTTGCTGAGTCACTTTTTGGGCTTGGAGATAGCTCAAAATTTTGATGGGATCACTATATCTCAGCAAAAATATGCTTCCGACCTGTTATTGAAGTTTAATATGGATGAATGTAAGGCATCCCCATTCCCATTCCTCTCAGGAATCAGTCTTGAGGAGGGAGATTCTACACCGCTTGTAGATTGCAGTATGTATCAACAGTTGATTGGTTCACTAATTTATTTGACACACTCAAGGCCTGATATATCATATGTCGTGAGTGCCATGTCAAGATATATGCAGCAGCCACATGAGCTTCATTGGCGAGCAGCCAAGCGGATCTTGCAGTATGTGCAAGGTACGAGACATTTTGGCATACATTATGCTGCAGATTCTGAGCTTGATTTCATTGGTTTTACTGATTCAGATTGGGCAGGTGATAGCATTGATCGGAAGTCCACTTCCGGTTATGTTTTCATGATTGGTCATGGTGCTATTTGTTGGTCCAGCAAAAATCAAGCAGCCATTGCACTTTCTTCAGCAGAGGCAGAGTATCGAGGGGCAGTCAATGCTTGCATTCAGGCAGTTTGGTTGCAGGGTATTCTTTCCGAGTTTGGTTTTGGTGGCACTACTTCGACTGTCCTATTTTGTGACAATCAAAGTGCTATCAAGATCTCCACAGATCCAGTTCAGCGACAGAGGACCAAACACATTGAGATTCATATGCATTACATTCGACAGTTAGTGCATGACCGCACCATCATTCTGCAATATTGCCCTACTGATGAGCAAATTGCAGACATCTTCACCAAGAGCTTCACTGAGAAGAAGTTCTCTTACCTCCGTTCACTGTTGTGGGTGAGTTCCATCATGGCGGAGACAAATTGATTCATTATTATGCTTTAGCTTGAGGGGGGGCTTTCTTCCCACTGGGTTTTCCCTCTTTCCTCACTTAGTTTATTTTCAGCATTTTTTGGATTATTGTATTGGGGTGACCTTTGGTCTTAGTTACCAGGGCCCCACATTATTTTTTGCACATCATAGTCTAGCTTGAGGGGGGGTGTTCGGATATCCACATCATCTTTTTCAGGATCTTGCATGCAATTAGGGTTTGCATGCAAATTCTAGGGTTTGCATGCACTTGCATGCACTTTGCATGCATCCCAGTCACCAGTTTGATGCCTCCAGCACCTTAGCCACCTTATTCTAGCACCCGGGAGCCACTTCCTTCAAATTTTTAGCCCTCCTAGGCTGAAAGGCGCCCACTTCTCACCTACTTCCAGAGAAGGGCGCACTTGTTCACCTACCACTGCAGTTCCACTTCAGTTACATTCAGTTAGCTCCGATTCTCCCTGATTTAAGGCTAGTTTCACTCCCGACTGACTGTTTCACTTCCGTTGGACCTCCAGTTTGACTAGATGACTTGTTCTGACTTCATTTAGTCTCCCATGCACCCCCCACTGAGCCTCCTTCCCTTAATCAGTGCTACACACTTCAGTTACACATGACACACTCAATTAGACTCAGATTGACACCTGGATGACTGGTTCTTGTGCATTGATGACCACCACCGATTGATGATGAGGACTCCTAGTTGGAGTCAAGCTACTCCATTCAGTGATTCGAATGGCCTACTTAGTCAATTCGAATTGCTCATTGACAGATATTGTATTCTATTGTAATTCATTCACCCTTTCTGGGATATTGAGCACTGCTGCATGTTTTGCACAGTTTTACACCATATTTTCTATATTCATCTGTTGTGATTGATTTACTTGTTCATTAGATCTGCTGTGACTAATTTTACAAATAAATCTGAGCACATAGGAACAAACTCAACAAAATACGAGTTCAATAAATCAGATCTGTATAAGGTATTTATAAGAGACCTAACTACCTTCTTGCATATGCACTCAATAGATCAGATTCTACAGGCCTTACATCACACTAGATCAAACCCTTAGGCCTTACGACCTTCACAAGAAATGTACTCAGCAGGTGGACCAAACCCCAGACAAACCTTAACAAGAATATCAGATCAGAATGGAAAAATGGCTCAGTTATAGATGACAGATTGGGCCTTAATTAAATCACAAAAGGGTAACACAGAGCTTGGCTAAATAGATCAGGGCTTCAAAGTTCACAAGTCATCATATTTGTGCTCATAGCCTCCTTAACAATGCACACAACAGGCAGGAGGGCTTAATATTTGGTCAAGCAACAAATCATACCTCAATCAATAGATGGATTAGACTTCATTTAAAACCTTGAAAGCAGATTGGGTATCAATTTAGCCACACAACAATAGAATGAGCTTCTTCATAGTTACGACTGAGTTTAGCCAGGTTTTGTGGATGCAAATCAGATGGTAGGAAAAAAAAAACTTTAGCTAGGCTACGACTCATCCAATTATAGCAGTAACAAACCCTAGTGAAGATCAAGAAGATCTAAGCAAAGGGCGATTTCTCCCGAGTCGGGCGATTTTTTGATCTAAGAATTTGAGCACTACTTTCAGATCTAAGAATTTGATTTCCTATGAAGTAGTTCCAGGTGAGGGATAAATATGAGAATTCTGGGCACTTATGAGCACCCATACAACAATGTGAAAAGATTCTGGTCACTTTGGGAGCACTTATGAGTAGTGTAAAGGTCGTAGCAAGCAGTAAAACACCTTGAATCAGCAATAAACAGAGGCATATTCCAATCTGGGCACAAACAGCCCTATTTGACAGTAAAAAAGGGCATGGATCAGCCTTAATTCAACCCTTTGGGTGCATCTTAAGGTAATGTTCAGTTCTGCACCAATTCTGGGCATAACATAGGCATATCTGGCAACAAGCAGCCCAGTTTTGGCTTCCTAAGAGCCATAAAGCAGCAGCAATGAGGCCTTTTAGTCACTTCTGGGAAATTTAGAGATTGTAACAGCCATCAATCAACAATAAAAGCACTAAGATGCTCAATCCTAAGAATTTTATATGATGATTCTTTGTGGCAGCATACCAAAAGTGTAGTAAGAGGCATCATCTACAGGTCTAGACTCTAAACACATTTTGGGCATGATATGAGCATAGTTCACCTCCAAACAGTAGTGCCTTCACTCTAATTTCATTTGAAGATCTCAAGATTCATGATGATGCACCCAAACCTAATGATCAAAACCAGTGCTCACCCCCTCTGAGGATTTGTGGCTATCTTGGAGGAGCTGCAGTGTTGCAGATCTAAATCATTCATAGCCAAAAGCATTTTATGACACAAATTAACATAGCAGACAGACCTATTGTGGTTTATGTCCTTCCTATAGCGTGCTTATCCAAGAGGAATTGAATCCTTGTTGAGACAACTAGCCTGGTTATAATTAAAGAAGGGTTTGCCTTAATGGTACGAACATTCAGCCTGAGAGGGTTTGACCCATTTTCTACACCATGAACTTGTTTCCTGAGGTATCTTCTATCGCAGCCTTGGTATGGATCAGAGAATTAGTGGACAAATATATCTTATATATCGGTTTTCTTTCCATATTCATGTGGCAATGTGTTTATTTGATGTTATTGTTGCTTTAGATGTTCAAAATTAAAAATATATATATATATATATATATATATTTTTGTGTTTTTTAAGTTTGTCAATTTTTTGCCAGTTTTTTCCGATGTGCTACCGAGATATCCCGAAATGATGTTTATTGGACCCTATCGATTTTGTCTCCACGCCGATATTTGTAACATTGATAACAATGCTGAAATAAGTGAGAAAAACCCAAAAGATTTTGTACTGTCGTTGTTTTTTCCATTGAACAACATCTCTGAGATGAATTTTAAAGAAATTTAGTTTGAGTGATAACAATGCTGAAATAAGTAAGAAAAGCCCAAAAAAAATTGTACTGTTGTTTTTTCCATTGAACAACAAATTATGCATAAAATATTACTAGAACTTGTGAGTATCAGTTGATCTGTTGCAAAGGTAGACTGTAATAAAATCATACTGACTGTATAAACTTGGTTGCAGAGAGATGGCTTCTGTAAAGGTCAGGGTGAGAGCCAGAATGATTGAGCTTTGATTCCAAAACTGATATGAACACAAAGTGGATGAAAAATTCAATAGAGAACTGAATAATTTGAGAGAGAGAGAGACTAAAAACTGTGTACCTATTGATTTCATTGTGCTAACCATCAGTACATATTTCTATAATATAAGTCTGGGAAAATTGGAACTGAAGATAAGAATAGATCTGCAATTGAATAAGGAACTCGTCTAGTGCTGTATATATACCTACTTATCTGTGAGTTAAGATTCCGTGGTGTTCGTCTATGTTAGCTTTGGTTTCAATTTTTTTTGAAATTGTTTATGATGCAATTCTATATACTATTAAGTATTAAGTGCTCATTCTGACCAACTGTAATCATAATGCATATTTAAAATACCCCAATTGTTTCTTTTTCCAAATTGTATATTTTGGAAAGTGTAAATGTTCTTTTATTATGTGTAATAAGATAATTATCTATTTAACTTATTTATCCTTAAGGCATATGCAAGCATTAAGGGTTTTTGCTTACTTGGTGTGTAATTTGCATCTTGCATACCTTGAACTCCCTAGAAGTACTTGTTGTGGCAACATTATGTGACATATATTGTCCTGTCCAATTATGTTTGTATCACTGTGTTATGGATTCGTCCATATGAAATCCTACCTGGTATCAGAGTGTTAATGATCTAGAGCTTGTGATGTAGACCTGAAAGGAGACTACATAACATTGGAAAAACCAAGTAACTTGGAGGAGAGTTGAAGTGTGATGAGCTTGGAGGCAAGGTGAGATGATTGAAATAGATGATGAGCAACATGCAACAAACCATCATGCATACGAGGATGATATTTTAGAAATTTGTAGACCTCTTGAATATTTAACATTTCTTAGAATATGTCCAAATGCTTGTGAGAGACAGAATGTTGCGTAGATCCACATGAAGCATGCACAATGAAGCGTGAACACCAGACCAATGTGAGTTTAGTTACTATAAAACAGAAAATTGTGATGTAGAAGAGAAGCCCACCTGTTTTTTTCAATTATCCAGAAGAGCATAAAACATAGATGCCAGAAATATCAAGTGAGAACAGCTTGTTTTTTACTATAGCAGGGTAGACAATGTGTGAATGAGAAGCAAGCTAAAGCAGAGAAAGTATCCATTTTTCCTTCCTGGGGATGAAAGAAGGCCCGAGAGTTGCAGAAGCAAGAGACTGCATTTTAGGCAAAGGTATCATGATGCTTTTTCAGGAGAGGTAGTGTGCAATCATAAGCAAAATGTGCCCAAAGGAGGGTTTGGAGAAGAAAATGAAGACATGCCACACCTTTTACCCAGGTGGTTCTTCTAAAAAACAGGTGGGTACTGTGGCAAGTTACCTAGGTGACCCAGTAGATGGGTGCTTAACCCATATGTAGTCTTTGTATTTTATTTCTCCTTTGTAGAATACATGAACTGTTAAAGTTTCAAGACTTGTGTTAAGATTATGGATAACAATCTAAATGTAGTTTTTGTGTTAGGGGGTATGATAAAACTTACAATATAACACGAGAACAAATGTAAGTCACTTAATATGTGAGTGACATGTGTCTAGACTCTATATTAATAGTATAATATCGATGTTGAGGGATTAGGTGCTTAAATCGCCATAATCAGCGAAGGGTACCATATAATGATGTATTGAGCAATAAGTGATTTGAGAGAGTGGTATGTGTAATTGTGGGTATCCCACCTTGGGCTCCTTAGATGTACTTGCTGGAATCATACACTTAATTATATGATTTTCTAAAACATAATTTTTAAACTCTGTCAATTCATGCTTCTTCCACTTGGCCAAAAAACGTTCCCAAGCATGGTAGCAGTACAGGAAAGCACGCTTAACAATAGCAATAGCAAGTTCCATGATAAATGTGATATTTTGAGGAGCTGAACTCATTTTCTCTAAGCCTAAATGGGAAGCATACTGTTTATAAATCTGAGGTCGAGAAGCAAGTGTCATGCTTAAGATTAGACTTGTAAACTGGTCTCAAACAAGGGATTGTGTCACCTATGCGTTATGAATAAAATGTATTCTCAATAAATTTTCTTTGGTCATATTGTAAGGCATAACCTTGGTTTTAGCAGGGCTGACTGGAAACTCCTTCCTACCCCATAATAGAGACAGGGTCTACTCATCTCTTTACAACTTGGAGAGTGCTATTGAAAAGGACTGCCTCTCTTTAATATCTACAGAAGAAAGAAGGGATATATTTTAATGTCTCTGATGACTAATATAGGTCAATCGGACTAAGGTATATTAGCAGTCAATAATAGCAAAGGGAATGCCCAAAGGAAACTCCTTGCTAACTTAAAGCAGCAAAACTGCAAAACAAAAGGGAAAGCCTGATCATTTATGATACAAAACATAAAGGGGTAGTGGGTAAAAAGAAGGGTTGAAATCTCCAGCAGAGAGAGAATATAATAGAAAGAATAGAATTTGGTTATAATTCCACGATTCAATTGGTATATATTTTAAATATGTAAGATAGTATGCAAGAATAGAAGAATAACGATATAATATGAGAAGAATCTCGTGATAACTTGGAGGCATATTTATATTGTCTTTATACTTATTCACTAATAGAAATTGGCATCCCATCATTCTTGGAATTAATACCACTTCTATGTTTAGTGTCATGGAAGGTACGAGTGGCAATGGCATGTTGAATGATGAGTATGATTTATCGCAGCTATGGGTTATTCCTTCGAAATTGTTATGTCACACTTTTGATAGTATGGTGCATTCATCGTTTTCTACATAGCGGGTCTCAACATTTAGAAGTAGATTATTCTTCATGATATGCAATGTGCACAACCCTTATTATTGAGCAGATCGAAGCAGTATGAGGTAAAATTTAGTGATAGAACTAGTAAGATAAAAGAAATACTAATTACCAAACTTGATGAATAGTACACTCTACAATAGGGGACAAGAATATATGCTTTTTTTGTATCTTTACTTGAATAGTTATGATCCTTCTTAATAACTATTCACTATAAGTAGCTATATACAAACACATATAGTAAGAGTAAACAGCCTTTTCTTGATTGTGGGGATCTTTCTACCCCATCTCTGCATTATTGAAGTAAATCCACATTAATGTGGGGGCTTTCACACTCGCATCTCTGAACACCGATTGGGGTTTGAACCTGGGTCTTTATCATGGTGACACCCTGTCTCAACCACTAGATAATAGGTCTTAACATTTAGAAGTAGACTATTCTTCATGATATGTAATGTACACAACTTTTATTATTGAGCAGATCCAAGCAATCATTTAGATAAATTTAGTGATCGAACGAGGAAGATAAAATAAATACTAATTCCCAAACTTGATGAATGGTACAATAGAGGAAGGACAATGCTCTTCTTTTATCTTTACCTGTATAGTTATGATCCTTCATAATATCAATTCGCTCTAAGTAACTATTATGATCCTTCATAATATCAATTCGCTCTAAGTAACTATTTTCTATATATTCGCTCTAAGTAGCTATTATATATATATATAGTAAGGGGTTAACAACCTTTTCTTGATTGTGGGGAGCTTTCAATCCCAACTGTGCATTATTGCAGTAAATCCATATTAACGTGGGGGCTGTCAGACTGGCATCTTTGAAGTTTGAACATCGATTGGTGGTCACTGCTATATGTTGGATGGGGTTTTTGAACCTTGGTCTTTATCATTTTTATGCCTTCTCTTGAGTGTCAACCACTAGATCCTGGTGGAATATGAATATTATTTCTTAGTAACATGATCATTTAAATTTTAAATAGATTGATTCGTTGTTTAAATAGATTGATATGTAACTGCTTTTTCTAATGGTATACTGACACTTGCAATATGAGTTGGGGTTGTTCTTTTGAATGATAAGGCATTAACACTAGATGATATTTTTTAATGTCCTTCCATATTTTTTTTCAGCAAGTTTCTTTATTTGATTGAGGTTGATAACCAATCACTTGATTCTTGGTTAGATCCTCTTTTCTCAGAATGATTTGCTTTTTCCCGTTCCTTGTTTAACTTAGTTCTTTTTTGGCATTGTCTTCAAGCCATGTGACCAGATCTGCCTATGCAGGATCCAGGTACTGTGTTCAGCTGACCCTTGATCTTCTGGGGTTACATTTCCAGTTTGGAAGTGCTGCTGGAGGATTGTTTGAGATATGTCACCATGCCCTGATGTATTTTCTGAAAAAGGAAATTTTTTAAACACATAAAAATGCACAATACAAAATAAAAAAAAGGTTTACCTCTCACCCTCAAAAAATCCTGACTTTTGACCATAAAATAACCTCTCAGAGTCTCACCCAATCCTAAAAAACATCAAATCTGATTTTTTCATGGCAATCTACATTTCTGTGTTTGTGATAGCTATTTGGAGTGAAATATATTCAGAGATATCAATTCTCTATGTTTCAGGTATGTGCTCTTGATTTTCAGAAAATCTGGCAGATCTGTATCTGTCTCGGTTTCCATGCAACTTAGTCATCAAGATCTCATATTGCCACTTGACACGCAGTTCATATTCTAGAGGGAATAATCCATTGCCAATTATATCTGTCGGTTATTTTCTTGTATTGACAAAACTTATGATTCCTTTTTCATAATCTTGCTTGTCCGTTACATATTTCCACATGGCTGACCTTTATATTAGCTCAAAAGTTCATGAATGATTTTGTCCAAATTTTCATCGTCTTCTTCCATGAATCCAAAGGTGGAAGAGTTCAACAATGGTTTCATTTTCAATCCAAGGAAAATAATTGTGTGCTAATTAATTGCAAAGTTGTCGAAATAAATAAAAGCATTATCTGTGTTTCGGTCTATATCATAATATATTACATCTATCCAATGTTTTCAGAAGTGTTCTAGTTGTTTAATGATTTAATCCAATTCTTTCACGACAAGTCTCAGTTATTCAAGACATTATATTATTGTTGCAAAGGCTTCTGCATATTTATAAAGGTAGACATTTCTTCTGAATATGTGATTAAATATCACCTTCATTACTTTGTCATGTTGAAACCAGGGATAAGGTTTCATCCTTCACATCAAGGATTCCTTGGAACTAATTCTGATGGCTACAATGTTTATTTGTTTTTTCTCCCCTCAAGTTACTACGAAGGGCTTATATAGGGTCCCATGAAAGTCAGGTTAGTTTGTTGATATGTCATTGCGATCTTGGTAAAGCCCCTATTGTTTAATACAAGTATATGAGGTGGCTGTGTAATAAAAATAATGGCCCAAGTTTAAATAATTTTGAAAGCTTCGTGTGTTGAACCCTATAGAAACTTGTTCATGAAATAGAAGGGAGAGAGGTGGGAAAACGAAACCTAAATTGAAACGGAATGAGAATGAAATCATAGACTAAGAAAAAAAAATGTTAGAATAGTTGTCATGAACATCGAAAATGAAATTATACTTGTGTCCACTAATAACCAAAATACGTTAATGGGGCTTGTAAGTAGTAAGTAACAATATCAAATCAACTCAGATACCCCCTGCAATAAATTTACCATGGTTTTTTTGCTTGATGTTAAGTACAGAATTGATAATACTACAGACAAAAAACTATAGTAGTATGTCCCTTGGATCACACCCATTTATTTTTGCAAGCTTAACTGATTAAGACGGTATGCGATGCATATCTTAGAATAGTGAGATCTGGCTCTTATGCGTTGATTATGTTTTGGTCCTTTGGACCTTTTATAAACTGCATCTTGCTTCAAGGAATGGCGGTTCTGAATAAACCTTTGTGAATTCCTTGTTCAACAAAGCAATCGTGTTAAGGGACCATTTGTCTTTTAAGGTTTTATATGCAATCGTGTTAAGGGACCATTTGTCTTTTCCATATTTGCTTTTTGTATACTGATTTAGATTGTTAACGTGGAAATATTGCAAATATTTGTCTCTTAGCAATCGTTACTGTCATTATCTCGTTGGTTGTGCCCATTTCATTGCATCAGTTTGCTACTTCTACAAACTCCCCTTTGATAGCCTTGTTGTTGGGCATCTTCTTCAAATGTTATGCCCAGTACATGTTGAAGATGCACATAAGACTTTTCTACTGTTTAAGCAGAGACATTTCACTGTTTCTAAGCCATGATCAGTTTTGTTGCTTAGAAAAGGGGGAAAGTAGTCAACTTTCAAATTCAATTCTCATATATTTCCAGTGGAGTAAATGATTCTGATTTGTATGTTTTCTGTGTTTCCTCTTGAACGATCATTTGTAAAAGCTCTGCACTTTCTCCCGAGTGATACACATGATAGCTATGTGCAGTTTTGCTTGAGGGTCTTCATGAGATTATTACCAAGCAGATGCCACGTTTCACAAAAATAATTATTATTTAGTTGTTAGTATGATTATGAATCCTAAATAGAGAGTTATGCCAGCATCTTGAATCTGATCAAAGCAGTCTATGCCAGTGCATTTTAATCTGTGATTGAAACAAGTGTATTTGATCATCTATCACTTGAACCATTTCCTCTGGGGAAGATTTTGACCTTACTGTTTGGGGATATAGGAATCAGAGCGTAAACTTGCAACGAAAAAAGCTTCTCTTCCACCTGAGCCATCTGTAGAGGATGAAAATGTTGTTATGCTTCTTGTGAGGATTCCTGATTGCAGTCGTCGTGGTCGTCATTTTTTGAAATCTTATAGGCTTCAGGTATCATTTAATTGGCCCATTATTCTTTTTTTGAATATTTTGTGCAAAGTATCTATTATTTTGTTCATCATACTTTCTAGAGACTAATTCTCTGACTTTTCTAGTGCAATCCCTTTCTGATTTTATAGATGTAGGCGGTGGTGTCAAGCCTGGCACGTATAGACTGGTAATGTATCCAATTTTTTTTGTCTTTTGTGTTCCGAAATATTTGTGAGTGGGACCAACAGAATTTTTTTAAGTTGTCATTCCTGCATTATATTTTTATGCTTTCATATATTTTTGACAAGTATGGTGTTGCTTAAATATATTATATAATGGTTGAGTGTTGAGATGCCATAATATTATACATGATACAAGTTTGTAATAATATTAATATACGTGTGGCCTTATTAATAAAAGAAACAAGTAATACGGCTTGAGGAGGTCCCTATAATGGTCATCATTACAAAACACAATGTTTAGTTCGCATGGATGTGTGCCCTCATGTTGACAGACTAATGATAACCATATTGTATAAACAGGTGAGGCAATATCCAAGACGCGCATTCATTGATGGGGAGCATGGATCCTCTTTGAGTGATTTGGGATTGACAAGCAAACAGGAAGCATTATTTTTGGAGTTAATATGAATTAAATTGTAGATATCTTGAGTAACGTGTGACCAAATGACACTGATTACGTTGGGACTATGCAATGCATAATTCTTTCATGTGTCGGTGGATTTATACTGTTTCCTTGCATATGCATGTCTGAGTTGTTTCTGATAGTGGATATTGAGCAGTGAAATGTACCATCTCCCCATTTATTATATTTTTCATAAATAATGAAGTGAGGATCACTCACTGAAAATAGGAAAACATGTGTTTTAGTACTTTATCATATTCGTTTTGCACTCTAAACCAGTTTTTGATGATCTACCTTGGAACAGGGAGGTGAAGAAATGAATGTGAGGCAGTGACAAAGCCTTTTTTAATAGACAGAGAAAAAATTGTATGCTTGGAAACTAATTACCATAGTTATGACGGAAATCTGGATTGAAAGGACCTAGCTTGCCTAAGGTCGAGGACTGCTGCTAATTGCATTGCATAGTTAGAATCTCCATACTCCTTTTATAGCCAGTTGTATAGTCCTGGATTTCTTGAAGTTGGTTGTTTGAGACGTCCTTTGATGTTTCTGCAAATGTGAGACTAGAAGGTGTTCAGCTGGGGATAATCGCGACAGAATGGGTCAAACACATTGCAGTAATGTAGTATCATATTCGCATAGTGGTGGGTATGCCACTGCGGAAGGCCTGTTAATCATGGCCATGCATATTTAAAATTTAGGTCCAGGATCGTTTTTCTATGCATTTCCTTGTAATCATAGAGTTCTAGTTTTTCTGCATTGTACTGTACCTTCAATATGTTTCTGTAACCTACGATGTTGCATAAATCTGATACATGGGTCCAACCATCCTGGTCTGTTTTGCGAAGCCATTTTAATAACTAGTTTCACCTAATTTATATATTTGAGCATCCTATAAGTGTTGGTGCAAGTTTTAGAGAATATTCTGTGTCTTGAACATAGTGAATAAAGACGTTGTATGCACTATAGTCATCGTCAATCAGTAGCCCTCGAGCATGGTGGAAGTTGTCAAATCATAAGTTCCTTTCAAGCCGTGATTATCTTAATTGCGCTTACGGCTACATAAAATATTTCACTCCGTTTCCTTTTGGATCGGCAGCTATGACTTATTTGGTTCCATTTGAGAACTTTTTGTGACTCTTGGATGATATCATTGCGGATGTAGAACCTGTTTCTCCTACGGGAGGGGTTCCTGACCTTTATGTATAAACACTTGGAACATGGTTTTTGGTCGTCTTTATGGCTGTTGGCTGGGAGGCCATGTTTGTTTTTACACATGACACTTACACTGCAGGACAGTGAGGAGATGTATGCTTTGGTTTCTGACAGTTGGCAACATTTACTATTTCGTTTATTAATAGTAAGTTACATTTTTCAGTGAAAAAAAAAATATTTCACTCCGTGATTATCACACATTTGAGCTGAAAAGAAGAATCCACTGTGTGACCACCGATAACCTCTTGGAGGATATTATCTTGAGAAAGATCCAGTCTAATAGAGCTCTGCTGGGTGATCCTAGGTGACAATAGTTACTGCTAGAAGAGACTGAAGATGTAGTGATCCCAGCATCCACTGTCCAAGACACTCTGGGAGAGATGAAGATTCTAGTAATGGGCCCCTGACCAGGCTAAGATGAGAAGGTTTTGTACTCGTAGTATAACCAGAGGCACATGGACATATCTTGCAACATTGATAAATTGAATTCTCTAAAATGATTGCACCCAAAATAAAAGATGATGCACCAACTCGGCATTGATTACAATTGTTTGTAAATGCAGTTAAATGTGTTCCTAATGGACTATTACTCTTTATTGTTCTCATTGGTTGCCCTATACTCTTTATTGTTCTCTATGTTAACTTTTTGGATATAAATTTAAGGTGGGCCTGATATCAGCATAGGAAGCCTTGCTTTTGACTCTATACTGATAAACTGTTATCATTTTGCAGATATTAAGGCATATTTTGGTGATGTCAAGCCTGCAATCCTGAGTGCAATTGATGTTGAATTTGAAAAAAATCCTTATGAGGTGAGGAAAATATTGGGAATTTTGTTATCATTAACCTAAGTTTAAATCTATAACTCTTGATCCAATTACTTTGGTGAACTTAACAAAGCTTTATTAGTCTTCTATCAAAATCATTAAATTCATACTTTTTGTTCAAGTTTGTAACTTGTTAACCTTAGCCTAGAATTTACAATGTTGAATGTTGTAATTTTTTGATTATTTTTTAATTCCATGTTATTATTGAGATTTAATTTTCAATATCCATTCTTTTGCCAAATTGTTTCTACAGGTGTTTGCTGGAGTGGAGTGTCCTCCAAACTATCCTCGGGGAGGTTCTTTTGGGATGACTCCACTTTGTCCTCCCAGTTGTTTTGAATATAAGGGAACTCTAGATGTCTTTTACTTGATTATTGGAGTGTCCTCCAAACTATCCTCGGGGAGGTTCTTTTGGGATGACTCCACTTTGTCCTCCCAGTTGTTTTGAATATAAGGGAACTCTAGATGTCTTTTACTTGATTATTCGACAGGTGTGTTTTAGTTCATCACCGATTTGAAATGTTCTGTTTGTTATTGCAGACTGATATTGCATCTGTTGTGTGACTTCAGAATGTATGCGCTTTTACATAGAATTATAATTGTGTTCCCTTGACATTTATAGGAAGGCTTCTCTCGCCTATGGAGAGGTTAACATTGGACGTGCCTACTATAAGTATTCTTCTGTAAAACATACTTTAGTAGTCTCAGAGTCTCAAATATTGATTGGGTTTTCACTTTTGTGGAATAGCAAACCATTCAGTACTGTAGATTATGGTGGAATTTTCAGGACTTCTGTGTGAATAATGTTTTGATAAAATGGAATTTGTTAGTTATAATTCTTAGCCATAGGAGCCTAGATGGTGTATGGCATGAAATAGTGGGTTGCTTCTATATTTTGGATGATAGATATTGGTTGTGCTAGCAATTGCTGATCGGCAAAAAAAATATTCAGTTTTGAGATTTGGGAGACTATGAAATGAAGAAGTAGATTTATTTGAAAGAGGATTCCATATTTATGGTTATACATAATTCTATTTTATAGTACATAGAGATGTCTGGATATTCTTTTTGATTAGTGTTACACTGCATTTTCTTATTTATGGCCATTTCTTATTTGATAGTTTTGAAAGAGTTTCTTGAACAGATTTTGATTTGCTACTCCATCTCTAGATATATTTCTTTAGGAATATTATCGGTATTTTTTGAAATGATTATACATTTATTTTTGTATTCCTAGATACATTATTTAGAAATGTTATTGGTCTTTTTAAAAATGATTATACATTTTTTTTTCAATCAGGTAGGAATATATTTACCTTGCTATGACATTTTTCGAGATTGGTTTGAGAGATTTTCAAGTAAGAATGCACCCCAATTTACTCCATATGCTCCATTAGTAGCAAGATCAATTGCATGGTCATTGGCATGTATTACTTGTTCTCCTATTGAATTAGCAAGAACATAGATGCAGGTTAGTTTTGACACTCTTCTTTTCAATTAACTGTGAGCATATTTTATTAGGGGATGGATTAGAAGTGTCCATGAGAGACACAATTGTTTTTAAACTTTTCAAAACATAATGAATTATTTTAGTTTTCTTTTAGACAACATGATTGGGTTGTATATGTGTATCCAGAAATTAACAAAAAAATGACAGTTTACACATGATACAATTGAGTTAATTACAATGTTGTCTTTAGATCAATTGTATTGTAGCTATATTTGTACTTTTGGCTGCTATTTTGTTGGTGTTATTCCTATTAGAGAATGATCTCTTGTATACAAATTAGACTGCAACTTTTTCATGCTTTTTTCTTTTTACACATGATACAATTGAGTTAATTACAATGTTGTCTTTAGATCAATTGTAGTCTAGCTATATTTGTACTTTTGGTTGCTATTTGGTTGGTGGTATGCCTATTAGAGAATGATCTCTTGGTATCCAAATTAGACTGCAACTTTTTCATGCTTTTTCTTTATATTTTGACAACAGTTTTGTGATGCTATTTGTCTTTTGAAGCAGTATGGACCTTTTGTTGGCATTGATCTGAAAGGACCTCTTTGACCCCCTGGTTACTGTTTCATTGAGCTATGTTATTTCACTATTCTGACAAAAGTATTTATAACTTGATTGTAGATCTTTAAAAGATCATGTTGTTCATTATAATTGATTTTGATATTGTTTTGTGATGTGTCTTCTCTATAATATCTTTTTTTTTGCAGTTTGAGGATGCCTAAAATGTAAAAGATGCAATTCATGGTTGTGATGGATATAATTATGATGGGCATCGTCTAACAGTGAGAATAAAACAGAGCAACATTGATTAAGAAACCACCATTTGTTTGTAAGTTTTCTCAAGAGTTAATAAACTACCACTTGTTTTTCCTTATTATTATGTATATTTTTATATGCAGGGGATGATATAGCCATTTTTATTGTGTATGTATGGGGGTGAGGGTTCAATTGTGACAGCAACCACATTATCTCATGTTATTTATGGTTGTAAGCTAGTCATGTATTGCCTTCATGTAACACCATTAGTTTTATTGATTTTTTAGTTTTTACTTGGTTGTGCTTCTTCCATTACGTATTATATTACGATGTTACAAATTTCTAAACTCATTCACCAAAAGGTGTAACAACAATCAATTGATAAACATTAAATGCGATATTATGATTTTCAAGAGCTTAACAATGCCAACATTGACTATGGATCTATAGTAACTTGGTAATCATTATTTTGTATGCTTGAATGATACAAAATTTGTTTGAATATCATCATTGTTAAGCAATAACAACTTCTTAAAGGGTGCTAACTCAATGGTAGAGCACCTGCCTAATTATAGGCAGGAGATTGGTGGTTCGATTCCTCAGTACCCTATCATAAATTAGTGACTAAGAAAACGATTAAATTCGCATATATACGACTATTAATAGCTAATTTCCATTATCTTATAACGCGACTAACGTTTAGTCGTATTTAGCTTAGTCATTAATATGTTACCATCAAGTAGTTTATTTAGTCGTATATTTGGTCATTAATCATGGCAATCAATGACTAAATCAATGACTAAATCAGTGACTATCAATGACTAAATCAAAGACTAAATCGGTGACTATCAATGACTAAATCAATGACTAATACGTCAACCAATTAATGACTAGTGAAATACGACTAGCTATAATATAGTAGAAATTCACTACTATTAGTTAGCGACTCAAAAATAGTCGTTTATAGTCGAATTTTAGTCTTTTTTTAGTCATTAATTCCTCATTTTGTACTAGTGTAGTTTGGTCTATCCCTTCACCAAACCCTAATTCCTCTCAAGTAATCACATCCATTATGGTGTGTGATTGCTAGCCAAGCCACCATTTCAATTAGTTTTTCCTAAAACCCTAATCTAGAAAGCTACATGTCTCCATTTTCCCAACCAAGCTCAGAAAATAAATAAGATCGAGAGATAGCAAAGAAGTAGTGAGGCAAATCTCCAACAATGAATGTATTATTTAGGATGGTCAATCTTGAAAGCTCGACTGGAACCGAAATCGAGGGCTTCCATGCATTGCAGGTTGTAGAGGAAGATTGCCCAGATAGTGGATGATTCAACCTGTTTACAATGTTTATTCTAGACTAGCTTTATTCTAGATTATCTTTCACATGTCATACTAAATTATATTGAGTCATATTATGTTTCAATGGTAAGTCATGTTTTTTTTGTGATGAGTTGGGGTTTTATTTCAATATTTTTTTCTACTTCTTTTGTTTTAGTATTATTAATGAGATAAGTTAAATGTTAATGATATATTGTTCATGAATAGACATGATAACTACCAGTCATGATCTATGTTTATATGATAAATAGTTGGGATTTCTATGCTTAATATCTTACAAAAGTGAATGTACTAGGGTTATTTGAGTGATAAATGCCATTAGCTAACTTAGTAGCCAACATTCTCTATTTGGATTCTTCATTTTTATTATTTTTGTTCTTGATTTATATTTTTTTTCTTCTAGTTTCTATCATCATTTCATAGCCAAACAACCTTGTTATATGCTATGCAAAGATATGAAATTTGTCATTGAAGAAATCTCTAGAGCTGAGTGTCAGTTTCTATGCTTGTTGGGCTAATGTATTCAAAATATTCTCATGGCCATATTTTGAGTAAGAAGAAAGGAAATCCAAGTATTTGTGACCTTCTGGGTCCCTTACATGTACATCCTTCGCATGAGAAAATACCATGGGAAATGGGTGATAATCGTGGGCATTGTAGTCAGATTCATACTTGATCATCACAGCTTTAAAAGAGACGTATGAGTTTACACTAAGACTAAAAGACACAAGGAGGATTCCCTTCCCATTAGGCCTCCCCCCTACTACTTAGTACTTGAATGTCCTTCTGCAACATTGTTATGGGAAACAACCTTGGGTTTCCAAGGGATTCCAGTTCATCTTATTCTCTAAGGGAGGGTTCCATGATTCGGAGTATGGAGTGCTTGGTTGTGCTAGGCCATGAAATTGCTAAGCTATTCTTGTTAATATAACATCTTATTGAGTTTATTACTCCTTTCACTAGAAAAATATTGGTTCCTAGAGAACCCTTTCTCCATAGTGGTACAACTAATTTTCACCATGTCAAATTTCACTAAGACTTTTGTCTTAGTGTGTGATGACTATGGTCTTGACCTAAGAGTGATATTTCAACACAATGGATGCCTATCATCCTTCACTAGTAAGCATCAATTAAAAAATAGAAACCAAAATTCAAAATGTTGATTATGATCCCCAAACATAAAATAATTATATATTTGATGCATTTCAAGACGGATCTTCTAAACACTAAAATAACTAGAGAAATTGGGAAGAAGAAGGAGAAAACCATGTCAAAACCCACTCTAAAAAACACGTCAAAACCCTTACCTTATCATTGTCCTTTCGCCAGATCCATTCACCCATACAACTTGATAAGAGTTGTCCACGAGATGCATGTCCATCACCAAGATGGACACATAAATCATCAAAGACATAATTTTTATATGAGTAAATAATATATAAGCAAATAAACAGTCATTTAAATCCTAATTTAAATCCTACTTCAAAGTCCTGTAGAAATCAATGAACCCTTAAATGTTAAATTTATTAACAATATTTCTATACAACATGAAAATTTAAAATTAAGAAATTGGATAATACTATAAGTTTTGATAAAAAAACATATTTGATTCATTTTGAGAATGAAGAATTCCATACAACTTGATAAGAGTTGTCCACCAGATGCATGTCCATCACCAAGATGCAAACATAAATCATCAAAGACAAATTTTTTATATGAGTAAATAATATATAAGCAAATAAACAGTCATTTAAATCCTACTACAAAGTTCTGAAGAAATCACTGAACCATGAAATGTTAAATTTATTAACAATATTTCTATACAACAAATTGGATAATACTATAAGAAAAAAAAACATATTTGATTAATTTTGAGATTGAAGAATTGTAGAGTACTATCTCATTAAATTTATTTTACTTATTTTCAAAATACAAGTTTAGAATATGTACATACAAAAACTCTCATTTAAATAATTAATTATACAAATTACAATTATATATCAATACAAAATCATTTAAATCACTGATTATACAAATAACAATTATATCCAAATAAACACAAACATAACAAGTGCCGTGATACAAATAACAATTATATCCAAATAAACACAAACATAGCAATGTGCCTACAAAGTCCTGTAGAAATCAATGAACCATGAAATGTTAAATTTATTAACAATATTTTAAGAAATAGACATGCATTTAAAA
The DNA here is from genome assembly GCA_027924585.1 of Larix kaempferi. Lineage (NCBI taxonomy): Eukaryota > Viridiplantae > Streptophyta > Pinopsida > Pinales > Pinaceae > Larix > Larix kaempferi. The sequence goes on along the minus strand of BSBM01000223.1, from coordinate 9,897,055 downwards.
ATTTACAATGATGCATTGACCCCACTATTATGCCCGCAAGGGTCATTACAAAATGCCCACATTCCCCTCTCAAAATGCCCGCACTCTCCTCTTAAAATGCCTGCACTGCTCTTCATGGTCACTCTTATTTTTTGTAAGTCTGCACAATATTTAATTAAGAAAAAGGATAAAATTACATAGCAGGTGGGGCAATCCCAGCGTAGCAAAAAAAACTATATTTAATTAAGAAAAAAGATAAAATTACATAGTGGCCAGGGATAGTGGGGAAATCCCGGCGTAGCAAAAAAAGCAGAAGTAGCAAGAGTATTGCAGACCGACTTATACAGAAAGTTGCCTCCAACGGCAAGGCCAAAACTATTATTTGTGGAATGTTCGATCACTTATATGGGTTTCTCGCTTTTTAATGTTCCATTGTGGCATTTCCCTTAATCAGTAAGATCAGGATTTAACCAGTCTATCTTGCAGATTTTGTTATTCCTCCTCCATTTGCCCAATTAACTAAGGCACGGGCCACTTTTTACCTAAGTTTAATTATAATCTTTTATAGGGATACACTCCCCCCCCTCTCCAAAGGTAGCAGGCACTAACCTAAAATGAATCTCAATAACCACAAGGAAAAGAAATATAATAAAAATGAATCTTATAATGGGAATTCCCGTGTTCTGGAAACTTGTGAAAGCAATCTAAATCCAGAAATAAAACAAGGAATCATAAACTCGGTTATACAAACTTTCCATGGTACGCCAAAAATCTTGAAATCTTCATATCATACCTCTAATTGAGAGAGTGTAACATACATAAAATATATAATTATAATTCAATAACCCAATCTCGGCGTAGAAAAAAAAGCCGAATTAGCAAGAGTATTACAGACCAGCTTATACAGAAAGTTGCTTCCAATGGCAAGGCCAAAAACAAAAGATTGTCCAAGTGAAATATTTCAGAAACGACATTAAACATCTCTTACAAAAGACCAAAGCAGAGAGGAGAGACATGTTCTTCTCGATGAGCTCCCGAAAAGACATGTAAAAAGTTAAGCATGAGGGAATTCCTCCACAATGGGGCAACTCCCCGGAAAGTCCTCCTCTGGCAGCTTCATAGGAAGCAACTCGGTTTTTCGAGCAGCGAGGAGATCAGGCTCTGCATGGTTCCACGTCCTTTTGCAGGGTGGGGATCCAATCGTGGAAGGGACCGAAAAGTGCACAGGAGGAGCCACCAGCGAAGCAGGAGCAGGAACGACCAGGAAAGGGTATGTGGTATCAATTGCAGCAGCAGCTGCCGGCCCTTCAAAGGGAAAACCTCTGGCAATCGGGACACCAGAGATGCTACCACCATCACCCCTGCCACCAGATTTGGCCATCATTGGGATGTGGCTCACGAGAGCATGCCGACTCCACGAGAAGGTGGCATCAAGGTTAGCCAAACATTCATCCATCTCTATGAGTTTGGCCCTAGTGGCCAGGATCTGATTCCTAGCAGAACCCTGGTTGCCCAGCATGTCATCCAGAAGCTTTCCAAGCATGTTTTTAATGATCCAATAGTGATTGACATTACCTCCATTAGTGCCAGAGGCCAAGTGCTCCACAACCAGATTCCCTTCCCACTCATCAATCAAGTTGCGGTTGGAAAAGGAGATGCCAGTGTCGAAGCCATTGCCAGAGATAGGAATACTCTAGGATTTGCAGCGGCTCCCACTACCTCAACGAGAAAGACCACGTGGCTTGGTCATGGCAGATAGCACTGTGAGAGTCCACAACTAGAAATACAATTGAGCATGAGGGTGCACAGAGCTGAACCAGTGTCGAGGAGAAGCAAACAGGATGTCGTCTAGGGTGTCCACTGGCCCATTTAAAGAACATTGATATAGGTTCTCATGAGCCATGGTTAATTGTAAGGATTAGAATTGATGGAGCCGAGAGCCGAGGTGAGGTCGAGTTGTACCGGAGTGGCAGCCAGATAAGCTTTGAAGGGACTTGCATGTAGAGGATCAGGAGGGATCCATAAAGCCGAAGGTGTGAGGGCAGCCAAATGTGAGGGCGGACAGGTGGGAGGGCAGACAAATGGGTGGGTAGACAGGTGTGATGGCATGCAATAGCTTGGGCAGGTAGGTGTGAGGGCAGGGGTGCGCATGTCGAAATTATGGGCCCCTGGGATGAGGATCCTTCCCCACATGCCCTCCTCATGACCTACACATGGCCACATGATTCATGTTGACACCCACATCTGGGGCTCTTCATGGTCACTCTAAAAATGCCCGCAATGGGCTATTTAAAAATGTCTGCATGCCTTCAATAAAATTCCCGCACACCCTCATGGAGATGCCTGCAATGGGCCAATAATACCTTCCAACCAATGCCCGCAATGGGGCCATCCAAGTTGCCCACATGGATGTTCAAAAATGCCCCCAGCTGCCTTTTTAAATATGCCCGCAAGGTAATTATTTATGCCCGTGGCTCCTTATCAACATGCCTGCAAGTGCTTCAATAATTCCTGCAACAAGGTATTTCAAATGCCCGCAAAGGCATTTGCTTAGATGCCTGCAAGAAAACTAATATGCCCGCAAGAGAACTAAGATGCCCGCAAGAGCACTAAGATTCCCGCAAGAGCACTAAGATGCCCGCAACTCTCCACAATGCCTTGTCATCAAATGCTCCATGCTGTCTGTCATGTCATCAATGTCCTTGTCATCATATCATGGTTTCCATGTCAATTGCTTGTCCTCTCTTTGTCATTTTTCCATTTTCATGTCATGTCCTTTGTTATTGTCCTCCATACTTGCTTTCCATCCTCCATACTTGCTTTCCATGCTTACCACGTCTTTGTCCTTCATGTTCAGCCTTATTCCATGTAATTGTCCTTTGTCACAGTACCAAATATGCCCAAAAGAAAAGAAAAAAGGAATGTTTTTTTATTCACTGTCTTAGTCTGCCCTAATCATTCTTGAGGTGAAAGTTATGGATCTTCCAAAATGGGGTTCCAGAATAGATTTTGGAGAAAATCCTGAAAATAACGAAATGTTGGAAAACAATTTCAAGAGGCCTTGGGAAAATGCCCGCAACAAATGGTGTGTTGAAGAAAATGCCCATACCACATGGGGGTCCTGTAGTCTGGTGTTTTGTCTACCTGACCATGTCTTGAGATTATCTTGAAATTTCCTGAGGGGGAAGTTATGGAACTGCCAAATCAGTGTTTTAGTAAAATTGGACTATGTCTTGGAGTGAGCAAAAATTGTCTAAGTGTAAATTTTCCTAAGCGGGCTTAAGGAAATGTCCGCCATGCCTCATAGGATATTGTGAAAAATATTTTGAGTGTGGACCTCTAGACTGTTTGTTGGAGCATCCAGCCATGGTCCCAGTTTCTCCAAAAGGTCTTTGAGGAGAAATATATCAACCTGCCAAAAGTGCCTCCCAACCATATTTGCATTACTTCAGTAAAATGCCCTCCTAGGGCAAAAGAAGAAAAGTGTGAAGGTGAAATGAGTTGTGTTGTGATTAGTGAGATATTATACATCATCTGGTAACACCAGACTTGATGAGAAATAGAAACACCAGACTCGATGATACTCTCCTAGTATTCCCTTTTTTATAATTTTTGAGGTAGGTTGATTTGATGGCTTCTTGTGGTGTTGAACTTAAGCTAAATATAATACTTTTCTAGTTTAAATCAAAGTTAAAGGAAGAAGAGAAACCACATAATGCAAGCAATTTCCTTTGGCTAAGATGTTACTGGGATTTGTAACCACGGTAGGTGGCCTAAGATACCTTGGATTTCCCATTAGCAAACATATCCTTAGGTTACTAAGAAGCATTTTTGTTTTATGTAGAAGGTTGTCTCCTAGTTTGGATGATAGTCTAAAAGTAGTTATTTACTATTGGTTGGATCTCTTGTATCTTAATAGAATGAAATAGAATTTAAGGATAAAGAACATGTCAAAACCCTTACCTTATCATTGTCCTTTCGCCAGATCCATTCACCCATACAACTTGATAAGAGTTGTCCATGACATGCATTTCCATCATTAAGACCCGCATAAATCATCAAAGACGTAATTTTTATATGAGTAAATAATATATAAGCAAATAAACAGTCATTTAAATCCTACTACAAAGTCCTGTAGAAATCAATGAACCGTGAAATGTTAATTTATTAACAATATTTTAAGAAATAGACATGCATTTAAAAATTTAAAACCATCTTTAATACATAGGAATAAAAGAGTATTCATACCTTATTGAGCTCCTCTCTGTTTCGAGAATAGTTTTATATTCTCTACTGAACAGGGCCAACCACGTGAAGGTGGAAGCTCAACTAGCCCCTCTCCCCCCTGACATCGCTCTCAATTACCCTTACCCAATAAATGATGTTGTTTACATAGAAAACATATAAACATTCATGCATAACTAGGCTAGTCATCAAAACATATAAACATAAAAAGATTGAAGCATATTGAGGTAATTCATATAAACAATGTTACAGACTAACAACATCGATATACATCCAAATACAAGTTATGAATTTATACGTCTACGTTTTCTTTGATTTCTATTTTTTTGCATTGTAAAAATTGACGATTGGGGTATTATCATCATCATTTGGTGGAATATCTACAGATCCATGTCCTTCCAGTGTTTGTGTTTCCATGCCCTCATGTATCATACTTCTTGTACGTCGTTGAGTAGGGCGTGGAGGCAGTTATGAAGGGGCATGAACTGCAACAACGAAAATGGGCATTATCGATATGTTGAAATATTATTGAAACTAATAGTTCATTATTTTGATTAAAATTACAATAGTGCTCTTTACTTGTCTATGTAGCTGTGACAGCTGGTGTGTTAATTGTTTCTCTACTTGCTAATTCCTCTTGTGGTTCGCCCTCCTGAATTACATGGTCTTCCATTGAAAGAAGGAAATTTATAAGTATACGTCAGGAAATAAATATCTATAATCACAGTAGATATTTCTATTTCCAAAGCACACATACTAGAATGGCTACTGTGCTCCCCACTATCATGGGACATGCACACCCCAACATCAGCTGGTACATGCTGAGTAGCACTAGATTCACTACTGCAGTTGCACTGTTGCTTAAAAGAAAACATAAATATTTAGTTATGGGTGATATAATCAAAATTGAATATACTTTAATAGTATACTGCAATGATGTCCTTATTCATTTTATTTACCTGCATCTGTGTTATTGGGGATATTGGAGTATGCCCCAAGCTTATCCGATATTCAATGACACTTTAAAACCATACTTGAAACCAAGCCTTAGGTATTCCTTGGTGGCAGCATCTTGGAACGTATTTTCCTATAATGCATACCACATTTAAAATTTTACGTATCAAAAACAGATATTTGTTCGCTACTGTCAAATAAATATTCCCCACAGTTAATCATTTAACTTTTACGATTCGGGCTCTTAGTTTTTTATAGCCACCCTGGCCCAGTCTATGCTGCCCATGCTTTTCCACTCTAGCCTTGGTTGCTTTGGAGGTGTCAGGTAGCCTATATATGAAAATTTTGAAAAATGTTAAATATAAGAATTCTTACTTAAAACAAAAAAAGAAAAAAATAAATGAGCATATTTCACTTAAAAGTTGATATGTGTTGTACCTTGCTTTTCCAGGTCGTGGTTGTTTTCCTTGTCTTTTTACCAAGTTCTCCTTTCCATCCTCTATGAGTGCATTCCACTCTTTTTCCGAAACCATGGGTGGGCGCTCATGCTTGAGGTCAACTTGCAATTTATCCCTATATTGGGCCTTGGTATATTTTAAATTCTCACTGGCTAACTTCGTAACCACTTTCTTGTTGAATGTATTGTCGAACAAGTTTACCATATGGCCTATCAATTCATCTATCTTTGCGTTATCTTGGCTATTCCACCGTGTGCGAATGGTGGGGCCAAACAACTCCAATGCTTTGGCATTAAAATTCCTATAGAAAACATTGTTTCCTACAAAAACGTGTAATCCATTAATTTTTAATAATTTCAACGTATGTCCATTTCAAATTCATGATTAAAATGAATAAATTAATTAATAAATACCTGCAATCTTTTGAATATTGATCGGAACAGAAGCATCATCCACCAGAAAGGTGAGATATAGTGATCTGGTGCTTTTAACTCATGTTGCTCCAGGAAAAGTTTCCTGGTCATCTACAGTACATTCATCTCCGGAATCATGTGGATTCCCAAGCTTCGTCTCATCATGCTCCAGAATTTCATGCCGATCAAAATCAGTGCCCTCATCAATGGATTCAAGGCCAACCACAGGAGTGTCAAAAATCCTCATTGGTACATTTCTTTGTCGATGTTGTTGCTACATTGGAGCATCATTGCTACCTATACCTATCTCGGCAGTTTCTCTAGCCACAGGTCGTAAAAAATCCTACAAACAAAAAAATTTACTTTATCAGATCACTTGGAAAAATAGAAAACATAATATCAGATATGAAATCATGTCATGGCTTAAAAAAATATGTGAAGATGCCACTTACCCAATAATATTTTATTTGTTCTTTCAGCTCTTCAATCCTTGCCCTGATCTCCTATGTCATGGGCCTTGTGCGAGTGAAGGAAATCATTTCTATGTTTTCCTTTTTCAGGGACTTCTTTATAGTTTCCATTGGGTCTATGGAATAGTAAATTTTATCCTCAAGATCCTCATCACCCAGATCAAGTGCATTGGACTAAATTCATCAAACAATAAAATTAAGCAAAATAATTTTAACATCATTCAAACATTGTTATTGTAATGAAATTAAGTTACTGTTAAGAACTAACACTTACCTGATGTGGTGTTGTGGCCGGTGACTTCCCACGGTCACCCCGTACTGATCTACTTCTAGTGGGTGACTGTCCATGGTCGGCCTGGATCGTGGAAGTAGTAGGTGCCTTTCCACTATCCTCACCCTGACATGATAAATCAGTCAATAATTCATCATAAGCATAGAAAAATGTGAATGTCAACAGTGGAAATTGAATGTTAACAGAAAAAATTGAAACATTTAGTTATTATATTTAACACTTACCTGACGGGGCACAGATTGTGACCTTCCAAAGTCACCCTAGACCATCTAAGCAAGAGGTGCCTTTCCACTCGCACCACCCTGACACAACAAATCAATAAATAAACGTTATGAAAATCATTTTAACACAATAAAAAATGAGATATTGCAATAATATTTATTTTTACCTCAGAAGTAGAGGACACGCATCCTGTTCCATGACGATCATGGGAAGACCCCTGCCACAGTGTAATAAGCATGTTGTCAGATGGAAATCTTCTGTGGTTGGAGTTTCTAGTTATTGTAGTCATATTTAGTTACTATATTTAGTTGAGTCAATAATTGTAACATAAACAAAAATGAGACATTGCAATAATAATTACTTTTACCTCCGAAGGATAAGATACATGTTCTACTCCATGGCGATGAGCAGACCCCTGCCACAGTGTAATAAGCATGTTATCATATGGAAATATTCACAATAAACATGAAAAAAGCGAATTGTAATAGTGAAAATCGAATGTTAACAGAAAAAAATCGAAACATTTTGTTATTGTAGTCATATTTATTTACTATATTTAACATTTACCTGACGAGGCATAGTTTGTGAACTTCCATGGTCACCCTGGACCGTGGAAGCAGCATGTGGCTTTCCACTACCACCACCCTGATAAAATAAATCAATCAATAAAAGTTGAGTGAATAATTGTAACATAAACAAAAATGAGATAAGCATAACAGTGTAATAAGCATGTTATCCCATGGAAATATTCATAATAAGCATGAAAAAAACAAATGTCAATGGTGGAAATCGAATGTTAACAGAAAAAAAGTCCAAACATTTAGTTATTATTTTTAACACTTACCTGACGGGGCACAGAGTGTGACCTTCCACGGTCACCCTAGACCATGGAAGCAGGAGGTGCCTTTCCATTGGCACCACCCTAACACAATAAATGAATAAATAAACATTATGAAAATAATTGTAACATAATCAAAAAAAAGATATTGCAATGGTATTTATTTTTACCTCAGAAGTGGAGGACACGCGTTCTATTCCATGACGATCATGGGCAGACCCTTGCCACAGTGTAATAAGCATGTTGTCACATGGAAATATTCTGGGGTCGGAGTTTCTAGTTATTGTAGTCATATTTAGTTACTATATTTAGTTGAGTCAATAATTGTAACATAAAAAAAAATGAGACATTGCAATAATAATTACTTTTACCTCCGAATAATAAGATACATGTTCTGCTCCATGGCGATGAGCAAACCCCTGCCACAGTGTAATAATCATGTTATCATATGGAAATATTCACAATAAGCATGAAAAAAGCGAATTGTAACAGCGAAAATCAAATGTTAACAGAAAAAATCAAAACATTTTGTTATTGTAGTCATATTTATTTACTATATTTAACATTTACCTGACGAGTCATAGATTGTGACCTTCCACGGTCACCCTGGACCATGGAAGCAACATGTGGCTTTCCACTAGCACGCCAAAGTATCCCTCAAGCAATCAAAGACAATCAACGTAGCAAAATCACAGAACAAACATGGCAAAATCACATCTGATGAATTACGTGATGGGAATAACCTTCCTTAATGTACTCAGATTTTAACTTTTAGTCCAAATATTACCTCTCAGAGGCAAGCCAACAATTGGAACAAAATGGCCCTTACTCGAGGGCATAAACATACCTGAGAGAGAGAGAGACCATAAATGTTGATAAAAAAGACATACAAGTACGGCAGAAGAACCAGCCACTCAAAGAGGTACGGCACAGTCAAGATCATGCCCAAAAAATCAACGAGCACACATAGTATCCCTCAAAACAATCAAAGACAGTCAACGCAGCAAAAAACGTAGCCACAACAAACAACAGTATGGACACGCATGTGTGAAGGAGTGAGAACCAAAATTACTATAGAAACCCTCATAAAGGACAGTGCTAAGTAAGGACAAGACAATCAAAGCAATAAGAAGGCTTCAAACAAAGACAAAAGTAGCCAGAACTAAAGTGCTAATTGATAAAGGGTGTAGACATTGATTGAGCAGCAGCTTTTTGATAAATGCTCAGACAGAGGGGGAGTATATTACTTAGTCAAAACGTACTTCTGTGACAGTAAGAAGCAAGTTCTCAGGGAAATCCAAGAAGCAAAGGGAAGCCAATTTCAGTACAAGTATAGCAACATATCAGACAAGGGGAGCAGTCAAATAAAGAAGCATCCAAAAATCTTTTTTTTTGGGCATTGTGAAGTCCTTGATGGACAAGTCTTTGACCCTTTGTTATTAATGTCAAAGGGGGAGAGTGCTTGAAAAGGTTGCCATCAATGACAAAGGGGGAGATTGATGAGCAAGGTTGTCATTGATGACTAATCATTAATGACGAAGGTAAGATAAAGGATGATGATATGACAAGAAGTGACAAATATTGATGACATGGATTGATATTGGCATTGGAACACCAAATGGGTCAAATGGCCCATTCTATGGTCATTTGTGGTTTGATGGGGCTATGGAACCCTTGGTGATGGCCCATGCTACAAATTGACGATGGGCTTGAAGTCCATGGAAAACATCTAGATTCATCTAGATTGAAATTCATATGATAACCTTGAAAGAGTCCTAGAAACTCTTGCATATGGTTCCTTTGGGTCAGTGTGCCATTGTGTCCATCAAGATAAATGAAGGGTCAACTAAAAATCTAACCACAAGAGGGATAACCACAAGTCAACACACAAACATAGCTAACCACAAACATAACAGAACAAGTGGGATAACAACAAATTCAACATAACATAACAAGTGGGGTAACCATAAACATAACATAACTAGTGGGCTAACCACAAAGTCAACATAACATAACAAGTGGGCTAACCACAAATTCAACATAACATAACAACAGTCTCTCTCAAAGATATGTGGTCCACATATGTTCCATGCAACAACTGAAAGTATATCATCATTGTAAAGGAAGGGTTCAACTTGGAATATGTGATCCTCTCATCCTCATTTAGGTTCTGTCGGAATCTGAATTTCAAAATACCCAACCAAGGGGAAACCAAACATGGAAGCATACTTGCACTAACAAAATTAGTGAACCAAGATAGCATAGTTGTAACATTAAAACCTAATTTTCATCTCTTTCAACTACTCCATTAAAAGATAATGATCATCTCTTTCAACTACTCCATCAAAACATAATGTTCATCTCTTTCAACCTTAATACTCCTAAGGGCCAAGAGGTCCTTGTGTTAAAGATGAAAGAGATGAAAACTACGTGTTGAAATGGAGCACCCACGAATGAAGGGTTGTACATTGATGAAGAGTGTGGGAACCTTAGTGTTTATATATACAAATTCCTTAGTACCTGAAAAATTAGAAACCAATAACAAGGAATCATACTACAACCTGCCAAGACATACCATGCTGCAAGACTACCATTAAATATTGTATGCACCATTAAAGAACAAACAACGCAACATCTGGTTCTGAGAATCGATCCGTGATTGAATTTCAAAGCTTTGTAATATATTTTATGAAGAAATAGAGTGATTATGGTGTATATGTATATGTTGTGTTTGACTAGATGAATTTTTGTAACAAACTTTTGATTTCTTTACTGAGTATGTGAATTTCTAATTAAATGTCTGAAATTTATGCAAGTACTGTTTAACAATACAAATACACAAAGAATATGTATCTAAATCATTTACAGACTTCATGGGTATATTCTGATTGGGGATGAATTCCTATTTAAATCCTAATAGATGCTCGGATAAGATGATTTCAGTAAGAAATGGGTAGAGGATTCATGTGCAGAGTGCATAGGTCCATTGGATTTCCCCACGGCCTACATAAATACACTGCCAGGGTTAATGGGCTTGCCGAATTCATTGGGCCCTTTTTTATCCTTTGGACTGTCGACGGATTTCCTCCCCTGGGAATGTCGGTATCCTTTGGACTGGTATCCCCTGCTCCTTGATTTACCACTGCTCTGCTCATCAAATTACCAATGCTTTGGATACTGCTAATGAACTAGTGCGTGGGAGTGAACTTGTTCTTTGTTGTTTTTCTCTGGATGCTGCTAATGAGCTAGTGCGCGGGAGTATTTTCCTTCTATGTTTTTTTGTATTTTTATTTGCATATTTTATATTTTGTGTTTTGTTTTGTTTTTTTATTTGCATTTTTTTTTTTTGTTTAGTTTATTTGGGTTCTCTTTTATTTGCATATTTTATATTTTGTTGCATTTTAAATTAATTTGAGTTAATCATCATCATCATCATCATCATCATCCTCATCTTCATTGTCACAATTTTAGGGGGATCCCAGCAAATAAAGACGTCTACATGATAGGGGGAGCAACCAGTTGAGTCAAATATTAAGGATTGCACCTAACACCCATTCCAAGGACTAATATGACAATTCAATATGATCTGAGGAAGTAATCAAAAACAAAAATACAAATTTTTCGGCCCTGTGAAGCCTCCTATTCTTATATTTGTGCACATGAAGAATCAATACTTATGGTCCTAGTGCAGTGTCTTAAAAGAGGAAGATCCTAACTGAGCAGTTTGGTAGTTCTATAAAGTGCATTCTTTATAGGAGTGAATAATACCTCATAACCATTCTATTATAATGTTGGCCAAGCTCATAAGACTTTAGTGAAGACCAAGGTAAAGATCTTGTCATCACATCTTCATCATCATCATCATCATCTTCATCAACATCATCATCATCACCATCACCATAATTATCATCTTCATCATCATCATCATCATCATCATCATCATCATCCTCATCCTAATCATCATCATGATAATCATGATCATCATCTTCATCATCCTCATCCTAGTCATCATCATCATCATCATCATCATCATCGTCCTCATCATCATCATCCACATCCTCATCATCATCGTCGTCGTTGTCGTCATCACCACCACCATCATTGATCATCATCATCATCATCATCTTCATCTTCATCATCATCACCATCATCATTATCATCTTCATCGTCATCTCCCTCTTTGACCTAATATTCAACATCTTGATCATCGTCATCATCATCATCTTCGACATCATCACCATTATCATCTTCATCATGATCATCGTGTTCATCACCACCACCATCATCAATCATCATCTTCATCATCATCATCATCATCATCATCATCATCGTCCTCATCATCATCATCAACATCTTCATCATCATCATCATCATCATCATCCTCATTATCCTCATCCTCATCCTCATCATCATCATCACCATCCATATGTGGCTCTTACAATCCAATCCAATGCCAAGATTTTCCTCCAAAATGTATACCAATGAAACATAGGTCTCCTTTGTCTTCATAAAGAGTACATATTTCCCAGGCAACGTTGTCTCTAAGGAAGAATGAATTTTCCAAACAATTGAACATAGATATTTTTTCCTCATTTTCATCTCCATAAGAACCTTCTTAAAGCCATTTCCATTTTTTAATTATGATGATAAAGGTAAAAGGAAAAAATGGTTAGTTGATAGGTCCTATCCAAGATGCTAAGTTTACTTTCTAGAGATATATCTCCACATGATTGGTTTTGTAATTTACTTTCAATCTTACTTAATAATCTTTGTTGAACTAATGAGACGATGACACCCACAAGGATACTTAGGTATCTAATAGCTTTCCCTTGTTGGGTGATTTTTCATTATGTCGTCTCCCTCTTCCTAATTAACATCTTCATCATTGTCATCATCGTCATCTTCATCATCGCCATCATCATCATCTTCATCATGTTCATCATCTTCATGATCGCCTCCACCATCATGATCATCATCATCATTACCACGCCCTCTTCCTAATCAACATCTTCATCATTGTCATCATCATCATCTTCATCATCGCCATCATCATCATCTTCATCATGATCATCATCTTCATGATCACCACCACCATTATCATCATCATCATCATTGTTCATTTTCGAGCATTAATTCAATATACTATAGGATCTTTACTAAGAGAATAACATGTACAGTATATCAATGCATATCAATCATCACAAGATGCAAACATAAGAGACAATAGACACATAGAGTTTCCGTGGGGAAAACCCTAAGGTGAAAAACCCCACAACTTCCTCAGAGATAGATTGAGCAATAGTACAACCAAAGTACACAGAGATAGACTCCTCCTAGCAGCTGATCCTCCTGCTCACATGTGCGCCACTTTCCGAGTGATGGAAGAGTGAGTTATGAAGTGATCCAAATAGAGATCGGGAGATCTCTATTTATACTTATCCTGACTGCCTAATAAACTTATGGGGCCGACTTGTCTAGCTTAGTACAATAACACAATGTTAACTTAATCAGGGCTGACCCCACACATGGTGGTCTAATAACCCATCGGCAAGTTACGACACTTGTCAATACAAATGACGACACTTCCGTATAGAGGACTAATAACATCTCTATAGGAGTACAATATACAAAGATGAAATACATGGGTGAAATACATTCCGAAGTTACATATACATCAACACTCCATCTTAACTAGGAAGGTATTTCTTGACACAGATCTACTAGCACAAGTCTTCTTCTCTGGATCATCATCAGCGAATCATCATCCTCGAATCATCGTCATCGTCACAACTACTGCTATCTCAATCAATATCTGAATCTACTCGTCATAGGAAGTTCTATAGAGCCAGTCCTTTTTCATACTGGATGTAGGCCCACCACCTGCAGGTCTTCATCATCACTGGCCATACTGTGGAATTCTCAGGACTTATTACGTGCGTCACAAAACCTCGCAAGCACATCCAGGATGTTACAAGCGCATGGCTCTACCTGTCGGATCTCCCAGGGCGCTATTATATGTGACACCACCACAAAACCTCGAAAGAGAATCCCAGGACTAATTACAAGCACATGGCTCAACCTATCAGATCTCCCAAGGCACAAATTACATGTGGTCACCACAAAACCTCGAAAGAGCATTCCAGGACTGATTACGAACACACAGCTCAACCTATCGGATCTCCTAGAGCACAAATTACATGTGGTCATGGAAAAACCTCGAAAGAACATCCCAGGAATGATTACAAGCACACGGCTCAACCTATCGGATCTCCCAGGGCACAAATTACATGCCATAGGACAAAACCTCGAAAGAGCATTTGCCAGATATCCCAGGGCACAAATTACATGCCATAGAAAAAACCTCGAAAGAGTATCTGCAAATCTCCCAGGGCACAAATTATATGTCCTCCTAAGCAAAACCTCGAAAGAGCATTTTCCAGATATCCCAGGGCACAAATTACATGCCATAGGCAAAACCTCTAAAGAGTATCTACAAATATCCCAGGGCACAAATTATATGCTTATCTGCACAACCTATTCCACGGCCACAGAGTATCAACCTGATACTCACCATACATCATCCTGATGTACACATGATCATCCTGATCATCAACACTGCATCGTCCTGATGCGTGTCATCTGGAGCAACATCCTGAAGCTCATCATCCATGATCATCCTAATCATACAATGCATCCACATGATGCATACACAGTATCTGCCTGATACATATCATCATACATGATCTACCTAATCATACAATGTATCCACCCGATACACATACAAATACATGATCCACCTGATCATACCTGATACATATCAACATACATGATCTACCTGATCATACCATGTATCCACCTGATACATCTACAGATACATACACATGATCCAACTAATCATATCCAGCATCCAACATGATGCGTACATACATATACATATAAATGATCCAACTGATCATATCTAGCATCCAACATGATGCATGCATACATATAAATGATCCACTGATCATATCCAGCATCCAACATGATGCATACATACATATAAATGATCCACTGATCATATCCAGCATCCAACATGATGCATACATACATATAAATGATCCACTGATCATATCCAGCATCCAACATGATGTATACATACATAGAGAAGTAACTGGAGAAACGTCCTGATGCTCATCATACAATGCTTACATCCACAGCCATGGGAAGGATCCTCCTCTCATCATGCTTGGAATGGCTCCAACAAATGTCTCCATCACTTCTTACTCGAAGTGTCATCAATATGAATAACACCAAGCCTCTCTCTGAAGTACACAAACTTCACTCTGGCTAGTGGTTTTGTCAGTACATCTACAACCTGCTCATCCGTCGCAACATACGGGAGCTTCACTGCTCCTCTCTGAACCATATCCCTGATATAGTGATATTTGATCTCAATGTGTTTCGACCTTTCGTGGAACATCGGATTCTCAGACAGCTTCACACAACTATGGTTGTCACAAAGGATACCAGTAGGCTCCAGCGAGAGATCAAATAACTCAGAGAGTAGCTTCTGAAGCCATACTGCCTCACAACTAGCTGAACAAGTAGCAACATACTCTGCTTCAGCTTTACTCAGTGCTACACAGGACTGCTTCCTGCTAAACCAAGAGATCACACCTGATCCCATACTGAAGCAACACCCATAAGTGCTCTTCCTATCTGCAGCACTGCCTGCCCAGTCTGAATTAACATAACCCTGTAGGTTAAACTTTTGATTCGCATCATACTTGAGCCCATAATCAACCGTACCCTTCAGATACCTCAGAATATGCTTTACAGCAACCAAGTGAACAACTCTGGGATCCGTCAGGAACTAGCTCAATCTGTTCACCGCAAAGCAAATATCTGGCCTCATGTTCATCGGGTACATCAAGGACCCAATCATCTGACGATACACAATGACATCAACCGGATCAGATGAAGCATCACACAGAAGCTTCAGGTTCGATGCCATAGGTGTGGCCATGGCCTTGTATCCCAGCATCCCAAACCTCTTCAGGATCTCTACTGCATACTTCCCTTGTCCAAGGAAGATCCCATCTGCACTCTGCCACACCTCCATGCCTAGAAAATAGTGCATCATCCCCAAGTCCTTCATCTCGAACTGGGTTGCAAGCTTCCTCTTGGTATCGGAAATCAAACTATCATTACCTGTTACAAACAGATCATTTACATTCAACAGTAGTATCACAGGATTGCCTTCCTCAACGTTGTAGTAAAGGCTGGAATCTGCTTTACTCTTGGTAAAGCCCAAACTAGATAGAAAACTGTCCATCCTACCATACCAAGTCCTAGGAGCTTGCTTTAAGCCATACAAGGCTTTCTTCAACCTACACACATATGACTTCCTGTCATGTGTCTCAAAACCAAGTGGTTGCTCCACATACACTTCCTCCTCTACTACACCATTCAAGAAGGTTGTCTTGACATCCATCTAGTGTATCTTCCATTTCATCACTGCAGCCAGAGCAAGTATTGTTCTGATGGAAGTGTATCTGGCTACAAGAGCAAAAGTTTCTTCATAGTCTATTCCTTCTTTCTGGGAGAAGCCACGAGCTACAAACCTTGCCTTGTATTTTTCTATGCCACCATCTGCAGCATGCTTGATCTTGTAGATCCATTTGGAATTCACCACAGACTTCCCTTCAGGTCTTGGGACTACATCCCAAACATCATTTTTCATTATTGATTGGTATTCCTCGACCATGGAATCCTTCCATTCTTTGTTTTCTGCTGCCTCTTCATAACTGGAAGGTTCTTTGTTCATGATATCACAGAGTAAAGCAACATAGTTGGTATGTGATCTAGTTCTCTTCTTTGCTCTATGTTCTTCTTCTGGAATGCCATATCTTTCTGCATCTTGAATGAGCTCTCTATCCCATGCAAGTTTCCTCTTGTGAGAGTCCTTCTCATGAGGTGGATCTACAAGTTCTTGCGGATCTTCAATTTCACGATCAACATCTAGAATTGCTTCAGTCATAGTAGTGTCTTGAAATCTGGTTTCCTTTGGTTCTTCATGATCTTCAATAGGTGTCTTCCTTGATTTGATAAATGTTGAGTTTTCATCAAATGTTACATCCCTGCTGACATCAATCTTCTTGAACCCTGGAAAGTATATTCTATAAGCCTTCGAGCTTTCACTGTAATCCACAAAGATACCCTTATTTCCTGAAGGATCTAACTTAGTCCTCTTTTCCTTTGGGACATGAATGTATACTGGACAACCAAATATTCTAAGATGGTTGACTTCAGGTTTCTTACCAAAGAAGACCTCTTATGGTGTCTTGTTGTCCAATATCTGGTGGGGAGTTCTATTCTGCACATATACAGCTATCCTAGCTGCTTCTGCCCATAGATGCATAGGTAGATCCTGGTCATGTAGCATTGCTCGTGCTACTTCCATGATTGTTCTATTCTTCCTTTCTACAACTCCATTCTATTGTGGATTGTAGGGAGCAGTCAACTCCCTCCCTGAATCACTGCATAGCTTCTTAAAGTCACCTGAAGTGAATTCTCCACCATTGTCTGATCTGAATGTCTTTATTTTCTTATCAGTTTGATTTTCCATCAAGGCTTTTAATTCCTTGAACTTGTCAAGCACTTAATCTTTGTTCTTCAAGAAATAAACCCCAAGTCTTCCCGGAGAAGTCATCAGTGAAAGAGACATAGTAAACATACCCACTCAGAGAACTGGATGACATCGGACCTCATACATCGGAGTGGATAATTTCCAAGATTCCTTTTGATTTGCTTTCACTGCTTGGAAATTCCTTCTTTATGTTATTTCCTTTTGCATAGCCCTTGCAAACACCTTCATGCTTGGTCTTGATTTCAGGAAGACCTTCTACAGATTTGCATGCAATTGGTAGTGCTCTGTAGTGCACATGTGCAAGCCTTTGATTCCAAAGTTCATTTGGCTCCATGGATTCATGTACCATGGCATGTTCAGGTTGTCCCTTCAATTTGTACAATCCTCCCTCTTGCTCTCCAATCACCATTGCATCATAAATAGTTTTACCCTTTGGCCACATTAGGACTTGGCCATCTACAAATGCAACCCTCATGCCTTTTGCATCCAATGCAGAGATGGAGAGTAGGTTCTTCTTGAGCCCAGGTACAAATAACGCATCTTTCATCTTCAAGGAATTTCCAGATTCTAGGTTGTAGGAGGCTTCCCTACTTCCTTTGATAGGGTATTGATAATCATCCCCAAGTTTCACTTTATGGGGTGATTCATGTTCAGAAAGATTTACAAAAGATTCTTTAAACCCAGTCATGTGTTTAGAAGCTCCACTGTCAATTAGCCAATCATTACAACCATGAGAAATAGTACCTGTGAAAGCAGAGATTAGAACATACTCTTCTTCGCTTGATGTGTCATCATCATCACTTTCTGTTCTAGCTTTCTTCCTGGG
Organism: Larix kaempferi; assembly: GCA_027924585.1. NCBI lineage: Eukaryota > Viridiplantae > Streptophyta > Pinopsida > Pinales > Pinaceae > Larix > Larix kaempferi. Next base: position 9,878,730 of record BSBM01000223.1, on the reverse strand, counting down.
AGGTTCATCATCCTCAGTAGCATGAGCATGATATCTTCTTTTGTTATTCTTCTTATTCTTGTTGAAGTTGTTGTCTTTCTTCTTCTTGGGACAATCTGCAGCAAAGTGTCCCTTCTCATTGCATGTGAAACACCTGAGATATTTCTTATCTTTATGGTAATGGTGGTGTGAATATTTCCTATTATGAGATGATTCCTTCTTGGAATTTCCTTTCCTGGCATGTGCTGTGAGTGCTTGATCTTCATTTCCCATCTTTTCTTCTCGGGCCACAAGCCTGGCTTTTTCTTGAGAGCATTCCTCCCGCAGTCTACTGAAGGAAATCAACTTCTTTCTTGCACAAATTCCTTGAATAAAGGAATCCCATCACCTAGGTAGGCCATTCAGAGTGGTCATGACAACTTCACCATTTCATCCACTTCTTCTAGTTGTTCCTTGATCTAAGAGACCCTAGAAAAATAAGATTGAATGGTTTCTCCATTCTGAAACTTTACCCCTTTCAATTGGTTCCGCGGGGTCATCTTCCGATTTATGTTCTTCCCTTCAAATAGCTTGGTCAGGGAATCAAACATCTCTTTGGGTGTCTTTAGAGATGACACATGTGGGATGAGATGGTCCTTGATAGAATTAGCAATGATCCTCTTTTCCTTGACCAAGTTCTTCTTGTGGAGGGCTTTAGCCTCTTCTTCCTCTGGGATAGGGACCTCTTCCCTTATGTAAGAGTCCAACTCATTTTCTTTCAGGATTAACCCAATCCTATACTTCCATGCTCGGAAGTTATCATCCCCTTCAAGCTTATCCTCAAGCTTGGTGTGGTGAGACATTTTAAAGAGTAATTCAAATGGAAATAGAAAAGATTTAGGTCTTACCACTTGATTTGCTGAAAACTGGATCTGGTCTCAGATTAGGGTTTGTCAGAGAAACCCTAAAAATTCAAAATGTGAATTTAAACTTTCTGAAAGGGTAGAAATATGCGCCTTGATGATCTGATCAGCCTGGTGTATTCATAATTTGAGATCTGCAAAGCTTCACCCTTCAGAAATGCCTTTTAGTCTTCCCAGGTTCACTAGGGAGGACCCTGAATTAGGGTTTGAGTTTTCTGGAGATTTACCCAGCCAAAAATCTCGATCCAAAGCTCTAAACTCCAATTTTTCCAAGGAGCTTCTAGCTATGTCTTCAGATTTCAGAAATTCCTATTTTTGGGGAAACCCTAAGTTTTAGGGCCAAAACTGAAAGTTCTCAAAACTGAATTCTGATTAGACAGAAAGTTTCACCTTGCTAAGGAGATTCAATATATCATATTGCTTTTCCAAAATCTGTGGAGAGAAACCCAATAAACAAGAAACCCTAGTTTCCGCCACTGCACAATGTCTTCTTCTCAGATTAGCTCTGATACCATGTTAATTTTCAAGCATTAATTCAATATACTCTAGGATCTTTACTGAGATAATAACATGTACAGTATATCAATGCATATCAATCATAGCAAGCATATCAATCATCATAAGATGCAAGCATAAGAGACAATAGACACATAGAGTTTTCGTTGGGAAAACCCTAAGGTGAAAAACCCCACAACTTCCTCAGAGATAGATAGAGAAATAGTACAACCAAAGTACATAGAGATAGACTCCTCCTAGCAACTGATGCTCCTCCTCACATGTGCGCCACTTTTCAAGTGATGGAAGAGTGAGTTATGAAGTGATCCAAATAGAGATCGGGAGATCTCTATTTATATTTGTCCTGACTGCCCAATAAACTTATGGGGCCGACTAGTGTAGCTTAGTACAATAACCCAATGTTAACTTAATCAGGGCCGACCCCACACATGGTGGTATAATAACCCATCGGCAAGTTACGACACTTGTCAATACAAATGATGACACTTCCGTATAGAGGAATAATAACATCTCTATAGGAGTACAATATACATAGATGAAATACATGGGTGAAATACATTCTGAAGTTACATATACATCAACAATCATCATCATCATCATCATCATCATCATCATCATAGATCCGAACAAAGGTCAAGCTGGATTGATCGATTCTCTGATCAATCAACAAAAAACATAGAGTGGAAGTCGACTCAATCAGTAGAGTTTGAACGGTTCAAATCAAAGCGAACAAGGAGATCGATTGTTAACATTTGCCAAGGTTAACAAATTTTGGTTCATCCTTGGTGCCCAGATTAACTAATTCATGTTGCATTGATGAGCTATTGGTCTTGGTATTTGCTGGCCTTTTGAACTTGCTCTGTAGATCAAACAACATATCAAGCAACCTCACCCCTTTGGGGATGAAATTTCCTTTAGCCATATCTTTCTTTTGTAATTCAGAATCGTGCTTTTCTTCATCTATCACAGCTTCTTGAAATATGTCTTCGTTTGTTAGAAAACTGATAATCTGTTCGTCATCATCAAAAACTCTGAAGTTTGTGATATTGTCAGGGACAGAAGGCCTGAAAATCAATTCAATTGAGCACTTGTTATTAGTTGGAAACAATCTGGAAGCGAATGTTGCTAATAAATCAGCTACAGAATTTTGTATTCTAGGAATAGACTCTATATTGCAATCATCAAAATGCATAATTAAATCCCATACCTCAGCCTGATAACTCCTCAAATACGGTGAAAGACAGTGAATGGTATCTCTTACCTGTCTCACAACTATTTCTGAGTCGCCATACACCTCTAGGTACTTAACATTTAAACCGATGGTTTTCTTCAATCCGTGGACTAAAGCTTTATATTTAGCAGTATTGTCAGTACAATCAAATTCTAACCTACAGGACAAAAAATACTTATTTCTTTCTGGATCCATCGGAACACAACCGGCTCTAGATCCTTCCAAATTTTTAGAACCATCAAAGTATAATGTCCAAAAAAGATCGTTTGATTCAGCTAAGTTAGTATATTTATGATCTAAGTCAGTGACTAAACTAACTATATTACAGTCAATATCATCAGTCCGAGAAAAATGAAGTAGATCGGACTGTTCATCTGATTCATGGCTAATAGTTTCAGATTGATAATTACCCAAATCGATTTCTAAGAAATAATTTCCCAAAACTGAGGATAAGAAGGTTACAGCTTCATTCTTTCCTTCTAGTTGAGTTACATTTTGTTTCATGTGCGGTTCTCTCAGAACCTTGATCTGATTCTGTCTATTTTGATATGACAACCATAAATGGAACCAATCAGTTGCAAAGTAACCATTCAACTTTGTGGACCAGTCCCTACTTAGGATTAAACCATAGGCTTTGGGAATGTCAACTACCATTATATCAATGAACTGACACACTCTAGAATCTGTTGACAACCTAATGAGGACATCTTTCATTTCCCCGATAACTTTAACAGCGGCCCTATCTAAATGAATGATCTGGGCGGGATATGGAATCGATTGGCCATTGATTTTCTTACAAATAGATAGTGGCATGACATTCGAAGATGCTCCAGAATCTACCAAACAATTGTGTACATTGTGATTGAAGATTTCAAAAGTTAAAAGGAACGGCAACGTCTGAGATTTGGATTTCCCGTCGATACTGGCCTCATTAATTTCAGGGTCTTCTTGAGTATCTGTTAATGGAGTGCTGGGTTGGGATTGAAGAGCATGCAACAGCTTGTCTCGTTGCTGGGGCAAATTGCACATATCAAATATTGAAACATTTGCCTTTACTTTCTTTATATCTTCACTGATGTCATATCCCATATCACATTCTTTTACAATTCTAGTTTGATGGTCTGTCTTATTCAATGTGACCTTTGGTTGTTGAACTATTGTTTCAATGTTAGGATGCTTGGCCGTTGTTGGGTTAGCTTTAGGCTGTGGTGGAATGACTGTTATGTGTCTTCTAGGTAATTCTTTTGAAATTTTAGGCTTGGGAATAGTCGAGCTTGGAACTGGATCTGCAATGGGACCTTTACTGCGAGTGTTAATGTTTACAACAGAGACTGGGCTTTCCACGGGATCATATTCTACCAATTCAGTTAAAGGTACCCAATCCCATAGCACCATGGTAGTGTTTGGGGATGGTTCCTCTATCTTAGGGATTGGCTCCTATGGAGGATCGTCTTGATCTGGAATCTGTGAATCCAGCATTTGGTTCATGACTAAACTCATAGAGTTAATCCATTGCGGGAAGCTCTTTTCTGAGTGCGGCTCTTGATGAAAGGTACAAAAGTGTTCCATCCCTATTTCATTTAGATTTAAAATAGGAGAAGTATTCATAGGTGGATGAGGTTGATCGTTGTCTTCCCTTTTCTTGTAGAATGGTTTGAAAGGCTTCCTAGATGTGCTAGCTGCTTTATCTTTCTCAAGATATACAATTTTATTTGACAATTTCTGCATCATCTTAACTACATTTTCCAAATATGTCGATGACTCTTCTTTATTCCTAGTAACCAGCAAGGTTTTTTTACTAGTTGTTGGTTTTGTCTCTGCATCTAAGGCATGCTTGGCAATGTTGTCTGCTTCTTCTTCTACCTTCCTAGCTTCTTCAAAATTTTCTATCAGGGTGGTTTTCTTAGATCTTTTGACGAACATTGCTATAGGCCCTTCAAGTGTTGTTGTATAATATTCAACTAAAGATTCTTCTGCTAGTTTATTTGCTTCGCTGAAATTATTCAAGAGTGTAATGAACCTTTGGTTGAAGTCTTGAACCTTTTCTTTCTTCTCCATTCTCATGGATAATAATTCTTTCATGAGTGTAGCTACAGTCTTTTGATTTCCATACTTCTTTAAGAAACATGTTTCAAATTCTTCCCAGCTGGAAATTGAGCTAGCTTGTAAGCTAACATACCAGGAAGAAACTTTCGGTTCAAATGTGTATGGGAAAATCCTACAAACTACATCTTCATGTTGTACATTTAGAAGATTATGGGCTAAATAAAAACTCTTGAGATGATCTTCAGGAGAAATGGTTTTTCCTGGGTCGAATTTGGGCAAGACTTTCTCTGGATTTTTAGGCAGATTGTGGAATGGCCCGGCTAGATTTAATGCTCCCCTTGCTCTCCAAGCAGGTACCGCCATGGTTCTATGTGGAGAATCAGGTGGAGAATCGTGTAGTGAATTAAGTGGAGTGTTCTTTGGAGTAACAAGTTCTGCAATATTTTTTGGATCTGAAAAAAAATTTGGGTTTTCAAGATCGATTTCTTTCAGGGGTTCTGTAATCTCTTCCAGAGTTAAATTTACAAGATCTTCAAAATTCTGCACAAGAATCGAATCACGGGTGTACTATCTTTCTTTTCTGGGAGTACTTTTCCTAGGGAGGAAAGTTACTGCGTTTAAACCACCTAATTGCCTAACATAAGATCGTGTATGTCTTCTTAAATCTTCTATTTCTACAAAAGGCACAGCATACAAGACTTCTTGATGTCCAAAATCAGAGATGGAGTTTTCTTGATTTGTTACTTCAAGATTTGGGTTGTCTGAAATTCCTGTTTTAAGTAGGTTTTCAGTAACATTTTTGATAATGGGAGATTTTCCTTTATCAGACAAGCACTTAAGGCCCTCCTTCTAGCACCAAAAACTGTTGATGCCCCGAAGATTGCAGCATCAAGCAGAAATGAATTATCCCCAATAAACTATCCCAATTAGATTGTCTACCGTTTGGTATGGGGAATCCGTCCGGTTAGTGGTTCCGGCTACCGTTAGATTTGGAGATTTGCTTTCTTTTACACCAGTTATGGCCCGATCCACCGTTCTTTTTTATTTTATTGTTAAGATGATGTGCAAGTACCTAAGCTAATTTAATCTAAGTGCAAAACTTGAAGCAAATCTGTATCTAAGACTGAAATAAATCTAATCTATCCTTGCAAGGAGCAAAACTGTAAATATGAGTAATGTCCTGCAAGAAGCATATAAAGATCAACAGATAGCCATTAAATCATAAAGATACATCTACAGCCATAGATTAAAGATATAAAAGATAGCTTTTAATCCATATGAAAGCATTCTATTACTCATGTTAGGAGAAACATCATTGCACAGAAAATAGTAAGATCACCCAATACATAGAAATAATTCAGAACAGTAAAGAAAGATCTCACAGTAAGATATGAATGTCACAAGAATAAATCAGCATGCATCCAACACACATTTCCAGGCAAAAGATGTCCTCTCCAGGCTCTTGTTAGGAAAAATTCATTTTCTTGGAGCAAGTGCAAAATAGTTCGTACAAGTTTAGAAAATTCCTTTTCCCTACCAAAAGTCCTTACACTATTCCTTATTCATCTATTTATAAGTTTACAAAATGCCTCTTGGGATGCCACCTGGCCTTTTACAATTTTTTTTCAAGACTTTCCAAAATTAAAACAATTCATGGGTTCTTTCTCATAACAGAAAAGGACAGTTGTCCTTGTGACTTCACGCTCTAACCATAGGGACAAAAAGAAGTAGACCAAAAACAAAACAATGCATTATGACTAGCGCATTTATCCTTGGGGTGGCGCCTCTACTGGGGATGATGTGCCCGTGCTGGTTGCTACTGCTGCTGCTACCTTCTTCTCTTCTTCTGCTATATAACTGAACCATATACCAATGTCTCTTACAACCACATTTTCTAGTGAGGGGAGCAGGATTTTCTGCAAAGTCACATGCTTACCAAGCTCCATTTCAATACCCTGAATTTCTGCCATTGCTTCCTGGTGGATCTCCTTGAGCATATGATTGTGTACTGATGATAGCCCAATGTAGTGATGAAGATCATCGGTGGCCAGCACATCAATCTTCTTTACATACTCTATTTGAATGCCCAGCTCGTCTTTCAAGTCTGATAGGCGTTGTTCTTTGCTTGGAAAATCATCCAGGGTCTGAGGAAAAACAATCTTGCACTTTTCATGCACTTCAAGAATCTTTTGATATAGGCCACTACTTTTCTCCATCGTTCCCTGGATCTTAGCTATTAGCTTGGCGCTGCAATTCCTGCAAAACTCCATAAGGGCTACATCCTCCTTAAAACCGTCCACGGATTTGAATGGGAGATGCTTAGGAAAATCTACCTTTCCTTCTCTCCACTCCATCTGACTCACAATGTTTGCTTTTACCTGAGTGTACCTTCCTTTAATCCTAATGGCTTCAGTATTAACTTCCTTCATCCTATCCAACATGGTCTTGAGCTTGCACACCTCCTCAGTAATCAGTTCTTTTGTGGCATGCATTTGACTTAAGATGTCACAGGACTGCTCATGAAAGGGAGACATATCCATCGCTCTTCTTTCTGCTTGCTCAAGCTACTCAACCATTGCATGTTTATCTACTTCTAGATGAAAAAATCTAGCTTCGGAATCATTCTTTTTTGCTTCTAGTACCATCATCTGGATTTCCAGGTGCTCCTTTTCTTCTTCCAGATGTTGATACTTATCTGACAACTCCTTGTGATCAGCAGATAGGCGATTATATTTGTTCACCACAAGATCCCTATAAGCCTGCTCGTTAGCCACAGTATGTTGCAGCATGTGAGCTCTTCTCTTTGTTGACTCAAACTCTTTGACCATGTCGATCACATTGTCTTCTGTTGCTTTTGTTGCCGACACAGCGGCGGACACCATGGCTATGGGAGCCTTATTTGTATTTTGCATAACCGTGGTTTCTCGCTGGGTGACAATATCTGCTTAGAAAAGTCTCTTTATCCTTTATTCTGACTTCAGGAACACATCCTTCCTCTTCTTATAATACACAAATTTATCCCATCAGGACACAGTATGATCTTCGGATGGGGTGAAAAGGATGATCGAGAGGTCTCTTATATGGACTTCTGGCTCCGCAAGGTGGGGTCTGCACTACCTGAAATGAGTCTATTTCCATGTCGTGGGTGCCAAAGCCACCCACCTGGGAATCTTCGTTGGCCTTAAGTTCTTCTTCAGCCTTTTGCTCTTCTTCATCTTTACACCTTCTTTCCTCTTCTTCAGTCTGCTACTGATTTTCAATTACCTCCCTCTACTCTTATTCTTGAGCTTCCTACTGCAGTCTTGCTTCTTCTGCTTCCCGCCACAACCTTGCTTCTTCAGCTTCCCTCTGCAACCTTGCTTCTTCTTCTTTCAATCTTTGTTCTTCATGGACTAGGGCCTCAGCTGCTTCCCTTTCTTTCTAGAGGTTAGCTTCTCGAGCTGTGGCAGAGCTAGAGCTAGCTCCACTGCTGTGACGACAAATATGTAATTCATTCATATTACTTATTCCCCTGAACACTTCTTCTTCAGCAGCATAGTAATGGGCATACTCAAAATGAGCATACAACTCCTTGCAGTGCTCCGCAACCTTGATCCGCCTGTCATTTCTATGGAAGATTGCCTCACCGAAGTGAAAAGCTTTCAGCTCCTTAATGAACTCTTCGGCTGCTGCAACTCCTAAGAATTTATAGGCTCCTATATAGAAAGGCAAAGGAGGGAAGGAAGCCTTATGCTGCTTATTAAGAACTCTTCCTATTCCATCAAGGAAAACTTGCCTGACTGCTTCTTTCGGGACTAAATAATTAGTGGCGTATTTTGGTAAGCTGTATGGTGGCTTAGTGCCTCCGAACATTCTGATATATGTACCTCCTCCCGAGAAGTAGAAATCTCCATAATTTTCCATGACTTCCATGGAATTCTCTAACAAGCAATTGAGCTCTTCATTGAACATCTGTTCATACAGAGGCATAATGAACTCTTCACAGATGAGATTATAGTGTGCCTTGTAATTTTGAGCCCATAGAATTTTATAGGCAGTGTATACCAAGGTGTTGGACTAATCCCATGAGCAACCTAACCTGGAGAAAGGGAGCTTTTCCAAGATGCAATCAATGAGGTATGAAGGCATATAAAACTATGATTTTTTTAGAGCCAAACCTTCTTTAGCTGCGGCCACAGTGGATGTCAAACTATCTAAGAGGATAGTAGCCCAATCAAAAACAGTTCCCTTAAATGCTATATAGTGGATTATGGGGGCCCATTGTATCCTATACACAGTTCTGTCAGGCATGCCAAAAATTCTGCTTAACATAAGGGCAATCAATCTAAAAGGAGGTCTTAGGCTCTAAACGTCATACTCATCATTGTCCCTCTTCCTTAGCTGCTTACCCGTGATTAACAACTTTTTAGCCATTTCAAAATTATTCATCTATCCCAACCATTCATCGTTCAGTGCTTGCTGGGGACGCAAGAATTTGTAGGTTGCCGCAATATAATTTGGATGAAACAAAGTGAATTCCTCTCCCTTGCTGTCCTACAACACTCTTGTTTGTGGGTTGCATGTTCCAATATCCACCCGATTACTTCTGAGCATGGGAATATCTCAAGGCGAGTAGAAGCCCTGGATATGCCAAAGGTCCTGATGTTTAGGTAGATTTGTTCTTCTTCTAATAGTACATCTGGGATATCTTGGTCCTTGATCATCCAGTAAATATCTCCCCACCGGACATCGGGAGGGACGCTCATGGTGCACTTAGTGTCTTGAAAGAGAGTTTCAGTCCTTGGCTATACTGGCTCTGGCTCCATCATTTTAGCTTTCTTTATGCTACCTTTTGGCATTGTAGCTTATCTCTGCCTAGCAACCATACGTGAATGAATATAAGATTGTAAACCATTACGTAAAATATGGCAGAAAAATAATAGAGCGAGACAGGAAGGAAGGGACTAGCATGCTAATGTATGATGTAAATTATAAGGCCGCATGCTGGGGAAGCAAACAAAACATAGATTATTCGAGAAAACATATTATAGCCATCAGACTTGATCGTTCTGGGGAGGCAATCCTGGGTTTGGAACTTTTGAAATGTTTCCGAAAAAGGTAGGCAAACGACGTACAAAAACTCATTTCCCTCCTTGTCCTTGAAGATAGGATGCCCTTCATTATAAGAGGACCTTTTGAGATGGCAACATTACCTGGGTTGGTCCTTTTAGTTTTAGGGGAAGGGTTCAAGGAATATAGAAGAAGAAAGGATTAGGTGCGTAAGCAAAAAAGGTAGGTGTAGCAGGCTTACAGTGAACCAGCATTATCTACATAAGTAAATGGCTGAGCGGGAAGAAAGAGAACATCTAATGACCAAAGCATGAGTGGTAAGCTGGCCTAGCCGGATTGGGAACTCTATGGGGCTACAGTGGCCGTAAAGTCTAAAGGATCGTCTGCTACGAGTTCCCACCGGCCATGCAATAAAATGAAAACCACCCAATAAATCTTGACGCAAAGATAAGTCAAAAATAACGGTGGAAATACTTACCTAGCAACGAAACAACGGTGAAAACGGGGTTGGCCTGGCGGAAAATGAGATGAGCTGGAGAAAATCAATTCGTGCAGCTTCAAATGGCGTTCTCCAAATCACAAACTACCAATGGGAACAATAAAACCCCCACCGCCCTTATATACAAACCTGGTACGTGTGGGCATTTAATTGGGTATATGGCGAAATTAAAACGGGGTTATTTCCACCCACTTAGCATTTATGCACAACCATCAAAAGTGGAGGGAAAAGGTGAGTCTCGTCCGCCGTTGCGGGCGAACTTTGCGAGTTTCTTCCAAAGCGCAGGCGGACTTTGTGAGTTCAAGCGCGGCATCCACTTGTTGCGGGAAATAATAGAAAGATGTTCTTTTTTTTGCGGAAAGGCTTGATGAGTTCTTCCGGAACTGACGAGCTAAAAGTTTCGCGGCGCAAGTTCTCGAGTTGATTCGCCTTTGCGGAAAGACTCGACAAGTTCTTCCGAAAATGACGGATGGGTTTGGTAAGTCTTTTCAAAAAAAGTGAATGGGAATGGCCGAGGGACTTGGTAAGAAGGCGCCCGTTGCGGCAAAATGTGACGAGTGTTTCCGTTGTTTCAGGAAAGAATTTCAAGTTCTTCCGAAGTTGCGGGTGAACATCCCAAGATCTTCCATCGTTTCGGGAGAGAATCTTGAGTTCTTCCGCCATTTCGGGAGAAAATTTTGAGATTTGACTTAGAAGAAAACTTTAACTCGAGAAGAGATCTCTCATTTGAAACAAAAAAACTAAGTGCAAAAACTTTCAAAAGGAGACTTAACTCTTTAAGCAGACTTTCTAGGAAAATACAAGGAGGGGCCCCAATATCTACAAAAAAATTTGGGGGGGTGTTGCTGCAACAACACTTTTTAATCAGCATTTGTTTTATCTTTTCCATTATTTAGTCATAGAGTAGAGTAGTATGACTTGATACTATTCTGATCTATTGGTTTAGCTAAGCTTATTTAGTTCATTTGTTGTCTTTCTGAATTTTGACTTGGTTTTTCATTTTGAAAGATCTTTCGATCTATTCTTTATTTAATATTTCTAAGGTCTAACAAGCCAAAATCTTAGGTACCATTCTACCCGAGCATATATTTTGCCACAACTCTAAGAATACCAAACCTGGTCTATAATTAAATATTAGGTGATTTCTTTGAGATAGCTCACACACCCAACAATCCTGAACAAGATTAGCTGGACAAAAAGTTTTCTCCTCAAATTTCATCATTCCTTCACTCAAACAATACATGGGAGAAAATTAGTTAGAATCCACTTCTCTAGTGTTGGTTCATAGCGATATCTACAGGCCTATGATATATAGATTCATCTGCATGCATTGTTAGCAAGGTAAAATCTACAGAAATAGTCTCTGGTCCAATTAACTTGAGCAATATTGTGTTAGCTCCCTTTGTAAGATTATGATCCTCTAATAGAAAATGAGAAGTGAGAAGTGAGTATGTGCTTCATGTTTATGTAGTGTAGTTCTTACAACAAATGAGAAGTGAGTACGTACTTCCTGTTTATGTAGTTCACCAAGTAGTTGCATATCTTACAACAAAATGAGGAGATGGCATACTTCAACATCTCTTTGGAAATTGTAATAAAGATATTTGGAGAACTAAATCTCCTGCACTATAATTTTTGAAAAGCTTTCCCAGTTTCTGAAATCCCTTGTACAATAGTATGTGCTTCATGTTTATGTAGTGTAGTTCTTACAACAAATAAGAAGTGAGTATGTACTTCATGTTTATGTAGTTCACCAAGTAGTTGCAGTTGTTACAACAAAATGAGGAGATGTCATACTTCAACGTTTCTTTGGAAATTGTAATAAAGATATTTGGAGACCTAACTCTCCTACACTATAATTTTTTAAAAGATTTACCAGTTTTTGAAATCCCTTGTACAATAGATTTTGAGAGGCCCTACTAATTTTTGAAATCCCTACTGCTTTTCCCTACTAATTGTGAGTTTCATCTTCTTCCCAAGGCCATTGAGGGACAACGGGCAAATTTCAACCGGGGGCATAAAAACCAAACCGAGCAACAAAATTTAGTTTCATTGCCTCCTCCAGGTGTGTTTAGGCAATGGCGATATGACTGCGATGCCCACACACTCACTCGGTACAATTTTCAAAATTTTAGCCTATGGTGCAGATATTGCACTACATGTCACTAAGCAAAACATTATTTTAGAAAACTGTCAAAATAGACAACTTTTGGTCCATGAAGCCACCAGAAAGGGGTGTTCTTGGTGGTACTCGGATGTCATGAATCCAACGAAATTGGCATTTTTTCCATCATATCCATGGCTTTTTGAGTTATTGTGAGTTTCATCTTGCTTCCCAAGGCCATTCAGGGACACCAGACAAATTGCAACCGAGGGTATAAAAACTAAACCAAGCAACGAAATTGAGTTTTGTTGCCTCCTGTAAATGTGTTTAGGCAAAATGACGAGATGACTGCGATGGCCACACACTCACTCGGTACATTTTTCAAAATCTTGTCCTATAGTGCAGAAATTGCATTGCACGCCACTTAACAAAAACCTAGTTTAGAAAGCCATCAAAATATACAACTTTCGGTCCACAAAGCCACTGAGAATGGGTGTCCCTAGTAGTACTCGGATGTCACGAATCCAATGGAATTGGAGTTTTGTCCATTAGAGCCATATTTTTCGAGTTATTGCGAGTTTCATCTTGCTTGCCAAGGCCATTCAGGGACACCAGGAAAAATTCAACTGGGGGCATAAAAACCAAACCGAGCAACGAAATTTAGTTTAGTTGCCCCCTCCATGTTTTTTTTGGAAAGGACGAGATGACTGTGATGCCCACACACTCACTTAGTACATTTTTCAAAATTTTATCCTATGGTGCAGATATTGCACTACATGTCACTAAGAAAAACACTATTCTATAAAACCATCAAAATAGACAACTTTTGATCCATGAAGCCACTATACAGGGGTGTCCCTCGTGGTATACAGATGTCACGAATCCAACAGAATTGATAGATTGTCCATCAGAGCCACGGTTTTCAAATTATTGCGAGTCTCATCTTGCTTCCCAAGGTCATTCAGGGACACTAGGCAAATTGCAACCGGAGGTATAAAAACCAAACGGAGCAACGAACTTGATTTTTGTTCCCTCCTACAAGTGTGTTTGGGAAAGGAAGAGATGACTGCGATGCCCACACACTCACTCGGTACATTTTTCAAAATCTTAGCCTATCGTGCAAAAATTGCATTGCACGTCACTTGGCAAAACCCTAGTTTAGAAAACCAACAAAATATACAACTTTCGGTCCATGAAGCCACCAGGAAGGGGTGTCCTTAGTAGTACTCGAATGTCATGAATCCAACGAAATAGACGGTTTTTTCCGTCGGAGCCATAATTTTTTATTTATTGTGAGTTTTGTCTCGCTTCCCAAGGCCATTTAGGGACACCAAACAAATTTCAACCGGGGGCATAAAAACCAAACCGAGCAACGAAATTAAGTTTTGTTGCCTCCTGCAAGCGTGTTTGGGAAAGGAAAATATGACTGCGATGCCCACGCACTCACTTGGCACATTTTTCAAAATCTTAGCATATCGTGCAGAAAGTGCATTGCACGTCACTTAGCAAAACCCTAGTTTAGAAAACCATCAAAATAGACAACTTTTGGTCCATGAAGCCACATGACAAGGGTGTCCATAGTGATACCCATATGTCACGAATCCAAGGAAATTGACGATTTGTCCATCGGATCCAGGGTTTTCAATTTATTGCGAGTTTCATCTTGCTTCCCACGACCATTCAGGGAAACAAGACAAATTTCAACAAGTAGCATAAAAACCAAACCGAGCAATGGAATTGAGTTATGTTACATCTTGCAGGTGTATTTAGTAAATGGCGAGAGGACCACGATGCCCATGCACTCACTTGGCACATTTAGAACATCTTATCCCATCATGCAGAAGTTGCACTACACATATTTGATCAAAACCCTAGTGTAGAAAACCATCAAAATAAATAATGTTTGGTCCATGAAGTCACCGGACAAGGGTGTCCGTAGAGGTGTTCGGATGTCAAGAATCCATTGAAACTGACGATTTTCCCATCTAAGCCTCATTTTTTTATTGCAAATTTCAACTCTCTTGCCAAGGCCATTATGGGATACCAGGCGAAAATTCAACCAGGGGCATAAAAACCAATCCAAGTAACGAAATTGAGTTATGTTGCCTCCTGCAAGTACTTGGATAACATGAATCCAATGGAGCTTTGTAAGCTTTGCGATTATTATACCAATTATATGATTAATATGTTAAAAACTATATTTATAATAATATTCTTTTAGCCATGTTTACGAGGAGATACTATCAAGCATGTTATATTAAATTTACTTTTAGATTAAAAATGTAAACAATTCATGAACTTGATTGAGAGATGAAAACCATGGTTAATATGCTCTTAAAGATATAGATTGAATAACATGTTATATATAGAGATTTAATGATATAACAACTTTAGGAAAAAAAATGGTTCAAAGCGAATAATATATGTGATATCATATTTTTCTTCACTTTATATATAATCATCAGGATATCTATTTTTCCTTTCCTCTATGTCTTGTTCTGTTGTGATATGAAAATTTATGGTGTACATGTGTGTATGTGTGAGTGTGCACAGTTGTGGATACACTTTATATGTGTGGTTACTATCTGTTGATGAGATGATGTTTATATTCATGGTTGGAAAACTCATGAGGATACATAAATTATCACACTAATATTTGCAATATAACACAAAAATGCATCATATAATGAAATTAATACTAATGTTTTAAATTGATTATTTCTTGTTGTTTGCAAAAAAATGGTGAAGATGACTCCTTAGATGATCTAGATTATGTTGTCACCAATGTACCAGAGAAAGATATTGTTGATAATGATGTAAATGGATTAGATGAAAATGATGATGAATATGATGTTGGAATAGATGAGGATGATGAGGATGATGAGGATGATGATGGTGGTGGTGGTGGTGGTGATGATGATGATGATGATGATGGTAGCCATTGATGTTATTATTGAGATTGTGGATATTTATTGCTTTCTCGATGCTACTAGACACATATTGTTATTTTGTGATGAACCAAGTTCATATTAAATTTTGGGTCATTTTGATTTGTATGGTGGATTTATGTTGACGTATAAACTTTGATTTCCCTTGATCATTTTGACATTTCTATATATGGATATTAAAAAAGGTATTTCTTGTGATATTGGTATTTTCACTATATACATTGTTCACTTTTTCTTTTAACCTTAATATGATGATCTATATGATAGGTTATTGATGTGATGATGTTTTATAATTTCACTTCTTTTGATGAAATATAATGGTGATGTTATCATTATTGTATTGTAAATTTATCTATATTGGAAGTTGTCGATGATATTTTCATGGAAAATTAATATATATGATGATGTTACTACTTTGGATAAATGTTGTTTGTATTTCTTCATAAAGGCTATGCAATTAATTTCAATAATAGTATCTACAATTAATTTGAATGTTTCATTATGTTATTTCAGAACTATGAAGTAAATAATATATGAGAACTATTGAAATTAATGAAATAATTATAATAATTTGATATAATAAATAGATTAGCACACAATTGGATATAGTTGTAGGTGTTAAATAGAAAGCCTAATGTGGTGCTAATAAGGAAGCAAAACTAGGAGCTAAAATGGAAGCACACTATGCCATAGATCTAGAAGCAACATTGGATGTAATACCTAGTGCTAAGTTGGAAGTCAATTCTGATGCTATTTTGGACATCAAAGTAGAATCCAAACCAGAAGCTAAACCAGTGGCCAACAAAGAAGCAAAATTAGATGCTTAATGGGAAGCTAAATGCGACGTTCATGAGGAAGAAAAACAAGAAGAAATTCAATGAGCTAAACGGGAAGCAAAATGTGGCACTATTGTGGGAGTAAAAATGGACGCTAAATTGGGCGCTAAAGTGGTAGCAAAACATGGTGCTAATGTTGACATCAATAGATATGCAAAACTAGGCGTTAAAGAGGATGCAACACTTGACGCTAATGAGGAAGCCAAACATGGCGTTGATATGGTGGCAAAATAAGATGTTACTTTGGATGCAAAACATGGCGCTACATAGGAAGCAAAATATGGTGCAACAATAGAAGAAAAATGTGGCGCCATTTTGGTAGCAAAACATGATGCAAAAAATGAAGCAAAAATTGGTACAAAATTAGAAGCGAAAATTGGTGCATATTGGAAGTAAAACGTGGTGCAAAATGGGATGCTAAAGAGGTAGCACATATGGATGCAATATTGGATGCTAATTTGGATGCAAATATGGCACGAATGTAGATGCAAACATAAATGCTAACATGACACTTTTAAGGATGCAAATAGGGTGCTAATGGGGACGTCATTTAGGAAGTAAAAGAGGACGTTCTCTAGGAAGCAAAATATGATGTTATTTAGGAAGCAAACATCAACGTCGTTTAGGAAGCAAAATTGGACACTATTCTGGAAGCAAAAAAATGGGTGATATTTTAGACATCATAAAGGATGCTATCTAGGAAGCAAAAAAGGAGGCTATTTTAGACTCTTTACAATTTGTCCATGACGCGTCCCATTTAGCGTCTACTTCGACCACTCAATGGAAACAAATTTTACACTAAAAAGGGACGCTAAATGGGACGTTAATTCCAAGATTTGTTGTAGTGATATATACGTTCATATCTTTAACCTGGTACTTACCTAATTGGTCCAACATACATGATTAATTATATTTAGCTATATGTCGTTATATATAAAAGACATAATTATCATGCACGAAACAAAGAAATGAAATATTTAGTGATTAGACATTCAAGTAAAAAAATAAAATTAATTAAATACCAAGAACAATCATCGCCAACATTGTATGCTCTCTCTTGATCGACATCCAAGGAGGAAGGTTATTGTTTATAAAAAAAATAGGCCACATTGAGTAGGTAGAACAAAGCTCTCCAAATGGATTGACACCCGTCAGCTTCCAACGAAAGTTTAACATTACGAGGTTCTTCTTTGAAAATTGGCCACTTTTCTTCGATGTGCCTCAATGCAGAACCATTTGCAGGCATTCGAAGAACATCGTCTCGACTTATGTTCTTTGCATGGAAATCCATAAACTATGCTATACTTTGACACTTGAATAACCGTTGTAAACGTGGAATTATTGGAATATAACGAAGAACTTTGTGAGGCACCTTTTTTGTCACTTTATCAATTTGATACCCACTTGTTTGACATTGTGGGCATCCATTTTCTAATGCATATTGTCCATAGTATATGATATGATCATTAGGACGTGCATCAATAGCTTGGTACTCCATTCCAAATTCTTTCATAATCACAAATATCTCTCGATATGTGCGTGGTAAAATATTTGACGTTGGTAATACAAATTCACCTAACAATCTACAAAATTCAAAAGAATAAGTCGATGTAAACAATATTAATCATCAATATCACATCCATACTTTACAAATTAGATAACAATAGCAATATAGGAAAAAAGACAACCCTTTATGTACATGTGAACATGCAGACATAAATAATTAATAAATTACATACCTTAGTATATGTGTGAGACAGGTGTTTGATAAACCATTCAAAACCTTCAAGTTCACTAACAACAATATAGCAGATAGAAGATTTTTTTTTGAGCCTTCATAAAGAGGTTGACGTGACTTCTCGAGTAGAGGATCAACATCATGACTATCATCCTGGTTGTCCTCATCCATTGGAGCAAATGTGTCTTGGATCAATCTATGTATCTCATCTTCCTGAATTGTATCACTAACATTATCTCCATCCACATCATCATGAAGAACTTGATCAGCTTCAATATTCCGATCTAGATGTTCGTCACCCTGTAAATGAGTATTTCTGCTAGTACTTGGAAAATAAGTCTCTGGAGGGCAACATTTTGGAGGCATTGTCTATATATTTACGAACAACATAGTAAAATTAGTGTGTATGGAACATATAATAAAACGATAAGACATTTTACTGAAATTCATGACAGGATGACTATTACAGAGAATACATTAAAAATTGAATAACCTCTTACCAAGGGACGATATTCATAACCCCCTTCGGCGTTCCCCTTCTCCCTACAATTTCTTTCAGCTATTGTTATTAAAATTCATCTTCTTTGCAAGCCCCTACAATCAGAGCAAGGGAAATAACATTTTCCATCTCCCCTCGCCTCTAATGCCGCTCTAAACTGAGCAAGCTTCCTTGCATTTTCATTCATAGTGACAAATCCTTGTAGTGACAAGTAATTGTCTTACGTCCTACACCATACAAAACAGTAACTTGTAAAATACATTAGATATAAGTATATTTCTAAATACAATATATTATATACCAAATTCTATAAAGAACATGAAGACTGAAGTTTTCATTGATGCCAACAAGTGTTGTGCAATGGCCTTTGATTTACTCGCAAGGAGACCTTGATAGTTTGGGCATTGGAACACTAGGTGGCCCAAATGGTCCAAATGAAAGATGTCCTTGATGCATGCTTACCTTTTATGAATTTACCATATGATTGTTGAGGATGGGTACTCTCTCTAGTTTTAGATATGGTTGATAAAGAATGTATTTAGGAAACACTTGTTGTTGGTATCTGATTGTATGGCTTATATTATTGGACAAACATACAAGAGAAAACAAAGAACAAGGGTGGCAGAACCATGTGACACAGTTGAAGCTCACAGTTCAAGTGTTGAAGAATATTCCAAGGAAATCACAAGCATAACTGGAAGTTCTTGGATACTACTGAGGTGGTTTTCAATTCTGATTTCGGGTTTAATAGAACTATAGAAAAAATAAGAGGTTTAATTAGTAATTCATATATAATCATTGTATGCAAATCCTATAAAAACATGTAAGTATAACTAATTAATCACAAGAAATATATGTAGCAATACTAAATATAAAAAAAATATAAAATTAAATTTCATTCAAACATGCAAAAAATCCTGAATTTTTTTTTTCTTAACATATAGACAAAAAAATATAAAAATACTAACCTTGCAAGTTCAAAATCCGAGCAATGTAGAATATCCGAGCTCAAACAATCACCATGAAATTTGTCGCAAGTTGAAAATCCGGGCTCAATCAATCACCAGGAGCCTTGTCGCAACTATACTAGCAAATGTGTCGAAAATTGCCTTAAAGTATGTATTTACTGATCGACGATCATCTCTATATCGACGAAAATGCATGAGTTGACCCACGCGTAAAAAGCCAAGAGTCGTACTTGGAAACTGGCATTGGTTTGGCAGGTGTGCAAAGATGGCAATAAGTCGTCGATATAGAGATGTAGGTTTGTTGAAACGTAAAAAACATCGATATTGCCATGGTTTTTCCGCCATGATAAAAAAAAAAATGAGAAGGCATATTAAATTTCATTGTATTTTTCCATGAATTTTCGAAATGTGGAAATATTTCGTTGAAAAATCCGCCCAAATGTACTAGTGAATGATGATTTTCCTCCAAGAGAGTATTTTAATGGGATTGATAATGTTCCTCCCCTAAGCAATGATTTTGATGGCACTGATGGTGATTTTCCTCCAAGCGAGGATTTTAATGGGACTAATAATGTTTCTCCTTCAAGCAAGGATTTTGATGGCACTGATGATGATTTTCCTCCAAGCGAGGATTTTAATGGGACTAATAGTGTTTCTCCTCCAAGCAAGGATTTTGATGGCACAGATAATGATTTTGGTGAGTATAAAGGCAATAACAATGTTGAAGATGATTTTCCTCCCAGTCAAGATTTTGATGGCTCTAATGATTATTTTCCTCCAAGCGAGGATTTTAATGGGATAGATGATGCTTTTGGTGAGGATAAAGGAAACAACAATGTTGAATATGATTTTCCTCTCAGCTAGGATTTTGATGGATCTAATGATGATTTTCCTCCAAGTGAGGATTTTAATGGGAAAAATGATGATTTTGGTGAGGATGAAGGCACCAATAATGGTGAAGATGATTTTCCTCCAAGCGAGGATTTTAATGGCAGCAATGATGATATTCCTCCAAGCGAGGATTTTAATGGCAGCAATGATGATATTCCTCCAAGCAAGGATTTTAATGGCAACAATGATGATATTCCTCCAAGCGATGATTTTAATGGGACGGATGATGATTTTGGTGTGGATGAGGGCAACAATAATGGTGAAGATGAATTTCCTCCACGCGAGGATTTTGATGGCACCTATGATGATTTTCCTCCAAGCGAGGATTTTGATGGCACTGATGATGAATTTCCTCCAAGCGAGGATTTGAAAGGGACAGAAGATGATTCTGGTGAGGATGAAGGCACCAATAATGGTGAAGGTTATTTTCCTCCAAGCAAATATTTTGATGGCATTGATGATGATTTTCCTCCAAGCGAGGATTTTAATGGGACAGATGATGATTTTGGTGATGATGAACCCGCCAATGATGTTGATTTAACCTCAAGTGATAAACTTGATGCTGATAAGGATAATCATTCTCCTACTAATTTTGGTGATGATAATCTCAATGAGAGGGATGATATTCCTCATAGTGAGGATATTCATTCTAATGAGGATGATTTAATGGTTCCTGAAACGCAAAGGAAAAAAAAATTGGAATAAATATCTATTACGAAAGCTCATCAATGTTTTGTTTTTATTTTATTTGTAGATTTTGTTGTTAAATAACTTCAAGCACATCGCAATCAACAATCAGTTGAATAGAAAACGTTATATAAACATCGCAAGAAGTGTTATGATGAACCACATAAGTATATGGGTTTGATAATTGATGGCATGGATAAAAAAAAAACACTTTTGCCACATTTTGTTCGTGTACCAAAGAATTTAAAGGAGGAGAATTTTATTCAGTTTCACTTGATTGGTTGTATGGTTTTTAATGTTCAAATGTCTCCAAGGGTTTACTTTAAAACTCCCAATATTCATAATGATGCAAATATGACCATTACCATAATTCACCATGTGCTGACTCATTGGTCTAGTAATCTTCCTCAGGTTATATATCTGCAATTGGACAACACCAGCCGGGAAAACAAAAATCAGATCGTGTTTGTTTATCTGAACATGCTTGTTGAATTGGGAATTTTTCAAAAGGTTAAAGTTGGTTTCCTTCTTGTTGGGCATACACATGACCATATTGATCAAATGTTTATCTGTTTTGCAGTGACATTGGGGAAGAATAATGTTGGGATCCTACCATCATTAAATGAAATTATTAGAAAAAACATATAGTCTAGATCCTGTTGTGCTAACATTGGAGGAAACTATTGACATGCGAAGATTTATTTTGGGATCGCATGGTGAAGAAAGGTGCATTGAGAAACTTAATGACATTAGCTTCAACATCAATTTCGTATAAAAAATATTGATGGGAAAACACTACTATGGGGTAAGGAGTACTCAACAAGTGAAGAATGGGGGCCTACATCAGGTTTAGCATTTCTGATATTCATCCCAAGTCATCAAATGTATGCTTCAAAGTTATTGTTGTTGCAATTAAATTTTGAGATTCAAAATGTACGGTGGCACAATAGAGATGTTGATTCTTCTCAATGCTTGGAAGAAATAAAAAAGTCTATCAAAGATACATATGACTATTTTGATGTTGTTGATTCTGTTTGGTGGGAGTCATTTTTCATGGAGCAAAATCACATCATTTCAAACTCTACAAATGGAGATATTTTTTTGAAGACTCCATTTAGTTGGCCATAAAGTATGTCAAATGAAAATGAGGAGATAAATATTGAACCTGAAGGTGTTGAGTCTTCTCAACCAGAAGAAAGGGAAATGTACATTGGGTCTAGAAGATCGTTTGCACGGTGTGAGGCGTTGGAAGACCTTTATAGAGGCTCAGTACAATATATGAAGGAGGGTTGCATGATTTCAATTTTGGCCACAAAATATCCACGTGGTTATCCATTCTGGATTGCAAAAGTTATGAAGGTCAATAAAGAAAATGAAGAAGTTATATCTATTGAAGTACATTGGTATGAAACAGACACACACCCATTTGTGTGTACAAGCCAGAGATGGTGATTGAGAAAAAGGTTTGCAAAAAGAGAAAAAGAAAGGGTCAAAATGTAAATCATCGTCGCATAGACATTTTGAAAATAGAGGATGTTGAAATACTAGTTTATGAGCTCCAGTTGACAAGGAAACACACTCTTCACTCCAAGACTATAGATATTATCAAAATATTGTTGGCACCAGAAATAGTTGCAACATGGGAGTCTACTAAACCAAGGCGTAGATCTAGAAGGAATATGGCATATGAAATGTTAGGCGTGCATGAAGATTTAGATGGTGCACTCATTGATAGTAGAGAAGAATACAGGTCATCTATATCTTCATCCAGTCATTCATCTGAAGAAAATGTAGCTTCTGATGGTGTGCCAGAATCCATGTGTTGATTTGAATATTTACACATGAAACATTTTGTCTTTTTTATTAATATGTCATTGTTTGTATGGCAACTCTAAAGGAGTGCTTGAATTTTGATATGAATTACTTTAGTACATCTAATGGTTTAATATATGATTTTATGATGAATATCTTAAATGTTTTATTTTATATGAAAAGAGTGGTCAAATTGTTTCTTGAATAATTTGTGTTTAACTCAATGCAAGTTTTATATAGTGTTACTAACAGATTAAATAAGCACAATTTTCAATTATGATAAAATCATAAAAATTGCCATTTTTTGAAAAAGTGTGCCACCGGTAGCATTAGTTTTCAATTTAGAGCTTGATTTTAAGGTTTTTGCAAACAACAATAACAAATGTTTTGGTGAACATTGCAATATTTTTGACCCCAAATCAAAAAGTGGTGCTGCCGGTAGCACCACTTTTTGATTTGGGGTTGTTTTTTGGTGTTTTTTATGCAAAAATATAGGATTTTATGGCTAAAGTTCTCGTTTTGAGTATAAAGTTCTCGTCAAGTTGTATAACTAACTATGCAACCTTCACCAATTTAGACACAAGCGTGGCTCTGGTACTGTGATTTAGATCCGCCATTTTCTCTTTGTAAGATTATGTCACTACAATATGATCCATACACTATCATGATTCATTCAATCTTGGTTTGCTGACATACCTCATCATGTGCCATGTTATTAGTGTGGAGCTTTTACAACTATTCAATATTTTAATACTTGCAAGAACCATAACACAATTGGATCTTTTAATTGATATTAATCCATAATTTAACATGTTGACTCACCAAATCATCGATCAAACAATGTGCCACATGCATAACAAGGTGATAAAAATATTTTAAAACGTCAAGGTAGGTCAATTTCCTGCATGTGACGAGTATTTCACACTTGAGTAATTTTAAAATAAGTTTCATCCCTTGGTAGAAAATGCTCTACATTGTTTTTCCCCAAAATCCAATTTTTCCCATAATGGGGAATGAAACTCTTACCTCCAACATCAAAGACCATTACTTCTTGGGGGAACTATTTATCTATGTCGTAACACCTTTTTGGTCCACGATAGGTCTCCCTAAGTACTTAATGAAACAAAAATGTAGATCCCTGTTGGGTTTTGTCATTTTTTTCCACACATAATTGATCCTTGACTCTCATCATATTCTCTCATGTCAACCATGTGTGATATGCCTTCCTAATGTGATATAGATTCTACATCAACATAGATCAACATACATTATAGTCTAGCCATGTCAACAAAATATTATAATTGAATCAATCAATGTGCTTGCCATCTCTATTGATCAAAGTTGACTAATTGCATGCACTCTCCAAACGATGCCTTCTTATTAATTTAATGCATGACAAACTTATGCATCCCTGAAGGAATTAAATAGTATTTCCCTTCTAGCTATAAATTGATGAGTGCTCCATTCATTTTAGCATCAATTTTTTTCCATCGAAAACATCACTATTTCTCTTAATCTAATAATACAATTTCTTAGATACTCAAATAATATTCTTACTAGCTTCTTTTATTTGATCTTTCCCCTACTTATACTTATAAGTCATACTTTAAAGACTACCCTTAAAAAAAGTGTTTAATCTATAAACATTAAAGTTAATTTTATCAATAAAACTAATCATCATTAAATTGCATCAAATCTATTATATGGATTCCTTATAAACCATCATCTCAGTACCATTGCACTACTTTCATCTCAATTTTTATAATAATCTTAATATTGTTTCACCACAACAATTAAGTCATAAAATATTATGACAATCTCATATTACATGTGAACTCACCATTTTTTTTATTGCTATCTTAAAAGTTTTTACTCTCTTATAATTCTATAAAAGTGCATTGGTGTGTAGATTTGTTAGATGGCAATTCCATTTTCCTCCTATCTCACTATAAATATATGCCAAATTAACTTGGAAAGCATATGCTCTTATCCTAATAGTTTTTACTGTCTTATAATTGTATAAAATTGCATTGGTGTGTAGATTTGTTAGATGGCAATTCCATTTTCCTCATACCTCAGTGTAAATATATGCCAAATTAACTTGGAAAGCATATGCTCTTATCCCAATACTCAATGTTGTTGAGAGTGGGTAGGAAAATGGCCCATTCAACGAGAGAGCCCAAGAAAGCGAATTAGAAACTTTTATGGTGCATGTCCACCTAATCAGGTTGTAATATATTCATGGTGCATGCTTTTTGAGATGAAAAAGGAAAATTTGCCTGGAATTAAAAAACAATAATATACTCATCCGATATGCTTTTTGAGATGAAAAAGCAAAGTTGGCCGAGAATTAAAAAATAATAAACAATATTGTTACATTATTCCATATAAAGGTGGCATGTTTTAATGAGAGTTGTAAACCACATTGGTGTATTTTAGTATTTCTAAGAAAGCCAACCATGAATAGAAATATGCTTGCTTCTAGAAAAGGGTGCTTATAACCCAAAATGGGAAGCTTTTTTTAATCTACTATGGGTATTGGTGATTATTAAAAGTACCGGCTTTGCTTAGTTTCTTTATGTCCTTGATTTATCCCAATTCTTTAACCTTTATTAACTTAATTTAAATATTAAAAAATCATAATTTAATGTAATTATTATATTAACGCTAGAGCACGATCCCATGCAACTACTTTACAAAGTCCATAGATAAAATAAATGTTTTGAAAAAGCAAAATCAAAACTCGAGAATATGTTATTTTGGGGATTTTGCAATGTAGTGTATGTATATGTATGTATACATGAGTCATGAATCCTTAATGTAATAAATTTAACTTAATAAATTGTATCAACTATTTATAAAAATGAAACTTACTATTATTGTAAATGGATAATTATAATAATTTTAGTAACAGTTGGTGTAGATAAGTGTATACAACATTAGCACCTTCTACCTGCCTCAGCATAGACTAATTGCATACTTTGATGGGGCTGCTTGTGATGGACTTTGTGCAGTGGGTGGAGTGATTTACTTAAATGAAGATCACTATTTTACCTTGAAATTGAATTGTGGGTGAGGGACAAAAATGAATTCAGAATTACTTGCTCTTTGGTGTGTGCTTATTGTTGCTCATAGCTTCGGTCTACCGGATCTAGCAATCTTTGGCGACTCAAGGGTGACCATAAAATGGGCCAAAGGAGAATATAACTTAAATGTCATATCTCTCTATCAGTGGTGTTACAGAATTAAAAAACAGATTCAACTTTTTGATAACATATCCTTCGATCACATCTATCAACAACATAACTTCATAGCCGATGCATTATCCAAAGATGCATACACAGGAGTAGAAAGGAAAATACTATGGGAAGAACTCCAGGAATCCAAGAGGACTGATTTTGGTTCAGTTCAGATTTTAGATATTTAAATTGCAAAAGTATTGTATGGTTTTTTTTGTAATTTTGATGAGTTGTGTCTGACAACAATGTATGGATAGTGGATCAACAGATTGTGATGTAACATATATTAGCATATAATTGATTATAAGTCATGCTCAGGCTTATATATTTTGTACTATTTGATTCATTTTAATGAATATCAATAATATGGTTTTTTTCACTGAAAAAAAAAAGTATATTTAATTTAAAAGGATTTGAATTGAGTATTAATAAACATTGAACTAGCTAAATACTTAATAGTATTTAATTATGTTATTAATAATATTATGTTATTTTAGGGATTCTCAAACAATGCAAATATTTGGTGAACATTATCCACAAAGAGTTGAGCATTTAATGTTTCATGAGATGGTGTATACAGTGTTGGATTTGAAGTAATTCAGAATCCGTGTATACACCCCACTCAACATTGAATGTTGCTTTGTAAGGCACGAATATTGTTTGCCAAGCATTTTAATGTTAAGAATATATGAGCAATCAAGTAAGCAATGTGTAGGAGTTTGCAACCATTCTAAGGGTTTTGAGGTTGCACCATTGTACTTGGTTGGAACTTGGATGTATGGACATTATTGCATCCAACATGGAAAGCAATATATGTAAAGGAGGATAAACATTTTACATTTTCAATCTTTTATAATTTTCCACTAAGGTAATGTTTACAAAATTTCAAATTTAGATTAGTGAAATTATTATTTTTAAGGAAAAAATAAAATCAACACCATCCAAAACCCTATTAATAGGGAAGTATGCAATATGATGGGGTGGTACAACAAGTTTGGCATACGATTGTCTGCTGGAATATACAGCCGATGGGGTGGTGATCGAGGTTGGTAAGTTGTTATGGAGTAACAAATTTTCGTTAAAAATCGGTTGCTTCATCTGGATTTGTATGCAGAATAAGATCATGACTTGGTCGAATCTGCAGCGTTGTGGTTTTTGTGGACCCGGGATGCGTATCTTGTGCAGGGATGCTTCTGAAGATATTGAACATTTATTTGGTAGATGTAAGTTCTTCCAGAAGCTGTGGGCATTACTCAGAGTTAGAAGGCAGAAGCTCCCAGTATGGGA
Source organism: Larix kaempferi (assembly GCA_027924585.1). Classification (NCBI taxonomy): domain Eukaryota; kingdom Viridiplantae; phylum Streptophyta; class Pinopsida; order Pinales; family Pinaceae; genus Larix; species Larix kaempferi. The sequence goes on along the minus strand of BSBM01000223.1, from coordinate 9,851,499 downwards.
GAGTGAGTCTGTATATGACAATTTATCTGTCTACTTTGAGAGTTCAGTTGTTGATGCCTACATTGTTTTTCATACTCTTTGGGAAGTTTGGCGGGCACGGAATGGTTTGTTGTTTCGTGGTTATAGACCACGTGAGGATCTTATTGTTGCTAGAATTTGTGCTTGGCAGTCTTCTGTTGACTTGGCCTTTGGTCGTGATCTTATATGTGCGCCCCAGTTTATGGAAGATCATTTCACATACCCTTTCAGTTTCTTCAATGGTGCAGCTCAGAATGGGATTTGTAGAGTAGGTATGGTTATTAAACTTTCCAGTTTGCATTATTATCATATCCATATGAAAGCTAGATGCAGTTCGAACATGAAGGCGGAACTTGTGGCCTTGTGGGGGCTCCTTTGGTTTGCTTCTATGAAGGATTGGAAGAGCAAGAAGGCGGTAGGGCGAACGTAATGTAGAAAATTGTATAAATGTAATGTAAGAGATGCTAAAATGAATGCAATTGGTTGGCTTAAGTATGCCTGTCTTGCACCTTTTCACCAAAGGGCATGACTATTAATATTAATTATATTTGATTTTAATTTATATTATTTTATTGTTACATTGCCTTCCCCTTAAGGGAAGCTTTGTCTTCAAAGCTTATTTGACGACAATGATTACGTGAACTGTCGCATCGTCTCTGATGTGGACACTTGTATGGTTTGCTACTGGCGGGTTTTGTCCTTGGTTCTATTTCGATTATGTTTTCGATTTTTCTGTTTGGTGGGAGCTCCATAGGTAGCTTTTGAAACACCTTGCGATGTTTTTGAATAAGCTTTTGTATCTCTGGTTGTTTGTCCATATCTCCTTTACTTGTTAGAAGCTTCATTTCTTGACATTGAAGTATGAGCGTCGGTGCGTCCTTCCAAAGTAGCTTTTCCATCTGATGTGATGTAACCAGCTGTGTCGAAGGTGGTTGGAACCCATATAATTTATGTGTTTTCCCGAACACATGGAATTCAATAAAATGTTCTTGGTGATTTGCAGAGTATGTACCTAAGGTTTGTAACCATTGTATTCCTAATACTACGTCGATTTCTCCCAGCAGTACCGCAAAAAAAATCTGATTCTAAGTTATACTCTTGTATTTGTAACTTGACTTGGTGACATTTCCCTACATTATCAACCTTCTTGCCATCTGATACCATAACCTTCATGTTAGGTACTGGAAAAACAAATAGGTTAAATACCTTAGCAAGGTTGACATTAATGAAGTTATGGGTGCTGCCAGAGTCGATTAGAACTCTGACGTTATTCTTTTTTATATGTCCTCTAAGCTTCAATGTTTGCAGTTGGGAGATTCTGGTAATAGCGACTAATGAGATTTGTGGGGTGTCGTCCTCAAGTTCTGTGTGGTAGTCTTGTTGACTCTTCGCATCGTTCTCAAATGGTTCCTTAACTTCCAACTCCAGTTCATAGGCATACAATTTCTTTTGTAAGCATCTGTGCTTAGGATCCCATTTGTCTCCACAGAACTTACATTTCCCTCCTTTTATTCTCTAGGCCTCTAAACTGGGCTTCGCTCCTTCTCTAAGTTGAGGCGGTGTATATCTTGGATTTCATGTGTATGCTGATTGGAGGGGGTTCTTTTTGGAGTTGTCTTGGTCGAAATTTGTATGAACGGATTTGCTTTCAATAATCCTGGCTTTACATCGTGCTTCCTCCATGGTAGCGATGTTATGTAACTCTATTTCATCACGGATGTGTTGTTTTAGGCCGTGTATGTAGGTCTATAGTCATTGGTCATCGATTAACTCTGGAACTTGAGTCGACAGCGCTTCCCACTCACAGGTGTACTCATCGACACTGCTTTTCTATTGTAACCTTGTGATTTTGGCAAAGAAGTCTTTTTCTTCAACGCCTTGGAATCTTTTAATGAGGTCGTTCTTGAAACCAACCCAGTTGTGAGAACCGATTCTTGCAGTTTTCTTCCACCATACGTACCAGTTGTAAGCGTTTCCTTCTAGATGCATGGAGGCATATTTAATTTTCTCCTCTTCATAATGGATATTGTGGATGTCTAAGTATTCCTCGGCTTTGTTAATCCACGCTATGCATTGTCGTTCATCCTCGTCGTATTTGGGTAGCTCGACTTTCACCCGTATTTGGCATCCTTGTGTATATGAGAATGATGACGGCATGTTGAAAGGATCCGACTGCTAGTGTTCTGGGAGAGTTTGGATGCGGATCTTTTGGTAATGGTAATCGGTCCAAGATGGCGTTTAAAACTGCCTGATTTTTCTTTTGGTCTTCTTGTAGAATGCGAACGGTGTTCTCTATTCGTGACGTGATTTGTGTCCAAGTTGCTGTCAAATCGTCACTGGTTTGATTGATCTTTGCCTGGAGTTCCTCATAGTTCTTGTTAATTTTCTCATTGATTGAATCGAACTGGGCGTTTAATTCACTCATTGATCTGGTGATTGGTGGAATCTTCTCGGCACTGAACGTGGATTTATTTTTATTTGTTGTACGAAGCCAACCCGCCACGATTTTTTTTTTTAATTAATAATAATATTAATAAACACTAGTATTAATAAATATTATTAGTATTAGGGTATTAAAACAAAAAAATTTGACAGGCGACGGTGGGAAGGATGATGGTGGCGGAAGGGAGGAAGGTGGCAAATGGTGGAAGTGGTGGCCAGTGGGCGATTGGTGGACGGGAGATGGTGGCGAATGGTGGAAGTGGGCGAATGAAGTGGGCGAAGGTGGGAAGTGGGATGGATGCAGAAGATGGGGAGAGGGACGCAGAATGGTAGCGGGGTTGGCGACGGAGAACCCAAGAGTTGGGTGGTAGTTGGGTGGTGGAGAAAGGACGCGAGAGATGAAGGGAGATGGCGGGAGAATGGAGCAGGAGGGAATGGCGTGGAGCAGGAGGGGATGGCGGAGGCGTGGAGTTGTGGTGGAGCAGGAGGGGGTGGCGGGTGTGTGGGACGGCGTGGGGGTTGATGGGGAAGGGCATGAAGGAGGACGGCAGAGGGTGAGTAGGTGATGGCGGCGTGCAGGGAGACAGCGGCGATGAAGGAGGGCGTGGTGGGAGAGGGCAAGGTGGGGTGAACAGGGAGGGGTGTGAGCGAAGGAGTGGGGAGTATGAATGGAAGGGGGAGTGTGTGAGCATGGAAGGTCGTGGAGATGGAGGCGTGTGGGTGCAGTGGAGGTTGGGGTGGATGGTGGTGGTCTGGTGCCTAGAGTCGAGAGGCTCTGATACCAATGGAAGAGAAAGAAGGCAGTAAGGTGAACGTAATGTAGAAAATTGTATAAATGTAATGTAAGAGATGCTAAAATGAATACAATTGGTTGGCTTAAGTAAGCCCGTCTTGCACCTTTTCACCAAAGGGAATGACTATTAATATTAATTATATTTGATTTTAATTTATATTATTTTATTGTTACAAGGATATTGCACTCACGCACATCTTTGGGGATTCACAATGCATTATGGATTGAGTTGTGGGGAAGTAGGTTTTGAGACCACTTCTTCTCAATCATTGGATGACGAAAATTCGTGGGATGGTCATTAGCTTCAAGCATTTAACTTTCTCACATATGTTCCGTTGTTACAATGGGGAGGCTGGCAAACTTTCCAAGCTGTCCCTGGGTATCATGGATGGAAGGCTCTCTTACAACGAATATTTGGATGGTGTTCTGGTTAGTGAACACTACATTGAGTATTGACAGATGGTTTTTTGGAGTTTAGATGTCTTTTTTATTTATGGACATTTTCTCCATTGCATTTTTTGAGGATCCGATATATGTTGTATTTGGTGTCTATAGCTACTTCAACCAATTTGGCTATTATGACCTTAGGAGCCTTAAGCAATACCGTAAACAATGTTTTCTTTACATCTGAACTTTTGGTGATTTTTTATGACGAGGCATGCACATTGCCTGTTTTCATGTTATATGTAATCTTTTGTTACATCTTTTCTCTATTTTAATAAAAGGTGTTTTTTATTTACTTGAAAAAAAAAGCAATATCGACATCCAATATATAATTTCGTCTCTCTAAACAATTATTCCCACCAACTTTCAAATATGGGAAACTCTAATATCTTAATCATTTACTATATAAGTAATAAATCCTCTTTACTATCAAAAGAAGGACCATCCTCGAGGTCCCATGGGTGGCTCCCACTCCCAACCCTTCACCTGCACAAATTGAATAAGTAACTTATGGTGACTTAACCTCCACAAATACCAACTACCTTACCACTACAAACTATTTAATATATATATATATATATATATATATAATGTTTAATATATATATATATATATATATATATATAATGTCGAGACTATAGATGAAGGCAATATGGCAGGGGAAGCCCAAAAAAGTTTGTGGGACCATTCGATCTTCAAATTGGTGATGGTCAGTCAACGCGGCCATATTTGGCACCTCAGTTTAAAGTTCTTTGTCAGCAAATGGATCTTTACTGTGGCAGTCGTGATGACATGTGGTAAACGGTCATTGAAGCGTGCTATCACTTTGTTGCTTTGTGATTTTCCTAGTCGCCGAAGACAGATGTCAAGTCATGGTCGTATACCATGCCATCCACTCGTGTGAGAATGTGGCTGAGGTAGACTGCACCCAGGTGTGCCCTTCCTCCTATAAGTAGCCAACAACCCTTTGTCTACTCATTGCCTCATCATCTGCAGTTTTAGGGCATTCAGGAAGCTTTTTGCAACTGCAATCTGCTGTGCTGTGGGTTTTTATTTCTATCCACATTTCGTTCATTGATTCTGCGTTTGCATTTTAAAGCTGGCGAACACAAATATATTGAGTGTGGCCCAGGAGAAGAACAACGGGGTCGTGCGCCGGCTGTACGAGGCTCTGGGAACGGGAGATGCAGAGACGGTGCAGAGGATTTTGGCTCCCGACTTGGACTGGCGCTTCCACGGGCCCCCCTCCTGCCAGCACTTGATGCTTCTGCTCACCGGCCGCTCCACACACACTCATTTTTCCTTCGTCCCCGATTCCATCACTGCGCTCGGTCACAACCTGGTGGTGGCGGAAGGTCGCGAGGACGAATCCGTGTACTGGGTTCATGTCTGGACTCTGGAGAATGCAGGCTGCAGAGTCACTCAGCTCAGAGAGTACTTCAACACCTCCCTCGTCGTAACGGAGTGCAACCGGTCTTCCTCCTCATCTTCGTCTTCCACGTTGGCAGGGCAAGGGAAGAGACAGCGGTGTTCCGTGCCTCTGTGGGAGAGCCAGCTCATCAAATCCAATGCTAATTCTATGCCTGGCCTCGTCCTCGCTGTCTGATGATAATTATATAACTTTGCAATGTTCCCTGGCCCTGTGGGTGTTATAGTTGCAATTTAGTCTGTTTGTTTGCAGGTTTGTGGGTGTAGTAAGAGGGACCCCTTCATGCTCGTGCTTGAGATGTGTGATTGCTTTTTATAATATAATAAATACAGTTATGGTTATAGTTTGTTCTAAAAGCTTAAACGGTCAGTTAGTTTGTTAACATTACTTGGTTTGTTAGTAGGTCATTTAATGCAGCTGTAGCAGGCTTGTTGATTGTTGGACCTCAAGCTTTTTACCTGTGTTTGAGATGTGTGATTGTTTTCATGATATAATAAATACACTTATAGTTATAGTTTGTTCTAAAAGCTGATCAGTAGGTTTGTTAAAATTACTTGGTTTATTCGCAAGCTATTTAATGCAGCTGCAGCAGGTTTGTTGACCGAAAGTCTGAATCTCATTTCTCTAAAATTTATAAAATTCTAAGTAACATCCATCATCTCAATATATATTGTTCCAATTTTATTAAAAAATATTATTATATAATTTTATTGAAAAATATTATTATATTCATTATTTTAAATAATGAAATTAAAATATACATCACAATATAATATATGTTGTTCCAATTTTATTTTGTTCTAATTTTATTGAAAAAATTTATTATATTTATTAATTTAAATAATGAAATTAAAATATACATCAGCCCAACAACCTCAATCTTAAATACCTCAACCTTATACCTTATATATAGATATTAAAAAATAAAATATCTTTCTATTTATTATTTTTAATCTTATTTTATCAAAACATTATTAATTCTTAAAGACATACTCTTTCTTATCTCACTTTCACATTACATAATCTTATTTTATAAAAACACATTACATAATTTTATTTTATCAAAACATTCTTAGAAACATGCTCTTTCCTATCCCACTCTCACATTACATAATCTTATTTTATCAAAACATTCTTAGAGACATGCTCTTTCCTATCCCACTCTCACATTATATAATCTTATTTTATCAAAACATTATTAACTCGGGGAGACATGCTCTTAAAAATAGTTATGACGATTATTAACTCTTGGAGACATGCTCTTTGCTATCCAGTTTTCATATTATATAATGGATAAAAATAGTTATGACGATATATGGGGCAACTCTCAATTTTTGATAATCAACATACATCCATTTTAAAGCCGTATCTGTCAAGCACGGAGAGGGATCCAATTTCTTGAGGTGTATTTCTTTTTTTAAATTTAAACTCAAGAAATTTGATCTCTCTTGATTGATATTGATTGATAGATCCGGAATTAAGTTTTAAGTTTTTATTTTATAAACGAACATCTATTCTTTAATTATTTTTCATAATATTTTATTTTATGAACCAATATAAATTTTTTTTAACTACTTTCCATAATTTAATTTTTTTTATTTTATAAACCGATATGAAATTTTTTAATTATTTTGTTAATATCAAACTTTACATCACGATGTAACATTATTTTGTTTCACTCTGCAATGAATCCTTTGAATAGAATCTATTTTCTTTTTTTAATTTTTTTCAATGTATAAAAAATGTAATAAAACAAAGACTTTATACAATCAAAAAACTTTATACAATCAAAGATTGGAAATATAATCTATCAATAATTTTGAGTTATCTATAATATGCAAATCTATCAATAATTTTGAGTTATCTATAATATGCAAATTCCATAATGGATAAAATAATTATAAATCATTTTGAGTTATCGATAATATGCAAATTCCATAATGGATAAAATAATTATAAATAATTTTGAGTTATCGATAATATGTAAATTTTATAATGGATAAAAATAGTTATAAAGATGTATGGGACAATTTTCAATTCTTGATAATGTATCTTTTTATAGAGAATCTGATTTTTTATTAAATTCTTTCAATATGTGTAATAAATGTGATAAAATTTGGACTTTGTTTATTATACGATCAAAGTATGAAATATAATTCATCAATAATTTTGAGTCATTTATAATATGCAAACCCCTTAAACTTTGGTTTGTTGCAGATTTTTCCATATAATAAAAAGTAAAAAATCACAAGTTTTGGTGAAGTCAATGATGGAAGCTTTAAAGATCGTGATTATCTTTATTTTTAAAGTTTTACATCATTGTCGCTCGGAAAACCTTATTTTATGATATTCTTACCCAAGAACTATGATATCTCCTAAAAATCATCTTATTTATATAAAGCCACAATTCCCATATGATAGCATGGTAGAGATTTGTGTGGAGGTTATCATCCAACACTCAAAACATTCCATTAGTGTGTTTTTATTCCACTTATGGGACTCACCAACCATTCGAAGGATTTTATTCCAATGAAACTTAGTAAAAAAACATGAAACAAAAATATGGTAGATATATTCACCTTGAACCCTTCAACCTTGCATAGAATATTAAGATTTGGTCCTTTCAAGCCCTTTTTTTTTTCTATTGTCCCTAGTAAGTTTCATTAGATAACTTAAAGAAAATATTTCTTTATTTTCTATAGTTCTCATTCTCCACCTTATTATAATGATAAAAATGATAATTCTCACATTTTTTAGGATTTGTCTAATTATATAATAAAAATTATATTTTGTATAGTTTAAAATGAGGTTGGTAACTTCTTTATACTTCTTCAATTTTATTTTATTCTTATATCTCCATTCTACTTCAATTGCTTATTTAATTTAGTTGTGATTGTTTTTTCAATAATCTTCAAGTGACCTCCCCACGGCGGGTGTCAGAGTGGGGCCACCCCTACGACGAGCTTGTCAACCATGAGCACTGACACATGCCCACCTGTGTCAACCACGAGGCAGGGCACATGCCAGCCTCGTCTTCCCACGCATCCCAACATGCATCATAAGTTATACACCCGCCCGAACGCTTCAGTCCTTCGACATGCGCTAAATCTTGTCTTCGTCCGGCTTTGTAGGTTCACATTCACTCCGAGTTATGGAAGAGGAAAGAACCACTGTAAAACACTGCGCACTGTTCGAAGGGGCATAGAGGAGAAAGCCGTGAGGTTTACTGTGTTGAGACTCTCCCTCAGCTGCAACATCTCTGTCAGTAATTCGGTTCCTGGTTCATTCGTGGTGGTAGCAGCAATGCCGCCCATGAGGGGTAGCATTAAACGGAAGACAAAGCCAACCGACCCCTCTCTAGGCCCGTCGGTTCGCTTCATGCAAATTTTGGTGGGTAAATCCTGCAGATTCATGGAAGACACCCCGTCGTTTGTGCAAAAGGAAATCAAGGACGCTGAAGAGGATGCCCAAGTGACGAGGGGCTGTCTCTCATAATCGAAAATTCGAGAGGAGTTTGAAGCCCTGGTTTCGGACCCGGGAAGCACCAGAGAGTGCACCACTCTCTATCAACGAACCCTGGACATTCACTGGCAGCAAAAATATATTCTCGGAAAGACCCTGGAGGAGCACAGAGAAGCACACGCTGAAATTCTGCTCCAACAAGACAAGATGGTGGGTTATCTGAAGCAAATTCTCCACAACCAGAACCATATTGCTTGCAGGCTCGATATTGAGCTCATCAAAGAACTTGAGGCTCAAGAAGCCACTACCGGTTTGAAAATCTAGCTAGGGTCCAGTCTGCATATGTCTTTTTCATGTTTAGACTTTTTTGTTTAATTCTTGTTGTAGTTTTTTGTTTTCAAGCTACCCTACTATGTAGAAAGATTGATTCTCTTAGACTCTGATGCCTCAAACGCTTCCTTCCAGGGATGACTTATTTTTTTTGACCCCGGGTCTGTTTTCCCAGTGTTGGGAGGGCCTGGCAATACTCTGTATATCTCTATGTATATCTTTCTGAAAGTAATATAAGGACCTAATCTAACTTACAAAAATAAACATCTTAAAGTGATATATGCTTCCATTCTCCAATGGTTTAGCCAAGAATTAGCCTATTTATACCATTTTATCTTAAGTAGCAAGTGGTTTTGATTATTCAAGTTTGAGCAATCCTAAATATCCACTTGTCTTTCATGTCTGTTATGATTCTTGTCCTTGTACATTACTTACCTAATCATAGTCATAGTTTCAATGGTGAAAGACCAACTTTGATTGAGATACCTAGTATTACTTTTAATTTTGAGATTATAAATAATAGAATGATTCTCAATTTGCTCAATTTTCCTCCAAGATTCTAAAGATGTTATAACCCCAAAATTCACATCTATATAAGATAATAAGAGTAACTAGGGTTACTAAGAGGAATTTACTTATTTTCCTAAACTAAAATTCCACAATGGTTCTCAATACCAAAATATGTTTGTCATCCTCCATTAATCTTTTTCGCAATGCTATTATTTTGATTAAGTTTGTGATGAAGGTCAACTCTAAAATATTTGTATGAATTAACTTTCTCTAAATTGTTATTATCATAAACAAAACCTACACTATTAAAAAAATTAAATTAAATTTTGCAATATTAATAATTGTGAAATTAAATTATCTTTACATTATTTTATTTGGACACATAAACAAGTAGTTTATATTAATATAAAAATCCTCCATATAGTAGAGGAGTCAAAGAGTCCATTACATTCCAAAACAAAGCTCAAAATTGAATGACTACCTTAAAAAATTAGAAGCAATTTATTATATATATTTACTACACATTTCCTTTAGAAAGTATCTATATCTATATATCCTAATGAACTTGCCTCCTATCAAAATGCATTGACAATACATATAAACCCAATCACGTTAAGGGAAATCATATCCACTTTGGACATCTTCCATAGCAACATCTTCATTCCATAGGCTTTCAAAAACTTTGTTCTACTAACACTTTGTCTGTTGGACCTCCAAAGACCTATTGCATATAATATATTCAAGATGCTCTTCCTTGAATGAGCCAATGGAATCTATAGGATAAACTACCAGGGATTGTGAACTTCAAAAGAAGTCAATAATTATGGTGTAATGCATGAGCAGTGCCATCAAAATTTTATCAATTAATCTCTTCCTTTGAGCATCTAATGTATTTTCCAATTCAACATGTTTGTTCAATTGATCTTCCAGTTGCTCATTCATGCACTAGAATTCCCTATGTAAACCTTCCATCTGGCTAACTAGGCTTCTTAAGGATTTACAAATGTCAAGGAACCCACAATTTGCACAGCTTCCTAAGTGGTTATGCTTGGCCATAATTATCTCAGAGCCATGGAGTTTTATTGCCAATAGTCTATTTTCTTTTAGGATACAAGCTTTATACTAAATTCACACTTCTTTTTAATTAAAACCCAAGAGAAAGGGACCGACATAGCATGACAAGAGGGGCACTCACATAGATTCCTCTACTACCTAGTTCAGGGATGAAATGGCTCACTTTCCTAGTTACCAATCAAGCTGGCTCACTTTCCTAGTTACCAATCAAGCTTACATGTAGGTGAACCAATTCTACCTGCAAAAACCCTAAATTTCAGCATAACAACAACCATGTTAATACCCCTATTGCAAGTTGAAGTAATCCCACCTTTGGTGAGCAAAGCTATCATGTCTACAGTAATACAAATTGTGGGAGAAGCATTTTAAGTGTGTGATAAGTATACGATAGAGGGGAGAAGTTATGATCCTCATCCTGATCCTTTCGATTGAATAAGGGTTTGTGCTTCTTATATCCACGCCATGCAAATATGGCATTGTCATCCTAGCTTAACGGATTAACACTAACTTGGAGGCACCCCCATTTTCCACAAAAACCCCTTTTTTAAAACAAACAACCCAATTCGACATTTAATCTACCTTTAAATTGCGTGATTTCCTAACGTGAGTGACTCTATCCTTTTAAAATGAAGAATTAGTCCTTTAATTCTCTTGACCATTCTAGATAAGATTGATTTGATTTTTATTTTTCCCCTTCCCACTTGCTTAGTGATGATTGCAAAGTCTCTAAAGGCCATGACATTCTATTCTTGACATTCTGATCACAAAGTATAATCAATCCAAAATACAAAGCATACAATGTTGTTTGATTATTTGTCCTCACTCTAAGTCCCCAAGCAAATGATATTTCTTGTTTTCCGCTGAGGCCTTAAATAACCCCCTCATGTACCCCCCTCCCTTGCGCCTACCAACCCTAAAATGCCTTCACATGTAAGAATCTATCAAATCTAATTTATGACAATATGTAAAAAGTTTTCCTCGACTATTCAAATTACAAAAGTAGTAGTTTAATTTTCAAAACGTTTATAATATATCACAAATACATAACTTAAATTAATTCATAAAAATTAAAATTAACTAAGACATTTTAATTATTATTTATCTATAAAACTAAATCAATTATCTTGATTCATTATTTTATTTTTTATAAATTAACAATGTGAAGATGAAATTGATTTAATATTTTATTTTTTATAAATTAACAATGTGAAGATGAAATTTTCGACTATTGAATAACTCTACATTTAATATACATCAAATAGCATGTATCACACTTTCAAATAGCTATACATTAAATAGCAGCATGTATCATACTTTTAAATAACTATACATTAAATATACATCAAATAGCATGTATCATACTTTTCCATCGTGAGTACTCTCTCTTTATAGGGCTATATATTTGGCTTAATAATTACGTCAAGAGGCACTTTTTATAGTCCAAAGTGAATGAAATGTGTCACGTCTATCACATGTCAGCTGCAAATTTAAATTGGCTAGACTGTAAAATACATTTATTGAATTTTAATTTCAATTTCCATTCATGCATCCTCACATTTTAAATAAATATTTTCATAAATAGATACAAGAATAACTATTTTACTTCATAATCAATGAATGAATGCAATTTTTGCCTATTTGTAGAGTTTATGTGTGTGAAAGTTTGGAATGCGCATCAAACATAGCTCTAGGATCCGATACATGTGATAGACCAACGTAGTTCTAGATTCAATAACAACCTCACTTAGAATATTTCAAGAGGTAGCATAAAAATATGAGAAGAAGAATATTGAGATAAAACTATAGAAAATTCACCCAAGAGCTTTATTTTCCATTAAGCATTACTGAACAAAAACTAATACAATATATAGAACCCCAAGGAGGGAATTCGAGTAGCTCAAGGCAATTGGAGTGACTCACAAAATGGTAGGCTTAGATTGGACCAATTCACCCATCAATGACATGAAGCCAAGTGTAACTCCTAGATTGAGCCATAATGAGGTTCAATGAACATAAATGTACCATAAGGAGGTTCAATGAACATAAATGTACCATAAGGAGGTTAGGCTAGTCAAATAGTGTGAAAGGAACCCTTAGGAGGGTGCATGAGGTGAGTAGTTGGCTAAGTAGTGGCCATTAATGCACAAGTTGACCAAATCCTCAAGAGGGCGCACTCCATCTCCTTAAAATGGGGAAATTCCATAAATCCCTCATAAATGCAAGGTAGTGGGGTGCATTGACTCCCAAAAAGAAGGAAATGAGTGGATAAGTGGAAAAACAAAGCTGCATGGATATATCACTAGTCTAAGATGGTCAAATGTGGACAAACTATGGTCCAAGACACTAGACTAGGCACTAAGGATACCAAATAACACTAGGTAGAACAACATGAAGGTCCATGGCATGTCTATGATGGGAATATTGTTATAACAACCCCCCCTTAAGCCAAAATGGTAGTGAGAAACAAAAATAGGGCCCAAGCAACAAAGGCTTATGGTCACCCTTTACAACAATTTATTTGTCCATGCAAAACGAGGAAAGAGGCAAAACCACATGGGGAAAATCCTCCCTCAAGAATGGACATGGTATAGAGATGAAAAAAATGTCTTCAACAGGTCTTTTTATTCACTTGAATGAGTTGAATGAACAACTTCTTGGTGAAAGACTTGGTGAATATGTTGTGGTCGATGCCATGATCATGCACCAATGCATCAATGTAATGTAGACAAAAAAAATGTGGTGAGGCCCCTTGAAACTCATCATTTGATGATAGATGAGCATCATAAGAATGATTATCGCTGCATACATACTCTAATATGAATACATAATCAATAATGGAAAATATATGTCTGCAAACTCCTTCCCAAAGATCATCAAAAGAGTCAACAAAATCAGCTTCTTGAGCAACTTCCATATGGTGAATCAAACCATGTATTTTCTTTCCAAACTAATGTAACACCTTCCTAACTCTGCAATGGAGCTCATGAGGCTCTGAAATATCAGAATATGATTCATATGGAGCATCAAAAAAAAAGGTGTAGTGTCTCCATGAGCAAATCGGTCCATAGTAGGAAAAGAGTGTGCAACTGGATCACACTAACAGTTCAGCGAACTTGGAGGGTATGGAGACTTGAATTTCGAACCATAGGTGGTGAGATCATGTCCATACATGTGGAGAAGCATTACCATGATGGCCAATGACATGGATTTTCAACCAATGAATGATATGCAAGACATAAAAACAACATAGACAAGTGGCACGGTATCGGAAACAATGAAATTATGAGATTTTCCAACTGGAGAACTTTTGGGTTGTATGGTCTTTTGGGCATCCAATGGATGGGAAAATGGTTTGAAGGCTGACGTAAAATTCATATCATCCTACATATCACCTTCCAAATTAGAATAGAAAGGATCCAAATGGAGTTTGAAAGAGCTTTTAGAAGGAAAGTCATAAACTAGTTAAAAATAACTAATATTGGGAGGAGACTTTGGTGAAATAGTTGGAGATTCTTCCAAGGAAGGGATAGAGGTTTCTTTATATGATACCATGTGAAATTTTGGAATTCACATCAATCATATCTCTAGGATCCGATATATGTGACAGACCAACCTAGATATAGATTCAATAACAACCTCACTTAAAATATTTCAAGAGATAGTAGAAAAATATGAGAAGAATAATATTGAGATAAAAAGTTAGAGAAAATTCACTCTAGAGCTTTATTTTCCATTAAGCATTATTGAACAAAAACTAGTACAATATATAGACCCCCAAGGAGGTAATTTGAGTATCTCAAGGCAATTCGAGTGGCTCGCAAAATGGTAGGATCCGATTGGACCAATTCGCCCATTAATGACATGAAGACAAGTGTAACTCCTAGATTGAGCCATAATGAGGTTCAATGAACATAGATGGATCATGAGGAGGTTAGGCTAGTCAAATAGTGTGAAAGGAACCATTAGGAAGGTGCATGAGGTGATTAGTTGGCTAAGTAGTGGCCATTAATGCACAAGTTGACAAAATCCTCAAGAGGGCACACTCCATCTCCTTAAAATAGGGAAATGCCATAACTCCCTCATAAATGCAAGGTAATTATGGTTCCTTGTTGCACCATGATGAGTCATCCTCTACATACACCGATGAAGGGAAGGAAACTATTAATGCAACGAAGGTTAGCTCAAACTCATGATAACCATGACAACCAAGGCTATCAAAAGGAGTTGGCATATAAAAAAGTAGGAAAGAGCCATTTCGAGACTTGCAAATTTGGAAATTGTTGTTTCAAGGTTGTCTTATTAGGGAGACCCTTTCTGCTAGTAGCTTATCCATGTTGATTTTCCTAAGACTTGAGACAAGGGTACATTTAAGTGTTCTTGTAGAGCCACTCAGACTTTGCCCCATCAAGATACCAGCAATGGCACACATGAGACATAATGGTGGGCAATGCCAAAGATGCCACCAGTCAAGGAGGTCACAGGGTTCGAGGATTCAACCATTGTCTACAAATTATGTAGGAAGCTGAGGTTGAGGCCTCATGCTACCACAAGCACACCCTTGTGAGGATCCAATGAAAAATTGAGAAGGCAAAACAGCATGGGTAAAGCAAGACTAGGTGGTGATGGATGAGTACAAAATTCAACAAGACACGAAGTCTTGGATTTCAAATATAGGGAACTCTCATAGCAAAGACTAAATATTTCCAAACAGATTTGCTCTATTGATACACGAAATCCATGTTAAGTAGAGTTATGCTAGATCACAAGGAGAAGAAGGAAATTCTTTTGTAGATTGATGAACTCCAAAATCAAATGCGAAGAATGTACACTAAGATCAATTTTATAGCAAAATCCACCACCTAATTTGAGTTCACCGAAAAAGTTGTTGAAGATGAGAGCCACCCCCTACCTCAACCCAAGAGGTGCCCCTCATCTCTATTTATGGTGATGATGAACATTCTCCCTAGTCTCAATATGATCCTAGTTTATTTTTATTTTTATTTTAAATGATCATAGATATATTTGCAAAATGCTTCTTAGATATTGTTATAGTATTTAGACTAGGTTTAAAGGAATTAAGACCTAAATTTTTCGAAACTCTTGTTACAAAGCTTTAAAAATCCTAAATGATAATTTATTGTTTTATTATTGATAGGTTTCCTGTAACCAACCAACTATAAATACTTTATATATATATATCAATTATTTATTTTGAGTAATTCCTTTCTAAACTTATATTAAGTACATCAAATATTTTAAAATTATATATTAATATAGAATCCACTGCTCCAAGATGTTTAATTTGGATTTTTATATCCAAAAATTAATTTAGGATGTAATTAAGAAAACAAATGAAATTTAACTATGTGGACTCTTGTCACCAACATTCAAGAAACCAAGTGTTAGTTTTCAAGCATATTAATAACAAGGTTAAAAAACATCTATTAAAAATTTATCTTTTCAGAAATTATCCCAATAATATAATTGTGTATATTTTTAGAAATTATACCAATAATATAATTGTGTATATAAAAAACCTTAAAACCTTAAAGATTATATCAACAAAAACTAACCTAAACAGTAATCTAATAATCTGAATACTGTAGATTTTAAAGCTCGGTCTAATGAGAAAATACTCACTCGCCGTGACTCAAAACTCGTGCACATTATCATTATAGGTTCAATCCTGGGAGTGCCCGGTCCACCAGCGTCTGCATATGTTCTATTCCCCCTTCCGCGGCTGCGCTCGAAGGTTTCTGCAACTGACTCATGCACCCTCGGCACTTGACCAATATATCCTCTTCAATCTACTAACATGGCCAAGTCAAATTGTGCTTCAACCAATTCATATTGTTTTTTTCTTTTAAGACAGGTCAAGTTGAGCACAGTCTGCCTCCATAGTCTGCCTCCATCCATCCTGATATTTTTAAAATAAGCAATAAAATTAAAACTGATTAACATGCATTCAATTTCTCACTCTTTGCAGGGAGGGACTGTACCGCAATTCTTCATAATCTTGTGTTTGTATGAGGATGCTTTACAATCTAATATGAAGGAAGAAATTTTGTCACATAATGTATTCAATTTTAAATTTTACACAAAAATAAAAAATTAAACTAGCATATGTCATAAATCTTTTAAATAGAGGAATTAATACATGATATGAAATTAAATGATAAAAACAATTTACACATCAAGAAATTTGATCTCTCTATACTTGATACATCTAGATTTAAGATGGATCTACATTGATTCAATGACCACACATACCTTAGTGAAAATTTGACGAAAAAGAAATAAATGTGAGTTACAAAGTGATTTACCTTCAAACCTTTATAAACAAACAAAGAAACTAACCATCAAAGCCTTAGATCTTAGATACACATGTATCTTAAACTTCTAACTTCTAGGAAATTTAGCAACTTCATTACTAGCTATGGAAACAAACTACCAAGTCTAAATGATTCTTAAAAGCTTAAGATCTTAGATACACAAAAATGTATCTAAAACTTCTTGGTAATTTAGCAACTTTCATTACTAGCTCTGAAAACTAATTACCGAGTCTAAATGATTCTTAAGAGCTTAAGAAATAGGTGCATGTTGAAAGAGCTCAAGTTAGCTCTGAAAACTAATTACCGAGTCTAAATGATTCTTAAGAGCTTAACAAATAGGTGCATGTTGAAAGAGCTCAAGTTAGCTCAATCAGTTGCCATCAATGTTATTGAATATTGGGCTAAACCATGTTATTGAATATTTGGCTAAGGTTTGGGAAATTTAGCAACTTTCATTACTAGCTCTGAAAAGTAATTACCGAGTCTAAACGATTCTTAAGAGCTTAAGAAATAGATGCATGTTGAAAGAGTTCATGTTAGCTCAATCAGTTGCCATCAATGTTATTGAATATTTGGCTAAACCATGTTATTGAATATTTGGCTAAGGTTTAGAAAATTTAGCAACTTTCATTACTAGCTCTGAAAACTAACTACCGTGTCTAAATGATTCTTAAGAGCTTAAGAAATAGGTGCATGTTGAAAGAGCTCGCGTTACTAGCTCTGAAAACTAACTACCGTGTCTAAATGATTCTTAAGAGCTTAAGAAATAGGTGCATGTTGAAAGAGCTCACGTTAGCTCAAGCAGATGCCATCAATGTTATTAAATATTTGGCTAAGGTTTAGGAAATTTAGCAACTTTCATTACTAGCTCTGGAAACTAATTACCGTGTCTAAATGATTCTTAAGAGATTAAGAAAAATAGGTGCATGTTGAAAGAGCTCACGTTAGCTCAATCAGTTGCATCAATGTTATTGAATATTTGGCTAAGGTTTACTATAGAAATGTAGCATGATAGCCAAGGTGACAAGCGGTAGCAAGTCCAAAGCAGATTGTCTGTAGCAGGATAGCCAAGGTGACAAGGGGTAGCAAGTCCGAAGCAGATACAATAGCAGCAATTTTTGGTTTATTGTATAACATTCTTTTAAAAATATGGCGATCTCAAGGGAGTTGAGCAACATACTAGTTGAAGAGTAGTAGAAGAGGATTAGTGGTAGCCTCAATTGCTCATGTAGTCCATTAGCTTCAAAGTTAAATGGTTTTCTATAGTCAGGAACCTGACTCTAACTAATTGAGAGAACACTTATAACGTTTTTCACATGTATAGCACATCAATTTTTCATCACAACCACTTCACTAATAAATTTTAATCTTCATGCTTATGGGCCATTGTTTTTTTTCATATATATAGCACATCTATTTTTCATCACAACCAGTTCACTAAATTTTGATCTCCGAGCTCATTGGTTGAATGGTGACTAGGGATGTTTGCATGGTCTATGTTTGAATGGTAAATAGGGGCGCATACACTAAGAAGATTGAGGTTCAAATCTTGTGGGCAACTACTGGAACTACTGGAAAGAATGAGGTAGCATGCTGTTACATCTGTTAGAGATAATGTAGAAATGATAGATTGTGGTTTACTCAAGATAGCATGAGTGGTTTGAGATCCATGGTTTTAGGATCTGAGGTTGGGTTTGTTGAGATCTATCTCAACTATATATGTAAACATTATTCATAATATAATTTTTGAGTTGAGTGCTACTCCTCCTGTGTGTGTGCGAGCCTTTGGCTCTGCACTTCCTCTTTCTCCAATTCTTATTTACATCAACCATTTTAACTGCTGCCAATTCAATCTTATATAGAAATTGTCGTTGCCCTGTTATTGAACTGAAAGTTGAATCCATCTCTTTGCTACTCCAATTAGTGTCCTATTGATTATAATCATAATGTGAATCCTAGTTGATTTACCAAGTTTATCTTACCACTATAGCTATTTTAAAAGGCAACGATAGTAGCTAAGCTGATTGAATGAATTGAAAATTTATGATGACACAATCAAAATTGCATATGACAACCCTTATAAATATCTGAATGTTACAAGCTATATAGGCAAACAACTCTCAGTTACATAAAGCTTCAAATGCTTACTCCATGGTTCACAATTCACACACCAGAACGAAAATGCAAACATAAAAGCCTGGTTACAGGAGGATCAGGTCATGCCAGTGCCCTGATAGTCAGAGAAATCCCAGCTTAAGCTCCTCTTATGGAGATACAGCACCTCAACATCATCTAACAGTCAGTCCTCCAACAAGCTCACCTGCTAATGCTCAGATTTTTCAATCAACTTAGTCAATACGGGATGCTATATTTCTCCCAAGAAGATAAGGCCCACGAACATCAAATTCAGCATGTAGGTGGATCATGGACTTGAAAAACAAGAGTTAATGAATTGAAAATTGTACCTGTGATGAGTTTTCTGTTAGTATCTAATCTCTAACCATAACAAACTGGTAAAGATCCTCCTATAAGACACTTTTGGTACCAGCCTCTACTGCAGAACTCTTTAAAGCTTACCGTAAATCCCTCTACTCAATAACCTTGAAATAATGCTGATCCATTTGGAGTATCTGTCCTGCTTCACAACATACCATGCAAAACCCAATCAACCATTGGAGAGCCAGAGTTGCCTGTATGATGAGAATGGAGCTATTCTCGCCCAATCCAACTTCCGAATGAAACTATAAGGTTGAATCACCTAAAGCAATAAAAGTATTCACCCTCGTTTCTATACAAGCATGGGCCTTTTTGGCACCTTGAATTTAAAAATACATTTGTCCATAATTCAACCCAGAAACTGGAATCAATCTCTGCGTGAACACCATCTTGATAGAACAATACAGAGGACGATTAGGACAACAATAGAAGAAAGTGCAATAGCAACCCCAACAACGATCTTGTTGGGTCCATGATGATGGCTACTATGCTGAGCTGTGTCCCCAGACTCAGGGGAATCGGGGGAATATGCAGGAGAATCCGAAATTGATGAACCCGTAGGTACCACAGGCAATCCAGAGCTATCACATGGAGGAACACCAAGCTTAAGCTTGGAAGAAACAACGGAATGATTGTAGCACACATTGACATTGCCACTTATCTTAAATGAGCTTAGTTTCTTGATAAAAGTTGCATTGAATGGAACAGGACCTGCAAAATTGTTATTTTCCAGGTTTAGATAACGCAAGCTCTTCAACTCTGTCAAGTATTCTGGAATAGAGCCATTGAGTTGATTGCTGCTCAGATCCAAAAATACAAGTGAAGGCATTTCAGATACCGAAGTGGGTATTGGACCGGAGAGTTTGTTTGAGGCCAATGCAAGCTTCTCAAGGTGAAGCAACTTACCGACACTAGAAGGTATAGATCCACTTAGCTGATTTGAACTGAGATCAAGAGTCCTTAGATGGACAAGACGCCCCATTGAAGAAGGTATAGTGCCGTTGAGATTGTTCCCAGACAAATCAATGGAAGTAATATTTGGATGCCACAACTTAGGTACAACACCTGAGAGATTAGTCCTGGAGATGGTAACATCTCTAATATGTTTCATATTGCTGAGAATAATAGCAGGTCCGCTAGCATTCACCATCACATCGGACACCATCAATTTTGTGACATTACGCAACCTGCTAAGCCAAACACCACTCAATCCCTGTACAGACTGATCCTCGAGAGTCCGACCCAAGCTGGAGATGCAGGTGAATGAAGTCAGGGAATCAATAAGGTTCACAGGGAATCGTATAGGCGACATCGGGCAGTCCATGAATGTCAAGGAATGAAGAGTTGACAAGGTATCCATAGATTCTTTTGTCATCTGGGATTCAGGGGAACAGTATTGGAGTTGCAAGGAAATAATATGTCTTGGTTTTGCAGAGTTACAGACTGTGATTTTCTGCTGAGATGGTGAGCAGGGATCCTTCACAGTGGAGACACCTAGGGATTTCAATGCAGCTAACTGTTTGGGATCCAATGCAGTACCAGAAGATGGTGTTGGCATTGGCAATGATTCGGACGGAGATGGAGCTGGACTTTCATCTGCCGAAGGAGCAGGGGGTGATTTATGCCTAGATTCGAGTGGCGATGGAGATGGGGATGCAGATGGACCTCCTTTTTCTGCAGGTGGGGCAGGTGGGGAAAAATGCTTGGATTTGGGTGGTTCAGGAGATGGGGATGGGGATGGCGACGGACTTGGGGTTGGCGATAAATCTAGAGGTGGTGCAGGGGGTGTCTTATGCTTTGGTGCAGGGGGTGAAGTTGCATGTGGGGGTTTGGGAGAAGGAGCAGGGGGTGAAATTGCATGTAGGGTTCTGGGAGAAGGAGCAGTGGGCGAGCTGTGCTTGGAAGTAGCGGGAGGTGAAGTTGCATGTGTGGCTTTTGGAGAAGGAGCAGTAGGCGAGCTGTGCTTGGGAGCAGCAGGTGGTGAAGTTGCATGTAAGGCTTTCGGAGAAGGAGCAGTGAGCGAGCTGTGCTTGGGAGCAGCTGGGGGAATAGCACCTGAGGCTTTCGGGGATGTTGCAGCTGCAATGGCATTTAGTTTGGAGGCACTGGATCCTTGTGAAAAAACCATTAAAGGCAATGGAGCTTTGGCTAAACTGACGGGAGAACTCTTGGAAACAGGGGAGCTCAGTGAAGTGGGTACAACAAAAATCTGAGCAAATGCCAGAAATAGGAAAAGGGTCTTCATTTCTCTCAAAAGGGTTCTTGCTTCTCTATCCATAGTTCCGAACCCACTTCAGAATGCTGAGATCTCGGAGTGAAGTGAGTTTCTAAATCTGGCTATCAATAAATGCCCGGGGGAGTTTCACGAGCTCTCTGCTTGTCTCATACTTGATATGATGCATCTGGGTTTATCAGTTCTTCCTAGCTTGAAGGAAGCAAGGAATGAAGGTTACATACCTTGTTCAGTTCGGTAGGATGATGGCCTGAGAGTTGGAGTCTGCACGAACAGGTACATAGGTGTCCAGGCTACAATGTCCCAGCTCAGCTCTCCTTCTTAGAGCTTTTTTAACATACTGATGAGGATACGCAGTATACAGAAGGATTGCTTTGTTTCCAAACCCAAGTAGGATCTCAGAGAATCGGATTCCTGTGAACTTCTCTTACTTATTCCCTATATATTCTGTCCATGTGGGCACACACGAGGTGAAGTCGAAGAGAGTAAGCACATCTGTTGGGTGTTGGTATATACATAGATTTATGTCTTCTCATAATGTGTATATGTTGAGCAGTTGGAACGTTATGGACTCTGTTGGGTGTCCCCTATGTGACTGACAAAGCTGGGTAGTCGTTGAGGGCAGGCTACAGTGACAGACAGCGCTAACCAAGCTGTTTCCACGAAAGCAACTATGAATATTAAATATCAATCTTAAAAAGAAAAAGAGGTACTGAGCACCTTAGGTTCGGTTGATGGAAGGATGAAAGCCTCTAGTTTGAAAAGCGTCATCACTTTGCTTTTCCGACCCCAAATAAAGTTTGGGGTTGAAATTTTTGGTTTATGTGTTTTGGACCTGACTCCTTGAGCTTTCCAGGGCGGCGCTTTCGGTTACTGACCTTAAATTCAGTGGTATATTTCGGTTTGAGGTTTTGTTTTCTAATATTTTATTTTTCAAACTTTAAAAATAATGTAATGAATTATTAAAAATTTCAAATTTTAGAAAGTAGTTTATAAAATTCTACATTTTCAAAATATAATTAAAATTTTATTAATAAATTAGATTTTTTTATTGATTATTATCAATATTAAATTATTTATAAATAACCAATATTACTTTATTTATATTTATATATAAATGTATATTAGAATGTTAAAGTTGAGGTTTGAGAAATATATATACTATGTAAATATTGAAAAGAGAAGAGGAGAGTATATTTCAAAGAAAAAGAAATTAGTTGAAAAGGAGGATTGTAATGAGATGGGAACAATAAAGAAATTTAAGGAGGTTTTATGGCTTAGATATGTAGAGAATCATTTATAGTATTTAATTATATAAAAAATTAAGTTATAAGTTGTTTGGTGTTCATAAGCTATGTATGTTTAGAAAGAACCAAATAAATTTTTTAAAAGACAAAATAGTCATCATCTGTTGTCTAGAAAGAACCAAATAAATTTTTTAAAAGACAAAATAGTCATCATCTATTGTATTGAGTAGAGAATTGAAACAATCTCACACCATAAGGAGTAAAGAATATGATGGTCTATCTCAAGCAAATAAATACATGGCCTACCATCCTCCCAATTTGAAGTTGTGATGTCCACTTTCGTGGATTTCCACAAGGAGTAAAGAATATGATGGTCTATCTCATGCAAATAAATACATGGCCTACCATCCTCCCAATTTGAAGTTGTGATGTCCACTTTCGTGAATTTTTTAGTTAGAGATGTTTTTTTTCTCCATTTACTTTCTTTAATTTTGTTCATTAATTTATGAAGCTCAACCAAATGCAACTTTCATTTTTCTTATTTTCTTTTCATTTATGTTTACTTTTTTGAGTATGTATTATTGGTATATGTTTAACCAAAGGTAATTTATGTTTACCTTTTTAAGTATGTAAAACAACCAAAGGTAATTGTACCTCAAAGGATTTGCTAGATTCAAGTTAAGATGGACCTATGCTAATATTATAATGATCCCATTTATTTAGTTTTTTAGTTTTTCATTTTTATTGGAATCATTTTTTTTATTTTTTTATTTAACATATGGTTACAAACTTACACTGCATTCTTCTAGAGATATGGTTATAATTGCAAGTAATTAGTTTGTGTGCAATACCCCTGACTTACAAAATCATTGACTACAAATAACAAAAAGTACCAATAAAATTTAAACGTCATTTTTTAATATTATTATTATTATTATTACTTTATTTTTAGTTTTGTAAAATATTATATTGGACCAACATGTGAAGACATATATTACAACCTATTAAATATCGAGTTGTAAAATTTAATATGAATCTAGTATTTTGATATTTGTATTTACATCAATACATATTTTTAAAAGTTTAATTGCAAATCTACAACAATATATTTATTTATATTAACTTATTTGGTTTTAGTTGACATGTGTTACGTATGTAACACACCTCACTCATTTAAGCAATTATTGAATTGGGTGTTATTATAAATGTTTTGAATTAAAGTGTTTTTCATCATCTACTATTATTTTTCTTGAAAAATTAGTATCAAAGTGTTTTGGGTTTTATTCTAACACCCTTTCCATATGAAACTTATGGGAATTTGTTCTTATCTCTGCAATATTTATTTTCTTTCTCAAAGTAGTCTTGGGTAATTTTTAGGGGCGAAATTTCGCCAATTGGATATTTTGGGGGATTTTTTTCAAAAAATAAATTCATTGTTTGGTCATTTTTAATCTCTAATATAGCCTATATTTACATAAAAATATGTTTTTTTATAATAATATTCACCAACAGTTTACACATTTATAGTAAATTGTATGTTTCATATTTAATATTCGTCTACCTATCTATATAGATGTTTTTTTCAATCCAAATAATCTCCTAGGATACTATACTTAAGAATAATATTAGAATCCTTAAAAAATACGTCTCAAACTCCCTTTTGCAAAGAGATCTTTTTAATCTTTTAATTTGAAATTAATGATTTCTTTGTAATGATTTTATTTATTTTCAATGTATTGATATCTTGAAAGGCATCATCCTCCATTGTCTCTCAATGAATTAACAAAGAGATTGCATCTTGAGTTCAACATTTTTTGAGCCTTGAATGACTCCCATTGATGTTGGAAGTAGTGATATGAGGCCTATCATAATTTTTCATGTTCATTAACTTGTGATTGTACGGTTAATTACTTACCATAACCTTACTCTTAGTTTTAGTCAAAGGAATCCCAACTTTTAAATGGAAAAGATAAAGTATAATGTTATTTATTATAAAAAAAAAATGGATTTTACTCAATATTTTTAAAAAATTATTGCAACCCCAAACTTCACAACTATATACATAAAACCAAGATAAAAAATAAAATAAACATATTTTTTTAAAACCAAAATTCTATAACTTTATAATCATTTTTAAAATCAAAGTATTTTTATTACTTTACTGTCAATATATTTTCTTTCATTTATCTAGTAGAGGAAATATAGAAGACCTTTATCATAATTTATCTACAACTCTCTCATTTTCCATTAACAAGTTCTATATTGAAGTATTATATAAAAATAGAAATAGAATGACCAGCCCTTGGTATGACACATAGTGTAAATTGCAAGAAGAGAAATCAAATAAGCTATTAAGGAGTCCCTAAAAGTTGACAAGATAAAAAGGTATAAATCCCTCATTAAAAGAAAAAAAAATGACCTATAGAAATAATAAGCAAGATAAGCTTGTACACCTCTCTAAGATGGATCCTAAGAAATTTTGGAGACAAATTCTAACTCGCAAAACTAAAGAGAATAATATGACTATATTGAAGAATTGAAATTCCTATCTTAAAAAGTTTTATGAATCAAATGATGTCATGGACAACATTCAACCCCTTTCTATGGAAGATGAAGTTTTTTCTTTAGAAGATATAGATTTTGGGATTAAGCACCTCGTGAATGGGAAAGCTAAGGACATTGAAGGCTACCAAGCTGAAATACTAAAAATTCGGGCATGTGTTCTCATCCCTCACATCCACAAGCTCTTCAATCTAACAATTAAGTGAGGCTTCCCTAAACCTTGCACTCAGAGCCTTGTTGCACCCATTTTTAAAAGTGGCGATAACAATAACCCCTAATTATAGGACCATTATGATTAGCCCTCTCTTAGCCAAGTTTTTGGAAAATAATATTAGCATATGGCTAGAAAGTCAAGATAAAAGAGCGAAAGGGCAAGCCGGCTTTATAAAGTATCATTCCACCATAGACCACCTCATTACTCTCAATATCATTGCTGAGGAATGTTGCAATAATAATCTCAATCTTCTTTGTTGCTTTGTGGACTTTAGGAAAGCTTTTGATATAGTGCCTAGAAATAACGTGTGGACAAGATTAGAAGAGTTAAAGGTTCCTTTCGAGTTGAGAGATGTTGTAATAAGGTTGTATGAGAATGTCATTTCAAAGTTTAAGAACATTGAGGGTTGTTCAGAAGATATTAGTTGTAATATAGGAGTTAAGCAAGGTTTCCTTCTCTCCCCTACCCCTTTTGGAATATACATAGATAAGTTAGAAGGTTGTTTAATAGAGGCAAGCTGCACTGGCACGACGTTAGCAGAAATTGTCATCATCCTCCTTCTCTATGATAATGATATTCTTCTTCTGACAAGATGTCCCTATGATCTTGATAATCAATTAAGAATTCTCAAAGATTTCTACTCTGGTATGGGCATGGCCATTAATACCGACAAAAGCAAAGTTATGTTTATAAAATCTAATAAGGTCACTTACGCTCAATTTTTTGTATGATAATAACAACTTGGAGGAAGTGACCTCCTACAAATATCTTGGGATTGATATCCATCACAAGCTTAACTGGAACTACATCATTGAAAAAAGGATCAATGGAGAGTGGAAAGCTTATTTTGGTCTTGAAAACAATTGTAAGCCGACAAACCTTGTGACGTGGGATAAAAAGAATTTCATCTTTGAAACTCCCATCACTCTCCTTCTCCTGTATGGGTGTGAAGTTTGGGGATGCAACCTCTCTAGAGAATCTTGGAGACGGATTGAGAAAAACCATAATTGTTTTATAACTTACAATCTTAAAATTAAGAGCAATACGCCATATCCTATTCTCTGGATTGAAGTGGGCCTTTCCCCATTGAGAGCATAGATATGATTAGGTACCTTATGTACAAGAAAAAATTAAATAACTTGGGAGACCCGAGACTTTCAAAAATTGCTTTAAATTCCAGTCAAAACCACCTAAGGCTCAAGCGAGGTTGGAATAAAGATGTCATGTCTTGGTTAAAGATGTGGGGGATTAAAATGTCACTTTGCAAAATATAGATGATATTAAAAATATTATTACTTCGAAGTTCAAAGAGAAGCTATGATGTGATGAAAATGTAGAGGATAAAAAAAATTAGGATATTACAAGGAGGTCATTAACCCTAATCTTGAAGATCAAAATTATCTCTCTGTTTTAATTAGCGTAAAGAAGAAGATCCATATAGCTAAAATAACCCTAATCTTGAAGATCAAAATTATCTCTTTGTTTTAACTAGCGTAAAGAAGAAGATCCATATAGCTAAAATAAGAACGAACCCTCCCCAGATCCAGGTGACAACCCAGCCCACACGAGCCAACATCCACTTGACGCCCGCTCCATCCAGATCTCGGTGAACACCCGTACCATCCCACCTACGGAGCTCTCCACCTGTCAAGTCAGCCTCCAAGACGACATCGATGAGCTATTAAGGGAGCCCCTCCCCCAAGGTCTTGCATTTACTCGTCCGCATGCATAGCGCATCATGGCGTCGGCAAATGGGGCTAGAATGCACCTCCAGCATTAATTCGCCACCCTCTTCAAGGATGTCATCCAGCGACATTAATTCTCACTGCAGGGTTAAAGCGTGTAGGTTGGGATCTTCGCGGTTCAGCGTCGACATTCAGGATTATTCCATCACTCTGGCTCTCGCCTGGCTCCATCCTGCTGCTACACCTATGCTCCTGGTTCTTGACACTCTCTCCCGACCTCCAGCCATGACACGACCAAGAGGCACTCCACGTTGAGGTGGTGGTAGCAGAAGAGGTTCTGGTCGTCAACCCAAGAATATCACGGAATGGACTGCAATGGATGGCTATGCAAAGGGCGTCCCCCCACAGCCTCATAGACAGTTGGGAAGCTCACAGGGTTACATCCATTCTGGCTTCGGGGAGGAATGGAGGAAACATCAATTACTATTGGCTTATTAAGAATATGATGAGTACTCTGGTGGAGGAAGTGGAGTCCAATTGGATCACTAATACCAGCACTCTCAGGGATATTAAATTCAAGTTGATGGAAATGGTTGAACATCTCGATACTATGGATTCAAACATGACCTGTGATAATTTCTCCCTTGGACACAGTAATGAGTTGGAGACCCTCCAAAAAGATGTTGATAACAACGTGCCAATGGAGCAAGGTGACGGTTCGAACGGTGTAGAAGCTCAGGTCAGAGAGGACGCTGCTACTCCTTCCGCAACACTGGCCAACCTCGACCCGGTGTAGAAAGGTGGTCCCGATGACACTACCAGGCCTTTGTCCCCTATTCTCCACTCCCCTGGGACCGTGGAAGACTATTACGGAAGCTGCCCCATCATTGAAAAATAACCGGATGTGCTACATGTCGAAGCAAATCCAAGGGTGCCGGGTTACTACTGTAACATCCATCTTTTTTGTTTTCATCTTTTTTATAGTCTGTTTTTCATAACTCTCGACGTCTGTGTTATGTATTTTTTGGAAAAGACCCAGCTTCAATCCTGGGCAGGCCTTCCCCATAAGGTCTTATTTTTCTATAATGTTAGTTTTTACAATATTTTCGAGCGATTGGGATGGTGGCTTCACTACCTGAGGCCTCCCCAGCTGGCGCTAGATCTTCATGATACCTATGTAATTTCAGCTATGTTTTTTTGCTCTATTAATTAAATATACCTCTGCAACTTTACAAAAGAAAAAGAACGAACCCTCATGAATTGCACAGTGAAACAAGGTGTTGGACCTTTCCTAAAACTATGTGCACTGAAAGGATTTGTCATCTTTGTGAAACGAAGAGTGTTGAGGATGAAAAACACTTCCTCTTACATTGCTCTGCGTACACCACATAAGATCTCAATTTCAAAATTTTTGTTACAATACAAACCTACCCAACCTTCTATCTCATCAAAATTATAGTAACTTAGGAACTCTCCTCTCCAAGCTTTTTGAGCATAAAAATAAAACTATAAAGCAAACTAAGTAATTCCTTTCTTTCTTAAGGTCCGACAAACCAAAATTGGTTTAAGTAGACGTTAACCACGGCCACCACTATCGTCATCCATTGTTGGACGACGACGATGCCGTCGTCGCCGCCACCATCAAATTTAATTTAGTAATGATAATTTTATATAATTAAAAGAACGACGACGATGACGTCGTCGCCGACACTGTCAAATTTAATTTAATAATGATAATTTTATATAATTAAAGATTTCTTAAAATATTTATTAACTATTTAATTGGGTTAAACTCTAATTTCCTTCCACCATTATGCGTAGACTGAATCACTTCTCATTTAATTTTTAAGAAATTCATATTCAAAATAAGAGATCGTATGATGATAAAAAATGATTAAAAACATTATATATCCCCACTTATTATTCTTATGATGATAAAAAATGAATAAAAACATTACCTATATTTCCCCACTTATTATTCATGTTTCTGTCTCAAACATACAATTGTTTTTCTTATAAAATTTAAATCCACAACATTAAATGCCTATTTTAGGTCTCTTTGGTTAAGACACTCTGTTTTTAAAAACGTTCTTTTCATTGGAGTGTGTATATGTAATTAGGGTTAGCTCAATTGGTAAGATGTGCGAACACTCTCTCGGTACGGGGGAGGTCACGAGTTCGAGCCTTGAGTCCTTCGGGGTTAGGCCAGCCGTTTATCTCTGGCTGACGGTTTACCATCCTTACCATCCACGAAATGTGGGGAAGTATTGGTGGGTTTCCTGTACACTGTTTCCGCTGAAAAAGAAAAAAAAGTGGATTAAAGTTTTGTATTTTTATTATAAATAGAATTTTATATTTATTTTAATTTAAAAATTATTTTTTATTAAAGATAAGTAGATTTAAAAAAAAAAAATTAATAAAAAAATTTGAAAAAATTCATAAATCATATATAATGTATATTTAAATTTGATTTTTCATAAAGTCTATCCTCATTATTATTATTATTATATATATAATTTATGGAACTAATTTATTTATTCTATGTTTTGGATTTATTAGTAGGTTTTCATCGGAATCTGGTAATTTTTTTTTTGTAAAATCTAAATTTGGAAGTGTTTAAATTGTGTTTTGGGATCCATAAATAGATTCAACACCCTCAAATACCCCATGGAACTTAAATTATGCAATTTCCATATCTAATATATGTGATTCTAATATTTTTTATTCCAATTAAACTTCAAACATTAGAAATGTGTTTTATTTTTTCTTTAGTAAACTTCTTT
This sequence comes from Larix kaempferi, assembly GCA_027924585.1. Lineage (NCBI taxonomy): Eukaryota > Viridiplantae > Streptophyta > Pinopsida > Pinales > Pinaceae > Larix > Larix kaempferi. The sequence continues at coordinate 9,821,445 of BSBM01000223.1, read as the reverse complement.
TGTTTAAGGAAATTTTTTCATATCTTAAAATCCAATTCCATATTAAACATCCTCTCTTATTACTCCATTATTCAAGCAAAATAAGAAGATGTGCATGTGTCTGTGAACCTTCAAAAGAGCACTTTATGTTGGAACTCTTTTACATAGCTCATATCATGGTTAAAGTAAAAGTTCACAGCAATATATTACATCATTTTTATTAATTTCAAATGTTAAAAGATATTAATCTTCATCTTCTTCCTCATAAAAATGTAATTAAGTTAGTTTTATATCTCTTTTTTATCTTTCTATAGCTCTTTGTGGAGCGAAGCTTGATATAACTATTTTAATTTCTCTTTGTGTGTGTCATATTTTGCAGTTCTTATTAGCAAATTTGGTCATCCATGTGTATTAATATTAAAATAAAGATATAAGTTAATCATTCTACAATTTTGACATTATTTTTAACGAATTTTTTAGCTAAAATCATGATGAAATTGTTGGAATTGTAGTTATAGGTGGTTGGAATTGCAAAATCATGGTGCCCATGGGTATTTGAGGGCGTTGAATCCATTTCTACAATCAAAATTGTAATTTAAACCATGAAAATTGTGATTTCAGCAAAAAATTAATAACCAAATTCTAGCAAAATTGGTCGAAAGAGTCAAAATGGCGGAACAATTAGATTACTCCTAAAATAAATAAAAGACTATGAGCTTATACTCTCATTTTCATTTTTTTTTACATAAATAAATTTAATTCCAGGAATTATGTGACTAAAAAGAAAATTTACATACACCATTATTTCTTTTGGAGTTTGGGTTTTGATCATTAATTCTTATAGACTCAAAGTAAGAATTTTATGTTCAATTTTTAACCTCTTTTATTAAACTTGAATGATTAATTATAACTATGTTCAATAAGACCTAAATGTCTACCCAATTTAATCAATTTAAAATACATGTACAAATTACAAATATGACTATACATCACCATTTCATCTCAATAAAATTTATACTTACTTCAATTTTACTTCTTTTTTTTTCTTTAATTTTTTATTAACTTTTATTGAATTAAATTAAACATTACTTAATATTTACTATCATTAAATTGCCCCATTCATATAATAATTTAGTGTTTAACTTAATTGGAGAGTCTTATTAATATCTTATATTTTATGATTAAAAAAATCTTCAATTTTACTTTTTTACCTTTTTTTTTTTTAATTTTTTATTAACTTTTATTGAATCAACCTTTAAATTAAACATTACTTAATATTTACTATCATTAAATTACCCCATTCATATAATAATTTAGTGTTTAACTTAATTGGAGAGTCTTATTAATATCTTATCTTTCATGATTAAAAAAATCTTCCATACATAAGAATCAAGGGGAATTAACTCTTAATTTAGTGTTTAACTTAATTGGAGAGTCTTATTAATATCTTATATTTCATGATTAAAAAAATCTTCATACATAAGAATCAAGGGGAATTAACTCTTGAAATGTGACAACAATGACTTCTCCACTACCTCTAGTAGCATGACGGATATGTCCCTTGTTTTCTCATATTTTTATAATATTTATAGAATAATTTTTTAATTGTTATATTTTTATAATATTTATAGAATAAATTTTTATTTGGAGTTTTTTAAGAGACCATTTACTTAAAATTGGATAAAAAAATATATTTTATGAAAAATGAAAGACTTTTCCTATATAAAATGATTGGATGTTAATTGGATGTAATTTGAGTAGTTTAAAGGAAAATAATCCAATTCCAATCTCATTTTGTGGTATGTTTGCTTTCTTCATAAACCAATTGTCAACCTCATCTTGGACCTTAACGAATTTAATTTATCATAAATACCATCCTCAAAATTAAAAAATACTTATTTTATTTTCTCAAAAATATATTACTAAAAATATTATATATATATGGTTGTTTGGCTGAGATATGCTCAATAATATCTACTTAGTTTATTGGGTGCATAATTCCAACCTATCCAGCCAATAACAATTTTTTAATATGTGATTCGGGTTAAACACAATCATTCCACTCAATAGCTTCCAACTTTCATAAGGATGTGCACATTAATTATTAGATTTTATACCAAAGATTTTGGGTGCTTTAAATTTAATTTATTCTTCGAATAGGACATCTACTCATTTCTTTATTAAACCCACACAAAATGATGATTACTTTATTCCATGGAATAAATAGTGAGGCTGCTAAAGAAGATCACAATATATAATATGATGGAGTGATTAACAATTGAAACCTAAAAGTAACAATACAATAAAATATACATTCTTGTGATTAAACCTACAAAAAGATACTCTGTGCATGCATCCTTGCAACATGGTTTTCCTATTCTTTTCCTTTTCTCTTTGTACATTGGGGAATAAAAACAAACTTAATATGAGCATTTTCCTCTTTATTACTTAGAAGTGAGATTTGCTATTTGTTTTAAAGTAAATATTATAAGTACATGTCAAAGGTTAATGGTTGAATTAATTATGTTTACAACTTTAAGAGATATGTTGTTTATTTTATTTTTTCCAATATATTTTTAATTATTTTTTAATTACATTGTGTTAGAGTTTAGAAAATTATAATATGCTCTCAATGAGGGAAAATGCATTCACATTCTTTGCTTCTTTAAAACCAGGGATGAACATGAAGTCATTGAGAAATATACTCCTCACAACACTCGTGAGTTGTAAATCAACATAGCCGACCTTGAACAATTAATGATGGTGGAGGATATAGAGGGTTTCAGTGGTTGGTGGGTGTTTTGCAAAGGTATTAGTTAATGAGGTGGATTTTCTACGAGAGATAGGTTGAGATGGTGGAGGATTAGAATCATCTAAGTGATGATGTGGAGCTACTCTTGGATCCATATGACGATGAGCTTTGGATCCGTATGACGACGAGCTTTGGGCCCGGGAGGGAGTTTTATGTTCCAATGCAGAGTTTACGTAGATACTTTGTCAAGCTCGTTTGTTAGTGATCGAGGACATATGTCAAGGGGGATTAAAGGTGTACGCTTGGACTAAGCCAACTGGAATCTCGGTCGGGGGTTTTGTGGGGAATGCACAACTGGTAAATGAGACTTTCCAGAGGGAGGAAAATTAAGGCAATCGCCCAAGTGTACCAAATGGATCAACGAGGACAGAATTTGAGAAGGGTGGTGAAGGATGCCATCCAAATCTCACTAGATGTGATGCAGAGAAACATATGGTAAAGGAAGTTACGGAGGTTTCAACTCCTAGCTCTGTCAGGAATGCACTAGTGCCTCCTGCTAGTGTATAAGGGAAGTTTGAAGTAGGTAATCGCCAGCAAAAAAAAAAAAAAAAACATGGAAGACTCGACCTGGGAGGCCTAAGATGGTCCTAGGTAGAGATGTGGGGCTGCAGGATGTTGTAAATCTCTCATTAAAAATGTTGGTGGGAAAATTTGGATACCACTCTATGAACACGAAAGATATAGGTGGGTGGGTAGCAGAGCACTGATTACAGGTTTTGGGGTATTGTCCTTAGATACTAGTCTTCCTCAAAGGCTAGTACTATTTCTCCTTCAAAGACAAGGATGATGCATCAAATATTTTAAGTAGTGTCTAGATAAAGGGCAAAGGAAGCCTTATGTTGAAGAGATGGAGCCACACTTTCGAACCTATTAATGAAAGTCTTCTATTCAGGCACATATGGGTACTCCTATCAAGTTTTCCCCTCAAATTATAGAATTGAGATGCATTTATTGTAGTTGGGAACAATCTTGGTCGTTTCCTTCACATTGAAAATGAAATGCTATTTGGCGAAGATAAAGGTATGGGGTGTATTATGGTTGAGATAGATATTCATCAGGGTTAATTGAAGAAGATGAAATTGAACGGAGGACCAGGATATATGTCAAAAACTTGGACTACTGGGGTGTTCCTTTTTGATGCTCCGGGTGTAGGAGGGTGGGTCATATTCGTAAACATTGTCCTGGTTTCATTTCAGGGGTTGAGATGGCCCACTCGGCCAAATATTCCTTTGAGGGTGGCTTGGATACAAATAACTTGCAGGAAGATAGAAGTAGAGGCACATGTGTGGATAATCAACTTGCATCATTTCCATCGTCTCATCCACTAGAGCCAATTCCTTCTATTCTAGGTAAGTTAAAAATGATTCCTCCCTTATTGTATAATTCTTTGAATGTTGTGGATGTGGAGTTTTTTTTTAAATATAGAACTTTATAGGCATGGGAAGACTCATGAGGATGGGGTTAAGGAGTATTTTCAAAGTCCTGGGATAGTAGCGGTTAATAAGGTGAGAGAGGAGATGCATGATTTTTCAAAAAGTTCCCCTTATTATTATGAAGACTTGGGTTATGTTGTTCCCTCTTTAGATGTTGTTTCCTTGCCTAAACCTAACCCAACTAATCCGATCGGATTGATCTATAATCCTTCTTTTTCTGCTCGTGGTGTGGGATACCCAATTGCCGTAGATAATGGCAATGTAGATGTTGAGTTGTGTGGAGTGAGGCTAGGGGGTGGGAAGGCCCATATGGGGTTTGACGCTTCAATTTATGATGGGATTGTATAGGATACAAGATTCTCTTCAAATGACTCTTCGAATTTGGAGGTGGAGGTTCTTACATCTCCAATCCCCTCCTATAAGGAAGTTCTTAAAAAAATGCCTCTTCCAGTCTTCTCTAGGCTTCCTCCCAATTATGAAGAGGGGAAAAAGAAAAACAACTCGAAGGTTGATTCCGTAGGGGAAATTATTTTATGGATTTCTGAATAGAAAGGTGTGGTAAAAGGGGGTTTGGCTTCAAATTGTTCCCTAGTGAAGACTAGGATTTCTAGAAAAATTAAGGAGGATATACCATCAAAGGATAAACCTGATAAGAATCTATCTAGTGGACCTAGGGAACCTAGAACTCAGAAATACCTTGACCGAGAAAAGAAATGATAGTGTTATCTTTGAATGTTAGGGGAGTGGGGGGGGAGCCCAAAACTTTGGCCCTTCGTAGACTATTCGAGATGGTCTGTTTGGATGTTATTTTCATTCAAGAAACCATGGTGAGCAGTGAAAATGCCAAAGAATTTTTTGTTAAATTAATAGATGACTGGGAAATGTGTATTGTGAATTCCTCTGGTAAATTTGGGGGTCTTTTATCGACCTAAAATCCCCGAAAGACTAAATTTGTTTCTTTTTTGTCTTTTGTAGGGATATTATTGGAGGGAGTCTCTAATGATTTAACCTAGAAGCTAAAATTGGTAAATTGTTATGGACCATACTCAAATAGAAGGGAATTTTGGAATGAATTTGTGGAAGATGGTTTGTTAAAGGAACAAAACTTGATTTTTAGGGGAGATATGAATTTAACGTTGTCTTCCTAGGAGGTATGGGGAAATAGACCAAGACTTGATCTCCTTGCTTTTTTTTAGCCGGTTTTTTTAAGAACCAGATTTAATTGATGTTATGTCAATATCACTTATTCCAACTTAGAGGAATGGTCGGTTGGTTGACGAAGTGGTGGCCAAAAGATTGGATAGGTTTTTAATTTCAGATGGATTATTAGTTTCTCTAGATAGATACTAATCCTGGGTTGTAGACACAAATATTTCCTATCATATGCCAATTGTACTTCAGCCGGAAGCAGGCAGAGAAAAGATAAATTACCCCTTTAAATTTAATCATGCTTGGAATAAGGAAAATGACTTCTCAAATTTGATAAAAGAGCATTGGTATTTGATGACACAAACTAAGGAGATCTCTGTTATGCAATCCTTGGTCAATAAACTAAAAGCATTGAAATCAATAGTTATCAGTTGGGAAAATGGAAAATGAAATAACAAAAGGAAGAACTTCTTTCCATTGAAGGGGAAATAGATGACTTTATCCAAAATAATGTTCCAGGTATACTTTTGGAACATGAAAGGAACTTGTTTTCAGCTCTTGAAGAGAGAAGATTGAATATTTTAAAAGTCAAAGAGGAAACATAGAGACTTAAAATTCAGGTTATCTAGTTGGCCCAAGGGGATTTTAACACCAAATATTTCCACAAGTTTGCAGAGCATAGAAGGAACACCAATTCCATTTCGGAATTACATAGTGAAGATGGAAGATTGATGACAAATCAAAAGTCATTGGGTGATGAAGTGGCGAGACATTTCCAAAACATATTTAAGGATCCTGGAATCTATCCATTTCTAGTCAAATGAAGGTTATCCAAGATTCTTTTTGGTGGAATAAGGTATGATTATTACTAACCATGTTACTTTAGAGGAATCATAAATATCTTATCAGGGTTTTCTAGATCAAAAAGTCCGAGCCTCGATGGGTGGTTTGTTTAACTTTTCTTGGAATTTTTGAAATCATGGTGCCTGATTATGGGGGAGTCTAGGGTTCAGGGGAAAGCAATTGGTGCAATGAGTGCTACTTTTATAGCACTAATTCCAAAATTTTCTAAGCCATGATCTTACAATGATTTTAGACACACATCTCTATGCAGTCTGGTGTATAATATCATTTCAAAGGTAATATCAAACATAACGAATCCTATGCTATCAAAATTTATTTCAAGGGAACAATTTGGTTTTTTATATAATCATAAAATTATGGATGCCATTAGGGTTTATCAAGAGTGTTTTCATAAGATAAAGAGTAAAAAAATGAAGGTTTTGATACTAAAACTAGACTTGGTAAAGGCATATGGTTGTGTTAATTGAGAATTTCTTAGACTAGTACTTCTCCATATAGGACTTAGTCTAGAAGAAAACAACTGGATTATGGGATGCGTATGTTCTGCAAATTTTGTTGTTCTGGTAAATGGAGCACCTACATAGTTTTTTCAAAGCTCAAGAGGACTCAGGAAAGGATTCCCTTTATCTCCTTTATTATTCATGTTAATTGTTGAAGGCTTAAGCAGATTGATTCTCAGGGTGAATATGGAAGGAATACTGGTAGTGCCAAAATTTCATCCATTATTCGTATCACACATTTACTTTTTGTTGATGATGTGTTACTCTTTGGAAACGGTTCCGTGGAGGAATGGAAAGTATATAAGGATATCCTGGAGTAGTTATGTGATGCTACAAGTATAGTATCTAGTGAGTCAAAGTCTAGTTTTCTTTAAAATGATGTTGAGGAGGAATCATTAGCACAAATTGGTCAATTATTTTCTTACTAGATATAGGCACTTAACTCTAGACCAAAATACCTAGGTTACTACTTGAATCCCAATAATTACCTAATAGAGGACTAGGTATGCATTTTGAGAAAGATTGAAAAAAGGATTGGACATTGTTGTTATAGATGGCTGTCATTAGGTGGGAAATTAATACTTGTAAATGTTTAACTTGAAAATATTCCATTTTATTGGCTGGCCTTGTCTAAGGTACCAAAAACTATTTTGGATAAGATCATGAAAAAGGTTTTCAGTTTTCAATGGACTGGGAATAAACATAAGGAAGGATTTCACTTGGTCAGTTGGGAAAGACTAACTAGACCCAATAAACTTGGGGTTTGGTGAATCAAAAATATTTTCGGTCAAGCATTAGCAGCCAAGAGCTTATGGATATGTTCGTTCTCTACTAGCTTATGGAGTGGAGCGATTAAGGAAAAATATTTGAAACATATATTGATTTTGTAGTGGATTAGAACAAATGATAAAAAAATAAAAGGGGTTTCCAATTTCTGGAATTGTCTAGTTAGTTCTTATCATATTATAGGGGATTGGTTGGCTCGGAGGCCTGTAAGTGGTCGGATCATTATAGTTGGGGAAGACCCATATATTGGGGGATATAGATACTATAAATTATCGAAGGATCTGGAGGGTTTTCTTTGCTCAAAAGGTGTTCAGTATTTAGCCTAGGTGGGAATTTCTGATGATGGTCCTTATAGTAGTCAAAGGTGGAAACTGGCACATGAGTTGGGATTGTAGGGGGTATTTGTTGACAAATGGAACAAATATTTATTTGTATTGCATAGGAATAGCATTCATCTTTCAAAATCTGATGATATTTTAGTTTGGTCATGGAATGTGCAGGATGGGAAAGTAACTTCCAAACTAGCATATGAAGCTACTATTTTTTCTGCCATTTAATTTGAGCAAATATGGTGGTTCACTTCATTATAAAAGTGGCATGTTCCTTTAAAAATTAAGCTTTTTATCTAGCTTGCTTTGGAAAACATGATTCTCACATGGGATAATTATTTAAAGAAAGGTGGAAATGGCCCCAATATGTGCATACTATGCAATAATGATGCTAGGTCGGTAGCACATTTATTGATTCATTGTTCATTCAAAAAATTGGTATGGAAGGTGGCAAAGAAAGTGTGAAATTTTGGAATGCACACCAATCACATCTCTAGGCTTCGACACATGTGACAGAACAAAATTAGATATAGATCTGTATTCAATAACAACTTCACTTAGAATATTTCAAGAGATAAAAAAAATATGAGAAGAAGAATATAGAGACAAAACTAGAGAAATTCACTCTAGAGCTTTATTTCCATTATGCATTGTTGAGAAAAAACTAGTAAAATATATAGATGCTCTCAAGAGACAAAATCCAGAGGCTTAGTGGAGAGTTGAGTCGCTCACATTAATGCTAGTCTTAGTGGAGTAATTCCCCCAATCTATGACATTGTGCCAAGTGTAACTCCTATATTGGGCCATAATGAGGTCCAATGAGCCTGTGAGGACCATGAGGAAGTTAGGTAAGTCAATAAATGTGGATGGAATCATTATGAGGGTTAATTAGATGGTTTAGGGCTTTGGTAGTGGCCATTAATGATCAATTTGACCATTTCTAGTGCATAAGCACCCTTGGTCCAACCTTATCCCATAAAACAGGGAAGTGGTGCGCCTGCCTCATTAAATGCATTCAGTAGGGCACCTTTGACTCCCCAAAATAAGGAAATGGGAACACTTGTGGAAAAAATTGGCTATAATGACAATTCACTAGTCTAATATGTGGACAAACCCCCTAGACTAGGCACTATGAAGCCAAACCATGGAACAACTTACATTAAACACTTGCAACCTTATGCAAGGAGTTATTTGTTAGGATATTCCTATACTCCATCCTAGTCCCACCATTATTTTGATCATTTACATTTTCAGTCATGCATGCACTTTTAGGGTTTGCATGCATCATTTAAGGTTTGCATGCATTCCAGTCATCAGTCCAGCACCTAGCCCTCAGTTAGCCAGCCCCTGGGAGCTTCTCTTAGATCAGTTTTATCCCTCCTAGAGCTTAGTGTGCCCTTCCTCCTTGATTTAAGGAAGCCACTCATCCTCTCTCACCTACCACTCAGTTGCACTTAAGTTATCTTCAGTTGTCTTCAGTTCTTTCCTTGATTTAAGGCTATACTGACTCTCAACTGACTGTATCACTCCGATGGACCTCCGCTGAGACTTAACTGCCCATTTTGACTCTAGTTAGCTCCTCATGCACCCTCAACTGAGCCTCCTTCATTCAGTTAGTGTCTCCATGTACCAGTTACATTCAGTTACACCTACCAAACTCAGTTAGACTCAGTTTGACTAACGATTGATAGTTACTTGTGCATTGATGACTCCACCGATGATGAGATAGACTACTAGTTGTGCTCCGATGACACTCCAGTGATCCTTTGATCACTCCATGAAGGCTAATTCGAATTTCCACCTTAGGCATTCGAATCCTCATGCATTGTACTATTTATTTGTCCATATTGTGATTAATTAACTAGTGTGTGTGAAGTATTTTTGCTTCTATCCGAGTTCTACTGTATTATTATTTTGTTGCTCATTATACTGCATTGACCACTCTTCTTCTATTTTCTTACTTAATCAATTACTTTCTTGTGAAGTATACATCATCTCTTAGATCCGCTGTGAGGATTTTCACATGGTATCAGAGCCAGGTTGAGAGTATTGTTTATCTCCATTCTTGAGAGTTTTTTGCAGGTTATTACCAAGATTTCGAGTGCAGCAGTTTCTGCATCTTTGCAGCAGTAGCAGTTGCAGATATTCTCTATTGTTTTTGCAGGTCTTCTACAGCTTCCATGTATTCAGAAGAAATCTATCCTCCTCCATTCAACCATGATCCTCTTTCTCCATTCAACTATGATGAATGGAAACCAAATATGATAGCACATTTGAATAGAAATGGTCTCTTTGATTATTGTTTTGAGAGAGAGTTTGAATCCTCTGAAGAAAAGATTGACTAGTTAAATAATGGTGACAGAGACATGGGAACCATGATGCTTGCTATGTCTCGATGCTTGGTACATCAATTCATTGATGATGTGAATCTCCAAAAGACCGATGGGCCTACCTGGATGAAAGATTTGGCAGATAGAATGAAGGGATTGGTCCAAACCCTTTCGAGAACAAGAAAAGTGATGCATTCGCCCTCCTTGATGGTCTCTCAGATCATGAACCAGTATCATCTCATATTGAAGTTGTCCACAAAGAACTTGCAGATTCTACACATGCTCCAACTTTCTTCTCTTTCTATGCCAGCTCACACTCTAGATATTGCAGAAGGTCCTAAATCCTCTCTTGCACCAGAGTCTATTGGTTTGCATCATGATCACATGATTATTTTGGAGGAAAAATCAACTATTGGAGGTAATGCATTTTCCCTCCTCAAGCAATCACCTCTTATTTACTACTATATGATCATTATTCCATGCTTTCAGAAGTTTATTGAAGAATATGGCCATTGCCATTCGCTTGGGATAATTTCTCATGCACATCATGGTTTTGATCTCACCCCTGCTGGTTCAAAGGAGATCTCAAGAAACCATGGCCATTCGCTTGGGATAATTTCTCATGCATTCACTGGTTTTGATCTCACCTCTTATGGTTCAAAGGATATCTCAAGAAACCATGATTAAAGTCTTGGATCTAATTTGGATTCTAAGCAAACGCTACTTGAGATAATTTCTCATGCATATGATGGTTTTGATCTCACCCCTGCTAGTTCAAAGGAGATCTCAAGAAACTATTCTTCAAGTCTTAAATCTGATTTGGATTTCAAGCAATCATTATTATTTGATGTTTCTTTTTGGCATAATCTCACCCATGATGGTTCAAAGGAGAAGACAAAAGACTATCTACATATTCATGTTTTTGATGCTACCTCAACTGATTCGAATCATAGGTTCAAGGATCATCCTTATACTTTTGGATTTGTTCTCATCACATTCGATTTGAAGAGCAAGTACAAGCACATGCTTTTTGAGCACAATCCTCTTCTTCCCAAGAAGAAGATACCTCCAGACATATGACCAAGCATCACACCTGCTTGAGTTTGGAGCATTTATTTTTTATGTGTGCCTTACAGTCTATTTTGAGGGGGGGGTATTTTTCCCATGAAATTTTCACCACTTCCTTGATTTATTGCCTGTTATTATTCATTGTATTGGGTGACCTTTGGTCTTAGTTACTACGGCCCAGGATGGATTAAGGGGGGGTGTTAGGATATTCCTATACTCCATCCTAGTCCCACCAGTATTTTGATCATTTACATTTATAGTCATGCATGCACTTTTAGGGTTTGCATGCATTCCAGTCATCAGTCCAGCACCTAGCCCTCAGTTAGCCAGCCCCCGAGAGCCTCTCTCAGATCAGTTTTATCCCTCCTAGAGCTTAGTGCACCCTTCCTCCTTGATTTAAGGAAGCCACTTGTCCTCTCTCACCTACCACTCAGTTGCACTTCAGTTATCTTCAGTTGTCTTCAGTTCTTTCCTTGATTTAAGGCTAGACCGACTCTCAACTGATTGTATCACTCCAATGGACCTACACTGAGACTTGACTGCCCATTCTGACTCTAGTTAGCTCCTCATGCACCCTCCACTAAGCCTCCTTCATTCAGTTAGTGTCTCCATGTGCCAGTTACATTCAATTACACCTACCACACTCAGTTAGACTCAGTTTGACTGACGATTGATAGTTACTTGTGCATTGATGACTCCACCGATGATGAGATAGACTACTAGTTGTGCTCCGATGACACTCTAGTGATCCTTTGATCACTCCATGAAGGCTAATTCGAATTGCCACCTTAGGCATTCGAATCCTCATGCATTGTACTATTTATTTGTCCATATTGTGATTAATTAACTAGTGTGTGTGAAGTATTTTTGCTTCTATCCGAGTTGTACTGTATTATTATTTTGTTTCTCATTATACTGCATTGACCACTCTTCTTCTATTTTCTTGCTTAATCAATTACTTTCTTGTGAGGTATACATCATCTCTTAGATCTGATGTGAGTATTTTCACATTATTAACCAAGGTCTCAATGGGAATTATGTTCCAACACCACCCCTTAAGCCAAACTGGAAGTGAGCAAGAAAAATAGGGCCCAAGCAACAAAGGCTTATGGTCACCCTTTACAACAATTTTATCTGTCCATGTAAAACGAGGAAAGAGGCAAAACCACATGGGGAAAATCCTCCCTCAAGAATGGACATGGAATAGAGATGAACAAAATGTCTTCAACAGGTCTTGTTATTCACTTGAATTAGCTGAATGCACAACTTATTGGTGAAATACTTGGTGAAGATGTTGTGGATTCCATGATCATGCACCAATGCATCAATGTTGTGTAGACAAAAAAAAATTTGAGAGGCCCCTTGAAACTCATAGTTTGATGATGGAGTAGCATAATAATAATGCTTCTTGATGGATACATACTCTGATCTGAATACATAATCAATAATGGAAAAGATATCTCTGCAAACTCCTTCCCAAAGAGCATCAAAAGACTCAACAAAATCAACTTCTTGAGCAGCTTCCATATGGCGAATCAAACCACGTATCTTCCTTCGAAACTGATGTAGCACCTTCCTATCTCTGCAATAGAGATCATGAGGCTTTGAAATATCAAAATAGGAGTCATATGGAGAAACAAACAACAAAGGTATAGTGTCTCCATGAGTGAATGGCTCCACAATAGGAAAATAGTGTGCAACTAGATCACACTGACAGTTGAGCGAACTTGAAGGGTCTGGAGACTTGAAATTTGAACCTTAGGTGGTGAGATTAGGTCCAGACATGTGGAACAAAAGTCCCATGATGGCCAATGACATGAATTTCCAACCAAGGAATGATATGTAAGACATAAAAACAACATAGACAAGTGACACAGTATTGGAAACAGTGAAATTGTGAGATTTTCCAACTGGAGAACTTGGGGGTTGTATGGTCTTTTGGGCATCCAATAGCTGGGAAAATGGTTTGAAGGATATCAAAAACTACATATCATCCTGCATATCACCTTCCATATCAGAATGGGAAGGATCCGAATGGATTTGGAAAGAGATTTCAGAAGGCATGTCAAAAACTAGTGAAAAATGACTAGTATTGGGAGGAGACTTTGGTGAACTAGATGGAGATTCTTTCAAGGAGGGGATAGAGGTTTATGAATCTGATATATCAGAATGTGAATAAAAAACAGAGACATCAGAAATAGATTTAACTCTAGCACCCAAATCATACAAATTATTACCTTGGAAGGTAGCATGGAGACAATGTTCTTGTTCCAAAGAGAGCTTGGCTTCTTCTTTTCTTGCAAAATTTGGAACATCCATGTATGCTCTTCAAGTAGCTTGGTCATGATGTCCATATTCTTTATGAAACAATATTTTTCATAATGAAAACATTTTCAATAACCACACTTTGGCTTCTCTTTCTTGTTCTTCATCTTCTTGACTTTTGAATCCTCATCACTTGAACTTGAGTTCTCTTCATCTGACTGCTTCTTCTCCTTCATCTTTTGCTTTCCTTTGGCTTTAGCATTTTTGGGACTCTTAGCTCCAATAGCAGCAAGCACATGGTATTTGGAAGAAATCAAAGACCCCATTTTCACTAGCTTATCTTTCTCTTGGGTGAGTGAATCTATGAATGCATCCAAGGAAGGCATCCTCCAATTTCGAGCAACAAGCTTTGTAGCATGGAATGTAGAGAAAAATACTGAGTATTCAGGACCCAGTTTAGATAGAATGGAAATTATTATATGCTCTTCTTTCTTCTCAATTCCACACTATTTGAGATCAAGAACTAGGTTCTTGAACTTTGATATAAACTCTTCCATGGTTTCGAAATTGCTTGGACTCAATGAGATCAACTCATTCTCCAATAGATGACCTATCATTTCATCTTGCTTCCCAAATAATGACTCAAGCTTGAGCCAAAATTCATTTGGTGTAGAAGAATTTGCAAGGTGGAATAGGAGATCTCGGGAGACAGAGAAACAAAGAAAACCATAAGCTTCATCAATCCTATTGAACCACGTAGACTTTTGAGCAACAACATTTGGCTCAAGTTCAAGCCCCATTTTGATTCTATAAATACCTTTACTTCGAAGTTGGATGATCATGTGGGCCTTCCATTCAAAGTAATTGAAGGGTGTGAGAATCATGGCTTGATTTTGATCCATACTTTTCTCATGCACTCTTGGTGATGATAATGACCTGCAAAAAACACTCAAGAAAGGATATGGAAATTGCTTTGAATAAGACTAGATCCGATACCCTGTGAAAGTTTGGAATGCACACCAATCACATCTCTAGGCTCTGATACATGTGACAGAACAAACTTAGATATATATATAGATTCAATAACAATTTCACTTAGAATATTTCAAGAGATAGAAGAAATATGAGAAGAATAATATTAAGACAAAACTAGAGAAATTCACTCTAGAGATTTATTTCCATTATGCATTGTTGAGAAAAAATTAGTACAATATATAGATGCTCTCAAGAGACAAAATTGAGAGGCTTAGTGGAGAGTTGAGTAGCTCACATTAATGCTAGGCTTAGTGGAGTAATTCCCACAATCTATGACATTGTGCCAAGTGTAACTCCTGGATTGGTCCATAATGAGGTCCATGAGGAAGTTAGGAAAGTCAATAAATGTGTATGGAATCATTATGAGGGAGATTAGGCGGTTTAGGGCTTTGGTAGTGGCCATTAATGAGCAATTTGACCATTTCTAGTGCATAAGTGCCCTTGGTCCAACCTTATCCCATAAAACAAGGAAGTGGCGCACTTGCCTCATTAAATGCATTAAGTAGGGCACCTTTGACTCCCCAGAATAACGAAATGGGAACACTTGTGGACAAACTTGGCTATAATGACAAATCACTAGTCTAATATGTGGAGCAAGTGTTTTCTTGAAATTCAATGATACTTTAGTTTTTAAACTAAAAATTAATTGTGGTAGGGGAACCAATACACGAGGTGAATTATTAGCATTGTGGGTGCTCTTTTTTTTCCCACACTAAAAATATGTTACATTTGCAGGTAGCTGGAGATTCAAAAGTGATCATTGAATGGGCTCTAAAAAAAATTTAGCTTCAGGTGGTTGTCCTGGAAGGATGGATGGATAAAATTAGAAATATCTAGGCATAATTTGATGGGATTAACTCTCAGAAGGACAAATTCCTATCTTTTGATAGTTGTTGTTTCCTATAGGATATTAAAGTTAGTACTAGAAAGGTTTGTTTTTTCAACAATATAAGTTGGATGGATGACTATATAAACATTTTTAAACTTTTTGTTTGGAGGCCTGTAATTTTGATAGTTTTTGGGAGGTATGTCTAAGTTTTATGTTTCTAGCAGTGATCAAGACCTGAAACTCCTCACAGGAATAACCACCACCAAATAAAGATTACAATTATAGATCACAACGTGACACTCCGGCTAAAAAACGGGTAGTGACGATAAGCACACAAAGATTTTTTAACCAAAATAAACACAAGTCCAGAGTGATAACCATCAACTAGTTCAATAATTTAGTTACAATATTCCCAAAAAAATCCAGGCATCCACTAACAACCTGTACATAAAAACTAGTATAACAAAAAATAACAGAGAAGATACAAATATATAACCACTAGTTAACTTCATGAAATGGAGAAGAAAAAAATTCCAAGATCCATTCAATCTCATATATGATAGAATTTAAGAAATCCTCACAAAAATCCTCACAAAAGGTTTGAATTTGATTGTATATTTTCTTTGGATACCAGGTTTGAATTTAAGAAATCCTCACAAAAATGTAACCTTTTGGGTTTAGAAAATCCAATTTAGACAATGCATCAACAAATCTATTTCGCTTCCCTTATACATGTTGAAAGGAGATTCCAATCAACTCATCTTGCAAACTTCTAATTTTACCCATCCAACTTTCCAAAGCCGAAACCTGTAAATTCCAATTTAATAAGGCCTAGTCAATTATGGTTTTTGAATCCCCTATAGCCTATAGAAATTGTAAGTTGTTGGATTTAGAAAAAAATAATAAGCACCATAAATCCAATAACTCACTTTTGGTATTGGTCCCAACCCCACAGTTAAATTTGAGCTTAAAGCTCCTTACATTGTCAACCACAAGGACTACTCCTACTCCACACTTTTGAAAACAATCTTGAGATGCACCGTCAAAAAAACCATTAGCCCATTACTTCTTGAAGATAGGGTCCCAAATTCTTCTAAATTGGTTTCCATGACAAGAAGGCTTACCCTTCAGACATTCCTTGTGATCAGTAACAACCTTGGTTCGCACTTTCATCACATTATTTCCCCTCCCCTCAAAGATAACTAAATTTTTGTGTTTCCACACTTCCCAGCAAATATAACAGGGTAACTCTTTCCAAATATGATCATTTTGAATTCACTCTTTAAAGCAAGAGGTTAAAGTTGGTTGTTACTAGTTCCTAGTTATCTAACATAATCCCTTTACCACATGCCAAACCTGCTTAGTAAAAGGACAATGGATAAAACAATGGTCAAATATCTCAACTTCTTTATTGTAGAGAGAATGTTATTTCTCAACACCAATCAAATAAAGATATTTATTTTTAACGGCAAAAACCACTTCCAAATGTGTCAGTACCACCAACAATCCTCCACTACATGATTATGGCATAAGGATTCATATGATAACTTTGCCGTAACCAAGCCATAATTCTCATTCCAAGTCCACTTCAGGAGTCATCTTCCCCAAAAAGTTGAAATCCATTCCTATGAAGCCCCATAAGATAGTTATTCCATTCACCCGAAAGAGCCCCATGCAATCCCATCTCTTGAGCCTGTATCCACCTCGTATTGGCTCCTAATCCTTCATTTGGAAAGACCACTTGGTCTAAGGTATAAATACCCTTTGTATGAAGGTAGGACACCAACTCCGAGGATAATTTAAAAAACCCCAAGCCCCCAATAAGGGGGTCCTCACCCACTCAAATCAATTGTTCATCTCTAGGGCTCTAGGATAACCAGTCCTCAAGGTTACGAAAAGAGAAAACCAAATAGTTCTAGATATTAGAAACACCCTTGACACTTTTGATCTTGGATCTAATCCATTTTAGTACAATAATTTTTTTTAGATACTTACCTTTTATTACACTACTCCATAGACCATGAGAAAACAAGCTTCTCTAAAGACTTTTGGTCACTAAGTTTTTAACGAAGAGGAATATATTTTTAATGGCCTAACCTCCCATATGCTTTGGTCTAGCCAATATTTACCAATTTATAAGATGAAGCTTCTCCTTAATATTATCACCCATCCACAAGAAATTGAAGACTTTCCTCCTAATGATGGATAAAATAGATTTCGGGACCTTGGCTAGGGATATCCAATACGATGGGATATTTTCTAATACCAATTTAACCAAAATTAATATCCATTGTAGGGATAACAATCTTCAACACCAATGGTTGAATCTCTTGGAAATCTTCTTAAACAACCATTGCCAATCTCCTAAGCAATAATTATTTGGTTTAATGAAAACGCCCAAATATTTCATATCGACACTGATAAGGGAACACTGAAAAGGGAGACATTGACCAATTTGGTTAAGGAAAACCCCATCAATTTAATTTTCTAAGAAAGACGACTTGGATTCACTGATTTGCATACCCGAAGACTTACCAAACATATCCAATATATCCTTGTACACTTTCCATTCACTCACCAAGCCATAACCAAATAAAATCACATCATCCACAAATAGTAGATGTGTAATTTTGATGAGCGCAAATACTTTAACCCCAAATACATTACCTTCCACTTTCTCATGTTCAATCATTCTTCTAATTCGTTCAATGATTAGAAGGAATAATAAAGGAGACAGAGGAAAACCCTGTCTAAGTCCCCTTGAGCACGGAAAGAACCTTGTAGGCATACCATTAAATAACACAACAAAATTATCTAAACTCACACATGCCATCACCCAATTAGTAGCTTCAAGTCTAAAACCTATCTAAAGTAACACCAATCTTAAAAAGACCCAATTAACACGGTCATAGGCCTTGACCGGATCCAACTTTAAAACCATAAACTTCAATTTTTTTGACTTAATACTGTGGAGCACTCTTGTTCCACATCAATAACATCCATGATCTGGCGGTTATTGAGGAAACCAAATTGTTCTTTTGATATGGAATTTGATAACTATGGATTCATTATGTTAGCAATAATCTTCGAAATAATTTTATAAACCAAATTACATAAGGCTATTGGTCTAAAGTCATTGTAAGAAGAAGGCTTAGAACATTTAGCGATTAGAGAAATATGGGTAGCATTCAAAGCACCCACTGCTTTCCCAACCATCTTGATTCCTCCACAACATCCAGCAGATCCAGCCCCATATCATCAAAAAATTCTAGAAAGATTTCAATTGTCCACCCATTTGGCCTAGGACTTTTCAACTTAGCAAAACTAGATAGAAATTTTTTAATTTCATCCAAAGTCATAGGTTACACAATACTCTTACCTCCTTCTTTCGAAAAGAAAAAAGGATATTTCTTAATAACTCTCATATGATCCACAATGGATGAATCCCCAGGGTATTTATCCCAGTTCTGGAAATGTTTCATTGCTTCGCTTTCCAATTGTTTAACTTCAGTTAGGTGTCTTCCATCAAATCTATATAGGTCCCAAATATTATTTTTTATTCATCTACTCTTTGCAAATATGTGGAAAAAATTAGTGTTTAGGTCCCCTTGAGCCAACCGGATGCCGGTCTTTTTAACTGCCAGGTCTCCTCCTCAATTTTTAGAATTTGTAACTTTATTCCCTCGATTTCTTTGACTCTAATATGATCCTTTTCAATAAATATACCTGGTGAATTACTCTTGAAAACATCATTAATTTCCTAGTCCAGACTAATCAATTCCTATCTCAATGAATTTTATTTTTCCCATCTAGACAGTGTTGATTTGAGAAATTTGAGCTTAATTGCTAGCTTCTGCATGGCCAATATTTCCTCTAACAAGTCCAAATTTCTCCATTTCTCTTTTACCATCTTGATAAAGTCTGAATCTTTGAGCCATACATGATTGAATTTTAACAGGTAAAATTTCCTCTCCCCATCAACATCGAGTTGGAGTACAAATGGAGCATGATTAGAAAACATGGAGAATTCCACCCAAGACTGATATCTAACGAGAGATTCAATTAGATTTTCAGCCATAAGAAATATGGCAAGTCTTTTAGAAACCCCATGTTCTCCTACAGGCCCATTCCTCTGGGTAGGAGTTAAAGGTACTCTAGGTAGGAGTTAAAAGAGTTGGAAGAACATCAATGAAATTAGCTTGCTGAAAAAGATGACCGAAGTATACATCTAGAGGGTCCAATTGCGTTGAATTTCCCCATACCATTGAAGAAAACATAATAAAATTTAGGTAATTTCCCAAGATGAGATTTGGTCGTTCCAAAATGACATCCTCCACCACATTATCCCATAAAATATTTCGCTTAGAGTATGGACCATAATAGTTGACAAAATGCAATAAATGAGGAAAATAAGAGACCAAAGCTTCCAATAAAATCCCAAATGATATCCGAAATGGAGAAAAAAATTTCCTACCTGGGATTCCAAGCCTACAGAAGGCCACAAGATTGACCCAAGGAATCCACTGTACACATCTTTCATATGGGAATTTTTTTTTCCAATGAAAAAATTGCTCAATGAATCCCCCTCCATGGGAATATCAGATCCATTTCAAAGCACTGATGGTTAGGATTCAACAAACTCGGATACATGCTTACTCAAAGGGGGTTCGACATCAACCGAAAGCTCCCTCGATCTTGGACTATCGACCAGACAATGTGCATAACATTCTAATCGGCTCATACTCGCTCCCTTAATCATCCCCCCCAAAGTGAGATCTGACACCACCAGTATTTGTATAAATTGTATTTTAAATTATTTAAAGAATAAAATAAAGAAGGTGTGAATGATTTTAACTTACCCAGAAAAGAGGAACTTGAACCTGGAAAAGCATTTGAGTTCTCAGAAGATTGCTCAACCCTAGGGGACATCATTCGACACTCCTTTTCTAATATTCTAGATCGTTGCTCACCTTCGAAGACCCATCCATCTCCAAATCCTCCCTATCATCCATCTTCGATACCGATACTGAAGCTTCGCATTGATTCCGCAAGTTCCCAACCACTCTGCACTTTGAACATCTAAAGGGGATCCCCTAGTAGTGTAGGATCTGAATATATATCCTCCCCCTCCATTCAATATCAATCTCATCAAACAGACACTTATAAATATCAATTTCCACTAACATACGAACCACCTGTTTTTCCATACAAAAGAGGTCCTCATCTGCCACATGTAGGAAGCGGCCCAACTCATTTCCCACTCCTTCAAACGCCTCATGATTCCACATTTCCAAGGGAAATCATAGAATTAAAACCCAAATATGTTTGAAATGTAAAGAGGTAGCATATGGCATTCGAACACAATTATGACTCATTGTAAAAACCTTTATGCTTAAAATATTTCCAAATAATTATAATTAGTTTTTAAATTGAATAGAATTTGGAAATTAGTTTTGAATTGGATAGAATTTGGAATCCTTGTTTTTCTTTTAAATGCAGTTTCTCCCCTAGTAGTGTAGGATCTGATTATATATCCTTCCTCTCCATTCAATCTCAATCTCATCAAACAAACACTTAGAAATATCAATTTCCAATGGCATACAAACCACTCGTCTTTCCATACAAAAGAGGTCCTCATCTGCCACATGTAGGAAGCGGCCCAACTCATTTCCCACTGCTTCAAACACCTCATGATTCCACATTTCCAAGGGAAATCATAGCATTAAAACCCAAATATGTTTGAAATGTAAAGAGGTAGCATATGACATTCGAACACAATTATGACTCATTGTAAAAATCTTTATGCTTAAAATATTTCCAATTAATTATAAGTAGTTTTTAAATTAAACAGAATTTGGAAATTATTTTTGAATTTGATAGAATTTGGAAACCTTGTTTTTCTTTTAAATGCATTTTCTCCACATAAAATTACATTTTCTCTACATGTTTTCTAATATGAGTGTACTATATTTAATATTAAATAAACATACTCAATATAAGTAAATTTAGTTATATATAATAAATATATTATAAAATAATATAATCTTGTTAAATTGTATCATCATTTACATATACATATAAAAACATAATTTAAAAGGTTACTTTAATTTATTATTATCAATATTGTTTAAATACACAATTTAAAAGGTTAGTTTAATTGATTATTATTAATATTGTTTAATATTTAATAGTTGCTAATATTATGTCAATGTTATTATGTCATGTCCCTGTGGGGATATATAGTGCCCGCAGGTTTGCATTAGTGTAGTTATACTAGATCATTTTTTTTATAACCAAAGTTTGCTCTAGAGTTTCTAGTGATGTGATTGAGGCTAGGCGTGCAATTTGACACGTGCTTTTGATGATGTTCATACATTCAAAACGAGGTGTACAACGAGAGGATGCTTTAATTGTTGGTCCACATTGAAACTGGGGCCGCCTTGGGTCTGCGAGGCTTGAAGCCTCGGTCAGACACCTTCTCAAATTATTTCGCATTGATTATGGAACAATGGGCATTTACTTTGCGTGGTTGGCTTGGATATTCAAGTTGAAGGCTTGAGGCTTTACTCGTTTGGCTGGTAGAGGGTTAAAATGTTTGGCATTTTCGTTTTGGAGACATTGATTATCAAAAATGGGCATTTGATCTGCGTGGTTTTTCTTGGCATCAAGGTTTTTGTTCTTGGGTCCACCAAGCTTTAATCCTCGACCGACCACCTTATCGAATGCTTCCGCAGTGATTAGGAAACAATGGGAATTTCCTACTATGCAGTTACATTGGATTTTGGTGCCGGAGGCTTGAGGATTCACTCGATTTTTTTTTCCGGTAGAAGTTTGTAGTGTTTGGCGTCTGATTTTTTGTTCTTGTGGGAAATTGTCATAAGGCTCTCAGAGACATCATGAAGATTGTTGTTGTTTCGTCCTTTTATTGGATAGATGAGGGTTTATAAAAAAAAAGAGGGTAAATTTGATGTTTGTTTTGGAAATTGGTTTAGAATGGTGTATGGATTTTTTTCCATTCTTCTTCAAGGATGGAATTTTGGCGTCCTAACTAGACTAGCTCTTGAATGGAGCAAGATTTGAAAATGTCGGGGAAAATCTTGGACGTTTTTTTCTAAAGGTTGGTCGATGGTGCTAGCATAGGTGTCACAGGTAAGTGGACTGATTTTCCTCTATAAATGGTTGGAATATTGTTTTCTTTATATAAATGGGTGTTTGAGTAGTGGTACCATCTTGATTTTTCCTTGTACAAGCGGGTTTTGGTTATTGGTGTGACCTATTTGCAAAAATAGTCCAATGGTGTTGTTTGCTTGATTACTTGGTAGTCGAATTGGAAGTAGTGCTTATTGTTGTTTTTATTTGCAGGACATACAAACTTGAGTTGCTTGATTTGAATTTTATATTAGCTACATCAAATGTGTTTAATTAGGGCTATAATGGATTATGGAAATTCAGGTGAGGTTCAACAACTAGCTAGGTCACACAATATCATAGCTTATTGAACCAAATATTTCGAGTAGGTCTACAACTCCTTGCATATATCCATCGAATGTTGTCCTTCTTTTTCTGTTGGTCATAGGGTTACTCGTTCTCTTGGTGCAAAGGGTTTTCCCCTCTGGATACAAAAATAGTATTTTCTTTATTTCAGCAGAAGTATTTACTCATGGTTGTTAAATCACATGCATCCATCATCTCTGGTTGGGGGGATTATATTCCTATCGCATAGGTCGAGTACCTAGGCGCTGCATTAGATATGAGGCCTTCCTATATATTTCAAGGATTGCAAAACCCTTGCATAATTTAATTCAAGTCTTGTTTGGTCGAATCCGCTAGTCAAGAATTCATTTGAGTTGCTCGCATGATGCAGTTATGCTAGGTGCTTGATGGTGGTAAATGCATTTCCTTTGGATGCTTATATAAGAGGAGTTGAGGTAGTGCAATTCCATAAAAATACCATGGCATTAACTATTATATTAAGGATTTCTTGGTCACTGTAAACAAATTTAAAATCGTTATTTCAATCTCTGGGCCAAAGTTAAATAACATTAAAGCACTATGTTGCAACAACGCAAAAGTTTGAGAATCTAGTTGTTGAATGTTTTATGATGTTGTGGTGTTGTCTACTAGGTTCTCAGCATGTCACCTTTGACATCATATAAAAAATATGAAATTCTAATCATATATTTTGCACCAGTGCTTTGGGGAAGGATAACATATCATGGAATTTGAAAAATATATATGGGTTGGTTGTAACTTGGAAAAACACATAACTCTTCCTTTTTTATCTACTAATAGTGTCTCAGCAGCTCGTTTTGAGTTGGTGTATTTCTGATGTTTGAGCACGAGCACCTATTTTGTCTAAAGGTGGATCCCTTATATTATGTGAGTTTCATTGATGCTTGAATTTCAAGGAGATGATGCTTGAATTTCAAGGATGTTTTGGTTTTTCCATGTTTAAACCTCTCTCACAATCATGGCTCCCTTGTCACTACAAGGAATTTGAGATTGTTTTATGGCTCTACTAGTATTTGATTACGAATTTTTTTATTTGAACTCCAGTGCCTTTAATTCACAACGAACCCTTCACCCTTGAGCACTAGTGGTCTTTGTATTATAATTTTTTTGGCCTTTCCTTACAAGATTGGTTCCTCTTTAAATGCATTATTGCATTCATCATGAGAAACTTTGGCCCTCTAGAATTTTATTCATGTTGAAATGCACTCAACATAGGGAATTTTGGCCCTCTTTGAGTGCAACTTTGACCATTTGAAATGTATAATTGCATTCACAGACAACCTCTCCCATGAGCCAAATGAAATTTTCACTATTTTTCGATGTGGAAAGAGGGATTGCTTTCATCAATAGGTTATTTAAAAGAATTTGTCCTTGAGACATAGGATGATCAAACTAACCCCAAGATGTGGGTGCCCACAATGTCTAGAGTGCACACGAGCCTGCCGATGCAGAATTCTCAACATCCCTCCACACGGTGGCGCCTAGATCTACATGCCATGCACAATAAAGACTCCATCCCTCCAACATCTTCACTCTTAATGCAACCTGACCTCTCAGATTGGTAGAGAGCTGTTCGACGTACTTGGTTAATCATGATGCTTCTATGTGAATTATTGACCCCTCGGGAGGCTAAAATTCCTCCTTTTAGCAGATTTGATTTCAGTCTACAAGCACTTTGATTTGGTAAGCTGGATTGTCTTTCCTCGCTGAGTATTTTTGGTGGTTTTTATTGCGTTTGGCCCAATTCAACCCTTGATGGGAATTGGTTTGGTTGGGAAATTTTGTTCTGGAGGGTCATTCAGACTCTCCGCTGGTCCTTTCCAACTCAAAGACTTCGGCTCATAGGCTTCATTTTGAATAAGGTTAAGTTGGACACCATGTCTCATAGAATTCGATCCGTCCCTCGCCGTGCTAACAGAGGCCAGGGGCGTAAAGGCAGACAAGGTCGCGATGGTATAGCAAATAACGGTTATGATAATTTTGTTCCTCATCATCTAAGAAAAATTCTTGATGACTGGGAGGAAGAACTGGTCTTACAACATCTCGTCAATTGAAGGGAGCATATAGGGTGAGGACATTATTGGCTTGTCAAAAAATCTTTGGCATAGCTACTCATGCAATATTAAAATTTATTTCCCGACAACTCTCCCAATCCTTCTCCTTCCCCTGCTTAGGCTTTGCACTCTTCAACCTCTCCAACTTCCTCCCAAGTTTCCAAAACGGAGGTGCAGCATGGACCTGAGCATGGCAAGGGAACTCTACAGTAGGTGGAACAAACTAATGTGTCCTCAACCAATGGACACAAGCGCAAGCATGTGGACCTCTCTTCATTTCTAAAAAGGACATCTCCACCTGCAAAACCTGCTCCAAAATGTACCTCCAAATCTCAGTATTTTCGTTGCCCCATCATTGAAGAGCCTCCGAACAATGCAAATGCAACCTGCAAGTCCAAGTAACTTAGTTGTTTTTACTCTTTCTCTTTCTCGTTACTTTTTTTTGTATGTTATTAGACACTTGTATTTCGGTCCATCAAATAGGTAGCCATTTTGGTCATCTTTGTATTTTTTTGAGACGATGTCGTTTGAGGCTTTATGTAATAATTGCATAATTGATTCGGTATAGTAGGCATCTAGAAATAGTCTATTTTGTCAGATTTGGTATGGGAAGGCATACTTTGGCCCTACTTTGGATATGTTGGCTTAGTGGGAATTTCAGAGAGACTCTCAGACATCTTGTGCATGTATCAATTTTTTTATTATACTAATATAGATTTTCTATGGAGCTAAAAAAAAAGAATGCTCAAACTAACATATCTATCTTAACTTGGACTCTATTAAATACTAAGAGGTAGCTAAAAAAAATGAGCTACAAATCCCTTGGTGTTTATATGTTAATGCTTGATTCACATAGTTTTATAACCTTTTAACAAAAAATAGCATTCTTGGTGATAACATTTTAATGAAAATTGTAATAAATTATTCTTATTCCAATGATTTGATTTGATATCTCTTCAATTTTAGAAGGGACTGGCATGAAAATCTTTTCAATATTGTCCCGCAATAACTTGATTGCATTATGTCAATATGAAACTAAGTACCTTCAGTGAGATCTATGCAAAAACGCCTAAAACAAGTTTATCATAGTCCCAATTGCTAAATACTAATGGAGAGTCCTTGTTAATTAATGTTTATTGTTTATCGTTGAAAAGGAGGTGGCACAACCTTCTCCAAAAACATCCTCTGATTGGGGTGGCATGCCCCCAACTACCTCCCATTTTGAAATTTGTAAGTGTTCAATAGCAAAAAAGAAGTTGAAACTTTACACCTCTTTCTTTTGATCTTATCTTAAAGGATGCAACGACTTTGAATGCATTCAAAATTTTAATTGGGTTGTGTGAGAATGTTGACATAACAATATGGATATTGATGTTTCTCATTTTTTTTGTAAGTAAGTATCCACAGGGATTTGAACTCGTGACCTTCCATTTACAAATTTTCATCTCAATTACTCATTCCCAATTGCTCTACCCCTGTGGGCATATTGATGCTTCTCATTAACCCTAATATATATAAAAAAAAAATGTAGGATTTGGTTTGAGATTTGAAGTATTGAATTTCATGTCTACAAAAAGTAAAATAAAAATAAAAATTGGTTTGTTCTAAAAAAACGATGGTCTATAAATGCTTGAATGTGAACGCTTTCATGTTTAATCATGAAGAGGGGAGAGGCCAAGTTGCAATCCTTGTATCACCTCATCTTGTCACTTAATGTTGTTTCCATGCACTAGGGAAGCAAACCTATGTAAACATTGGTATGAATCATTTTGAATTTGGATTGACAAATGTTGAGCTTGGATAGTGTTTAGGTGTATATCATCATTTTAAAGAAAGAGTTTCCATTTAGTATGGGAATGCATGGAAAAGGATTATGTAGAAACTTAAACAAAATGGATGCACAAGAAGATACAAATGGAGTTTTGTCCATTAGAACACCTTATTAGGAGTAGATAGCTTGGACTTATTTTAAGGTTAAGCTTAGGTTTTAAGACCCAAATAAATACAATTAGTTTTCCTATGGTTTATTCAGCTTCCATTTTTTAAAGGGAAACTCAATGGTCTTCAAAAGGCTAGATGAAGCCATGTTTTTCTTTTTTAATGACAACGGAGTTAGCCTTCTCGAGATGTCAGTAGAGTTCACACTACCAACCCATAGAAAAATATTGTTTTATATTTATTAGGGAGCTACGAAGATGCGAATTTGGAAAGTCTTTTTTTGGTTGAATGCTTCTCACTTGAAAAGTTAAAAGTGATTGAATTGTAGTTGAAATATTTCAAGCCTAGTACTTAAATCCAGATTCAAGGAAGGATATAATGTGTGACTTGTTCTCTTTTGCTTTCATCTAATTGTTTGGTTCATTTTAGTTCTTAGAAACCTTATTTGATCCTACAATTGGATACATTGTAAAAATAGTTGGCATGCCAATGCCAACATTGATTCAACACTAGCAATACTTTGTGGAGGTAGTAGAATACTATGATTCAACTCCATTGACAATTTGCTTATGATATCCTCTTGGAATATATTTCAAGTAGATTGTAGAATCTACATCCCATAAGCACATCTTGCATATAAGTTGTGGCCTTCGATTTTGACTAGTATATACAACATATAGCAATACTTAACATATTTATTAAATAGTATATACAACATTTTCATTTCAAATGTTGGCAAGGAAAGGTTTCCATTCCTCCTTCTACAGACTTGATAAAAAAAAAACATGTAATTGTGAGCCCAAGGAGTTGGTCAATCTAAAGTAGCATAGATTTGGAATGGTGATATGTCATCCAAATGTTGAAGCCAACATTAAATAATTAGTATATTAGTCTAAATTGTTTGGTACTTTAAACTATTTTGTGATTTCTTGTCATAATTAAAAGTAGTAAAAAATGTCTTCATATTTATTTTAAAATTTGATGGGTGTTGTAAGTTTTACAGAATAGCTTACTTCTGTTGATCTTCTAAATGGTAGGTAGGATTATGATGTTTGGAATAGCTTTTGTGCTACAAAGAAGCAATTAAGTGATTATTACGTGAATAGTTATCATTGGATAGACCTTGCTTATGGCTCTTGTATTAGCTTTTAAAGTTATAAAGTCTCCTCCAATGTCTATTACAAAAAAAATTTGCTCCTCCTGAAATCATAACAACCTGTTCTCTATGGTCATCTTCTGATTCTCTACCTATTTAAAAAAAAAAACCTTTTTTCTTTTCTTTTTTGGAGAATAGTTACTTGGATTATAGAATCTCTTTTCTTCTCTACTGAAAAATCAATTAATTCTTAGATCAATTAGTATGTAAACAAATATGCTAGGATATCATATTTTTTTTTTCTTTTTTCCTAGTCTTCGCAATGTCCACGTAGGAATAGTAGTAGGGATAATAAGTATCCACTTGACACTCCATAGATTATGACTAAGTTTTATGTGTCTTGGGATAAAATCATTTGCTTTTTCTTGGCCAATAGCTTGTCTTATGAAGAAACATCTAATGATCCAAGATCCATACGCATGTGACATGAGTATAGGGTAAGTAGGAATCCTAAAAAGGAACAAAAAAATTCCTATGCAATCACTTTGGGGTGGTAAATATATCAATTGTGATATATATCTATATTCTTCTTTGATAGTGAAAGTTATCCATGCATTGTCGTCAAGTTATGTCACAGAATATAGTGTAGCAAATTTTATAGGAAACAAATAAAAATCTAAAGATGGGTGGCCATGGCCCATGCACTAGTCCTCACTCTTTTGACGGCATATGAAGGATATTAGTAAGGGTGTCAAAAACAAACAAGAAACCTGAAGATCATAGGCTAATATGTGAACGATGCCATTCCATTGGCATGTGTTAATATACTTGCTAAATAGGTAATGTGGAATATATCATGTTGATTAGAAGAGATCACCCCATCATAATATATCCATTGACCACATGTCCCAATAAGCAGAGGGTTATGTATAGGTCAAGTAACAAATAGAGCTTGCAATGATTCATACTACCATTCCTGTTTGAAATTATATGAAATAAGAGGCTCTATGCCATCTATCTAATGTATAAGTCTCTCATACACTCTTCATCCAATGCATTCGCCTTTACTTGAGGTTAATTTCAATGTTGGAATGACTAGAATATTGTTGCATGTTTTCTAACTGAAAAGTGAAGTTGTGGTGAAGTGGAATGTGACTAGAATAGTAGTATTGTTGTCACCAGATCTGTCCTACAAAAATTTTACTTTCCAGCAGTGCGCATGCAATGAGGGATCTCATTTCTCGCTGTCGGAATGGCCAAATACATGAGTTTTGGTGTCAATCTAGTGGCAACAACTTCTTAGAAATGGTTTCATTGGTTATGACACAATTTTCATGAATAGCTTGTTGACTTCTCGAGGTCAAGGTTATCTTTATAATTTCCAAATGAAAGAAATTTATAATATTACTTATCCACAAGAGTTTGTTGGAACCCCATTCAGAGTTGAATACTATCTTGTATCGAAGTGTGGGGTATTGTTTATGTCACTATTCGTCTTTTTCACCACCACGATGTCATTGTTGTTTACCCTTAGAGAGACCCAATCGCGCATGTTTAAGTTCACAGTTCAGTTTCAGCATCATTCCCATCATCATCTTCCAACGAGGAGATGCACCAAGAGATAAACCCCAGGTGTCATAGCGAATGACAAGTGCGCTAGAGTAGAACATACTTCAATGTGTGACCTGGGGTCACTCTGTCCCTCATACTTGCGTAGGACTTCGGTTGTGGTGTCCTGAAATCTGCGCAGTATCAATCTGCGACAGTCTTGCCATGTATGAATATTCTCCTTATGCGCAGCCCACCATCTTGCGGGTGTGGCGCGCAATGCTACATCCAGTGCCTGTATGCGCTGCTATTCTGGAAGCTTTTGTTCATAGTCATGTATGAATTTAGTTACTTCAGTTAGACCATCAAAAATTGGAGTGTTAGTTAATTCTGTGCCAATCCATCGAATGGATTTAATCATCATAGCGCAACGCCTTACAGATACCTCATGTAAACGATTCTGCCAGTTTTCCAATCCTGCATCTGATTCTGATGTGCACGAGCTATCGCATCGCCAGCTGATATGGCCATCTACTGTGGGGTTGACATAGTCACTGTGGTTAGTAGTCATTTGGTACAAACTTTCCATGTGGCGCGCTTCCTCTTCTGCGCGAATGGGTTCTATATACCTAGGTCCTTGAATAGGATCAAGTGGTGCGATGACCCTAATCTGGTCATCCTCAAAGGTCATCTGTCTTTTCTTCAAATTAATGACAGCCAAATTATCAAATGCCCAGTCTATTCCTAAAAGTGCTGGGTATGGTCTACTATCATCCATGATTTTGATTACTTCAAAATCTGCAGAGCTTCTTACTCCTTCAATATCAATAGGTACATTGGGTAATCTGCCCAATGGAGAGACTCGTTGCTGATTCGCGAGTCTTAGCTGGATAGGGGATCTTGTAAGCTGGGGGCTTCCCATCTGTTCCCATGTCTGCATAGTGAGAACATTGGCTTCGGAGCCCAGATCTAACATGACTTCGTCCATTTCAAATGCTCCAATCTGCGTTGTGAGCCTCATCTCTTTTCCAGTTCTAATGTGACTCCTAATCTGGTGAACGGCACACTGCGGTGTGTTCGTCGAAGCAGACTGTTGGCACTGATCCAACAGGTGTTGGAGTTCTAGAGTTGCCTTTTCATTGCGCAACAATTTTAAACATTGTCGCAGGAACGCATGAACACTGCCTAGTGCATGCTCCTCGTCAGGCCTTCCAGCTGTAGTGGCCTGTTCTTGCACCAGGTTGTCTTGTCTTAGCACTTGCGATCTAATATTGTTCTGCGGAATTGCGGCAGAACTTGAAGCTCTCGAATCTGAGAAATACTCTTGAGTTTGCTTGAATGCTTCTTTTTGCTTCTGCAGGTTAAGTGGGGCTGGTTTAATATTAGCGCGGCGCACCCATTGCGTCGCTTGCTTTCCCATTCCCATCTCTTGCGCACCAGTGGTTGCTCCACTGCGTGTCATTATATTAACTGTAGGGTCTGGTTCTCTTTTTTCTGCTCCAATCAACTGAATATTCTGATTGACCTGTGGGGTCTTTGCTTGCATCTTAGCCTGTAACTGAGGGCATTCTTCAATGATATGGTCAGAAGATTTACAATACCTGCAGAGGGTTGTAGGATTTTGGAAATCCCTGGCAAAATGACCTTGTGCTCCGCAATTATAACAAGTGATCTGTCCTCTTCCGCGACCAAAATTTATTGTGCGTCCGCGTCCCCTGTAATTTCCTGCTCGGGCGTCGCGAGTTTGGTCATACGGTGGACCTGCTGTGGGTCCTTGTGTCTCTGCTTGTACCCTAAAAACATCATGCTTTCTTTCTATCATAAGATCATATGCTCTACAATTGTTCTCATCATGACCTACTGATTTACAGAAATTACAATATAGATTCTTTGGAGTTTGTACATATTTCTGAAGTAAGTGACATTCTTGTGGTCTATGACCTCTAGTTCTACAGATTTCACACCAAGGCCCCTGTGCCTGTGGTAAAGGGTTAGGTGCTCCAGTTGCAATATAGTCTATGAAAACGGGGCAATGGTCCTTTGAATGACCTTGGGATTTACATTTTTTACACCAAATTTCTTCCTTAATCTCCTTGCCTTTCTTAATATCATGCACTTGCAAGGTTAAGTTTGCTAATTGGTTCTGCAACTGCGCAACATCGTTGCTTGTTCCCGCAATGGGCGAAGCTTCTAGTTTCATAGCCATCTCTAGAGCTTGTTCCTGAGTATTGAGATTCTGTTGCATAAGAGGAAGTCTAATATGTGGGAGCAGCGCAGCAATGAACCATTCCTTATGCTGCTGTGGTGCAAACTCGAAGCTTACTTGATCTATCAAGGCTTTGAACTTCTGGTCGAAGTCCCATACTGATTCTGTAGGTAGCTGTTTGATGTCTTTGAGCTCTGTTATACACTGTGATTCTGATTTAGGTTTCTTGAATTCTCTAATCATAGCATTTCTTACATCAACAAGCGTCCTATTCTGTGCTGCTGAGTATTTCATGAACCAAGTTAAGGCTCTTTCTCTTAGTGTGGTTGCTAACTGAACCAGTTTAACAGCATCATCATTAATTTGCTTAATTGTCCAAATGGCTTCACATAAGAACCAGTGCTGCTCAGGGTCTTCTATCCCTGTTCCTCTAAAAGTTGGTAGCTTCATGTCATCACTCATCCTTCTTGTGCTAGGTTGAGGTGATGGTGCTGTAGCAGTGCTTCTGGGCTGGTTAAATAAAGGTGGTACAGAGGTACTAGAAGTACCGTGTGGGCTACTAGAAGGTGTTACTGCGGGGTTATACTGAGCTTCGTCTGGTTTTTGCGGTGTAAAGGGGTGATAAGGGATATGAGCACTCCCTTGTCTTTCTATATGGCTTGGTCTAGGGACTTGGCTATCGTCTGGGCTAGACTCAAAAGAATATTGGTCAAGGCCTACTTTATATCGTTTTCCACTACGAGTGCAACCAATAAGTTCAGGATCACTATCAGAATCTACGGACATTACTTGTCTATGCTATTCATCAGAAGCAATACATAGCTTTCCTTTTTCATACAGAAGCATTTTAATCCATAAGTTCAGAGAATTTAAGAACTTACCTCTGTGTACTTGGAAGAAATTCCTCTCAGCTTCACTGAAACTCTTTCTTGTATCCACTGCAAACTCAGTGATGAAACCTTTCAGTAGACTATTCAACCAAAAGTCTACTGCGCGGGACACAGGATTGTCTATCCGCTTCACAATACTGACTAGCTCAGGCGTCCAAGCGACGGGTCGATCAATATGCACAGTAGGTCTAGAATCTGCTAACTTGGCTATCCAAGCGTGCAACTCCAGTGCGAATGTCACAAAGAAAATTTCGTGAAGGTCAGTATAAATATACTTCTGCAACCAGTCTTCTGTTTGGAGCGTAGAGCTTCTATTTTCTTGTTCAGTGAACTCTTTAGCCTTTAAATCAAACCAGTCTCCAATTTCTTTAGCTGTAGGATTCCAGTAACACATTTGTTAACTGAGCAAGTCTCAGTGTAACAGAACCTTGTGCTGGCTTCAGCAACAATCTCAGACGTCGCGGAAATAGTAAGTCTCACAGCAGCAAGTCGCAAGACAAGGGAACCATTTGTTCTCCTCGATCTCGCGCGTCGCCGAAATAACAAGTCTCACAACAACAAGTCGCAAGGCAACGGAACCATTTGTTCTCCTCGATCTCGCGCGTCGCCGAAATAACAAGTCTCACAACAACAAGTCGCAAGGCAACGGAACCATTTGTTGGCTGCTTTCTTGGGCAAACCCGGGTTTTAATGAAGCGCAGCAACAAACCCCTAGGCGCACTGGCCCTCTCGGCAACGAGCTGCGCAGCAGCTCGAGGTCTCACCCGAAGTGGCTATGGGGGGGTTAAGGAATCAGATTTCCTTAACCGTGGTGACGCGGAGATTGTTCTTCCCTTGTTCCGGTTCCTCAGATGTTGGTGGCCTGACTTTCCCGCAGGCCCCTCGGCTCAACTGCGCGGCTTCCTCCCTCAGTAGGCCCGCTGCGCAGTTTCTACGCTCTGGCGCAGAAGCGGCTATTCCTTGCGTCAACGCATTAAGTACCTCCTCGCCCTGCGCGCCCAGCGCAGTAACGCATTCCTCGATCGCTGCCGCGATAGCGCTCCACCACTTCTTCAATACACTTAACACTTATAGCTATCAAGGGACCTTCCCAAACTCACTTAAACAGTCGCAAAGATAATGCAAGAGTCTTGCATGCACAGGTAATGAACTTAAACAGTTAATCATTCACGCAAACATTATAACAAGAAGAAATATGTGAAGGTCATCTCCTCGAGGAAAACCACGTCCACGGGAGTTTATATTAACCAGAAAATGATAGAGTTATACAATATGCTGCGCACACAGCTGCAGCCTTAGATCTTTACAGGAAACTCCACGCACACAGCCGGGAGCCCTTCTCTCAATCTAGTCTCTTCTCTACAGAGATTACAAAAGCACAGACGTCAACTCAGACTGTCTGGCAACTCAGGGATTAGCTTCCTCGGCTATCCGATTCTACTCTAGTTCTACACACTCGATAGAAAACACAGCAAAGGATAATCAACACATGATCTATCCTCGAGACTGACTATCTAACAGTCTAACCATCTAACTATCCCAAAATATCTAACTCTTCTTCTTATCATGTATACATATATATAGGTGGCCATGACGGTCACACCTTTACAAAACTGTGGGCCTTTCCCAACAGTGATTCCCAAAAACCCTAACCACGCACATGGCTAGGTGTACTGTAGGCGCCGCTTGTGGTCATGTCGCCGCTTCCTGCAGGCTCCTTGACTTCCGGCGCAGATTGTGGGTATGGGCGCTTGTCCTTCGCCTTCAATGCTCTGGTCCGTTGCTCCTCCTTGATCCGAGCAACCATAACTTCTGTACTTAGCCCTTAAATGAGGGTAGCTGAGCCCTCTACTCCATTGCCTTATTTATTATGGTAGCTGAGCCACCTTCATTCTTCGATGACGTGCGCGCGAGCTCCGCGATTTCCGGTCCGTGATCCTCGCTGAGCTTGTCCATCTGGCACCGTACTGCGCACCGTCTCCTTTTTGCCCAAAACTTAGTGCTTGTCCCAAAATTAGCACTTTCCTTTCATACTTGTGCTTTTTCCCCAAAATTCGCAGCTTTACCGCAGCTACGGCCTAGGCTCCAACACCAATACAACCATTGTTTTTGGATTACACGTGTATGTGAATTAACTTGTTAGCTATTGATGCACATTTACAACTCTACTTATTTGCAATTACTAGTATGACAACATTACTTGTTTATTTATAATTATTTTCACAACTTCTAATATTAATAATTTAGTTTTTTTTTTCTCAATTCCAAAACAATAATAAAATATATACTTCAGAGGTTTTCTAATAAAAATTATATTTTTTAATTTTAATTTGACAAAGTTTACTTCTTAAAAAATTAGTTTGAATAAGTTGTTAAAGTTGTTTATTAAGATAAATCATTTTGTCTTATAAGAGGTTAGTTGGACAATGGTTAAATGATTTATTCATTAGTCACTTAAATATTAGTGGATTAGTAGCATCATGATGGATAATTATATTTGACTATGATCAATCATAGTCAACCATAGTAGTTAGGGAGATAATGGATTAGCCAACCATAGTAGTTATGGAGATAATGGATTAGTGGTCAAGACATATTATTGGGTTCATTGGTTAAAGATTAGTGGGTTTGTGAGTTAGTAATTGATGGTTAAAAGTTATGTTGGTTAGTCAAAAAAACTTTAACAATTTCAACTTTTTAACTTTAAATTATAAATAACTAATACACTACAACATTTCTAAATGGCAAGTATAAGCACCTTTAGTGTTAATTTTACTTGTTTAAATTCCAAAACAGTAGCATAACGTACCATTAACTATAATCATCATTTCCCTTGGTTTTCCAAAATTCTAAGCTATTAATCATTATCCGAGATGGAAATTGAAATGAGTTGTCCATTTAGACTAAATTCAAATTCACTTAAAAGTAATTAACACCAACTAATATAATTAGTATGGCTTATAAAAAAATATAATATGGACTTGGTGTAAGCTACGGATATTAAAAATTTATGAAACGCAATCTTAAAAACTTAACGTGAAATCAACTGTTTGAAAAATCTTTGACATGTGATTGTTGACTTTCTAATATTTTATAAACCTCTTAAATACATTTTCAAAGAAAAATACATCATCTTATATTATACATAAATGGTGATTACTTTGGGAAGAATACCATCGAAAATGTGCCGGTGGTGGGTTGTCGAGTCCTGGGCGATTAATCCTTTATTCCATTATTATGTCCTTGTGGGACATCTAGTTTTCAACTTTTTTTTTCATTTCTCTATCCGTACGTGTTTGATATTTCAATGTGCCTATGGTTTTTCTTAATTTCAATTTTTATTTTTATTTTATTTTTTTAATAATTCAATTTGTTGATCTTTGATTGGCTCTATATAGAGTGATGTGAGCCTCAAAATTTGAAGAGCGCAAGGTGGTGGTATAGTTTACGTTGGTGATCTTGTCTTCCTATGTGTGAATGTACTTGCAACTAACTCCTTCCCACAGCAACATTGAATGCTTGGGCTTGTTGTGGATAGTACTCATCTCAGTTGCCTGCATTCAATATGAGAGTTTAGATTATATAACAGTAATATGAACAAATAAACTATATTTGATATTGGCTTCTTTATTTATGCAGCTCTATGAAAATGAGTTTGTGATAGATTTATATCGTCAAAAAATTGTGGATCTCCATGTTTAAGTTATAAGATTAAATGTTTACTGTTGTGCATAAGCTGCTGAAGTTGTATTTCTTTTGTGTTTTAACTTGGGATAAAGTGGTGTTTACAATTATATAGGAAGTGTTAGGAGTTACTAATGTATTGGGTTGTGCAACATGAAGTGATTGAAGGGTCCATTTGGTCATATATTGATTTGAGGTTGTGAAGTGATATATATCTTCATTTTTCTATTGTAGGAAGGACTCTGGAGTACTAGTATTATTGTTCAACACAGTGAAAAGTTGTTGTTTGATAATATAGAAGTAGAGATATGTGGGAAACACTTGGGATTAGAGGCATGTTAATGCTATTGGCTTTGTGTTGTGCATCTCTCTTGTAGATATCAAATCTTCGTAGAAGCACCACTTCTTTGTGTTTTATTTTCTTTTTGTTTGTGAAGTTGGAAATGTTTTATGTATCTTGTTTTTTATTATACCAAACATTGCCTTTTATTACAATCTAGTAAGCTTGTGATTTACCTAGCAATATTACAAGATATATATATTTCAATTAAGCAGCTAATCGGAGGGGTAGCTACTCTACAAAAAGACTTGTCATTACCCAACGGTTTGTAACTATTTGCATGGCAAAGATAGTCCATGAGGGAGAAATATGTCTTTAAGGATTTGAATCTTGGTGGAACACCTTGCTAGATGTTTAGGTGAAAATAGTTGTTTTTTTTATGTGGGTACCTTGTTGAATGCCTTTGTCTGGCATTTTTATTTAAATTAAGAACCCATGTCATTTTCATTTTGATTAAGAACCCATATCATAATAGTTTGTCACGAGATCTTAAACTGAGCAAAAAAGGCTTGGTTTGGAGTTTTTAGCTTAGCTTAAAATCTAAATCTTATGGTGTTGTTTATAGTTGAGGAGCATGTCAAAGGGAATGTAACAAAGTGTAATGACTTCATATGACTCCATCGTGTTTGTGTTTTTGGTTTCCCAACCACTGAAGCAATAGGTGAATTATGGAAGAATGGAAGACAATCTTCCGACTCCAAGTGAAGTTGTGAAATTTCTACGAATGATAATCATTAACAAAGTAAAGCTCTCCAATGCATATCCTAGTGTGTTACAAACCTTCACCAATACATATATAGGGGTGGTTGTAGCTATGGCAAATAACAAAATCCCAACCCTTAACAAACTTCCTACAACACATGATTGGGTAAAGACAAATGTGGCGCCTTACGTTCCAACCACAAATATAATCACCATATATGTGGAAATGAGATTCTCTCCACATGTAACAAAGTGTTGATATCCTAGCTCATCCTTACCATGCAAAATTTTATTGTTTCTCTGTTTAAGTCAAATCTAAGTGTGTTTGTCAAGAATATTGGAATCACCTATGCCAATAAATTCCAAGCTCAGTTGGCACTAGGAGAATTTTGAGGTCTAAAATGGGCCTCCTAAAAGATAAATAAAATATTGTGAATTTTTCATTTTGTAGGCAAGGTATATTTACAACTCAACTTTTGCATTACAAATTATGTAACTACAATGAAAATATGTATACAAATAAAGTTAATAAAAAAATACTCTTTGATATGACTAGAAACATGAATACTTTTGAATACATAAATGTATTAAATAAAGTATTTATAAAATAAAATAAAATATTTTAGTTTTGAATTATAAATCTAAATTAAACTTTTGTAAATAAATTCTAAATTATACTCATACAAAATAATTCACATTAATAATTATTTATTTTAAATTATATTTATATGTTCAACTTAAAATGTTAATCTATATTCATTAATTTAATTTAAATACTAATAAAATAAAAGATTTTAGTTTTAAATTATAAACTTAAATTAAACTTTTGTAAATAAATTCTAAATTCTACTCATACAAAATAATTCACATCAATAATTATTTATTTTAAAATATATTTACCTATTCAATATAAAATTTTAATCTATATTCCTTACTTAAATTTAAATAACATATAATATAATATATATTATAGTTAATATAATAAAAATAATATAACATTTATTAAAATAAATATTATATTATATATTATATAATATTTATTATAATAAATATAAGATATATTACAATATATTTATAATACCATCTTATAATCACTCACACATATATTTATATTTAAAGTAGGGATGCTAACGCACTAAGATTTTAATTATATTTAAAACTTAGGGTCGAAGTGACCAACTTATATTTCACAGTTAAAGAGTAAGGCCCAAGTGACCAACTTATATTTCACAGTTAAAGAGTAAGGCCCAAGCCCTTTCCAATAGTTGTTGCAGTTAGGTCACTCCCACCTCTGCCCAAAGTAGTAACAGCAAAGGTCTTCCAACCCTAGCTCACTCAATAAAACAATTTTAAGTTAAAATCGATAATATTGGGCTAAGAGTAATAAGCAGAAATTAAGGCCCGCAGGACTACACATTAACTTAAAGTATAATATAACTTATTTTACCATATCTATATCTAAAAGTAAAGGAGTTATGATTTCATTTTTATTTGATGTTTAAATTTCGAATAATATTATATTTTTTATATTTAAAAGTGAAAATATATTTTTAAGTATTATGTACATATTTATTATATTTAAAAGTAATTTATAAGTATTTTTCAATTATGAATGTGGTTATTATGTATTTTCATCCACTATTTAGAATTTTATAAGTAAGTAACTTTAACTCTAGCAATGCTACCTCAACCATAAGGGATGGTGTCATTCTTTGAAATGTGATTGGTTCTTTTAAAGTTGATTTTGATAGTACATTTCTATTTTTCAATTTTTTATCTCAAAATTTCCCTATTGATGTTGGATTCTTGGCTATGAAACTATTAAGGTTCTCGAATGTAGATATCATTGTGGTTGAAATTGGGTGGCCATTAGTTGGAGGTCCCGACTAGACAATTGTCAATATGTATAACACCCTTTCTTATAATGGCAGTCTCATCAGGCTTATCAAATCCAACGCAAGAATTCCATTGATGCCCAACAAGACCTTTGATACTTACATATTTTATCCAATTCAATGGAGATCTCAAGTCCGGTCCTACTACAAAGCACTTTGGGTATTCAAGCTTGGCATGACCATGGTTTATAATGTTGGCCTCATAAAGTTGGAGGTACTCCTTAATACTCAATGACTCAAGTTTAAGAATTCTTTTAATGCTGTTATTTTTGTTTTGTGCAAAAAGACGTAGTAGAAAATGCATATTGTGCTATACCAACAACTAATCAAATCCCTAATGTGTAGTTGAGAGGTATTAACATGATCATAGATTGTTTGTGCTCTTTCTAGGGTAGTGTGAGCCTTGAGAGTTTTACTATCCTGCGCTACTACACTAATATGGGATTGGATTGATTTGATAAGATCATAGGTATTATAGAAGAATATAATAGAATATTTGTATTTATTTCATCAGGAGTCTCTATAGGATCTTATAATAAAATTTTGTATGAGAATTTTTTGTAGTTTCAGTGCCATTTATTCCCTCAAGGCCATTTGTACTTGTATTTATATTTCCAATACTTGTTTTGAAGATCTAAACATTCTTAATATATTTACTAACCTGTCTTAATATATTTACCTATTTGTTTAGAGGACAAATTCAACAATCTATGCAAATATAGACTATAAATCTTCGTGGGTGCGTCTTCCTTAACTTGTTTCCAGTTATAAATTACAACATTTTAGGGTTTGAGCATGGAGGTTTTCACAGTATATATTCATTATGACTGCGCTTCTGGAATTTTATTGTGTTTTAGATTAGAACACCCAATGTTCGAGTGGACACTCCACCCATCATCAAGGGATCATGATGAAGTTGCAGTTAGTTGAAAAGAGTAGAGTAGAGTTGTTAAAAGTCACTAACGTACAATGATTAACAAATTTTATTTTGACACAAAGTGCAAATCCTGCACCTATTTCCACACCACCAACAACCCCTACACCTATTTCTACAACACCAGTAACACCAACCACCCCTACACCAGTTATAGGAACATATACTTCTTGGTGTGTTGCTAAACCATATGCATATACCAAATTACTCCAAGACAATATAGATTATGCATGTGGAAAGGGAGTGGACTACAGTCCCATTGAAGCAGGGGGCCTTGCTTCACTCCAAATATTGTTGTGGTGCATGTTACCTATGCAATGAATTCTTATTACTAGGAAACTAGTCACCAAAACTTTGATTGTGATTTTGCTCAAACATTGTTCCTTACACAAGAGGATCCAATTATGTATTCATCTTGTACTTGTTATCTTTAATAATAGACCATCTAAGTTTCTTATTCAAGCATGCACCTTCACTAGTTTCATAAAACTATCCTCCTTTTAAAATGAGAAAATGAAGTGTTATAATTGCATGGTCCCTCTTGGCATGTTATTTGAGCTCCACTCAAGTTACTGGCTATTTAGATTTTATCCATGAATGGAATTTATAGGATACACTTCATTTTGGAGCCAAAGGAGGATATGGTAGGTATCCAAGCTCCATGTAGTAAGGGGATTTTGTATGATCACTTATGGATCTTAGATATATGAAAAACTAAGATGATATAGTATTTCCCTATCACAACCTAGTATATTTCTTGTTTAGGGCCTAGTAACAAGCCTTATATATTCCATCTTAGTATCTAGAATTATGCCCACTAGATTCACAAAGGGATGTTTAGTGCCATTCAATTCAATGGAAGTCACCAAAACGTGTAGATGGCCCCAACAATTATTGTGTGTGCTAGCATGCATCCATAAACACACTCATGTCACTTGGTAGGACTTGAACCCTATTGGCCACTATATTACCTACCTAGGCTTTTATCGACTTTGCAAGTCACCATTGACTTAGATGACTTATCTTATTAATGAGCTTGCCTAGTTGTCCCCAATGCATCAATTTCCATGGTTATATTTTCATATTAGTCTTAATGACTCAAAAATCCAACTGTGATTTGATAGCTAGGGCTTCAAATATAACCAATATTTTTCCTCTATTGGAAAGAGAACAATGTAGTAGCATTTGCAAAATTGGATCCATTTAGAACTATAGATAGATCATGTTAGCAACAGTTGCTAATTATCAACCACTTTGGGCTTGAAGCCAAAAGGCTCTAAAACAAGATCATATGTTTTCTCTATATGCATTGATTGTGAGAAAAGCATCTTGTGAATGAAGGCATGTCAAAGCAATTGAACATAAATTCGAAAGCCTAAATAACTATAACATAATAATGTCTAGTACTACTGAAAGCTCATAGTTTACTATTGATAGCCCAAGGGATACAAATAACTTAAGAGAAAAGAGATGCATTTCACTTAAATTTCAGGTTTACTAAAATAGTAATTTATCTACCTCCTCTACTGCTACTCCTTGCTGACTTACCCCTTCCTCTATCAATATTAATTCCTCTTCCAATTGGTTGATCCACACTATTGGAGTTGCTTCCATTCTCTCCACTTGTTTTTCCTTTTGTTGCCATCTTCCATATCCTAGACCTTTTCTCACAATATGATATTTCCTTAGCGATTTCTCCTCAATCCTCGAAACTACTCGATGAGCCTCTGCCACTGAATGAAAATTCAAAATATTAAACTCATTTTGATTAGCATAACTTAGACAATTCACATACCTGGCAATGGATTCTAGACTCTCCTTAATCTACCTGGACCTTTTAGAAAGTTTGTATAAATTATATATACTCCTTTACCGACAACTTTAATGCTTCAAATTATGCAATCATCTCAACAGATTTAAGACATAATCTACAAGTGAAAATTTATTCTTCAACATTGACACCATCCTATCCCAAGTTTTAATCTTCTCTCTTCCACAACTTTCTTTATTCAACTGCAACTTATCCCATCATAATGAAGCACGACTTTTCAATTTTGTACTAGGAAACCTAACTCTCTCAGGATTAGAGTCTCTAATCCACTCATTCAAAGAAAATTTTCAATTATCCTATCAAATCTATCAATTCATCGATATTTAAACTTCTAGAATAGACAATAGTATCAATTTTAGATTTACCTCCAATACCATTGATTGTTCAGATCATTCTCTCTTCCACGGCCATGTTATCTTCTATTTATTCTCTTGTGGTCTCTAATTTTGCCTCATTATCATTGATATCTTACACCACATGTGCAATACCTCTCCTGTCGGTTGCCTACATGGCATCCATTATAGTCATCATTGTCCTAACCATCATTGCAAGGTCATTCACATCTTCTACACCTTCTGGTCTTCTTGGTCTTCCATGACCTCTTCCTTGTAAAGTTCCCTAGTCCAACTAAACCCAAATTTTCCTAACCTTTTTTTTCCTAGAGGTCTGAATAAAGGACCGGAACTTATAAGAACTGAATAAAGGACCGGAACTTATAAGAACGATTGACCTTATTGCTTAAAGTTGAAGTATGATCCATGTGGTCTATTGTGCTAGTTGTGGAAGGTCTGTTTTATGCATTTTGACAAACACTTTATAGGCAGTCTGCTGTAGCGTGCTAGTGCTCAATCTGACTTGTTTTTTCCATCCCAAACCCCAATGTTTACTGCTGTAGATTGTGGATAGTATGTAGATTGTATGTCTGGATCTCAATAGTTTAACAATGCATTGTTCACATGACAAGATATATGCCTAACATTCATAATTTATTAACATGCCAAAATAACAATAATGCAGTAAATCACACCCAACAATCAGATAGAAAGAGAAGATCATCCTGATCTGAATATTGAATCAAAATTGGAGGACATGCCTGGAATTTGTGAAGGAATTCCTTTGCAATGGATATATAGCAGAAGTATGGGAAATGACCATCCAAGGATCGTGGCAGGAATAACTCCACCCCAAAGACACCCAAATGCTCACGACGTGAATTTTGTTAATGCTGATGTATTAGCAGCAGTTGTCTGTCTTGCCCTGTGTGCCCAACAACAGTAAGATGGCCATGTTTTAGCATATATTGGCTGTAGTCGAAGACTGGGGAATAAGAAGAGTGTGAACAACCCTTAACACTTCAATAACTGGCAACTAGGAATATGCTAGGACGACTTTCTCCTTGGGTTATTTTCGTGAGTTTTCCTGTAGCTTATAGACACCATAAAATACTGGAGAATGCCTCCAAAATTACCACTTGAGCAGAGAAATAAACCAGATGACTGATATGAGACAAAAGACGCCCAATAATTGGTTGATGTGACTCTCCAGTGATGAGAGGCCCATAATCAATAACAGATCTGTTCACAAAGAAATGTTGACCCCTTATCTGACTGTCACGCCCCCTCTACACAGCTGAGCATGTATATTTGTGATAATATATCCTCACAATCCCACAACAAAGGTCGCAACCACCTCAACAGTAAGCAGCCAACAGACTTTGATATTTACTGCCCTTTTTTTGTAACACGAGTTGGATGAGAGGCAAATATGATGCGCCCCTCTTTCTAACTGTTAAATGCCTGGTCTCTTACTCCTGGGCAATGAATGCGCCCACTTGAAAACCAATGGAAAGTCGTCTCAGCTAAAGTTGAATGCTATGATATGATGGAAAGTCATTGATGCGCCCCACTTCAAATAGAAGATGACCATAACAACAAGTGCGCCTCTCTTTTTATGACCACTGGAATTCCTTGCAAACTGAGCCAATCTTCAGATCTAAGAACAAGAAGTAAACTCCATCTACGGCAGTGAAGCATGAGTGATAAATCTGGTCGATCTCTACAAACAATAGCTAGGGTGGGTATGTCTCACCACCAAAACTATCTCCTCCTCCTAGGATTTTGTCCAAGAGAAGCTAAGTTCAAAAGTTCTCAAGTTTTGAAAATGCAAAATGATCAAAATGGAGAGAATGATCAAAAGTTCTCATGTCCTTTTTATAATCACTTCCTCCTTTTTGTGACTTTTTGAGTTTCCTTGATACTTTCTCGTTTTTTAATATTATAAAATGACTTTAAGTGAGAACATGACCTTTTTATATTATTTAATTTCATCTTGACCATCTTTGGGACAAACTTTACCTTTTCCATTCGCTTTATTATTTACATGACTTTTATAAAGTCACCTAAATTAATTATTAGTGTCACTTTATAAAGTGTTTTTGGCCTAGGTGACATTAAATAATTAATTAATTCCCTAGCTTATCGACTATAGCCTACGAGAATTGGATAGGATAGGAAATCACCTCATGGAGGTCATCCGGAAAGGGACAAGACAATCCTCTCTTCCCAAGATCGCTTTTCCCCAAGAAATTGCAAGTTGGGGTGTTGCATAATCTGCTCTCTCCCAAGTGGCATCCTATATTGGTATATGCCTCCACCTGATCAAGTGCTCCTAGTTCACCCTGTTTCTCAGTCTCCTCTCTTGCACATCCAAAATCTCCTATGAGTCTAATATAATTTCCCCCTCCTCATCCAATGGAGGTAACTCTACAGAAGTTGTGACTTGTTGTTTCAGTACCTTCTTAAGGAATGACACGTGGAATACATTGTGGATCTTGTTTCCCTCTAGAAACTCCAACTCAGAGGCCACCTCTCCAACTCTCCTAATCACTATGTATGGT
The DNA here is from genome assembly GCA_027924585.1 of Larix kaempferi. Classification (NCBI taxonomy): domain Eukaryota; kingdom Viridiplantae; phylum Streptophyta; class Pinopsida; order Pinales; family Pinaceae; genus Larix; species Larix kaempferi. Next base: position 9,776,540 of record BSBM01000223.1, on the reverse strand, counting down.
CCATAGAAGCAAGGATCTAGTTTTTCTGCATCGCTTTTCTTCAGTGAAGACTGACGATAAGGATATAGTCTCAGAAATACCAAGTCCCCCACCTTAAAACTACGCTTTTTTCAGTGCCTTTTTGCATATATCTTCTCTTGATTTTGGGCCACTTGTAGATTTTCTTTGAGCACTCAAAGGATGTCCTGACTCTCCTATATCCAGTCCTTCACCTTGGGTGCCCTGCTATCCCCAAATGCCATATCAACAAAGGATGGGGCATCATAATCATATAAGTCTATGAACAAAGTCATACCATTTGACATGTGATAGGTGGTGTTGTAGCAACTCACCTAAGTGCAGCCACATGATCCAAGCCCTCTGATGTCCCGACACATAGTTTCGCAAGTACCCCTTGACTCATTTATTCACAATATCAATCTATTCATCCATCTGAGTATGGTAACTAGTGTTGGGGGACAACTCAATGTCTACCAATCTAAAAATATCCTGCCAAAAAGCCCCAAGAAATTTGCTATCTCTATCATTGAAAATATTCTTCGGCAACCCATGTAGACAAAATACCTCCTGGAAAAATACCTCTGCTACCTGTGTCGTATAATTTGAAGAGATCGCAAAAAAGTGTGCAAATTTTGTCAATCGATACACCACCACATAGATGCAATCACATCCTTGTACTCGTGGTAACCCGATGATGAAGTCCATAGAGATGATCTCCCACTTCTTCTCTAGAATGGGAGATGGTTGCAGAAGCCTTACCGGGTGGGTTTGTTCGGTTTTGTTCTACTGACAAACCATACATTCCCTTATGTTTTGTAGCACATCATCCTTGAGGCCCTTCCAAGAGAACCTCTCCCTAATCTGAGAGTACATTTTGAAGTACCCCTAGTGTCTCGTTGTATAGGTGTATCATGTGTAGCCCTCAAGATCTTCTCCTTTAGTTTGGATACTTGCAACAAGTAAATCCTATCTTTGTAGAAAATGACATCATCGACTACTATGTACATGTCATCATGTATGAGATCATCCATCACTTCGCAAGCGAATTTGTTTTTGGAATATTCCACTATGAGGTGGGATTTCCAATCAGTTGAAATCTCCATCAAAGAGCATGCTACTGGTTTTCTAGAGAGTACATCAGCATATTCTATATAAAAGTCGCAGGGCTATATCCTGTTGACCCACTTCTGCTACCTTTCATTCAAATCTTTCTGCTCCAAAAAGTATTTCAAGTTGTTGTGGTCTGTCCTCACCACGAAAATGCTTCCCACCAAGTACCGTTTGAACCTTTCCAATGTGTGCATGATGGCGAAAATTTATTTTTCATATATTGAGTAGAGTCTTTATGGATCTCTGAGCTTTCCACTCTTGAAGGCTATTGGGTGTTGTTTCTACATCAAGATTTCCCCAATGCCAATGCATGAAGCGACACACTCCAACACAAAATGTTGGCTAAAGTATGGTAGTGCTAATACCGTGCAAGTGCTCATTACCTCCTTGAGCCTATCAAATTCTCGCTACAAATCCTTGTCCATTTGGAAAATCCCTTCTTTGTCAAATTGGTGATGGGTGCGCCCAACTATAAAAACCCCTTCAAAAATCGTCTGTAATATGTGCACGGTCCAAGGAATCCTTGTAACTCCGTGAGAGATCTCAGTGTGGTCCAATCAAGAATGGCTTGAATCTTCTTTTAATGGACTTGTACACCCTATGCACTGATCACATGGCCTAAGTATAAGATCTCAGTAAGGCCAAACTTGCATTTGGAGGCCTTGGCATACAAAGACTGCTCCTCCATAATGCTCAAAATTGTTGAAATATTGTAACTTCTAAGAATATTATATTTGTACTTTATTATTCCGAAGATGTTTCATTCCTCCGTGGAGACCCTATTGTATATTCCGAGATGTTTATTCCTCCAAGAGAGTGTGGTAACTAGGGTTATTAGATCTCCCATGTGAGGTCGGCCCTGAGTTAGCTGTTTAGGGGTTATTAGACTCTCTTAGGAGAGGTCGGCCCTGTTAGGGTGAAAAGTCCATTAGGAGTTAAGTATAAATAGAGGAGGTGTGTTCCTAATTTATCTCACTCATTCACTCACTTGTGATTGGCGCATAGGAGGAGAAGGAGCTCTTGTTGAGGACTACATCTTTGTATTGGTTGATTATCTATATTGAGGAAAGCTTTGTTGGGTTTTCTACCCCATGAGGGTTTCCCAGGGTAAATCTTTGTCTATCTTGTGATTGTGTTTCTTTCAATGATCTGCGTGTGAAATTAGGCTAAACTTAACATGGTATCAAAGCCAGCCTGAATAGGACATCTTTCACAAGGTGAAAATACCTCTCTCTCCTCCTCCGGTGAAAATTAGGGTTTCTGCAAAAGTTGGAATTTTTGGAATCTAATTGCATGGCTGGATAGCCCTCCTCAAAATCGAATTTTTGAGCCCTAGATCGAACTTTTTGAGTGGGTATAACCCCGAGCTTTTTCAAACCCTAGTTTGACTTCTAGACCAAAAAACCAGTAAACTAGAAAAAGTGTGCATGTCACGTCCCCATTTTTGACCCTGTGGCATTAAAATCGTAAATGATGTAAATATTGTTATCTAATCATGGTGAGGAGCTCAAGGCCAAGGCCCCGCCATCGATTTAGCTTTGTATGTATCGGCAATTAAAATTGGTGCATATGGTTCTTGTGCTAGACAGGCACAATGTAAATTAAGACATCATGTAAATACGAATTTTAATGAAATACCCACAACTAGCTATGCAATGCAACAAAGAGATGGGGGCATGATTTTTATAAGGAATAGGGAGGGAAATTATTCAAACCCTTGAGCCAATAGTGTTAATCCATGTGTCAATGAGAAAACCCATAAACCACCAACTACCCATTTTGGCTTATGCATCCAATCATTAAATTCTTCCAAGAGTTGGTTGAGGCAGTTAATGCCTTGGGAATGGAGAGGTATGGAAGCCAATTTCATGCATGGGCAAGCCATCAACCTGGAAATTCGTATTTTTGCTTATGGGGCAATAAAACACCCACGAAATTGTGCCCAAAGCCATCCTTCACCCATGGCCTTTTCCCTCTCACACAGTCGGAGCTAGTTGGGCTTTCCCCATCACGTTTTTCATCATTTTTCCTGCACTTTCCATGCCTGGGAACTCGTTTTTGTTTTTCACAGTGGCTGGGAGAGGAGGACCACGTTTTGGGACTGTTATGGAGGTCGTTTTTGCCCCAGAATGTCCATAAACGTTTTTTCTGAAAACGATTTGCTCTCCAGGGTTGTTTTCCCCTTCTCCCAATTCATTTTTGCCTGCCCATGATTTTCTGAAATTGGTAGAAACCCCATCTGTGTGCATCTCACTGTAAAAACGTTTCATCATGCCCAGCACCTACATTTTTGTTGTTATGTGCATCCCTGTTTTGGCTTGAACTTGTGAGCAAGAAATTTGGAGTTGTAGTGGACATAATTGACTTGATAAACCTAGTGGGGAAAATAACCTCTCAAGAAGATCAAGAGGGCTTTGGCTACTTTTCTATGCACACCCTGAGAGCACTAGAAAGGAAGGTATGGCTCGAGGGACTGTGTATTAGTGAAGAGAATACTTCTTTGTGATTGGGTGTGTAGGTATTGTGGGTTCCAAGCTATATAGATCTGGTAGAGGTATCCATGGCTCTGTGTTGAGCTCACTAGCTTAGCAATTCATTCATTTTCTATCTCCTAGCAACCTGATAAACCCAACTGTTGATTGGCTTGGCTGATTTTGGTGTATTGTTGGCTATGTGTGAGTCTGTTGTTCCCTTGTTCCTTGTAGAAATCATGCCCAGCTCGAGGGTGGCAGTTGTATCAAGAGATTGATAGGCACAACTGGCCTATGGTTGGGTGGAACGTTGCAGATGCATAGTTGGTTGCTCATGAACTACTTTGTTTTAAGATAAGTACTCTCTATTATAATTCTGCAATGTCTTATTTAATGGTTGTCATGAAAATGCTAAATGTATGTTAGATATTAACATGATTTTAATTCCGTTGTGTTTAATTACGATATGCATATGTACATGTCTTTTATCATCAGTGAATTTTACTTGTATTGTTTAATTGATGAATGACTCGAATATCTTGAATGTATGATGGATGTGTAATAGAATTTAGTTCTGCTATGTTTTCAAATATTTATGCATTTGCATATGCCCATCTTCATTTTATATGAATCTTTGTTTACTAAACATGAGGCTAGATTGTCCCAGAATCAGAGTCATGTTCTCCCCCATGTTGGTATGATGGTGGGGATGTGACAGCGCACCTGTGCACCAGAAAACCAGAAAAGGTGTGAACCAAAAAACCAGAAATTCTGTTGCAGATCCGAAAGTTGTTGATCAGATTTGAAGGGTGAAAAGTTGAAGTTCCCAAAAGCAGAGCTCACCATTTATCTCAATCCAATCAAGCACAACTCCTGGTAAGTGTTATTCTATCTTTTGAGAAACTTCAATTTCTGTGACCCCCTGGATAAGATGGCTCCAAGCACTAAGCTTGAAGACAAGCTAGAGGGTATAGAAAATTTCCGGGCATGGAAATATAGGATTGGTCTCATTCTTGAAGAGAATGATCTTGCCCAATATATCAAAGATGAGGTTGCAGAACCTAAAGAAGATGAATCCAAAGAGAAGTATAGGAAGGACTTGATTAGGGTAAAGAGAATCATTGCTAATTCTATCAAGGACCACTTGATTCCCCAAGTGGCATCCAAGAAGACCCCAAAGGAAATGTATGATTCCCTTTCCAGAATGTATGAAGGAAAGAATATCAATAGGAAGATGAACCTGAGAGCTCAATTGAAGAGCACTAAGATGAATCAAGGAGAATCTATTCAAGATTATTTTTCAAGGGTTTCCCAGTTCAAGCAACAACTAGATGCCATTGGAGATACCCTTGATGAAGATGAACTAGTCATGACTGCTCTAAATGGTCTCACTAGACCTTGGGAGTCATTCATCCAAACTATGTGTGCCAGAAAAGAAAGCATGAATTTTGATGTGGTATGGGAGGATTGCATTCAAGAAGAAGCTAGGGTTGCCAGCAGAGAAGCCTTGTTCAAAGAAGATGACCAAGCCTTGGCCACCCACACCAAGAGAAGAAGGAATAAATCCTACTTCAAGAAGGATAGTCACAAGGAGTCTCAACCTCCACAAAGATTTCAAAAGAAAAGAGGAACTAATAAGGGAAGAGATTACTCCTCATTCCAATGTTTCAATTGTCATAAAATAGGACACCTTGCTAGAGATTGTCCTTCAAAGAAGAAGAAGGGTTTCCACCATAGAAGACATCAAGCAAACCTAGCAAAAGATGATAGTGAAGAAGAAGAAGAGGAAAGGCCTCAGAAGAAAAGAGCTTGAATAGAAGAAGAAGTTGCAGAAGAATATGTTCTATTCTCTGCACTCTCTGGGTCTGTAACACCTGGAGAAGATACATGGCTTATTGATAGTGGTGCTTCAAAGCACATGACAGGTCAAAAGAAAACTCTTGCAAAACTTGAAGAGAAGACCTCTCCACAGAAAGTATCTTTAGGAGATGACTATCAATATCCCATCAAAGGAATTGGTGAAGCAAGCTACAAGCTTGATTCTGGAACTCCATTGAAGATGAAGGAAATATTATATGTACCAGGTTTGAAGAAGAACTCACTTTCTATCTTAGTTTTAGATAAGAAAGGTTATAGGGTTGCATTCATAAATGCACAAGTACTCATGTGGTCCAAAGGAAAATCAATTGAGGATGGAATTGTTATTGGTGAAGATGAAGGAGGTCTATACAAACTCAAGGGCCATCCAAAAGCTACCCTTGTTCATGAAGCCACTAGCCCAAGTGAGCTATGGCATAGGAGGCTTGCTCACATTAACTACAAAGCACTACCTCATGTGAGCAAAGTAGTCATAGGACTACCAGATTTGAAGATTGATCATGATGGCACATGCAAAGGATGTGAAAAATGGAAGAATATCAAGAATCCATTTCCAAAGAGTGAAACAAAGACTAAAAGTATTTTGGAATTAATTCATTCAGATGTATGTGGACCAATGCCCTCCACATCCTTGAGTGGATATGAATACTACCTTACATTTATTGATGACTATTCAAGAAAGACTTGGATATACTTTCTAAAAGGAAAGAATGAAGTCTTTGGAAAGTTCAAAGAGTTCAAATCCTTGATAGAAAATCATTCAGAAAAGAAGATCAAAATACTCAGGACAGATAATGGCGGAGAATATACTTCAAAGGATTTTGAAGTCTTTTGTAAAGAAGCTGGAATCAAGAGGGAACTAACCACTCCTTAAAATCCTCAACAAAATGGTGTTGCCGAGAGAAAGAATAGAACCATTATGGAAGCAGTAAAGACAACAATACATGATCAAGACCTACCTATGTATCTATGGGTTGAAGCAGCTAGGACAACAGTCTATGTGCAGAATAGACTATCTCATAGTGCTCTTGAATTCAACACCCCAGAAGAAGTGTTCACAGGGAAGAAGCCTGAGGTAAGTCATCTCAAGATATTTGGATGCCCAATATATATTCATGTTCCAAAAGAAAAGAGAACCAAGCTAGATCCTTCTGGGAAGAAAGGAATATTTGTTGGATATTGTGAAGCATCCAAAGCATTCAGAATATACATCCCAGGATTCCACCATATGGAGATTAGTAGGGATGTGACATTGATGAAGAGGCAGCTCTCAAGAAATCTAGGAAGTGCCAGTATGAAGAAGTATATGAAGAAGATGCACCTCCCATAATTGCAGAGGTTGTACCCACCCCTGAAGATGTAACACCTGAAGACCATGACATGATAGAACCACAAGAACCCCCTATCACAAACATATCAAGAAAGAGAAAGCCAGCATGGGAAAGAGACATTATACTAGGAGCAGAAAAGTATGGAGCTCCTGAAGGCTCCACCAGAGTGAGAAAGAAACCAAATCCATTCACCAACTATGTGGCTTTGATGTGTGATCTTATAGACCAAGAACCTACTAGTTATGAAGAGGCAGTTCATAAGAAAGAGTGGGTAGAGGCAATGACAGAGGAGTACCAGTCAATAATGAATAATGATGTTTGGGATATAGTTCCCAAGCCAAAGGACAAAAGTGTGGTGTCCTCCAAATGGATATACAAAATAAAGCATGCTGCGGATGGTAGCATTGAAAAGTATAAGGCAATATTTGTGTCCAGAGGATTCTCTCAGAAAGAGGGAATTGACTATGAAGAGACATTTGCACCAGTTTTAAGGTACACTTCCATTAGAACCATCATGGCACTTGCATCCATGATGAAGTGGGAATTACACCAAATGGATGTGAAGACAGCTTTCCTAAATGGTGTAATTGAGGAGGAAGTGTACATAGAACAACCACAAGGATTTGAGGTTGAAGATAGAGGAACCCACGTATGCAAACTGAAGAAGGATTTGTATGGGTTGAAGCAAGCTCCCAGAGCTTGGTATGGAAGAATTGACAATTTCTTGACAAGTTTAGGATTTACCAAAAGTAAAGTTGATCCTAATCTTTATCTCAAGGTTATGGATGATGAACCTGTCATATTGTTGCTATATGTGGATGATCTATTTCTGACTGGAAATGAGAAATAGATTGTTAAGTGCAAGAAGAAGCTCTCTTCGGAGTTTGAGATGAAAGATCTCGGATTGATGCATTACTTCCTAGGTCTGGAAGTATGGCAAGGCCTATAAGGAATCTTTCTCAACCAAGGAAAGTATGCTGTGGAAATCTTGAAAAGATTTGATATGTTGGAATGTAAAGCCATGGCCACTCCCATGGATTCCAACTTGAAACTGCTAGCTGATGACTCCTCAGAGTTAGTGGATGTGACTCTGTACAGACAAATTATTGGGTCATTAAAGTATCTGAAAAATACAAGGCAGATATATGCTTTGCGGTGAACACCTTGAGTCGGTATCTAGTGGAACCTAGACGAGTTCACTTGATAGCTGCAAAGCATGTGATGAGGTACCTAAAGGGTACGATAGATTTTGGTCTATGTTATCGTGGAGATCATGACTTCAGATTATATGGCTACACAGATGTTGATTGGGCAGGAAGTGTATCAGACAGGAAGAGTACATCGGGTGGATGTTATTGTCTAGGATCTTCCATGATCTCGTGGTTTAGCAGGAAGCAGTCTAGTGTGGCTCTCAGCATAGCTAGCGGAATATATAGTTGCTTGCTTTGCTAGTTGTGAAGCAATATGGCTTCAGAAGTTGTTATCATGATTGTTTGACTTAGAGATGGACCCCACTATGATCATGTGTGACAACCATAGTTGTATCAAGATGACAGAGAATCCAGTGTTCCATGATAAGTCAAAGCACATAGAGATCCGATATTTCTATATACGGGATATGGTGCAGAAAGGAGCTATCAAGCTCGAGTATGTGAGCACTGATGAACAAGTTGCTGATGTGTTTACCAAACCTCTGTCTCGAGTAAAGTTTGAGTATTTCCGAGATAAGCTTGGTGTAGTTCAGAAGGACCCTCCTCGAAAGGAGGAGTGATATGGTCAATGATGATATTTTTGGATACTGGTAGCGATATGGATACCTGTATCGATGATGAGATTGCCTATATCGACGGTAAGGTCAATGATAAGGATACCTGTATTGATGAGGATATTGTATTGATGGTGTGGATACTTGTATCGATGTTGAGGTTACCTGTTCTGACGATGAGGTCGATGATGAGGTTTCCTGTTACGACGATGAGGTCGATGCATGGTCCTTAGACTTTGTCTAAGTGGACGAGGAGGGATTGTATCATCCCTGGACTTAGGTCCTTGAACAGATCCGTAGACAGTTGTCTTCGAGAAGTGGTCCCCAGTGGACGAGAGGATTGTATCATCACAAGACTTTAGTCCCTGAATAGATCCGTAGACAAATGTCTCTAAGAAGTGGTCCCCAGTGGACGAGAGGATTGTATCATCCCAAGACTTTGGTCCCTGAATAGATCCGTAGACAGATGTCTCCGAGAAGTGGTCCCCAGTGGACGAGAGGATTGTATCATCCCAGGACTTTGGTCGCTGAATAGATCTGTAGACAGATGTCTCCGAGAAGTGGTCCCCAGTGGACGAGAGGATTGTATCATCCTGGGACTTTGGTCCCTGAATAGATCCGTAGACAGATGTCTCCGAGAAGTGGTCCCAGTGGACGAGAGGATTGTATCATCTCAGGACTTTGGTCCCTAAATAGATCCATAGACAGATGTCTCTGAGAAGTGGTCCCTAGTGGACAAGAGGGGATTGTATCATCCCTGAACTTCGGTCCCTGGATTGATCCATAGACATATGTCTTCGAAAAAGGGGTCCTTAGAATTTGTCTAAGTTGACGAGTGGACTGCATCGTCCCTCGACATGCTATGATGTCTTAAATGGATCATGTGTATTGCATGGTATGCTGCTATGATACTATTGATCGTGAGGATCCATATGACGATGTTGTTGATCGTGAGGATCTAGATGGTGATGATGTTGATCATGAGGATCCAGATGATGATGTTGTTGATCGTGAGGATCCATATGACGATGTTGTTGATCGAGAGGATCCAGATGTTGATGTTGTTGTGGTTGTTCAGGTGCTGCAAGAGATGAAGATTCAGTACTGAAGATGTTGATGTTCCAGTATTGAAGATGTTCCAGTAACTGCTTGAGTTATTGATGATGTATAAAGAAAGCTTCCAATGATTTATAGATGTATCATGTATTATGTAGTTGATGACTCCTTGCTCCTACAGATGTTGTTATAATATCCTTCTCGTTAAGGGGGAGTGTTGAAATATTGTAACTTCTAAGAATATTATATTTGTACTTTATTATTCCAGAGATATTTCATTCCTCCGTGGAGACCCTATTGTATATCCGGAGATGTTTATTCCTCCGAGAGAGTGTGGTAACTAGGGTTATTAGATCTCCCATGTGAGGTCGGCCCTGAGTTAGTTGTTTAAGGGTTATTAGACTCTCTTAGGAGAGGTCGGCCCTGTTAGGGTGAAAAGTCAGTTAGGAGTTGAGTATAAATAGAGGAGGTGTGTTCCTCATTTATCTCACTCATTCACTCACTTGTGATTGGCGCATAGGAGAGAGAGAGATCTGCATAGGAGGAGAAGGAGCTCTTGTTGAGGACTACATCTTTGTATTGGTTAATTATATATATTGAGGAAAGCTTTGCTGGGTTTTCTACCCCATGTGGGTTTCCCAAGGTAAATCTTTGTCTATCCTGTGATTGTGTTTCTTTCAATGATCTTGCTTGTGAAATTAGGCTAAACTTAACAAAAATATCATCTAAATGTCTCATGTGCTCCTCCCATGTCCGGCTATATATGAGGATATCATCGAAGAACACTAAAAAAAAATTCTCAACTACTTCCTGAAGATGTGATTCATGCATGACTGAAAAGTGGTCGGTGCATTGGTCTGTCCAAACGAAATAACCAAAAACTTGTAATTCCCATAGTGGCATCTAAAAGTTGTCTTATGTACATCTTTCTCACAGACCTTGGTCCGATGGTATCCCGATCTAAGATAAATCTTTGAAAAAATTACAGCCAAGTGCAACTCATCCAACAACTCGTCAATGAAAGGAATGGGGTACATGTTTTTAATGATCGTCTTGTTCAGTTCTTGGTAATTGATGCACATAGTCATCCTCCCATCCTTATTTTTTACCAATACAGTCGGAGATGCAAACAGACTAGAGTTGGGTCTGATGTGACCCATGGCTAGCATCTCCTTAATAGCTTTTTCGATCTCGTCTTTGAATTTATTTGGATGTTTAAAGGGGGTGGTGATCACTGGTTTATCCCCCTCCTCCAACTCTATAGTGTGCTCGAATCCCCTATATGGTTGTCTCCCTAGGGGAATCTCTCCAAAAACCTTGTGATGCTTCCCCAATAACTCATGAATGTCTATGTGGTACTGTTGGTTTTCCTGAGAAGTCTTATGAGTCGTGATCAAGCACTCTATTTTATATGCTACATCTCCATGTCTGAATAGTTCCTCCATTCGCTTGGCTAAGACAACTCTCGAGGCCTCATTGGACATGCCCTGCAGAACTACACTCGTCCCATCAGGAGCATTGAACCCCATATCCATAGTTCAATAGTTCGTCATTATGGGTCCCAAAGTGTTGATCCAATGAACGCCCAAGACCATGTTGGTGTTATAGACCAAATCAACACTTCTCCCTCCATGAAAACACTTGCATGATGATGCTCTCATGACAACACTTTCATGACGACTCTTCATGAAGCTACTTTTGCTCACGCAAAAGGACACTATGGATGGAAGAGCCCTAATTTGGTGCTTGATTTCATGGCCTTAACTTATTCATGGATTATCAAACAGTTACATTTGGAGACCAAAACACCCCTTGAAAAGCCCTCAAAATGGCATTGTTATCCCCTTTTCCCCCCTACGTGCAGGTTTCCTTTGTCCCACCTGTGTCTAACATGCATGTTTCCTTTTCCCCACCTACATGTGACTTAAAAATACCAAAACGTATAAAAAAATCTCAAAATTGGAGCAGTTTGGGTGATTTTGGAAGCTTCCTTCTTAGTTACAACGGCTCCCTCCTTGAATCTAACCATCTCCTTCTCCTATAAAGAAAGGGATATTGGCCATGAAGAGGACTCTTAGCCGAAGTATTGTTATGCTGGAAGAATTATTACTCTCTTTCCCTTTCCATTTATGCCCTAGTTTCTCTCAAACCCTTATGTATTTGAGTTGTGGTTGGGATTTTTGGAGATGAGTAGCAGGAGATCCAAAATCAAGGTTTTGCGAGGTGCCTAAGCATTTATAAGGCATATTTGTACTTATTTATATTAATAAATAAAAGCAAGATATATTTCCCCTCCCTAATAGTTGTGTTCAATCAACTTGTCTCAAATTTGGTTACTTATTGTTATTCATTTGATTAGCTTATTATGTTTTATTTGAATTTCAACCATCTATTTGTATCAAAATGCATTTGAGGAAGGTTTATTGTTGGTTTTGTAGGTTCTTGGACTGAAGATCAAGAGCAAAGCTCAAGGATTCAAGGAAATCTAGGATCAAACTCCATAAATAAGGTATATGTCCTTCTAACCGTACAAACTCCTTGTTTGTTTTCCTTATTGCAAAACCCTAGGTGTCTTGTTTTTCAACCCTAGTATGTTGGTGACCTCAACCCCAGTCATAGGATAGTTTTTCTTACAACATAATTGACGACTCCGCTGGGGAGAAGGTTTGTCATCTTTGGGGTTTTCCAAGTTTGTTTCTCCAATTTGATTGAGGTTCTAAGTCTACTTTCAAGTTAGGAATGATCTTGGGGATCTAATAGACACTTCCACTGTCATTCTTTTTTAGTTGGACTTGTTTTTTGAAGGCTTTTAGTACCCGCATGCAGGTCACCTTCATGACAATAGTGTGTCTTCTACAAACACGCAAGTGGTGGTCTACACTATTGTGTGCTACACCCTACTGTGCATGTATTTCACCAGCGTGTTGCTCTATAGGTAGTGTTTTTTTTTCCTTTTGGCCCTACCTGTGAGATTTTTGTTGGATTTTTTGGAGTCTTTGCTTGTCCTTGGTCTAGTTAGAACCCCTTGGAAGTGTGATACTGATGTCTACCTTTTGATTGGTCTTAACTTGGTTTTTTATCTTTTTTTAGCCAATTTGGACTTGTTTGGATCATTTTGGATTGTTTTGACCCCAAGTTGGATATGTTTGGACCAATTTGGAACTTTTATCCCAATTGGGATATGTTTGGATCGATTTGGACTTGTTTGAGTTGATTTGGAACCATTTGAGTTTGTTTGGGTCAATTTGTAACACCCAATTACCAGAAGAATAACAATCAAACATCTCTGAAAGGAAACCTGAAAAAACAAATTTAAAAAATATAAAACAATAACTCGGATCTCATAGAGGAACCCTACTTACCTGGATGCCTGGTAGCTCTTTGGTCTGCAACTGAAGGTGGGGGGGCGACTCTCCACCCAACCAATCCCCGGCCAATGGTTGAGGCCCCTGATCCCTCAACAATTAACCCTATTACAGTGCTTGATTCATTTCTTTCCTCTTGCTAAAAAACTCCTTCTGCTACTCTCTCTCTCTCTCTCTCTCTCTCTCTCTCTCTCTCTCTCACACACACACACACACACACATATCCCCGGCACATGCAAAAAGCCCCTTTCTATTCTTCTTCACCCCCTTTTATTTCCCCCTTCTCCCCCTTTTTTTTAATTTTTTGTTTAAATTTCAATTTTTTTATCATAATGAAATTTTACTTCCGTTACTAATCTTTTTATTAATTTTATTATTATATTACTTATATCATATTATATTGAAACTTCTATATTCATATATGCGGGTTGTTACATACTTCCCCCTTCAGGAAACTTCGTCCCGAAGTTATAATCCTCAAGCAATAAATACCACATTTATTCAATCAATCAAGTAAATAACAAACAATATAAGTAGCTAGTACTATTGTGAAGATAAGAGATTTATATGTGTGTCCATCACATAGAAATATCCAACCTACACTAATACAATCAAACACCCTAAGTTACAGCATGCTCTTAATTATTTCCCGATGTGTCTAGTATGAAACCATAGTAACAATTATGCATCATACACACAAAAACATTGGTCATTTAATTAATAATAAGTGTGTATTTTTATACTTCGTCTCTCCTTACTCACCCTCTCCTTGATAATCATACCATCCGCCACCTCCATAAACCTCCCCTCCAACTATGAATGGTCCCGCTAGCCATGGCACAGTCCCTCTATTGTAACCTGTATGTGGATCATACAGTAGGCATCAAAAGTTCCTTGGGAACTTACCGCGGCATTGCCACCATCCCAAATTCTGGTAATAGTACGGCTTCATCAGAATTTAACTGGAATCTAGGCCTCATCGGTGTTAACCGAATATGGTTCCTAGTACCTCGATCTTGATATCATGACCATTATACCCCAGGCATCTTGAAACGCTAGCCCAAACATCCTTTACTTGCACCCTCAAGGCACTAGCCCCAGGAATCAGAAGTCCTTCTACATAAACCTTCCTCTCGGTGAGTGTGCCTCTAATCGTGGACTTCTGAAAGAATTCAAGAGCTATTGGGTGATGGTGTTCATCCTTAACTTGTTGGAATTCTAAACAATGTGCTATATCATTCTTCATTCATGGCCAGAAGAATTCCCTTTTTAGACCTTCATACATATTTTTAACTCCTAGGTGAGCTAATTATGGTGCTCGATGTGCTTCATCCATTACTAGCCTTGGAACCTCTCCATTGGTTGGTACATACACCTTTTCCTTAAATATAAGGAGTCCATCCCCCTCCAATGACTACCCTTCAAACCTTGGGGAGGTTGACTTCCCCTTTGAGTGGGAAGCTTGAATTTGATGGTACCAAGGTTTATTTACTAGATGGACTTCAATCTTATCCTTAAGATCCGTTCTGGTTGATACCAAAGCACCAACAGAGGGAAGATTTCCATGCGGTACAACAGAAGGGGAGATCCATAGAAGAATATGAAGCAGAATTCTACTCTCTAGTGCACCACATTGACTACATGACAGACGATAGCAGGAAATCTGAGATATTCCTACATGGGTTGGACTTGGAGATTCGTACGGAAGTAGCCATGTGGAAACCCACTACCATGGCCTAGACCTCTAGCATAGCCAGGCAAGTAAAGAATAAGATTGACATGGGAAAAAAAGCTCAGGCACGGGCACCCAGGGGATGATTTGTACCTTATAGTGCAAGGCAGGTTAGAGGTATAAGATTCAAATATCAAGGAGGTCACTCTTGGGTGGCCAAAGTGGCAAGTATTTCAGTTGCCACCACCCCTTCAGAAGCCCCTTGTGGTAGGGGGAAATATTTGACCCACGGAAAGGGCAAGGAAGCAACCGAGGCATAGGTCGAGGTGGTCAGGGAAGCTCAATCTACGTAGCTCCGATAGGAATTAAATGTTTTGAATTCCAGGGTCCCCATTACAAACAAGATTTCCCAAAAATACTGGAAAGGGAAGGACAAAACAGGGTAGGAACTCAAGGAGGTCAGTCACAGGGTTGACACCAAATTCATGCTGCGGTCAACCATCACCAAGTAGAGAACCAAGCTACAGTGATGGAGTCTCCAGGTATGATAAAAAGAATTCCATTGACTATTATCATAGACCCTGGGGCTACGGGTAGCTTCATTTCTCCTTCCGCACTACAAAACTGTGGGTTGGCATCCCGAGCTCAAACTGATTTCGACCAGGTACAGATGGCTTTAGGACGAAAAAAATCAATAGGAATTTTGGTGAAGAATTGTATAGTTAAAATAGGGAACGTCTATACTCAGATGAGTTTGTATAGCACTACCATGGGGGCTTATGACATAATAGTGGGAATGGATTGGTTGGAATATCACCGAGCCTTGGTGGATTTCTATGAGAAGAAGGTATTTTGCATCCATGACCTCAGTAAACCAGTAATGATTGGAGGGATTAAACGCGATGTTTCCTTACACCTCATCGCAGCATCCAAGGTAAAGAAGTGTATAAGGAAAGGATGAAAAATCTATACTGTAGAAGTTGTTGACACCATCCCTAATCTAAACTTGGAAACTAACCCAATCCTCTCTGAATTTGTAGATGTGTTCCCTCCTGAACTACCCGGATTACCCCTTATTTGAGAACTTGACTTCACCATTTCCTTAAAACCCGGTACCGAACCCCTATCCAAGACACCCTATCGGATGATTGTGCCGGAACTCAATGAATTGAGTATTCAACTCAAGGAACTCATCGATCAGGGAATGATTCGGCCTAGTGTTTCACCATGGGGGGCACCAATCGTTTTCATCAAGAAGAAGGATGGTGCCCTTCGTTTGTGCATTGATTATCAGGATTTGAATAAAGCCACCATCAAGAATCGTTATCCCATGCCTCGCATCGATGACTTGTTTGACCAGCTGAGAGGTGCATTGGTATTCCCCAAGATCGAACTTCGATCAGGATATCATCAATTAAGGATCAAGGAAGAAGACATTCCAAAAACAACTTTTCATACTAGGTTTGGCCACTATGAATTTGTGGTCGTACCCTTTGGATTATCGAATGCACCAGCAACGTTTATGAATTTAACGAACAGTGTGTTCCGCAAATATCTGGATCGCTTTGTACAAGTGTTCCTTGATGACATCTTGATCCAATCCCGCAATGAACGAGAGCACCAAGAGCACCAAGAGCACTTAATACTTGTGCTCCAATTCCTTAGAGACCATAAACTATTCAGGAAATTGTCCAAATGCTCCTTCTTCCAGAAAGATATCCAGTATCTAGGGCACATAATCAGTGACGACGGAATCTCAGTAGACCCAGGGAAGATTGATGCTATATTAAGTTGGTCGACCCCTAGAAATGCCAAGGAAGTTCGTAGCTTTATGGGATTGGCAGGCTATTACAGGAGGTTCGTGGAAGGGTTCTCTAAAATCGGAGGACCTATCATGAACTTACAAAAAAGGGCGGTCAAATTTGAATGGACAAGTAAATGCGAAGAAGCCTTTAATGAGCTAAAGAAACGTCTAACCAGTTCCCCAATCCTCAAGGTTCTGTACATGGATAAGGATTTTGTGGTTTGCACGGATGCATCAGGAGAAGGTTTAGGCACAATCTTAATGCAAGAAGAGGGAGTCATTGCCTATGCTTCTCGCAAACTCAAAATCCATGAGATCAATTATGCCACTCACAATCTAGAATTTGGGTCCATATTTACCTGGGTCAATGCAACTTCATTATAGGTCCATGACAACCCAGATCTATTTCGGTTTCTATTTATGGCATCAAATGTGTGAAACTTCCATAAACCATTCTTGATATAATGGAAAAAAAAATACAAACCACTAAAAGGGGACGTATCATGCATGTGTTCCACATATAGCAAAATTGAGGGGATTTTTGGCATTAAAATCCATGACACAATCTTAAACAACCCCCAAGATATGACTTGCTCCCTAAAATAAAATCAAAGAGTACCTAAAAGGGGGTGTTAAAGAATAAAGATAGCTATAGACTAATTTGTTTCCTCTGAGTCATTTATCAAGAAAATCACTACTAATAGAATGACCATAGGAACTAATAGAACTACCATGTAGAGATTAGATGTAACCCTCTATTAACTATGCTTTGAGGACTAAGCATTCTTAAGGGGGAGATATGTAATGTACATAAATATACATTAAATACTAATAAATTAAATAATATATATTAACACAATAGTAACACAATTTTAAATGTTCACCCTCGTAACAAGTCAATGATATTTTTACCAATACAAGTGGTCAGCCTCTAAATCATCGCTTATATTATTAAAAAATATCCTTTAATTATCCTATATGGATTTCCTTCCCAAATCCTATTTGATTGGATGTTTTATAGTTATCAAACAAGTTTGCTCATAACAGACAAAAAGGAAGGAGACGATCATCCTAATGGGATCTGGCTGAGAAGAACCACACAAGGTTTGAGATCTATACCCTAAATCTCAAGTACTAGTAGAGGCATTGGAAGCAACAATGCTAGAACATCATCATCAACATTGGATCGTCGTTGTCACTGTTGTTTCAATCCTCGTCATGTCGACCATCGATTGGTGATATCTTCCGATTCTACTCGCCATAGGTAGTTCTACAGATCCAGCCCTTTTTTATGTTGGATGTAGGCCTAACCCTCATGTAGGTCTTCATCATCTTTGCGAGCAAGACATCAAGTAGCTACAGCCCAAGACCAATCATTACATTGCCTCTGCAAATACCTGCGTCTCCTACTATCACCTCATCATCTTCAAATCAGCTCATCATCACACGAAGCATAGCCCAGATGCACATCACACATCACTTACATCAACCGACATGGGAGGACTTTCCTACCACCATTCGAGAAAGGCTCAACACTTACATCAACGACCATGGGAGGACTTTCCTACCACCATGTCGGAATGGCACAGCACTTACATCAACGGCCATGGGAGGAATTTCCTACCACCATGCCGGAATGGCTCAGCACTTACATCAACGGCCATGGGAGGAATAGCCTCCCACCATGCTGGAATGGCTTGGCATTTATGTCAACGGCCATGGGAAGACTAGCCTACCACCATGTCGGACTGCCCTCGGCACTTATGTCAACGGCCATGGGAGGACTAGCCTACCACCATGTCGGACTTCCCTCGGCACTTATGTCAACGGCCATAGGAGGACTAGCCTACCACCATGCCGGACTGGCCCATGTGCATCTACGTATTCCAGACTCATCACTTCCCCTTGGAAGGAACCTCGATCTGAAGAACACCAAGCTTCTCTCTGAAGTACTCGAACTTCACTCTGGCTAGCGGCTTGGTCAACACATCGGCTATATGCTCGTCTGTAGCAACATATTAGAGCTTCACTGCTCCTCTCTGCACCATATCCCTGATATAGTGATACTTGATCTCAATGTGCTTCGACTTGTCATGGAACACCGGGTTCTTGAACAACTTCACACAACTCTGGTTGTCACAGAATATACAAGTCGCCTCTAACTGGAGATCAAACAAATAAAACTGTAGCTTCCTAAGCCATACTGCCTTACAACTAGCCGAACAAGTTGCGATATACTCTGCTTCAGCTGTACTAAGTGCCACGCAGGAATGTTTCCTACTAAACCACGAGATCATATCGGATCCCAAAATAAAGCAGCATCTCGAAGTGCTCTTCCTATCTGTGGCACTGCCTGCCCAATCCGAATCAACATAACCCTGCAGGTTAATCTTTCGATTCACGTCATACTTGAGCCCATAATCAACTGTACCCTTCAAGTACCTCAATATATGCTTTGCAGCAACCAGGTGAACTTGTCTCGCATCCGTCAGGAACTGGCTCAATGTGTTCACAGCAAAGCATATGTCAGGTCTCGTGTTCTTCAAGTACATCCATGACCCAATAATCTGATGATACATCATGGCATCAACTGAATCTAATGAAGCATTACAAAGTAGCTTCAAGTTTGATGCCATGGGTGTGGTCGTAGCCTTGCAATCCATCATTTAGAATATCCATTGCATACTTCCCTTGTCCAAAGAAGATCACATCCGCTTTCTGCCACACCTCCATGCCTAGGAAATAATGCATCATACCCAGTTCCTTCATCTCAAACTCTGCGGCAAGTTTCCTCTTCGTAGCTACAATGAGCCCATCCTCTCCTGTTACAAAAAGGTCATCTACACAGAGTAGAAGTATCACTGGATTTCCCACTTCAACCTTGTAGTAAAGGTTGGAATTTGCTTTACTCTTGGTAAAGCCCAAGCTCATCAGAAAACTATCCATCCTGTCGTACCACGTCCTAGGTGCCTATTTTAATACATACAAGGCCTTCTTCAATTTGAACACATGAGTATGCCTGTCATGTGTCTCAAATCCGAGTGGTTATTCCACGTACACTTCCTCCTCTACTACACCATTCAAGAACGTTTCCTTGACATCCATCTGGTGTACCTTCCACTTCATTACTGCAGCCAATGCAAGTACTGACCTGTTGGAAGTGTATCTGGCTACAGGTGCAAATGTCTCCTTATAATCTATGCCTTCCTTCTGGAGAAGCCACATGCCACAAACCTTGCCTTGTGTTTCTCTATGCTTCCATCTGCAACATGCTTGAACTTGTAGATCCACTTGGAAGTCACAACAGACTTCCCTTCTGGTCTCGGAACTACATCCCAGACATTATTCTTCATAATCGACTGGTACTCCTCGATCATGGCATCCTTCCATTCTTTCTTCTATGCATCTTCCTCGTAGTTGGAAGGTTCTTTGTCAATGATGTCGCACAACAGGGCTACATAACTGGAGTATGGCCTAGGTCTCTTGCTTTCTCTGTGCATACCCTCTGGAGCGCCATACTTCTCTGCATCTTGAATTGCCTCTCGTACCCATGTTGGTTTCCTCCGGTGAGAGTTCTTCTCACGGGGTGGATCTACAAGTTCTTGTGGTTCTGCAATCTTCGTCATCTTATGGAATCTCTTCTTCCCTTACTATATATCTAGTCCTGGAAACTTCAGGTTCTTCAGTGTCTTTATCTTGACTTCATAAATCTTCTTGAATGTTATATCTGAATCATCGTCACTTGTTCTTCAAAACAAGTCTCTCTTGTAGTACACGATCTTTCCTACAAGTCAATTTAGTTGTGTGATTAGAAACATTCCATAATTGTCAAAACAAATTCTTATGCATAAAGACATAGGTCACACAGTCATGCAACTATTTTAGCCAATGATTCAACACAACATTCATCCATATCCCGTATTCATACAATAACTTCCTAGATGCCTTCCATCTCTACCAGAACATTGTTAAGAGTGTGCACTACTCCCAACATGTCAGCAACGAGATTTCATTATAGATAAGTGGCAATGGAATGTTGTACAGTACCATAGGCCACCTACCCATTACTTGCATATTAGTAGTATTTTGTTCATTAATGAAACTTTTCTAACATGCATAATACACATCCTAAATCTAGGAACATAAGTATGTACATGACTGAACAATATCATTTAAGTAATCAGATATACAAGAAATGACAATTCGGATACTTATCTTTGTTTGGTTGTGTTCGGGTACACAGGGTACTCCCAAAAGACCGAACACCTAGAGCAACCACTTCACATAAACAGATCACAGATCGATACACCGATGTTTTGACGTGCTTTAAACCCTCTAGAGGGAAACACTCCACGGCCCCGGCCAAATAGCTTCTACGGAGCAATTTATTATGCAAAGAAAGAAAGTTACAAATGAGCTTCTCATAATCGGTCAACTAAACAATGACCCTCCATGCTCTTTAAATAGAGATCATGGACCAATCGGGTGTTAAGCCACGGATCAAGGTTAGGTATGATCTAAGAGAAGTTGAGCCGTCATATCACAACATATCGTGACCATCGGATTAAATATTTACAAATGCATACTAATGCATACTAAAGAAACACACTTTTCCTAACATATATATTACACAAGTTGATCTTAACTAACTCATAAGTGTCTAAATATCCTAACATCCCCCCTTAAGAATAACTTGGGATAGGATTAAAGGATTTACAAAAGTGACACTATTAGGAGAAGGAAGGAGGCATTAGAGCCTATCCCCCCTTAATGACAAGTTCCTGAACTCCTAACATAGATCGAAGTGTAGAAGAATTCGTTTATGTAAGAGACTTGGTGAATATGTCTGCAACTTGATCATCTGTTGGACAAAAGAGCACTTCAAGAACACGATCATGAACAAGATTTCTAATGAAGTGCATATGTAGTTCAATGTGTTTGCTGCATTGATGTAGGACTGGATCTTTGGAAATCTTGATGGCACTTTGATTGTCGCACCAAAGTGGAGTAGGCTGCTATTGCTCGAATCCAAACTCTGAAAGGATCTGTCGAAGCCATAAAGCTTCCTGACTGGCATTAACTGCGGCTCAATATTCTGCCTCTGCTAAAGAAAGAGTAAGAGCTTATTGTTTCTTACAAGCCCAAGTGACAGGTCCAGATCCCAGACTGAAAACATAACCTACTGTAGACTTTCGATCATCAGGATCGTCGGCCCAATCTGAATCAGTGAAACCAACCAACAAAGGTTTCCCCCCTGTACTGTAATGAATCCCAAACTGAATTGTACCTCGAATATATCGAAGTATTCTTTTAGCTGCTTTCCAGTCACTTTCATGAGGTGTTTGCATATAACGAGAAACACGACCAACGGAAAAAGAAAGGTCAGGACGGGAATGATTCAAGTATAAGAGACTACCAACAAGCTGACGATACAAGGTGGCATCTACTTCAGGTGAAGTACAAGTGGCAGAAAGTTTGACTCCAGACTGGAAGGGAGAAGGGGCTGGTGTACAATCTTCCATGGGAAAGCGACGAAGAAGGTCAGAAGCATACTTAGACTGAGAAAGAAAGATTCCTTCTTTGGTTTGCAAGATTTGGAGACCAAGAAAATA
This sequence comes from Larix kaempferi, assembly GCA_027924585.1. Classification (NCBI taxonomy): domain Eukaryota; kingdom Viridiplantae; phylum Streptophyta; class Pinopsida; order Pinales; family Pinaceae; genus Larix; species Larix kaempferi. The sequence goes on along the minus strand of BSBM01000223.1, from coordinate 9,754,476 downwards.
ATGCAGATGTTCTAAGTTTGACATTTCAAAATTTGGCTTAAGACTAGATTTCACATGGGCTATAAGCTTAGGGTCACTACCAGTAAGAATAAGGTCATCAACATATAGAATAAGTATGATGAGATGGTTTCCTACTTTCTTGGTATATACATTGGGGTTAGAATGGCATCTAGAAAAACCAGTGTCAAGGAGAAAGCTATCCATTTTGGCATACCAAGCTATAGGAGCTTGCTTAAGGCCATATAAGGATTTCTTAAGGCGGCAGACAAGGCTAGAGTTATTCTGAACATATCCAGGAGATTGTTCCATGTAAATTTCCTCCTGTAAATCACCATGTAAGAAGGAATACTTAACATACATTTGATGGACTTCCCAGTTATGTAAGGCTGCAAGGGAAAGAACAAGGCGTATGGAGTTCATTTTTGCGACAGGAACAAAGGTTTCATTGTAGTCACTCCCTTCAACTTGGAAAAAACCTTTGGCAACTAACCTTGCCTTAAGTCTTTCAACACTTCCATCTGATGCATACTTATTTTTGTAGACCCATTTACATCTTGTTAGAAAAAATAGGATCGCAGAGCAATAACAATAAACAAAAATGCAAATATAATCACACACACGTTACAAGAGAGACATAGATATATCGTGGTTCACCCCAACTTGGGATACGTCCACACTGAAGTTTCTAGTCCTTATTATTATTTCGTCCAGCAAAGTGAAGGGATACAACCTACAGCACAACCGCTGCACTTCCTCTTCACTGTCTCATAGTCTCTCTTCTGATCTCAGAGATCTTTACAATGCATAATACCTAATACATCAACTCTAGTCATGTTACAATGTCTTTCTTTTATAAGGAAGATACAATGGAAAAATACCACGGGTTACCCAAAACCATGGGCCCATAAAACAACCCCAAAAATTTTCTTCAAGGGCTTCGCCCCCCAACCCCCTTTCTCAGGGGCACTGCCCCCGGACCCCCAACACCCCCCCCCGTTGGGATGAGTGTACAGTCCTGTTTACATATCATATAAAGCTAGGGTACAAATACGGCTGAATATTAATATCTATGAATCTGGAGATCAGGCTCCACAACCAACAATCTCCCACTTGGAGACAACAATCTCCCACTTGGAGACTGATCACAACAACTCCAGCGATGCTACACTTGCTGGACTTGGACTTGGCAACTTTCTCCTCTTCACCTTCATGCTAGAAGGCCAACTGAAACCGAGCAAGAACTCAGTTTCTCTCTAGTCACTACCTTTGTGAACATGTCAGCAGGATTCTGGCTAGTGTGTATCTTTTCCAGCTTCAACAATTCATCTTCCAGAACAGAGCGTACGAAATGGTACTTGAGCTGTATATGTTTAGTCATAGAATGGAATGCTAAGTTCTTTGCAAGATGAATGGCACTCTGGCTGTCACTATACAACCTGCTATCCTTTTGCTTCTTACCCAATTCCTTCATAAACCTCTGCAACCAAATCATCTCTTTACTAGCCTCTGTAACAGCAACATACTTTGCTTACGTTGTTGAAAGTGCAACAACCTTCTGCAGTTTTGAAATCCAACTTACTGTTGTTCCACCTACAGTAAACACATACCCTGTGGTGCTCCTCCTGCTATCCTTATCACCTTCCATATCTGCATCAACATATCCCTATAGAATAGTGTCTGAACCTCCAAAACATAATGCCTGAGTGGTGGTACCTCTCAAATACCTGAGAATCCACTATACTGTCTTCCAATGTTCTTTACCTGGATTGTTCATATATCTGCTCACAACTCCCACTACTTGTGCAATATCTGGTCTTGTGCACACCATGGCATACATCAAGCGGACAACTGTTGATTGATCGGGAATCTTGGACATGTAATCTGTCTCTTCCTGTGTCTTGGGACACATTTCCTTACTTAGACTGAAATGGTTGGCCAAAGGTGTACTTACTGGTTTTTCATTCTGCATTATGAACCTCTCCAACACCTTTTGTATGTACTCACTTTGAGACAATGTCAATTTGCGATTTTTTTTGTCTCTCGTTATTCTCATACCAAGGATTTGCTTTGTAGCACCCAAGTCCTTCATCGCAAATGAATTAGCTAGCTTCCTTTTGAGTACATTTATATCCTACATGTTAGACCCTGCAACAAGCATGTCATCCACATACAATAACAAGATAATATATCTTTCATTGTCTAGCTTCTTGAAATAAACATAGTGGTCAGAATGACATCTACTATAACCTTGTTCTGTCATAAACCTGTCAAATTTTAGATACCATTGCCTTGGAGCTTGCTTCAAGCCATACAAGCTCTTATTCAACCTGCATACCAAGTTCTCCTTACCTTTGACCTCATACCCTTGTGGCTGCTGCATATATATATCTTCCTCCAAATCCCCATGGAGAAAGGTTGTTTTTATATCTAACTGTTCAATATGCAAATCTTCTACCGCCACTAGACTTAAGATAGTCCTAATTAAAGTCATCTTAACAACATGAGAAAATATTTCATCAAAATCTATACCTTTCTTCTGTGCAAACCCCTTTACAACAAGTCTGGTCTTGTACCGCTTCTTTCATCATTCTTCTTCCTTCAACCTATAAATCCATTTGTTCTACAATGTTCTTTTACCAGCAGGCAACTGAACCAAATCCCAAGTCTAGTTTCCTACCAATGAGTCCATCTCCTCATTCATGCCTTGCTCCCACTTCTTTATAGTTTCCACCTGCATTACTTCTTCATAACATTCTGGTTCACCAGCATCAGTCATCAACAAATAATACATTGAAGGAGAGTAACGTTGAGGGAGTCTACTTAACCTGGTATATCTTCTTACAGTTGCAGGAGTTTCAGGCACTTGTTGTTGTTCTTGATTTTCTGGCACCTTTGGAACTTCATTTTCTGTAATTTCATCAAGGATTGTGTACTCTGTGTTTTCTTTTTCCTATTTCTTTCCCTGCAACTGATCTTTATACATGACCTTTTCATTAAATATGACATCTCTACTTTTAATGATTTTGTGATTTTCATAATCCCATAAACGATAACCAAAATCATTAACCCCATATCCAATAAAGGTACATTTATTGGATTTAGCTTCAAGCTTTGTTCTATTATCTTTATCAATATGGACAAATGCTTCACAACCAAACGTTCTCATAAATGAGTAGTTTACCTTTTTATCTTTCCATGCCTCCTCTGGAATACCACCATCCAAAGCACTTAAAGGTCCTCTGTTTATTAAATAAACAACAGTATTTATAGCATCCGCCCAAAATTGTAAGGGAACCCTACATGCAATCGCATACACCTTGCATGCTCCATGATCGTTCTGTTCATCCTTTCAGACACACCATTTTCTTGTGGTGTTCCTAGGACAGTCTTCTCTCTACGAATCCCATGGTATAAACAATAACTATCAAACTCCTTGCCGCAGTACTCACCTCCATTATCAGATCTGAGACACTTCAACCTTTTTCCTGTCTCATTCTCAACCAAAGCTTTCCACTTCTTAAAAGTAGCAAACAAATTAGATTTCTGTCTAATGCAATAAACCCAAGTTTTCTTAGTTGCATCATTAATAAATGTAACATAATAATGAGAGCCTCCAAGAGATTGTACCTGAGCCGGTCCCATACATCTGTATGCACAAGCTCTAACTTTTCATTCATCTTCTGTTTCCCAACGCTGAGAAACCTGACTCTCTTCTGTTTTCCATAAACACAGTTCTCACAGAATTCCAAACTTGCCTGCTTCAAATCTGGCAGCAAATTCCTTGAGTGGAGAATCTGCATCCCCTTCTCACTCATGTGGCCAATCCTATGATGCCACAATGTTGTATTTGTTCCTGTGGAAGCTAAAGAGATAGAATGGTCAGTATTATGAGGACATAAATACAACGTACCTATCCTATCTCATTTTTCTATCACCATTGATCCTTTAATGATATTCCACCACTTTTCTCCAAATGTAGATAGACAGACACCATCTCCCAACTTCCCTGTTGAGGTCATATTTCTTTTCATAGCATGAATATGCCTAACATCTTTTAACAGCCAATCAGTTCCATTCTTAACTTTTATCCATACCTTACCCATTCCAACAATTTTACATGGCTCATCATCACCCAATAAAACATGTCCAAAATCGCCTGGAACATAATCATGAAAATATTTCCTATGGGGTGTATCATGACATGAAGCCCCTGAATCTACTACCCAATAATCACTAGTATTATCTAATGCAAGAATCAAAGCATCTTGTAACACATCACCTGCTACATTTGCTTCCTGGGTAGTTTCCTTCTGTGCATCTCCTTTCTTCTTTAGAGATCTGTGGTCTTTCTTCAGATGTCATTTCTTTCCACAATTCTAACACTCTATTTTTTCCAGTCTGGACTTGGATCTGCCCTTTTTAGAGTTGTTACGATTACATTGGCTCTTTCCTCTCTCCTTTTGTCTTCCCCTGGTCTCCATGGTCAACGCATTTATTAATGTCTCACCTATGTTTTTTCTTTGCATTTCCTCGCTAAGAATAACACCAATAACATCATCAAATTTCAAGGTGTTTGAACCAGAGACAGAATTACTTACAGCCATGACCAAGCTATTCCAGCTTCCTGGCAATGAACACAAGATTAGAAGAGCCCTAACCTCATCATCAAAGTTCACACTTACATAACTTAGTTGATTTGTAACCGTATTAAATTCATTTAAATGATCAGTAACAGATCCACCTTTAGACATCTTCATATTAAATAAACGTTTCATTAGAAATACCTTGTTGGAGGCCAAGGGTTTTTCATACAGCTTACCCAGTGCGCTCATCAAACCCTCCGTTGTCGTTTCTTTTGAGATATTGAAAGCCACCAACGAAGCCAAGATCAGTCGTATTGTTCCCAAAGTATTTCTGTCAAGAACCTCCCATTCTTCGTCCTTCATAGCCACTGGTTGCTTTGCTCTTCCTCCCAATGGTAGGAATAGATCCTTCTGGTAAAGATAGTCCTCCATTTGCATTTTCCATAACTGAAAGTTTTGGCCATTAAACTTCTCGACCTTAAACTTTCCTTCTTCTGCCATTGCTCCCACTCGAACCAGAAACCCTAGCTTCCTGTGGGTTTATCTGCCAAATAGACCTTTGGCTCTGATACCAATTGTTAGAAAAAACAGGATTCCAGAGCAATAACAATAAACAAAAATTCAAATATAATCACACACACATTACAAGAGAGACACAGATATATCATGGTTCACCCCAAATTGGGCTACATCCACACTGAAGTTTCCAGTCCTTATTATTATTCTGTCCAGCAAAGTGAAGGGATACAACATGCAACACAACCGTTGCACTTCCTCTTCACTGTCTCACAGTCTCTCTTATGATCTCAAAGATCTTTACAATGCATAATACCTAATACATCAACCCTATCCGTGTTACAATGTTTTTCTTTTATAAGGGAGATACAATGGGAAAATACCACAGGTTACCCAAAACCATGGGGCCGTAACACAACCCCAAAAATTTCCTTCGGGGGCTTCGCCCCCGGACCCCCCAGCTGGGGGTTATGGTGGGAGGAGGCTTCGGCCCCCCCTATTGGGATGAGTGTATAGTCCTTTTTACATATCATATAAAGCTAGGGTACAAACACAGTTGAATAATAATATCTCTGAATCTGAAGATCAAGCTCCACAACCAACACATCTGACAAGTTTTCTTCCTTTTGGAAGAGGTACAAGATCCAAAGTATCGTTCGCCATTAAGGAACGATATTCTTCATCCATAGCTGCATCACAATCTAGATTTCCTGAAGCTTCTGCAAAGGTTTCTGGATCATGATTCTCAGAAACTTGAGACAAAAGAGAAGAGGCTCGCTGAAACTGAGAACGTGTTCGACGTTGATCTCTAGGATCGCCGGCAAGATCACCAACTGCTTTACATGTTGAACTTACCCATTGAGGAAGCACTTGTGCTGGTGAAACTGGAGGAACATGAGCAGGCAGAGGTGGATTTTCATCATCACCGTCATCATCAGAAACTGGAGTTGGAAACCTGTCAAGGAAGTTGGAAAAAGAATTAGAAGGCACAATCGTCGAATCAGGCTCACAGGCCAAAAATGGCACAATCGTCGAGTTAGGCTCGCAGGCCAAGAGATTTTTATCAAATTTAACATCTCTTCTAATGATTACATCATGAGAATGTGGTTGAAGAAGTATATAACCTTTTACATCTTCAGAATATCCAACAAATATGCACTTTTCACTTTTAGGCTGCAATGCTTTCCGTTTTTCATCCGGAATGTGAGCCCATGCTTCACTACCAAACACACGGAAGTGACTTACATCTGGTTTAATTTTACTCCATGCTTCTTCCGGTGTGATACCTTGTAATGATTTAGTGGAGGTGCGATTAACTATGTAATTTGCACAATTAATGGCTTCAACCCAAAATTGAAGACTTAGTCCCTTAGATTGGATCATACAATTAGCCATTTCTTTTAAGTGTGGTTCTTTCGTTTAGCTACACCATTTTGTTGTGGTGTATATGGAACAGTGTGTTGTTGTTGGATTCCTTGTTCAGTGCAAAAAGTAGTGAACTTTTTGTTGACATATTCTCCTCCATTGTCAAATCTTAACTTAATAATTTAATGACCATATTGATTTTCAACAAGGGCCTTGTAGGTGAAGAACATGTTAAATACTTCGCTCTTAAGTTTTAGGAAATAAACCCAAGTGTGTCTGGTGTAATCATCAATGAAAGTTAATAAATATTTGAAACCAGAAAAGGAAGCAGATGGAAGAGGACCACACAAGTCACTATGCACAAGCTCCAAGGGAACCAAGGCGTGCCAAGAGGCACGTTTTTCAAAACTGTCCCGATGATGTTTTCCAAGTACACAACCGGAACAAACACCATCCCTGCAAGAAACTATCGGAAGACCTGTCACCATATTGTCTTTACATAGTTGTTGCAATGAGTGATAATTTAAGTGACCAAATCGCTTATACCAAAGTTTGCTCAAGTTATCACTATGAGCAACAAAAACTGAAGGAAAAGGTGATGACCCAAAGTTGTTAAACTTGTACAACTTAGTAATATCATCAACAATTCTGGTAGCTAGGACCTGTTGAGGATCTTTAAAATCCTTGATTACAACTTGGTGAGGTGTAAACGTCACAGTTTTACCTTCACTGGAATGAATGATTTGATAGATTGATAACAAATTGCAGGAAATTCTTAGAACACCATAGTACATCACTAAAATGACCATTATCTACTGGAACTGTTCCAGCTCCTACAACACTTAGAGATGTATCATCACCAACAAATATTTGTTTGGTGTTACATTCATACATAGTAGAAAATATGGCTTGATCCTTAACCATATGATAAGATGCTCCAGAATCAATGAGTCATTCATTTGAAGTAGAAGAAGAAGATGCATTATGAGAATATCCAGAAGCACAAAGTGCATGTCCATGAGAGGTAGATTCTGAAGGCGAATCTAGGTTGATGTGGTGCTTCTTCATTGCTGCTTCCAAGGTTGCAATCTTCTTAAAACAATTAGATTCATCATGATTATCTTTCCCACAATAGTTGCAATGACCCTCAGTCTTCTTTCATTTTGGCTTGGATCCTTTGTCATTTTTTAAAGAAGGAGCTGACTGAGAGGGTTTGGGACCCTTGTTTAACTTATTATTGCGAAAATTTTGTTTCTTGGGAGGCTTGGACTTTTCTTTATGTTGGGACAATAAGGTTTTCTCATATGTATCTGCATTGTTAATTATTCCAAGATGGATGAGCTTATCTTGCTCTCTAATCAAGGAATCACAAAAGGATTCAAGACTATGCTCTTGATAGTTAGCTGCATTCAAGGATTATTTCATAGAGTAAAATGTAGATACAAAAACAGAATATGCAAGTCCAAGTTTGGAAAGAATATGATAAATGCATTGTTTGTCTTCCCTCTTAATCTTGCATTCTTTACATAAGAGTTTAAGAGTTTTGTACTTAGATAAATAATCTTGTATGCATGAAAAATCACTTGGATTTAAAGAAATAAACTCATTTTCGAGTTGGTGACATCGAATTTCATTGTGTTTACCAAACACAGATTCCAACTTTTCCCAAGCAACATCAAGTTCATCAATTCCAGATGTGGAATCGCAAATCAATAGAGATTGACATCTCAATCAATCCACGAGCTTCGTCACATCTATTTGCCCATTTTATTTTCTTATCATCATCAATGGGTTATGTTTCTTTCCCTGAGATAATTCTGAAAAGTCCTCTACTTCGTAGAACATTCTCCATACGAAATTTTCATGAGAAATAGTTGGAACTGGTAAGTAGAATATCGCAAGGGGAGGCCATACTGCAAATTAATGACTATAAAAACATAAACCAATAGTCTGGATGCGAAGAGCTCGAAAAAATACGCAGTTTAAAAAAACGGCACTGAAAACTGACTTTGTATGATGAAGTTATGCTTGAACAAAGAAAAAGTTGAAGATGTCCCCAATAGTGACGTGGCAGATAGAGAATGACCAGCTAAAAAAAAAAGGACCCCCCTCTTCCCAAGATGAACCTTTAACAATCACTTTACAAGAAAGTTGATTTAAGTTAATTACTTTTGTAAAATAAATGATTTCACTTTTACAATGATGTTACTTTAAATAGTGCAACAATAAAAAGAAACTTAAGTGACTCACTTTTTATTTTTATTTTTTTTATTATTTAAGTGAGATGCACTTTTACAATAAAGTAACTTGAAAATAGAAATTGCATGCACTTTTTCTTTTAAAAGTAATTTCCTAAGACTTGAACTCAAGACATATTAAGGAGTAAAGCAACTTTGAACCAAGTGAGCTAGATTAAAAGGTATGTAAAATATGGGAAGGAGGAATGGGGTTTTTTTTTTTTCTCTCTTCTTGCTCGGTTTTCGTGCTTGTCTTTTTTTCTGCAAATCACACCATAAACCAAAACAAAAAAAACCTCTCCACACTTATGGGTTTAGATCTCGTTAGCTTTCCCGGAAAGTCTACGTTTTCTTTATGTTTCTGATTTGCCGAGATCACACAAGGTGCACGGCAAAGAGCATACGCAGCCGAGAAAAACTCTTTCCCTTTCTGTTTCTAATTCGTCGAGATCGCACAAGGTGCACGGCAAAGAGCATATGCAAACAAGGAAAACAACAATCTAAAACTAAAAAAAATCTAATAATAAAAACTAATAAAATATGAGTTTTTTTTTTTAACAGAAATAAAATAAAATAAAACGTCACCGTAACATTATACCTTCAGATCTGATCAAATACGCGTTTCTAAAGCAACCGGGAACCGCTTTCAATCAAACGAAAACTATTTCCCAATGGTAACGGAGCTTCGGACGCAATGGAACACCTCCCACATCCCAGAAATGCACAGAAATACCAGAACCATAAACCCTTTCAAGTTTCGGCAACAACAGTTCAAAATCTAGATCATAACCGGAAGCGGCTCTTCATAAAAGCTTTGATACCATGTTCGGGTACAAAGGGTACTCCCAAAAGACCGAACACCTAGAGCAACCACTTCACACAAACAAATCACAGATCGATACACCGATGTTTTGACGTGGTTTAAACCCTCGATAGGGAAACACTCCACGGCCCCATCCAAATAGCTTCTACGGAGCAATTTATTATGCAAAGAAAGAAAGTTACAAATGAGCTTCTCATAATCGATCAACTAAATAATGACCCTCCATGCTCTTTAAATAGAGATCATAGACCAATCGGGTGTTAAGGCACAAATCAAGGTTATGTATGATCTAAGAGAAGTTGAGCCGTCCGATCACAACATATCGTGACCGTCGGATTAAATATTTACTAATGTATACTAGAAAAACACACTTTTCCTAACGGATATATTACACAAGTTGATCTTAACTAACTCCTAAGTGTCTAAATATAGGTTGTTGGGTGGACTCCCTCTCAATCTTTGCTTCCTTGCAGGAACTACTGGAGTCGCTGATAGTGTGCTCCTTTATTCTGCACCTTAACCAATGCTGAAAATGGAAGAGAGGTTCTTCCATAGATCCTTTTGAATTTCCTTTTGCTACTTGGAAATGCCTTATTCACGTTCCTTCCCTTCGCACATCCTTTGCTTCGACTGGATTTTTGGAAGTCTTTCAACTGATTTACTTGCAATGGGTAGTGCACATGTGCAAGTCTTCTATGCCATAACTCACTTGGTTCCATCGAGTCATGGACTAAGGCTTGTTCAGGTTGGCCCTTCAATTTGTACAAACCTCCCTCTTGCTCTCCAATCACAACTGCATCATCTATAATTTTTTCCTTTGGCCACATTAGTACTTGGCCATCAACAAATGCAAACCTCATACCTTTTACATCCAATGCAGACATGGAGAGAAAGTTCTTCTTTAGTCCTGGAACATATAGGACATCCTTCATCTTCAAAGACTTTCCAGATTCTAGCTTGTAAGAAGCTTCGCCACTTCCTTTTATAGGATATTGGTAGTCATCCCCAAGTTTCACCTTGTGAGGTGACTCATGTTCAGACAGGTTCATGAAGGATTCTTTATATCCTGTCATATGCTTGGAAGCCCCACTATCTACAATCCAATCATTACTTCTATGTGTGACAGTGCCCATGAGTGCTGATATCAGGACATACTCTTCGTTACTTGAAGATTCATCACTTTCTTCTCTGGCTTTCTTCCTTGGAGGTTCATCATCTTCTGCAGTGTGTGCATGGTGTCTTTTCTTATTGGTCTTCTTCTTGTTGGAGCCACTTCTGTTTCTGGGACAATCTTTGGAGTAGTGTCCCTTCTCATCTCATGTATAACATCTAATAGTAGATAGATCTCTCTTGAATCTTCTAGGGTTATTCCTTTGACTATGGTCATGGCTCTCCTTCTTACTGTGGTGGTGCTCCATCTTGTTGTTATTCCTTCTGGAGTGTGTTGTGAGAGCTTGATCGTCGTTTTCTCCCATCTTCTCTTCTCGAGCTACAAGTCGAGCTTCTTCTTGTGAGCATTCCTCCCACAACCTACTGAATGTGATTAACTTATTTCTAGCACAAATCCCTTGAATGAAGGAGTCCCATGATCTAGGGAGACCATTCAAGGTGGTCATCACAATTTCTCCATTTTCTCCCACAACTTCAAGTTGCTCCTTGATTTGAGAGACCCTTGTAAAGTAAGACTGCATGGTCTCTGCATTTTGTATCTTCACATTCTTCAACTGGTTCCTCAAGGTCATCTTCTGATTTATTGTCTTCCCTTCAAATAGCTTGGTCAAGGAATTAAACATCTCTTTAGGTGTATTTAAGGAAGACACATGTGGGATGAGGTGATCCTTAATGGAATCAGAAATGATCCTCTTGGCCTTGACCAAGTTCTTCTTGTGTAAAGCTTTAGCCTCATCTCCCTCTGGAACTGGAACTTCTTCATTTACATATGTGTCCAATTCATTCTCTTTAAGGACAAGTGTAATCCTATACTTCCATGCTCGGAAGTTATCATCCCCTTCAAGCTTATCCTCAAGCTTGGTGTGGTGAGACATCTTTTAATGAGTACTTCAAATGGAAATAGAAAATCTATTAGGTCTTACCACTTGAATTTGTTGAAACTGGTTCTGGAACTGGCTGGTCCTAGGGTTTGTAAAAGAAACCCTAAATTTTCAAACTTGGAATTTGAAACTTATGACTGGACAGATAGATGCGCTTGACTGAGGCGAGTACGTTGGTACACTTGGTTTCTGAAGATTCCAAAAATTCACCCTTGAAAATTCACTTGCAAAATTCTGATCTGCAGTTTCTGGTCTTTTTTAGTTTTCTGCAGTTTCTGGTCCAAAGTCAAACTAGGGTTTGACTTTTCAGGATTTTCACTGACTCAAAAACTTTGATCTTGGTCTCAAAATTTTGATTTTGGGGAGGTGCACTTCCCTATTCCACTTGCACTCCAAAATTCCAAATCTATGAGCAGCCCTAATTTCCGGTAGCAGTGACGAGCCAAAAAGTGAAAATGCTCAAAATCAACTTTTGCTTCGACAAAAAGATGCGCCCTCCTTAGGCGAGTTAGCCTAGCCTCCTTTTCTTAATGATCTGTGGAGAGAAGTCCAAAAATTAAGAAGCCCTAGATTCTGCAGCTGCATAGTGTCTTCTTCTCAGGTTAGCTCTGATACCTTGTTATATTTTTATCTTTTAAACAATACTTATCTAGGGTCTTACTGAGAGAATAACAAGCACAGCATAAACACAAGAGACACAAAGATTTTCCTCGGGGAAACCATAAAGGAGAAAACCCAGCAACTTTCTCAGAGATAGAATGATCACCAATACAATGTCACAAAGGTAAACCCCAAAAATAGAGATTGTCTTCAGTAGCTTCTCTCTTCTCAACCTATGCGAACTTGTCCTCACTCTCTCTAATGTGAACTTGAGTGAGTGAGTGAATGGATAAATGAGAGAGCCTAGCTCTCTATTTATACATTCACTTCCACTTTACCTTTATCGCTTGACATGTCGGCCTCAACTAAAGCTAACTGGGCCGACTCCTCTAGGGCACTTAAAAACCCCATTACATTTGACTCTAGGGGGATCTATTGCCCTGACTTACAAGGGAGGATTTACCTCAATGATTTTACATGACCAAATGCAATAATCACATCCCCGACCGAAGGAATAAACATCTTCATCGGAGGTACAAATAAAATACAATACTAATTACAATATAAAATACAAGTGAATATCTTCTGCAGGTACAATAACATTAACACTTCCCTTCATTTTTCATTTTGTGGCAACACTTTTATCCCATCCCTTTACTTTTCATTTTTTGTGGAAGAATTGCAAGATGGATACCTTCTACAAAAAATTCACAAACAAGGAGATGCCTTAATTTGTGTCAAAAACTATGTAGGGCTTGTTTTTGTCCACTCCCACTTGAATATGGAGCCAACCTGTCGGTGAGAGAATTTAGGTTGGTTTCCTGGCATGTGTTGTTTTTGTAACTTACCACTAAGAGCCCAAATTACTCCCTATGATGTTTTTGTTTGTTATATGAAATAACATATTTTGAAGCCCTTATCATTTATTTGGGGATGATTATTGTGGTAATTTAACTATTGCAAATGTCTTTTTAGGGTTAGGAATTCTATTTTTGCTCTCTTTTGGTCTAGTATGTTGGTTAGATTTGCTATGTTGTATTTGCATTAATATTAAAAGGGAATTCTCAGCATAGTTTTGCTTGTGATGATTTTGGTTAATGCACTTATACATTCAAAGATCTGATGCTTCATAATGCATTCTATTTGTGCATAACACAAGCATTCAAAACTCTATGGATGCCAGACCCAGATCTGGAAATCAAGGTCGAGGTGGAAGGGGGGGATCTTTAATGGGTCGTGGATCTGTAAGAGCAAGCTATCGTTCTATTTTACAAGGTATGATATTTCCACATACCACTTTTTTATAGTGACAGTACCATTGAATAAAATCATGTCCATTATAATAAAGCAATACACAGGACTTGGATTTAGATTTATTTGTCCAGATTTTAGAAATTGGATCTTCTTATGGTGTGCCTATGTTATTTATTTAAATGCAGTAATTTAAAACATGTTATATGTTTTCTTCTTGCCCAAGGTTCTAGCGCAATGACATGAAAAAATGTTTTTTATTGCAAAGACTACAAGTATATCACAGAAAACGCATAACTAGAAATGGCATATGTAGTATGTATACAAGGTAAAAAGTTAAGTGAGTGTGACTTGCAAAACAAGTGGGAAGGAACATGCAATCGATGCATATATTGTATATTGAATGCATATATTGTATATTGTTTAAAAAACATATTTTAATAATTTTGTGGACTTCTTTTATTCAGATATTGGTGTTGGTAAGGGCTCAAATGCAAGGGAGAATGGTACCTATAAAATTGCAAACAAGGTTGACAACTCTGCCATACCTCCATTTGCAAATGAAAATATCCAAGTTAAGGCATGTGCTTCAGGAACAAGGTAGAGAGATTTAACACAATTGTATTATGGTAGGAATGGATTTTACTTTAGATTATAGTATTATACCCTCTGATTATGATTAATTAAACAACACATTATAGTGGGTGAAGGCGTGAAGTTGATTCAGAAATGGCCTTAGTTTATCTTGTCAGCAGTGTCTATCACTTATGTAGATATGTTTTTTCTTTTTGGTTACAATGATATAATATGGCATGTATTCTAACTCTGCATATATAATGTGTGAACATTGTCAAATGAAATTTCATTTTACTGCGTACTATTTAACTGCAATAAACATACATATATAAAGTTTTGATATGTTGGGAAATAGGAAATGTTTATTACTATTTTAAATGAAACAATTGTGAGGCTTGAGCAGTATACATATAGGTTCAGATAGGTTGATTCCCAAAAAGGAGCAGAGGAACAAAATTTTATCATTTCAAAATTTTTACTAGTTGGTTCAAACTTGCTTTCACTGACAATAGACAAACTAGCTAGCTTGGTGTGAGCTAAGAGCCAAAAGAAAGTATTCATTTTTGGGATTAAATGTTTGGCCCCAAGTATTTCCAAATGTGTGCGTGAAGCCTAGTGTTGTCTGCTTGCTTCCACAACTACCTGTATGCTTCTCCAACTGTATACTCTCCCTTAGGTCTCCATGTTCTGGAGTCTCTTATATTTTAGTTTTGAATTGGGGCACATACTATTAGGCTTCTATGAAGTTTTGGCTCATTCGATAATTGAAGAGGAAGAAGGCCAAACAGAGGGATCTGCAATGGTGGTGATATTCTTTATAGTTAGTCGGCCTTTGATTTTGCTGACTTTTTTATTTGTCACTCCAGAAGGGTGAAGCCTATCTACCCATATATTCTCTGAGGTTTCTCCTTATGGCATCTAGAACAAGGAATTTTCAATTAAGGGTATATCCTGACTTTTATGGATTTCCATGAGTGGGAACTTGGAAGGAATGGTTGCTAGTAGTCTGTAATTCATTTTCTATCTACCGGGTTTACTATGTAACGTTTGAATAACTCGCATGATTTTTCTTCCTACTCCATTAAATTGTATTCTTCTATTTAAGGGTGCTAGCTCAATGGAAGAGCACTTACCTTAAAGGCAAGAGGTTGGTGGTTCGATTCCTCCATGCCCTATATACCAAAATAAATGACTAATTAAATGACCAGCTAACAACAATCAATGACTACAAAAATGACCAGTTAACTACAGTTAATGACTAACTGAATGACTAGTTAACCACAGTCAATTACTAAACAAATGACCAATTAACAACAATAAATGACTACTATAAATGATAAATTTGTGACTAAAAAATGACTAAAATTCGCATATAAACGACTATATAAATGACTATTAGTAGCTAATTTCCACTATCTTATAGCTCGACTAACTTAGTTGTATTTATTTTAGTCATTAATAGTTGTCTTATTTAGTAGTATATTTGGTCATTGATTTAGTCATTAATTATGGCAATTAATGACTAAATCAATGACCAAATATACGACTAAATAAGGCAACTATTAATGACTAAAATCAATACCACTAAGATAGTCGAGCTATAAGATAGTGGAAATTAGCTACTATTAGTCGCCGAATAAAAAATAGTCGTTTATATGTTAATTTTAGTCATTTTTTTAGTCACTTATCTCTCATTTTGTACTAGTGAATAGAATGCAGGAAACATCTAAGAGGGCGACTTTTATTGGTTAGTTAGCTCACTCATGGGACTAAAAATTAGTGAACCTATGTACACATTGCTAATAGGTCCAGCTGGAAAATGTTTGCTCCTGTTAATTTTCCCCTAGAATTCATTGCTCATGCCAATCCATTGTAGTCTAGTTGACTTCCTCTATTATAAGGCTTTGATTATATGGTCCTTGAGCAATAAAGTTATAGATGTTCCCCAACGAGTATTTAATTCCATTCCAAATTGAATCAATGAAACACAAAATTGTAAAACATGTTGAAATACCTCTAATTTAACAATACATATGAATATCGGTCCACTTACATTGAATGAATGTTTAGCATTATTATCTCTAAGCTAGCATCATGTCTCCAAGTATTTTAAGTGTTTGATACAAAACTTAGAAAGTTCATCAACGTTGACCATAAATTGTGATTTATCTCCTCTTGCAATTTCTTGTATGGTCTGAAAGGTAAATACATCCAAACTGTGGATTTCAGTATGGGATATTTGTTAGAGACAATGGCATACTGAGGGGGGGGGGGGGTGAATCAGTGTGCCAACACTTTATACCAATTTCAACTTCTTCAAAACTTAAACATATATCATTGAACAATTTCACTTCAACTTTAAGTAGAGTTCATCATTCACAAAAAGTTATACATCAACATTCATCAAATTAAACATATCATCTCATCAATCATCATACACACATCACAAGATAAGCGTTGTAAACTTTGTTATATTTAATTTGATAATTTTCAATCGGCCACAACCATTAGGTTACACCAGCTACAACTCATTGAGAAGCACCAACTTCTATTTCAAGACACATCTTGGTCTTTTCTTAGATCCAACTAAGAAAGGGGTTTGCAAGACCCAGCTTACAATTTACATACAAATTATTGTCATCAAACAACCATCATTGTTACCAATTATGTTGTACAAACACATCATCATTTTGTCCACAAGCACATCATCAATATGTCCATAAGCATATCATCAATCTGTTATCAATCATCTTTGTCCTCAAACATGTCTTCAATCTGTCCATAGTCATGTCAGCAACCTGTCCATACCCATGTCATTGATTAACATTTTGTCCAGTTGTCTGCCCAAAATTTAGTCCTCCATATGTTCAACAAAAACTCCAGACTGTTGCCTTGGTGATGCCAAAAATCAGACAAAATAAAAGATTACTTCATTGATGCTCCTATTGATCTGTTGCTGCCTCAGAGCACCCCTGAAAATATCAGACCCGAAAATCAGAGCTCACTTTCTTCACTCACCCGAAATCACACACAAAATCACCCTCACGAAATAGAGCATTGGCTCTTATTTATATGCACCTTTCCATAAATTATGGGGGGCGACTTGTCAAAGATAATCATTTTACATTTATTTTTTATCATTAAATAATTCAAATAATATTTAATTTAGGTGGCCATCCTTCAATCAAGGAGATAAACAACAATCTCAAGAACCATCATGTGTGGGTCCAAGACCCAACCCTTCAAATGTCATCAACAAAAGTGTAAATTAAATGATTTCCATGTCATTGAGTGTCCTTCCAGAATGCCCGCTAGCTTCTCCAGCATATGCCCTCAAGGACTCTTTTAAATACCCTCATTGCTTCCTTAGAGATCCCTGCAAGGGCTTCAAGAGATGCCCATAGATCCCTTTGAAGATGCCCGCAAGGGCCTCTTCTCATATGTCTGCGAGCTCCATAGTAATGCCCGCAAGGGCCTTTTGAGGATGCCCGCAAGGGCCTATTATCACACCATAGTAGCTGGGCTACTATTCTTACTGAGCACATGTCTGCACTTTTCAGAGCTTCGTTTTTACAGAGATGAGCTATGATGAGCACAGTTATTTATGATCACTTATAGATCAGAGCAGTATATATCATACATTGAGTAGACCTTATGCCAAGGTTGAGCCTTGAGAGAATAGATTTGATGATCGATGTGACCTTTTGTTTCATACAGTTTCAGTTAAGTGCCCAGAGTTCCAGTTGTATTGTTGCAGTAGTGTTTCGGTAGTTCTGTATGATGGACATTTATGATATGCAGTGATGTGACCATTAGACTTGTGATTGTTAGCATTGGACTATTACCTTGTTGTTTTAGTCATATTCATAGCATTGACTTGGTGTATAACTCATGATGTGGCAGTACTATTTAAATAATGAAATGAAATACCTTGGATGGATTTAAAAATATAAAATTGGATGTATTACTTTCACTTTAAGGTTTATTGACTATATTCATTGGTTTGATTACCCTCCTGTGAGCATGGACATGGTATTTTCTAACATTTTTGTTTGCTAGCCTAGGCACCACACTCACTTGACTCCATCCATCCATAACTTTCCTTATTTTTCCTTTCACCTTGACTTGCCTTCTTGACTATTTGATATGGAGGACTTCCCCATTTGTACCTCTGTGTTGGATTGCATCCACATTTGTTTTGTGTCTCGGCTCTGAGTTGGTGACAGAACTTGCCTTTGGTGAGTTGGATTTTATGCCTAGATCATTCTAGTCGATTGCCTTGATGTTTGGCTTAGTGCAGAATTCCCTCTAGTCACATGAGTTGTTGTTAGCTAAAACTGAAAGCACATGTACTACTTATATTGGAAATCTCTTATAAAAGCCTATGGAAATTAAATTCTAGAATGTGTTTCTTAACACACGATAAATTAAAGGCTAAAGCAATGAAATGCTAAAAGTACCCCTCAAAGGGTCCAAAAAGGTCTAAAAAGCAATGGTTAAATGTATGCTATATCTAAAGATTGTTGACCTCATAAATGTAAATATGCCCTGGATGCAAGTTGCGATTAGTTTTTCTTTTTAGCACATGCAAAATCCCAGAGGGGTCATATAGGCCAAAAAGGCAATGGAAATTAAATGAATGATCCTAATGAACTTGGATCAACCTGATGTAGACATGATGCCTAAGTTGAATAAGCACTCTCTAAACAACTTATCCATTTGTGAGGCACTGCCATTCCCTTTGTTATTTTGTCCAACACAAAGTGTAGCTTCCCCTCTCCCCGTCCAAAGTGTCATTTAGTTGAGTTGGTTAAGTCATCCCTTTTACTTAGCCATGCCCTTAGCCCTCACCCTTTGCTAGCAGTTAGGCCATGTCCATTGGATGATCATGTCTTTAAATCTTTTGTGCAAGTAAACTATAAAAAACATTGAAATATATATGTATTAACTGCCACTGAATGATGTTTATACTTTAATTTAAGATGTGAATATGATTAAAGGAACATGTCTTAGTCTTTTGTTATAATCTAGTCTTTGGTTGTATTTTGACCTAGTCAAACATAGTTTGACCATGGTCAATCTTGGGATCCGTGATGAGGTGGACCATTTGTGCTTATGGATGTTGATCTATGGTCCCACATACACCTATTGATGATTCCATATGTTGGACATATGCTTCAGATGATGATTGATGCAGTTGGTCAGTTGTATTATTATTTCCATATCATCATATTTTACACTGTCCTGGTATGGTGGACCCTACAGATGACCCCACAGGTTATCATGAGGTGTATGAGTACTCATCTCTAGTGGACTTGGGTCTTATGGATCCATTGAGACACTTATCTTTCGGTTCCGGGCACTTACGAGCATGATAGTTACAGTTATCCACCTGTTGACCAGTTTGGGCATGCTGATCCAGCCTGTCCAGCAGGAGCATTGGAGGCAATTCGTTTCCTAGGGCGCTACAAAGGAATGGGGTGGTCCAACCACTTCTTTTTACCATTATACCCCCATTATGGACATGATGGAACCTTCAGTTTGACAGCGCGGGAACCCCAAAGGAAGTTTTTGGCACTTTTATTGTTTTCAGGAGGATTAAAAAATGGAATAAAAAGGTCACTAAGGAATTTGATTTGGGAAATTGAGGCAAGGTTTTGGCACTTGGTCTTCTCTGAGGTCATCCATGGTGAACCCCCCTTCTTCCATATCAGTTTGCACCAGTCAATGGGGTCCACAGTGGCTACAGGAGGTCTTTTACTGCATGTCTCTCTCAGATTATGGGGAAGGGATTTGATCATTTGTGTTACTTGGACATGTCATAGACTTATATTTTAAATTCTTGTACCATGGGGACATGCTAGTGAAAGAGATTAATGCCTCCTAGCCCCACCATGTGCTTTTAGTGACTTGTCCATGTCTTATGTTGTGGCTCCATGCTATCCAACCACCCCCTATGTGTGATGTCACCCTCCTTACAGACATTTTATGTATGACATCACCCTCATTTTGAGTGATCCATGTGTTATATTGTATTGGCTCATCTTAGCCATTGATTATTATGTTTTATATTTTGATCTCAACCACTCCTTTCAAAAGTGGTTAGATTTTTGGTCTTTCCTCTCCTATTTAAGGAAGAGACCCCCTCATTGTAAAAACTATCTAGATATTTTTTGCTCTTGGCTATTGGAATAAAATTCTATCTTTTGGAGTAATGCTTGGACCTTGGAGTGGATGTTGGTTGTTATGATTGTAAATGATTTTGTCCATTGCATTGGAGGATATCGTGTAACTATCTTGCATCTTTTGCCATACTTTTGATTTACAGGTGGAGAAGACGTCTTAGGAGGAATGCGTATTGGTGGGGAGGCTTTCCCTACAATTTCTTTCCAAAACGTGGATCAAAGAAGGAGCGGTTTTGTGTTTGTACCAATCATTCTTTGCTTATCTATTTCTTGCTTGTAACTACCCTCATCTTGTTAGACTGATTCATGCTTTGCCTCCTTGGTTTTGACAGGTTAGAGGGTCACACGTGTGGGCTCGGACAAGAGGTTTTGGCAAGAGGGATTCAAAATATTCCATTTGATCTTTGGCAAAGTAATCCTCATCTCAAATAGCATTCATCTCTTCATTTAGGTATGCTCTAAAGGTTAGTCTTTTTCTCCTTGGCTTATCCATGGTTTCTAGATCATAAAACCCTTAAAAATCAAAACCCTCATTTTACATTTTTTTAGATCTACTTGGATCTAGCATGCTTTTTGGGATAAGATTTAAGACCCACCTCTATGGCATCCACGGCAATTTGGATCTATAGTTTGGTGGTGAATGGCCTCCATTTGACCCATTTACCAAGGCACATTAACCTCTCCAAGGGAAGTCGCATTTTTTGAGGAGGTTAGTTGGGCTAGTTCCTAAAAGTGGGTAGGTGATATTTTTGTTGCATTGAATAGATCAACCTTGAAAACCTACCCTTAGTGCTTCACTTTTGTGATTTCTACCTTGTGGGCCCCATTCCTCATTTTAAGGGTTGTGCCCCACTTGGGTCACTTAGTGATGCATTAGAGATCTAGCCATGGCATGCCCTTGATCTTGAAAACCCACCTTGCCTTACACCTTGACTATCTCGATCTTCATTTTGGTGGACATCCGACTCCATTAGCTCCTCCATCCAAGGCATTAGTTATCCTTGGGTCAATTTGCACTCCTTGGGTAGGTGGATTTTTGCTAGATCCCACACTTGGGTATTGCTAATTCTTGGCCAATCCATAGATCCATGCCATAGCATACCCCTAGTACCATTCTTTTCCAACTTTGACCTTGTGGACCCAACTTGGACAAATTTTCCACTTTTTAAGGAGTGGGTCCAACTTGGCTAATTTTCATGGTACTAAGTCATCTTTAGATCTATTAATTGAATCTCATAGGTGGCCCTTGTCTTTCATTGGTTGAACCATTTTTCACTCTTTAAGCCTCTTCAACCACACCTTAACTCTTGGGTCCACTGAACCTTCCTAAATCTAACTCACCATTGATCTCCTTCTTTCATTTTACACATTTCCCTAGGAGTCTTTAGGTTAGCTAGTCTTCATTGATTGGCTAGGGTCTCCTCCTTTTTATTGCTTAGGCTTGATCTAAAGTGAAGAGTGCGTCGGTTATTGTGACACACAGCTTGCATTGGGAACCATGGCATCTCTTGGGTCACCTCTTTAGTTGTCCATCTCCTCTACCATCTCGGATGGGATACCTTTAGGGAAAACTACAAGTTGTGTGATAACATTTTTGGCACCATTGTCGGGGAGGTAGAGGCTTACCTCAGGTGTTTGCGAGTATCCATGCATAACTCATATCTTGTTGCATCCAAATTAATCTAGATGGTTATCATTCCAATCCTTAATTAAGCATAGCCATCTATTTGTCACTAATCTTCTCCCTGCATATTAACGACATATATCTTGGTAGAAGAGTTTAAAGTCTACCTGGCGACTCCAAATCGTGACTCCGCTGAGGAATGGTCTCATGAGTATCCCTACAACGTTAGAAGTAGAACTAATCTAAATCAATTGGAAGGAACCCCACTCATTTATTATAGAAGAGATCCCAAAGTTCAATCATCTAATTTCTTTTGGAAAATTGTTAACTCTGATTCTCCAAACCGTTTCTTGGGATCCCCTTCAACTAATTCAGTTCCTCCTTCATCTCCTAATCTTAACGTAAGTTCGCCAAGTCCAATGGATGAAACAAATCAACCTAATCCTGGAAACAATAATCAAACCAATCCTCATGTTGCTCGTAGATTTGGAAATAAGGCAAAAACTTCACCGTTAGATTTCTCCCAAATCCTTGATGCCCCACATGATATGCCAAACAAGTATTTTGAAAAGATTCCTAAGTTCAATGGGAATTGTGCGACCTCCATTGAGGACCACATTGAAAATATCTGGGCTCATATGGAAGTTTATGGGGCTGAAGAAGAAGATGTGTTTATGAGGGGTCTTTTGCATCCTTGGAGGGTGATGCTCGTAAGTGGTTTGACCGTTTACCTACATCATCAATCACGAGATATGACGTCTTCACTGAAAAACTTAAGCATGAGTGGTCAGTCAATTTAGATGGGCGTTTCCTTTTAAACCAACTTTTTGATATCAAGAAGAAAGAAAACGAGTATGTCCATGAATTTAACCTTCGCTTTGATAAGATGGTGGCCAACATTCCAGATAACATTAGGCCTCTTGAGCAAGTTGTTTTAAATCATTACCTCAATGCATTTGAGGGCTACCTTGGCTATCACTTAAAAGATAAAGACCCCAACAACTTAAAAGTGGCACAAGATAATGCTAGAAAGGCTGAGGCAAATGCTGCTTCCATGGGGAAGCAAAATTTCTTTGACCTGATTAGTGCCTCGTCTTCTAGATCTTAGCCTAAGTTTAAAAAGGGGAAAGAGCCTAGTAAGGATCCCAATGAGATGATGGAGAGCATGCATGAGATGATGAAAAATTTAACTCTCCTGACTAGGGATCTATCTAAGAGCAAAGAATCGGAAAGGTATAGGAAACCATATGGCCCAAAGCCTTATTGGAACCAACAAAAGAAGCCTAATGAAGGTGATAGAAGAAATCATGTGAGCCAAACATCACCTGAACCTCCTGTTATTAACTGGTGAGAAGAGAAAAAGATGGAGGATCCTGAGTATCTCACTCATGGTGATGATACTCATGATTCTCCAAAGAACATCAACTGAGTTCAGAACTTAGATTTTGACAAGTACTTTGGAAGGATTTTGATTGATCATGAGGAAAAGTCCATAGAAGACCCCAGCCCTACTTTTCCCATTTATTCCACTGGAAAATATAATAGTAGTGGTCAAGCTCCTCTTAGAACCTATCAACGAAGAAAGGATGGCCAAAATCCTACCCCTTTCATAGAGAAGAAGAGTAGTGAGCTGCCTAGCCCAATGAGTGAGCGAATTCATCTTCCTGAGTATGACTTAGATATTAACATTGAAAGAGAATTGGACAAAGTTATGCACAACATTCCACTCACTGAATTAATGCAAATCCCATCAATAAAAGAGCAAGTGATAGATTTTTTCGAGAGTATCCCTGAGACTATCACAAGTAATGGTGATGATCCATCTCTTCCAGACTCAACACCTAGGTCTATGGTTGAAGAAGAGGAGGATCCTCCCATTAACATCCAAACTGCACTATATGAGAGGAAGAATGGTGGCCACCAACCCTTTTATCCTACACTCTGTATTGGTGATACCCTTCTTCATAACTGTATGTTGGATTCTGGTGCCTCCATGAATGTTATGCCTTTGCAAGTCATGGAAGCCATGGGATTAAAAATAACTAGGCCTTATGGGAATGTGTGTGGAATTGATTCTAGACCAGTTCAATTTTTTGGTTTAATAAAGAACTTGAGAGCGGACTTGTTTTCATGCCATGATATATCCATGCTAATGGACATAGTGGTCATAGATCTACCCCCAGCTTACGGAATGCTTCTTTGTAGGAAGTGGTCTGCTAGACTAGGGGGACATCTTCAAATGGACTTGTCTTATGCTATTATCCCCAACTCTGATGGGTCATTGGTTAGGGTATATCAGGAGCCATTTTACGATGGTCACCTCGAAAGTTATGAGGATGGTGTAAGGAACACTTATGGTGAAGGTGAGTTATTACCTTAGGGTATCTTTATGGTCATGGGTAGCCATAAGAGATTTGGAAAGAGAAGAGATTTGGAGATCCTTTGGTGATGATAGTTTTTCTGAGGAAGAAGGGGAAAGAGCTATTGTTGTTAGAGAAATGAACCTCGATTTACTTCGTGGTGAAGTGTCGGAAGAAATTAGAGCTTTGAACCAACTTAGTGATGTAGGGCCACACATTGATCAACCTGAGCCCATCACTGAAACAAACAACTCTAAGACTAATTTATATCAAATGAGAAGGGGTGAAGTCATACCTAGAACGGTTAATGAATGGCTTGCATTGGTTGACCTTAACATGGAAAGACGTAGGCAAGGGCTTGATCATGCCATTCCTTGGGAAAACAACAATGAAGGAACACATCCTTCCCATGATGTGGGAAGTGATGAAGAACCAACTGAGTATCATTTCACTGATGTCCCTGATCATTTATCTTATGTGTCCTTGGAAAATGGAGTATTAAGGTAAGTTAATGATAACTCTATGAGTTGGCAAGAGCATGCCTTGATACATGATGCACCTGGAGAAGAGTTCTCATTGAACAACTTAACCATTTTTCAGGAAGAGCCTCAAGCCAACATAGCAACCAATGGAGATAGTTTGTCTTTACGATATTCGTTACTTAGGGACATCCCTAGTTTTCTTATTCCTCGTGAGTTACCTATTGGTGAAGAGAGTATGAACTCTACTGATACATTCCACACTCCTACCTCTTCACCAACATATTTAGACACAAGAGCTCAGAATGCTTCTAGCATGGTTCTGAGTCATCCGTCATTTCCCATTGATCATCTGACAACTTTAGAGAGTATGGTTGTTCCGGTCCCATTTGGAGAAGGTAGTAGTAGAAGTGTTGAAAATCAAATCCTACCATCTCTAGTGTGTGTAGAGGAAGAATAGGATGTTGTTAGGGACTTTTGAACTGTGGGAGAGACTCCAAAGTATATTATTCACCCACAGAATGAAGAACCAAGAATTGAAACCCCTAGGAGAAGAGTGATTCAAGAAGTCCTTGTTGGTAGGGTAGCCATTCCTTTAGACGGTGGACCTCCCGGGTTTGATGCAATTCCTCCTGATAAGAATTTGAGGATAGTCACACCTCAACCTCAATGCAATTTTGATATCCATCCTATTCCCATTCGCAATATTGAATCCATCCCTGAGTCTGTAAATCGTCGTAGGTTTTCCATCGGTGATAGGGTCATTATTCCTAATGATTTATTTTACATACGATCCAGGGGATCTGGTGACTTTTGGGTTGGACCGCTCATTGTCGAACGTTGCATTGATGATATGTGTTTCCTCACCACTGGGACTGGCCAGCATATCATGCTACCTATCAACCAGAGGGAGTTAAGGGAATATCATCCCTGACTCTCCCTGAGTTGGGACTTTGCTTGCATGCTTAGAGTAGATAGGTCTTCGAATAAGCTCATTTGAGCAGTAGGGTTTGTGTGCCTTTTACTTTTTCTGAGTGTCGAGTATTGTGAGTTTTTCTTTACTTTTTCTTTTTATGAGTTGTTGATTAAGTTGAGTCTTGCTCCCTCCTAAGCTTTTCTCATCTTCTGCATGCACTTGAGAGTGGTTAGTTTCTTTCCCTTGGTTCTGAGTGCTTGTTGTTCTTCTATGCCAAGTGAGTTGAGTATGCCTTTTTTTTTAAACTTTCATTCCTCCTACACAATAAAATTAATAAAATTTGCATGTTATGTTAGCTTAGTATTTCCATTTATGCATTTCAGTTTTTGTTATAGAATAGATTTCATTTTCAGCATTTATTTTATATTTTATCCCATACATGCGTCATGAGGTATTTTAGTGGCCATGAGTGCAAATACATGTGCAAAATAAAAGCCGAAAGCAAGGATGATGAGTTGTTGGATTGAAGATTGATGCAGAACAATTCGAGACCAGAGATTCTGAGGATCTCAAGCGCTCTCTCCCTTAGAGCACTTGTCCCAAATGGAGCCAAATGTTATCACACCATAGTCGCTGGGCTACTATTCTTGTTGAGCAGATATCTGCACTTTTCAGAGCTTCATTTTTACAAAGATGAGCTATGATGAGCACAGTTATTTATGATCACTTACAGATCATAGCAGTATATATTAGACATTGAGTAGACCTTGTGCCAAGGTTGAGTCTTGAGAGCTTAGATTTGATGACCAATGTGACCTTTTGTTTCATACAGTTTCAGTTCAGTGGCCAGAGTTCCAGTTGTATTGTTGCAGCATTGTTTCAGTAGTTCTATATGATGGACATTTATGATATGCAATGATGTGACCATTAGACTTGTGATTGTTAGAATTGGACTATTATCTTGTTGTTTTAGTCATCTTCATAGCCTTGACTTGTTATATAACTCATGATGTGGCAGTACTATTTAAACAATGAAATGAAATATCTTGGATGGATTTTAAAATATAAAATTGGATGTATTACTTGCACTTTATGGTTTATTGACTATATTCATTGGTTTTATTACCCTCCTGTGAGCATGGACATGGTATTTCCTGACATTTTTGTTTGCTAGCCTAGGCACCACACTCACTTGACTCCATCCATCCATAACTTTCCTTATTTTGGTTTTCACCTTGACTTGCCTTCTTGACTGTTTGATATGGAGGACTTCCTCATTTCTACCTCTGTGTCAGATTGCATCCACGTTTGTTTTGTGTCTCGGCTCTGAGTTGGTGACAGAACTTGCCTTTGGCAAGTTGGATTTTATGCGTAGATCATTCTAGTCGGTTGCACCGATGTTTGGCTTAGTGCGGAATTCCCTCTAGTCACATGAGTTGTTGTTGGCTAAAACTAAAAGCACATGTACTACTTATATTGGAAATCTCTTATAAAAGCCTATGGAAATTAAATTCTAGAATGTGTTTCTTAACACACTATGAATTAAAGGCTAAAGCAATGAAATGCTAAAAGTACCCCTCGAAGGGTCCAAAAAGGTCTAAAAAGCAATGGTTAAATGTATGCTATATCTAAAGATTGTTGACCTCATAAATGTAAATAAGCCCCAGATGCAAGCTGCGATTAGTTGTGATTTTTAGCGCATGCGAAATCCCAGAAGGGTTATATAGGCCAAAAAGTCCATGGAAATTAAATGAATGATCCTAATGAACTTGGATCTATCACATACCCCAATTTTATTAAAATAATGTAATTATTTTATTAATATTCCTGAGACATTATGTTAAATTTAATGCTAAGTAGGAATGGATCACTCAGCAGAGTCTCCAGAAATGGAATGTAAATTCTGAATAATTATTATTAATAAATAAATTATGGAGACAACAGCATGGGAGAGCTGTTAAAAGAGGTTACTGGTCTAACTGGTGGATGGAATTAGGTGGAAGGACAAAAGACAAGTGGCAGCATCCTCAAACACTTCCTGAGTTGCAGGTGGCAACTTCCCTATATTTTGGGGTCATGATTCCCCAAGAAAGTGGAATCTGAGCAGGTGGCTCATTAATGACAGTTAACCCAACTAAGACCTAGGCAATCTTTTAAATACTACTCAATGAACTGAGCTGGGGGTTCAGCATTTGTTCTAGAGGGAGAATACATTCAGGTGAATGTTATTCAGGAGTCCCATTGAGGAAGTGGGAAAACAGTAAGGAAGTGTTTTGAGTCAGGAAGTTGCAGTAACTTGGTTCCAGTATAGCTGCTTTGGCTGAGGGAATTGTTGGATGTACCTAGTTCCAGCCAGTTAGACCAGAGCAAGCTCGGGGGTCCTGAGAAGTGCTGTCTGGGCACTCTCCAGGAATTGGTAGGGAGGAACAGCCTCCCATTGCTGTTATTGTCTACCATAGATACAGGTTCTGCCACTCTTCCTGCTATTTGTATAATTAATTTAAATGTAGAATGGACTATTTCAACTGTGTTTTGAACTGTATTTATTTTCAGTAGATCAGTCTTTCTGTATTGTCTTTTGGTAGAAATTTGCAGAACTCATATGTCTTGTAATTTTTCCTATTTTCACTTAAATAGAGTAATTATTCTATGCAGAATATATTGTTACTATTACAGTAATCAAATATTAGGGTGATTTAGTCTAGAATTTCTAATAATAGTTAAATAATAGACATAGAATATTAAACAGTAGTTATTTCAGAAAATACACTCATTAAAACAATCATAAGAACAGACACACAGATAAATCTTAGAATTACTGTGAAATAATTCCAAATAGAGAAATGTACAGGAGTAATTTCTATTAGAGAAATATACCAGTTTATATCTGCTTTCTATTTCTGTCAACTATAGATACAGGTTATTCTCTGTATCGAGCTAAAGGAGAACAAAATTTATATCATTATATTTATCTATACTCAGAACATATTTGACTGTTATCGATTATCCAAAAGAGGTGTTTGCATTAATGTTTCATTGTTTAAAAACTTTCCATACAATCTTATTCCATAAAAATCGTAGTCAAATACAAGTACATAAACAGTAAATTGTTTTCGTCTTTTAAACCTAATATTATAATATTATAGCCATGTTGTCACAATAGAGTTGACAGAGTTGTTTTAAAAACAAGACAAACTTATTGACTGGCTCGAAGCCGAGTCTTACTACTTAGAGACTTCATTGTTTCTATAACCAAATCATAAGCATAGATTAATGTTCATTATCAAGCTTGTATTACATGTAATACACAGCACAGACGTAGGTTAGCTTATCAATAGTCAAACATCTTAACACGCAGAGAAGCTATCAACGAGCTTAGCCATTGTTGGCTGTTATAAACCCTCGTAGTTATTTACTGTAATAATATTTATTTCATTATAAATATTTCTCCTTGAGAGTAGAGTACAAACCTAACACGGCCGTAGCCAGACCACATTAAATTCGACAGACTGAAAACAAAAGAAAGGAAATGCTTTTATAACAGTTTGAACCTACAGGAAATCTCATACATAGTCCAGGTATACATTGTATCCACAGTTACAATTAATATTTAAACCAAAAACCAAAATTTCACAACACGTTTCCAGTCACCACCGAACTCAACCACTTTCATATGTATTTATTAATCAGAAAGAGAATTCCCAGTTCGCTAGGGTTAACAATACTTTTTCATCTATTACTGTAAGGAATAGCAAACCCCACTATTATCATTAATACCCAAAAACCACATAAAACGCAGATAAACTCATTTATTAATATCCCTACAATCGAGTTATCATCCTCTGCAAGTATCGGAGAAAATTCAAAGCAATCCTTATATGTTAAACACTTTACTCATTTAACAAAACGCAGAACGATACACGGCCACATGACAGGCTCAACAAAGTTACGGTATCTATTAGCTTATACAGCGTGGATAAAACCCTGCCTATTGAAAATACAATAACAATAACAACTCCGGGGTCTCATAACAGACTGAGCCGTAGTTTGTTCTTTGTAGACATGCCGAGGTAACAACCCTATCAACCATAAGCAAACAGTTTCATATACGCGACAGTATCCATAACACCCAAAACGATAACAACCCCATTACACAGGAGGTCCCTTCCAGACATAACCCTAGCACAACAAAACCAACAAAGGGAGAGACAACCGTGGATAACCAGGCTTACCCGGAGGATCCAGCGCTGGAGATGAAATCCTGTGCACCTTCAGGAACAGCATTACCTGCACATTATCGAGTGCCGAGAGTTGTTAATACTAATATAAATCTAAACAATCATTTGCAAAACTGAAAACTGTGAAACATTGATATTATCTTACCTGAGCCAATGGAGGAAGCAAACCGTGGACAACCTGGTAGCCACAAGCTGAGCTGGTAGCGAAACCCCATTACATTCGTCAGTTGGATGAGCAAGGGAAACTTCCAGTACTTCTCTATTGACAGCCGCGACAGGCAACATGTTATACAAAACCCTTAAGCTGGGAATGGACCAGTCGGGGAGCACATTTCAAAACCCAATACACAGTCACCTCATGGATAAAAACAACAAAGAAACCCTGCCTCAAACTCACACCAGCGACTGTGGAAGGCTGTAAGTAGCAGGTGACTCAAAATTGGCGATGACAACGAGACCAAGATACAATTGAAACAGTAGCAGACGCCAATTCCGAGCTCAAGACTTCTATTCTACCAGAAGAATGAAACAACGTGACCAGAATCTGAGCAAATAGCATGTTACAGTGCCAAACTGACGAGTTCGGACATGGAGGGTTTCTCCCTTACAACCCGAGCCCGAAGGCACAAATAATGACCAGGTAGGGTTTCATTACTGACTTATATATCATCCAACGCAAGGAGGAGAGTCAACCACGTAGCCATTAAATATATCAACTTCACATGGGTCGAATTGCTATAGTTCAATTGCAGCTCGATTAATTGTTCATCAATTTCAAATCATATGCATGGATATAAGTCTTGTTCAACGCATGGAAAAACAATATGATTGATACACAATCATTGTATTGTATATAAATCGAAACCAAGCCATCGATAATGTCAAGGGCATATTATAATTACCTACAATCATTTGAAAATGATGTAGTCAATTTTCTAATGAGAACACCACATCATTTAAAACATTGAAATATTACCATGACCATATAATGGATACACCATGGTTATATAAGTCCTATTATCATTATCACCCCGATACTATTGTTAAACAATCAACAATGAGAATAACAATCTCTATTATTATGATGTTTAAATATAAACTCATCTACAGGTCCATACCATGAATGTAGTTTAAAACAAGGCACAGTTCGATAACATAAGTTAAACAATAGTAGACATTGGACTTTGAAATGTAGATGACTATAATGGAACATCGCTAGAGGCGTCACTTTTCCAACTCATACTAATAACCAGTAATTACAGCTAATAGTTGACAGTAGGTTACATTATGCTAATGTCACGTTATGCATACGATGAACATAATACAAACAATTGTTCCAGTGATAGTTTACAGCATTAACATAGAGTCATGTTCATAACGCAATGGATATGACGGAAACATTGTAATTCATCGCAAAAACCTGATGATACTATCCAGGATAAGAGATATCATGTCGAGACAGACTATCAATCTTATTTCAAGCGTAATTTTCATGAAAAGAACTTTACTGTCTTACACGACAATCAGCAATAGTAAATAGATCTTCTTTAAGTTTTTACAGTGCAGGGAAAGGAGCTTGATGCTTACAAAGATTAAAGTACAGTGATACATACTTCACCGGTGTACCTGCGAACAAAAGACAAATTATGCATTAGCTCGTAAGCTAAGTAAGCCAGTCAGCTATGGCTAGCTCTCCCTTTGAAGATTGAAAGAAAACAGTCAACATTTAAAATCAGAAAAATCACATTTGTATTAAAACAGAACCTTTTAAAACAAGATTATGTTTAGTTACTGAAATTAAACAGGACCAGGAATGCAATTAATTAACATTTATTGTTATAATAAAAATTTTAAATTTTTCAGAAATTTCGGGTTCTGACATGTGGTATCAGAGCATGGTTCAGACACTAGGCTTGGATGTGACTCCACTAACTTCCGCAAAACAGTGACCATAAAAGAAAAAATTTAATTATATAAAGTACTAACTTATATTTTGGTTTCATGAACAGAACAGAAAATTTCCTTTTTCTGAATTTTTCAGACAGGTATGGAAAAACTGGGAAAATACGCTGAGGAGGAATCTCCAAACACTGTGACAAGACAGATGTCAAGAGAACCTGAGACAGAAGAAGTAATTGCTCACACCACTGAGCTGATGCAGACCATAAGAGGATTAAAGACAGAGATGGAAACAGTCAAGAAGGATAATGAAAGGATTCTAAAGACTCAGGAGCAGTTGAATCAGCTATTGATAGAAAAATTTCAGACAGAAGGAAGGAGCAAACGAGCTGACTCAGAAGAAGTTAGTCATCAAAGAGGGTCAAAAAGGACAAAACCGGCTAAGTCCGACAGCAGTTCCTCATCTGAAGAAAGAAAGGGACAACCCAGTTATCACACTAGCAGTAACAGCAGTGAAGCTGAGCTGCACAACCGAAGGAAAAAGTACAGGCCTTATGAAGAGATTTCCGGGGAGTTTAAGAAGATAAAACCCCCAACTTTCAATGGAGAATCTGAAACTGGAGAAGAGGCGGAGTCTTGGTTATCCGGGATGAGAAAATATTTTCAGATCTATAACTACTGAAATCAGCTGAAGGCACGAATGGCCATCTACAACCTCTCGGGAAAGGCGGACATATGGTGGCAAGATCTGAAAAGGGTCAAGGGGATTAAAGAGAGAGAAGTTAATTGGAGTACTTTTAAAAGATACTTCAAGAAGAAATTTCTGTCTGAACAGTATTATGAGGAAAGGGCCAAGGAATTTTATGAACTAAAGATCGGATCTATGACGATGAAGGACTTAAACAGTAAATTCTTAAGTCTGTTGCGGTATGTACCGTATTTTGTCGAGGAGAAACCAAAAATACAGCGGTTTCTTAGTTGTCTGCCCTATCATATTAAGGACAGAATTGAATATGACAACCCCAAAACACTGGAAGAAGCTATGCGCAAAGCTAATTTCTGTTATGAACAGAATAAAAAGAAAGAGGGAATAGCCAGCTGGAAAGCCAAAAAGAACAGCAATCTGATCGAGTACAAGAAAAAGGAGTTTGTCCCCCATAAAAGTTTCAAGAATGGCAAAAACGGGAACCACTTTAATAGTAAAAGTTTCCAGGGAAACAAAAATGGAGCTGTCAGCCATTCGAATAATTACAAAAGCAGCAAGGAGGCTCCTAATAACCATGGAAACTACACCAAAAATTTTGAGCGAAAAGAACCTGTCAAGTGCTGGGAGTGTAATCGGCCACATTATGCTTCAGTCTGCCCAAACAGAAAGAAACAAATCAGCAATATTCATACTGTTCAAGATGAAATGACAGTTGGAGATTTTGCAGGAACTATGCCCCGAATCAATGCAGCGTTGGAAAACCGCCAGGCTGACTATCAAACTTCCATGGTGGAAGTAGGAGGTATGATTAACAAAACCCCTGTTACTATTTTAATAGATCCAGGTGCTAGTCTTAGTTATATTTCACCTCAGCTGGTAGAAAAATGTAATTTGACTGTTGAAAGATTTGATAATTCTTGGTCTGTACAACTAGCTACTGGGGCAAAGAGGAAAGTAAACTGTTATGTAAAAGAATGCATCTTAAACATGAATGATTTTAGAACTACAGTTAAACTAAACATCTTACCACTTGGCTCTTATGACATACTTATCGGAATGGACTGGTTGGAACAACATAGGGTCGTTTTAAATTGTTTTGACAAAACTTTTAGATGTGTGGACAGTAGTGGACAGCCTGTAACTGTCAGGGGTATCCCTAGGAAAACAGTAGTTAGGCAAATTTCTGCCTTACAACTTAAAAGGGCAGTCAGAAAAGGGTGCAAGACATATGCTGTAACTATTACAGATGAGACAGATAAGTCTGAAAGCAACCAGAAAACAGTAGAGAACATCCCTGTAGTCAATGAATTTATTGACGTTTTTCCTGAAGAAATCCTAGAATTACCTCCCAAGAGGGAGCTAGACTTTACAATTGAGCTAGTACCAGGTGCTGTTCCCAGTTCAAAAGCCCCGTATCGTATGAATATCTTGGAGCTTAACGAGTTGAAAACTCAGTTAAAGGAGTTAATAGACAAGAATTATATTCGACCCAGTGTATCCCCTTGGGGAGCACCAGTGATTTTCGTTAAAAAGAAGGACTGAACTATGCGACTTTGCATAGATTATCGTCAACTAAACAAGATGACGATTAAAAACAGGTATCCGTTACCTCGTATAGATGATCTGTTTGATCAGCTACGTGGAGCTACGGTATTCTCTAAGATCGATCTGAGATCGGGTTATCATCAGGTGAGAATTAAAGAGGAAGACATTTTCAAAACAGCTTTTAGAACAAGATACGGACATTACGAATTTGTCGTAATGCCATTTGGGTTTACTAATGCCCCAGCTGTTTTTATGTGCTTAATGAACAACATAATGCATAAGTACTTAGATAAATTTGTTGTCGTATTCATCGACGACATTTTAGTCTATTCTAAGAGTGAGGAGGAGCATAAAGAACACTTACGTATAGTATTACAAGAACTGAGAGAACAACAGCTCTTTGCGAAATTCAATAAGTGTGACTTCTTCAAAGACGAAATTCAGTACTTAGGACATGTAGTCACTAAGGAAGGGATTTCAGTGGATCCCGAAAAGATTCGGGCGATTGAAGAATGGCCAGTACCTAAAGATGTGACGGACGTTAGATCTTTCATGGGGATTACCGGTTACTACCGGAGGTTTCTAGAAGGCTTTTCAAAAATAGCCAACCCAATCACTTCTTTGCAGAAGAAAGGCAAGAAGTTTGATTGGAGTGCGAAGTGTGAAGAAAGCTTCAAGAATCTTAAGACCTTATTGACAACTGCACCTATTCTTAGAATAGCGGACCCAAACAAAGATTTCGTAGTTTGCACCGACGCTTGTAACGATGGTTTAGGCGGAGTGCTGACTCAAGAGGGACATGTCATTGCTTACGAATCTAGAAAGCTGAAAATCCATGAAAAGAATTATGCCACCTATGACCTAGAATTAGCTGCTGTAATTCATGCTTTAAAGATGTGGCGACACCATCTAATAGGCAGAAAATTCACTTTACTAACGGATAATAAAGGTCTGAAATACCTTTTAGATCAGCCTAATTTAAATGCAAGACAAGCCAGGTGGTTGGCATTCCTAAGTGAATACGATTTTGAAATCCAACACATAAAAGGGAAGGAAAATAAGGTGGCTGATGCCTTGAGCAGAAATGCAAAGCTAAATTTTATATCAGCTAGCAGCACTTACACCTCTGACTTAAATGAACAGTTGGCTGAAGGGATAAAATTAGACGAAAATTATCAGCATTTACAAACTGCAGCCAAAGAACAACCCACAGAAAACTTGATAAAAGGGTATAGTTTAAATGAAAACGGATTTTTATTGTTTAAAGACAGGCTGTATATTCCTAATGCACCTAAAGTTAAACTGTTAATTCTAGACGAAATTCATAAAACCCCTTACTCCGGGCATCCAGGCTATCAAAAGACCGTCACCATGTTAAGAAAAGAATACTTTTGGCCTAACATGAAATCTGAAACAGCTGAGTATTTAGCTAGGTGTTTGGACTGCCAACAAGTAAAAACAGAACACCAACATCCAACTGGATTGCTGCAACCTTTACCTATTCCTAGCTGGAAATGGGAAATAATCAGCCTGGATTTCATTACGGGTTTATCCAAAAATCAACATCAGAATGATTCAATTATGGTAGTGGTAGACAAATTAAGTAAATCAGCACACTTTATTCCTGTTAAAACCACATACAAGGCTGCAAACATAGCAGATATCTTTTTAAAACAGATTTTTCGGTTACACGGTATTCCAAAAGTTATTATATCAGACAGGGATCCTAAATTCACAGGAAATTTTTGGAGATCCTTGTTCAAAGGATTAAACACCACTTTGAATTTCAGCACCTCTTTCCATCCTCAGACGGACGGACAAACTGAAAGAGTTAATCAGGTATTAGAAGATCTGTTAAGAATGTATGTTAAAGATCAACCAGGTAAGTGGGAGGATTATTTACACTTAGCCGAATTTGCATACAATAACAACTATCAATCATCAGCTAAGTTTAGTCCTTTTGAGATTTTGTATGGACGAAAATGCAACACTCCTATCTCTTGGAGTAATCCAATAGATAGATTAGTGTTAGGACCTGATTTATTGAAAGAAATGGAACAGATTGTGAAACAAGTGCAGGAGAACTTGAAGATTGCCCAGGATCGACAAAAGAGTCAAGCAGATTTGAAAAGAACTCCTAAAGAGTTCCAGGTAGGTGAACATGTGTTCATCAAGGTAAGGCCAAAGAAGAGCTCCCTAAGATTAGGAAGTTGTGCAAAATTAGCGCCACGTTACTGTGGTCCATTTGAAATTTTATCTAGAATCGGTCAAGTTGCTTATCAGTTAGCATTACCACCAAATTTAAAAGTACACAATGTTTTTCATATCTCTGTTTTGAAAAAGTATGTTCATGATGCTACTCATGTTATTGATTGGAACATTGTACAGGTAGAACCAGAAGGGGAAGTTCTGGTGGAACCGGATTGTATCCTCGGGAGGAGGGAAATTACTCTACGGAACCGCATAATTGGACAAGTGAAGGTGCAATGGAAGCACCTTAGTCCTGAAGAAGCTACCTGGGAGCTGGAAAGTAAGATGCGGGAATCATATCCCCATCTATTCCAGCAGGTGGCTGAAGAAGAAGAATAAGTAACATCGAGGACGATGTTACATTTTAAGGGGGTGTGTATGTCACATACCCCAATTTTATTAAAATAATGTAATTATTTTATTAATATTCCTGAGACATTATGTTAAATTTAATGCTAAGTAGGAATGGATGACTCAGCAGAGTCTCCAGAAATGGAATGTAAATTCTGAATAATTATTATTAATAAATAAATTATGGAGACAACAGCATGGGAGAGCTGTTAAAAGAGGTTACTGGTCTAACTGGTGGATGGAATTAGGTGGAAGGACAAAAGACAAGTGGCAGCATCCTCAAACACTTCCTGAGTTGCAGGTGGCAACTTCCCTATATTTTGGGGTCATGATTCCCCAAGAAAGTGGAATCTGAGCAGGTGGCTCATTAATGACAGTTAACCCAACTAAGACCTAGGCAATCTTTTAAATACTACTCAATGAACTGAGCTGGGGGTTCAGCATTTGTTCTAGAGGGAGAATACATTCAGGTGAATGTTATTCAGGAGTCCCATTGAGGAAGTGGGAAAACAGTAAGGAAGTGTTTTGAGTCAGGAAGTTGCAGTAACTTGGTTCCAGTATAGCTGCTTTGGCTGAGGGAATTGTTGGCTGTACCTAGTTCCAGCCAGTTAGACCAGAGCAAGCTCGGGGGTCCTGAGAAGTGCTGTCTGGGCACTCTCCAGGAATTGGTAGGGAGGAACAGCCTCCCATTGCTGTTATTGTCTACCATAGATACAGGTTCTGCCACTCTTCCTGCTGTTTGTATAATTAATTTAAATGTAGAATGGACTATTTCAACTGTGTTTTGAACTGTATTTATTTTCAGTAGATCAGTCTTTCTGTATTGTCTTTTGGTAGAAATTTGCAGAACTCATATGTCTTGTAATTTTTCCTATTTTCACTTAAATAGAGTAATTATTCTATGCAGAATATATTGTTACTATTACAGTAATCAAATATTAGGGTGATTTAGTCTAGAATTTCTAATAATAGTTAAATAATAGACATAGAATATTAAACAGTAGTTATTTCAGAAAATACACTCATTAAAACAATCATAAGAACAGACACACAGATAAATCTTAGAATTACTGTGAAATAATTCCAAATAGAGAAATGTACAGGAGTAATTTCTATTAGAGAAATATACCAGTTTATATCTGCTTCCTATTTCTGTCAACTATAGATACAGGTTATTCTCTGTATCGAGCTAAAGGAGAACAAAATTTATATCATTATATTTATCTATACTCAGAACATATTTGACTGTTATCGATTATCCAAAAGAGGTGTTTGCATTAATGTTTCATTGTTTAAAAACTTTCCATACAATCTTATTCCATAAAAATCGTAGTCAAATACAAGTACATAAACAGTAAATTGTTTTCGTCTTTTAAACCTAATATTATAATATTATAGCCATGTTGTCACAATAGAGTTGACAGAGTTGTTTTAAAAACAAGACAAACTTATTGACTGGCTCGAAGCCGAGTCTTACTACTTAGAGACTTCATTGTTTCTATAACCAAATCATAAGCATAGATTAATGTTCATTATCAAGCTTGTATTACATGTAATACACAGCACAGACGTAGGTTAGCTTATCAATAGTCAAACATCTTAACACGCAGAGAAGCTATCAACGAGCTTAGCCATTGTTGGCTGTTATAAACCCTCGTAGTTATTTACTGTAATAATATTTATTTCATTATAAATATTTCTCCTTGAGAGTAGAGTACAAACCTAACACGGCCGTAGCCAGACCACATTAAATTCGACAGACTGAAAACAAAAGAAAGGAAATGCTTTTATAACAGTTTGAACCTACAGGAAATCTCATACATAGTCCAGGTATACATTGTATCCACAGTTACAATTAATATTTAAACCAAAAACCAAAATTTCACAACACGTTTCCAGTCACCACCGAACTCAACCACTTTCATATGTATTTATTAATCAGAAAGAGAATTCCCAGTTCGCTAGGGTTAACAATACTTTTTCATCTATTACTGTAAGGAATAGCAAACCCCACTATTATCATTAATACCCAAAAACCACATAAAACGCAGATAAACTCATTTATTAATATCCCTACAATCGAGTTATCATCCTCTGCAAGTATCGGAGAAAATTCAAAGCAATCCTTATATGTTAAACACTTTACTCATTTAACAAAACGCAGAACGATACACGGCCACATGACAGGCTCAACAAAGTTACGGTATCTATTAGCTTATACAGCGTGGATAAAACCCTGCCTATTGAAAATACAATAACAATAACAACTCCGGGGTCTCATAACAGACTGAGCCGTAGTTTGTTCTTTGTAGACATGCCGAGGTAACAACCCTATCAACCATAAGCAAACAGTTTCATATACGCGACAGTATCCATAACACCCAAAACGATAACAACCCCATTACACAGGAGGTCCCTTCCAGACATAACCCTAGCACAACAAAACCAACAAAGGGAGAGACAACCGTGGATAACCAGGCTTACCCGGAGGATCCAGCGCTGGAGATGAAATCCTGTGCACCTTCAGGAACAGCATTACCTGCACATTATCGAGTGCCGAGAGTTGTTAATACTAATATAAATCTAAACAATCATTTGCAAAACTGAAAACTGTGAAACATTGATATTATCTTACCTGAGCCAATGGAGGAAGCAAACCGTGGACAACCTGGTAGCCACAAGCTGAGCTGGTAGCGAAACCCCATTACATTCGTCAGTTGGATGAGCAAGGGAAACTTCCAGTACTTCTCTATTGACAGCCGCGACAGGCAACATGTTATACAAAACCCTTAAGCTGGGAATGGACCAGTCGGGGAGCACATTTCAAAACCCAATACACAGTCACCTCATGGATAAAAACAACAAAGAAACCCTGCCTCAAACTCACACCAGCGACTGTGGAAGGCTGTAAGTAGCAGGTGACTCAAAATTGGCGATGACAACGAGACCAAGATACAATTGAAACAGTAGCAGACGCCAATTCCGAGCTCAAGACTTCTATTCTACCAGAAGAATGAAACAACGTGACCAGAATCTGAGCAAATAGCATGTTACAGTGCCAAACTGACGAGTTCGGACATGGAGGGTTTCTCCCTTACAACCCGAGCCCGAAGGCACAAATAATGACCAGGTAGGGTTTCATTACTGACTTATATATCATCCAACGCAAGGAGGAGAGTCAACCACGTAGCCATTAAATATATCAACTTCACATGGGTCGAATTGCTATAGTTCAATTGCAGCTCGATTAATTGTTCATCAATTTCAAATCATATGCATGGATATAAGTCTTGTTCAACGCATGGAAAAACAATATGATTGATACACAATCATTGTATTGTATATAAATCGAAACCAAGCCATCGATAATGTCAAGGGCATATTATAATTACCTACAATCATTTGAAAATGATGTAGTCAATTTTCTAATGAGAACACCACATCATTTAAAACATTGAAATATTACCATGACCATATAATGGATACACCATGGTTATATAAGTCCTATTATCATTATCACCCCGATACTATTGTTAAACAATCAACAATGAGAATAACAATCTCTATTATTATGATGTTTAAATATAAACTCATCTACAGGTCCATACCATGAATGTAGTTTAAAACAAGGCACAGTTCGATAACATAAGTTAAACAATAGTAGACATTGGACTTTGAAATGTAGATGACTATAATGGAACATCGCTAGAGGCGTCACTTTTCCAACTCATACTAATAACCAGTAATTACAGCTAATAGTTGACAGTAGGTTACATTATGCTAATGTCACGTTATGCATACGATGAACATAATACAAACAATTGTTCCAGTGATAGTTTACAGCATTAACATAGAGTCATGTTCATAACGCAATGGATATGACGGAAACATTGTAATTCATCGCAAAAACCTGATGATACTATCCAGGATAAGAGATATCATGTCGAGACAGACTATCAATCTTATTTCAAGCGTAATTTTCATGAAAAGAACTTTACTGTCTTACACGACAATCAGCAATAGTAAATAGATCTTCTTTAAGTTTTTACAGTGCAGGGAAAGGAGCTTGATGCTTACAAAGATTAAAGTACAGTGATACATACTTCACCGGTGTACCTGCGAACAAAAGACAAATTATGCATTAGCTCGTAAGCTAAGTAAGCCAGTCAGCTATGGCTAGCTCTCCCTTTGAAGATTGAAAGAAAACAGTCAACATTTAAAATCAGAAAAATCACATTTGTATTAAAACAGAACCTTTTAAAACAAGATTATGTTTAGTTACTGAAATTAAACAGGACCAGGAATGCAATTAATTAACATTTATTGTTATAATAAAAATTTTAAATTTTTCAGAAATTTCGGGTTCTGACATGTGGTATCAGAGCATGGTTCAGACACTAGGCTTGGATGTGACTCCACTAACTTCCGCAAAACAGTGACCATAAAAGAAAAAATTTAATTATATAAAGTACTAACTTATATTTTGGTTTCATGAACAGAACAGAAAATTTCCTTTTTCTGAATTTTTCAGACAGGTATGGAAAAACTGGGAAAATACGCTGAGGAGGAATCTCCAAACACTGTGACAAGACAGATGTCAAGAGAACCTGAGACAGAAGAAGTAATTGCTCACACCACTGAGCTGATGCAGACCATAAGAGGATTAAAGACAGAGATGGAAACAGTCAAGAAGGATAATGAAAGGATTCTAAAGACTCAGGAGCAGTTGAATCAGCTATTGATAGAAAAATTTCAGACAGAAGGAAGGAGCAAACGAGCTGACTCAGAAGAAGTTAGTCATCAAAGAGGGTCAAAAAGGACAAAACCGGCTAAGTCCGACAGCATTTCCTCATCTGAAGAAAGAAAGGGACAACCCAGTTATCACACTAGCAGTAACAGCAGTGAAGCTGAGCTGCACAACCGAAGGAAAAAGTACAGGCCTTATGAAGAGATTTCCGGGGAGTTTAAGAAGATAAAACCCCCAACTTTCAATGGAGAATCTGAAACTGGAGAAGAGGCGGAGTCTTGGTTATCCGGGATGAGAAAATATTTTCAGATCTATAACTACTTGTTGGCCTGATTTTTTGAATCAGGGCCAATAAAGAGGTTTTATCCACACAATCAACTTAAAGCAGTATCCGGTGTGTTTAAGTTAACAAGACCTCACAGGTTATGGTCCTGCTACCAGCTAGTTTGTCTCTTAAGGAGACCTCAAAACTAGCAAAGTCTAACCTATTCTCATGTTTATCCTATCTATATATTTACAAATATCCTAAAGCTGCTTTCTGAAGAGAAAGACTTCAATTTTTGTGAAAATTTCTAAGTATGAAGGCTTAATTACAGTATGCAGGATGATTAATACTAGAGATAAAATAAACTTAAAACTAATCTATCTATCCTATTTAACCCTATCTCAGCTGAGAGCAGATTTGAAATTAAAATCAATCATTAATCTTATAACAGAAAATTGAAGTACGATATAAACCAAACATGTTTAAATTATAACAACAATTACTCTGCTATATAGGAATGGAGTTGAATTTCAACCTAAAAGACACAGTCAAATTTCATTTCCAGAACTGATTAACAATTATTGTTCAAGATAGTCAATCGAATTTAAGATAATGTTTATTTAAATTTTCACCATTAACATATAAATGAAACTTTAAATAAACAAGAAGTTATATCATTCAAGCTAATGTTCACAGTGAACACACTAATGAACAAACTACAATGACATATGCATTCAATAACTAATCCTGAGACGATAAAGTGAGAAATTATCTAAACATCAGTATGACACAGCATACATAGTTTGCATATAAACAGAAGACGACAAACTGAAATATATGTATATATAAAAACCCAAAAATGAATACCATTCACAGCATCATTCGTAGATCTCCAGTATCATCCATAACAAAGCTTCAGCTTCAGGTTTTGAAATAATACTAGTAATAAAATATATTTCAAGAAGTTTTTCCTCTACACTTCATCCATCCCGAGTTCACCAAAATCTTCCTTCATATACTAGTGAGAGTCGGTTTTTGCTATAAATGTTGCATGCAACATTATAGGAAATTACTTAACCATAAAAGCATCTAATTACACCAAATACTGAAAATAGAATCGACTAGCCTGAGTCGAGACATCTCAGAACATTCTTGACCATTCAGAATACTCCAACTAGTAACAGATCAGCTGCACTTTTGCGCCAACGCATCCACTACGTCCTGCATTCCTGGAAGAAAACGGTGAAAAAATCCTCCTGCATTAAATTCAATAAATATATCATATTAAAATCGATTTAACACAGTTAACCGAAATATTAAAACAAAATTATAAATGCATGCCTGTAAAATCTCCGATTTTACAGACATGCTAAATCAAGATAATCGTTACCTGTCAACAAGAAAAAGAACTATTAGGCTTCACTACGAAGAGCAACGACTCTTCTGGCTTCGTCCAATTTAGCCTTTAACCTGATAATTTTGACATTTTGATTTTCAATTCGTTCCAAAAGCATCTGGTTTGTTTTTAATATGGATTTCTTAGATTTCTTGAATTGATTCTTTTTCACGTTGGCCCTTTTCCACCTGTCAATCCATTCTAACAATTCTTTCTTGAGCGTTTTATTTTCTTCCTGCAACAAAACCATATACTGTTTGCGTTTTTCTTTAGACTCTGCTTTCTTATCCTGATAGACATCTCCTAATACCTGCTGTAGGGTTTCGTCTTCGCTGGCTACATGAAGAGAACGAGGACTATCACAACGCTGGTGGTGAGATGGTTCAAATTGTACAGTATTAGGATCTATTTCCGGTTGATTACCCTCGACCTCACCTGATGGCACATCATTTCCCTGGACAGTGGTGGAATTCCCTATACCCAACG
Organism: Larix kaempferi; assembly: GCA_027924585.1. Lineage (NCBI taxonomy): Eukaryota > Viridiplantae > Streptophyta > Pinopsida > Pinales > Pinaceae > Larix > Larix kaempferi. The sequence continues at coordinate 9,711,027 of BSBM01000223.1, read as the reverse complement.
CGCTAGGGATAGATATCGGAATATCATCCTCAATATTTACAACTGCAGGTTCGGCAGCAGTAGATTTGGAAGTCTGTGGATCAGACCTATACCTCGGAGTAGAATGACGACTATGCATGCTTCTGGTGATTCTACGTGAAGATGATAGGTTTCCAATCTTCGACCCTTCCTTATCACAACAAACCTGAGCCAAATGGTTCAGCTTATGCATAGGAATTTTATCACATTCAGTAGATTTATCGATTTCATCTTCGGCTGATCCCTCTTTTAATTTTACAGGGTTTCCATCAATATTATCGGTTTGAGATTCATTTAAAATTTCCCTAGAACTGCAAGGAACTGAAGCCCTATCATCATCTTTATCTACCTCATCATCTACAGACGTGCTTATGTCCTCTGGTTCATTATCCTCCGAGCTATCATCCTCAGAATCTATAAGTTTTCGTTTCCTACGAGCTCGAGGAGACGAATTGGGCCAATGCTGTGTTGGCCCCAATTTACAATTGACGAGGAATTCATCCCACGACTGACCTTTCACGGATAATTGATATTGTAGCAAAATTTTAACCAATCCATGGTGACACAGACTATTATCAGGGTTATTAAAATTTCTCACAGACTGGGACATTTTCTTCAGACTTTGCCACAGATAGAAGGGCAAGTTAAGTTTATGACCCTTAACCGCTAACAGCAACCGTAAATGATACAAATGCAAATGGGAAAAACGTCCACAACAGGTTACGTACCTTACCAAGATTTCATAGTAAGCTCTCCACTCGGGCTTGAGAAATTTTACAGGCACGCCTACTCTCAATTTCGTTTTATCTGGTAGAGGGGAGAACAGTGCCAAACACTTCTTCTTATCCACCATAAGGCCTTTAAACCAGCGTTCCCCTACCTGGGGAAGCTTCGTGGCTTCAGCAATGCTGTCTTCATTGATAACAAACTCACAACCCCCAATTCGCACCCTGTCGTTTTTAAAACCCATTGCGAACATTCTGGTAATCTCCACATGATGACCATCAAAGCTTTGAAAGAAATGCGTCCATCCCATTTTATCAAATTTCTGGGCAACCTCCTGATTAGCTTCAATAATTTCATACCCTGAGATTTCAAAACGGTTCAGAGGAGACATGGTTTCTTCAGCGCTGTTTGGGTTTAGTCGTGGAATGAAAGGAAATGTGAATACAGATGGAATGGGTATCCATTCACACGACATACTAGAAAAATCTTCACATGCGCGAAATCTGATCAAGATCAAATCTCTGAACCTACCATTTTAGCGGGATGGTGATAAATATTACACGTTCATGCTACATCATGGCTTATGCTAACTTGTCTGCGTTTTAACCTCGCCAAGTAGTGATCACTACTTAACTTAACGAACCAGCGATACGAAGGCTGCTTAACTTGGTGAACCATCGATATGACAACTGATATAACCATTATTAAGATCATTGATTATTGACAGTGGTTCATTATTATAAGTACGATGGCCGTAGTTTGAAATGAGTGTTAGTGATTAACACTGTCAACACGGTGATGCCAAACGCATACAATTGTCGAATCCATCAAATGGTGAAGGCCACGTTTCCATGCCAACTCACCGATCCAAAGGTTTATCAATTTAACCGTTGATTTATCGCCAGGTCAGTTCATCAAACGATCATTATTATTCTATGATATTACGTCGTGTCATGAAGAGGCATAGATTGCGTTTTAAGGTTGAGTAGGTATTAATTAGATGGCCAGCTTGGTGTTTATTTTATTTATATGTACAAACTATATATACACAATGCTAAGTCAAAACCTTTATACCTGGTATTAACACACTATAGTATATGTCATTAGATAGGGTATTTATCATATGTGAAACGCTTCCTATATAAACCACCATTTATTGATTAAACATGATAATGACAAAGTTTATAATAGGATATTACTTATGATATTAGATTCCCAAATTCACTTAGTCTTGAGACTAAAAATACCCTAAACAATGTGCTTAATGATATTTCTTTGACACAAAACCCTTAAGTTACATAAACTTGTTTCAATATTTTGAACAATTTTTAACAAGAATTTACGAAACTTATCAATCCTTGATTCCAAAACCAAATTCGATGATCAAATCCTTATCAGCTCCTAGAGTCATTAATTACCTTTCTTTGATTAAGAGCACCTTCAGAATCAAAGATTCTGAAGGAGCTCTATATAATTTTTCATTCATTTATCACATAAAGGACTGATCTCTCTTCACTTAGTCAAGAAGCGAAGAGGTTGTTGCTTGCTGCCAACAAATGGCGACGACCTGGAAGAACCAGTTATCTCTGCTTAAAACAAGATGATTAGAACGAAATCTTAGAAACCTGTTAAAGATAATCAAAATCCTTTATTCATATCAAACCCTCATTTATTCAGATTCATAAATATAACCCAGAAATTTTTCATCTTTTGAAATAAAGATATAATTAGAGATAAGCTTACAAATATCATTATCAAAACCAGTGCTTCTTAGTAAGGATGATCTTACCATCAGCCTCGAATACTTTTCTTCTGAAAACTATCTAGAATCTGTTCCTTGGTTTAGAATTTTCTTGTTTCTTGCTTTGCTGTTCTTTTCTTTTAAATGATAATTCTGTCTGAAGACTACTACCTGGGTTTGGTGTCCCAATGTGGTAGTATCATTCACGAGAGTTGTCCTAAATAAGCAGGCCGACTCGTGATGAGATCTCCTGTCTTTTAATTTAAAATCAAAAGCCATCACCCTGGTGATCAGAAATGAAGTTATTCCAGGCAACACTGATGATCATGATTAGGTCGACTCATTACTGAGACCTCCTATTCTTCAGGCAAAAGTTATGTTTTATTGGAATTTTCATTGATTTTGTTTAACTAAAATGAGAGATCATTACCCAGCATGGTAACCAAATAGTAATGTCAGTCATAAATACCACCAGAAAATGAATCAGCTGGCTCGTGATGAGACCCCTTATCCCTTGGTTTTTAGACCAAAAGCCATTACTAGTTTCCTAATAATGTCATACCAGGGATATTTATGATTCTGATCAGACCGGCTCATTACTGAGACCTTCTGTCTCTCACTTTAGCTTTTATTAGCTGGAACAAATGCTAGACAGTCTTCAAATGACAAAAGTTTTCTAAACCAATGATAAAAATCTGTAAAAAAAATTTCAAAAGCACGGGCTTTGAGAAAGATATATGATAAACTATCCTTATTTTAAGAAAATAACCAGATGAAAGAAAAATCCGGGAAATACTTATAAATAGAACTAACAAAGATTTTTTTACAAATTCAAGAAATTTTGATCAACCCGAACAATTTTAAAAGACCTCAGTTCAAGTCAAAATTTTCAAGACTTACGAGAAAAATGATCTTATTGATATATATATATATTAATTACAATTGTTAATCACATATTTCTGTTTTGAGGACTAGTTATATACATGAAATTTTAATAACCTAAAAATATTAAGTATTGACAGATATTTAACTCATATACAGTTTGCTAGTGTATATACAAAAATATAAAAATTATTTATAAACAGTGAATAAGTATATACAATTTAGACAGCAATTATTAACAGAAATATTTCTTAAGAATCAGTCCATTCACAGGGAATGTCTCGGACTGTCCTTCAAGTGTTTGCAATCGAAAGGTACTTGGACCTATTTTTTCAGAAATAACAAAAGGGCCTAACCAAAGTTTTTGAAACTTAGTATGGCTACCCTTAACTTCATGAGCTTTATCCCATTTTAAGACCAAGTCTCCTATCTGGAATTCGCGATCAGAACTAAATGATTGGTCAAACCATGACTTAACAATCCGTTGATGTTTGTTAAAGTGTTGGTTTGACTGTTCTCTGTCTTCTTCTAATTTTAACAAAGCATTAATTCTTTTTTCCATTGCTGGGCATTCTTCCTCTTGTACAGACTGAGCTAACTGTAATGAAGGTAAAAATAAATTTGGCGGAAGGATAGCTTCAGTCCCATACACTAAGAAAAATGGTGAATTACTTATTGCAGCTTTTGGAGTTACTCTGTCTGCCCAGAGAGCATTAACCAATTCTGTATGCCAATTCTTGTGGTGGACTGAAACAGTTCTTTTGAGGATTTTCAATAAATTTTTATTTGTTGACTCAGCTAGACCATTCCCATGAGGATGGTAATTAGCTGAATACCTGATTCTTATTCCCTTTTCTAAAGCGAACTGACTCAATTCAATTGATGAAAAGTATGATGCATTATCAAAAACCAAAGAATCAGGAACACCAAATCTTGTTATAATAAAGAAATCCAGAAATAATATAACTTGATTAGTGTTCACAACCTTCAATGGTGCAGCCTCAGCCCAACGGGTGAAATAATCAGTTGCAGTTATTATGTACTTGTGTCGCATTGATGAGGGAGGGTTTATTGGTCCTATTATATCGATACCCCACTGCTGAAAAGGTCTTTCAGCCGAAACAGGTTGTAAAGGGAAAGCAGATTTTTTAACTTTTCCTGCGGAAAGTTGACACTCTTGACACCTTCTGACGAAAGTATAAGAATCTCGGAACAAAGTAGGCCAATAATAACCAGCCCTAAGAATTTTATGGGCTGTGGTTTCTCCACCGAAATGACCTCCCGCTGGTCCAGAATGCAATTCCTTCAGAACTGTTTCTGTTTCATCCTTATCTAGACACCGAAGGTATACCCCATCTGAATTTCTTCGAAAGAGGATACTATCTATTAATAAGTACGGGGCAGATTTCAATCTGAGTGCTCTTTTCTTCTTCGGATCTAAGTAATCAGGGGCAGTCCCTGTTTCCAGTAGTACTCGTATATCTGTGTACCAAGAATCTTGAGGTGGTGGATAAAAGTAAATTTCTCTGGTAAGTAAATCTTCATCAATGACAATTTCAGTTTTGTCATCAGACAAATGAGCAGCTTCAGCAGCTAGTTTACACAACCCTTGTCCTTTAACTATCGTTGATGGTTTGATTTCTAGGTCATATTCTTGGAGAGCTGTCATCCACGGCGCCCTTTTTTCCCCTAAATCTTTTTGTACCAACAAATTTCTTACTGAAGAATAAGGTACAATTACCTTCGTTTTGGATTTTAGTAAGTAAGGACGAAAGTGTTTCACCGCCTTAAAAACAGCATAAGCTTGTTTATCCACTTCATGATAGTTTAGTTCAGCACCTTTGAAATTCGAACTCATGAACGAAATTGGAACCTCATTATTTTGTTGGTTTAATTGAGTTAATACTGCTGCATAGGCAATATCAGAAGCGAAAGTATATAATATAAAATCCTTGTTAAAATCTGGACTTAGAAGACTAGGAGCTTCTGAAATAGCTTCTAAAATTTTCTGAAAGGATTCTTTTTCAGTTTGTCCCCAATTAAACACAGCATCTTTTTTAATCATTTTCTGCAAAGGACGAACAGTCTCTGAAAAACTAGGGATGAATCTCCTGACAAAATTAATTTTCCCTAAGAATGACTGCATTCCTTTCTTGCTGGAAGGGAAAGTAATCTTTGAAATAGCTTGTGTTCTTTCCGGATCGATCATGATTCCATGTTTTGATACTACACATCCTAATAAGATACCTTCTGAAACAGCAAATATTGTTTTCTTAGGATTTAAAGATATTCCAAACTTTCTACATCGTTCAAACACTTTTCTCAAATGGTTAAGATGATCAGGGCGATGTTTAGAATAAACAGTGACGTCATCTAAATAGACAACGACCGAATGATTGATCAAGCCTCGAAAAGCAATATCCATTGCTCGTTGAAATGTTGCTCCCGCATTGATTAATCCAAAGGGCATCTTACGGTATGCATACGTTCCCCATGGAGTTCTAAAAGCTGTTTTTAACTGATCATCTGGGGAGACTAATATTTGATTATACCCTGAGAAACCATCAAGGAGAGACAATATCTCAGCCCCAGATACTTTCTGAAGAATTTGTTCCATGGGTGGAACTGGGTAGTTATCCTTTTCAGAGGCTTTATTTAAATTTCTAAAATCGACACATAATCGAATATCCCCGTTTTTCTTTCTAACTGGAACTAAGTTTGCTACCCACTGAGTATGTCTAACAGGGAAAATGATCCTGGCAGTTAGCAATTTATTCAGTTCTTTCTTAATTGTTGGTTCCAATGATGGGTGATATTTTCTCAATTTCTGCTGAAAAGGTTTTGATTCTTGTTTAATTGGAATTATATGTTGCATGACTTGAGTATTGAATGTTTTTAAGTCATCGTATGTCCACGCAAATATATCTTTGAACTCTTTAAATAATTTTATGAAAGCTGTTCTTTCTACAGGATCACAATCTATTCCTAGGTTTATAGTTTGGGGATTAGATTCCGTTCCCAAATTGATAGTTTCATACTTCATGCAAGAGCTATTGGTTTTACAGTTTGGAACTGACTTAAACTTATCCTGCAGATCAAAAAACTTTTCTAATCTCAATACTGAGTTGGGAACGGGTCTTACCTGTTCAAAAGCTTTCTCAACTGAACAAAAGTCATTAATTACCGAAAAATCTCGTAAATTGTCATCGTGAGTAATTTCATCTATCGCTGACTCCTTAAAGATCCCATCATTTGTCAGAAAATGCAGTACCTGTGTGTCATTATCAAACACACGCCAATTAAAAATGTTATCAGGTATGGAAGGTCTAAAAATTAATTCAACAGAAAAGAATTCTGGCGAAAAATTTTCCGAAGGAATCAATTTGGAAGCTACATTTGCCAATAAGTCTGCTTCTTGGTTTTGACTTCTAGGAACGGAATTTATATTAAATGCATCAAAATATGTGATAAGATTCCATACCTCCTTCTGATAACTTTGCAAATGTTCAGATAAACAATGAATGGAATTACGTACCTGTCTAACGATGATTTCTGAATCTCCAAAGACCATAATCTCTTTGATGCCCAAATCGATTGCTTTTTTCAATCCTTGAATCAAAGCTTCATATTCAACCATATTATTTGTACAACTAAATTCTAACCTACAGGCTATACAAGTCTTATTACCTTGAGGATCTATTAGCAGACAACCGGCGCCCGCTCCTTCTTTAGATTTTGCACCGTCAAAATAAAGGGTCCAAATAGAATTATGTGCAATTACTTTGCTTTCTATAATATTTACAATATTTACATTATTTTCATTATTTTCATTACCAATGGTCTCCTTAAGAGAACAGTTAGGGGAGATAACTGTTACATTACAAATCTCAGATTGTTGGCTGCTTTCTGAAAGGAGGGAGGTTTCAGCTTTGAAATCTCCAAAACCTAACTCATGCATGTAGTTTCCCATAATGGAGTCAGAAAATAACACGGGTTCACTAGGATCATGTAGTTCTGTAACAGTATGTTTCATGTACCTTTCTCTTTGTATCTTTATCTGATTTGCTTTTCCATTCTTTGGTAACCACAAGGTTGACCAATCAGTGGCAAAGAAACCATTTAGCTGTTGAGACCAATCCCTACTTAAGAACAATCCATATGCATCAGGTATATCAGCGATTACGATGTCTATGATTTGGTAAATTGAAGGATTACAAGCAATCCTAACTAAGACATCTTTCATCTCTCCGACAACCTTAACATTTGTTCTATCTAATTGAGTTATTTGTGCATTGGATGGAACAAATTTGCCATTTAATTTCTTACACACAGATAAAGGCATGACATTAGAAGATGCTCCTGAATCTACCATGCAATTGTGGACGTTTCTATTAAAAATTTCGAAGGTAAGTAAGAATGGAGGTGTAGTTGACTTAGAGTTCTTACCTATCAAAGAAGCTTTATCAGCTGATGTTTTCCCTTTATCAGTTGCTGTTGGATCATTGCCTGAACTGTTTGCAGCAACATTTTGCTTTGTATTTGGAACGATCGTGCTTACTGCAGGATTAATGATAGGAGTATCAGGCATTGGATAGATTTGAAGGAGATCGTACATACTAATGTTTGCACGTGTCTTCTTCAAATCTTCAATTATGTCATATTGTAAATCCAACTTCGGAACGTTTTGAATGGTTTGAGTACCCTTATGTGACTGAGTTTGTTTGCTGAGTTGAATTTGTTTGTTTGGTTGTGAGTTGTTACTATCAGTGTTTGAAGTAGAGCTTGAAGCACCAGGAGTATTTGCAATTGCTTTACTACGCGTATTATATGCGTGTTGTCCTGGGGGTGCACTTCTGTCCTCATGTTTTTTCACAAAATTATCCCAGAAGTGCCCATTGATTTGTTGAGGTTCTTCTGATTCATCTTCATTTTCAGATTCTTCATCTTCTTTATTATGATTTATCTCTTGACTAGTTGTTTCAGATAAAGAGAGGACAGCTCGAATTGTATTAAAGACCTCTTCATTAACAGCTATATCTGGGGGTGCATTCTTATTGTTTGTGTTTGGGTTTTGTCTAAATTGATTTCTGAAGTAATCCCTAGAAGGGGAAGCTTCAGAACTATTTTTTTTTAACCCAATAACTTCATTAGTTAACGTTCGGATAGCATTCTGTAGCTGTTCTACATCAAAAGATTTATCTTTATCTGAACTAGATCTCTCCACTTTCTTTCGAGGAAAAGAATCAGTTTTACCACTCCTTTCTGGTTCATAAGACATGAAATCTTTTTCTACTTTAATTGCTTCATCAAATGTTTCTATCAGTGTTGTTTTTCCAGCCCTCTTAACAAACATTCCGGAATTCCTAGGTAAGGCCGATGTATAATTTTCAATGATTATATCTTCCGGTGGTTGAGAAGCAATTGGAATTTTATTTTTTAATGTTAGAAACCTTTGATTAAAGTCTTTAATTCTCTCTTTGGGTTCCATCTTAATTCTAGATAATTCTAGGGCTAAAAGAGCAGGTGTTTTATCTTCCCCAAATTTATCTAAAAAAGCTTTGTTAAATTCCTCCCAGTTTGTAATAGATCCTTGTACTAATGAAAAGTACCAGATAGAGGCTCTTCCTTCAAAGGTGAGAGGAAATAATCGACAAACAACATCCTCATGCTGAACGTTTAAGGTTTGAACAGCTAGCATGAATTTATCAATGTGTACCTCTGCAGGTTCTTTGTCATCTGGGTTAAACTTAGGAAGAATCTTATCTGAATGTTTTGGTAATGGGTGTTGTATCCCAGGAATTGCTACAGCAGCTGCCCTTAACCAAGGGAGCTGTGGATTAGGTGGAGGGGGTGGAGGATTACCTCCTCCTCCTGCATTTCCTGCCATTGGACTTCCTTGAGAACTAGAAGAACTCTCAGAATGAGAAGATCTTGGACTGTTGGGTGGTGATTCGGGAGGTGAAGGTGGCTGATCAGAACCACTCCCAGAAATTAACCTCCTTGTGGTATTGGTTTGTGTAATCTGTCTTTGATAATTTTCCGCTTGATGTTGAGGAGTATTATCAGTTATTTCCAAATCTTCTGTAACTATGGTCAATTGTGGGTTATGTCGCTGTTGTCTAGGAAGACCATAATCTATTGGAGTAATACCTAACTGATTTGCGTAAGCTCTAGTAAGGATATGTCTGGATTCCTCTAGAGTTTGAGCACTTTGTGCAGGAGTAAAAGGAGAAGTAATAGGATCACGTTCAAGGATATTTCTTACAGTTTCACTAAAAGGTGATCTACTAGTTTCCGAAGATTGTTGGCTGGTTGGAAATGGTTCATTGGTTTCACCTGCCATTACTTAATTCATACCCTCCTTCTAGCGCCATTTGTTGGCCTGATTTTTTGAATCAGGGCCAATAAAGAGGTTTTATCCACACAATCAACTTAAAGCAGTATCCGGTGTGTTTAAGTTAACAAGACCTCACAGGTTATGGTCCTGCTACCAGCTAGTTTGTCTCTTAAGGAGACCTCAAAACTAGCAAAGTCTAACCTATTCTCATGTTTATCCTATCTATATATTTACAAATATCCTAAAGCTGCTTTCTGAAGAGAAAGACTTCAATTTTTGTGAAAATTTCTAAGTATGAAGGCTTAATTACAGTATGCAGGATGATTAATACTAGAGATAAAATAAACTTAAAACTAATCTATCTATCCTATTTAACCCTATCTCAGCTGAGAGCAGATTTGAAATTAAAATCAATCATTAATCTTATAACAGAAAATTGAAGTACGATATAAACCAAACATGTTTAAATTATAACAACAATTACTCTGCTATATAGGAATGGAGTTGAATTTCAACCTAAAAGACACAGTCAAATTTCATTTCCAGAACTGATTAACAATTATTGTTCAAGATAGTCAATCGAATTTAAGATAATGTTTATTTAAATTTTCACCATTAACATATAAATGAAACTTTAAATAAACAAGAAGTTATATCATTCAAGCTAATGTTCACAGTGAACACACTAATGAACAAACTACAATGACATATGCATTCAATAACTAATCCTGAGACGATAAAGTGAGAAATTATCTAAACATCAGTATGACACAGCATACATAGTTTGCATATAAACAGAAGACGACAAACTGAAATATATGTATATATAAAAACCCAAAAATGAATACCATTCACAGCATCATTCGTAGATCTCCAGTATCATCCATAACAAAGCTTCAGCTTCAGGTTTTGAAATAATACTAGTAATAAAATATATTTCAAGAAGTTTTTCCTCTACACTTCATCCATCCCGAGTTCACCAAAATCTTCCTTCATATACTAGTGAGAGTCGGTTTTTGCTATAAATGTTGCATGCAACATTATAGGAAATTACTTAACCATAAAAGCATCTAATTACACCAAATACTGAAAATAGAATCGACTAGCCTGAGTCGAGACATCTCAGAACATTCTTGACCATTCAGAATACTCCAACTAGTAACAGATCAGCTGCACTTTTGCGCCAACGCATCCACTACGTCCTGCATTCCTGGAAGAAAACGGTGAAAAAATCCTCCTGCATTAAATTCAATAAATATATCATATTAAAATCGATTTAACACAGTTAACCGAAATATTAAAACAAAATTATAAATGCATGCCTGTAAAATCTCCGATTTTACAGACATGCTAAATCAAGATAATCGTTACCTGTCAACAAGAAAAAGAACTATTAGGCTTCACTACGAAGAGCAACGACTCTTCTGGCTTCGTCCAATTTAGCCTTTAACCTGATAATTTTGACATTTTGATTTTCAATTCGTTCCAAAAGCATCTGGTTTGTTTTTAATATGGATTTCTTAGATTTCTTGAATTGATTCTTTTTCACGTTGGCCCTTTTCCACCTGTCAATCCATTCTAACAATTCTTTCTTGAGCGTTTTATTTTCTTCCTGCAACAAAACCATATACTGTTTGCGTTTTTCTTTAGACTCTGCTTTCTTATCCTGATAGACATCTCCTAATACCTGCTGTAGGGTTTCGTCTTCGCTGGCTACATGAAGAGAACGAGGACTATCACAACGCTGGTGGTGAGATGGTTCAAATTGTACAGTATTAGGATCTATTTCCGGTTGATTACCCTCGACCTCACCTGATGGCACATCATTTCCCTGGACAGTGGTGGAATTCCCTATACCCAACGCGCTAGGGATAGATATCGGAATATCATCCTCAATATTTACAACTGCAGGTTCGGCAGCAGTAGATTTGGAAGTCTGTGGATCAGACCTATACCTCGGAGTAGAATGACGACTATGCATGCTTCTGGTGATTCTACGTGAAGATGATAGGTTTCCAATCTTCGACCCTTCCTTATCACAACAAACCTGAGCCAAATGGTTCAGCTTATGCATAGGAATTTTATCACATTCAGTAGATTTATCGATTTCATCTTCGGCTGATCCCTCTTTTAATTTTACAGGGTTTCCATCAATATTATCGGTTTGAGATTCATTTAAAATTTCCCTAGAACTGCAAGGAACTGAAGCCCTATCATCATCTTTATCTACCTCATCATCTACAGACGTGCTTATGTCCTCTGGTTCATTATCCTCCGAGCTATCATCCTCAGAATCTATAAGTTTTCGTTTCCTACGAGCTCGAGGAGACGAATTGGGCCAATGCTGTGTTGGCCCCAATTTACAATTGACGAGGAATTCATCCCACGACTGACCTTTCACGGATAATTGATATTGTAGCAAAATTTTAACCAATCCATGGTGACACAGACTATTATCAGGGTTATTAAAATTTCTCACAGACTGGGACATTTTCTTCAGACTTTGCCACAGATAGAAGGGCAAGTTAAGTTTATGACCCTTAACCGCTAACAGCAACCGTAAATGATACAAATGCAAATGGGAAAAACGTCCACAACAGGTTACGTACCTTACCAAGATTTCATAGTAAGCTCTCCACTCGGGCTTGAGAAATTTTACAGGCACGCCTACTCTCAATTTCGTTTTATCTGGTAGAGGGGAGAACAGTGCCAAACACTTCTTCTTATCCACCATAAGGCCTTTAAACCAGCGTTCCCCTACCTGGGGAAGCTTCGTGGCTTCAGCAATGCTGTCTTCATTGATAACAAACTCACAACCCCCAATTCGCACCCTGTCGTTTTTAAAACCCATTGCGAACATTCTGGTAATCTCCACATGATGACCATCAAAGCTTTGAAAGAAATGCGTCCATCCCATTTTATCAAATTTCTGGGCAACCTCCTGATTAGCTTCAATAATTTCATACCCTGAGATTTCAAAACGGTTCAGAGGAGACATGGTTTCTTCAGCGCTGTTTGGGTTTAGTCGTGGAATGAAAGGAAATGTGAATACAGATGGAATGGGTATCCATTCACACGACATACTAGAAAAATCTTCACATGCGCGAAATCTGATCAAGATCAAATCTCTGAACCTACCATTTTAGCGGGATGGTGATAAATATTACACGTTCATGCTACATCATGGCTTATGCTAACTTGTCTGCGTTTTAACCTCGCCAAGTAGTGATCACTACTTAACTTAACGAACCAGCGATACGAAGGCTGCTTAACTTGGTGAACCATCGATATGACAACTGATATAACCATTATTAAGATCATTGATTATTGACAGTGGTTCATTATTATAAGTACGATGGCCGTAGTTTGAAATGAGTGTTAGTGATTAACACTGTCAACACGGTGATGCCAAACGCATACAATTGTCGAATCCATCAAATGGTGAAGGCCACGTTTCCATGCCAACTCACCGATCCAAAGGTTTATCAATTTAACCGTTGATTTATCGCCAGGTCAGTTCATCAAACGATCATTATTATTCTATGATATTACGTCGTGTCATGAAGAGGCATAGATTGCGTTTTAAGGTTGAGTAGGTATTAATTAGATGGCCAGCTTGGTGTTTATTTTATTTATATGTACAAACTATATATACACAATGCTAAGTCAAAACCTTTATACCTGGTATTAACACACTATAGTATATGTCATTAGATAGGGTATTTATCATATGTGAAACGCTTCCTATATAAACCACCATTTATTGATTAAACATGATAATGACAAAGTTTATAATAGGATATTACTTATGATATTAGATTCCCAAATTCACTTAGTCTTGAGACTAAAAATACCCTAAACAATGTGCTTAATGATATTTCTTTGACACAAAACCCTTAAGTTACATAAACTTGTTTCAATATTTTGAACAATTTTTAACAAGAATTTACGAAACTTATCAATCCTTGATTCCAAAACCAAATTCGATGATCAAATCCTTATCAGCTCCTAGAGTCATTAATTACCTTTCTTTGATTAAGAGCACCTTCAGAATCAAAGATTCTGAAGGAGCTCTATATAATTTTTCATTCATTTATCACATAAAGGACTGATCTCTCTTCACTTAGTCAAGAAGCGAAGAGGTTGTTGCTTGCTGCCAACACTACTGAAATCAGCTGAAGGCACGAATGGCCATCTACAACCTCTCGGGAAAGGCGGACATATGGTGGCAAGATCTGAAAAGGGTCAAGGGGATTAAAGAGAGAGAAGTTAATTGGAGTACTTTTAAAAGATACTTCAAGAAGAAATTTCTGTCTGAACAGTATTATGAGGAAAGGGCCAAGGAATTTTATGAACTAAAGATCGGATCTATGACGATGAAGGACTTAAACAGTAAATTCTTAAGTCTGTTGCGGTATGTACCGTATTTTGTCGAGGAGAAACCAAAAATACAGCGGTTTCTTAGTTGTCTGCCCTATCATATTAAGGACAGAATTGAATATGACAACCCCAAAACACTAGAAGAAGCTATGCGCAAAGCTAATTTCTGTTATGAACAGAATAAAAAGAAAGAGGGAATAGCCAGCTGGAAAGCCAAAAAGAACAGCAATCTGATCGAGTACAAGAAAAAGGAGTTTGTCCCCCATAAAAGTTTCAAGAATGGCAAAAACGGGAACCACTTTAATAGTAAAAGTTTCCAGGGAAACAAAAATGGAGCTGTCAGCCATTCGAATAATTACAAAAGCAGCAAGGAGGCTCCTAATAACCATGGAAACTACACCAAAAATTTTGAGCGAAAAGAACCTATCAAGTGCTGGGAGTGTAATCGGCCACATTATGCTTCAGTCTGCCCAAACAGAAAGAAACAAATCAGCAATATTCATACTGTTCAAGATGAAATGACAGTTGGAGATTTTGCAGGAACTATGCCCCGAATCAATGCAGCGTTGGAAAACCGCCAGGCTGACTATCAAACTTCCATGGTGGAAGTAGGAGGTATGATTAACAAAACCCCTGTTACTATTTTAATAGATCCAGGTGCTAGTCTTAGTTATATTTCACCTCAGCTGGTAGAAAAATGTAATTTGACTGTTGAAAGATTTGATAATTCTTGGTCTGTACAACTAGCTACTGGGGCAAAGAGGAAAGTAAACTGTTATGTAAAAGAATGCATCTTAAACATGAATGATTTTAGAACTACAGTTAAACTAAACATCTTACCACTTGGCTCTTATGACATACTTATCGGAATGGACTGGTTGGAACAACATAGGGTCGTTTTAAATTGTTTTGACAAAACTTTTAGATGTGTGGACAGTAGTGGACAGCCTGTAACTGTCAGGGGTATCCCTAGGAAAACAATAGTTAGGCAAATTTCTGCCTTACAACTTAAAAGGGCAGTCAGAAAAGGGTGCAAGACCTATGCTGTAACTATTACAGATGAGACAGATAAGTCTGAAAGCAACCAGAAAGTAGTAGAGAACATCCCTGTAGTCAATGAATTTATTGACGTTTTTCCTGAAGAAATCCCAGAATTACCTCCCAAGAGGGAGCTAGACTTTACAATTGAGCTAGTACCAGGTGCTGTTCCCAGTTCAAAAGCCCCGTATCGTATGAATATCTTGGAGCTTAACGAGTTGAAAACTCAGTTAAAGGAGTTAATAGACAAGAATTATATTCGACCCAGTGTATCCCCTTGGGGAGCACCAGTGATTTTCGTTAAAAAGAAGGACTGAACTATGCGACTTTGCATAGATTATCATCAACTAAACAAGATGACGATTAAAAACAGGTATCCGTTACCTCGTATAGATGATCTGTTTGATCAGCTACGTGGAGCTACGGTATTCTCTAAGATCGATCTGAGATCGGGTTATCATCAGGTGAGAATTAAAGAGGAAGACATTTTCAAAACAGCTTTTAGAACAAGATACGGACATTACGAATTTGTCGTAATGCCATTTGGGCTTACTAATGCCCCAGCTGTTTTTATGTGCTTAATGAACAACATAATGCATAAGTACTTAGATAAATTTGTTGTCGTATTCATCGACGACATTTTAGTCTATTCTAAGAGTGAGGAGGAGCATAAAGAACACTTACGTATAGTATTACAAGAACTGAGAGAACAACAGCTCTTTGCGAAATTCAGTAAGTGTGACTTCTTCAAAGACGAAATTCAGTACTTAGGACATGTAGTCACTAAGGAAGGGATTTCAGTGGATCCCGAAAAGATTCGGGCGATTGAAGAATGGCCAGTACCTAAAGATGTGACGGACGTTAGATCTTTCATGGGGATTACCGGTTACTACCGGAGGTTTCTGGAAGGCTTTTCAAAAATAGCCAACCCAATCACTTCTTTGCAGAAGAAAGGCAAGAAGTTTGATTGGAGTGCGAAGTGTGAAGAAAGCTTCAAGAATCTTAAGACCTTATTGACAACTGCACCTATTCTTAGAATAGCGGACCCAAACAAAGATTTCGTAGTTTGCACCGACGCTTGTAACGATGGTTTAGGCGGAGTGCTGACTCAAGAGGGACATGTCATTGCTTACGAATCTAGAAAGCTGAAAATCCATGAAAAGAATTATGCCACCTATGACCTAGAATTAGCTGCTGTAATTCATGCTTTAAAGATGTGGCGACACCATCTAATAGGCAGAAAATTCACTTTACTAACGGATAATAAAGGTCTGAAATACCTTTTAGATCAGCCTAATTTAAATGCAAGACAAGCCAGGTGGTTGGCATTCCTAAGTGAATACGATTTTGAAATCCAACACATAAAAGGGAAGGAAAATAAGGTGGCTGATGCCTTGAGCAGAAATGCAAAGCTAAATTTTATATCAGCTAGCAGCACTTACACCTCTGACTTAAATGAACAGTTGGCTGAAGGGATAAAATTAGACGAAAATTATCAGCATTTACAAACTGCAGCCAAAGAACAACCCACAGAAAACTTGATAAAAGGGTATAGTTTAAATGAAAACGGATTTTTATTGTTTAAAGACAGGCTGTATATTCCTAATGCACCTAAAGTTAAACTGTTAATTCTAGACGAAATTCATAAAACCCCTTACTCCGGGCATCCAGGCTATCAAAAGACCGTCACCATGTTAAGAAAAGAATACTTTTGGCCTAACATGAAATCTGAAACAGCTGAGTATTTAGCTAGGTGTTTGGACTGCCAACAAGTAAAAACAAAACACCAACATCCAACTGGATTGCTGCAACCTTTACCTATTCCTAGCTGGAAATGGGAAATAATCAGCCTGGATTTCATTACGGGTTTATCCAAAAATCAACATCAGAATGATTCAATTATGGTAGTGGTAGACAAATTAAGTAAATCAGCACACTTTATTCCTGTTAAAACCACATACAAGGCTGCAAACATAGCAGATATCTTTTTAAAACAGATTTTTCGGTTACACGGTATTCCAAAAGTTATTATATCAGACAGGGATCCTAAATTCACAGGAAATTTTTGGAGATCCTTGTTCAAAGGATTAAACACCACTTTGAATTTCAGCACCTCTTTCCATCCTCAGACGGACGGACAAACTGAAAGAGTTAATCAGGTATTAGAAGATCTGTTAAGAATGTATGTTAAAGATCAACCAGGTAAGTGAGAGGATTATTTACACTTAGCCGAATTTGCATACAATAACAACTATCAATCATCAGCTAAGTTTAGTCCTTTTGAGATTTTGTATGGACGAAAATGCAACACTCCTATCTCTTGGAGTAATCCAGTAGATAGATTAGTGTTAGGACCTGATTTATTGAAAGAAATGGAACAGATTGTGAAACAAGTGCAGGAGAACTTGAAGATTGCCCAGGATCGACAAAAGAGTCAAGCAGATTTGAAAAGAACTCCTAAAGAGTTCCAGGTAGGTGAACATGTGTTCATCAAGGTAAGGCCAAAGAAGAGCTCCCTAAGATTAGGAAGTTGTGCAAAATTAGCGCCACGTTACTGTGGTCCATTTGAAATTTTATCTAGAATCGGTCAAGTTGCTTATCAGTTAGCATTACCACCAAATTTAAAAGTACACAATGTTTTTCATATCTCTGTTTTGAAAAAGTATGTTCATGATGCTACTCATGTTATTGATTGGAACATTGTACAGGTAGAACCAGAAGGGGAAGTTCTGGTGGAACCGGATTGTATCCTCGGGAGGAGGGAAATTACTCTACGGAACCGCATAATTGGACAAGTGAAGGTGCAATGGAAGCACCTTAGTCCTGAAGAAGCTACCTGGGAGCTGGAAAGTAAGATGCGGGAAGCATATCCCCATCTATTCCAGCAGGTGGCTGAAGAAGAAGAATAAGTAACATCGAGGACGATGTTACATTTTAAGGGGGTGTGTATGTCACATACCCCAATTTTATTAAAATAATGTAATTATTTTATTAATATTCCTGAGACATTATGTTAAATTTAATGCTAAGTAGGAATGGATGACTCAGCAGAGTCTCCAGAAATGGAATGTAAATTCTGAATAATTATTATTAATAAATAAATTATGGAGACAACGGCATGGGAGAGCTGTTAAAAGA
Source organism: Larix kaempferi (assembly GCA_027924585.1). Lineage (NCBI taxonomy): Eukaryota > Viridiplantae > Streptophyta > Pinopsida > Pinales > Pinaceae > Larix > Larix kaempferi. Next base: position 9,692,767 of record BSBM01000223.1, on the reverse strand, counting down.
GGTTACTGGTCTAACTGGTGGATGGAATTAGGTGGAAGGACAAAAGACAAGTGGCAGCATCCTCAAACACTTCCTGAGTTGCAGGTGGCAACTTCCCTATATTTTGGGGTCATGATTCCCCAAGAAAGTGGAATCTGAGCAGGTGGCTCATTAATGACAGTTAACCCAACTAAGACCTAGGCAATCTTTTAAATACTACTCAATGAACTGAGCTGGGGGTTCAGCATTTGTTCTAGAGGGAGAATACATTCAGGTGAATGTTATTCAGGAGTCCCATTGAGGAAGTGGGAAAACAGTAAGGAAGTGTTTTGAGTCAGGAAGTTGCAGTAACTTGGTTCCAGTATAGCTGCTTTGGCTGAGGGAATTGTTGGCTGTACCTAGTTCCAGCCAGTTAGACCAGAGCAAGCTCGGGGGTCCTGAGAAGTGCTGTCTGGGCACTCTCCAGGAATTGGTAGGGAGGAACAGCCTCCCATTGCTGTTATTGTCTACCATAGATACAGGTTCTGCCACTCTTCCTGCTGTTTGTATAATTAATTTAAATGTAGAATGGACTATTTCAACTGTGTTTTGAACTGTATTTATTTTCAGTAGATCAGTCTTTCTGTATTGTCTTTTGGTAGAAATTTGCAGAACTCATATGTCTTGTAATTTTTCCTATTTTCACTTAAATAGAGTAATTATTCTATGCAGAATATATTGTTACTATTACAGTAATCAAATATTAGGGTGATTTAGTCTAGAATTTCTAATAATAGTTAAATAATAGACATAGAATATTAAACAGTAGTTATTTCAGAAAATACACTCATTAAAACAATCATAAGAACAGACACACAGATAAATCTTAGAATTACTGTGAAATAATTCCAAATAGAGAAATGTACAGGAGTAATTTCTATTAGAGAAATATACCAGTTTATATCTGCTTCCTATTTCTGTCAACTATAGATACAGGTTATTCTCTGTATCGAGCTAAAGGAGAACAAAATTTATATCATTATATTTATCTATACTCAGAACATATTTGACTGTTATCGATTATCCAAAAGAGGTGTTTGCATTAATGTTTCATTGTTTAAAAACTTTCCATACAATCTTATTCCATAAAAATCGTAGTCAAATACAAGTACATAAACAGTAAATTGTTTTCGTCTTTTAAACCTAATATTATAATATTATAGCCATGTTGTCACAATAGAGTTGACAGAGTTGTTTTAAAAACAAGACAAACTTATTGACTGGCTCGAAGCCGAGTCTTACTACTTAGAGACTTCATTGTTTCTATAACCAAATCATAAGCATAGATTAATGTTCATTATCGAGCTTGTATTACATGTAATACACAGCACAGACGTAGGTTAGCTTATCAATAGTCAAACATCTTAACACGCAGAGAAGCTATCAACGAGCTTAGCCATTGTTGGCTGTTATAAACCCTCGTAGTTATTTACTGTAATAATATTTATTTCATTATAAATATTTCTCCTTGAGAGTAGAGTACAAACCTAACACGGCCGTAGCCAGACCACATTAAATTCGACAGACTGAAAACAAAAGAAAGGAAATGCTTTTATAACAGTTTGAACCTACAGGAAATCTCATACATAGTCCAGGTATACATTGTATCCACAGTTACAATTAATATTTAAACCAAAAACCAAAATTTCACAACACGTTTCCAGTCACCACCGAACTCAACCACTTTCATATGTATTTATTAATCAGAAAGAGAATTCCCAGTTCGCTAGGGTTAACAATACTTTTTCATCTATTACTGTAAGGAATAGCAAACCCCACTATTATCATTAATACCCAAAAACCACATAAAACGCAGATAAACTCATTTATTAATATCCCTACAATCGAGTTATCATCCTCTGCAAGTATCGGAGAAAATTCAAAGCAATCCTTATATGTTAAACACTTTACTCATTTAACAAAACGCAGAACGATACACGGCCACATGACAGGCTCAACAAAGTTACGGTATCTATTAGCTTATACAGCGTGGATAAAACCCTGCCTATTGAAAATACAATAACAATAACAACTCCGGGGTCTCATAACAGACTGAGCCGTAGTTTGTTCTTTGTAGACATGCCGAGGTAACAACCCTATCAACCATAAGCAAACAGTTTCATATACGCGACAGTATCCATAACACCCAAAACGATAACAACCCCATTACACAGGAGGTCCCTTCCAGACATAACCCTAGCACAACAAAACCAACAAAGGGAGAGACAACCGTGGATAACCAGGCTTACCCGGAGGATCCAGCGCTGGAGATGAAATCCTATGCACCTTCAGGAACAGCATTACCTGCACATTATCGAGTGCCGAGAGTTGTTAATACTAATATAAATCTAAACAATCATTTGCAAAACTGAAAACTGTGAAACATTGATATTATCTTACCTGAGCCAATGGAGGAAGCAAACCGTGGACAACCTGGTAGCCACAAGCTGAGCTGGTAGCGAAACCCCATTACATTCGTCAGTTGGATGAGCAAGGGAAACTTCCAGTACTTCTCTATTGACAGCCGCGACAGGCAACATGTTATACAAAACCCTTAAGCTGGGAATGGACCAGTCGGGGAGCACATTTCAAAACCCAATACACAGTCACCTCATGGATAAAAACAACAAAGAAACCCTGCCTCAAACTCACACCAGCGACTGTGGAAGGCTGTAAGTAGCAGGTGACTCAAAATTGGCGATGACAACGAGACCAAGATACAATTGAAACAGTAGCAGACGCCAATTCCGAGCTCAAGACTTCTATTCTACCAGAAGAATGAAACAACGTGACCAGAATCTGAGCAAATAGCATGTTACAGTGCCAAACTGACGAGTTCGGACATGGAGGGTTTCTCCCTTACAACCCGAGCCCGAAGGCACAAATAATGACCAGGTAGGGTTTCATTACTGACTTATATATCATCCAACGCAAGGAGGAGAGTCAACCACGTAGCCATTAAATATATCAACTTCACATGGGTCGAATTGCTATAGTTCAATTGCAGCTCGATTAATTGTTCATCAATTTCAAATCATATGCATGGATATAAGTCTTGTTCAACGCATGGAAAAACAATATGATTGATACACAATCATTGTATTGTATATAAATCGAAACCAAGCCATCGATAATGTCAAGGGCATATTATAATTACCTACAATCATTTGAAAATGATGTAGTCAATTTTCTAATGAGAACACCACATCATTTAAAACATTGAAATATTACCATGACCATATAATGGATACACCATGGTTATATAAGTCCTATTATCATTATCACCCCGATACTATTGTTAAACAATCAACAATGAGAATAACAATCTCTATTATTATGATGTTTAAATATAAACTCATCTACAGGTCCATACCATGAATGTAGTTTAAAACAAGGCACAGTTCGATAACATAAGTTAAACAATAGTAGACATTGGACTTTGAAATGTAGATGACTATAATGGAACATCGCTAGAGGCGTCACTTTTCCAACTCATACTAATAACCAGTAATTACAGCTAATAGTTGACAGTAGGTTACATTATGCTAATGTCACGTTATGCATACGATGAACATAATACAAACAATTGTTCCAGTGATAGTTTACAGCATTAACATAGAGTCATGTTCATAACGCAATGGATATGACGGAAACATTGTAATTCATCGCAAAAACCTGATGATACTATCCAGGATAAGAGATATCATGTCGAGACAGACTATCAATCTTATTTCAAGCGTAATTTTCATGAAAAGAACTTTACTGTCTTACACGACAATCAGCAATAGTAAATAGATCTTCTTTAAGTTTTTACAGTGCAGGGAAAGGAGCTTGATGCTTACAAAGATTAAAGTACAGTGATACATACTTCACCGGTGTACCTGCGAACAAAAGACAAATTATGCATTAGCTCGTAAGCTAAGTAAGCCAGTCAGCTATGGCTAGCTCTCCCTTTGAAGATTGAAAGAAAACAGTCAACATTTAAAATCAGAAAAATCACATTTGTATTAAAACAGAACCTTTTAAAACAAGATTATGTTTAGTTACTGAAATTAAACAGGACCAGGAATGCAATTAATTAACATTTATTGTTATAATAAAAATTTTAAATTTTTCAGAAATTTCGGGTTCTGACATGTGGTATCAGAGCATGGTTCAGACACTAGGCTTGGATGTGACTCCACTAACTTCCGCAAAACAGTGACCATAAAAGAAAAAATTTAATTATATAAAGTACTAACTTATATTTTGGTTTCATGAACAGAACAGAAAATTTCCTTTTTCTGAATTTTTCAAACAGGTATGGAAAAACTGGGAAAATACGCTGAGGAGGAATCTCCAAACACTGTGACAAGACAGATGTCAAGAGAACCTGAGACAGAAGAAGTAATTGCTCACACCACTGAGCTGATGCAGACCATAAGAGGATTAAAGACAGAGATGGAAACAGTCAAGAAGGATAATGAAAGGATTCTAAAGACTCAGGAGCAGTTGAATCAGCTATTGATAGAAAAATTTCAGACAGAAGGAAGGAGCAAACGAGCTGACTCAGAAGAAGTTAGTCATCAAAGAGGGTCAAAAAGGACAAAACCGGCTAAGTCCGACAGCAGTTCCTCATCTGAAGAAAGAAAGGGACAACCCAGTTATCACACTAGCAGTAACAGCAGTGAAGCTGAGCTGCACAACCGAAGGAAAAAGTACAGGCCTTATGAAGAGATTTCCGGGGAGTTTAAGAAGATAAAACCCCCAACTTTCAATGGAGAATCTGAAACTGGAGAAGAGGCGGAGTCTTGGTTATCCGGGATGAGAAAATATTTTCAGATCTATAACTACTCAAATCAGCTGAAGGCACGAATGGCCATCTACAACCTCTCGGGAAAGGCGGACATATGGTGGCAAGATCTGAAAAGGGTCAAGGGGATTAAAGAGAGAGAAGTTAATTGGAGTACTTTTAAAAGATACTTCAAGAAGAAATTTCTGTCTGAACAGTATTATGAGGAAAGGGCCAAGGAATTTTATGAACTAAAGATCGGATCTATGACGATGAAGGACTTAAACAGTAAATTCTTAAGTCTGTTGCGGTATGTACCGTATTTTGTTGAGGAGAAACCAAAAATACAGCGGTTTCTTAGTTGTCTGCCCTATCATATTAAGGACAGAATTGAATATGACAACCCCAAAACACTGGAAGAAGCTATGCGCAAAGCTAATTTCTGTTATGAACAGAATAAAAAGAAAGAGGGAATAGCCAGCTGGAAAGCCAAAAAGAACAGCAATCTGATCGAGTACAAGAAAAAGGAGTTTGTCCCCCATAAAAGTTTCAAGAATGGCAAAAACGGGAACCACTTTAATAGTAAAAGTTTCCAGGGAAACAAAAATGGAGCTGTCAGCCATTCGAATAATTACAAAAGCAGCAAGGAGGCTCCTAATAACCATGGAAACTACACCAAAAATTTTGAGCGAAAAGAACCTGTCAAGTGCTGGGAGTGTAATGGGCCACATTATGCTTCAGTCTGCCCAAACAGAAAGAAACAAATCAGCAATATTCATACTGTTCAAGATGAAATGACAGTTGGAGATTTTGCAGGAACTATGCCCCGAATCAATGCAGCGTTGGAAAACCGCCAGGCTGACTATCAAACTTCCATGGTGGAAGTAGGAGGTATGATTAACAAAACCCCTGTTACTATTTTAATAGATCCAGGTGCTAGTCTTAGTTATATTTCACCTCAGCTGGTAGAAAAATGTAATTTGACTGTTGAAAGATTTGATAATTCTTGGTCTGTACAACTAGCTACTGGGGCAAAGAGGAAAGTAAACTGTTATGTAAAAGAATGCATCTTAAACATGAATGATTTTAGAACTACAGTTAAACTAAACATCTTACCACTTGGCTCTTATGACATACTTATCGGAATGGACTGGTTGGAACAACATAGGGTCGTTTTAAATTGTTTTGACAAAACTTTTAGATGTGTGGACAGTAGTGGACAGCCTGTAACTGTCAGGGGTATCCCTAGGAAAACAATAGTTAGGCAAATTTCTGCCTTACAACTTAAAAGGGCAGTCAGAAAAGGGTGCAAGACCTATGCTGTAACTATTACAGATGAGACAGATAAGTCTGAAAGCAACCAGAAAGTAGTAGAGAACATCCCTGTAGTCAATGAATTTATTGACGTTTTTCCTGAAGAAATCCCAGAATTACCTCCCAAGAGGGAGCTAGACTTTACAATTGAGCTAGTACCAGGTGCTGTTCCCAGTTCAAAAGCCCCGTATCGTATGAATATCTTGGAGCTTAACGAGTTGAAAACTCAGTTAAAGGAGTTAATAGACAAGAATTATATTCGACCCAGTGTATCCCCTTGGGGAGCACCAGTGATTTTCGTTAAAAAGAAGGACTGAACTATGCGACTTTGCATAGATTATCGTCAACTAAACAAGATGACGATTAAAAACAGGTATCCGTTACCTCGTATAGATGATCTGTTTGATCAGCTACGTGGAGCTACGGTATTCTCTAAGATCGATCTGAGATCGGGTTATCATCAGGTGAGAATTAAAGAGGAAGACATTTTCAAAACAGCTTTTAGAACAAGATACGGACATTACGAATTTGTCGTAATGCCATTTGGGCTTACTAATGCCCCAGCTGTTTTTATGTGCTTAATGAACAACATAATGCATAAGTACTTAGATAAATTTGTTGTCGTATTCATCGACGACATTTTAGTCTATTCTAAGAGTGAGGAGGAGCATAAAGAACACTTACGTATAGTATTACAAGAACTGAGAGAACAACAGCTCTTTGCGAAATTCAGTAAGTGTGACTTCTTCAAAGACGAAATTCAGTACTTAGGACATGTAGTCACTAAGGAAGGGATTTCAGTGGATCCCGAAAAGATTCGGGCGATTGAAGAATGGCCAGTACCTAAAGATGTGACGGACGTTAGATCTTTCATGGGGATTACCGGTTACTACCGGAGGTTTCTGGAAGGCTTTTCAAAAATAGCCAACCCAATCACTTCTTTGCAGAAGAAAGGCAAGAAGTTTGATTGGAGTGCGAAGTGTGAAGAAAGCTTCAAGAATCTTAAGACCTTATTGACAACTGCACCTATTCTTAGAATAGCAGACCCAAACAAAGATTTCGTAGTTTGCACCGACGCTTGTAACGATGGTTTAGGCGGAGTGCTGACTCAAGAGGGACATGTCATTGCTTACGAATCTAGAAAGCTGAAAATCCATGAAAAGAATTATGCCACCTATGACCTAGAATTAGCTGCTGTAATTCATGCTTTAAAGATGTGGCGACACCATCTAATAGGCAGAAAATTCACTTTACTAACGGATAATAAAGGTCTGAAATACCTTTTAGATCAGCCTAATTTAAATGCAAGACAAGCCAGGTGGTTGGCATTCCTAAGTGAATACGATTTTGAAATCCAACACATAAAAGGGAAGGAAAATAAGGTGGCTGATGCCTTGAGCAGAAATGCAAAGCTAAATTTTATATCAGCTAGCAGCACTTACACCTCTGACTTAAATGAACAGTTGGCTGAAGGGATAAAATTAGACGAAAATTATCAGCATTTACAAACTGCAGCCAAAGAACAACCCACAGAAAACTTGATAAAAGGGTATAGTTTAAATGAAAACGGATTTTTATTGTTTAAAGACAGGCTGTATATTCCTAATGCACCTAAAGTTAAACTGTTAATTCTAGACGAAATTCATAAAACCCCTTACTCCGGGCATCCAGGCTATCAAAAGACCGTCACCATGTTAAGAAAAGAATACTTTTGGCCTAACATGAAATCTGAAACAGCTGAGTATTTAGCTAGGTGTTTGGACTGCCAACAAGTAAAAACAGAACACCAACATCCAACTGGATTGCTGCAACCTTTACCTATTCCTAGCTGGAAATGGGAAATAATCAGCCTGGATTTCATTACGGGTTTATCCAAAAATCAACATCAGAATGATTCAATTATGGTAGTGGTAGACAAATTAAGTAAATCAGCACACTTTATTCCTGTTAAAACCACATAGAAGGCTGCAAACATAGCAGATATCTTTTTAAAACAGATTTTTCGGTTACACGGTATTCCAAAAGTTATTATATCAGACAGGGATCCTAAATTCACAGGAAATTTTTGGAGATCCTTGTTCAAAGGATTAAACACCACTTTGAATTTCAGCACCTCTTTCCATCCTCAGACGGACGGACAAACTGAAAGAGTTAATCAGGTATTAGAAGATCTGTTAAGAATGTATGTTAAAGATCAACCAGGTAAGTGGGAGGATTATTTACACTTAGCCGAATTTGCATACAATAACAACTATCAATCATCAGCTAAGTTTAGTCCTTTTGAGATTTTGTATGGACGAAAATGCAACACTCCTATCTCTTGGAGTAATCCAGTAGATAGATTAGTGTTAGGACCTGATTTATTGAAAGAAATGGAACAGATTGTGAAACAAGTGCAGGAGAACTTGAAGATTGCCCAGGATCGACAAAAGAGTCAAGCAGATTTGAAAAGAACTCCTAAAGAGTTCCAGGTAGGTGAACATGTGTTCATCAAGGTAAGGCCAAAGAAGAGCTCCCTAAGATTAGGAAGTTGTGCAAAATTAGCGCCACGTTACTGTGGTCCATTTGAAATTTTATCTAGAATCGGTCAAGTTGCTTATCAGTTAGCATTACCACCAAATTTAAAAGTACACAATGTTTTTCATATCTCTGTTTTGAAAAAGTATGTTCATGATGCTACTCATGTTATTGATTGGAACATTGTACAGGTAGAACCAGAAGGGGAAGTTCTGGTGGAACCGGATTGTATCCTCGGGAGGAGGGAAATTACTCTACGGAACCGCATAATTGGACAAGTGAAGGTGCAATGGAAGCACCTTAGTCCTGAAGAAGCTACCTGGGAGCTGGAAAGTAAGATGCGGGAAGCATATCCCCATCTATTCCAGCAGGTGGCTGAAGAAGAAGAATAAGTAACATCGAGGACGATGTTACATTTTAAGGGGGTGTGTATGTCACATACCCCAATTTTATTAAAATAATGTAATTATTTTATTAATATTCCTGAGACATTATGTTAAATTTAATGCTAAGTAGGAATGGATCACTCAGCAGAGTCTCCAGAAATGGAATGTAAATTCTGAATAATTATTATTAATAAATAAATTATGGAGACAACAGCATGGGAGAGCTGTTAAAAGAGGTTACTGGTCTAACTGGTGGATGGAATTAGGTGGAAGGACAAAAGACAAGTGGCAGCATCCTCAAACACTTCCTGAGTTGCAGGTGGCAACTTCCCTATATTTTGGGGTCATGATTCCCCAAGAAAGTGGAATCTGAGCAGGTGGCTCATTAATGACAGTTAACCCAACTAAGACCTAGGCAATCTTTTAAATACTACTCAATGAACTGAGCTGGGGGTTCAGCATTTGTTCTAGAGGGAGAATACATTCAGGTGAATGTTATTCAGGAGTCCCATTGAGGAAGTGGGAAAACAGTAAGGAAGTGTTTTGAGTCAGGAAGTTGCAGTAACTTGGTTCCAGTATAGCTGCTTTGGCTGAGGGAATTGTTGGCTGTACCTAGTTCCAGCCAGTTAGACCAGAGCAAGCTCGGGGGTCCTGAGAAGTGCTGTCTGGGCACTCTCCAGGAATTGGTAGGGAGGAACAGCCTCCCATTGTTGTTATTGTCTACCATAGATACAGGTTCTGCCACTCTTCCTGCTGTTTGTATAATTAATTTAAATGTAGAATGGACTATTTCAACTGTGTTTTGAACTGTATTTATTTTCAGTAGATCAGTCTTTCTGTATTGTCTTTTGGTAGAAATTTGCAGAACTCATATGTCTTGTAATTTTTCCTATTTTCACTTAAATAGAGTAATTATTCTATGCAGAATATATTGTTACTATTACAGTAATCAAATATTAGGGTGATTTAGTCTAGAATTTCTAATAATAGTTAAATAATAGACATAGAATATTAAACAGTAGTTATTTCAGAAAATACACTCATTAAAACAATCATAAGAACAGACACACAGATAAATCTTAGAATTACTGTGAAATAATTCCAAATAGAGAAATGTACAGGAATAATTTCTATTAGAGAAATATACCAGTTTATATCTGCTTCCTATTTCTGTCAACTATAGATACAGGTTATTCTCTGTATCGAGCTAAAGGAGAACAAAATTTATATCATTATATTTATCTATACTCAGAACATATTTGACTGTTATCGATTATCCAAAAGAGGTGTTTGCATTAATGTTTCATTGTTTAAAAACTTTCCATACAATCTTATTCCATAAAAATCGTAGTCAAATACAAGTACATAAACAGTAAATTGTTTTCGTCTTTTAAACCTAATATTATAATATTATAGCCATGTTGTCACAATAGAGTTGACAGAGTTGTTTTAAAAACAAGACAAACTTATTGACTGGCTCGAAGCCGAGTCTTACTACTTAGAGACTTCATTGTTTCTATAACCAAATCATAAGCATAGATTAATGTTCATTATCGAGCTTGTATTACATGTAATACACAGCACAGACGTAGGTTAGCTTATCAATAGTCAAACATCTTAACACGCAGAGAAGCTATCAACGAGCTTAGCCATTGTTGGCTGTTATAAACCCTCGTAGTTATTTACTGTAATAATATTTATTTCATTATAAATATTTCTCCTTGAGAGTAGAGTACAAACCTAACACGGCCGTAGCCAGACCACATTAAATTCGACAGACTGAAAACAAAAGAAAGGAAATGCTTTTATAACAGTTTGAACCTACAGGAAATCTCATACATAGTCCAGGTATACATTGTATCCACAGTTACAATTAATATTTAAACCAAAAACCAAAATTTCACAACACGTTTCCAGTCACCACCGAACTCAACCACTTTCATATGTATTTATTAATCAGAAAGAGAATTCCCAGTTCGCTAGGGTTAACAATACTTTTTCATCTATTACTGTAAGGAATAGCAAACCCCACTATTATCATTAATACCCAAAAACCACATAAAACGCAGATAAACTCATTTATTAATATCCCTACAATCGAGTTATCATCCTCTGCAAGTATCGGAGAAAATTCAAAGCAATCCTTATATGTTAAACACTTTACTCATTTAACAAAACGCAGAACGATACACGGCCACATGACAGGCTCAACAAAGTTACGGTATCTATTAGCTTATACAGCGTGGATAAAACCCTGCCTATTGAAAATACAATAACAATAACAACTCCGGGGTCTCATAACAGACTGAGCCGTAGTTTGTTCTTTGTAGACATGCCGAGGTAACAACCCTATCAACCATAAGCAAACAGTTTCATATACGCGACAGTATCCATAACACCCAAAACGATAACAACCCCATTACACAGGAGGTCCCTTCCAGACATAACCCTAGCACAACAAAACCAACAAAGGGAGAGACAGTCGTGGATAACCAGGCTTACCCGGAGGATCCAGCGCTGGAGATGAAATCCTGTGCACCTTCAGGAACAGCATTACCTGCACATTATCGAGTGCCGAGAGTTGTTAATACTAATATAAATCTAAACAATCATTTGCAAAACTGAAAACTGTGAAACATTGATATTATCTTACCTGAGCCAATGGAGGAAGCAAACCGTGGACAACCTGGTAGCCACAAGCTGAGCTGGTAGCGAAACCCCATTACATTCGTCAGTTGGATGAGCAAGGGAAACTTCCAGTACTTCTCTATTGACAGCCGCGACAGGCAACATGTTATACAAAACCCTTAAGCTGGGAATGGACCAGTCGGGGAGCACATTTCAAAACCCAATACACAGTCACCTCATGGATAAAAACAACAAAGAAACCCTGCCTCAAACTCACACCAGCGACTGTGGAAGGCTGTAAGTAGCAGGTGACTCAAAATTGGCGATGACAACGAGACCAAGATACAATTGAAACAGTAGCAGACGCCAATTCCGAGCTCAAGACTTCTATTCTACCAGAAGAATGAAACAACGTGACCAGAATCTGAGCAAATAGCATGTTACAGTGCCAAACTGACGAGTTCGGACATGGAGGGTTTCTCCCTTACAACCTGAGCCCGAAGGCACAAATAATGACCAGGTAGGGTTTCATTACTGACTTATATATCATCCAACGCAAGGAGGAGAGTCAACCACGTAGCCATTAAATATATCAACTTCACATGGGTCGAATTGCTATAGTTCAATTGCAGCTCGATTAATTGTTCATCAATTTCAAATCATATGCATGGATATAAGTCTTGTTCAACGCATGGAAAAACAATATGATTGATACACAATCATTGTATTGTATATAAATCGAAACCAAGCCATCGATAATGTCAAGGGCATATTATAATTACCTACAATCATTTGAAAATGATGTAGTCAATTTTCTAATGAGAACACCACATCATTTAAAACATTGAAATATTACCATGACCATATAATGGATACACCATGGTTATATAAGTCCTATTATCATTATCACCCCGATACTATTGTTAAACAATCAACAATGAGAATAACAATCTCTATTATTATGATGTTTAAATATAAACTCATCTACAGGTCCATACCATGAATGTAGTTTAAAACAAGGCACAGTTCGATAACATAAGTTAAACAATAGTAGACATTGGACTTTGAAATGTAGATGACTATAATGGAACATCGCTAGAGGCGTCACTTTTCCAACTCATACTAATAACCAGTAATTACAGCTAATAGTTGACAGTAGGTTACATTATGCTAATGTCACGTTATGCATACGATGAACATAATACAAACAATTGTTCCAGTGATAGTTTACAGCATTAACATAGAGTCATGTTCATAACGCAATGGATATGACGGAAACATTGTAATTCATCGCAAAAACCTGATGATACTATCCAGGATAAGAGATATCATGTCGAGACAGACTATCAATCTTATTTCAAGCGTAATTTTCATGAAAAGAACTTTACTGTCTTACACGACAATCAGCAATAGTAAATAGATCTTCTTTAAGTTTTTACAGTGCAGGGAAAGGAGCTTGATGCTTACAAAGATTAAAGTACAGTGATCCATACTTCACCGGTGTACCTGCGAACAAAAGACAAATTATGCATTAGCTCGTAAGCTAAGTAAGCCAGTCAGCTATGGCTAGCTCTCCCTTTGAAGATTGAAAGAAAACAGTCAACATTTAAAATCAGAAAAATCACATTTGTATTAAAACAGAACCTTTTAAAACAAGATTATGTTTAGTTACTGAAATTAAACAGGACCAGGAATGCAATTAATTAACATTTATTGTTATAATAAAAATTTTAAATTTTTCAGAAATTTCGGGTTCTGACAGGATCAACTTGATGTAGACATGACGCCTAAGTTGAATAAGCACTCTCTAAACAGCTTATCCATTTGTGAGGCATTACCATTCCCTTTGTTATTTTGTCCAGCACAGAGTGTAGCTTCCCCTCTTCCTGTCTAAAGTGTCATTTAGTTGAGTTGGTTAAGTCATCCCTTTTACTTAGCCTTGTCCTTAGCCCTCACCCTTTGCTAGCAGTTAGGCCATGTCCATTGGATGAGCATGTCTTTAAATCTTTTGTGCAAGTAAACTATAAACAACATTGAAATATATATGTATTAACTTCCACTAAATGATATTTATACTTTAAGTTAAGTTGTGAATATTATTAAAGGAACATGTCTTAGTCTTTTTTTATAATATAGTCTTTGGTTGTATTTTGACCCAGTCAAAGATAGTTTGACCATGGTTATTCTTGGGATCCATGATGAGATGAACCACTTGTGCTTATGGATGTTGATCTATGGTCCCACATACACCTATCGATGATTCCATATGTCGGACATATGCTTCAGATGATGATTGATGCAGTTGGTCAATTTTATTATTATTTCCAGATCATCATATTTTACATTGTCCTGGTATGGTGGACCCTATAGATGACCCCATAGGTTATCATGAGGTGTATGAGTACTCATCTCTAGTGGATTTGAGTCTTTTGGATCCGTTGAGACACTTATATTTCAATTTCGGGCACTTTTGGGCATGGTAGTTACAGTTATCCACCTGTTGACCAATTTGGGCATGTTGATCCAGCTTGTCCAGCAGGACCATTGGAGGCAAGTCGTTTCCTAGGGAGCTACAGAGGAAGGGGGTGGTCCAGCCACTTGTTTTCACCATTATATCCCCCTTTCAGACATGATGGCACCTTCAGTTTGATAGTGCTGGCACCCTAGACGCAGTTTTTGGCACTTTTAGGGTTTTCAAGAGGATTAAAAAATGGAATAAAAAGGTCACTCAGGAATTCGATTTGGGAAATTGAGGCAAGGTTTTGGCACTTGGTATTCTTTGAGGTCATCCATGGTGAACCCCCCTTCTTCCAGATCAATTTGCACCAGTTAGTGGGGTCAACAGTGGCTACAGGAGGTCTTTTACTGCATGTCCCTCTCAGATTATGGAGACAGGATTTGATCATTTGTGTTACTTGAACATGTCATAGACTTATATTTTATATTATTGTGCCATGGGGACATGCTAGTGAAGGATATTAATGCCTCCTAGCCCCACCATGTGCTTTTAGTGACTTGTTCATGTCTTATGTTGTGGCTCCATGTTATCTAGCCACCCCCTATGTGTGGTGTCACCCTCCTTAGAGACATTTATGTATGGCATCACCCTCCTTTTGAGTGATCCATGTGTTATATTGTATTGGCTCATCTTAGCCATTGATTATTACATTTTATCTTTTGATCTCAACGAATCATTTCCAAAGAGGTTAGGGTTTTGGTCTTTCCTCTCCTATTTAAGGAACAAACCCCCTCATCGTAAAAACTATCTAGAGATTTTTGGCTCTTGGCTATTGGAATAAAATTCTATCTTTTGGAGTAATGCTTGGATCTTGGAGTGGATGTTGGTTGTTATGATTGTAAATTCTTTTTTCCATTGCACTGGAGGATATCTTGTAGCTATCTTGCATCTCTTACCATACTTTTGATCTACAGGTGGAGAAGACGTCTTGGGAGGAATGTGTATTGGTGGGGAGGCTTGCCCTACAATTTCTTTCCAAATCGTGGATCAAACGGGGAGTGGTTTTGTCTTTGTACCAATCATTCTTTGCTTATCTATTTCTTGCTTGTATCTACCCTCATCTTGTTAGACTGATTGATGCTTTGTCTCCTTGGTTTTGACAGGTTACAGGGTCACATGTGTGAGCTCGGACAAGAGGTTTTGGCAAGAGGGCTTCAAAATCTTCCATTTGATCTTTGGCAAAGTAATCCTCATCTCAACTAGCATTCATCTCTTCATCCAGGTATGCTCTAAAGGCTTGTCTTTTTCTCCTTGGCTTATCCATGGTTTCTAGATCATAAAACCCTTAAAAATCAAAACCCTCATTTTACATTTTTTTAGATCTACTTGGATCTAGCATGCTTTTGGGGATAAGATTTAAGACCCGCCTCTATAGCATCCACAGCAAATCGGATCTATAGTTTGATGGTGATTGGTCTCCATTTGACCCATTTCCTAAGGCACATTAGCCTCTCCAAGGGAAGTCGTATTCCTTGAGGAGGCTAGTTGGGCTAGTTCCTAAACTAGCATTCATCTCTTCATCCAGGTATGCTCTAAAGGCTTTTCTTTTTCTCCTTGGCTTATCCATGGTTTCTAGATCATAAAACCCTTAAAAATCAAAACCCTCATTTTACATTTTTTTAGATCTACTTGGATATAGCATGCTTTTGGGGATAAGATTTAAGACCCACCTCTATAGCATCCACAGCAAATTGGATCTATAGTTTGATGGTGATTGGTCTCCATTTGACCCATTTCCTAAGGCACATTAGCCTCTCCAAGGGAAGTCGTATTCCTTGAGGAGGCTAGTTGGGCTAGTTCCTAAACTAGCATTCATCTCTTCATCCAGGTATGCTCTAAAGGCTTTTCTTTTTCTCCTTGGCTTATCCATGGTTTCTAGATCATAAAACCCTTAAAAATCAAAACCCTCATTTTACATTTTTTTAGATCTACTTGGATCTAGCATGCTTTTGGGGATAAGATTTAAGACCCCCCTCTATAGCATCCACAGCAAATCGGATCTATAGTTTGATGGTGATTGGTCTCCATTTGACCCATTTCCTAAGGCACATTAGCCTCTCCAAGGGAAGTCGTATTCCTTGAGGAGGCTAGTTGGGCTAGTTCCTAAAAGTGGGTAGGTGATATTTTTGTTGCATTGAATAGATAAACCTTGAAAACCTACCCCTAGCGCTTCACTTTTGTGATTTCTACCTTGTGGGCCCCATTCCTCATTTTGAGGGTTGTGCCCCACTTGGGTCACTTAGTGATGCATTAGATCTAGTGAGATCTAACCATGGCATGCCCTTGATCTTGAAAACTCACCTTGCCTTGTACCTTGACTATCCCGATCTTCATTTTGGTGGACATCCGACTCCGTTAGCCCCTCCATCCAAGGCATTAGTTATCCTTGGGTCAATTCGCACTCCTTGGGTAGGTGGCTTTTTGCTAGATCCCACACTTGGGTATTGCTAATTCTTGGCCAATCCATAGATCCATGCCATAGCATACCCCTAGTACCATTCTTTTCCAACTTTGACCTTGTGGACCCAACTTGGACCAATTTTCCACTTTTTAAGGAGTGGGTCCCACTTGGCTAATTTTCATGGCACTAAGTCATCTTTACATCTATTAATTGAATCTCATAGGTGGCCCTTGTCTTTCATTGGTTGAACCAGTTGTCACTCTTTAAGCCTCTTCAACCACACCATAACTCTTGGGTCCACTTAACCTTCCTAAATCTAACTCACCATTGATCTCCTTCTTTCATTTTACACATTTCCCTAGGAGTCTTTGGGTTAGCTAATATTCATTGATTGGCTAGGGTCTCCCCCTTGATCTTGCTTAGGATTGATCTAAAGTTAAGAGTGCCTCGGTTATCGTGACACCGAGCTTGCATTGGGAACCGTGGCATCTCTTGGGTCACCTCTTTAGTTGTCCATCGCCTCTACCTTTATGGACAACTACAAGTTGTGTGATAACGAGGCCTTTAGCACATGCCCACAATGGCCCTTTTACATGCCTGCAAGGGCTCTCTTCATATGCCCGCAGGCTGCTCCAGGAGATGCCCGCAAGGGATTTCTTCATATGCTCGCAGGTTGCTCCAAGAGATGCTCGCAAGGGATTTTAGCAAATGTCCGCGGGTTGTCCTTCAAATGCCCGCATGCTGTCCTTTAAATGCCTACAAGGGCTATTTTGGATTCCCGCAATTTGTCCTTCAAATGCCATGTCATCAACCTTTATCACTTCTTTGTCATTACCTTTCCACATCATCAAGTCTTTGTCCTTTGCCATGTCATTTACCTTTCCACATCATCAAGTCTTTGTCCTTTTCCAGTCATCAATGCTTGCTTTCCATGTCATCAACCTTTGTCATGCTTGCTTTGTCATTAATGTGTTGTCATGAATGACAACCTTGCTCATCAATCTCCTCCTTTGTCATAGATGGAAACCTACTCAAAATTTCTCTCCACCTTTGACATTAATTACAAAGGGCCAATCACCTATCCATCAAAGACTTCACAATGCCCAAAAAAAAATTGTATCCTTGAATACTTCTTGAGATCATCCCGAAATGTTTGCTCTCTCTTACGTATAGACTTCTTGGTCTTCATATATCTGCTCCCCCTTACTTCTAGCCCTTCACCTTGGCTCTTTATCATCCAGCTCAGTATTTTGACAAGTGGATTTCTCTTCCTAGAATGCTTGGATGCTCCCCCTTTCAAGCATCACTCTTACTATGTCTACCACAAATCATTGATTGTCACAGTGTTATTAACTTTTAAATTCTACAAATAACTCAGATTGTCATTACCAAGCTGTCACATCCAACTATGAATGTCAACACTAGTACAAAATGAGAGATAAGTGACTAGGTGACTAAAAAAGTTAGTCACCAAAGTTTTTTCAAGGGATAAATGACCAAAATTGAGAAATTTTAAGTGATCCAACTAAAAACGACTAATATAAATGACTAATTTAGTCATCGGGATAAAATATATGACTAGATAACAAGTGACTAAAATAAAAATGACTAAGGCAAATGACTAATTTAGCCATAGGAATACAAATATGACTAGCTAATAATGACTAAGAATATGAATTAGTTTTTTATGTTAGTCATTTTTAATTGTGTCACCCAAGCAATGAAAATTTGCAGTTTTGAGAATGAATTTGTACAATTTACTAAATTTTAACACTGCGAATGGATTTAGAGACTTCCTAACTCAATCCATCTGTAGTGTTAAAATTTAGTAAATTGTAATGTTGTAGATGGATTCATGAGAGACCCCCTGTGTCTCTAATTTCATAAATTTTAACGTGACAGATGGATATAGAGACCACTTTAATATCCTAACGTTATGTAACATTAACAAAAATATAAAAAAATAATTAAAAAAAATTCATGTTGGTTCATAAAACAAAAAATTAAAACAAACATAAACCCATATTAAACCCATATCTATATATTAGGGATCAAATTTATTGAGGTGTAATTTTTTTTCTTGAGGTGTAAAAACTTTAAGATAAAAAAAATAATAATAAATAAAAAAAATAAAAATAAAAATTACACCTTAAGAAATTGGATCCCTCTTTTCTTGATAGACCTATATTGTAATAATCATAATAGAAACAAATATAACATGCTCCTACCACTTTTTATGTGTCCATATGATTTGATCTTGCATACCCTAACATCTCAAAGAGGGACATCGAGATGAAGATAGAGCAAGGAAAAAATGTCATAGTTACTACCCGATTTGCACTTAGAGTGGGCAGTGGATTAGGTCATAAGAAGGAGCACCTCGTCGCCATTCACTTTGGCCATGACTGCGAAGAAACATGTATGCAGGTAGGTACTCTTTTTATAAAAAATATATCACCCGCACAAGAATTCAAGCCTATGTCTTGTGTTGTAATTAATTATAAGTCTTGGAATAAGTTTTTAATGCAGATGGATGAAGTGTTGTCATATGTTGCAAAAACCATCAAGAATTTTGTAGTGATATATATGGTGGACATAACAAAGGTTCCTGGTTTGAATTCCATGTGCGAGCGATATGATCCCTCTACTGTCATGTTTTTCTTCAGCAATAAGCATATAATGTTAAGCTTAGGTATGGGGAACAACAATAAGATCAACTGGGCTATGAAGGAGAAACATGGGTTCATTGATATTATTGAGATTGTGTATAGAGGAGCCAGGAAGGGCAGAGGTTTGTTCATCGCCCCCAAGGATTATTCCACCAAATATCAATATTAGGTATATACCAACAATTGTATTCTATTTCATACATCGAACTAGGTTTTCTATAAATTTATGGATGGATGGATGCATTAAACTTTAGATTTAGACAAATCGGATTGGGTTTCTTTGGGCCTGAACCTCACCGAATAAAAAATAAAACCTATACCTAAATGGATATGATGTCTTGGGTACATTAAAAATTGTTAAAATATTCTGGTTATTTGTGTTTGGGCCTATGAAATGCTTCTTTACTAGAGTAGTATCTGATGCAAAGCATACTATTTTATGTTGGAATGGTTTATTATGTTGATAATCTAGTTATGCATTAGGTCATTGAATTCTGAGAAATTCTAGTAAAATTCCTATGGCATATTGCTACTATCGTGTTTCATAGGTAAAGAGATAGGCCATGGTTTATGGGTGATGGAAAATTTATTTCTTTGTTATTGTTCACATTTTATGATTCATTCTTGTGTAAGTTCAATGTAAAATCTTGGAAAACTTTAGTCCAAAATTGGAATGACACTTTTTCAGTCGAGCAAGAATTATCCACCCCTAAGAAATTATGTCTGCGAGGTTGGGCAAGTTAGAACCACCTAGTAAATTACATGATTCCAACATGCATGACTTGTCACTACATATTTCTATAAATTATATGGTTCCAACCTTCCCAACCTATTACTTCAAGATTATGGGTAGGATTTCTGAGGTGGATAATTTTTCCTTTCTGTAGTGTGGATGATATCAACCTTTTTCCAAGCAGATTCAATGAGTTGTTGATTCCTATTCAAATGCAACTTTCTTAGATGGTCAATCAATGTGCAAGCAAAAATACCAAGAGCCGTGTTTCAAAACTAGAAAGAGTCTTGACAGATGATTGATAGACTCTTCTTTTCATCACACTTATATCAAATTTCCTTCCCATAAACCCATGCATATCTAGATCCATTAGCAGAATGCCATTAGGAGTGTAATTTCTCTTCAATGGATAATTTGAATCTCCCATTCAACATAGGATTAACTCTCTATATCAAGTTGACCTGAAGTTCTTATTGTTAGTGGATTTTGATTATTCATCTACGGTGCAACATTAAATCTAACACCTTTTGAATTCAAGATTGTCCCAAAAGCACTTTATATGCATTATAGAAGCATCTTCTAAATCCATGACTTCATAATCCAGAAATATTATTCGTTAATCCGTGATTTACAACCATTCAAATAAGGGATTTATTTGAATTTTATGTCTTGCCAAACATCTCCAAAAATAAAATGCTTTTTCCCTCTCAAATCCACTATGTTGCAGTTTTATCTCCTGTACAATATATATGTTCCCTGTGACTATGTTCCTTCTTTGAGTTCCATGCAATTTAAAAGAAAATGTTCTTTGCTAAGTCACATGACACAAGGAAATGGAAATAGGAGTATACAACACGAGATATGTCAACCGCAGAAACAAGACACAAGGATCCATTTTTTTATAAACTACAACATTGATAAAACAATTGAAATCCTTATAAATATCAATTTTACCCTTCACCTGCACAATGAGAGATCGTGTGAGCTCTTTCCCTACGGTTGAAAGTGAGAAAACACAATGAAAAAGGGCTATTTATTGTGGAATACGTCTAAGGTATGTGTCCATCATGTGTTTGACATGTGTCTTATTCTATGACATGTACCAAACACATGTTGGACACTTGTCCTAGTGTGTCCAAGTTAGATATGTAGGATACAGACACAGACCCCCAGTAGGACATGTCCTATTTCCTAGGTGGACTGTGATCATGATCACCATAGCTCCGTTACATGCAATTATACTAAAGACATCACGCCTGCTTAATCTCCATGAAAAAAAAACAAAGTTTTCCATGCTTTAATCATGCAAAGATCTTTTTAGATGAGTAGTTGAAAAACAAAAATAAGAATATTCTTAAGAAAACATCATCCACAAGCTTGTCTTTCTATTGTTTGATGGTCTCTCACCTTGCAATAATAATGAACGCCCTTACTTGCAATGTGACCGACATAAGTATATTGCAATCACAAGAAAATAAAGATATTTAACTTGCTAAAGTCTGTTGATTCCTCTGTTGGAGACAAGTTTTTTGATCAATGCATAAATAGAAAAAGTAAGATAGGATATGATTCTATGAATGTGATTGGTAGTAATTCTGAATTTTATTCCTTAGAAAAATAATAACATAATGGATGTTATTATATTTTGGATAAACCACAAATTTTTTTGGTGAGGGACTATCCATCATCAAGGGAAAGTAGGAGGTTTATTGTTCACAACAATGTGACTTATTTAGGCTAGTTTGATTTTATCTTTTTATGCTCGTCTTGGGCTACTTTCAAAAATGAATTAGTTAAAATTTGCTAAGCTCACAAAGAAAGTGTTGGCTCTATATTATGATAGATTGATTTGTTACTCAATTTACATGTGACTATTCAATGGATTATGTGTGAACTTTCTATTGATTTTCCCTCATTCTGTTTGAACATTTTGTGCAAAAAAATTCTAAGAATTTGTACCTAACAAGATCCGTGAAAAATTAACTACTAACATACACTCAAAAGAGCTTATAGATGAGAATGAAAAACCATGGTAGCATTTGTTTTCACTTGGTCCATTACATTAAAAGATTATCCTTGAGGACTAATCCAAAATCATTGTGTCTTTCCATTTATGGAAATCAATTCATATTTTGAGCACATAAGTGAGGAAAACCCTAAGGTTGAAGTATGTAAGAGCTAAATTTTGTTGAATGAACATAACTGGAATGCAAATCCCAAGTGTCTTATTGGTTCACAAACATTCAAAGGATGACCTATGTAAACCTTGAAGTTTGTTGACCTTGGACAATTAATGTACCATGTCATAAAGCGTAGAACCACCTAGCATTAAGTTGAAAAGGAAAATTTGAAAGACATTGCTGCATCCTGTGCCTTCCATAGAGACCATTGTAGTTCTGAACCATCATTTTGAGGTTCTACAAAATAATGGAAGCTATCTAGTTCATAGTTCAATGTCAAATGTGATCACCTATGGAAGGTTCTTTACTAGCATAGGGAATTTCAGCTGTCATATTCTGAGTCTTCCTGATCCATAAACTTCCATGTATATTCCAATGAACAACTCATCGCAATAGATCTGAACAAGAACTACTTACTGAAATTAAAATGTTATTGCTTATATATTAATTCTTTTATCCCTACTATGGGAGTGATTGTCTTTCTTGAATGGACCCTTTTTATTATTAGTCTCCACTTATTTAATTCAACTGGATCTCCAAGGATATCCCATTACAGTGCCCAAAGCATGGCCGTCTGTTGATGGTTATAGGTTTTGGTGGTCACTCACCTAGCAGTTGGTAGTATCCCTTCTTCCACTTTTTCATCCATCATCAATTCCATCTCTAACCAGCAAGTCATCTACACATTTGATCCTTGAAACCAATGTTGTTTATTGTTTTGACAGTTACGTTGATGTGGCATCCACATGTGTGTTGATGTTGTGCCAAGTGGAAGTGATGTGACCTGTTGTGACAGGTTGACTTGTCTACTAGCCAGAATTCTTTATCAAAATCAGGTATGTTTCCTTTTCTCTTATTTTTTCCCATGAACAGGAGTTTGCCATGTGTTTTATTTTGAGTGGTTGTAGTTTGATAGTGTCAGATGCATGACGGAGAGAAGAATTTTCGAGTGCTTATCCCCTCCCTCCCAGAGCCTCTATGCATGCTAAATCTTGCATACTTCGATCTTGCAGGATATGGAGGTTGGAGTCCCACCTCCCATGTTACCACTCCAATGCAGAGGTATTATCATATGAGATGCAAGGGTGTGGATCCTCTTCAATATATCCCACCCTCAGCAAAAGACCTCTGCATGGGGAGACGTCCATAATAAATACTTGAGCCAATAATACAATAAGCCTTGAAAACTTGCACAATTTCAAATTTTTGCCTTTGAACCCTTTAACGTAATTATTCATTGGCATACTTTATTGAATTTATGATTATGGCTACACTTAGAAAAATTCAAACTTCATCTACGGGTTTTGTTATTGATCCATTTCAAATCATTTCTCCTTTAGGGGGTTTAAGTCCCATAAAATCTTATATGTGCTGGAGATTAAAGCACATGACCTCCACCTTTCTCTCTAAAACCTCTATTGCATCTTCCTTGAAGGATTCTTGTTATATGTTGCTTACAAGTAGTTATTTTGTCTTTACCTTTATGTGCCTTGATGAAGTATACTTGAATACCTTTGATCAAGGGATTTTTTTTTCTCTAGGAAAAGAGTGCATCGACATCCCATAGATAGGAGTTTCCACACATCACCTCACATGCATCACATGGTGTTGCAGACTCTACCTCATTAACAAAATCAACATTTACAACAAACTTGACCTTGCATTGCTTTGTGGTCCTCATTGCATTGTTATCCTTCTATCCTAAGTGTACGAGTTACTTGGTCAAAAATCACCACAGTCTAGAGACAAATATTTCTTAATAGAATTCTGGTTAAACTAAGATAACTAGATTAACAGAATATTAAAGGACTGTAATTATAGTTGAAAGTTTGTGGTACTATAGAAGTTAATATTTATTTCAAGTTTTTTTAACTTATATCCTTTTAAAGATGGAATTTGCATGTTACTACTCTTGATAGTTGAGGAAGCTATGGAATCTTTTGCAATCTTGTTTTGTGAATAATGAATATCATCTTCATAGCAAAGATACTAATAAGTGGCTTTACTTGTAAGCATAATGCTTGGCATAACCTTTTGTGAGGGGTTTTAGTTTTATTAGAGTTTGGCTATAGCTGTACCATTGCACATATTGGTATGGTACCTCTCTATGTCTGATGTGTCTCTCATTTTGACAAAAAATTAAATCTACTCGTGGATATTTATCTCAACAATTTTTGAAACCAAAAGGATTAATGACTGTTTTGTGTTTTAGGAGCTGAAGATAACATTATTTAAGTCTAGTGCTTTGATACGAAGTGTTGAATTCCTTGTATTTGCCCTTATGTTTTATCTTTAGATATGTTTGTCAAATTTTATTTCTTGATTATTTCTTTGGACATATTCTTTGTTAGTTTCAAATATACACATTCATCCATAATTTCTATAGTTTTAGTAGACTCTAAAGACATGATGTGGGAATTTCAGTTTTTTTTGTAGGGCCCTGAGATTCAAACATGTCTTTTGAAGGATGCAAAATTGATTCAGTAAAAGGAGGGTCAGGCAATGACATAATGTGATAGAGGAATTTCTCTTTGTTCTTGCGGAAGAAGCACTAGAGAGTAATAAAGCTATTGGACAAAGACCTTGGCATGATGTACTACTTAGCAGCAGTGACCATGGAGGAGTTGGACAAAGTGAACTCTACATTCAATCAGTATTCACCTTACTGGAAAACCTTGGTCAATGGGTTGATGATCTAAAATAGGGAGTGGTCCCTTTTCATTCTCTGGAGGCTATTTCCAATTGTAAAGCTGCACAGAAGAAAACTCAAGCTGAGTCACAGCTTGACGTTGATCAAATTACAGTTCAATGTAATAATGTCATAGAGCTATTAGTAGTTGTTCCTAACGTTACTCTTGCTGAGGCCTTCTTTCAATGCCAGGCTTATGCATGTTCATTACTATACTTTGAGACACATGTACGGGGTAAGTCAAGGTCATTTAATCTAGCAACGGGGGTTAGTGGAGCATTTGCATATGAGGATGTGTCTTTTCTGATGGAAATATATAGTGTTTTGGATGAACCTGATGGCCTATTTTTCCTAGTACAGTTGCATAGATCAACAAACTTAAGGAATTAAATACTCATCAGTGAGAAAGCTGGTAACTGGGCATAGGAATTAACAATTTCTGAACAAGCTCTACAGATGGAGCCTACACCTATACAAAGACATTCAAGGGTTCTGAATTGTTTACTTAATATGTGCCACTTGCAGGCCATGGTAACTCATGTAGATGGATTGATCTAAATGTTTCCACGACACGAAAAAGCCCGGTGCATGCGAGGTGTACAAGAAACTTGATGGGACAGTGGGACTTGACGGGTGAATATCTTTTTGTAGCGAATATCTTTAATTAGTTTACTTGAAGAAAAGCACACAAAACAAGCATTGGGTAAAGGTAAGATAAAGTGTCGTTGGGATGTGAACATAACCAGGTAAGTCTAAGTTGGATCTGAGAATAAAATTTTAAGTTATAACAGTTTCATCTTGCATCCCAGTGGGAAGTCTCATAGACCTAGTGACGCAGGCACAAAAAAATTTTAAGCTCTTTTGTTAACTCTAGCAAAAATCTCTGACTTCAACACAACTAGGCTAGGTTCTTAATACAAAAGAACAGTCCATTAAATTTAATGGAAACACCACATTGCCATGCAATTTGACAAACAACAACATGTTTTATATTTTTTGAATGGATTCAAAATACCATTAAATCGACTTAAACCAAAAGTTGCATTCACAAATTGTATTGATTGTTCCTTGTTGACAAAAGCATCTTACTTTACAATCGTCGTTGATGAGGTTCACATCTACAGTATGGATTAATTTGGAACCCTAAAAGAAAACAAAGCCATTTGACTTTTCCACAAGAAATCATGACCGTTCTTACCTTCATCCAATGTTTCAAAACCGACATGGAAATGTCTATTTTCTGTCTGATTTAACTATGGAAAACAATCTGTATTGTTAGTGCTCAATAGGGTTTTCTTCTCAGTGTTTTAGTCCGAGCAATTTACTATCTGACACAAAATCGAACTCCAACTTGTCATCGATTCACCTCTAAGATGAAATCCACAGATTTACATAGAGATCAATAATATGGCAACAAATAATTTTGTCTAGGAATGTAGAGATTATTTTCTCCAATGGAAAATACGACAGCTCTTGAAAGAATTGGACTTCTGGTTTTCTAGCTCCAATTACACTGAGTTCTGTTTTTCAACAATTTGAATCCCTTCTATTTTCAGGTTAGGAATCGATAGCTATGATTGTATACAATATTTGATACAGGAACAAAATAGATTATGCGGCAACCAAAATAGGAATCAATAGCTATGATTGTATAAATTCTTTTACAAAACACAAAATAAATCCCCTGTTTCTCTGATTCGAACAACAACCAATTTTCGATTACAATCACTTTATTTATAGCCTTATTCAAACCTACCAAATCCAAACAAATAGGATCTTATCTACTTAAAATAGAAATCCTTAACAACTTCAAATACAATCACTAAATTAGCTCTCAGAGATTCAAGAGTCTATTTTGGCTATAATAGCCATTATTACAAACATACAAATCATCACTAACTTAACAAACCTAGGCTTCTAGAAGTCAACAAATTAAGATTGACTGATGCCCTGCATCACCTAGCCTCCCTGGAATAAACTGAGTAAATTCTTTTACAAAACACAAAATAAATCCCTTGTTTCTCTGATTCAAACAACAACCAATTTTCGATTACAATCACTTTATTTATAGCCTTATTCAAGCCTACCAGATCCAAACAAATAGGATCTTATCTACTTAAAATAGAAATCCTTAACTTCAAATACAATCACTAAATTAGCTCTCAGAGATTCAAGAGTCTATTTTGGCTATAATAGCCATTATTACAAACATACAACTCTTCACTAACTTAACAAACCTAGGCTTCTAGAAGTCAACAAATTAAGATTGACTGATGCCCTGCATCACCTAGCCTCCCTTTTGCCTCCCACCAATATTCTCCAAAATGGCTTGATTATTTTGTATTACATGCTTTGACATTGTTCTATTACTCGTTGGAAATCATGCTGAAGGGGGTGCCTGTATTGGGATGCAAACTCAGGTGAGCAAGATTGCATATATGCTTTGGCACCACTATGATGGGAGCAAAAAGCGATGGTGTTAAGTGTGTCCTTTTCCCCTTTAAGCATAGGAAGGTTAATTGTAATACCCGAATTCCTATTTAGAAACTCCTTAATCCAACAACCATTCATGACAGGTACACCCTGGCTGCTGTGTCTTCAGATACAGTGCACAGTTTTAACCCTTCCCAAGCCCCCAAGAAGACTTGATAATGTTTAATTAATATATATTCTAAATGTTTAAACGAATTGTAATTTACCGGCAAGTCCATTCAAGCATGCCATGTACAGTTCAATGATAGGAATGCCAATAGTGTTGAGTAATCCCTTTTTGAAGGTAGTCATTAGAACAAATGTAATCAAACATGAAATATAGTAGTAGTTTGGTAAATATCAATTTGTTAAATGATTGGTGTGTTTTGAACTGTTTAATCTTAAATGTTTCATATATGTATAGTGTTCTAAACCTACTCTTTGTGAAGTAGTTTCCCAATCAGTACATTCAACGGGATGCAAGAAAATGGCAGAGCATGGTGATCATGCAGAACCATTTTATTTGCATGCAGAGCACATGTATAATATGGACAGGATGAAGCATCAGAAGTTGAAGATGGGAATAGCTGTGTGGACTTGTTTTGGGATCGGTGTTGGTGTTCCAATCTTTGCAGTGGTATTCCAGCAAAAGAAAACAACATCTGGTTGATTATGGTCAATCCATTTATTTTAATCCTTACTTGGAATCATTAGTGAATGTGTTGGACAACAAAATAAGAGTCAGTCGAGAAGTATTTCTGGTCAGAATTTTGGTTTACCTTGGCACTTCTATTTTTGGGAGGAAACATTAAATGACAAATTAGTTGTCCAGATACTTTGTTGTTATTCTGATCTTTTGGCTTGGTTTTCCATCGGTGGAATAAATCTCATCATTGAAGTTGAAGTTTCAGTAGTGTTGGTTTTCCATCGGTGGAATAAATCTCATCATTGAAATTGAAGTTTGTTCGGTAGTGTGTGTTTGAATTTATTTAGAGACTTTACTTTCTTGCAAAATATTATTTCAATCCTATTAATATGGACTACCTTGTTGTTCCCATCGATATATATACATGTTACATGTTAAGCAATTGATCATTGTGATATTTGTTAAAATATGCAGAGTCTATTGCTCACGTCAGTTGTTGAATGTCTGCAAAGTCTATTGCTCAAGTCTGTTGAATACCTGATAAAAAAGGAATTTAAGGCTGGTGCTGTACGGAACGAGCCAGCTCACGAATTTAAGGCTAGTTCTGCACATAACTGGTTGGTTCAGGCATTTAAAGTTGGTTTTTTATGAAACTGGCATATAGGCCCCAAGTAGAGAGAAAATATTTCATACTTGCTTAATTTTGCTTGTGTTAACTTGAATTTCTCTCTTGGCCATCTCTATCGGTACCTAATGGTTTGGTTACTTACCAAGATTGTAATATTGTCCACATGGAATCATCTATTGTTGTGCAACTTTTCCCTTGTAAGAAGATTAAATTGAGAATGTATGAGGTTGGAAATATGCATCTCTGGCTGTCATTCCCTGAATATATAGGATATCATTCTAGGATATATTGTGGAGATGCCTAGAGGAATATTGAAACTAGTGAGAGAGGTGGTCCCAAATGGTAGCAATGCTCTCCCAAATAATTTCAATCGTGTACAAATGCGAAATGCATATGGGTTGACCTTATGTGCTTATATAAGGTGTAGGGAGGTAGAAGAATTAGGGTTAGGCAATTTTGTTTATTTTTAAAACTTTTGTTTACCTTTTCAAAGCCCGATGGGAAATTTTTCAGGTGGTAGTGCCTAGGTATCTCCTTGGCTTCAAGGAGGAGCATCCTGGAAGCATGTATTTAAAAAAATGGGAACGCTTCTATTTATGGGCAAAACATTTCCCTTGGCATTTTGTAACATCCACCTGAAAAGATAGCATAGTAAATATTTTGGATGAGGTAGATGAATTAGGGTGAGGAGTTTTTGTTTATTTAATTTTTTTTTGTTTACCTTTTCAAAGGCTGATGGGCAAATTTCTAGGTGGTAGTGCCTAGGTATCCTTGGTTTCAAGAGGGAGCATCTCAGAAGCATGTAATTTAAAAATGGGAATGTTTCTTTTTTTGGGCAAAACATTTCCCTTGGCATTTTGTAGCATCCCCCCGAAAAGGGAGCATAGGGAAGCATTTTGGATAAAGTTTTCCCATCTTGGGGGTGCAAGGAGCAAGGGTAGCACAACCTCTACCCCAAGTAGTGCACACCCATGTAATATTGGTATATATCCTTGCCCTATGTTCAATAGAATCCTGCAAAACAAGAAACTTGTGATGTATATGTCCTATTCAAGGGTAATATACATTTCCTTTTCCAACCTAATGCTCATTGTGATGGCTCCAATACACAAGTCTGTTCTCGTGCTTATTCTTTAGGAGCAAGATATGTTGTCACTTTCAAGGGGATATCTGAGCAACAAACAGATTACTTCTACCTACATTTGCAAGGGGATTGAGCATGTCAAATTTAGCTCCAATCTGAAGAGAATCTACGTCTTTCCAAAGAATGCCAATCCTGGATGAATCTGATAAGCCAACTTTGATCTAAAAGTTGTGTCTTCTCCCAAATGAAATGAGTTAGTGGCCTGAGGTTGTTTTCCCATGAAAAGGAAATACATGTAAATCTGGTGTCTCAAACAGCCCTTCCTGCCTGCCTGTCTGATCATCCATATGTCCCCAATAATTAGTCATTGAGCCTTTTTCTGGATGCATATCTTTGCCTTTTACAATTCCAGCACTTCACATTTTACAAATTTTCCTTTCTCTTAGATTCTCCTAGCCTTTTATTTTTTAGATTCTCCTAACTTTTTCTTTTTGACACCTGTGAGGATGTTAGATAGTCTAGGGCACTGAAGTCATTATTCACTAGAAAACAAAGTATCATTTCTCTTTTGTCTTCTCTTGAATTGATTTCCATCTCGTTTCCTCATGAAGAAGAAGAATGACCAAATCACTCATCCCTAGTTCCTCTATGTTCCCGATTGACATCACATGATTTACATATTGGAAGGCTACACAATAAAGTCATGATTTGATCCTCCTTTGAGATGTTGGGACTTGGCTCCAACTGCTACTAATTTATCGACCAGCATTTTCATGACTTTCAGATGGCTAGCTACTATTTCTTCCTTTGACATATTAAAGGCTATGAGCTTCTACCTCAACTACAACTCGTTCATGACACTTTTCATCTCATAAATCCCATAGAAGGTCAACCAGACTTCGTTTGCTATTTTCTATTTCAAGATATTGAGCAAAGCAGAGTCTGAAAGCCCTATCATTGAACATCTTCCGATTCTCATCACTCAAATCTTTTGTCTTGGCCCCTTCAATAGCAATCAAAAGCTCCTTCTGGATCAAGATCAAGTCTATCTTGAGTTTCCAGAAGTTAAACCCATCACCATCAAACTTCTTAATCACCCTCGTATCTGATGCGGATGCCATACCATCAATTACTGAATTTTGCTCCCACTAAGTTGCAACTTTCACAGATATAGATAGGTCTAACACTGTTACCACCAGATTATTGACTGATATCATCAGGTCTGACACTGTTCTTCTGTATAAGTATCTTTGGTGATGGGATTATAGCAATGATGCTGGTTGCTGGCTGCTGGCTTGAGAAAGTCATTTAACAGATAACAGCTAGACAGACAGCCGTGGTATATAACACTGGTTCTAAGAGTTAAGTGTGTTGGAAAAAATTATTTGGATGGTAATAAGGGTTTTATTTTTACCATATAGCGCTACCATATAGTCCTAACCATAGCATGTTGACGGTTGACCTGAATCCATTGTATGATCTAAGCACCTAAGTGACAGTGTTTTATCATTTTAGTTTCCAAAGAAGACTAACAAGTACGTTTTCTTGGTAAACAGGTCCTGAACTGGCATGTAACTGAGAAAGCTCCAGGATGAGTAAAGTTTGTCCTGTCAGTAATGGCAGTTTGTTATACCTCAGCAAACCATTCCTCGTCGGATACTAGTGCTATCTAATAATATTGACAAAGGTGCAATATCTGTCAGGGCACCTGTCAATTCATTTTATGAGCATACAAATGAAGTTGAAAATGCCATAATCCATGGAGCAGAGCACAGTCTGTTTGAATATGGATCTTGGCTTGCAACAGCAGGTCATGTTCAACTATGCAACCATGAAGCAAGCATTGACAAAGCTATTAGCCTTGTTTATTTTCCAAGCATTGGATTGGGGTGGGATACAATCCAAAGGATTCTTATTTTCAATGGTAGGCATCTTTCTTTTATTAGTTCATTTTTGACATTGTATGCTGTTTTGTTTCCCCAATGTTTATTAGTTAATTTTTGACATTATATATTGTTTTGTTTGTTTCATCCCTTGAAATATATATATGTATATAGATATAGATTATAATACATATGAAATTTAAATCATTTTCACTGCACATATATATTCATGTGCATCCATATGAATCCAAACCATTAATACACAAATATGCAAAGTTTCTCCTGTATATAGCAAGGGTGTATACGGCTAAAAAAACATCAAGTGCATCCATATCTGATTATTATGCATGTATAAGGAATTTACCTTGATTATTATGCATGTTATGTCATATCATCCACCAAGTAGCTTTCCTTTTTCTCCATATGTTCTTGGTGTCTTCTAATGGATTGTGATGTGGCTTAACAGCTGGAGAAAATGAACATTATCACAGGGAGGGAATTGTTGAAAGCCCCATTTAACTGGATGCATATCTTTGCCTTTTACATTTAACTGCTGGGATTTTAGTAGGTATGAATTTCTGATTGAATATTTCTACTCATGCTTTAACTAAAATATTAATAATTAGTCATTGAGCCTTTTTTTTACTACTTGCCAAAACATGAGTGTTTTGATATTAGGAGCATGCCAGGATGGAATTTTTTTATTTCCTTTGGTGGGGCATGTGAATAGAAAATGGGTTTACATAGAGAATACATATATATAATATTACATAATACATTTATGCTATTCTGCAGGGAGCAGCTAAGGTGTCCCTTCTCATGATAGGACAACAAGCCATCATGGATGCATATCTTTGCCTTTTACATTTAACTGCTGGGATTTTAGTATGTATGAATTT
This sequence comes from Larix kaempferi, assembly GCA_027924585.1. Lineage (NCBI taxonomy): Eukaryota > Viridiplantae > Streptophyta > Pinopsida > Pinales > Pinaceae > Larix > Larix kaempferi. Next base: position 9,660,331 of record BSBM01000223.1, on the reverse strand, counting down.
CTGATTTGAATATTTCTACTCATGCTTTAACTAAAATATCAATAATTAGTCATTGAGCCTTTTTCTTTACTACTTGCCAAAAATTGAGTGCTTTCCTCGTACATGTTGGACCATCCATTTGTTCATAAAATGTACCCCTTCTTAGTGAAGAGGGGCAACGAAGAGAATAGTATATTAGTAGCAACATAAGCCCAAAGGGCTCTAGCAACTTTCAAACTTGGCTTAACATGTTTAACAGTTTCAGCTTAGTGACAATCCATGCAACAACCATCTGTAATACTTGAGCAATGTGGGCATTTTATTTTTTGGAAAAGGTGATGTGTAACTTCTTTATGGGGTGGCTTATCTATTCTATTTGCAAGAAGTTGCAATATTTAGAACAAAGTTGGTTGTATGGTTCTCACCCATAATTGACATTTTTTTTGGAAACATGTAGTTTATCTTGAGATTGAAGCCAAAAATGACATGATAGTTGATTAAGTGTAGCTACAGGTATTCAGCGCATAGCCTCACTGACTTCCTCCAACCAAGCCATTTTTGGTTCCTAATTCCTCGTAGGGGTCAAGGGACAATGCCCCTTTTGGGGTCCAAGGTCCAATCCTCTGCACCCACTCCAGCTTTGCGCACACACCTACAACCAGGACCATCATGAAAGCCAAACTGATGCGCCTCCAATCAAGAACATGAACAGTCACCCCATTGATAGTTATGGAAGCAAATTGATTATAGCAATTGAATATACATTCTTGTAATTGAAGTGTATTCCTATGTATACTATGTATGATACACAATAGAGCATAGGGTATAGAATAGCTAGTGATCCTTTCTTTTTCTCGCTCTATCATAGAGCATTGAACAAAACATTACAGGGAAATAAAAACAATGTCAAGTTCAAATTTTCTTTGTGCCCTTCTTATTAATTTGTTGCCTTCATTTTTGTTAGTGCTTCCATGCCCTTAATTAAATCAGCCAATCTGTTTTAACTTGTCCTCTAATTTGCATCCTGGATCAGATCATTGTTATCAGAGGCATACACTACAAGCAATGTGATTCTCCTATTCTTGCATTTCTTCTCTTTATGCCTGGTAACATTCATTCAGAATATTGTCACCTGAATCTTAATCCCTCTTTTGTTTCTGTTTATCCACCTACTAGAATGTGAAATCCTATGAGAAGCTTATGAACAACTGCATCTTAAATAAGGAAGTGGTGATCATTCGATGCGTGTGCTACATTAATGGAAACTCACAGATGGGTGTGCCAGAAGGAAGGTAAATTAGTTACCTGTTTCACAACTATATGAAGAAAAATCAGAAGATACATCTATGTTTTGTAAAATTGTTGCCCCTGCTGGTGACAAGGATTTGTACTCCAAGTATAGCTCCATTATGTTTGAGAAGATGAAAATTGAGAAAGAGTAGGTGGAGCAGATTGCTATTAAATAGATACTTCTTCTCATCCATGAGGTGAATGGTGAGTGAAAGGAAGATAGACGTTGCATTCCTATCGTGGGCTTAGCATTTTTACATTGGTTGTCATACACCTCGCCATTGGTGGCTTAAATTATACTATTTTTTGCAAAAATAATCATTGCCCTTAGTTTTGTTTGAGGGTTACAAGTTTTCCTACCAACAACAGTGATTGATGGCAACTATGGAAAATATTTTTGACACATGAATGCTATTGATGGCCTAATGGTATCAATTGGATAAAATTGATTCTTGGTGGTTGGGTAAACTTCATTATTTTTCCCTATGTATTCTACTAGAATTATTTAAGTTAAAATATTTTCCTTGCTAGCAGGTCTCTGCATGCTTGAATAGTGTTATGTCATATTACTTAATTGTTCTTGTGATTGCATTTTATGAGAAAGTAAACCCCTGAGGGAAGATTGAATTGTACTTCTATGATTGGTTTATGTATTTTTGTTTCTCTATTTCTCTATATGTGTTCAACTAAGAATCAATTGTATTTACTATTTAGTTTTCTTAAGAGTCATGGCATTTCAACATGAAGCAATTTATCTTTTTTTTCTATGTAACATTTGAATAACTCGCATGGTTTTGCTTTTTACTCCACTAACTTTGATTCATCTATTTAAGGGTGCTAGCTCAATGGAAGAGCACTTGCCTTAAAGGCAAGAGGTTGGTGGTTTGATTCCTTCGTGCCCTATATACAAAAATCAATGACTAATTAAATGACCAGTTAACAACAATCAATGACTAAATAAATAGTCAGTTAACAACGATCAATGACTACAAAAATGACCAATTAACTACAGTTAATGACTAGTTAACCACAACCAATTACTAAATAAATGACCAATTAACAACAATAAATGACTACTACAAATGATAAATTTGTGACCAAAATTCGCATATAAACGACTATTAGTAGCTAATTTCCAGTATCTTATAGCTCGACTAACTTAGTCGTATTTATTTTAGTCATTAATAAATACTAGTTGCCTTATTAGTCATCTTTATTTTAGCGACTAATAGTTGACTAAAATAGTCGTATTTATTTTAGCAACTAATAGTTGCCTTATTTAGTCATATATTTGGTCAGATTTAGTCATCTAAATCAATGACCAAATATACTACTAAATAAGACAACTATTAATGACTAAAATAAATACGACTAAGTTAGTCGAGCTATGAGACACTGGAAATTAGCTACTATTAGTCGCCAACTAAAAAATAGTCGTTTATATGTGAATTTTAGTCATTTTTTAGTCACTAATTTCTCATTTTGTACTAGTGCAAATGGCTATCGCAAATCACTGTTTTCTTCAAAGTTCAAACTATTGCACTCCTTCAAGTATGCTCCTGTAGCTATTTTAATCATTTCAAGCTCCCTCTTTCATGTAGACTTCTTGATTTGTTGATTTAATCGCTTCCTTGTTGAAGTGCTTGCTTCTCCTTTCAAGTGTACTCCTTCATTGGATGATCTATTTGCTCTTTAATTTGCTTCATCTTATTGTGCACATGGTGTGTGGCTTGACATTTTTTGTTTAGTCCTTGGAACAATCAACTAGTAAATTCATAAAAGGTAAGCATGTATCAACCACAATGTTCCTTCTTGGCTCACCATACTCCCCCTATCAACATGTCATTGTAACCAAGATCCACAAGTTCTGCTCTTCACAAAATCTGAATCATAATCTCCTTACAAGTCTATTAAAAAAAATAGTTGTCTTTAGTGCCAAAATCAGAACTTGTTATTACTTCCCAAACCAAGGTTTTCGTTGTCAATTTTCAAGGCAATTTGATCAACCCCTATGGTTATGATCGTGAGACCTCTCATATGCTGTTGATTTCAGTCATCAAAACATGGCTTGATTTACTTCTATCCTTTGGATGAAAAAGTGTGCTCAGAGATCAACTCCTTTAGAACATCTTTATCACAAGATGACATCTTCAGCTACCCGAATTTAGAGATCATTTCTTTCAAACAACTTTATGTCTGCTTCAGTCTGAATTCATGCCTGGGGTTGTCTTCACAATCACTTTTGTTTTCCATCTTTATAAATTTTTCTGTAGTTTGCTTTTAAATATTCCAAGCTCACCATATCAACATGCCAAGTTGTATCATCCATGCCTTGCATTGGCTTTCCTTCTGTCAAAGTTTGTAATCACGATCCTAGGACCCGTTTCTTTGCTTGGAGTAATCATCTTTTTCTCTTGAGTCCATCCTCCAAATTTCATGGACTCAAGGTGTACCTAAGGTCTTTAAGAACCCTTAAGCTTGACTTGCCATATGGCAGCCATCTTCTATGCAATGATCAACTTCATTTACATTCAACAAAACATTATTTTTCATCCATACCTGAGAATGTCCTTGACTGTGATCATTTGTCTTTTGGTCTTCAAATCTTTTTACATTATTCTTCTTCCAAGATTCATCTAAATTCCTTACTGATAGATAAGAAAAACTCCCCATGGGTTGTCTTCTTGGACTTGCACAATCTTGGGCTTTGTGACCAAAGCCACTACAGGTGTAGCATCTCAATGTATGACAAGTAGCAGCAATATGTCCAATTCGGTCACATGTCCAGCATCTAATTGTGTCACTTTGACTTTCAGCACTTCTTCTTCTATGGAATGTACAGTCCCTAGCCTTGTGACCAAAAGCATACATAAATAGCAATAACCATTAAAACTACTATCATACATGAGTACTTGATTCCATCTTGGAGTTATCTCTCTTCTGAAAATTTTGCTTTGAGGAGTGGGACCAACTTCTTAATGCATTCTTGATCTTCTGAAATCTTCTTTATGTTGTGCAGATTCTTGCCAAGGAGCTTTGCTTCCATTCTTGGACATAGAAGAGCTTGCTTCAGGAGACTTAGGGGACCAAGTGCCACCTTCAGATTTTTCTTGTTCCTTCTTGTACCTAAGACCAGATGTGTCAAATGGGACCTTTGACAATTCAGTATTTCATCCAAGATAACTGAGTTGTTTTTGAACTTCACATGAGCATTTGACTTTTCAATCTTCTTTCTGAGATCAACAACTTCCATCTCAAGCTTCTGGTTTGTCTTCTCTTTTTCCTCTAGCTGAAACTTCATGATTTATTCTATTCTTTTGGCTTCCTCCAACTGAGTCTTCAAATCAATATTAGTCTTTCTTGTCTTTTCAAGCTCTTTAGGGTCTTTACCAGTCTCTTCTTGTTCTTTTGCTAATTCAGTCTTCAATCTTCTAACTTCATCATTTTGATCTTCTAGCTCATCTTGTAAATCTTTGTTCTTGAGTTTCAATCTCATGAGCAATGCCTTGTCTCCTTTTTGGTATTTTTCAAATGACCCAAAATTTTATAATTTGTCATTAACTTTGTAGGCTTGAATTTGTAAAATGTTGAGAGTTGTCTCATATAAATAAGACAACCTCACCTCATTTGTAAAATATGGACAAGGGTTGACAATCTATTTTCATGTATGTGAATGGTCTTCGATTTTCTATTCAAGTTGAGTTTAGTGTGTTAAATTTGCATTCCATCATTGAGGATTATTAGCGAGCCTCAATGGTTGAAGAGAAGTTAGCCCTGAAGCAACAAAAGGTGAGGGAAATAAGTCAAGCCACTAGAAATGGACAACAAAGCGAGAAGAAAGATAATAAGGCTAGTACTAACATTGTAGATCAACATGTTGGGAGAGGATTCAATGTTGATAAGAGAATAGGTTCAGCAAGAGATTGAGGTAGACGTGGCAAATTTAATGGCTATTGTTTTAGAGGTGGAGTGCATGGACACCAAGCATATGAATGTCCAAAGAACCTGGTTTATAAGCAAAAGAGGGATGCAATGGCACATACGGCAAAAGCAACAAAGCCTATAGTCGAGGGAGGAGTTGCTTAAGTGAAGTCAGGGCAAGGTGAGAGTTTGATGCTAAGAAAAGTGTTGTTGCATCTCAAGATAGAGATTGAGAAAGAACTAGAGCAAACATAGAGTATTTTCAAGATCAAATGCAAAGTTGAAGATAAGTGTCGTAATTTAATGGTAGAGATGGAAGTAGTATTGAGAATCTTGTTTATATTAAAGTTATTCAAAGATTAAACTTAAGTGTAGTCCTCACCAAATGCATATAAGGTAGCTTGGTTGTAGAAAGGGCATAAGATCATTGTCTTTGAATGGTGTATGATTGACTTCCTTATTGGAGGATACAATGATAGAATACTAAGTGATGTTTTTCCCATAGATGCATGTCATATTTCTATTGGGGGTACAATGGTCGTGTGACAAAGGTGTTGTTTATGATAGTAGAAGGAGTACTTCCCAATGCAAGAAAGATGGAAATAAATATACAATACATCAAATGAAAGGAAAGACGGAAAAGAATAGTCAGGTAATGTTGCACCCTATGAAGGAAGAAAGAGGAGGGCACAAATGAGTGATGGTCTATCTAAATGCAAAGTTTTTGAAAGAAGAGGATGCCATGTCCTCATCCATCAATTTAATCAACAGAGGGGGATATTTACAAATTTCAGGCTTCTAAATTTCGCCCCATAGCCACATTACGAATTCATAAACAATGAAATGCATGTGCATATATATAATTGCAAAACACATCAGAAATAAATTTCTATCCACACACACATCATGCATATTCAAGCATATTCATCATAGGTATAAAATAAAATCAGCGTACATTCAAATACAAATAGAATACTTATATTTAAACAAAGAAGATCCAAGCAACTGGCTACGTAAGAGCAATTTTCCACCCAACCATAGGCACTATGTCCAACATATACTATTTCTACTGAGAGGCCAACCCCCAAGTTGGGTATGAGGCCACCAAGGCAAAGGAAACACCTACAGGCTGCTCTCTCTTATTAGCCCACAACCCACTTTACTCTCAATGCTCAAGCGCCAAATGCCCATCCAGAGCTCTATAGGAATCTCACTCATCCATTGCAACCATAGCACTCCTTCCAAATACCCCACACAAGACAAGCAAGGCATTCCCCTTCACCGATCCACAGCTCCCTCAAAAAATCCAACCCTTACAATGCTTCCAGTGTGTGCAGTAAGAGTCCAGTTTGTTGTATGATGTTGGAGAACCAATTGTAGCATTAATTCATGGCTTGTCAAGCATGCAGAAGTAGCAAAACTCAATGGGTAAAGGTTCCTAGCTTGCTCAAACTCTATACTCACCTACAACCATATATTTTTCCTTCAAATCTACAGCTTAGTTTCCAATTCGAATTTCGTCTTGTAATTGGTAATTGCGATGGTATGAACAACAAAATCAAGAAGTCTGTGTGTTGTAAATACCGTTGTCCCAAAATCTGCATAATGAAAAAATGGATGGTAGACTCCAAAACATGAGAGAATGGTGGAAAATAAAATTGGCATAACTTCTTAACGTAGAAAAGATGACACTTACAATAATCATAGAAGTATATCCATCCCATGCTTCCATCACTACATGAAAAGGCCTTCCTCACTAACCTCACACATGCATTCAATGATTGGATTTAACAGTCAAAGGAAGTAATTGGATTATTTAAAGGAAGATGATGTTGATGATGTTACAGCAGTTGTTCCAATTGTTGATGATGATGTTGAGGAACTTCCAATGATTTATAGATGTATCAAATGATGTTGTTGTTGTTGCCCTCCTCTCTCTGATGATAATGTGTAGAGTTACACATGCAGATGTTGTTGTTGGTAGAATACCCTTCTTGTTAAGGGGGAGTGTTAAATAAATGTAACTTCAAAGAATATTCTACTTGTATTTTATTATTGTAACTCCGTCAGGTATGTTTTACCTCTGTTCGGAGATGTCATTATTACATTTGGCCATGTAAAGGTCACGAGGTTAAACCTCCATTGTAAGTCGGGTTGTTAGCACCCAAAAGAATATAATATAAATATTATATTGAGTCTTCCTAGAGAGGTCGACGCAATTAGGTTATTGGGGTCAACCTAGTCGGATTAAAAGTTAAGTGAAAAGTAAAGTATAAATAGAGAGTGAGTTCCTCTCATTTATACATTCACTCACTTGTGCAATTCGCATTAGAGGAGAAAGAGAGAGATCTGCGAAGGAGAAGGAGGAGTGGCTTGAGTCCAGAGTTTGGTCTTTTTGTCTCTCTTATTTGTAAGACATGTTTTTGGGGCATTGTACTTGATCATCTAGATTGAGGAAGTTCTTGTTGGGTTTTCTTCCCCTTGAGGGTTTCCTAGGATAAATCGTTTTGTGCTTTGTGATTGTGCATCTTTCAGAGATCCTTATTATGCTGCTATTGTGAATAATGTATTGAATGCTAATGAATTTGCAATCTAGTCTATGGTAGCATATAATCTTAACACACCTTGCACTTGGTTGTGTTAATTTTTTAGTGCAGCTACGAGACCCATTCTCAGAGAGAATCGCACCCTAGTCAGTTAACTAGGGTTCCTAGTCAAGTTAACCAGGCAGAGTAAAGAGTAAGACCCTAGAAGGTACCGTAGGGCCCCCAGCTGTCCCCTGGGGTTCTTGGTCGAGGACCAAGCAGGTTGATCCCATGGCAAAGTCCCTAGCATGTGGCTAGGGCCCCTATTTGTCTCTAGGGTATTCTAGTCTAGGACCAGATAGTAACTTGGTCATGTGGACCAAGCAGATCCTGCAGGTTGAGACAGAGACATCCTGGTCTAGGACCTGCCAGATTCTTGGTCAAGGACCAAGTGGTCCTGCAGATGGTTGATCAACATTCAGTCTGGGACTAAAACCTCAGCTTGAGGCTGAGGACCATTCTCCAGGAGAATGGAAGACCTGGTCAAGGACCAGAGGTTGATCAACATGACTCAGTCTGAGACTGAAGCTCAGCCTTGGCCTGAGAGCCATTCCTTGAGAATGGAGGGTACTTGGTCAGTTACCAAGATGATGATGTGTGATGTCCTCTTCTCCTAGGTCTTCGAGATGGTTGAGTTAGATGGTCTTCTCAAGGGACTGGCCACCCCTTGATGTAGCCACTGACATTTGACCTTAGGAGTAGTATAGAGGACCACATGATCACATCATCCATGTGAACCCTTCATTATACAGTGATGATGAACTTTCAAGTTATATGGAACATTTGTACATCTAAGAGAAAGATGACTGGCTGTACCTTCCCCACCTTGGTTATTTTATTTTTGGGTCCTTACACTGTGTTGTTTAATGATCTTGTGGTACCCTTGTCCTTGACTTATGGTTAGTAGGGTCTTTTACATTCCTACCTAGATGTTTTGGGTACCATGGTTATTTGATCACACTTATATTATGATGGGTCATGTCTTAATGGGTCATATACCCACACTCATGTTATGTTGGTTATTATATGACCCTATAACCTTTTTTTATTATTATGACCCTTTATCTTTTTATTTTTATTTTTTCTTATTCTTTATTTTTACTTTATGATTTTTTTATTATTTTGACTCAAATCACTCTATTCCTTTTATCTTATTATTTTATTCTTACTTCCTTTTTTTGTTGAAACTTTAATTTAATTATTCTACCTTATGCTTCTATTTAATATAAAGACTAATCTTCATCTCCACACATCCTTTTATCCTTGACGTTTTTTTTTTCACGTGACTACTCTTTCACATGTTTGCTCCTTTTTGGGTCAATTTTTCGGGGGTCTACTCCTCTACGGATTTCACGAGTCATCCTGCTCCACATTTTTTTCCACGCAGCTCCTTTCACGGATCTGCTCCACGCAGCTCCTTTCACAAGTCAGCTCCCTCCACGCAGCTTCCTTTCACGTGTTTTCCCACGTAGCTTCTTTCACGTGTTTCCTTTTTTTTTAGTCAGCTCCTTCACGGATCTGTCCCTCCTCTGCGGGTTTGCTTCTCCATCTGTCTATGTTTACTTCTCTGCGGCTAGTCAACCCACGGGATTACTTCTCCATCAGCTCACGGGCTTGCTCTTCACGGGCCAGCCTCTTCTGGGATCTGTTTCTTCCCGGATAGCCTCCTCACGGGTTAACACCTTCACGTTTTGCTTAAGTATTCTTCCACGGGTCTGCTCTTTCACCTCGCCTTTTGTAAATCCATTCTCCCTTTGGTGAAGTACTCTTTTTTCTGCTAATTGTATCTTTGTGGAGGTCGTGAGGTCTGAAATTTATTTTTGGAGAAATCAATGAACTTTGAACCTGTTCTGAGTATTCTCTTTGGAGGTCACACACTTTTAGTTCTGCTTATCAGTTTTTCTGTTTGATTACATCTTGTTCTAAGTGCCTTGACCAGATTCTTTATTGAGTCTTGATGTTTTCTAACTGTCTTTGACCACTCCCGTTTGACTGTAGCACATCCCAGTCATCTCTCTCTCTCTCAGGTTTGTACTAGCTCTTTGATAGAGTCTTTTAGTTCCTAGAGTCGACTGGCCTCTCTGAGGCACAGTCTTTTCTGAAAGTAACTCTTCTCAGTATTTTTATAGTAAAGGTTTCACACCCAGGTAAGTATCTTCAACTATATCTATTTTATTGTTATATGATCAATTTGTTTATTTTATTACATGTTACTGAAGATTACTTTAACACAATGATATAACTGGTAGTGTTAAAGGACTGAGAATTACTTTAACACAGTGACCTATCTGATAGTGTTAAAGGTGTGAAGTTGAAAGAGATGAAAATTATGTTATGTTAAAGATTACTACTGCACTATTTCATATTCAATTTTTTGTAATTGTTTATTAAAGGAATTTTTTGCATTAAAGTATATTGAATTGTTATTCTTCTGCATGTAACCCTAACTTGATGAAAAATTAACATGGTTTCAAAGCTTAGGTCTTGTAGCTAACTCTATTTTGCAGGCTAACAGAATCTACAAAGATCCTAAGGTAAGGGTTTGTGCCCTAATCAACTTGACTACAGGTTTACAAGTTTACTTGGCAAGTTGACTATAAGGGTTTGAGATGGCTTCTAACTCAGTAAAGGCAGAAGATAGGCTTGAAGGAGCCTCAAACTTTAATGCATGGAAGGCTAAGGTCTTGAATATTTTGGAGGAGAGTGACTTGGATGAATTGGTCACTAGGGTTGTGGAAGAACCCACAACTCAAGGAAGAGCAACATTTAAGAAGAAGCAAGCTAAAGCAAAGAGGGTCATCTTTGACTCCGTCAAAGATAATTTGATGCCTGTAATAGCTCCTCGAAGGACAGCTAAGCAATGCTTTGATGCCCTAGCAAATCTCTATGAGAAGAAGGCACCTACTCAGAAGAGGGTCTTGAAGAAGCAACTTCGTTCATTGAAGATGGAGGATAAAGAATCAGTTGCCTCTTTCTTCTCAAAGATTGCTCAGTTAAAAGATCAACTCATGGCAATTGGAGTTGAAGTAGATGATGATGATCTTGTGCAAACAGCAATAGATGCTCTTCCTACATCTTGGGAGACATTTCTTTCAACAGTGAATGGAAGAGAAACACAACCAAGCTTTGATAGGTTGTGGGATGATTGCCTAGAATAAGAAGGCATAATCCAGAGTAGATATGGGCCTCCAGCTGAAAAGAATCATGCTCTTGCTGCTAAGACAAAGGAAGAAAGAAGTTTCCCCCAACACCAGAACAAAGTTAAGGGACCTCAAGGTATGCACTCTTATAAGCCAAAAGTAAGATGTTTTAAATGTAACAAGCTTGGTCATTATGCAAACGTCTGTAGAAATCCTCCTAACAAGAATTGGCATAAAGGGAAGCATCATGCTTCAACTGCTACAGAAGAAGAAGAGCCTCAACAAAAGAAATCTAAAGTTGAGACCAAAGAAAAATATCAAAGAGAGTTCTACTTGATTTCAGCACACTCAGGTTCCATCTCCAATGCATCAAACTCATGGTGGATTGACAGTGGGGCCACCAACCATATGACTAGATACAAAAGGGCTCTTGTGGGTTACAAGGCTAAGAAGTTCAATGAGAAAGTGGAGATGGGAAACAGAAGTACCTTTGAAATAAAAGGAGTTGGTTCAACTGCCTTAAAGCTTGATTCAGGTACGTTAATTCATGTTTAGGAAATTTTATATGTTCCTAGTTTAAAGAGGAATGTTCTTTCAGTGGCAATTTTGGAAGACAAGGGTTTCTCTGTAGCTTTCTCAGAAGGAAAGGCTATAGTATGGACTAAAGGTGGAAATATGAGATCAGCTATTGAGATTGGTGTTCGTTTACAAGGTCTCCAAACGTGTTGTTAAAGCTCTAATGAATAACCCTTGTCAAGTTTCAGAGATCAAGAGGGAGTCCTACAGTGACTCGGATATAGAAGTCTATAAGACTTCTCATTCAGAGAAGCAGAGGAAGAAGGCCAAGAAGCCTTCAGTTGATCTCATTAAGGAGCCTATTGAGGGGTTCCAAGGATGCTCCAATGGGAGCCATGTCACTGATTCAAGTTCAACCACTGATGTGGAGATAGCCAAACTTCAGATTTGGAATGATACTATGGATAATGATATGCGGAAAGTGATTCTCAGACAACAAGGGAAGTCAAGTGTAACTTCCAAGTGGATCTATAAGATCATGGTGTTTGCTGACATTCAGAGCTCTTTGAAGCTCTCAGAAAACCATGTATTCTATGACAGGTTGTTTCACCATGACAAGGACATGGTGCAGTTGTCAGTAGTGTTGACTAAGCCTCTATCTTCGACAAGCTTAGTGTTGCTAAGAATGCCTCTCTTGCTGAGAGGGAGTGTTAATTTTTTAGTGCAGTTGCAAGACCCATTCTCAGATAGAATGGCACCCTAGTCAATTAACTAGGGTTCCTGGTCAAGTTAACCAGGCAGAGTAAAGAGTAAGACCCTAGAAGTTACCCTAGGGCCCCCAGCTGTCTCCTAGGGTTCTTGGTCAAGTACCAAGCAGGTTGATGCCATGGCAAAGTCCCTAGCATTTGGCTAGGGCCCCTATTTATTTCTAGGGTGTTCTGATCTGGGATGAGACAGCTTCTTGGTCATGTGGACCAAGCTAATCTTGTAGGTTGAGACACAGACATCCTGGTCTAGGACCTGGCATATTCTTGGTCAAGGACCAAGTAGGTCCTGCAGATGGTTGATCAACATTCAGTCTGGGACTGAAACCTCAGCTTGAGGCTGAGGACCATTCTCCCGAGAGAATGGAAGATCTAGTCAAGGACCAGAGGTTGATCAACATGACTCGGTCTGAGACTGAAACTCAGCCTTGGGCTGAGAGGCATTCCTTGAGAATGGAGGCACCAGGTCAGTTACCAAGACGATGATGTGTGATGTCCTCTTCTCCTAGGTCTTCGAGATGGTTAAGTTAGATGGTCTTCTCAAGGGACTGGCCACCCCTTGATGTAGCCACTGACATTTGACCTTAGGAACAGTATAGAGGACCACATGATCAGATCATCCGTGTGAACCCTTCCTTATACAGTGATGATGAACTTTCAGGTTATATGGAACATTTGTACATTTGAGAGAAAGTTGACTGGTTGTACCATCCCCACCTTGGTTATTTTATTTTTGGGTCCTTACACTGTGTTGTTTATTGATCTTGTGGTACCCTTGTCCTTGACTTATGGTTAGTAGGGTCTTTTACATTCCTACCTAGATGTTTTGGGTACCATGGTTATTTGATCACACTTATATTATGATGGGTCATGTTATCGCACCATAGTAGCTGGGCTACTATATTTGTTGAGCAGATATTTGCACTTTTCAGAGCTTTGCTTTTACACAGTTTCAGTGAGATCAGTTATGATGAGCAGCATTGTTTATGATCACTTACGCATCAGAGCAGCTATATCAAACATTGAGTAGACCTTGTGCCAAGGCTGAGCCTTGAGAGCTTAGATTTGATGACCGATATGACCTTTTGTTCCATACAGTTTCAGTTCAGTGCCTAGAGCTACGGATGTTATTATTGCAGCAGTGTTTCAGTTGTTTCTAGATGATGATTATTTATATGCAGTGATATGACCATTGGACTTATGATTGTTATCATGGATTATTATCTTGTTGTTTTAGCCATCTTCGTAGCATTGACTTGGTACATAACTCATGATGTGGCAGTATTATTTAATAAATTAAATGAAATATCTTGGGTGTTTTAAATAATGAATTGGATGTATTACTTGCACTTAAAGGTTTACTAACTATACTCATTGGTTTCACTACCCTCCTATGAGCATGAACATGGTCTTTTGTGATAGTTATGTATGCTAACTTAGGCTTCACATTCACTTGACTCCATCCATCCATGACCTTCCCTATTTTGGCTTTCTCCCTTATTTGCCTTTTTGACTTATTGATATGGAGGACTTCCCCACTCCTGCCACTGTGTTGGATAGCATCCACATTTGTTTTCAGTCTCGGCTCTGAGTTGGTGACAGAACTTGCCCCTGGTAAGTTGGATTTTATGCCTAGATTATTCTATTCGATTGCCTCGATGTGTGGCTTAGTGCGGAATTCCCCTCTAGTCACATGAGTTGTTGTTGGCTAAAACTCAAAGCACATGTACTACTTATGGAAATTATTAGAAATCTCTTTTATGAAAGCCCATTGAAACTAAATTCTAGAATGTGTTTCTAAACACATGAGGAATTAAGGGCTAAAGCAATGAAATGCTAAAGTACCCCATGAAGGGTCCAAAAAGGTTTAAAAAGCAATAGCTAAATAAATGCTAAATCTAAAGATTGCTAACCTCATAAATGTAAATATACCTCGGATGCAAGCTGCGATTAGTTGTGCTTTTAAGCACATGCAAAATCCCAGAGGGGTCATATAGGCCAAAAAGGCCATGGAAATTAAATGAATGATCCTAATGAACTTGGATCAACTTGATGTAGACATGATGCCAAGGTTGAATAAGCACCCTCTAAACAACTTATCCATTTGTGAGGCACTGCCATTCCCTTTGTTTATCTTGCCCAGCACAGTGTGTAGCTCCCCCTTTTCCCATGTCCAAAGTATCACTTAGTTAAGTTGGTCAAGTCGTCCCTTCTAACCTAACCTTGTCCTTAGCCTTCACCCTTTGCTAGCAGTTAGGCCATGTCCATTGGATGAAGTATGTCTTTAGAGCTTTGGTGCAAGTAAGTTATAAATAACATTAAATATCTATGTATTAACTGCCACTTGATTGATGTCTATACTTTAAGTTAAGTTGTGAATATGGTTAAAGGAACATGTCTTAGTCATTTGTTATAATCTAGTCTTTGGTCATATTTTGACCTAGTCCAACATAGTTTTGACCATGGTCATTCTTGGGATCCGTGATGAGATGGACCACTTATGCTTTATGATGTTGATCTATGGTCCCACATGCACCTATTGATGATTCCATATGTTGAACATATGCTCCAAATGATGATTGATGCAGTTGGTCATTTTTATTATTATTTCCAGATCATCATATTTTACACTGTTAGGGCATCATGGACCCTACAGATGACCCCACAAGTTATCATGAGGTGTATGAGTACTCATCTCTAGTGGATTTGGGTCTTCTGGATCGATTGAGACACTTATCTTTCAGTTCTTGGCACTCTTGGGCATGATATTAGCAGTTATCCACCTGTTGACCAGTTTGGACATGTTGATGTGGCCTATCCAGCAGAGGCATTGGAGGCAAGTCGTTGCCTAGGGCGCTACAGAGGAAGGGTGTGGTCCAGCCACTTGTTTTTACCATTATACCCCCCTTCCAGACAGCATGGTACACTCAGTTTGACAGCGCGGGCACTCCAAAGGCTGTTTTGGTCAATTTGAGGGTTTCTAGGAGTATTAAAAAATGGAATAAAAAAGGTCATTGAGGAATTCGATTTGGGCAATTGAGGCAAGGTTTTGGCACTTGGTCTGCTCAGAGGTCATCCATGGTGTATCCCCCTTCTTCCAAATCAGTTTGCACCAGTCAGTGGGATCCACATGGGCTACAGGAGCTCTTTTATTGTATTTCTCTCTCTGATGATGGGGACAGGATTTGATCATTTGTATACTTGGACATGTCATAGACTCATATTGTGCCATGGGGTCATGCTAGTGAAGGGGATTAATACCTCCTAGCCCCACCATGTGCTCCTAGTGACTTGTCTTGGTCATATTGTTGTGGCACACATGTTATTAGCCACCCCCATGTATGACATCACCCCTCATTGAGCTTTTTAGTCTATGACGTCATCACTTAGTGAGTGATCCATGTCTTATATTGTATTGGCTCATCTTAGCAGTTGATTATATTGTTGTATCTTTTGATCTCAACCACTAGTTTTCAAAAGTGGTTTAGGGTTTTGGTCTTCCTCTCCTATAAAAGGAAGAGACCCTCTCATTATAAAGGCACCTTTTGGGCTCTAGAGAACTTGGAATAAAATACTATTTTTGGAGATCTACTTCTTGGCTTTGATTGGGTTGCTCTTGTACATGATCATGCATCTTTGCTTTTAGACATCTTTGCTTCTTACAGGTGAATTTAACATCAACAAAGGGAGGCCGAATTGCTTTGGAGCTAGAGTGCGACTTGCTTGATGGGAAGATTGTAGAGGTTGCTCACATCCCCCATGGGCAAGACGTCTTCATCTTGAGGGAGTCTTTCAATTGTGCTTTGTCCATTGATTGCTTCTTTGATATGACATGCTTAGATCTCATTGATTTGTGGATCAAATCTAACATCTTGTAGTTTGATTTACAGGTTGAACGAGACATCTCTCCTCCTAGGGCTTGGACGATTTTGCTTGAAGACACTTGGATCTAGCTTGGAATTGTAACTAAGGGCAAGGATCATCCATATGCAAGGTAGCCGCAAGCTTTTGAGGTAAGATCTACAAGGTATGTATTCATTTTGCTTGTTTTCTATCCCATTGGTCACATAAACCCTCAATCAAAATTCAAAACCCTCATTTTACTTTTATTTTAGATCTACTTGGATCTAGCTTGGTTTTGGGTATAAAATTTAAAACCTACCTAAATAATAATCAGGGCAAACCTAATCTAAAATTTGGTGGTAATTGGCCCTCATTTGACACATTTCCCAAGGCACATTAGCATCTCCAAGGGAAGTCGCATTCCTTGAGGAGGCTAGTTTGGCTAGTTCCCAAACGTGGGTAAGTGAGATTTTTGTTGCATTGAATAGATCTATCTTGAAAACCTACCCCTAGTGCTTCACTTTTGTGTTTTTCACCTTGTGGGCCCCATTCCTTATTTTGAGGGTTGTGCCCCACTTGGGTCACTTTGTGATGCATTAGATCTGTTGTCTCCCAAAATGGCATGCGTGTGTCGAAGCCCAAAATATAACACACCAGCTGGATGACAACTCTCTCAGGAGAGAGGCCAATGTCACCACACTCCTCTCCTCTTCGCTTTAGGTTGGCTCTTCTCCAACTCTAGGGGGGTATCCCTAAGATCGGATCGCTAAGGCAGGTGCAACAGGGGGGCAAGGTGAAATGAAGAGGCTGCCTTAGAGAAACAGATGTAGCAAAAGGTGTATTTTGAAATTGTGATGGGAAAGATGGGAGGATCAGTCCTCGAGGAAATGGCCAGTGCCAGTATATTAGAGGGGCGAATGGAGTCAAAAGAAAACTCAAATGGGCCTTGCTGCCAGGTGAATGTAATGACCAACTAAGAGCTCTTGCACTTGAGAATACCTGAAAGCCGCAAAACTTAAGAGAAAAGCATGGGTCAAATAAAGCTGTGCTAGATTGTTAGCCCTCCGTTTAAATGATCCTAGCTTAAGAATCGAAAGAAATGAACTAAAAGAGGTATCGCCTCAGACAAGATGAAAGATGGCAAACAAAGAAAAATGACATGCGAAGAACGAGAGAATTCTGAATTTATCTAAAGAGGCCCATAACACATTTTCATTAATTTCTAGGGAAAGAGCTCCCAAAATTTTTCCATAGTTTACAATGCAGGAGGATGGTCTTTTTATAGGCCCAATCCTCTCAGAAAATGAAGAAAAAATAATAAAATATTTGAGGAAAAGTAGGATCCCAGATCCACTTTTCTCTCCCATCGAATCCCCAAGAATTGTATTTTATTTAAAAGAAATCCCTGCCAAATGTGGACAGCCAACCATAAAGTAACACACTCCAGCAGAAAAAAAAGGCAGCTGTCACAAATGTGATCCCAAAAACCCTGAATCGGTGCTCTGCACTCGACTTAAACTGCTTTGTTCTCCAAAATCGGGTGGACCGGGTTCCAAAAGCCAAGTGTTATAATAAAATAAAATAAAACACCCTTAATTATTCGTGAGAGCCCTGGGCAACTACACGTAAATTGTTCGGGTTGATCAAAATTTCTTGAATTTGTAAAAAAAAATCTTTGTTAGTTCTATTTACAAGTATTTCCCGGACTTTTCTTTCATCTGGTTATTTTCCTGAATAAGGATAGTTTATCATATATCTTTCTCAAAGCCCGTGCTTTTGAAAAAAATTTACAGATTTTTATCATTGGTTTAGAAAACTTTTGTCATTTGAAGACTGTCTAGCATCTGTTCCAGCTAATAAAAGCTAAAGTGAGAGACGGAAGGTCTCAGTAATGAGCCGGTCTGATCAGAATCATAAATATCCCTGGTATGACATTATTAGGAAACTAGTAATGGCTTTTGGTCTAAAAACCAAGAGATAAGGGGTCTCATCACGAGCCAGCTGATTCATTTTCTGGTGGTATTTATGACTGACATTACTATTTGGTTACCATGCTGGGTAATGATCTCTCATTTTAGTTAAAACAAAATCAATGAAAATTCCAATAAAACATAACTTTTGCCTGAAGAATAGGAGGTCTCAGTAATGAGCCGACCTAATCATGATCATCAGTGTTGCCTGGAATAACTTCATTTCTGATCACCAGGGTGATGGCTTTTGATTTTAAATTAAAAGACAGGAGATCTCATCACGAGTCGGCCTGCTTATTTCAGACAACTCTCGTGAATGATACTACCACATTGGGACACCAAACCCAGGTAGTAGTCTTCAGACAGAATTATCATTTAAAAGAAAAGAACAGCAAAGCAAAAAAACAAGAAATTTCTAAACCAAGGAACAGATTCTAGATAGTTTTCAGAGGAAAGGTATTCGAGGCTGATGGTAAGATCATCCTTACTAAGAAGCACTGGTTTTGATAATGATATTTGTAAGCTTATCTCTAATTATGTCTTTATTTCAAAAGATGAAAAATTTCTGGGTTATATTTATGAATCTGAATAAATGAAGGTTTGATATGAATAAAGGATTTTGATTATCTTTAACAGGTTTCTAAGATTTCGTTCTAATCATCTTGTTTTAAGCAGAGATAACTGGTTCTTCCAGGTCGTCGCCATTTGTTGGCAGCAAGCAACAACCTCTTCGCTTCTTGACAAAGTGAAGAGAGATCAGTCCTTTATGTGATAAATGAATTAAAAATTATATAGAGCTCCTTCAGAATCTTTGATTCTGAAGGTGCTCTTAATCAAAGAAAGGTAATTAATGACTCTAGGAGCTGATAGGGATTTGATCATCGAATTTGGTTTTGGAATCAAGGATTGATAAGTTTCGTAAATTCTTGTTAAAAATTGTTCAAAATATTGAAACAAGTTTATGTAACTTAAGGGTTTTGTGTCAAAGAAATATCATTAAGCACATTGTTTAGGGTATTTTTAGTCTCAAGACTAAGTGAATTTGGGAATCTAATATCATAAGTAATATCCTATTATAAACTTTGTCAATATCATATTTAATCAATAAATGGTGGTTTATATAGGAAGCGTTTCACATATGATAAATACCCTATCTAATGATATATACTATAGTGTGTTAATACCATGTATAAAGGTTTTGACTTAGCATTGTGTATATATAGTTTGTACATATAAATAAAATAAACACCAAGCTGGCCATCTGATTAATACTTACTCAACCTTAAAACGCAATCTATGCCTCTTCATGACACGACGTAATATCATAGAACAATGATGATCGTTTGATGAACTGACCTGGCGCTAAATCAACGGTTAAATTGATAAACATTTGGATCGGTGAGCTGGCATGGAAACGTGGCCTTCACCATTTGATAGATTCGACAATTGTATGCGTTTCACATCACCGTGTTGACAGTGGTAATTACTAACACTCATTTCAAACTATGGCCATCGTACTTATAATAATGAACCACTGTCAATAATCAATGATCTTAATAATGGTTATATCAGTTGTCATATCGATGGTTCGCCAAGTTAAGCAGTCTTCGTATCGCTGGTTCGTTAAGTTAAGTAGTGATCACTACTTGGCGAGGTCAAAACGCAGACAAGTTAGCATAAGCCATGATGTAGCATGAAAGTGTAATATTTATCACCATCCCGCTAAAATGGTAGGTTCAGAGATTTGATCTTGATCAGATTTCGCGCATGTGAAGATTTTTCTAGTATGTCGTGTGTATGGATACCTATTCCATCTGTATTCACATTTCCTTTCATTCCACGACTAAACCCAAACAGCGCTGAAGAAACCATGTCTCCTCTGAACCGTTTTGAAATCTCAGGGTATGAAATTATTGAAGCTAATCAGGAGGTTGCCCAGAAATTCGAGAAAATGGGATGGACGCATTTCTTTCAAAGCTTTGATGGTCATCATGTGGAGATTACCAGAATGTTCGCAATGGGTTTTAAAAATGACAGGGTGCGAATTGGGGGTTTTGAGTTTGTTATCAATGAAGACAGCATTGCTGAAGCCACGAAGCTTCCCCAGGTGGGAGAACGCTGGTTTAAAGGCCTTATGGTGGATAAGAAGAAGTGTTTGGCACTGTTCTCGCCTCTACCAGATAAAACGAAATTGAGAGTAGGCGTGCCTGTAAAATTTCTCAAGCCCGAGTGGAGAGCTTACTATGAAATCTTGGTAAGGTACGTAACCTGTTGTGGACGTTTTTCCCATTTGCATTTGTATCATTTGCGGTTGCTGTTAGCGGTTAAGGGTTATAAACTTAACTTGCCCTTCTATCTGTGGCAAAGTCTGAAGAAAATGTCACAGTCTGTGAGAAATTTTAATAACCCTGATAATAGTCTGTGTCACCATGGATTGGTTAAAATTTTGCTGCAATATCAATTATCCGTGAAAGGTCAGTCGTGGGATGAATTTCTAGTCGATTGTAAATTGGGGCCAACACAGCATTGGCCCAATTCGTCTCCTCGAGCTCGTAGGAAACGAAAACTTATAGATTCTGAGGATGATAGCTCAGAGGATAATGAACCAGAGGACATAAGCACGTCTGTAGATGATGAGGTAGATAAAGACGACGATAGGGCTTCAGTTCCTTGCAGTTCTAGGGAAATTTTAAATGAATCTCAACCCGATAATATTGATGGAAACCCTGTAAAATTAAAAG
The DNA here is from genome assembly GCA_027924585.1 of Larix kaempferi. NCBI lineage: Eukaryota > Viridiplantae > Streptophyta > Pinopsida > Pinales > Pinaceae > Larix > Larix kaempferi. Next base: position 9,639,582 of record BSBM01000223.1, on the reverse strand, counting down.
AGGGATCAGCCGAAGATGAAATTGATAAACCTACTGAATGTGATAAAATTCCTATGCATAAGCTGAACCATTTGGCTCAGGTTTGTTGTGATAAGCAAGGGTCGAAGGTTGGAAGCCTATCATCTTCACGTAGAATCACCAGAAGCATGCATAGTCGTCATTCTACTCCGAAGTATAGGTCTGATCCACAGACTTCCAAATCTACTGCTGCCGAACCTGCAGTTGTAAATATTGAGGATGATATTCCGATATCTATCCCTAGCGCATTGGGTGTAGGGAATTCCACCACTGTCCAGGGGAATGATGTGCCATCAGGTGAGGTCGAGGGTAATCAACCGGAAATAGATCCTAATACTGTACAATTTGAACCATCTCACCATCAGCGTTGTGATAGTCCTCGTTCTCTTCATGTAGCCAGCGAAGACGAAACCCTACAGCAGGTATTAGGAGATGTCTATCAGGATAAGAAAGCAGAATCTAAAGGAAAACGCAAACAGTATATGGTCTTGTTGCAAGAAGAAAATAAAACGCTCAAGAAAGAATTGTTAGAATGGATTGACAGGTGGAAAAGGGCCAACGTGAAAAAGAATCAATTCAAGAAATCTAAGAAATCCATATTAAAAACAAACCAGATGTTTTTGGAACGAATTGAAAATCAAAATGTCAAAATTATCAGGTTAAAGGCTAAATTGGCCGAAGCCAGGAGAGTCGTTGCTCTTCGTAGTGAAGCCTAATAGTTCTTTTTCTTGTTGACAGGTAACGATTATTTTGATTTAGCATGTCTGTAAAATCGGAGATTTTACAGGCATGCATTTATAATTTTGTTTTAATATTTCGGTTAACTGTGTTAAATCGATTTTAATATGATATATTTATTGAATTTAATGCAGGAGGATTTTATCACCGTTTTCTTCCAGGAATGCAGGACGTAGTGGATGCGTTGGCGTGAAAGTGTAGCTGATCTGTTACTAGTTGGAGTATTCTGAATGGTCAGGAATGTTCTGAGATGTCTCGACTCAGGCTAGTCGATTCTATTTTCAGTATTTGGTGTAATTAGATGCTTTTATGGTTAAGTAATTTCCTATAATGTTGCATGCAACATTTATAGCAAAAACCGACTCTCACTAGTATATTAAGGAAGATTTTTGATGAACTCAGGATGGATGAAGTGTAGAGGAAAAACTTCTTGAAATATATTCTATTGCTAGTATTACTTCAAACCTGAAGCTGAAGCTTTGTTATGGATGATACTGGATATCTACGAATGATGCTGTGAATGGTATTCATTTTTGGGTTTTTATATTTACATATATTTCAGTTTGTCATTTCTGTGTATATGCGAACTATGTATGCTGTGTCATACTGATGTTTAAACAATTTCTCACTTTATCGTCTCAGGATTAGTTATTGAATGCATATGTCATTGTAGTTTGTTCATTAGTGTGTTCACTGTGAACATTAGCTTGAATGATATAACTTCTTGTTTATTTAAAGTTTCATTTATATGTTAATGGTGAAAATTTAAATAAATATTATCTTAAATTTGAATGACTATCTTGAACAATAATTGTTAATCAGTTCTGGAAATGAAATTTGACTGTGTCTTTTAGGTTGAAATTCAACTCCATTTCTATATAGCAGAGTAATTGTTGTTATAATTTAAACATGTTTGGTTTATATCGTACTTCAATTTTCTGTTATAAGATTAATGATTAATTTTAATTTCAAATCTGCTCTCAGCTGAGATAGGGTTAAATAGGATAGATAGATTAGTTTTAAGTTTATTTTATCTCTAGCATTAATCATCCTGCATACTGTAATTAAGCCTTCATACTTAGAAAATTTCACAAAAATTGAAGTCTTTCTTTTCAGAAAGCAGCTTTAGGATATTTGTAAATATATAGATAGGATAAACATTAGAATAGGTTAGACTTTGCTAGTTTTGAGGTTTCCTTAAGAGACAAACTAGCTGGTAGCAGGACCATAACCTGTGAGGTCTTGTTAACTTAAACACACCGGATACTGCTTTAAGTTGATTGTGTGGATAAAACCTCTTTATTGGCTCTGATTCAATAAATCAGGCCAACACTTGTCACAACTGAAATTCGTGAAGAAACTCAACGAGATCTCGACAGTAGCATTACCGATTGAGCTACCATGCAACACAGCCCTCAACCTGTCGGAACGTGGATTGATTGGACAATTCACAGGCCTATGGCCTTCTCCGAAAACTGGGTGCAAAAAAATTGGAGACCCCTGATCTTGGAAGATGTTAAATCCTTCTTCCTAGGTAAAGGATTCTTTGTATTCGTCTTCGAAAGCAAACAGGATCGCGAGCTTATCTTCAGGAACGGGCCTTCCTTTATGGGACATATGAACAAATGGACTCCGAACTTCGATTCATCCCTCGGCATCCCCTCTGCAGTCCCGGTCTGAGTGAGACTCCCACATCTACCTCTTCACTGCTGGAATTCTGAATCTCTAGAAGCCATTGGAAACACCTTGGGAAAATACATTGACAAAGCTGATCAGAAAGATCAACATTCATGCGTGAGAATCTGCGTTGAAGTAGATCTGGAACATGGCCTCTCGAAAGCAATAAACCTTATCGTGGCAGATTGGTCTCATATACAAGAACTAGACTATGAGCAAATCCCTTTAAATGCAGGTTTTGCCATGAATACGAACACTTCGCTCAATCATGCAAGAACAAGCCTGCGGATCCAGAATCAAATGGGAAAAAAGAACAATGGACGGTCGTCCAAAAAAACACCAAATCGAGAACGAAACCCCACTCAAAAATTCTAAATATAAAGAAAGCAGATCATCAACACCAAGATCTGATGGCTTCTAACAGCAGGAATAGATTCAAAGCCCTAGAAGCACCTGACATCCAAGATATCCCATAGGCTGAAGAAGAAGGAGAAATACACAAACAACAGGACCCTCAAGCAGCTCCTCTCGCCCATGAAGATCAAAAGAATCCCCTACCCCAGAGCACCCCCAACCCCATCACATCTAGCTTGACCAAAGATACTCCTTCCTACACTAAAATCACCAAATTTAGACCTCCCAACTCCCCTACCTCCTTGGAAGAACCCTTTGATAAATCTTCCAAAAAGCCAGGTCGGAAATCTACCAAAGACCTAAGGGAAGAAGAAGCTGAGCGCGAGAAAGTCCAAGGATCCCGAGCCACAATAGATATGGTTTTCAGCAACAATACTAGAGCCATAATAGCAGGAAAGAAATATGGAGACCTAGCAGGAGGAACCCCCTCCTCCATCTACAATCATAAATGATGAAGCTAGTCTCTTGGAATTGCAGAGGTTTAGGCAACCCTAGCAAGCTTAAAGCAGTAAAAGATCTCCAAAGAATTGATATGCCTGATCTTCTATTGCTCCAAGAGACCAAACTCGATAATAGTGCAATCTTAGCTATTGGAAAAGAAAAATGGAAGAAAAACACTGGTTACAGAGTCAACACTAGAGGAGCTTATGGCAGCCTGGCAACCTTATGGTCCTCCGAAAATTCCACCGCCACAGCTCCTTCGCTACGCAACACTGGATATACACTGAACTCACTCATATACAAAGCAACAAGCATATCGCTCTCTTCAACATGTACGTACCCAATCTTTACTCTGAGAAAAAATATTGTTGGAATCTACTTGAAGATTTTCTGGATGCTTATGGTCCTCAAAACATCATTCTTGCCGGTGATATGAACATTACCCTTTCCAAATCAGAAAAAAAGGGTGGACTCATTGGAAAAGATTTCTTCAAACCTCAGGTTGAAGCCCTTCTCCAAACTCGGGACCTCATCGACATCAAACCCAAAAAAGGGAAATATACTTCGTCCAATAAGCGTATTGGAAAGGGAAATATTATGGCCAAACTGGGCAGATTCCTCGTCCATAGCAGCCTCATGTCTGATACCCAAACCATCTCCTCCAGCATTCTGGCCAATCTAGCCTCAGATCATAAGCCCATCCAACTCCACTTTCATGACAGCGAGGATCTTGGCCCAATCCCCTTCAGGTTCAGCCCCCAATGGCTTGACCATGCCAGTTTCTGGAACACTCGGGAAAATGCATGGAGAATCCCCATCTCTGGATCCCCCTACTAAGTTTGGGAATAGAAGCTCAAAAACGCACTCAAGATTTGGGCCAAATCCAATTGCCCATCCCCCGCAAATCCCAGAAAGACTGTTGTGGGCGCTCTAGAAGAAATCCAATTCGCTATGGAAAATCATCTTGTTGAAGCAACCACACTGCAAGAAGAGGTCACACAGCAATCCAACGTCTACCAAGCTTTTTGAACTGAAGAGGAATACTGGAGGTTGAAGTCGCGGAGCACCTGGCTCAAAGTTGATGACAATAACACCAATTACTTTCACAAGCAATTCAAGGTCAGACACTCCTCCAACTACATCGTTGAAATCAAACTTGAGAACAGCATGACTGTCACTAGGAACACAAGCATCAAAAACATAGCTCACATTCATTTCTCCAAGCTATTCGCTGAAGATGACAATGCTGAAGGAGATGACGAGCTTATACTCCTAGAGCACATCCCAAAGAGCATCACGCCGGAGGAAAATTTTAACATTCACAAACCTTTTACCGAGCAGGAAGTGCTCAACACAATTCACTCTTTCAAACCTGACAAAGCACCGGGCCCTAACGACTACTCTATACATTTTTACAAAGCATGTTGGAAGTACATCAAAAAAGTCTTCATGAGAATGATAAGGAACTTTCACTCAAAGGAAAAAATCGGTGGTTGCACAAATTCCACTTTCCTATCTCTCATCCCAATAGAAACTAATCCCAGCTCCTTCAGCAGATTCAGACCGATCTCATTATGCAACTCCTCATACAAAATCATCTCCAAGATGCTAGCGACTCAAATGAAGCCTTTACTCAACAAAATTATTTCTGACAACCAAGGTGGCTTCCTGGAAGGGAGGCAAATACTTGACAATGTCATCCTTGTACAAGAAGCAATCCACTCCAGCAACTCCCGAAAGGAAAAAGGTATGTTAATCAAGCTTGATATGGCCAATGCATTTGACCACATCAAGCATTCTTTTCTCTTTAAAATTATGGCATGCTTTGGATTCAAGGAAACTTTCATCAGTTGGATCTCAGCTTGCATAAGCAAACCCTGGATCGCTCCCTTAATTAATGGTTGCCCCACTGATTTCTTCCAAGCCACGCGTGGCATTAGACAAGGTTGCCCCCTCTCCTCCTTCTTGTACATCATCCTGGCAGACTCACTCAGTCCAAAACTGAATCATTAAATGATTTTAGGCTCCCTACCTGGCCTCCACTTGACCCCTGACTCCCACCCCCTCAATCATACCCTTTTCGCCGACGATTCTCTTTTATTGGGTGGAGCCTCCTCCATCATAGCCCGAAATTTCAAGCGCAACCTGAATTGGTATTGCAATGCAACCGAAGGCAAGATCAACTTGCATAAAAGTGTTGTCTACTGCTGGAATCTTAGCAACAACGTTGCAACCAAAATTAGCAGAATTCTTAACATCAAAGTCCATAACCACTGGGACAAATTCACTTACCTAGGCCTCCCAATCACACATGGTCACTCAAAATCTGGAATTGGGATGACACGATAAACAAATAAAAAGCAGAATAAGAAGATGGGGAGGGCATTGGCTCAGCAAGGCTGGAAAACTGATCTTCGTGAACTCTGTCCTCTCCGCTCTACCTATCCATCAATTCTCCATCCTCTTAGCTCCAAAAGGAGTATCAGAACAGATAAGTAAATTAATGAGATATTTTCTATGGTCTAGTGGAAAAAACAACGAAAACAAAATCCACTTAGTGAATTGGGAGACCATAAAGCAGCCAAAATCCTCGGGAGGCCTTCAAATTCGCGATCCACTCCATGCAAACTTGGCACTGGGCGGTAAGCTTCTCTAGCAAATCCTGCACAATAAAACGCCATCGAGTCAGTCAAGTGCCCAAAAAGAAATATTTACACGGGAACAATTTAAGATGTCTCGACCAAAAGCCAACTTCCAAAGGCTCCAACATTTGGACACTATGCAAGGCAGCTTGGGAGTTCTTTTCAAAAGCCCTCTATTGGGTACTTGGCAATGGCAGAAAAATAGACATCTTCACGGACAAGATCATGGACAACGAAGTACTTCAAAGCACCCATGAGTTACATAATATCGTTGCCTGGCTCAATCAACATGGGATCACAACTCTAAAAGATTTCAGTTCCTGGGACATTCATGGCAACTGGCACAGCTAGAAAAATATAGCCATCCCTCCCCATCTTGAGTCTGCGAAAATCATACTCATCGACAACCTGAAAGGATGCGCTCCCATACACCTAATGGCCAAAGACGAACGGGGTTGGGGCCCCACAAGTTCATATACCTTTGTTCTCGTTTACAAAGCTCTTCAAACTCATGATGACGCAAGAAAAGAATTATGGAAACTTGTATGGGATCCATTTGGACTCCCCAAAACCAAATTCTTTACCTAGACTTTAATCCATTGCAAAGTGCTTACCGGCGGCAATCTCAACAAGAGAGGATTCCACAGGCTTTTTTGGTGTCCTCTCTGTCGCAGCAATTTCGAAACACTCAACCATCTCTTTCTGGATTGTCATTATACCAAGCTTGTCTGGAAACATATGCTCCTTGATCTCAATATTATCATGCCACCCTCCACCTCCACCACCCAGCTCTTTAAGGATTGGAAATCTACCTATCCTTCTCCCCTCTCCAAAAAGAAACTCGGGCACCATATTTGGATATCCATTCCCAAATACACATGCTGGAAAATTTGGATCGCAAGAAACAATGCCATCTTCCATGAAAAGTACTACACCCCTTTGCAAATCGCGAGCCAAGCCAAAGGTTTACTAATTGAATGCCTCAACACCTCCAAATACAAGACAGGTGCAACTCTCAGCATGAAAGAAATGAATTGGATTGGAGCCACCTTCCCTAGTCCGAGTAAAAATCTCCGACCACGACACCATCCAGCACAGCAAATCAGACTTACTAACTCCGATTTCCATGAATGGAGAAATAACCATGCTATGGACAGTTTACAGTTCGATGGTGCTTCCAAGAGAAATCCCAGCGTAGCAGGAGCTAGGGGAGTCTTATGGCTAAGTGGAGGAACAATGAGATCGAAGTACAGATGGGGTTTGGGCATTTGCTCAAATAATACAGCAGAAGCCTTAGCCTTGTTGAAAGGTTGCTAGATCGCCAAAGAAAATAAGATCGACAATTTACAAGTGCTCGGAGACTCTATGATAATCATCAGAGCCCTCAATTCCAATACTAACCTCAACAATCTAGCTCTAAATCGAATCATTCAGCGTATACAGCGAATTGCAAGTACATTTGCCCAGTTCAGAGCTTTCCATATCTTAAGAAATTTAAACAATGAAGCTGATATAGAAGCAAATGTTGGCACCAATCTCAACCAAGGGATTCTTAGACTCTCCAGCAATGACAGTGAATCTCATCAAATTCCATGAGCTTGATTCATAATATCCGGAACGGGGCACTAGTATTTCAGGAAGACAAGCCTGTCTTTTTTCCATTGTCCCGGCACTTGAGACTCCCTCCTTTCTCGCATTCAATCTATCTTTCAAAAAATGAATGACATTTAAGCTTCCTTCAAAGAATGGCTGCCATCGATCACTGCAGAATCGCAGATGTCTAATTTGGGTCTCTGATTCTCTTTCAACATGAAATTACTCATTCTGCAAATCACAGAATGTCTCAGCATTTGCCCTCAGCTTCAAGAAATCGCAATCTCTATCAATCTTCAACTCATTAGAACTACGACCTTGCTCTGTTTTTAGCTCATAAGTGACAGCGCTCTCTTATCCATTTTAGCATTTTCAAAAGGCTCATTCAGCTTCTGCTCTGAACAATGGCTTATTCATATTGCAGTCTGTTATCCTCCAGTTGACAATTGCCAAATTGGCTATCAAATTGTAATCTCTGTCACTGACTATAATTATATTCACACATTTTTTTGTTGCTGGAACTTGTTTATTGCACCCTGTCGATTTGGTTCACAACCACGAATTTTTTTATTTTTTAATACAATATTCGTTTCAGTTATAAAAAAAAAAATATATATATATATATATATATATATGGACAAGGGTTAAAACATGAAATCTTTTGTTTTTCTCTTGGTATATTGGAGTACTTGAGCTATGCACACCCTCTCTTGGGATGACCATTTTTTCTTGAAGGATGAATGGAATGTCTTCTAGGGTTTGATTTTCCACATGAAAAGTTGATGCTAAGACTACTTGTAAGTTTAATTGAGGGTTTCTGATAAGAAACTAGTTTGGTTTTGATTGAGGGTTGTCTCTTTTTCAAGGGTGACCTAAGATGCACTTTCTTGCTCATTCTTGATTAATGTTGGAAAGTTTCTCTCCTAACCCTAGTTTAACGTTGCACTTGAAGTTCTTTGGACTGAGTTAGGGCTTCTTTGCTAATATTGTGTCAACTTGCTTGAGGAGACCATCCTACAAAGCAGCTCTCCATTGTTTAATCGGGTCTTGAACATATCTAATTGCCCTAATTAAGGTTTCACTACCTAACCCTTGAGGTTGTTAGTTTAGCCCTAGTTGCAAGTATTGAATTGCCATCTTAAGAGGAGGGACGTTAGCCTCAATCTCTCATAGCCCTAGGGTTTGAGACAAGAATCTAATACCCTATCCTTCGACCCTTTCTTTATTAATTTTACATGCTTTTAATTTATGCAAAAAATACGAAAATATTTGTTGCTGGAAAAACCCAAAAAATCTAATTAAATCCGAAAATCTAAAAAATATATGTGATTTTGTATTTCTGGTCTACCCAACAAGTTCGCTCTAGGGTTTTCTTCATAAACCCTAGAGGGCACCTCCATTTGAGCAAGTGCATTGAGCTACATGAAATTGCCTAATGATTGCTTGTTGTTTAGTATTTCTAGTTTGTTGTCTCCCAAAACTGGCATGCGTGTGTTGAAGCCCAAAATGTAAACACACCAGCTCGATTGACAACTCTCAGGAGAGAGGCCAATGTCACCACACTCCTCTCCTCTCACTTCAGGTTGGCTCTTCTCCAACTCAAGGGGGGGTATCCCTAAGATAAGATCGCTAAGGCAGGTGCAACGGAGGGCAAGGTGAACTGAAGAGGCTGCCTTAGGAAACGATTGTAACAGAAAAATGTATCTTGATTGAGTGATGGGAAAGTTGGGAGGATCAATCCTCGAGGAAAGGCCAGTGCCAGTATATCAGAGGGGCGAATGGAGTCAAAAGAGAGATCAAAGGGGCCTTATGTCATATGTGACTGAGGGGGAAAGATCGCATTATTGAGCAAGCCCTGTTCAGTCTAGTGTTTGACAATCAGAAAGAGTACTTCTTCTTCTCTAGCTGCGGGAGGTGCACTATGCAAACCAAAGATCAATATTACACAATAAAATTAGATTAAATGTAAAAATCAATACCTGCGTATGCACGCTCACAAAGGGAAAAAGAAAAGCAGATGCCAAGAGTTCTTTGCCAAAGGGGAAAAAGAAGGTAGCTGCTAAGAATTCTCCACCTTCCAATGTGGTGGATTGTCACCCTTCTATGGCCTCTTACACAAAGAAAAGAAAACACAGAATCTGGAAATGCTCACACTCATCTAAAAATATCACAAGACCATGCCACAAAGTGCTCAGTTTATCCAAAAGCCCATAGTATTTTTCATTAAGCTTCAAGGAGAAGAAAGCTCCCAGGTTTTTCCATGCTTACAAAGGAGAAAGATAGTCCCTTATATAGACCAAAAAAATAAACTCACCTACCTCTGAAATAATAAAATAATGGAGGTAAAGTAAAAAAAATGAATACTTTTCTCTCTAACTAAAACAAAGACTCCGAACTATCTGAAGGTGACTATTCTAACAGCTCCTAAGTGAACTCAGATTGGTATTCGGCTGTCAAAAATAAAAATACACAGCTGGCAATCAAAAACCCATAACTCGAGTTGGTGATCGGCTGCCAAAAAGAAAATACGGGTCGACAAGTGGCTAGGTTTGCTGCTCCAGAACACAACGTGGAAAGAAGATTCGTCTCATCGGCTAAGATAATCGAAACTTCACTTATCATAAAGTTGTGCTCCAATTTTAGGTGGGAAATGAAATCACGGGTCTGAGCCTTTCATGAAAAACCGCGGATCTTCAGGTAACCAAATTTCCGAGCTCCGGGAGAAAAACCTTAGAATATGAAAGGTAAGTGGCTTGTTGCAGCCTTGTATCGTTGCTGAATCTCAAATTCTTCGCTACTTTGAAGACAGTTCCGACAAACTGTCCCGCCCGAACCTCCACCCGTAATCTTTTGCACCAAACAGAGTACCTTTTTCTTCATCAGAACGATTATTTTTCCGATGTTGTAGTTGTTGAACAACAGTTACAAGTCGATTTCTAAATTTCACGCTGTAGTTTATACGATTGGTGGTCAATGAAGCCTGCGAGACGAAGGCTCCAAGCTCCACGGCTCGGCTGTCAACCGCGTGAATAAGTGCCCCGATGCCGTTTTGATTCCTCGGAAACTCTGGTCAGAATTGGCGAACCTCAGTTTGATCGGTGAAGTAAATGCGTGCCTGCTCCGAAAACACGCCACTTTGTGAAGATGCCACTTACCCCCGCTGAATTTAGAGCTTGGACCCGTGACAGTGCATCCTCTGCCTGCTGCGATGAAAGTTGCAAGTTATTATCTGCTACTCTGTTTTGATTAGTTTGAACACCGAGTACTGAGTCTAACTCTGCCTCAATCGATTGGCTATCAATACAGGCAGGTCCGAGCTTTTGTGAAACGCAAGTGGCGAATACTTCTCTTTTCTAGAGTTTACATCGAGCTATTTCCAACACGGGCTGGGACAATTGATGGAACGGTTGGCAAATAAGAGTAGGTCAACACCACGTGAAAGATCCCGTCCAGCGCCCTTCTAGCTTCCAAATAACCCGCAAAGTCATTTCCCAGCAGATAGAAATATCCACCTTCACCTCAACAATTTACGACCTTGTGAACCCCGAGCTTTGACACTGAATTTAATTTTTCTGTTTTGCTGCAGTGGCATTCAACTTCGCGCTGGATCGTCTAGTCAAAATCTGAAAACGGTTCTTGGTTTGGAAGGTTATGCACATAACCTTGCTTTCTGCTACAAACTCAGGCTCAACATCATATTCTGTAGCCGCTATTTAAAATTCTGGACGTTTGACGCCAAAGGGTAACAACACGAGTTTATAGTCCGTCGGTAGCTAAAGAATTGGCAATTTTCAACACGCTTTCCCATAATCTGCATGGCTATCTCGTCAAAGCATGTGAATGTCCTTATAACTGGGATCCCAACAACAATTCATCTCTTCATTTCCAGTGCTGAAAACATCCTCCAAAATGCTGATGTGTTTAGAAACAGACATGACTGCTGTAGATGCTGTTCTTACCTCATCAGAAATATTTGAAATATGACAGCCTTTTACATTTTCTAAGGTAAGTCCCGAGGAGAAACCCTGAATGAATTTACAGGTTTCAAACATTGAATCCAAAATGCATTTCATTCATTCTGCAGTTGTCCATATCAAACCCCTTCGAGCCATAAAAACTTGTGTTGATCTGCGCGCTGTGCGTGGAAGAAATGCTGCTGGCAAAAACTCAAACTGTGTCCAAAAAATATCCTACAGGACCCAAAACAGGGCAACAAAATCACGCCAGAATGTCTGCAAGAAAATGTAGTGTGGCCCCCTGCAATGATGCATAAGCCCATAGAAAATCCTCTAACGCTGTCCGAATCCCTGAAGGAAATACATCAGCATCTTTATCAAAATGCAGTTGCATTTTTGAGAGGTAACATAGTTCATCCTACAAGTGCACCCTGGTGTGGACATCTTCTAACCCTAGAGGGTGCACCTTTCTAAGAACTTGCCTTGGGAAACGTGTGATATTGTCTAGGCATAACGCATACAATTCTCAAGATTGACAATAAGAAAAGCAGAAAGCAATGTCTTCTGTTTGTTGGGTAGCAAATGTTTATTCTTTCTAGTTCTGAGATTATGATTCACTGCTTGGTGGAAATTAGTATGAATTTCTAGACCTACAAGAATTAAATCAATCAACCTGCTAACAACATAGAAGACAAAGATACAAGAATGCAAATGAATGAAATCTCTCTCTAATTTATGAATTACTCTCTTTCAACAACAATAATCCATAACAACACAGAGTTGAAGCAAGGTTACCTCTGACATTCCTGACTGTCATTGACTTGGATCTCACAAAGACTGAAACAGGTTCTCCCGATTTATTGTACTTGGAAAATGGTTGGAAGTGGTTAATTCTATAGATTGTACCCTGGATTATTATCATTGCATTTAAAATGGAAGAGAACTGAAAGGAACAAATAGCAAATGCACTTCAGAAATCTAACAAAGTTGATTTGACACTGAGAAAAGTATGGTTTACTAACAAACAGCAAGTGAGACATATCATTTCCGAACCAACGTATATCTAACAAACAAGAATCAGATGCTCTCTTGTGCCAAAAAATGATGTGCCGTCTTAATGGCAAATGGAAGTATTGCATGTACAAGCAATGCACCTTAAAAGAAATGAACAATTGGGTCCAGATATTTTCTCAAAGACGTTGCCGACAAATACTCATTGCAAGAAAAAGAGCATATAACCTCAGTGAAAATCATTCATGTTGGGAAAAAAATTCTAGCAGAAAAAAGAGTCCTTATCTTGGAGTATTGTCTTTATTTCTCTTCTTCTTAGAGTGTAGTTCATGTTCATCAGCTTCAGCTTCAGGTGATACTCCTGTCACTTTTTTCTTAAAATGACGACTGTGATCAGTTCGTCCACTCCTTCATCCCCATTGACAGAAGCTTTGTGTCTTTCTGATTTTTTAAAGCTCGACTTATCTTCTTCTGAGGCTTATCGGTGCTTAGACTTATCAGAAGACCTCGATTTCTTTGACTTCTTCTCTGTAGCAGGTATTCCCTTCAACTCCAGATCTGTTTTTTCTTCATATTGGTTTGCAGCATCGCCTTTCTTCTTACGCTTCCTGTCATTTTTCCTCTTCTGCTCTGTCTCGCCCTCCTTTTGTGGACTGATTCCTAGCTCCGGCTCTTTCATTCGTGGACTTGGGATTACAGCATCCGTCAAAAACACATTATCTTTCAACATTTTTCTCTGTTTCTTCTGGCCAACAGGCGTAGCATCATATAAATCAGAACCCGTTTCTTCTGGTTTCGCATCAAATCCTGCTTTCATTTCAATCAGACCATCTTCTTCTTCACTGTGCTTTCTCCTAGATTTTTTGGTAGATTTATCGCTAACCTCGGATTTGGGCTCTGCAACCTGTGAAAATTGCTCATTGGCATACGCCTCTGTTTTTCGCCTTTTCTTCTTCCTGTGTTTTCCGTCCTCTGAATCTGCTATTCCGGCCTCTCTGTCCTCTTCAGGGTATGGGACAGCGGTGGCGTCTTCGAGCCCTTTCCTTTTAGGTTTCTTGAGACTCGAACCTCCGACGTCCCGCTTGGACTCCAGAGAGCGCGCCGCTCTCTTGAGAAAGCTCTTCACTGATACCGTTCCTGCGTCACTGGACAAAAAACGGCACAGAATGCCAGCTGCCTTATGCCTCGAACACGGTTTGAAGGAGACAATCGAACCCCTCACCAACCGCATTGTGATCGATCAACCAAAAAATAAGGTTGATCTGCTGCCCAAGTAAGGGTAGGTTGGTGCGGACTGCGGACCCTAATGGCCTTTTATGGAGCGGAACCTCATGCGATGCCTTTTATCTCGGAAAAGCGTAAGTGATCTAACACCAAACAAGAAGGCAATTGGTAACCCGGGAGTATCCCACATTTTAATACAAGAGCCGCCAAAAGCTGCTTAGTCCCGCAATTTGAATTTACAGATTGAAATAAGATTGAAATAAGTAAATAAATCATGAAGAGAAATGAAAACAAATTCTACCAATTTAACCAATATTGGAGTCTAGAAGACATACCTTCAGCACAAGTCATTTAATCATAAGTATTTTACATAAAAAAAAATTGTGTTATTCTAAGTATTTGCACGAGTGTAAACGAGGTGCTTACAATCCAATATGGGGGAGACCCTGTAACGGATGTCACATGTCACATGTCACATGTAACGTTTTCAAAAGTAATAAAATGTAAAAAGTAATAGTATGGGGGAGATCCTAAAACGGATGTCACATGTCACATGTCACATTTGTCACGTTTGTCACGTTACGTTACAACCCAATATGGGGGAGATGTTGTAACGTTTGTCACATTTGTCACGTTTGTCACGTTACGTTACAACCCAGTATGGGGGAGATGTTGTAACGTTTGTCACATTTGTCACGTTATGTTTCCATGTCGGCTCATAACTTATAAAAAACCAAAAGTAATTAAAAATTTCATGTTCGCTCATAACTTATCAAAAATAAAAGAATAAAAATAATTAAAAAATAAAAGAGAGGGATCCAATTTCTTGAGGGATAATTTTTTTCTTAATGTGTAAAAAATTTAAGATAAAACAAAAAAAATTACACCTCAAGAAATTGGATCCCTCTCGGTGCTTGATAGATCCGGGTTTGAGATGAATATACGTTGGTTTAATCAACTTTATAACTTAGTGTTTTTGTCATGTCCCAAATTTTGCATTGAGTCACAATGTCCTAAGCACATTGGACATATTCATTACAGTTTGTCAAATTGATGCTAAGGGTCAAATAATTGCCAAGGAGGAAAATTACTAGTTTCCTAGGTTTGGGGTGGAAGCTTTGGGATTTGGAATAAGGGGAATAATAAATGATGTTTGGACATTGGAATGACATAAATATTTAATAAATGAGCTAAATAAATATATATAAGTGAAAATCAAAGTCACATTTGATCATGAAGACACATGGAGGAAGGGGGACCCACACATGGCTAGATTTCCCCACTACACTTGGCATCATTCTCTCACCAATTCGAATTCAAGGTGAATGGTAACACACTTGGGGGAGTTCAAAAGGTATTATTCATTGCATGACTCATCCAAGGTCAAAATGCAGAGGAAGAGTAACTCCCATGGAAGAGGAAGAGGCAATTTGGAGCTAGTGAGACGCTTGGGCTAGATTCCCTAGCTCTATGACAACAATGATGAAGATGTTATGACACCTATGACACAAATCAGACCTGAAGGCTGACATATGGCATATATGACATGTTAGGGCTTAAAATAGCCTCTAAGAGGGCGCTCAAGGGAGTTAGGACAGCTAAGATGCTTCCACATGTGATTTGGTGGAAGTGGGAGACTAAGAATTGTTGTACAAGTGGCGTTCTTTGGAATCTCTTCCCAACTTGAGTTGGCATGAGTCTCTTGGAAGGAATTCGACCCATGGAGGACATTAGAAGTTTACAAATGTCAATAACAAAGAATGAAACCAGCTTTTGATCATTTGAGAAATTTGCAATTGCATTTGTGAAGAGGGAGAGCTAGTTGATGACTAGTTTCTTGCCTTAGCCAATTTCGAGGGTGAAAGATTCCCATCCAAGTTGGTAATTGAAAAGGCCATTCAGACCTTTCATTTGGAGCTTTGATGGAGTCATTTGTTGCAGGTGTAAGCTACAGGGCAGATCGTGGATTCTTTTAATGCATCACATTCTCTCAACCATTTCTAGTTTTGAAGGCATATTCTTGCTCCTTAAGGGAGGGCGTTTTTGGTGAGCTATTGTAATCTTTGGGGGAGCTTCTAATGCCCCATTTCTTATGTAATATGAATTAAATAATCTATTATTCATCTCCAAAAAGTTTCAGGTCGAAATTCCAAGTGGAAATGTATAAATCTCATTATTAATGAAAGAACAGTGCCATTTCCCCACTACGTTGTTGTGAACCAATGTGATGTTGATGGATTCGAATGGATAAATGAACTATTGATGGTTTATTGATGAATGGAATTTTATTGGTGTATTATACAAGTTCCATGTTCAGTACTCAAGCATTTGAAGTCATTTTACTCCGTTTATTTACACTGGGAGAAGATTTGGTGTCATTTCCCCAATGGTCGAATTAGTGGTTTTTGTTGTTGTTTGGGAAAAGGTTAGAACAGACTTAATAACCGACTAATGGTGCATATGAGACCTTGATAACATCCTTGATACATCCCCTACCTCTGTTAAGAAATTCGAGTGGGTTTGGAGGCATTTAGGAAGCCATTTTCAGTACTTACCCCAGGGGGATTTGAACCCCAAATTACTAGTAAAATTGCATACTTGGTCCAGAATCTTAAGAGAGTTTTCAAAGGTCTTTTGGTGGCCATATATCATCCATGAACATCATATTCAAGTCTTAATATCATTCATGCACCTTCCTTGAATATTTGAAGGAATTTGGAGCCAATTTGAGATCTAGAGACCAATACTAGTCAAAGGGAAATTACTAGTAACGTTCCCTACATTGGCCAGAATTGAAAGAGGATTTGCAGAAGTATTTTAAAGGTCCAAAAGCATCCATGAAACGCATATTTATGTTCTAACATCATCCATATACCTTCTCAGAAGATTTGGGAGCATTTGGGGCAAATTGGAGACCTAGGCATCAAAACTAGTCAAAGGTCGAATTTGGAAAAAAAGTGAAAAATTGGTACTTTTAATAAAATTCTTAAAAATGGACATTACAATTTCATGTACTGTATATATTCATCTTTATTGCTAGAATCAATCATTAATGGTATCTCATTGTCAACAACTTGGCCTTCAAAATGTCAAGTACTCATTCTGAAGAAAGAATCAATCATTAATGGTATCTCATTGTCAACAACTTGGCCTTCAAAATGTCAAGTACTCATTCTGAAGATCTTGAAACCATTTTCTTATCAATCTCAAGTCTATCGCTTAAGCTTAAATGAAACTAAATTCTATCTCATAAGATATTTTATCCCAAAAAATACTTACTTTTTAGGACAATTGTTCATAAAGTGGTCTTCCACAACTCCAACATCCTTAGATATTAGCAGTTCCTATCACTTGGCCTTATTAGGTGAGTGTGTTGAACCCAAAACAAACTCTTGGTTATGGCACCACCTTGTTGAGCTTGTTGCTTAAGCTAATTTGTATGGTTCATAGAAGTATGACATTTATTTAACTCATACAAAAACTTGTTTATCCTTAGGACTTCAATATTCAAATACGTAGCATATCTTAGTGACTCATTGAATCAATCCCCATTCCATTATAGTCATTGTTCCTTGTTCAAGATCATGGAACTCATTCCATTTTCGTTCCATGCATTCTACAAGAGGCATTTTATCGTGAAATCCAGCTTCAATTGTTCCTTGGTCAAGGTAGAGATAGAATATCCCAATTGGGATTACATATGTCTCCACCATAGTAATGCACTATCCTTAAGTTGGTATGAATCCAAATTGAACTTAAAGTTACTAGAATGGCTCTACAACACAAAACAACAAGGCAAGTTTTCCAACCAAGTTGCTGCCACCTCTCCTGAGGTAGCTCTATTAGGGGTAGTTGACTTATATTTTCCCTATTTCTCTATGCACATATTCATGAGATTGCACTTCTTGCAATTTTTCCTGTGATGAAGAGTTAGGCATTAAGGGATTGCCTTATGTTTTAAAAACTTCTGACATCCCTTGGAAGAACATCATTATATCCGTTACTTCATTGATGATTTGTAATATTAAATGACTTTAAGGAATAATTTTCTAAATATTTTGTAAACATAAAAATATGGACATAACTATCTTTATTTTACATCTTTATTTTTCTTTATATAAAAGAAGAATAATTTATTATTATCCAAAGAAATTCATTAGTACTTATAATATATTAAAATATTAACATTATCAAGCATCATTTTTATTATGTCCCTAGGGGACTAGATAGTTTTCAACCAAACCTATTAATTTTTTTTTTCATTTTGTATGGTAAACATTATAAAACATTTTTTTATTTAAATTAATTTTAGTAAAAACTATTTATATAAAATGTGATTGGTTCAAAAAATGATATCAGCCTCTGCCATTGTTGCCCACCCGAGCGGCTGGATGACGTCATTCCCTGGACTCACATAGTAACAGATTTCTCCAGTGTTATGGTTTTGATCAGAGGTTATGGAGCTGTATAAGGGCTAACCAAAATGTCCCCGATTCACCGGAATCCGGCAGAGCAATTCTTGTCAAAATGGTCATTTTGAGTGCTCAGATCGCAATTTTGACAATCTAGGTAGTTTTAAAACTAGCATAGATCCATCTTAAACCCGTATCTATTAAGCACCGAGAGGGATCTAATTGGATCCAATTTCTTGAGGTGTATTTATTTTTTTAAATTTAAACTCAAAAAATTTGATCTCTCTTGATTTATAGATTCGGGTTTAAGTTTTAAGTTTTTATTTTATAAACAAACATCTATTTTTTAATTACTTTTCATAATATTTTTATTTTACGAACCAACATGGATTTTTTTTAAATACTTTTCATACTTTTTTATTTTATGAGCAGACATGAATTTTTTTAATTATTTTTTAATTAAAAATTTACTTTTTACTTTTTATTAGATGTAACGCTACATACATGTTACAACATCTCCCCCATACTGAGTTGTAGAGCACCTCGTTCCACTCGGTGCAATAAGATAATTAGTTTAACAGTCAATCCCAATTGCACATGTTACAACATCTCCCCCATACTGAGTTGTAGAGCACCTCGTTCCACTCGGTGCAATAAGACAATTAGTTTAACAGTCAATCCCAATTGCAGAAATTACAATATTGCGAAAATAATAATTTCCAGCAAGAAATTTAACCTCCCAAAATCACCAAAAAAGCAGGGCGTTTTGGTTGTCTTTTATCCTTTTATTCTACGCGATAGGTTACGGTTTCTCATTTATTGAACATGGTAGATTGTGCGGCTTTGGAATAAATGCGGATGCGTTGAGTAGATACAGGCAACAACTCTAGCAGTTGGACCAACGCGGCCAATAATACCATCATAATAGTAGAGCTTTTGCATAAAGAGGGAACGCCATGAGATGGCAGTACCTCCAAGGCACCCGCAGGTATTGAAGAATCCACACCAATCAATGGCAACGCAGAGACCCCTCCCGAGATACTGAATTCAATCAATGGCAACATGGAGACCCCTCCCGAGATACTGAATTCAGTCATGGGCGTCGATGGAGAGATCGAAAGAAATATTCTCTCCTCGGGACAGAGTCTTGGCGTGGGGCATTAGGAGAAATCTAAATCTAAATATTCCACATCTCCAGCAAGAACAACACTCAGCAATGTGTTGTCCTCCGGTCTGAGCCCGAGAGTTGGGAATGCCCATACTAGTGCTATTGTCGGCACTCAATCACAATTGGACACCTTCAACAAACTGCCTTCAGGGTCAAGCCCGGGAGACTAGCACAAGGTCACGACTAGGTACACGGAGATTGCCCAAGAGTCAAAACCAAAGAATAGCTCAATGATGATGAATTACTGCCCTCCTAAGAAATCGGATTCGCTCTAACCCCCCCTCGTGTCCCGTGGGGATCGAATCGGACACAATTCGATCTCAATTCGTGTCCGATTCGATCTTCAGGCGAATCCAAAATCGGGGCACGATGCAAAAGCAAATCGAACACGAAATGAAATCGAATCCCCCACTGTCGGACACGAATCCCGAAAACAGGACACGTAAAGTGCGCTAAAGTCCGGAAAAGTGCGACCGGTTTTGTTTTAAAAGCAAAATTTGAGTTTCTTTTTGTCATTTGCAAGGAAGGAGTTGGCTGAGAGTGAGTTGTATGTGCAGGTGAAGGAGATTTGAAGGCTATCCATTCTTTCCAAGCGATTCCAAGTGCATTCCAGTGGATTTGTGGAGAGGATTGCAAGCTCAACCATCACACAAGAAAATGAATGTCTCAATCAGCTAGGGTAGGAGGTAGGGGGCAAAGGAGAGGGAGAAATGCATCATCTAGTGCCTCTCCTCCTATTCCACCAAGCACAAGTGGTTCTCCTCCTCCGTCAAGTGCTCCATCGGCTGCTAGTGGAGCTCATTCTATGGCTCCATTTAACCCTGTTTTAGCAAGACAACAAGCCCAAGAAAAAAATACCCTATGTGGAAGTATGTGACAAGGAAAGATGGGCCCGGGGCAAAGCTTGGTGGGGGAGGCAATGTGTCTTGGAGATGCAATTTTTGCAAGCATGAGTTCAAGAGCACATATTTCTGGGTTAAGGGCCATTTGTTGGCCCTTCCTTCTTGTGGGATTTCTTCATGCAAAGCGGTGACTGTTAACCAAAGGAGGGATATGGAAAGAGAGGATCATGTTGGCTTAAGGAAGGTGGCAGCAGCAAGCAAGAAAAAAGAGGATGATCCTCTTCCATTTTTGAGGAAGTCCTATAGCACCAAGCCTCCATTTCCACCTAGCATTCATGGGCGTGTGTGTGGGGATACTTATCAAACAAGAAAGAGGCAATCTACAGGTGGTCCAATGGATAGGATTTTCCAACAAGAGGCGCGAGAAGAGGTAGACCTTACCATTGCATTTTTCTTCTACCTCAACTTCATCTCATTCAATGTTGCACGGTCACCATTGTATTTTGAGACGGTTAAAACTATCTTGGAACGAGCTCCAAATGGTTATGTGCCTCCTGGTTCAGAGAAGCTTAGAACCACATTGTTGGTTAAAGCAAAGAAGGAGGTAGATAAAATTCTTGAGCCAATTAGATCAACATGGCCCTCATCCGATGTGAGTATTGTTTCTGATGGATGGACAGATCCCGCGCGCCATCCACTCATCAATTTCATGGTATCTTCCCAAAATGGACCGTTGTTCTTGAAAGCGGTGGATGCTCTTGGGCAATACAAGGATGCACAATTTATGGGTGATTTATTCATGCACCTGTTTGCAAGGCTGCTGGCATGATTATGGAAGCTAAATATCCACAGGTATGTTCATTTTGGACACCTTTCATTTCTAATTTGCTCATTGTTTGAATTTGGTCATTGCAATGTTAGTGTTGTAGAGTCATTGATACATGCTTTTATTGCTCTTACAGGTTTTTGGGACACCTTGCATTGTCCATTCCTTGAATTTAGCACTGAAAGCCATTGCTTCGGATGTGGCATGGATTGACAACCTTATTGAGGATGCACGCCATATCCGTAACTTTGTACAAAACCACACAAATGCCCTCACCATCTACAAACAGTACACACAGCTTTCATTGCTGAAGATTGCAGATACTCGGTTTGCTTCCTCATTCATCATGCTCAAGAGGTTGAGGGAGGTCAAAACCGCTCTTGGGTCCATGGTGATTTCAGAGTTTTGGGCTTTTTGGAGAAAGACGGATCAGGCTGCTTCACAAAAGGTGAAGGACATGGTGTTAAATGATGGTTGGTGGGACACGGTGGATCTTACCATTAAGATCATGGAGCCAATCATTTCTTTGTTGCGGTTTGCAGACACGGACCAGCCCATCCTAGCAGAGGTTTATGAGGGGTGGGATTCCATGATTGAGTCCATGAGGTCCATTGTCATGGAGAATGAGTGTCCCGAGTATGGGACATCGGCAGAGAACTTATGGACCATTATTCAGGATATTCTTATCTCCAGGTGGGATAAGAATTGCACACCTTTACATTGCTTGGACCACTCCTTGAACCCCAAGTTCTACACTCAAGAGTGGCTCACTGGTGGATCGGTGGCCTCACACAGAGTCCCTCCTCACATGGATGCAAAGATTGCAAATGGGAGGAAGATAGCACTTAGACGGCTATTTCAGGATAGAGACATGCTTAAGGAGGTGGAGGATGGCTTTGTAGATTTTTCCACTGGCATTGGGAGATTTGGAGGCTATGATGAGCTTAGAGATAGGGAGGGTAAGAAACCCTATGCTTGGTGGGCAAGTCATGGGGCAACATCCCCTATTCTACAGAAGTTAGCCTTCAGGGTCATCTCTCAAGTTACATCATCCTCTTGTTGTGAGAGGAATTGGAGCACATATGGGAACTTGTACAGTGTGAAGAAGAGCAGGCTTGAGCAGTCCAGGGCAGAGTCGATGGTGTATGTGCACTCCAACCTTCGTCTTATTTACAGGAAGAGGGAGGAGTGGGTGAAGGGAACGACAAAGATGTGGGATGTCTTTCCTGATGATATGGGTTTGGACAGCAGTACTGAGTTGGCATTAGCCAACATGGATCTTAATGATCCAGTGCTAGAGTCGGTCACTTTTGATGATAGTGATCGTATAGAGGGGTCATCCTCCACAGCAGCAGATGTAGGTCGTCAGATGGGCAGAGAGGAGGAGGAGGGGGAGGAGGATGAGGAGGATGAGGATCAGGGCAATGGCAATGGCAGTGGCAGTGGCAGTGATGAGTATGTTGATTCAGGCATGGAGGAGGACTACTGAAATATCGGATTCTCCCATCTTGATCCACCCGTTTTTGTATTTACTATTAGTCTATTTGGCATTTTCCAGTGCCCAGTGGCATTCCGACATATATGTATACATTTTGATTTTGATGACTTAATGAGAAATATGGTTCCGACATGCATCTATGTGTCTCATAATTAATTGTGATTTGTGAATGACAAATGTGAAATGTGTTGTGATTCGTGATTTGTGAATGACAATGTGTAATCTACTAATCATTAATGTGTTTTTATTCTAATTTCCATTGAATATTTCATATTTGTAAATTGTAAATGTTCTAGTTTCTAAAGATTTTTGGATCTATATGTCTATATTTTTAAATATTAATATATATATTTTTTTAAATATATGTATATAAAACGTGTCCTACATGTCCTGATTCCAGGGGTCACTGTGTCTGTGTCAGGCTTTCATATTTTCGTGTGCTGCGTGTCTCGTGTCCCCGTGTCCCTTTGGTCCAAGTCCATGAGTAGGGTATTCGGCTACCGACATGCGATATATGATGGAGAAGATCAATATAGAATCAATATTGAAGAAGAAAACAACATTTACACAACATGGGCCAAGCCCAGGAGTAGGCAATTCGGCTACCAATGGGCGCAATATGGTGGAGAAGAAGATAAGTATAGAAGATAAAGGAGGAATGGGCACTCAAACATTTAACAAACTCTCGTCGGGTTCAAGCCCGGGAGTAAGCCACTCTTACACCAATGCTCATTTTCCTGACTGAAGAGAGAGAGCATAGGCATCGGAGGATAGAAAGGGCAGTGATCACATTCCGACGTTTCACAAGCTTCCAGGAGGCCCAAGCTCGGGTGGAGGCCACTCGTATGTAGAAAAATCAGCCCGGGCGGAGGCCATTTTTAACTTTTTTTTTTTTTTTAACATCTTGAAACTAAAATAACTCTTTAGATGATGTCTATACATTTTAATTGAGCTTCACATAATTTTACTAGCCATGATATTATTAATATAGGAGAAAATTGGTCCAGCATGGGTGTGGCTCATTGATGTCCATGGAACACCTAGGGTTATAATGATAGCTGGGAATAAAATAGAGGAGAAAATTGGTAAAAACTAATCTAGCTTATTAAATCTAAAATCACATATTTTCTTAATATACTTTAGATATACTTTTAAATAATATTATGATATAATTTTAATTAATATTATTATTTCTATGTTTAGTAGGGATATATACTTTTAGTTGTAATAGTAAATATGGCATGACTTTGTATTAGTTGACAAGCATATTCAAATTTACATCAAGATTTTTTAAAGTGTTTTAAAAATAAATTATTAAATTAAATATTTGAAAAACAACTTTTTCATATAATTTTAAAATTGTAATTTATTTATTTTTTATTTTAATTGATGGAGAGGTTTTTTAGATTTGACATAAATTTATAAAAATACATTTAGAATTGTTAAAAATTATAATTAATTAAGAAAACAAAAATTAATATGTTGCCATGTTAGTCATACATTAATGATATAAATTAGGACATGGGTAGATTGTACTCGATAATTGGTCACTTTACAATTAATGATTTTATTTTGATTTTATTCGATTTTGAAAAATTTGATCATCCAATATGATTTGATTTTTTTTATCCATTTTGATTTTATGATAGTAGTTTTATTACTTGAAGCTATTTTTTTCCCTTTGTTTTGTTTTAATAATTTTTTGATTAAGCTATCCATGATTGTGCATTCAAATTTGGTAGTATATCTAAGATTTTAAAAATCTTGCATATCAAACATATTGAATTCTCTACCTTTTTCAATATGCTTTTTTTTAAAATTCAAACCATAAATAAGACTAAATAACCTCTTAATCCAGTGTCCTTACACGATTGAAGTTTGGGCAGCATGCTCAAGGATTTCGGGTATAAACTGTATTTGGGCAGGAAACACGGTGTTACTTGCTTGGGAAAACTGGAACGCTGGGCCGATTCAACACTCTGTGAAAGCTCTCTCATTACTTATATGTTGGGGCATTTGGATGGCCCAAAACAATTTCATTTTCTCTGAGAAGAATTGTACACCGGCTATTATAGCTGCACTTTCATGTGGTATCCTTACTACTTTCCCACATTATGTGAGAGATGAGAAACAAAGGGAGGTCTTAGACTTGGATATTGACAAAACGGTTCCTTGGGGGTTTTTTGATGGGGCAGCTCAAAATGATATCTGTGGGGGCGAGGCAGTACTCTTCCTTTCTGCTACTCATTATTATACTTTGATCATGGGTCTGGGGGAAGGTGGAAACAATTGTGCCGAACTAATGAGCTTAAAACTTCTATTAATCTTTGCCACTGAGATTGGATGTCCCAACCTCAACATTTTTGGTGACTTAATGAATGTCATTAACTGGATTAACGGGACTCAACAGTGCAGAGACATTAGAATAACTAATTTATTTTTGGTTATCAGGGAGTTGCAACACTTTTTTGATACTTTTTCTTGCCGACATGTTTATAGGGAAAACAACCAGGAGGCTTTGGAAGGTGAAAGAATTCAGGGATGGGACTATTAAGGAATACTACCATCGGCCTTTTATAGAACGAGTTCCAAACACACTTTGACAGCTTGGGATACTACTCTTTATCTTTTATGTTGATACTGATTTACAACATGCATTCAGTGGTGCTGTCGATTTTTTTTTTCTTTGTTTTGGTATATTAGTCATGAACTTATGGTGCTCGAGGAGCCGTTTTTGTAGGCATTTTTTATTTGGTAACTAAATATTTTTGTAATAGTTATGTAATAGAGATATTGTAGAAGACTATGGTCTGGTAAACAGTTGTGGTATCTCTCCACAATGCACATTGATTGTGCATATACATAATGTAATTTTGTTCACCTCTAATGAAATGAAATTACGTTGTTTTTCCAAGGAAAAAAAAAACTAAAAAACAAAAAAAATATTGCTCAAATTTTTTTATCATTAAGTTATGTTTCTTAAAAGTGTTAAAATACTCAATAATCCAAAATGTTTAGACTTTTCTTAAAAGTATTAAAACACTAAAAATTAAAATGTTTAGACATAAATAAAAATGTTTAGATGTAAATAAAAATGTTTAAACGTGAACCTCATGTTAGACTTATTGTTAAGCAAGGTAAGTGATTTGATGCATGCTCATGAATTTCCCCTTTGCCCAAAATAAAATTAAAATAAATACGTATTTTAAGACAACTTGACAAGCTATCCATCATTCAACTGCACACCAAAAAAAGGTTTCTTCTGAATATGTTAACCAACAAAATCAAGGATGGAAGAAACACTCAAGATCTAATGGCCCACCACTACCTTGCTAGATATATATCATGCACATCCGTGTAGGATTTGGGACTAGTCTATTATGCACTAACTTTTTCTCTTTGTAATATGTGTTTAAATTAAATGATTTTGGAAAATTGAAATTCCGCTAATAATTTCAAATTTTTATAATTTAATTAATTTTATAAATATTTTTAACTATCTTGATAAATTATTGTTATCTATATAAAGATATGTATTAAGTATTTTAGATTCCACATTAACTATAGTATATTAATTGTTTTGATGCAAATTACATAATATTGTGTTAGATATAATTTTATTGAACATTAAACATGTTTAACGTCACTTTCTTTTTATCTCTGTCCCAAGCATATTGCATTGTTCTTCAAAAAAATGAATGCCTCCCTGAAGGGCACGGTGATCAAAGATGCATCGAATTAAATGGACGAAGTGACCCTTTTAATTTAAGCCACAAATTGTATCGAGAGTTGCAATGCTGGGATTTCTTGGTATGTGAAGCTCCTTTAACTACAAACTGTTGAAGATCTATGCCGCGAGCATTTGTTTTGAGGGATGATTTGGTAGATGGAAAAGAAGAAACCAAGGGGACGTCAAGTGCGAATATGGGTTAGGTTATTTCTGTCAATAACCATACATAACGATGATGTGGTATTATTATTAAAGGTCTATACATGTATCAATCCATGGTTGTTTTGTAGCCATCATTGTGTTGGTCGATAAAAGCAATAAAATTTTCATATGTAGGTCATGTCCAAACCTGTATTTAATGTAAATCAAGTCCTGTCCATGCTGCAAAGTGCGCGGGACAAACAAATGACGTATTTTCTTACAATGTTAGGAATTTCCCTATTATTATAACCAAGAGCCACGAGAGGTCAAGTATTGTATTACATAGGGTTGCCGATGCATGGCTCAATGATGTGATGCTTCGTATTTGAACTGGAACGGCTCATATAAATGCTTTCATGCCATGCAAATTGGGTTCCGTAATCGAAGGGATACTAGCATAAGTAATGAAATTATTTAGATGATGTGGTTGAATGAGGACATGTGACTTATGCTTAATGGCCTTCAACAATGACAATATTGTTTGTTCTCAATTTTAAAAAACGACTTCCTTTGTGCAATGGCTTATTGCCTTCCAACCTCTATTAATAACATTCAATGATAATCTCTGTTTATTCTCATCACGAGATAATCTCTGTTGATTCTCATTACCGGATAATTTTGTTGATTTTGTTGAAGTATGTAGGGCGATTAGCTTTAGGTTTGAGATCGATCAGGGTGACATGTAGTGCAATTGTATCATTTCACTTGCCCTTATGTGTGGACTGGTTGAGATTGATATAAGTGGTCTTTTTTAGGAGGTTGTTATGGATGAAATTACTTAAATTCAGGACACAATATCCAATGAAGATTACAAACATGATCCCGATGAAAGTGATAGTGAGATTGATTAGATTGTTGAGGAGATTGTCAAGGCTTAGGATAAATTGGATAATTTTGAAAGAGTTTTGGCACTTTCAGAGGATGAAATTCCATGAACAACAAATGCAAAAAGAAAATGAAATTTGAGAACTTGGAGAGACATTATTAGGATGATGATAACAATGATGACTGGGACAGTGATGAAGACACAGAGCTACATAATGAAGAAGAACCCAAATTTATGAGGCACACACCATAGGTATTCATACCATTGCTGGAAAAGGGAAAACCAAATTTGCTTAGGCTCTATAGTCATTTTTCAAGATATAAAAAAGACGGTTACTTACTTCATCCTTATTTATAAATCTATTAGTAAATTTTTTTTATTTATCCTCTATCAGTAAAATATATCGTGCATAGCTAAAATATTGACTATAAATTGTCTTAAAGCGTTTGCAGGCTGATACAAAGTACTGGAAATTACTTATTAAGTCACTAAACCAATAGTTTGCAGGATTTGGTTGGTGATGGTTTTTCCTATGAGGCACAATACTATACCTAAATGTTTGAGGGAAGCATAATCCATTTTAACAACAGGTTTGGGACACTCTTGTTTACCTAGTTTTAAAACTCCCATTGTTTCTCCTTTGAACACAACTTTTGCTAAAAGAAGACGTTTTTGAGGAATTTTGCTCTATCTTATCCAAGCTACTGTTATTTCTTGTTTTCTTACCCTCCAATCCTATGTAATAACCAAAAGTACAATCAGACAGGGCCATCATCTTTCAAGCATATATTTAGTTCAATCTTCTTTGTAACTAATTTTGGTGCTAATAGCATTTTATTTAATTACTCTATTTGCACCAGCAACTACAATGTATTTATGAGACAACATTTATCCAGCTGGGGCGATTTAGCCTATGCAGAACCAGTGAACAATTAACTAATAGACAACCTTGTTTGGCCCTTTTAGTTTTGAACCTGGTCGCTCTATACCATATGTAATAACCAACCTGCTAATTAGGCTAGTAACTAAGGGTTTAATTACCAAAATAAAACTGTCTTTAATTTATAATAAACTATTTCGGAAAATTACAAAATATGTTAAAATATTCAAATATCTTCATACAATTTGGGGGTTGGAGAACTAAGTTTACTCAAGTAGCTAAACGGTGAAGGGAAATTGAATTAAATTAAATTTGACTGAATAGAAAGAAATCATTTATAAAAAAATTGTAAATAAATTAATGCTTGAATTTAATATAGTATTGGCACTACTTCAATTAGAGTGGGAATCCTAAATATTTTTTTAATATTATGGTATCATACATAAAACCATTCGCTTGGATACATCCAGGATTTTCTAAGTTTTTAGATTTTTAATTAAAAATAAAAAATGATGCAGAATATAACAAATTAAAGACATTACTTAGGAATAGCAGGTTGACCTCTTAACCATTATAGATTTTGAACTACTTATATATAGCGTCCCCAAATACAGTATGTGCGGTCCTTGGATGTGTTTATGCGCATAGTTGATTGCTCCATATCTGAGGAACAACAGGTATGAAATATGGATCAGAATTGCAACGCAAATATGGTATTTTTGTGAGCAAAAGTCTTATTCATGTTTATGTTTATTTGTTTTCGTTTTAGGCAGAATAAGGATAACACGCTTATCTCTAGGACAACGCCTAGTCTTGGATCTCGAAAGGCAAGAGCACCAGTCGACCCCTTCTCATATTTAATGGCTTGTTAGTATAAATCTGAAATTTTTTACCTTCAAAAAACACAACACATAAGCCAAATGAAGAAAAATGATCCAAATTTTTATGCATGTTGAAAGGAGACTAGTTGGAATTGGGAATTGGGGATATGCCATTACTATAAGATATACACAGCGATAACATAACATTGTCATAATAAAATAATGGCCCACAAAGGAGGACATACCACCACACCAAAACCATTTGAGATGGTCCACAAAGTAGGGCATACCAACATACCAAAACCACCGAAGATGTGAAGGATAGTGCATTGGAAAACCCACGCTCGACAAGGAAATATTGAAAAAAAAAGGTAAACTTTCCATCTACAAAATAGAATATGGTTCGGAAAAGTTCCAAATAACATCAAAATTTAATACCTCAATTACAGCATAAGGAAAAAACCCATTGTTGTAGCAAGAAAGGAAGATTCAATTTACCTGACATAAGTGATTGCTCCTCTATATATGTAATATCCTCCTCTATATACGTAATATCCTATAAGGGCCGCAAGAGCAGGGGTTTATTTTTACCCATTTCTTTTTATAACCAATTCGAGTTCCTTCCGTTGGAGAGTGCCATGTAAGACACAGGATCAAATACCATGAGATGTATCGACTCACATAGAGTTCCATCTTTACAGGATTTAATCATGAGATTTAATCTCATGGCCTTTTAGCTATTGGCATACAATTGCACTGAAAACAACGTACGAAAGGCTTGTCAAATGTCGAAATCCCCTAAATAAAATCTAAATTGTCGGTGACAGGTTGTGTAGAATATGTGTGAACTTCAAAACAACATCACTAGTCGTAAATTTAGCCAAAGGCAGGTTGCTGGCAAAAGACTAGGAAACCTCGACCTTCTTCTGAGATCTCCCCTTACAATCTTGGGGTCGTTTCCTTGGTAAGAAATGCCAAAGAAGCACTGTAAACATCAAATAGAACAATTAAGTTTTAATTCTTGGGAAAACCCATTCTCTGCCTTACTCTCTTATGCCCGTATATTACTTACTTACTCTGACTTACCCTCTTACCCTATTTCTTGCCTTATGACTTGCCTGACGATAGAATGTAGTATTAAAATTGTATATACAAAGTATAGTGTTAGTAAGACTCGCATGCATTTCCAATGCATGGACGAAATTATTAGTAAGCTCTCCTTCTCTAACCTTTGGAATGAACGAAGAGGTAATGAACGAGCCTATTTTCCAAATGAATAAATAAAATTTTGTATGATAAGTGGGCAATTACAGCAGATGCTCTACTGCTTCAAGAATCCACAGTCATAGATCATTAAGAAAAGCTTCACCAATAATCATTTCATTTAAACAAGAAAGAAAATATATAAAATACACAGGAACACAATTTGATATAAAACTCATAGGGATCTCTACTAATGAAACA
The DNA here is from genome assembly GCA_027924585.1 of Larix kaempferi. Lineage (NCBI taxonomy): Eukaryota > Viridiplantae > Streptophyta > Pinopsida > Pinales > Pinaceae > Larix > Larix kaempferi. Next base: position 9,609,200 of record BSBM01000223.1, on the reverse strand, counting down.
CTGAGATCATATCTGTCATTAAGTTTTGTTCAATGAAAATAGCAGTGTTGGCAATCAAATCAAAAACCTGATGGACTGCAGCTGCTGCTTTTACCTTTCTTGCTCGGAAAACTGAGCAAGAAACCCCAGAGAGCTCCTTTACTGGGAGACGTAGACGCATATTTCTTCTACTGTAGTAAATGGAGCTCGCCCAAGGTCTGCACATTCATAGGCAAAGCACTATCGTTGATATAGGTGCCATTTTGCAGCCTCTGCATCTGGATTCTAGCCAAACGGTTATCAACAGAGCTCCTGTTAGCAAAGGTAGATTCTCCATTATCTGCCATATTTATCTACAAAACATAACAGTCATATGAGCACAATAATCCTCAAAGAAAGAAATCACAGAAAGAAAAAGAAAAACACAAAGACTTCAAATACACAAGAGAAGAGAACCCAAGTTGAAAATGGCTTTGAGAGTGAGTCCAACCTGAGACGTCTAGGCCTGATAACTAGAAGAGAGCTTATGGGTGGCACAACAACCCAAACCTACTAAAAAGGTTGAACAATGTGTACATGCATACAGAGTTTTCAATTCACTCATTGAGTTTTGAATTCACTGTTTTGATAGGCGAAAGTTGCAGAGGCTGAAATTTAGACATTTGTACCCACAAAATCCACGCATCCTCGGATTTTATGAATATAATAATGTCATATGAATATTTTTCAAACTTTGTAAAGTGGTAAGGTATGTGGTATTTTTATTTTATTTTTATTTTTTGTTAATTTGTGCAATGATAATAAAAACGTCAAATCTTCATCCATTGTCCACTAAACATTGAGAAAAATATTAATAAAAAATATTCAAAAATAGGGTTATTTTGTTTGAATTTATAGAATTTGATGTTTTCTAATGTAGTGTTTTCATACGAATTCAAAATAGCAGAACATATAGTCTCTGCCTACAGCAGGGACTAATAACATAACCTCTAGCAAGTGGTACCAGCAAGCAGCGCAAGAACCCCCGATAGAATATCATTAATGAGTTTACCCGGATGCTAGATCAACACAACCATCTTTATCTTATTTTGTAACTGTATTTTACATGGCCAAATTTATATAGTGATAGATGTATCAAAGCTATGTGAAGCTAAGGGGAAAGAGTCATCAATAATATACAATAATAGACAATCGTAGGATAGGATTCAGATGAGTCATCAATAAGGTCCTTATCATCACCTGTTGTATGTCTAGTCAATGTAGGAGGAATGTTTGATGAAATACTTGTAGGAGAATCAACACCATAATATGAAAGAGAAAGATCCATGAAACACACTGAGAATCATCTATAGGAAAGTCATTTGCAAGAAGCAATGGAAAATATTACAGGGTACTATGAATATGAACTTCATCAAAGACTGCATGTGTACTTTCAATAACCTTTTGAGTGGAACAATCATACTTGAATATGAGCCCATGTACTTGATCCAAAAAATCTAAAATGTGACACTAATGGGAGTCATATTTTGAACATTGGGATAAAGGGGTTTATGCATGTCCATCCTAAACCCTTGCTTTGAAGAGGGATAGTGATTTGATTTGCCCAAATATTATAAGTAGTCCAAATTAATTGGGAAAGCATACACTCTTAGTCCATTGGGTTTAACAACACAAAAAATAAGCCTCCATATGACAAAATGAAGTCTTCAGAACTCTGCCTCTATAGACCCAAGACAAATGATAAGTATTGTCTTCTTCTAAAAAAATTATGCAATGCTCTTACTACATAATAAAGGAAGAAAGTGGGTGTTGGCTTTGAATGAGTGTTTAAAACCTAGGTACAACCTATGGAAATCCTAGAAATATAGATGATCCAAAAAATCCTAGCTATGTAGTTGCAAAGAAGCCTTCAACAATGCCACTAGCCAAAAATATTTGAATCAACAATTTAAATTACATCATTTGATATTGTAGCATGTGTGATGTCCCTAATTTGAAAAATTACTCAATTTTGGCCAATTTTCAAACCTTGTACTAGTGAACCCAAATTGCTCCAAAAGCACCCATATGATTTCAAATTTTGTATGGAGGGGCTTGATAGGTCTTAAGGCATCCTAATGCATCTCTTAGAAAATTAGAAATTCATATGGTTCAAATTAACCATTCAATTAAGGGAGATGATGCACCGATTCAAAACAATCATTCAACTAAGGGATGACTTGCTATAGTTCAAGTTCTTATTGATGTCTCTTCAATTACCTCAAGCAATATTACAGATCTAGATGAAGAAGTAGTTGACATTGATGAATGGGTGATCATTAGATTTTTACTTGATATTGGAGAGTTGGCTACATATCAAGTTCTTGGAGATGATGGGCCGGTTCAAATTAATCATTCAACTAAGGGAGAACTTGCTACAGATCAAGTTCTTATTGATAAATATCTTATTGATGTCTCTTCAAATACCTTAAGCAATATTTCAAATTTGTATGTAGAATTTGTTGACATTGATGAACAAGTTGTTGCAGATCCAATAGCCAAGCCACTTTGGGCACAACATAGTCTTCATGAAACAAGTGATCTTGTTGGTTATCCAACAGATACAAGGTGGACCCACTTACAATCTCAAAGTGCTCCTCATGCACTCATTGCCTTAGAGGCTTTGATGCCCATCCACAGTTACATGGTTAGTATAGGAGATCTGCAATATTTTTCAAAAGCAACAGGAAATACATATTTGAATACCACCGTGAAGGAGGAGTATTAGTCTCTAATGAAGAACCAACCTTGGCAGCCATATACCCTACCCCCTGGTAAGAGACTTGCATGGATCAAGTGGAAGTATCGTTCAAAGTTGGAAGTAGATGGACATGAGAGTGATCATTATTCAAGCTCCCTTGCCACCTTCCTCCAAGGAGCAAGTGTTTCTCCCATTGCTCCCTCTCGAGTTATCTAGCATTTAGTGTGGACAAAAAGGACCTCCCGAAGGGAGATTGTTGGCTTCCCTTTGAATCCCACACCTCCTAGGTGACACTTCTTGTAACAAGCTTGACCATTGGACAATCTAAATTGGTTCTTGCATTTTCTCTTTGTTGTGGTTTGCATCCTCTCACCCCTCTTTGTTTTATTTCAAGTTGTTTCAAGTTTTTGTTTTTTATTTCACTTTGAATCACTAACAAGGGCTTGTAGGATCAATTTGGAGTCAATCACATTGTTTTTTGTACTACAATACTGGGCCTTGTTGACAATCTCAAAGGCTTAACCTCAAGTGGGAAGTGTTGCACTCCTCTTGTGCATATTTTACCACAATGGTATTTACGGTGACTCCACTTTATTTTTGTTCATTTCTCGTTAACTAGGTTGTTATTTGTTAGATAGCTAATTATGGGTGCTTGTTGTGTGTAGGTGAAGAGGTCCAGACCCTTCTTTCCCAAAGTTTGGCCTCTTTTGGGCCGTAATTGTTGTTTACATAGTCGTGCGGATCCCGACACCTTGAGCGCGCTATCCACGCATATTTACCTTCGACAGTCGCACTATCTGCGCACATCAATTGACCCTTTCCCACGTGGTAATTTGTTTCTCTCTTAGCGCAACCTTGTTGTGTTGTATTCTTGCTACTACGCACTAGTGACTACTTATGTCACGCTACTACACATCTGTTTTTGCTTTCTCTGCGCTATTGTATTTTTTTTTGCTTTTTATTAGTTCAACTTACAATCATGCAGTCCCAATGACTTCTCACTAATGAACCGGATTATAATTAACATGCAATAGTTAGTTTTTATTTAGTAATTAGTCCACTTAGACCAATATTAGGGAGTATAGAGTCCTTCTCTCATGAAATCTACTTAGGTAACCAACTTTGGGGTTTTCAACAAGCCTCATTGTTGTCACTGGTATTCAAGGCATCTCATGTTCTTTGTTTGCTTTACATGTTTTTAGGCTAAGTAGTGTAAATTAACTTTTGCACACAAGCAAGGACCTAAAGACTCTCCTCTCCCCAAGTATGCTCTTCACCTCGCACTTCTTGTGAGCTTGGTGAATCATAAAAGGGTGAGAAGTGTGAAATACCTCCATTGCACACTTTTTTTTCATTAGCATTTTGTTTTGCAAGCACCATTAGCATCTTTTAGAGTTAAAGTCAAATCTCCATTTGGATTTACTTTATGCTCTTTTAGTTAATTGCAACAATCAATTTGATTACCTCACATGTGTTTGCATCACTAACACACACTAAGGGACCTAAAATCTATTCCATTCCAAGTATGCTCTTCACCTCGCACTTCTCGTGAGCTTGGTGAATAAAAAGGGAAGGGAATTATGAAATACCTCCCTTGCACTCCTTAAGCGAATTTAGACTCTTAAAATCAACATTTGTAAATGCCAACCAACTAAAATCCTCCATAGGAGGTCACACAATAACATTTTAGTTAGGTAGGATTGATTGGGCTTAATGCCCACCAATCTAGTTTCATTAAGTATTTTCAAACATAACATTGTTGACTTATAGGGTACTATCAAATCTTGTTATCAACAAGTGTTAAAAGAAAACCCGAATAAGAAGTGCATCGTGCCCAAGCAAGTCAAAGCTGAGGTATAGTTGCCCTTCCCTCTCCAAAGAGCCACTCAACTTTTTGTGAAGGCGACACTATACCGCCTAGGCTGAACCACTTTCCCACACTTGACGCGAGTATCTTAGTGGCCAAACTTAGGATATCATCAAGGAGAAATTGTGAGTACAATTGACTCTTGAAGTCAAATATTGTCGTTGGGAAGTGTTACCAGTCCTTTCGAAACATGGCCCCATCACCGGTGTAACTGACTCTTTGTTACCTTCACTAGTCAATTATTGTGTGGACCCCATTGTCACCATCAATTGTGCTTTTGGAAGGCCCAATTAAATTTCAGAGGAAGGACCTTAGGTCTTTATGGAATATACAATTTTTTTTTTAAATACAAGTTCACTAGAATTGTAATTAAAAAGAACCTACAAATGGGAACTCTTGCACTAAATTGACATAGCACATATCACTCACTTTTGCACCATTTTGCATATGTTGTGGTTGGCATATTTTTGCATTTGTTCAATAGTGTTTATTTCCCCCATCACTCTCACTTGTCACTAAGCTTTCACCAATGAGGAACAAAGCCTCCTAAGGTAGTCTCGCAGACTGCAAGGCCTATCTCCTCTCTCGAGGGGTGTTTTTCCACTTTCTCCCCATGAGTCACGCGGGAGATACTCTAGCCGAGGCCATTCCCAGGCCACATTGATAGGATCATCAGGGTGAGGCCACTCCTTGCTTGATTCATTTTCTACCCCCAGAGAAGGTGTAGATCCTTTTGCTTCATCCTCTCATGGAAGAGGCAACCCTTCCTTTTCTCCTCGTGGAGATACTTTGGATCATTTGGTTCTCCCTCTCATGGAAGAGGCCATACTTTATTTTCACCTCTCGACGGAAATCCATCTACTTCTTATCCCTCTTTGGGAGGAGGGCATACCCCAGTCTCCACCTCACGAAAACCACACACAACATACAATGGCAGGACCTACTCCCAACTTACCTTTCATGGCTAGCCTAAATAACCCTGATTTGGGGAAATTGATTAATGACCCTATTGCACATTATCAAGCATGGCCAACTATGCTGGATAAAATTTCCTCCAATATGCCTAAGTTTGAAGGAAAACAAGGAGATGATCCCTCCAACCATGTCATGTCATTTAACTTATGGTGTTCCTCCAACAACATAGTGGAAGACTCAGTGAGGCTTCACCTCTTTCAGCGAACCCTTACCGGAACGACAACCAAATGGTATGTGACCTTAGCCAGAATGACCTATGCCACCTTTGCAACATTGGCCACTGCATTTCTCACATACTTTAATCTTCCTATTCGCCATGACCTTGGTCTCGAAATTCTCACAGAATTTCGACATAACACATTAACACACATAGTGGACCATATCCATGAGTGGTGTAGACATCGAACATTGTGTAAGATCGAAATACAACCTCAGGTCCTATTGGATTGGTTCATCAAATCACTCCAAACGGCTATTGTAAAAGATGTGGCCACCTCCATGCCATAATATGAGGAAGAGACCATCTTAAAGACCCAACATTTTGATCTTATATATGCCCAAAATGGTTAACTGTACATCATCCTACCTGATGCACCTTGGCATTGGTCATTGGATCATGCACCTACGGGTTTGTCACATTCGTCGGATGGGCTTATTGGTTCCATTTCCCACCAAGGAAAGGTTCCTCCTCCTCCTACTCTTATTCCATTTAACATGGCACCACAGTACCCACCCATCCCTCCCATGTTAGCACCCCTTGCTTCGGTACCAAATCCTCCATTTGTTCAGTTACAATATGGACCTTGTAATCGTACTTATCCTAATGCAATCCAAGCGTCAACGGTATCTCCACCGCAGATGGGGAAAGTTGCTCCTACATCTGCATCCTATGGAGCGGAAATCACATTTATCCCATCTTTAGGTATAATCCTTACTATTTCTTTCCATTCCCTCCTAGTTCTGCCTCCACTCCACATTTGGGGGTTAATTCAGTACAACCTTCTTTCGCTCAACAAACCCAATAGTTTGAGCAATTAAACACCGCAAACCCCTAGAATCCTCAAAATCATGGTAAGAAGAAGGGAAAAAAAAAACAGAACCAACAACAGGGGCAAGGGGGCAATCCCCCTCCCCAGCATAACTAGAACACAGGTAACCAAAACGTGGGGGAAAATAACTCCCCAATTAAGGGAAGAACACTAACTTGAGGACCAATTACTCCTACTCCATCTGTGGAGAATATGGTCACTACACTCACCATTTTCCTCTTATCCTTGACTTCCAATAGTTGGTGGAAGCCAAGAAGAAGAGAACGATAAATCCTCCTCATGCTCCGAACCCTTCATAACCCCAAACCGTTGTCTTACAACAACCCTTTTCCAATCAAGGGGTCATTACTCAACAGCAGGAGCCCCACACCTCTGGAGCTGGCTCCTTCCACAATATCTATAGGAACATGATGGACATTAACCTTCATACTAAAGCCAAATACTATGTTGGGCCTAACCCCTCTCCAAGTAGAGGATGCACTTACCCCTTTTGGGTGCCCTTTGCAAATACCACGCCCAAGTTGTGAGTAGATCCCATGGATCCCCAAGGTACCACTTTGGTGCACCCCCATTAACCCCCATAATTACAGTATTATGGACAACTTGGCTTATTCACCACCTACCATGTCCATGTTAGAGGTGCTACAGTCTTTCCCCACCCAATGAAAGTCATTAATCAATGCACTTGGCGCAGTTGACCCTTCCAACTCACACCTTATGACCTTTGATATCAACAAAGGAGAACCACGACTGCCCTCGTCAGTCACATTTCAAGTCCTTGTTACGGTGAAACCATTATGATTCATCGATGTATCATCAACGAAGGTGCATCCACATGCGTCATGTCCTCTAATGTTTGGAAACAATTGGGCTCCCATGATTTAGTAGCCTCGTCCATTGCTCTTCGCGCATATGATGGGAGACCATCACAAACTAAGGGATTGTACCAGAATGTCCCCATCGAGTTGGGGGGAAAAATGGTGATGATCAATATCGAAGTAGTCGATGCACAACTTGAATACAATATCCCCTTGGGTCGTAATTACATGTACTCCATGAAGGCGATTGCCTCAGTCTTCTGCATCGTGATGTTTCCCTTTAATGGGAAATAGTCACCCTCGACCAACTCAACTAATACGACCCTAATACCAACACCAATCCCGACAATGTCCTTCTCACTGTCATCGGGACGAGTCAACCCCCTTACAATGATATCATCCCAGGAGTGTATAAGGACTCTAACTTGGTAGGGGTGTATTCATGTCCACCCCTTGAAATCCCCACATTGACCAATGGCCTTATGTGCATCATATTCACCGCTGAAAATGTGCCCACATCTCCCTCGACATCGTCATGAGAACCTCCATTGAGCCACGACGTTGACAAACATTGAGTCTATCAATGCCTCCAATATTCCAAATACTATTCTTGTACGCCCCCCCACGAGAGTGCAAGGGACACCGGTTATGGCTCAGTTGGCTCTACTGGGGCTCACTTTGGGTATACATGTGTGGTACCTTACCCCACCCTACCCCGAGATGGCTTCAAAACTTGTATCCCATATGAGTTTTCCCCTGTCTTGGTTGTTACGCCTTCTACGCCGATCATTCCATCTGTACTGCAAGCCTAGCCCACGACATCTGTGACTAAAACAACGTAGGTTGTCACTAAATCCACCAATGGGGTCATAAGACAAACTAGTTGAAAGCCACCCTCATACCCAACCCTGCACCCGAATCATCATCGGGAGTCGCCAAGCCTAAAGCAGGGGGCATAACCCAACAACGGTTAAAATCCCCATTAATGACCACCTCTACTCTTGCCACAATGGTCACTCCACCATGTGCCATATGTGGGAAACAAGGCCATGCATCCAACCTATTCCCCACCTTACCGGACTTAGGAATCTTCTTAACACCCATGTTAGTGTAACACATGCTCCACCTATAATAGTAGGGGGCACCTCTTCTTCGTCCAACTTCACTCTTAAGTCCAAATTGTTGCATACCAATCACACATGTGTGATTTGCTCGCAATTTGGGTGCTACACACATCATTTTCTTGACCTCTCTTGCTTTTGAGACGCTTTGGCCACCATTCACCTCACCCAACCTTTGGTTGAGAGCCCTTCCCCTCAACCACTAGAAACAACTTCTATCAATACCATTATCACAACAACATACATTCCAATAGTGAGCACCTCTGCAACACCTCAATTGTAAGAGTCACTCCTGTCATCCCTCAATCAACAATTGATTCCCCCAATCAACAATTGATTCCCCAACAACCTCAAAGCCCAAAAATTGTCCTTAATCATGCATATGCTACTCGCCCATGTAGATCATGCAGGTTGATGACCCATCACTCCTTCCAATGCCTTATATTGGTTGCATTATGCACCCTTCGAGCTACACAAAAGCAACTATCAGATAACCTTACCCCTTTGGGAACCACCCTCTCCATAGTGATTGAAGAAGACAACAACTCTACTGAAGACAGTGAAGAGCCAAACACACTAGTGGTTTCTCCTCACCTTGGCTATGATGACCCCCCATCACTAGTTTCCCAGAAGGACCTCAACCCCTCGGTCTTCCCGCCAGAGGAGATCACCCCCCCTCCCCCAAACTATCTTCTCTATGTGGACATCCTTCATCTTGATTCATACCCCTTCCCCTAGATAACCAGACCACCCAGCTCGATTCTATCTGACCAAATGATCACATCACTGGTCGTGCCACTCATACTAACTTTGAAAATTCCTTTTCTTCTAATTAAGACATGTTAGAGGAATATTTCTTCTCCGCATATGAAGAAATAATGGAATCCATGCATTTAGATGAACCCCCGTGGGATGACCTCCATCATAGGTCATTGTTTGTTCCCATTAAGGATCCACCGATCTCTTTGGTGGCCCAACAATACACGATTGAATCAAAATATTTTCAACCTCCCAGTCACATCGATTGGTTCAAAAACCCCATCCTGGCCCCTGATGCCTTCGAAGACTATAATCTAGCCAATATTTCTCCCACAATTAAAGTTGATATTTCTATCATACCAGGAGTAATCGAGAACATCTTGATTATTGCATCATGTTCACCGGAAGAAATCATTGACTTCACTACCCTCTTCAAAGAATTTCAAGATGTCTTTGCATGGTCATATGAAGAAATGTCGGGCTTAGACCCCTCAATTATCGAACATTATATCGACACTTGGCCTGACACCACCTCAGTCAGACAGAAACAACAACCTGTCCACCCCTCCAAGTCCCCCACCATCAAGGCGAAGATCGAAAAAATGCTCCATGCTGGGTTCATTTTCTCCATTGCTTATACATCCCGGATCTCCAACTCTATCCCTATAAACAAGAAGCAATGTACAATTCAAGTCTGTACTGGTTTTTGCGATCTCAACTTGGCCTACCCCAAAGACAATTACCCCACCCCTTTCATTAACCAAATCATTGATTCCTGTGCAGGTAGTGAAATATTTTCCTTATGGACAGGTTTTTTGGTTATAACCAAATATGAATCCACCCTCAGGATCAATACAAAATGACGTTTACAACACCTTGGGGCACCTTTGCTTACAAGGTTATGCCATTCGGGCTAAAGAATGCCAGATCCACATTTTATTGGGCTATGGCATATGTTTTCAATAACTTGGCCCATATCATCCTGGTCTTCCTAGATGACCTAACTACCAAGTCTAAAAAGCAATGTGATCACCTCCACGACCTACGCACCATATTCATGTGATGTAGCAAATATAACATACACTTGAATCCCCTCAAATGTGTGCTTTGCATCACCACATGACAGTTATTAGGATTCATCGTATCCAAGGAAGAGATCACTGATGACCCATCAAAAGTCCAAGCCATCCTTGACTTACCTCCCCCACGAACACGTCACCGGTTGTAAAGCATTTAGGGGAAGGCCAACTTCCTTAGGCTTTTTGTTCTAGATTATGCTACTCAAGCACATGGTTTTCTCCACCTGCTTAGAAAAGTCATCCCTTTCAATTGGGATGAACAAGCCCAAATATCTTTCGACGCACTGAAGCAAGCATTGGATTTTTCACCCCTCATCTCTCCACCGAATTTTGACAAATATTTTATCCTCTATATCTTGGCGTCAGCTTCCGCTGTTGCAAGTGTTCTGGTTCAACTGGCTAATGGTCACAATGAACATCTCATTTACTACATCAGCAAAGCATTGACTAGACAAGCACTCAATTACACTCATGATGAGAATCTTGCATTAGCCGTCATTCTCTCAGTACAAAAACTCTGCAAAACAATAGTGGTTGCTGACTTAAACCCCATGCAATACATACTTAGCCACTGATTTATCAACAATAAGTTTGCATGTTGGATCGTTATCCTCCAATAATTTGACCTTGAGTTCATGATCCCTAAGAGAAAGAAAGCTTTGGCCCTCACTGAGCTTATCATTGACCTCCCAAACACTACCCCGAGAGAACCTATACATAGCCACTTACCAGATGAACATATGTTCGCCATAGATAGTGACGATCCATGGTATGGCGATATTTTAACATATATCCACGCTCATAAGTTTTCCCTGCACCTATCTTGCGATGACTGTTGGTGCATACATCATCAATTCCCATGATATATTCTCCTTGGAGATGTTTTATATTGTCGCGGGGTCGATACTATTGTATGGCACTGCTTAACCCATGAAGAAGGCGAGCAAGTCCTCAATGATTGTCACAACGAAACATGCGGAGACCACCTCTTAGGTCTAGCCACTGCCCAAAAAATACTCACCGCCGACTCTTTTTGGCCATCAGTATTCAAGGATTGTGTCTACTCGGTTAAAAGATGCACCAATTGTCAAATCTTTTCCCGCGGGACACAGGCTCCCCTTACCGCCCTCCACCCAGTAATCACTGCTGATCCATTTCACAAATGGGCAATTAATTGCATGGAGTGTCGCCCTGCCTCAGCTCAAGGCCACAAGTATATCGTCGCAACGATTTACTATTTCACTAAGTGGGCCGAAGCAATGCCCACGTTTGATTTCACAAGCACCACCGCTGTATAATTCTTCTTTAACCACATCATTTCACACTTTGAAGTACCCAAGCAGTTAGTTTCTGATAATGGAACCCACTTCTGGAATCATAATTTTGAGGAACTATCACAGTTGTTAGGATTCAAACATGAATTCTTGACATCCTACTATCCACAAGCCAAGGGCCAAGTCGAAGCCATGAACAAAGTTCTGAAGACTATGCTCCAACACACCATAAACAAGAACAAATCCAATTGGAAACATATGATATCCCTCGCCCTTTAGACATACCAAACCCCAGTCAAGATGGCCACTGGATTCACTACTTTTCACCTTGTACATGGAGTAGAAGTTGTGCTACCATTGAATGCCAAATCCCTACACTCTAATCAGCAGTGGAGTTGTTACGTGATACCTTGGCCCTCAAACAATGATTGTTTACTTTGGAATGCCTCGATGAAGAGAGAAGGGACTAGCTCCAACAAAATGAGGTCATGAAGGTGCGCTCCAAAGCGCACTATGACTGCTAAGTTCAACCTCACACCTTTAATGAGGATGACTTTGTCCTTGGCTTAAATGCCAAGAAAGACGGTAAATAGTGACCGGGAAAATTTGTATCCAAATAGATTGGACCTTGTGTCGTCAAGCAATGCTTACCTAAAGGGACATATATCTTAACAAACCCTGAAGGAATCACCCTCAACAACCTTGTCAACAGGTTGTACCTTAAATGGTTCTATCCCTGGCTCCTGCACACTCCACAGGTGCGCAATGTTTTGGTTATTATCTATGCATCGTTAATACCTTTGTCATGTTATTTATTACACTTGGGTATTTGCGCCATATGTGTAGGATAATGACCAAGATCCGATTAAATCTTGTCTTTCCATTATAAGAACAAGAATCCACCCCTCAATAATGGCGTCGGAATTCTATCACAGGTATCATCTCGACACTGAAATATAGACAACCTCATGCCTCTGTTTGCATTGCATCTACCAGATATTCCCACTAATAACCATAGGGTCCTCATCCCTAGTACTGATGTGCCATAAATATCACAACAAAGGGTAGCATCTTTCCCCTATGGGTGTGTGCATCATTGCATCCCTGTCATAGCTTGACATCCATGAAGTCAACCCCCCACAAGTCCAAGGAATCTGATCCAGGTTGAACATATCAACACATAGATCATCATTTTATAGTTGCGCATTTACTCCCCCACCTTCAGTAGTTGATACTATCAAATTACTCAGCACATGTTACGATCAAGAACCATAGTTGACCACTCATACCTCCATGAGAAATCTACCATCTGAATGTATCATCACCCCCATGAAGACAACAATGCCCCCCCCACCCTCTGAAGCAACCAATTCTATTTCAGTTATTCTCGTAGGAATAATCTACTTGGCATTGATTCACGCGGCACCCATCTTCGCGTTTTGAAAAACACACTCACATCATCATGGAAAAGGTTACTTGACTCACTCAAAACCATGGGAACTTCTCCCATCATCAAAATTGATTCCCCAATTCACCCAAAACCATGGGGATCCCACCCATCATCAAATTGGTCCCCGGACACCCCCAAAACCATGGGGACCCCACCAAATATTCTTTATGTACAAACAGTTCCCCAATCCACTCACAACCGTGGGAACACCACTATTCTTTTTGGCAGCAACCCCTTGTCACATTTGATCGATGTTATTGAGTCTCCCTATCCCCATCATTATGAGTTTTGTTTTGTCAATCACCATCACCCTTAGCATAGTGTTCCCAACAAAACCCTTCATCTGCAGTTTGTCTCGTGTTTGTCTCCCTTTGTTACACTCTATCCCTTTATGTGAAGAATGTTGCCTTCGGTTACTCCTCAAGTTGACGTAGATAAAAGGAAGTTATGAGCCTCCTTACCAGCCAGTCTTGTGTTAGTTCTGTCAGTCTTACAGTTGATTACAAAATGATCTTGGTTCTCAGGATAAGACCCTCATCTTATCATGTACTTCAACTCTCATCGAAACCAAATCCTCATATTATGAGAGTTGTAGTAGTTGTAATTGTACCTTGGGGCACCTTTCAATCAACATAAGGGATCCCCTTGAACTAGGTAGGGAGAGTCATCAGTGCTCCCTAACTTAGTGATCTCTCCAATGCTCGATGCCAACACATCTATCTCATCAGGGAGAGTCGTACGTTTCAATGGTAACAATGTTAACATTTACAAATCATGGTAGCAGTAGTTCAATGAGGTACATTCAACAACCTCACTAGTATTCCAGTCCCCCACCCTTGTGGAATTATCATGGTCATCAACAGTACCGCTTCTTCGGCTCTTGTAACCACATTTCTAGGTTCATTCACTCTTACATGTATTGAAGCCGCTTTCATCCATGTGCCAACAGTATATTGAGTTGACCCCTCGGTCTCCTCTTATTGTAGTTATCTTTACATCTTTTCATGAGCATGGGTATTCCCACATCGTTTGTATAAAACATTATTCTTTGTTACAACTTCATTGGTTATCACCATCAATCTTCCCCTAAGGGAACCTTCCATCCACACTTGCTAAAGAACTTCCAAGAGCATGGGAAAACACACACAAAAAGAAAAGATGATGCATTATCGACTCTACAGTATCTTCTAAACCTCATACATCATGGGCCATTTGTTAACACCTAAATTTTGTACACATGCGACATTTTGGATAATCTTGCAGTAAGGCATCATCAACATATAGCATGTGGTCCACCGAAGACATCCTCATTAGATCCAAAAAGCAACATGAGTCCAAAAAATGCCCAAATATAGTAAAAAACATAAGCAGTGTGCTTACACCTATGATAGGCCATGCTACATTGAGTATTATCAACTTCGTCTATGCGTTACACCAACACGGGTTTTCCTTTGAAATCCATGCGACTATAACAAATGACGGGACCACAACCACCCACTGCGCATTGAAGGCTCATCAAGGGTCCATCACCTCCAAGAATTCAAATTTGGTCTCCCTATGTACTTGGGTTCATTGAATGGCCCCCCTTTGTGTACTTTGGGGACAAATCATGGAATTATGGGTTTAAATTTGGATCTAGTTGTTTCTTGGACACACCTTGGCCTATAAAAGGAATCCATGGGCATGCATCTAGTAAGGAGAAATTAGAGCAAGTTTATGCTACTGGAATTGTGTTGGAACTTCTTCCACCTCTTCCCATATCTCCAAGAATTATTCAAGCTCCCTTGCCACCTTCCTCTAAGGGGCAAGTGTTTCTCCCATTGCTCCCTCTCAAGTTATCTAGCATTTAGTGTGGACAAAAAGGTCCTCCCTAAGGGAGATTGTTGGATTCCCCTTGAAGTCCACACCTCCTAGGTGACACTTCTTGTAACAAGCTTGACCATTGGGTAATCTAAATTGGTTCTTGCATTTGCTCTTTGTTGTGGTTTGCATCCTCTCACCCCTCGTTGTTTTATTTCAAGTTGTTTACAGTTTTTGTTTTTATTTTGCTTTGAATCATTAACAAGGGTTTGTACGATCAATTTGGAGTCAATCACATTTGCTTTATGTACTACAATACTGGGCCTTGTTGACAACCTCAAAGGCTTAACCCCAAGTGGGAAGTGCTGCACTCCTCTCGTGCATATTTTCCCACAACACAATAATCCATTTCAAAAGAGTTTAACTTAGTGAAACACTGACCCTTTAAGAACATAACACAACAAAACATAAGTGCTTTAGGTATTTATCTAGCTAAAACTTCGACAACTTAACTACTTGTATTAGCAAAACGTTGGATGACTAAGAGACTCACTCGCAAAACATTAGCAAGTTTGAGTCCTTCCACCCAAAAATTCGGCCATCTAAACCCCTAACTTACTAAAACATAAACATTTCAATGGCATACTTCAACGAGACATCGACAATTCAAGCTCTTAGTATGTTGAAACATTGCCCCCTTATCCACCTATTTCGTCGAAGCAATGATGAGTAAACTAAATACCCGTCGAAATGACAATGAATAAGGACTCACCTCAACCAATGTTTCAACGGGTAGCCTTCTAATGACTGATACACCTGCTGCCCACATCTTATAAACTAGCCATAGGGGATGCTTTTGCCTCGAAAGAAGCTTACTCCATTGATGTGTTAGAGGAGGAAACCCATATTCGTCCAACACATTAGAGGTCCAAAAGTTTGTTACATTGATCTTACATCCACTAGACCATTCTTGTCCATGTCATACCCTTTATATCGAAAAAATAGGGGGTCTTTAGGTCGACGTGTCAGAGGATTAGGCCTTTAACTCATCGATGAAACATAGGCTCAAAACACCTGGACATAATACGAAAATAAAACAAAAGAAAAGAAAGGGGGATAAATCCGATCGCTTACACATGTCGTTATTGTTTAAAAAGGATAGCCATTAGTTCAATGGGCCATTCTTTTGCACTTGGTCCCACGTTTTGATGGTATATCTAAAGTGGTTGGGTACATAGGACGATCTAACCAAGGAAGATATGCCAACTCATCATCAACAACTCAACAGGTAAGCTCTCTTTTGACCCACATGTCGATTTGCGCCACGGTAATTGGAAGATCGTTTCTTTCAAATTTTCAAGTGAAATGGTTCCCTTTCCCTTTATCCAACAAAAACCAATTCCCTCTCCCTCTCCTTGGAAAATGGTCATCGGTCACCAACTCATCGAGAAACCCTCTTTCCTCGATTTTGGCTTGACCATAGGGTTATTTATCGCATAATTAAAAAGGAATATACAAGTAGGGAATAAAACCTCAATATCATTTATCTTGGTCCCAAATTCAAGTTTTACAAAGCCGTCTCCCGTCGGTTCCAATTACAATTTCTTCTCTATGAGCTTGGACCCTATGTTCCCTCTTGTTGAAGGTAATCCTATAGAAACCCCATTTGCTAGCATCTTTGATGTTGAGCCCTAGATCCATTTAACAAACTAATTTCGGGAATTAAATTTCACCCTATTTGCAATTTCCTTGTTTGGTTTGTTAACCCACTAATATCATGGCTTCTTTGGACTATGACGATGATAAATTGCAGTAGTAAGAGATGGCATATAAGAGGAGTAAATCGAAAAGCAAAACGGTCCATGCTATTTCTTCATCTAAGGACGACGAGGAGGTGGTGGTCTGTACAAATTATAGGGACATTGATATCACCACCAATGTAGAGCCATCACACCATTGGGGGTAATTTCTCAAATCTTCAAACATAAACACTTTTTGACAATCCCACCACAAGATGTCGATGACCTAGGGGTTTTCCAAACTATCAAAAAGTCAGGTTTCCGTAGAGTATCCGCTAGACCTTCTCTCTTCCCATGCATTGAAGTCATTTCCTAGATTCTTCCTAAAGTTGATGTAGATAACAGACTAATTGGAGATCCAAAGGAGAAAGGAATTCCCTCTTTCCAACATTTTTCTTTGTAGTCATATTATAAATTCATAGCCCCAGTTGCTTGTTTCAGTTTGACTTAGGAGTGGATCAGTGTAGTGGACCTAGATTTCCATGCACTCCTGAGGAAGTGGTGGGTAAGAGGAAAAAGGTTTAGGCCAAGGGACATTGGCTTGTACCTTGTAGAATTATTGAGAACCCCTTACATGATGGAAACCACACTAATTGCCAGGCTCTATGGATAGAAGGATGCAACTCAATTCAGGGAATCATGGGTGTCCATATTGAAACAAGTGACTTCACTTGGTATTATTTTCAATTAGGGGGGCATCCTCTCTACCAACATAAGGCAAGCTATTGTAATTGCAAGATACACAAATGCAGGACAAGATTTTGAGTTGTATATGTCTTCTTATCTTTTGGACGTGGTATGTGGATGAGACACCTTTCCGAGGATGGGATGGCAATGACTCCCAAGGGACCCTCCGGTCAATATATATTGCAAGTTCTTGTGGGAGCACAAGTACACTAGCTATTATGTTAAGATATGTCAGGAGTTCTTAATGCCACTATATACACTCATTCATGGGTAACCAACCAAGTGAACGTTTGATAGATCTTTGGAGGCCTTAGCTACACTAGGAGACTAGTATGTTACCCAAAAGGGGACTTACTTACAAATATATGGTGGCACTAAACCTCCTCATCTTCTCCTTGACTTTGTTACTAAAATGGTAATCCTAGAAGAAGTGGCATATCAAGTTTTTTTGAATGGTATTGGTTTAGTATTGACAGATGCAAAGAAAGTTGTTTAGATCCCTTGTCTCTAACTATTGGAGGATATTGCTTGAAGGGTATCAAAGAGGCTAAAGAATAGGCCCAAGCTATTAATTCTCTCCAATTTGGTACTAAAGTCTTTAAGAGAAATGATGTCAAGAAGATAGCATAACAACATTATCATGCCTGCAAATTTACCTGGGCATATGTAGATGAATTTTGGGCAGACAAAGGAATGTATAGGGGAGCTAAGCCCCTTGATGAGATCTCCATGCAACTAGGCAACAAGAAGCATAAATATGTAGCATATACAAGACCTCAATAAGACACAAGTAAACAATAACAAGAAGAAGCCTCTATAAAAGACACTGAGGAAAAAATAAAGAAGGAAGTAGAACTTAAGGCAAATGAAGAGGACAAACTAAAAGAAGCGTAGGATAAAATAACAAGAAAAGATGAAGAACAATGAAGAAAGGAAGATGAAAAATAAGCTAGGAGGAAAGTAGAAGAGGAAGAAAGAATCCAAACCAAGATAGATACAAAGGCACTTCTTGATTCAAGCCCCTCTTCCATGACTCCCTTACAACTTCAATGACAGGGGGGAATTCCCTCTCATGGAGCTTGATTTAAGAATTTTCACTACTTTAGTGGAAGAGATCGTTGCTTCTCTAGATACCTTTGTTTATGCAAAGAAAAATAAGCAATTTTTCAAGCAAATATAGAAAAGGACCAAGCTCGCTAGGAGGAGATGGCTGAGCTAAGGCAAGAAAACAAGAGCTTAGTTGAGTTTAAATTCTATGCATTCTCTGTGCAATAAGAACTTATAGAAGCTCACGATCATATGTACAGGAATTTACATGAATTGTAGGGACAACATGCTTAGCAAGGAGAAATATTTGGTTGTACTAAAGAGCATAATTGCATCTTGGATGGCATAAGGGTTGGTTTGAATGAACTAGCAAAGTGGAAATATAATTTGACAAAAACACCAGATGATTCACCACCATGTAACCTTCACCACAACCATTCCTCCATAAATTAGAGTAAACTAGCAAGGATAGCACTACAACAAAGTATATCCAACACCATCAACAAATGCCATAATTTGTATAAAGAAGCTACTAGAGTTATGGAAAGATGACATTTGTATCCTCTCTGCAACATAGACTAGCCCCAATCCATTGAGGATATAAAGAATTAGATCAGGGAAAACATAAACTTGAGAAATTTTGTAGTGGGGCCTTGAATGAAGTAACCAAAGCAACGCCTAGGAAGCTTGTATAAGCTCCAAAGAGAGACATTAACTTATTGAAGACTAAAAGGACTTGGCATTATTGTTGATGAGGTATTTAGTCATGTTAGCCCCTTGGAATCTCTTTAACACTTGATATTCAACTCCATGTCAAAATAATACAAGTCTTGGATAGATTATGTGGCATAGAGGGGCCCACCCCCTACATAGCATGTATTTCCTTTATGTTTAAGTCTTGACTTTTGTATAAAGGAATATTTGAATTCATTTTTATTCTAATGTTTTATCATTATAAAGTGAAGGTCGAGTGACTCCTTGACTAGGTTCCACTTTTGAAATACTTTTAATTTTGTAAAGCTAAACTTTGATGGTTATCCAAATAGTCATGGAAGATTAAAGGTCAAGCAACCCAAAAGATAGAGGAATTGGTGTAAAATAACTCGTACTAGATAAAGGAGGGACTTTGGGCTTTAATATGTATTGAAGACTCTTGTAAAAAAATTTCATGGAATTAATCTGAAGAAACCTCTCTCTAGGCCCATGGACTTTGGAAATGCTTGGATGTTTCAGTGTATGAATGGCCTAAATTATTTGTTGTTCATGCTATGCTGATATACAAAAATGTTTGTTCTATGTATGACTATTATTGCTCATGTTCATTACATTTTCTTATTCATGTATGTCTCAATTTATTTGCCTAGTTAATAGTTATTGATTTTGGCTACATAAAAATAAGAATTGTCTTTCTTGATTTCTGGTCAATACTATATGTGCATATCTTTGCTTGCTCTAAGAAAACTATTTTTCTGGGATCTTTATAGAAATGTTTATGTATATTCAGTAGCTCACAATCCTTTTAGTTGCAACTCCTAGCAAGGCCATGATTTATTTTTAGAATTTTTCATTTAGGATAGAAGCATATTGCATTTTGCATAGCATACCCCCACAACTATAAAAATAAATCATTAACAGTTTCCGAGCCAAAATCTAGATGGGTTCCCTATTTCAAACAATGTGCGGTCTAGTTGGTACCTGATGTTGGGGTGGACCCCTGACTTAGGGGCATTCGAAATGTGTATATATTTTGGTGCTAAATGGAAGGCCTTGAATGGATGAGAGAGAACCATCTCAATCATGTCATTCTCTTTTTGGATCTTCGCATATAAATCCTTAAGAAAGCCATATCCCCAACCAAGGTGAAGACTCTAACTCATAAGCAATCTTTGAAGACATTGCTGCCAATTTTGAGAATCCTTTTCCCTTAGAATTAACACCATTTATGTATGTTGTTCCCGTTTTGGAAGTCGACCAGTTTGGCCACTACCAAGAATCCCATCTAGATCCTTGGTCATATTTTGGTAGATACAATCGACAATCTCATAGACCTTACTATGAGTGAAATTCCTGAACTATGAACACAATTCCTCCAAACCCTCCAGGTTATAGAGCTCCCTCACATCACTTGGGTTCCTCTGATGAGGAATACAATATTGAACTTGTTGCTAAAGCCCATGAGTTAACAAGAGAACTCATAGAAAGAATGATGAATCACAACCAGCCTAGAGTACTAGCCTGGAGAACCTGGGTTGCTTTAAATTTAGTGGCACCACTCCATGACTTGCCTAAGCATCCCAAGCACATTCTCCCTAGGTTCAACCCTAACAAATTTGGTTCCCTTGAAGGTCACATAAAAAAACTTTTACATGGCTATCTGATGAATGTAGAGCATGAAGATGTGATATGTCGATTGTTCTCCTACACCTTTGAGAAAAAGGAATTCACATGTTATTTCAACCTCCCAGTAGCATTAATAGCCACCTGAGATGATTTTGAAAGGGATTTTGTACGTAAGTTTGGTGAGGAGGTAACCCCAATTGTGCCTTCGAAGGAACTTACTGCTATTAAAATGGACAAATGGGAAAATATTAGGGACTTTAAGCAATGTTTCACCACCCTCCTAAAAATATTCTTGGCCGGTGTTCCTCCTCATGAAAATGTTGTGGTAGAATACTCCACTTCAGCTTTACATGCCCCAATTACCATGTTCGTAAAGAGGGATAATAAATTTTCCCCAGCTGAAAAGTTTGAGGAAGCCAAAAACATTGAGAATGAAATGTCAAGCTTAGCCCAAAATCTCGGGGCAGAGGATGCATATTTATAGTTCCTTCCAAAAATTAATCACTCTACCTAAGGATCTTGCTAAAAACAACAATGACACATAAGATAAGGGGCCCACCGAAATGGATGACCTTGTTTGCTTGGTCAAGAAATTGTCAAATGATGTCACTGACATGAAAAGGAATGTTGGTGAAGGTACATCCAACACTAGAACCTTTAGACCCTTCTACATAAAACCAGTCCATAAACCCCCTAAACTAATGAATTTTATCTTGATGAAATTGGGATGTATAGTTACTGTACATACCAGTCCATAAACCCCCTAAACTAATGAATTTTATCTTGATGAAATTGGGATGTATAGTTATTGCACATACCATTACACAAACCATTCCAAAAAAACCCATCGTCAGTGGATTCGTTCCATGATCATGGTTGTAAACCAGTTTCTGGGTGGACATAATCAAAATGATAGTCCTCCTCATGGGACAAAAAATGAACTTGAAAATGAAGATTGACCAATTGCTTAGGATACCATGGTTTTTCGGACATGTGTCCTGTGATCCTGTTGGCTCCCCAACAACCCCCCTTTAAAATTTTCAATAAATTAAGGCCCTCCCATTCATAATAAGTTTTTTTTTATTGCCTTTCATTTGGTTTTGCATGATCCGACTCTTTGGTTTGATGGCTTTTGCGTGTTTAGTTTTTCTCTCTTTCTCAATTTTTTGACTTATGAAATGGGACTTTATGCTTTCTTGGTTTTTCCTCAATGCTTGCATGTTTCTTTGAGCTTTTTCTTACATCTCGATTTCTCAAAATCAATTTCACATAATACTTCCACAATTTAGTCAACGTTTGGTTTAAATTTATTGATTTTTTATTTTTCCTTTCAGAGACGAAATGACCATTTTCAAATTGAATTAAATTACCCATCTTTACAAATATTTTATTTTGGTAATTTCCCAATTTTAATTATATATGACTTTGATTAAATTATGTTTTAATAAAACTTAAATAAACTTTTGGTTTTATTTTGATACTTTTAAACACATTAATATTACAAATCAAAATATTTTTTACATTGCAATAAAAAGAACTTTATAATATATAATATAGGTATGAGTATCTTTATAGGGAAGTTCTTTTATTATAATAACAAGAAACCAAACCTTAAAAGTTTATTCTAAGTTTTATTATTGTGCATAAAACTTGTAACCAAATAAGACAAATGGACTATGAATTCTAGTAATCATTTTCATAGAAAAATATAACTTACTATTAATATGCGAAATAGTAAAATATGTCCAACTGTCAAGTCACTGTTCAGATACATACAAATCTGCCAATATGGAGTCCCCGGAACAAACCGGTTATATCATCAATATGAAAATCATGAGGGCTGTCTAAAACAGTCGACAAATGCTACCAAAACCCATAGTCAATCTGCTATGTGTCCAATAATATCAGAAAAGTAAATGCCACAACATCAGAAGTATAAGCATCTCATAAAAGGTCCAAAATATAGCTGTCCACAAAACATAAATATCGAATTCACCCCTACAGGGAATGGAGTGTAATACTAATATTACACCCTATCTGAGTCAGCATCTGCATGTAGATGATATAAGGCCGCAAAAATATATGAGAGATAATATAGATTTGCCCAACAAGATATTGGGCGTATCATAATCAAGTATCTGCACATGTAAACTACAAAACATATAAGTATCCAGCCGCATAAAAACCTATGGAAAGATAAATATAAGAGCAATATAAGACAGACGCCCTCAAGACCAATGTAATAAGTAGGAACCATGAGAAAATAGCAAATCATCCCGCCATTCCTGCCACATGATGACCCCAGGCAGAGAGTTGAGAGCCCGTTTCGAGAGCATATCCGCCTCCAGATTGACCTCCCGGAAGATATGTTCAAAGTGAATGTGCTCAAATTCAAGAATGAGCTTTCTAGCCTCCTCCAACCAGTGTTTGAGCAGGAGAACATTCAGAGAAGCAATACCTTTAGCCCAGGCGATAATGGCCTGCGAGTCACCAAAAATAACCAGGGAGGAAATCTTCCGTTGCCGGGCACAAAATAACAAGAGCCATAGGGCGCAAATCTCACTTCGAGTGTTTGAACCATTACCCAGGTTCAGCCAATAATGAAAAGTGGTAGTATTGGAGATGTGTATAGTTGCTCTGGCACCCCCAGTGCCATTCAAACGAACAGCAGCCCCGTCGAAAAAACCACAAGGAAAGACAAGTATAGGAGGAGTCAAACGATTCCTCAATATCCGCGTACTCGAGCCAACACCCGCGCCAAAGGCAGACATGTATTCCTTGTGAGCAACAATGATCTTATTGCATAATGATGCACAGTGTGGTTTCAGATCTTCAAAAATGTATGCATTGCGAGCACGCCACACCTCCCAGATCATAAAGAAAGGAAGTTCGACACATTCAGAGTGAAGGCTCGTCCAAGCCTCCAACCATTCAACAAAGGAATGCACCCCCCAGCAGAACTGCACGCCGGATCTGTGAGCAACCAGCTCCCATAGCTCCTGAATGAAAGAACAAGCCGAGAACAGATGATCCACTGTCTCCACCGAACAGCGGCATAGTGGACACCATCCCGGACCACAGAAACCACGACGACATAAATTATCCCACGTGAGAATGCGGTTTGATAACGCAAGCCAAATAAAACACTTCACTTTGAGAGGAATGACCAGTTTCCAAATATATGGTTCCCACCAACTGATGTCAACACAGGAATCGGCAAACAGAGCATCATAGACCAACTTTGCAGTAGGCTCCCCAGAAGCCACATCCCAAGACCAAGCCAATCTGTCAGCCTTATCAGATAATAGTGTATTAGATTGATAAAAAGGCCCGATATATGCGTCCCACTCCAAAGCCATAGCGCCAGATAAACCCAGCGAAGTGGCCGTTAACCAATGAGGTCGTCCCCCCATGTACTGACCCATCGCATGTGCCAGAGTGAAATAGCCATTTGAGCTGAGATGGGCCCTCAATTCGAAAGACAGTATATGCTCAGAAGGACCACCCAGGATCGGGTCAAGTCCCAGCTTTATGTCGCGTCCATTGCCTGGTAGCCAAGCAATCCAATGGGAAATGATTTTTAAAGATCCGAGCAACCCGCTCCAGATATTGGATACCCCCACAGTGACCGACCGATTCCCCCAGAGCCAAACCTCAACAGGAGTGTTCTTCAAGTACTTGGCTCTAATAATACGACCCCAGACAGAGTTGTTAAAAAGAGCACGCCACAGGCTCTTCGCATGCAGAGCCGTAACAAATAAGTCCAAGTTCTTTATATTCCAGCCCCCCAATTTCCAGGGTCGAGCCAGCCGGGCCCAACCAATAAGATGATATTTTTCTTTTCCACCACAGCCGGACCATAAAAAGTTGTACAGCTTACGTCGAATGTGGCATAGAACAGACCGTGGGACTTTGCAGAGTGTAAACCAGTACACTCCCAGGTTCTGTAGAACCGCTTTTGCCAGCGTGAGTCTGCCCCCCAGAGATAGGTTGCGGTAGCTCCAATGACTGATACATCCCTCGAAACGCCGGATGAGCCAGCCCCAATCCTTCACCAAATAGTTAGACGGCTTTATAAAGAAGCCAAGATATTTCGTACCCGCCTCCAGTTCCAAGAAATTTAATGGAAATATTGAACCAATGGAGTTTTCTACCTCCCCCAATAGAGAGTGTTTAATGAATCGTGATTTGTTATAATTGATGATCATACCAGAAACCGAGCAGAACAGTTCCAGTATCCGTTTATGTTGAGCCCACTCCTCAAGAGTACCAATACCGAAGAGCATTACATCATCCACAAACAGGGAGTGCGAGACAGAAATATCTCTGATAATTTGTATGCCTTGGATCCTTCCATCCCTCTTGGCCGTATGTATAGATAAACTCAGGCCTTCAATGACCAAAAGGAAGAGAAGTGGTGATAGAGGACAACCCTGTCGAAGGCCCCGAGAGGCCTTGAAAAAATCCGTGGGAAGACCATTGACCAGAACAACATAATTAACAGAGGTTACACAAGCCATAATCCATTTCATCACCCTCCAAGGCAGCCCAATTTGAATCAGAATAAATTTCAGGAAGTTCCAATTCACCCGATCATATGCTTTCACCAGATCCAGCTGAAGAATAAGGGCAGAAAGATGTTTCTTTTTTATAGAGTGGAATACTTCCTGTGTCACACCCACAGCATCATGGATCTGTCGACCCTGCAAGAAGCCATACTGTTCAACAGATATGTGTCTGGATAATATCGGTTTGATCCGGTCAGCAATAACTTTTGCAATAATCTTGTAGACTAAATTACAGAGGGCTATAGGACGGAACTCATTATAATTATTCGGGTGGGAGGACTTTGGTATAAGAGTCAGATATGTGGAATTGAGAGCCCCAGATACAGCTCCTTGTCTCCGGGATTCCTCAACAGCCTCTCTGATGTCCTCCCCCATAATATCAAAGAAGTGTAAAAAGAGTTCCATGGTCCACCCATCCGGACCCGGAGCCTTGTCTTTGGAGAACCCACGCAAAGTACATTCCACTTCAGCCAGTGAGACCTCCAAGAAAATATCATCCCCCTCCGCCTCATTGAACATGCGCGGGTATTCCTTAATAACTTTAAATTGCTCCGCCATAGAGGTATTTTTAGGGTCACAATAGTATTCCTGAAAGTGGTGAACAGCTTCCCCCATCAATTCATCAGACCCCCATATCCGCCTACCACAGTGATCATTAAGATCCCATATAGTATTTTGCATCCGACGAGAGTCAGCAAACTGATGAAAAAATTTTGTATTCTGGTCCCCAGACTTGATCCAAATAGCCCTACTCTTCAATCTCCAGGACTCCTCTTGTATAAGGAGGATACTCAATTTACGGCTCTCCAGCGAGGAAATTTTCAATGCATCTTCAGGGCTGAAGTCTGACCCAGTGGAACCCTGCATCAGCGAGGTCAATGCCAATTCAATCTCCTTTAGTTCACGGCCCAAATCAGCTTTTTTGTTTTTTTCCCATTTGATAGTGTGATCCTTTAAGGTCTTCAGTTTCACCGCCAGCTTGTCCATGGCCGAGCGTTCCCCCGCTACATCCGTCTGAAGCCAACAGTCCCTCACACTCTGAGTGTATTCCCCATCCAGAAGCCAAGTAGAATTGAATTTAAAAGGATAGCATTTTTGACCGGCTTCCACCTCAAATTGCAAAATAATAGGAAGATGGTCGCTGATTTTGATTTGATGGATCCAGGATCTGTAATTGTGAAGACCATCCAACATAGATTCAGAGATAAGAAACCGGTCTATGCGTTTCTGGATCAACATATCACCCCCCCGACCATTTGTCCATGTGGGAGCCATTGGGCATGGCACAATGTCTACCAGTGAGAATTTCATGAAGAGATGTTTGAAGAAAGGTCCCATCATGTCTCTACGAGCCACCGAACCCCAAACCTCCTCATCTCCCCAAGTGAAGTTGAGATCCCCAGCCACGATTAAATTTTCCAGTTCCAACAAATGATTAGTGACCGCCTCATCCCAGAAAGTCAACCTGTCAGCATAAGGCCCATAGCAGTTGATGATATTGACATTTTTATCCGACCCTCTGATATTGCCCGATAATAAGATGCCCAGAGAAGTGATAGAGGGATCAAGTCTCAGAACCGCTGGGTTCCAAGCCGCTAAAAGACCTCCAGATAGACCAACTGCGTCGACGGTGCAAACCATCCACCCCGGCTTAACTTTATTAAAGAAAATACGTGCCCTTTCACCACAAACCATAGTTTCCTGCAACAGAACCAAATCAGGATTTGTAATATGAAGAACTCTCTTGAGGGCTAATTGTTTGGGAAGCCCTCCCACACCCCAAATATTTAGGGAGAAAAAGATCATTTGCGAACCCTTGCAAGGGCTTTCAATCCTCTAAGAGCCCGGGTATCAGTAGATAAGGGGGAATGCACAGTGACACAACCATCCACAATCCCCCCCGTGGAGGCCTTCTTATTTTTCCTGGCGCTCCTCGTTTTAAGAGGTGAGAGTTCCAGAGCCAGTCCACCCCTACGGGCTCCTTTAAGAATACAAGAGTCCCCCGTAGTACCAATATCTTTTACAGGATTGGATGTCCCCCCCCCCCACCAATTCAGTGGCGGGCACATCAATAGCCCCCCCCCCCACCATCACCAAGGGTCATCGTCCTTCCAACAGGCCGGTTTTTGTAAAAAGTAGGAATAGAAGCCTTCTTAACCATCTCGGAATAGGAAGGTATGAGTATTACCCTATCGCCAGGCTCCACAGAGTTTATCATCCCTTTAGCCGAATCGACAACCGGAGCCCCCACCACGGGCCCCCCCGGTTCAGTAGCAGTCCCCACCAATGGTTCCAACAAAGACAACGACCCCCCACCCGTCGCACCATCACCCCGTGGCTTCAAAGGGGCGTCAATATCACTGGATATAATCACAGTCGGAGTGTCCGTAAGTGGTATCCCGGGAGATACCGATTTATCAGGTGGAGTGTATATCTGCCCCGCCGAATGCCCAATCTCAGGCAGCCCGTTCCCCATGTCATGGCCACCCACCCCCCCGGTTTCATTTGGTATGTATTCAGTACCAGAGGATGAGGAAATCATGTGATGTTTGCGACTCATGTAATTCCCATTATTACCATGATTTAAATCAAGTGCATTTATAAACGATATATCCAACTCATTCAGTGAATGAAAAAAATTTGGGTCCTGAGATTCTAACTTACGGAATAGAGCTGAATCCGGAGCGTCCAGAGAGGGAACTCGGTTGGAGAAGCCGTCCATCGAACCCGAGGTATCCCGCTCAATATCACTCCCATCATCTGACGACCAGAAAGGACCACCATCCTTGAGACGCCCAGAAGAAGCAGGTGCCGTGCACTGACGCCACAAATGCCCCACTTCCTTGCAGTTGGAACAACGAAATGGGATGCCCCAATAATCTATAATCTGTGAAAAAATCCGGCCACGCCAGCGGATGTTTAATACATCAATTAATCCCAGAGAAATATCCACCTCCACGAGGACCCGTCCCATGCGTCTATCAAAACCGTTCAAATGCTCATCCTCAACATGCAGAAATCTCCCCAAACTGTTTCCAATAGCCTCAAAAGCCCCTCTATTCCAGAGAGCAAGGGGGAGCCCAGGCAAAAGAACCCACAAATGTCGGAGGCGCACCGAGGCAGTTTCAGGATCAAAATCCGTCTGCCATTTCTGCAGCATTAAACTTCCAGAGCCGTGTAGCCAAATTCTATCCATAATAAGAGTGCACTGAGCCTCTTCTTCAAACTTGAAACCGTACCACCCACAAGCCATGGCGAAAATTTGAGGGGTGTAGTTTAACAGAGGCCGCCACTTCGCCGTGACCCAAGCCACAATATCTCTCCGGTTCATAGCATGGTAAGAAAATTTCCCCACAAGAACTGTCATATTGGCCTCAACGACCTCCTCCAGTCCAATGTCACGACCAACAGTCAGCCAAGACTCACCGGGACGCCGAAAATATCTCCCATTCAGACGACGGGCCGCACGAGAGGATGAACCAGGGTTTGGTTTGTTACCCATCTCCGGGTATTCCTGTCCACTGCCAACGGAGGGGTCCGACCCCCCCGACCCACCATGTGTCCGACGCCCAGCCAGGTGTCGTCGGTATACCTTGCCACGCGGAACATTCTGACGACCTCCAGCGTTTAGGGCCCTCTTGCCCTTTAATTGTTCCCTGAAATGTTCATCCGACTGGAATAACCCCGCCTCTTCTATCATGTAATCGGATACGTTTAAGCTGCCGTCTTCCGGGATAATGGGTTCCGGCACCGTATCTCCAAAAACGGTAGCCATTGTTAAACCACAAACAAATCCGCCGCGGAACCGACCCGAAAAACCTTTTCCAGCAGACAATAACCCGAAAACGGGAGATTTAAAGAGGAAGCGGCAAACCTTTTCCAGCAGACAATATCCGAAAACGGGAGATTTAAAGAGGAAACGGCAACACAGGTTCACAATAATGAGAAGTATGATTAAAAAAGAAATACCCAGACCGCACACCATGAAGACCCACACGTCCACACGTCCACCACGCGCCAGAGGCGACAGATCCGGATCTCAAGGTTCCGGCTTTCCCGACAGTGTCTTATACCAGCCGCAGAAGTTGTAAACCACCCACAAACAAAGCCATTAAACCGCTTTCAGACAGTCTTAGCCGAAAGCATCCAAATCCAGGTTATCGCCGCATCCAAATCCAGGTTATCGCACGCCCGTTCACCGCCGCAGGTATCCCAGGCCTAGAAACCCTAGGTTTTCTCCATGAAACCCTATTAGCTCCGCTCCGCGAAACCGATTGTTAGCTCTCCCTATTCTAGTAATCATTTTAATTTGTCAAAACAAAAAGATAACTTTATATTTAAAACATGTAATTTCTCTTTTTATCATTTTATCCAAAAAAATTATTTAATTGTTTGAAACATAAACCACGTACCCTTTGATAGTTTGATTACTCATAAGGTGTGGTATTATTTATCATTTAATTTTCAAACATTAAATAAGGTAATTGTTTAATATTGCTCACGTGGCATGATAATATTTTATGCAAAGAAATTTTATTACCAACAACGAATTGGTGGTATTAAGGATATTTATATTAAATAGTTAAACATCAAACTTTATTTGAATTGCCTTTATTGTTTTTTTTTGACAATAACATAGGGGAAGATTGTATTAGTGCCGGTATAGAGCAATCGAATGCTTAGTACAAAGAGTTCTCAGTTACAACGAGCTTCCAATGTTCGCCCAAAACTAGGCAGGAAATTAAAAAACCGTGTCAAACCACTGGGTTCCTAGCAAACTTGCTTCAAAGCTACCTGGAGATAGCTATTTCAGCGAACCTGATCGGCTGCGAGTCATTACATCTGTCCGGGACTGGGTAGATTTTTTTTTCCTTTTGGTAACGGTCTGCCATTCGCTACTTTGATCTTGATCGTGGGTTTCCTGCTGACCTCGAGTTTCTTCAGCATCGGCTATATCCGCCCAGCTTGAGGCTCGCTGGGTTGTCTTTGGCGATGTGGTCGGTGGTCTTTTTGCTGGTTCTGTTTCTAGATTAAGTTCCTTGGAGTCAGAGTCTGCTTCCTCTTTCGGGACTGATGCCGGGATCTTCCCTTCAGTTTGCTTCACCGGAGGTGCATCCTTCCACTAGGTGGGCCTTTGGCTTCGGTGCGGTCTTCTTTTATCGGCTGATTTCTCGCAATTCCGGGCAATATGTCCTGTTTCATAGCATATCCTGCATCTGAAGCAGAGATTCTCATAGTCGATCCTCTGGGTCCAAGAGTAGCCTTTGCCGCAGAGAGAGATTTCTGCAGGGAACCCCTTTTTGAAGTCCATTTCTACACAAATCCTTGCAAATGTGGTTCGGTCTGAGCTCTGATCTATGCTGAGATATTTCCCGAGTCCATTACCTATAGCTTCCAGAGATTTGGCCCCCCAGAAATGCAGAGGGAGTGACGGGAGCCTTACCCAGACCGGAGCGGAAGAGATGGAAGCCGTGGAAGGGTCAAAGTCTGGGGTCCATGGTTTCATGGAAAGCCCTGCTCTGCCCCAGAACCACGGTTCTGAGCTAGCGACCTTGCTTCTGTCATCAGAGGATTCAAAAATAGCCACGAAGAAACCCTTGGCACAAGGGCAAGCTACAACCTCACCATCTAGCAGAGGGGACCAAGACGAGGAGATCCAGGAGCGGAGATCTGCGAGGGTAGGCCAGAAGCCATTGAACCTGCACACCAAGGCGGAATTGCTTAACACAACAGCATACTCTAGGACGTCCTCCGGCATCTGGATGGAGATCGCTGGGGCTTTCGGGATCGCATCAGGCAGGGCAGAGGGCTCCCCCCGTCGAGAGGCCACATCTTTGAAAGCAGGGCTTTCCCTCCGAAGAGAGGCCGCGACCTTGGAGAAGGAAGGAAGAGGGGCGGCGCTGGAAGAAACCCCAGGAGGAGGATGAGCGGGGGAAGCCTGCACAGGAGCTGAACCAAGCCCGGCCGCCATGGTATCTCCAACCGAATGGACGCCGGCTGAAGGGAGAGCCGGAGGGGAAACGATTGACGCAGAGGGTGCATGGACGCCTGAATCTGGAGGAGCGAGCGAAACAGCACCAGGGCCGTCACCCAAAACGGACCACGAAGGGATCGCCATCAGGGGTTCGCTGGATCTTGGACGCCGGGAGGCCGAGCAGCCAGCGGGAGGCCGCGAGGAGCAGGAGTCGTCCCTAGGGTTTTTTGCAAAAAATCCTTGAGAGTGTCGAATTGCCTTTATTGTTACATGCCAAAACAATATGGTAAATTGCATGTGAGGGGCGCTATGTTATTATTGTTGGAAGCTTGAGTAAGAATATCAACACCCAATGCATTTGATTGTTGCCACGTAAAAGGAATGACGTGTATATTAAGCCAAAAAAAATAATTACAAATTTAGTTTGAAGGCATATGATTCAAGATTTTCACGTTAATATTAAGAGATTGGGTGCCAATGCATAAATACGGTTCAAATATTAATCCAACAAAACCTGAGATCGCCGAGTCACAACTATTAGATTTTATTAAAAGGATCTGGATGAAGATTTTAATTGCCACATAGTTGTTTATTTAGATCACTACCAATTTACACGCTGAGGCTTTTGTGACTCTCTATCTGAGAATCTCTATAGTTTTATATTTTTTTTGAATTGCATAAGTGTGTAATAATTATGATTTGGAAATGATTTTCCTCATTTTAAATATTGCAGATTTAGATGCAAACTGAAATAGATTTAATTCAATTACTTTGCTCCTGTGACAGGATTAACACCTACTAACTTAACTAGTTTCCATTTGAATATCTGCATTTTTCCTAGATCATCATTCTGTAGCTGAGCCTGGTTCTGTAGGTGTTTTCATTGCTAGGTCATTCTTGGTACTTTTTCCAAGAAATCATGTGAATCTGTAAATTTGTACATAGTTTGCATATAATCATTTTAAGATTAGCTTTTTAATGTTTGTTTTATTTTAGATTAATTTATAGTAGTCTTAATCTTTCTTAATTAGATTGGTTTGCTTTTATTCAGTTTAGGCTAGATTTAAATAAGCTCAGCTAATGGAGTTGTAAAACCCGTAAGGGTTGGCCATTTCAATGATTTGAGGTAATCTTGACACCTTCGGATCATGCCAATTCCTCCTAGTTGACACAAGTGCATAACTCCCTCGTCAACAGATCTCCGATGAGTCTGAATATTGATAAGTTGAGGAATCACAGGTCACCCAGGCTATTTAAAAGATTATCCCCTTCAGAGTACATGCCCCATTCCATCGACTTCTTCTCCAACCCATCCCATTACCATCCTCGACAAAACCTTATCAGGCAAACAAGGAAAACAACAAAATGCACCAGTCATACCCATGCATTACAATGTGGTAGAATATTTGAAAAAGACTAAATTAAACATTTCCATTTTCGATATTTGTCACATTCCTCAACAAAGAAATATTTTGCTACATGCTTTCTCACCACTGTTAATGCCTAATTTCGCACACATGCGACATTTTGGCTAATCTTGCAATAAGGCATCATCAAAATATAGCATGTATCCCACCGAAGACATCTTCATTAGATCTAGCTAACATCATGAGTCAAAAATGCCAAAAAACGGTCAAAAGAAGAGGTAGTGCGGTTACATACATGTTAGCCCGCGTGTTTGCGCATGTTATCAGTTCTACTCCCATGCTAGCCTAGTGCGGATTTTCCTTTGATACCCGCACGACTGTTAAAACAATGGGATCTCAGCTACCTGCCGTGCATCGAAGGCTCATCAAAGCCCCATCACCTCCAAGAATTTGAGTTTGGATCCTGATGTACTTGGGTTCATTGAATTCCCCCCCCTTGTGTACTTTGGAGTTAGATCATGGAGTCATAGGATTCACATTTGGATCTAGTTAGTTATTGGCCACCTCTTTGCCTATAAAAGGAATCCATGGGCATGCATCTTACTGTGAAATTCTAATCAAAGCAGATCTAAGAGCCGAATGTACCTCACAAAGAAAGAATGAGCATAAAAGATGAATTCGAGTGAAAACTGCAGTACAAATGAGCAGACAATTAATCATGCATGAGAACTAAGATAGGAGAAGAATAATGTCACACAATCCAATAATCAATATAATGAACGATGATGTTACAATGGAGAGAATTGGAATCACATAGGAGAATTCGCGTCTTAGTTGATCTAGCATAGGAATTGTAACCATTGGAGTGCTCCGACAGACCCAAACTCAATTGAACTGAACCTAAACTCAGTTAACTGAAGACACAATCAATTAACTGACTAAGGAGGATGCATCCATGAGTTTGTCATGCAAATCAATCAGAAAAGGGCGCATGAGGCCACAATCAGTGGCAATCAGAGCATAAACCCCCCACAAGAGTCAGCTAACTCAGGTAGACTAAACTGGAACATTGAGTAGGCTCCTAAAATATAGGGAACTGACTTAAGTGGTCCTAAAATGATGCATGCAGGGCGTAGAAGGCGGTAGATGGATCCTGGATGACATCTGCACACCACTATGGGGAAAATGACATCATCAACTACTAGGAAAATGAAATAATGCTAGGTAGGACAAGGATGGAGTATTAAAATATCATAACACCCCCCCCTTAATCCATACTTGTGCATCATGGGCCCTAGTTACTAAGACCAAAGGTCACCCATACAATCAAATAAACGATAAAAAATAAAAGAACTGTCCATGAACCAAGGAAATGGGGAAAACCTCATGGAAAACCCCCCCCTAAAAAATAGGACAGTAGTAGGGAACTCAAAGAACCTTCACACTAAGCAGAGAAGGAAAAAACTTTCCCAAGTGAAAGCTTGTGTAAAAATGTAGGCAATCTGCTCCTATGTTGGTGTTATCACACCATAGTAGCCGAACTACTATTCTTGCTGAGCATATATCTGCTCAGCTCAGAGCTTTGCTTTTACAGAGATCAGCTATTATGAGCTTGTTATATTGAGATCACTCATGATCAGAGCAGTATATTGTATTAGACTTTTATTAGACCTTATGCCAAGGTTGAGCCTTGAGAGCTTAGATTTGATGACCGATGTGACCCTTTATTCCATATAGTTTCAGTTTAGTGCCCAGTGATGTTATTACAGCAGTGTTTCAGATGATTATTGATGATTATTATGATGTGATATGACCTATGGACTTCTGATTATTGACTTTGGATTATTATCTTGTTGTTTTGGTCATCTTCATAGCATTGACTTGGTATATGATTCATGATGTGGCAATACTATTTAAAATAAAATGAAATATCTTGGATGATGTTATAAAATATAAAATGGATGTATTACTTGCACACTTAGGTTTTCTGACAAAACTCATCGGTTTCATTACCCTCCTATGAGCATAGATACGGTCTTCCTTGAAATTCTTATCTGCTAGCTTAGGCACCGCATTCATTTGACTCCATCCATCGATGAACTTCGTAATTTGGCTTTTACCTTTGACTTGCCTTCTTGACTTCTTGATACTGAGGACTTCCCCATTTCTACCTCTGTGTTGGACCGCATCCATGTTTGTTTTGTGTCTCGGCTTTGAGTTGGTGACAGAACTTGCCTTTGGCGAGTTGGATTGAAGGCCTAAATCATTCTGGTCGGTTGTCCTGATGTTTGGCACTGGCAGAAGTCTCCCTAGTCACTTGAGATGTTGTTGGCTAAAACTGAAAGCTCATGTACTACTTTGATTGGAAATGTATTATGAAAGCCTGTGAACTTAAAATTCTAGAATGTGTTTCTTAACACACGTGAATAAAGGCTATAGCGATGAACTGCTAAAAATACTCCTCGAAGAGTATAGAAAAGGTCCAAAAAGCAATGGTTACTCAAAGTTACATCTATTATTGCTGACCTTGTATATGTATAAACATGCCCTAGATGCAAGCTGCGATTAGCTGTTCTTCTTAGCACATGTCAAATCCCAGAGGGGTTATGTAGGCCAAAAATGCCATGAAATGAAATGAATGATCCTAATGAACCTGGATCAACTTGATGTAGACATGATGCCTAAGTTGAATAAACACTCTCTAAACAACTTATCCATTTGTGAGGCACAACCCTTCCCTTTGTTATTTTTTCGGCACAGATTGTAGCCCCCCCCCTCTCCCCTTCCAAAGTGTCATCTAGTTCAGTACGTTCAAGTCGTCCCCTTTTCCCAACCTTGTCTTAGCCTTCACCCTTAGCTAGCAGTTAGATCATGTCCAATGGGTGAGTCTGTCATTAAAGCTCTTGTGCAAGTAAAATATAAATAACATTAAATATATATATGTACTAGCTGCCACAGAATGATGTTTATAATTTAAGTTAAGCTGTGAGTGTGATCAAAGGAACATGTCTTAGTCTATTGCTTTAATCTTGTCCTTGGTTATATCTTGACCTAGTCAAACATAGTTTGACCATGGTCATTCTTGGGATCCGTGATGATGTGGACCATGTATGCTTATGGATGATGATTGATGGTCCCACATACTCTTATTGATGATTCCATATGGTGGACATATGATTCAGATGATGGTTGATGCAGTTCAGTAGTTTATTATTATTTCCAGATCATTAGATTATACACTATCCAGGTATGGTGGACCCTACAGTTGACCCCTCAGGTCAACCCATGGTGTATGAGTACACATTTCTAGTAGATTTGGGTCTTCTGGATCCATTGAGACACTTATCATTCAGTTCCAGGCATTTCTGACAGTGAGAGATGTAGTTATCCACCTGTTGACCAGTTTTGGGCATGTTTTCCCAGCTTGTCCAACAAAGGCATTGGAGGCCAGTTTCACCTAGGGAGATGTATAGGAAGGGGGTGGTCCAGCCACTTATTTTTACCATTATACCCCCCTTCCAGACAGCTTGGTGGCTCAGTTTGATAGCGTAGACACCCTGGGTGGCAATTTTAGCAGTTTCAGGGTTTGTCAAGAGGATTAAAAATGGAATAAAAGGGTCACTGAGGAATTCGATTTGGGAAATTGAGGCAAGGTTTTGGAACTTGGTCTTCTCATAAGTCTTATAGGGTGAACCCCCCATCTTCCAGATCAGTTGGCATCAGTCAGTGGGGTCCACAGTAGCCACATGAGGCCTTTTACTGCATGTCTCTATTAGTTTTGGAGACAGGATTTTGATCATTTGTATTATTTGGACATGTCATGGTCCCATTATTTTATATTATTGTGCCATGGGGATGAGCTAGTAAGGATTGATGCCTCCTAGCCCCACCATGAGCTTCTTGAGTCATGTCCATGTCATATTAGGTGGGCCCATGTGTTTTAGCCCCCTCTTAGGGATGACGTCACCCTCCTTAGTATTTTTGCGGGATGATGTCACCCTCCTTTTGAGTGATCCATGTGATATTTAGGCTCATCTTAGCCATTGATTAGATTGTTAGATCTTTTGATCTCAACCACTCACTTGTTGTATTGAAAAGTGGTTTTGTGGTTTAGGGTTTTGGTCTTTATTATCCTATATAAGGAGGAGACCCCCTATTGTAAAAGCACCTTTGGAGCTCTTGAATATTGGAATAGAATACTTCTTTATGGAGACACTTCTCTTGTCTTGATGGATTCTTTGCACTTTGAATATACCGTATCTCTTCTATGTATCATTGTGGATCTTGGGTTACACGTTGTTTTTCTGCAGTGAGGCCGAATTGGTGAAGAGGAGGACGATTTGAAGGAGGCTCTTGTTGAGGGGACTCACATATCTTCTCTTGGGTTGATCTTGGTGAAAGGGAGTATCATTATTGTATCTTTGTGACATAGTTGATGCTTTCTCTTACATCTCTTCATTATTTTCATAATTTTCTTACTTGGCTTGTTTCACTTGATCTTGTCTTGTAGGAGGAGGACGATTTGGCATCTTTGGAGGAGGCCGTTTTGTCTTGGAGCACTAGATCTCACTCTTGAATATACACATAGGCGAATGCTATCAATTTGAAAAGTGGCCACAAGCATTTGAGGTAAGTTCTACAAGGTATGTACCTAGATCCATCCATTCTTCTTCATTGGTCACAAAACCCTTAAAATCAAAACCCTTGTTTTTCATATTTTTCTAGATCCTCTTGGATCTAGCTTGGCTTTGGGGATAATAAAAAGAACCCACCTCTATAGCATCCACAACAATTCGGATCTATAGTTTGGTGGCAATTGGCCTTCATTTGACATAGTTTCCAAAGCACCTAGCCCTCCTTGAGGCAAATTGCACTCCTTGGGGAAGGCTAGTTGGGCTAGTTCCTTGACATGGGTAGGTGAGATCCCACTTGATTTGCATAGATCCACCTTGATTACCTACCCCTAGTGCTTCACCTTGTTGATTTTCACCTTGTGGGCCCCATTCCTCATTTTGAGGGATTGAGCCCCACTTGGGTCACTTGGTGATGCATTTAGCATCTTAGATCTATGGATATCTAGCTCATATTGGGGCATGCCATCCTAAACCCACCTTGATAATTGCCTTATCTACCCCGATATAAATTTTGGCATATTTTGGACTCCATTTTCCCCCTCATCTCAAGGCATTAGTCTCCCTTGGGAAATTCGCACTCCTTGGGTTAGTGGCCTTTTCCTAGATCCCATATGTGGGTGTTGTGTATCTCATCTTAGATCCATAGATCTACCTCATCTCACCCACTTAGTGCCATCTCACCCCTAATCCAACCAAGTGGGCCCTATTTGGCCCATTTTTCCACTTTTTAAGGAGTGGGCCCCACTTGTGTATTTTCATGGTGCTAGATCTACCCATTTGGTATTCATAAATGGCCTTAGTCATTCATTGGTTGAAACACTTGTCACTTCTTAAGCCTCTTCAACCACATCTTAAACTCTTTGGTCCACTTAATCCTTACTCATTGTTTTTCGAAACTCAATTTACACGTTTCCCTAGGAACCTTTGGGTTAGCTAATCTTCGTTGATTGGATAGGGTCTCCCCCTTGATCTTGATTAGTCTTTATCTAAAGTGAAGAGTGCCTCGGTTATCATGACTCCCAACTTGCATTTGGAACCGTGGCATCTCTTGGGTCACCTCTACCATCCTGGATGGGATACCTTTAGGGACAACTACAAGTTGTGTGATAACAGTTGGATAGAAATGCAGGTGCTGGATCTGCTCCTTTGATGTACCTCCCACTGTGTCGAAGCTGTATTTTTCAAAACAAGTCTTCCATGAACCCTTCTTGCTACTGGAGCAAATGGCTCATTGTAGTCCAGATCATGAACCTTTGAGTATCCGTTGTCAACCACATGAAAATATGAACCTGAAATCCGATGGAATATATGTCCGATTTTCGACATCACGCCGTCGACCATCCGACAAGCCTCTCCTTTTTTAAACATCAGTTAACCTTTGGCGGATATCCGACAACAATATGGTCTCATTGGATATCTGACACAAATATGTCGAATATCCGACCACACTTCTTTTAATATATACGTCGGATATCTGACACCCATTACTTTAAAGGTGGTCGGATATTCGGCACCCATTACTTTACAGGTGGTCGGATATCCAACAACATATACCTACATACAAAAGACAAAGTCCGACGACGTTTGCCGTCGGTGGTATGGTGAGCTTGTTGGATTCTTTGGAAGGGGCCGTCGGATATCCAACCCAGATTATATTATAGGATGTCGGAGATCCGACGCACATACCCACAAACATAAGACAAAGTCCGACGTCGTTTGCCGTCGGTGGTATGGCAAGCTCGTCGGATTCTTTGGAAGGGTCCGTCGGATATCCGACGAATATGGGGAATTTAAAAAAAATACAGCAGTTATTGACAGGATTTTACTACTTTGAAATCCATCTTGGTATGATTTTTTGGCAAAAAAGAGTGATCTGCTAGTCCATTGATAAATCATATACAACAGAATGCTTCTATTGCCGGGAAAACCATATCCACGTCTACTCAAATGAAACTAGTTGATCGTAAATAATATACAACAAAATGCTTCTATAACTGAGAAAACCATGTTCAAGTCTACTAAAATGAAATTAATTGAATCTTTTTTCTGATTGTGCTTTAATTGCTACCACAAGAAGACAAGAGACGATATGTCCATGAATAGAAACCATTAGCTTTATTCAGTCACAAAAGGTAAAAGTTTGTGATAACTTGTAATATAAGAAATAATTACTCACCAAAATCTCAAAATAATTAATGGTAATGTTAAAAAATTAACTAACGATAAACAAAAGAGACGATAAAGGAAATGTCCACTTTTACTTAAGAATTTAACATTACCATTAATTGCCAGCATTTTTGGTCAAACCTTATAAAACTTGAGTCAAACCGAGTCAAAATATGCATAAATAGAGAAGGAAACATGTTGTATGGACATTGATACAACTTAGAAATTCTTTTCCAACTACATGCAATGTGTTTCCACACATGGGATGCATTCATATGGTCAGAAACACATTTCCAAGCAGTACCACACATGTTTTTGTATTGGAAAATGCATGCTATGGCCCCTATTATGGCGTTTCATGCAACTTAGTTGTAACACCTTGCCACTCATATTCTATCACAAGTAGCAAGCTCTTCATCAACATAAAGGCACTAGAGCACATATGGTTTCATTCATTCCATGATGCACAACGAGTTGGGGTAGCACAAGGTCAAGGATCTTGTCTATGTGCATTCAACACGCACCTTATGTCTCATAGGGATGAAGAATATACAAGTGGGACTCATAAAGATAGGGACATGTATCCAAAATCCTCAAACTTGCAACTATCGTGTACTACTCTTAAGATTGGTGACAAAGGTGAAAGTGGAACTCTCTCTTCTTCCAATCCACAATCCATTGTTGAGCAGGCATCTTGTTATATTATTGTTGATGAAGATAAAGATGAGATCAATATGAATTAGGCATAGTTCATGTTATATTTTTGCACATATAACCTCATGTAAATTAGTTACCATGAAAGAATAGTTTTGATTTTAATATGGTTGCAAACTTGCAAGCATGGTTTGTTTGCTTGTGGAGCTAGAGCCAAGGCTCAATCCATGGATCAACTTCTAAAAGTATACAAGGTTAAGCTCAACATTGTATCATCACACATCCAATTCAAAATCTAGTACTCTAAGCTTGTTTGTCAAGCATAATCCAAGCAATTGGTGTTGTTTATTGTGTTAATAAAAAAAAATAATGCACTCAAGGTTTGAATGCGCAATCACAACTCCCAATTGGACATATATCGGTGCATGCAAGAAGCATATATAAATTTTCTTGTTTGAAAGAACTTACACAACACCCTAATAGTAGTGTGATAGCACAACCCTTTCATACTCACGTTCAAAATTCATTCCTTTAATTGACAAGATGCATAGCGCTTGTTTTGGCCATGTTTACACTGCCCATGGAACCTTGAACAAACAAAGATCTGTGCGTTCAAGTAGAATTCAAATACCATATATAAGTACACCCCACGCAATTA
The DNA here is from genome assembly GCA_027924585.1 of Larix kaempferi. Taxonomy (NCBI): domain Eukaryota; kingdom Viridiplantae; phylum Streptophyta; class Pinopsida; order Pinales; family Pinaceae; genus Larix; species Larix kaempferi. The sequence continues at coordinate 9,568,395 of BSBM01000223.1, read as the reverse complement.
ATACAAAAATATCGACAACAATGGAGTAACTAAGATTAATACAATTATGATGGTTATTTTGTTTATACAGAAAAGGCAAATCCAGGATTTCGAGGAATGTGCTAAGATCAAGACAATGGTAATGTCTCTCAGCAAGCACTCATCATCTTCAGCCTCAAATATGAACACCTCTGTTGATTCTTTTCCAGTTGAATTCAAAGAATAAAAACCAATCCACCAGCTAAAGGCATGGAGATAGACAAACAACAAACACAACCATCTAATCACGCCCAAGATGACACAATGTGCAAGTGTGCCTACCCTTAATCATGTCACTGTCAATGTATTGGAAATATGTTTTAATCCTAGCTGTCTTTTTTAGAATCTATACTACCAACAGCTCTATGTCAAGTTTTGTAAGCAGTATTGCAAAAGTTTATAGGTTGTACTTTGTAGTCATCACATAGCATATCCTTTTTGAAGCTATGCATGCTCTCAATTTGTATTTCCACGTTGTTCATCTCAACTACAACATATTTTAATACCATATTAAAACATTCTTAAAAAGAAATGTAGAGATCAATGTTTTATAAAATATGTAAATTTTATAACAAATGTTCTACTCTCCCAAACCAAGATGCAGACAACATTCCCTACTAATTATTATACAAGCAAATATCTTATCTTGTGCTGACATGAGTTCTATATTTTCTGAAACAAATAGAAATTTGAGATGGGCTTGATAATCTGTTTGAATAAAAGAATGTACTGCTCAATTATTAGAATGGAAATTGTACATTTTTCTCTATCAAATACAAAAAAAATTATACTTGGGGATGAATGAGACTTTCACAAGAGCCTACCTACAAAAAAAAAACCACCTACAACAGGATATCTCTTAAAAGTTACCCAAGACACACAAATTCATATACTCAAGTTCTATGCTTCCAAGAGCAGGAATCCATATGTTCTAAGGCTAATTGTACCACACAATCAGGCTACCACAGGCATTCCATGTAACTGTTCATCTGATCGAAAATCACGCCCTCTTCCTCTTCCACGACCATGCCTTACAATATCAAAACATGAAGAGTATATCAAAACACTGGAAGATATTTATCATTTACTTTGACCTTTGCATCGAGAACATAAACCATATAGAAAATTATGCCTGCAGTTCTTACAAAACGCTTTAAACTAAGAACACAATGTATTTCAAACTTAAGTCATACACAGAGAGTCAAACACTGAAATATGTTTTATCATCTACTGATATCTGCATCAAGAACAACAACCATTTAGAAAGTTCCACCTGATATTCTTAAAATACTTAAAACCAATAACAAAGTATTTGAAACCCTTGTATTTAAAACAATAATCATACTAGACTCTGCCATGCACTAGCTCAGACACATATAAACCCAGGCTTGATATAACTCAAATGGAACCTTTGAATGAAACTCACTGACCACTATCAAACCCAACATAGAAAATTAAAATCCATTGCGTTTATCAAAGGAAGCTAGTGAATCCCCGTAATATAACTATGATAGATCAATCCGATTCCATCTGTAAATGTAGTTCCTAAATCCTTCCTAATCCGTATTGAGATTTTAAGTGCAACAACAAATGCCCAGAAGAGATTTGAGCGTCAATCCACAATTTTTGAAAAAACTGTAAGAGCCTTGAAGACAATTTATATATTAAACCAGTAAATGCATGTATATTGAAGGCAATGGAGATGAGGAGGTGTGGTGAATGCTGAATTGCTGATGGAATTTACTTGGAGCTATATGCTTCATGTTGCTTCACTGGGATAAAATCATCAGTCAATGTTATAGAAGTCAGTAAATGGGCATCACAAGCTAATAACTTCTTTGGGAAAAAAATATCAGTGCAAAAATGTCATTAAGTTTAAAAAGAAGAAATAGTCGTTATTTTTATAATTTCATATTTCCAAGTAAAACACATTAGTTTTTATATAAACATGTCAAAATTCACAAAAGATTTGAACCCAGTTTTCCTAATTAACCTTTTTTCCTTCAAAACTAGATTTAATATTTGAAATCAACAAAAATACGAAAATTAGAATCATTCAAAATTCAATTATGACCAATTATATTTTCAAAATGTGGCAAATCCAATTGGTTTTCTTCATATTGGGCGAATTTCAACGAAGTTCACCGGTGTGGTGTGTTATTTTTCCAAATTTTCTTTTGGGTCTACATGGATCATAAAGACTAGATAATATTTAAATTTTAACTGTAAACAAACTAGAGAGATTAAAAAGTAGTAAGAGTCCTGTATTTATTTAAAATGACGTGCAACAGTAGGGAGCATTTGAGGTTGCAAAAATACAAGCTATCAACTTTCTGAAATTACCAAGAGCTTTTTAATGGTGCAATTTGAAGGAGCTCCAGTGACAATGTGCACCAAGGAGCATAAGATGATACCAGGAGCTTTTTATAGTGCAATTTGAAGGATCATCCAAGAAAAATCCAGCAATGATGTGCACCAAGGGGTATAAAGTCGATGTTAATGGGTCAGTTTTAATCATGGGGGGTAATCAACAAATAGTCAGAATTTCAAGGTTTCATTAGAGACTTGAAAATTGCAAGAGAACAAAGATTCTGAGAAATAATTGTTCGTGGAAACTTAAAGCCATGGTTGAGACCAAAGGCAATTTTGTTCATACTCATGCAAGAAATGAGGTGTAGCAATGGAGGCAAAGTAGTTGCTCGGAAATTTTAAAGAATCTCAGCTGATTGATATCAATAGTGATAGAAATGGCATGGAAGATACATGAATGCAGCTAAGTTATTGGAACTTGGTGATAATGGAAAACATATCCCAAATGGTTTTTAACACTTGTGCCAACACACCTTAGCGTTGCCCTAACTTAATCATTAGGACGTACTTGATTTGCTAAGCATGTCATGGAAAACTCTAGAAGGCAAATCCTTTTATTGTTCACACAACTCTATTTTCATGTTTCTAGCGTTAAGTGGTTGTTCTGGTTTCAGGTATAACATAGTTGCACCAGATTCCAATTTGACATCCAAAATCCTACCATGATTTAATTATTGCACATTCCAATATGATGTTGTTGTTATGGATTCCAGTATAACAAGTCAATTCCTGATTCAAAATGTAACATGGATGTTCCAGTTTCCATTATGACTAATCTAAGAATGACACTTGCAGGGCCAACATTGGAATTTTTTACCATATTCTGCAACCTTCACTTTAAGAATGTATGAAAGACAAGCTACCTTTCTTCTAAAAGTGGGATTAATGTTTAGGTTTTTTTACAAATGGGGGTTCCTTATTAGTTTAGAAAGGTAGAAGCCGTAGAACAAGCGCATAATTGAAATATCAATATCTATACACTTAGAACACATCTCGTCCATTATAAGGGTGCATAGCATTAGTGCAATCTGAACTCTATAGTAACAACTGTGTATCATTTAAAATTAATGAGTGTAATAGTCCTACCAAACTTATGAACATCAAACAAATCCAGGTTGACTTTCACATGCATAGGTAGGATTTGTAACTGGAAACGCCATTACAATGAGAATGTATATACATAATAGCTCCACATCAGAAATGAGTGGAACAGTCATGCCAATCTTATGAACATTAAATCCAGATTGTCCTTCACAAGCATAAGTAAGATGGTATTTCTAAGACTTTATAATTGTTTTTGTAAGACTAAATTATTTCAAAGTCTTAGTCTTTTTTTGGTGTGGCTAGAGAGCATGGTGGGTAGTCAGACATGCAGACCACCAAGGAAGGTTGCAGGTTGACATGAGTGTTAGACACAATGCTCACTGAGAGGGGGGGGGGAGGTGAATCAGTGAGCCTATACTTTATTCAATTTTAATTTTAACTTCAATTACCAAATCTTATATCAACATATCATATTCATCAATAAACTAACTATCAATCCATATGTCATTCATCAAATAAAACACATCATCATCAACACATTGCATAAGAGAGACACGATATAGTTGTAATGTTTTTGCATTTGATTCAATGGCTACAACCGTGAGGCAATTCAGCACCAACTGAAGCAAAAGAGCACCAACTCTTTATCTAGGACCCTGCCTAGTTCTTCTTAGATCCTACTAAGAAGTGGATACAAGACCCTGTTTGTATTTACAAGTACATTTTTGTACAAGACCCAGCTTGCCAATTATATGCACATATACATTACACTTGTTAACACTGTCTTGTCATCACTATCACATCCTGTCCAGTCATCAACTCAGTCATGTCATCAAATGCAACACTTGTCTCTTCTCCATCTTCATATTGTCACCAGCATTGATCATCATCAAGCCCAAATTCACATCATTTAGCACATCTTTTATGTCTAAGAGTACATCATAATTCTGTCAAGCATATCAGTATTCTATCTAGAAGATCATCTTCAACATCACATCTTCATTCAATCATTCATCAGCATTCTGTCTTCAAGGAGTACATCATCTGTCTATTCAGCACATCATTATTGTCCATGAAAACATCATTACCATTCTGTCCATTCTGGGCACTTCAATTATTTTGTCCATAAGATCATCATCAATCTGTCCTTTAGCGGCACATGTTTTCTATCATAATTCTGTACAGTATGTCTGTATTATGTAGCCCTAGAAAACTTCATCAAACTGTCCACGACATTCAATGTTTCCACCAAGCATCATGTCTTCATCTTAGCCAACCAAAAAAGGAGATAAACTAAAATTGATATACTGTTGCTCCTGTTGTAGCTACCGAACTGTCTTCATCAATCTGATTATCAATCTTAGTATCCTGCTCACCGAACTTGTCCTCTGTCCCAAAATCAGAGCTTCTCCCTTTCCGAATTCTTTCTCAGCAGCTCCACAACATAGAGTTTTTCTGCTGCTATACTTTCATAACTGTTGAGATATTGTAACTTCAAAGAATATTATATATGTACTTTATTATTCCGGATATGTTTCATTCCTCTGTGAAGATCTTATTGTATATTCGGAGATGTTTATTCCTCTGTCAGAATGTGGTAACTTGGGTTATTAGACTTCCCTAGTGGGGGTCGGCCCTGTATGTGTTATGTGGGTCAAAGGGTTATTAGACCACCCTAGAGGGGTCGGCCTAGTCAGTTGTAGTGGGGTATTTAACCCATTGGTTAAATACGAGCCTACATGTTTTGTGTAAAAGACAAGTCGGAGTAGTGTATAAATAGAGGAGGTGTATTCCTCATTTTACACACACTCACTCACTTGAGAGTAGCGCACTTGTGGAGGAGAGGTCTGCTATGGTGGAGGAGGAGATCATGTCTTTGGTTTTCATCTTTGTATATTGCTGGTCATCTATATTGAGGAAGCTTTGCTGGGTTTTCTACCCCATGAGGGTTTCCCAGGATACATCTGTGTCTCTTGTGTTTATGCTATGCTTGTTGTTTCTTCAGTGATCCTGTATATGCTATTATTGTGAAATGGAATGTAATGCTGCTATTTTCTGTCTTAGCATATTGAATTTTAACATGGTATCAGAGCTAACCTGAAGGAAGGCAATGTATGGCACTTACGACACTTGCTTCTCTTGCGATAATTTGAAGGTTAGGGTTTTATATAGCAAAAACCAGTCATCTTGGAACTTTTGCTATAAATACATTTTGGCGAAGGTTCAGGATCTGAAACCTTTACAGGTCGTATTTTACATCTCCAAGTACCTTGTGTCCAAAGGGCACCCTCAGATTCGTCGTACTTTGTGAGTTATGATCAGTACAAGTTAGGGTTTCTGCCTCTTCCAGATCTCAGTCAAAGTCAGGTGAACTAGGAAAAAAGGTCATAACCTGGGCTAGGAAGCTCCAAATGAAATTTTGTAAAAAGTGACAAGTAGTACATAGACTTTACTATCTCAGGAAACTTTTTCATAGGCCGAAGATGAACCAGTGACACGTGGCACACTGTACAAGTTCGCTCTCCTGTTTTATCCCATAAACAGGTCACGTTGCGACACTTGGCATAACTTGGGCTAGGAAGCTCCAAATGAAATTTTGTAAAAAGTGATAGGCAGTACACAGAGTGTACTATCTCAGAAATTTTTTTCAGAGGCCGAAGCTTAACCAGTGACACGTGGCACGCCGTACAAGTTCGCTCTCCTGTTTTATCCCATAAACAGGTCACGTTGCGACACTTGGCATAACTCTCTCTCAGAAAATCCAATTGAGGTCAGACCTGTTGCGATGGAAAGATGACAGGTCAGGATACCTTAGAAAAATTTTCAGACCCTGTGGAGCGAAAAGTTCAGAGTTATAACAAAAACAATCAGGTACATATTTATGTCAAAACATAATTATTTTTGGAGCACCTTCATTCATGGCTTCTGGAATTTAGGGTTTCGGAGAAAGTTAGAATTTTTTGGAATCGAAATCCACGGCTGAATGCGACTTAGGAAAATCGAAATTTAGAGACCAAGATCGAATTTTTGGTTGGGTAGAAGACTGGGCTTGATCAAACCCCAGTTCAGGATTTTGATCGAAAAGATGGAAAATTAGGGCTTCAGCAAAAGTTGGAATTTTTGAAGTCTGTAACCACGGCTGGAAGCTCCTCAGAAAAATAAGAGTTTAGAGCCTTGGATCGAACCTTTTGATTGGACAGAAGGGTGGGATTCATCAAACCCTAGTTCGGGTTCCTGTCCAGAAGATCCAGAAGTTTCGAAGGCAATTTTGAGTGGTCAAATTTTGGAGATTTCAAAATTGAAGTATGCTAGTTTGATCAGCTCAGCAAGACACATCCTTCCATCCATTCAGAAATGTGAAAGTCAAAGATTGAATTTCTAGGGTTTCTATAGCAAACCCTAATCAATCTCCATATCAAGTTTCAATGGGAGTTGAGGCTAAGGCCTTACATAAGAAGACTACAAGAAGTCTCGACAGGTATGACTTAAGGAGGTTCAGGTATGTCTTGAAATCTGATTCTTGATTAAGTTCATAATGTGTTTGTCTTCATATTATTTATTAGTACAATCGTGATTAATGTTAGAATTGTCTTATCACCCTAGTAACAGTATGAATGCATACATTCATTGATTAGGGCTATATGATTGTACTAATACATTATGGTGTCTGCTAACAAGATACAGGTACATCACAAAAGACAAATCAAGTTCCATGACCATGACAACATGAAGACAAAGACTCATCCATAATCTTTGTTCTACTTACGAGGTATGTATGACTTTGTTATATTATGCTTAACCTATGAGACATGCAGATTCTAGCTCAGGATCTCTAAATCAATGAAGAGATTGTTTAGGTATGTTGTACATAACTAAGCAGGTATACTAATCCAGGTATGTTTTCCTTGTGTTAGGATCCCTTAGATAAGTATACTTAGTATGATTGGTTATGCTTATTCATAAAGTTAGTAATCAAGGGTTTATGCATATTATGTCTCTTATCTTGATGATTTAATTAACCAGAAGAGTACTATGATCAAACAAGAATATGCATGAGTAAAAGAAGACTTCCTTGAAACCCTGAATACTAATGATCATGACTATACATTTTCAAGATTATTTAGAACTATAATGTTTTGATAACATTGAGAATATACTAATGAATGTATGTTTGTGTATGAGATCATGAGGATGACACTTGAGCATGCACAGTGGTACAGAATGAATAGAAGTTCAAAAGACATATAGAAGATCAAGCGGGAGGCAACCACACAAACATAAAAGATAAGTATTTGAGTTGTTATTTGAAATAGTAAATGATATAGCCTGTAATAGGTTGTATGCATATTTGTATTCCTAGAATATATGATGCTGAGTGTAAACATTCATAGAGCATTGGACAGTATACTACTAATATGCATATGATTGGTAAGTTGGACAAACATTCCATTTTTGCTTGTCTAGAATGAAACCTCTTTGCTGACATGCTGAGAACTGTGCACACTCTCGATAGTATGTTCTGGTAGAGATGGAAGGCATCTAGATAGCCACTGTATGCATATAGGATATGGGAAAGTGTTGTGCCAAAGTATTGGTCAAAATAGTTGCATAACTATGTAAATGATATCTGTATGCATAATAGGTTATCATGTCAATATGATTTGATGATTATGAAGTATTACTAATCATGTACTTAATTTTGATTTGTAGGAAAGATCATGATGAATGGTGAATATTGAACAAGCGATGGATGTTCAACAAAAATTTTACAAATCAAACACACTATAGAAGGCTTGTGGCTAGAAGATTCTCTTAGAAAGAGGAAGAGAATCATGATGAGATGTTTGCTCCAAGTGGCTAGATAAGACCATTCGCTTAATGGTGTAATTAAAGAAGAAGTGTGAATTAGGTTATGTATGGGTACCCAGGATCGATAGTCAATTGATGAGCTTAATGATCATCATGGGTGATGTGGATCACAACCTTTGCTACAAGGTTGAATATGGTTTCCATACACAGATGAACTGGATGATGTTGAGGCCCGTCTGACGAGAGATGGCACAGATAGATGGCTGCAGAAATGAAAATGAAAGATCTCATATCGATGCATTACTTCCTAGGCAATCTTTCTCAACCAGGGAAAGTATGCCGAGAAATATTAAAAGGACTTGATATGTTGGAATGGCCACTCTCATGGATTCCAACTTGAAGCTGTTAGTGAATGACTCATCAGAGTTAGTGTATATAACTTTGTACAGACAAATTATTGGGTCATTGATATATCTAACAAATACCAAGTCAGATATAAGCTTTGCTGTGAACACCTTGAGTCAGTATCTAGTGGAAACTAGATGTGTTCACCTAATAGTTGCAAAGCATATGATGTAGTACCTAAAGGATATGATAGAATTTGATCTATGCTATTTTGAAGATCATGACTTCAGATGGCTACATAGATGTTGATTGAGCAGAAAGTGTATCAGACAGGTAGAGCACATCGAGAGGATGTTATTGTCTGGGATCAGCCATGATCTTGTGGTTTAGCAGGAAGCAGTCCAGTATGGCTCTCAGCACAAGCGGAATATATGGCTGCTTGCTCTGCTAGTTGTGAAGAAGTATGGCTTCAGGATTGTTTGACTTAGAGATAGACCAAACTGTGATCCTATGTGACAAACAGAGTTGTATCAAGATGACAGAGAATTCAGTGTTCCATGATAAGTCAAAGCACATAGAGATCTGACATTTCTATATACAAGATATGACGCAGAAAGGAACTATAAAGTTTGAATTTGTAACAAGTTGCCGATGTACTAACCAAATCTCTACCTCAAGTGAACAAGTTGCCGATGTACTAACCAAACCTCTACCTCAAGTGAACAAGTTGCCAATGTACTAACCAAACCTCTACCTCAAGTAAAAGTTTGAATATTTCCAAGACAAGCTTGGTTTAGTTCAGAAGGACTCTCCTTGAAAGGGGGAGTGATGTGATCACTTATGATGAGATTGCCTGCATCGATAGTGAGGTCGATGATGTGGATACCTATATTGGTGATGCCGACAGATAGGTTGGTGGATGGTTCTTAGACAGGGTCTAAGGTGACAAAGGGATTGCATCATCCTTGAACACATGTTCTAAAAAGAGCCGTAGACAGATGTCTTCGAGAATGAAGTCCTTCGTGGACATGTGAGGATTGAATCATCCTTGGATTTCAGTCCTAAAGTGAGCCGTAGACAGATGTCTCCGAGAAAGAAGAGGGATTGCATCATCCTTGAACACATGTTCTAAAGAGAGCCGTAGACAGATGTCTCCGAGAAAGAAGAGGGATTGTATCGTCCCCGGACTGTGGTCCCAGAATTGAGCTGTAGACATGATGTCTCTGAAAATAAAGTCCTGAATGAACAGGTGGGGGATTGTATCGTCCCCGGATTGTGGTCCTAGAATTGAGCCGTAGACATGATGTCTCCAAAAATAAAGTCCTGAATGAACAGGTGGGGGATTGTATCGTCCCCGGACTGTGGTCCCAGAATTGAGCCGTAGACATGATGTCTCCGAAAATAAAGTCCTGAATGAACAGGTGGGGGATTATATCGTCCCCGGACTGTGGTCCCAGAATTGAGCCATAGACATGATGTCTCCGAAAATAAAGTCCTGAATGAACAGGTGGGGGATTGTATCGTCCCCGGACTGTGGTCCTAGAATTGAGCCGTAGACATGATGTCTCCGAAAATAAAGTCCTGAATGAACAGGTGGGGGATTGTATCGTCCCCAGACTGTGGTCCCAGAATTGAGCCGTAGACTGGGTGGGTCTCCGATAATGAAGTCCTGAATGAACAGGTAGGGGATTGTATCTTCCCCGGACTTCGGTCCCAGAATTGAGCCGTAGACCAGGTCTCCGATAATGAAGTCCTGAATGAACAGGTAGGGGATTGTATCTTCCCCGGACTTCGGTCCCAGAATTGAGCTGTAGACTGGGTCTCCGATAATGAAGTCCTGAATGAACAGGTAGGGGATTGTATCTTCCCCGGACTCTGGTCCCAGAATTGAGTCGTAGACTGGGTCTCTGATAATGAAGTCCTGAATGAACAAGTAGGGATTGTATCTTCCCCGGACTTCGGTCCCAGAATTGATCCATAGACTGATGTCTCCGAGAATTGAAGATAGGACTGGATCGTCCCTGGACCTCCGTTCAAAATGTACGTGTGAGGACTGCATCGTCCATGAACTGGGTTCAAAATGTACGTGATAGGATTGCATCGTCCCTAGACATGAGACTTGTCTTAAAGTGATAAGGATTGATCATCCTGGAACTTGATCTGGACTGTCATCCATGGACCTATGTCCTAAAGAGAGCAGGATTGATCATCATGTAATATGATCATGGGTGTTGCAGGGTATGCTGCTATGTATTGATGATAGATGTATTAGTGAGAATACATGCTTTTGATGATAGATGTATTAATGAGAATACATGCTATTGATGATAGATGCATTAGTGAGAATACATGCTTTTGATGATAGATGTATTAATGAGAATACATGCTATTGATGATAGATGTATTAGTGAGAATATATTGATGATAGATGTATTAGTGAGAATACATGCTTTTGATGATAGATGTATTAGTGAGAATACATGCTTTTGATGACAGATGTATTAGTGAGAATACATGCTTTTGATGACAGATGTATTAGTGAGAATACATGCTTTTGATGACAGATGTATTAGTGAGAATACATGCTTTTGATGACAGATGTATTAGTGAGAATACATGCTATTGATGACAGATGTATTAGTGAGAATACATGCTTTTGATGACAGATGTATTAGTGAGAATACATGCTTTTGATGACAGATGTATTAGTGAGAATACATGCTTTTGATGACAGATGTATTAGTGAGAATACATGCTTTTGATGACAGATGTATTAGTGAGAATACATGCTATTGATGACAGATGTATTAGTGAGAATACATGCTATTGATGATAGATGTATTAGTGAGAATACATGCTTTTGATGATAGATGTATTAGTGAGAATACATGCTATTGATGACAGATGTATTAGTGAGAATACATGCTTTTGATAATAGATGTATTAGTGAGAATACATGCTTTTGATGATAGATGTATTGATGAACCAGATGCTGTAGATCGAGATGATCCAGATGCTGTAGATCGTGATGATCCAGGTGCTGTAGATCGAGATGATCCAGATGCTATAGATCGAGATGATCCAGATGCTGTAGATCGAGATGATCCAGATGCTGTAGATCGTGATGATCCAGGTGCTGTAGATCGAGATGATCCAGATGCTGTACATCGAGATGATCCAGATGCTGTAGATCGTGATGATCTAGATGCTGTAGATCGAGATGATCCAGATGCTGTAGATCGAGATGATCCAGATGCTGTAGATCGTGATGATCCAGATGTTGTAGATCGAGATGATCCAGATGCTGTAGATCGTGATGATCTAGATGCTGTAGATCGTGATGAACCAGATGCTATAGATCGAGATGATGTGACGATGCTGATCGTGTTGATCTAGACGACGATGTTGATCGTGTGATGACGATGCTGATGATCGTGTGACGACGATGCTGACGATTGTGAGGATTCAGATATTGATGTTGCTGTAGCTGTTTGAGTGCTACAAAAGATAAAGACTTAGTACTGAAGATGTTGATGTTCCAGTATTGAAGATGTTCCAGTAACTGGTTGAGTTACTGATGATGTTGAGAAAGCTTCCAATGATTTATAGATGTATCATGTATGATGTTGATGACTCCTTGCTCGTGCAGATGCTGTTATAATATCCTTCTCGTTAAGGGAGAGTGTTGAGATATTGTAACTTCAAAGAATATTATATATGTACTTTATTATTCCGGAGATGTTTCATTCCTCCGTGAAGATCTTATTGTATATCCGGAGATGTTTATTTCTCCGTCGGAATGTGGTAACTTGGGTTATTAGACTTCCCTAGTGGGGGTCGGCCCTGTATGTGTTATGTGGGTCAAAGGGTTATTAGACCACCCTAGAGGGGTCGGCCCAGTCAGTTGTAGTGGGGTATTTAACCCATTGGTTAAATACGAGCCTACATGTTTTGTGTAAAAGACAAGTCGGAGTAGTGTATAAATAGAGGAGGTGTATTCCTCATTTTACACACACTCACTCACTTGAGAGTAGCGCACTTGTGGAGGAGAGGTATGCTATGGTGGAGGAGGAGATCATGTCTTTGGTTTGCATCTTTGTATATTGCTGGTCATCTATATTGAGGAAGCTTTGCTGGGTTTTCTACCCCATGAGGGTTTCCCAGGATAAATCTGTGTCTCTTGTGTTTATGCTATGCTTGTTGTTTCTTCAGTGATCTTGTATATGCTATTATTGTGAAATGGAATGTAATTCTGCTATTTTCTATCTTAGCATATTGAATTTTAACAATAACTCAGTCACAAACCAGCTACACAGACACAGTTCATTCCACCATAAAGACACCAAACGACTGCCTCAGCGATGCCCTAGACAAGTCATAATTCATAAAAGAAAAAGATAAAAAGGATAAAACTTCTGCTCATCTGTAGGTGCTGCTACAACCCAAGAAATTTTCCTCAAATCACCGAAATCAGAGCTAGACTGTCCTCCACGAACTCCACATTAAGGTATGAGGGAGTTAGCTATTATTTATACTAGTTTCCCTTCAAAAAAATTGCTGAGCCGACCTGTTAAACATCAATTTTGCTGGATGGTCGACCTGTTTAAAAATAATTGTTTTATTTTTTATTTTAACCTCTGACTGAGCCGACTTGACTCTTTTATATGTGATTTTCTTTTTGTATTATTTTGTGAAGCCGACCTAGGGGTGAATTCATCTAATTTTATTTTATCTTAGATTGTCCATCCACATAAACGTAAGCAAGAACTTCTTGTGATTCCAACTTGGTGAATGACCACGTTAGAAACTTAGGGCTTCCTCATTCTTTTTGTGAGCTTCTACATCATCATGTTTAAATTACTTCAGCGTCAAAGGTTTCATCAAGCAATTATAAGGGAAAGGGCTCCATCATACATCAAGGGCTTCAATCATAACAACCAAGACTTCTCAAAATGCAAGAAACATGCCACTGAGCATGTCATCAAGTGTTATGTGTATGTCATGCCCTTATTCATGTTCATCAAGCTCTTTCATATCGTTGATGAACCATTCATCAAAGTATTCAAGCATATATGCTTCTTTTTCAAGTGTGTGGTCTTCTCAAGCCATCCACATTATCTAATTACCTTTATTACCAAGTATGTGCACTTCATTGCTCATCAAGGCACAAATGACCACAGAATGGGTCATTTGGCTCATTAGGTGTTCCAATGGCTCCAATGCCCACATCCAATGTCCTTCTTGCCATGTCATCATCCTCCTTTGTCCATATCATCAATCTTTGACTTCCTTTGTCATTAATGGTTTCTCATCAATGACAACCAGTGCTCAACAAACTCCCCCTTTGTAATTTATGGCAACACGTCCTCAATTTATTTTTCTCCCCCTTTGACATTAATGACAAAGGGTGCCATTAAAGACTACACAATGACCAAAAAAAAATTGTGTTTTTGAATACTTCTTGAGATCGAGCTGTCTACTCCCCCTTTCATGTAGACTTCTTCAGTTATGGAGCTCCCCCTCTCAACAAGAAAGTCTGCTTCCTTGATGATCACTTTGTTTGGAAATGTTTGTCTGAACTTTAAACTTCAAATATCCCAAACTGTCTTGTGAAAAAAAATGATATTGATATATCCTTGGATGCCTGAGATTTATGTTTATGTCATTTTGAGACGATATTGAAAATTGAGCCAATTCTTGCTGATCATGGCACGCTTGAGAGTAGTATCTTGTCAATTCTTACTAACTCACCATATTGTAATTAGCTTAAGTCAAATTGTCACTACAGAGAGCTTGATCAAAAGTTCACCCATTGCTGCATTCAAAGTTATCTAGCTTTATATCAAGGCGTATGTCATGGTTAGAATAAAATTTGTCAGTTCAAGAATTGTCACTGCTATCATTGTCCTTTCAGCTGTCATGTCAAGTCATGGAATGTCAAAAAATGTAAAAATGCTATCCATAACATGCTCCTTAAGGACAATTTCAAATCTGTCTTCTAAATCAGCCTCAGGTTTGTAGTTGATAGGATGAGTTTTCATAATATTTTGTATGCTATGTTCTTCATGGTGCATATCAATATGATGACTTAAGATTATCTATTTTTAAGTCTGTATGAAAGAACTATAATTCCTCTTAAAAAATTTGATCCACTGGGACAATTAAATTGTCATCAGTATCCCTTTACAAATTCTGCCCAAGTTTGATTTCAAGCTGATTCTATTTACCTTTGTACTGCAATAAGGGTTTTGCTTCAGGAATTTGCTATCCCTTACTGCGACTATCATAAGCAGTACTATGACTTGTTACAATACCATGCATAAGATCCTAGGACCTGTCTCATTTTGCTGTAGATATCATTCACTTCATGCTTCCATTCAAGCAAGGTTAACATACCAAACTACTGCTGCTGCCCAAAAATGTGTATGCTTTTTGTTGCTATTCTTCATACCATAATGCTCTTTGCTGAACTCTGTCAATTTGCGGTTACTTGTCAAAGGTTGTTACACAAGGCTGAATTGTCACGAATTGGTCATATCTCTATTGTATATGGTATTGCTTAACTCCTGGCCTTTTCAAATCAGCCTTTGGATGACTGACTTTACGGATAGTTGTTATGAAGTACTGTCTTCATAAATTTTCAAAGACTTCCCATTTAATTTCACTCTTCTTTTACTACTGAACCACATTAGAGCAAGTATACTGGCAGCTAGCCTTTGGATGAATGAAGGCTGAATTGTCACGAATTGGTCATATCTCTATTGTATATGGTATTGCTTAACTCCTGGCCTTTTCAAATCAGCCTTTGGATGACTGACTTTACAGATAGTTGTTATGAAGTACTGTCTTCATAAATTTTCAAAGACTTCCCATTTACTTTCACTCTTCTTTTACTACTGAACCACATTAGAGCAAGTATACTGGCAGCTAGCCATTTCCAGACTGTTCATGAATGTTGTCTCAAATGTCTGTCCTAGATGTCAAGCCACGATTGCTGGTCCAGTCGAGATATTTTTAGGTGTAGTTCTCAACTTCATCATTTTGTCTCTGATCTCTATTTGATCTTCTTGTATCTAGGAACTTGACAGTGCTTAAATTTCTTCAATGGGTGCCATAATGACTTCTCAAGGTCATCAATATGCTCCCCCTATCATCACGCATATCTGTCAGTGAGTCTTGTTTGCACATATTCACATATTGTAGATGCTGTTAGTAGGTCTTCATAACAACCAAAATCATGTATCTCTGATGTCAAGGCTTGAAGGATGATACTTTAGATGCTTTTGGATACCTTTCTTATGTCTGTGCAAATCTCCAGACTTTGAATGGTACTAGTATGTCTTTCTTTTACATAAACAAACTCAGAAAAAGTGTAATGACTTGGATGTACTTGGGGCAACTTCTACACTTTATGGATGCCACAATTATCTAGTAAATTCATAAAAGGTAAGCATGTATCAAGAACAATTTTCCAAGCACCACCATTTTGCTTCAGGTTACTTGCTTGATTTTCATACTGCTCCCCCTATCATTATGCAATCAAGCTCTTTTCTGAATCTGGTTGAATAGTATTTTCTTATCATGCTGATCAGATTTGACATCTGAAACTCGTCTGGCTTACTCTTAACTTTTCTTCAAATATGCTGTAGCTATAATTTACTTCACTGTGTATGTACATCATCATAAGGTCTGGGTCTGATTCAACTTCTATAGCAAGCATTGTATACATACTTCAACCTTTATACCAATTTTTAATGTCAACAATCCGATCCGGGGACCTGTTTGTTCTTGTTCTTGGAGAGTCATCATTTACCACTTGAGTTCATTCTCCAATGATGAACTCATGGCATACTCAAAGTGTTTGGAAGACTTCTAGTATGTCTTGCCATATGGCAGCCATCATCACTGCTGTGGTCACTCTCATTTGGATTTAACAAGACATTTTTCTTTACCCATACTTTCTTCTTGACATCTGTCTTTTCGTAACTTGTTCCATCTTCTTCATTTGCTTTGCTTGGTGAGTTGTATGTTAATCTCCTCATGAATGGTCTTCTTGGACTTGCACACTCCTTGGCTTTATGGCCAACACTATCACAATTGAAGCATCTTAATGTGTGACAATTTGCAGCCACGTGTCCAAAATGATTGCATGTCCAACATCTCAATTTATCATTACGGCTTCCAGCCCTTCTTCTTTCATGGGATCTACAATTCAAATCCCTATGACCATAATTAGAGCAAGAAAAGCAATATCCATCAAAACTATTTTCATACCTTGATGTTTGGCTTGGAGTTGTCTTTCTTCTTCCAAATGAATTGCTTTGATGAGTGGGAGAAGCTTCACGAGTCATTAGTGATCTTCCAACTTCTTTGTTGTCATGTGTAGGTATATGGGATGCATCCTTGGTCATTGATGGACCAACTTCTGGAGTCTTTGGAGACCACTTGTCTTTTTCTAGATTGTCTTCTACCTTTTTATACCCAAGGCCAGTTTTGTCATGGGGAGACCTTTGGAAATCCAATAATTTATCCAACATGACAGAGCTGTTGTTGAACTTCTCATGATGGTTTCATTTTTCAATTTTCTTCTCGAGTCCAACAACTTCCATCTCAAGCTCTTCATTTTTCTTCTCCTTTTCATCTAACTGATTTTTCAAGACTTCTTCAATTATCTTGTACTCATCCAACTGAACCTTCAAGTCAAGATTAGCCCATCTTGTCTCTTCAAGTTCTCTAGGATCCACATCAGTATTTTCTTGTTCATTTCCTAGTTCATCTTTCAACCTTTTGACCTCAAGTTTTTATTATCTTCTAGCTCACTTTGCAAGTCTTTGTTCTTGACCTTCAAGCTCATGAACAGAGCTTTTGTCTCCTCTTGGTATTTTTCAAATGCTCCCATAATATTCTTCTTAAGCCTTATATTGGATTTGACATCCTTATCCAATAGAGTTTTTGCAAATGCCTCTTTGAGTCTTGACAACTCATCTTCTTCAACCTTAAGTAGAGCAATTTCAATAATTTCAGAGTTATTACAAATATAAGAGTTCTTACCTTCACTTGTGCTTGATGCTTGAGCCTTCTTCTCTTCTTGATTTTCATCTTCAGATATCTTGACTCCCTTTCCTTTGTCAAGGTTTTGAACCTTCCTCTTGTGCTCTCTTTCAAGTGTGCTCCATAGTTCATTGGCTGAGGTGTACTTTCCAACATCTAGTCTTTCCTTCTCTGATTGAGACAAGGCCATCAAGATTATGCTTAGTCCCTTTTCATTGCTTTCAAGTGGCTTCTTAACTACCCCCCCCTCAATCAATTTCAAGATGTCATAGCCTTTTGCCACTGCGTGATGCTTCATTATGATGATCCAAGACTCATAATTTGATTCATTGAGTAATGGAACTCCATCTTCTGAAAAACCATTCATTTCTTCTTGCTTTGCTGATCCTTCCATATTGTGCCTACTGATTTCCTTCAAGCTTGTTAGGCTTATGCTAAAGGCCGACTCTGATACCAATTGTTAGACACAATGCTCATTGAGGGGGGGGGTGAATCAATGAGCCTATACTTTATTCAATTTAAACTTCAATTACCAAATCTTATATCAACATATCATATTCATCAATAAACTAACTATCAATCCATATGTCATTCATCAAATAAAACACATCATTATCAACACATTGCATAAGAGAGACACAATATAGTTGTAATGTTTTTGTATTTGATTCAACAACTACAACCATGAGTCAATTCAACACCAACTGAAGCAAAAGAGCACCAACTCTTTATCTAGGACCCTGCCTAGTTCTTCTTAGATCCTACTAAGAAGTGGATACAAGACCCTGCTTGTATTTACAAGTACATTTCTGTACAAGACCCAACTTGCCAATTATATGCACACATACATTACACTTGTCAACATTGTCTTGTCATCACTGTCACATCCTATCCAGTCATCAACTCAGTCATGTCATCAACTGCAGCACTTGTCTCTTCTCCATCTTCATACTGTCACCAGCATTGATCATCATCAAGCCCAAATTCACATCATTTAGCACATCTTTTCTGTCCAAGAGTACATCATAATTCTGTCAAGCATATCAATATTCTATCTAGAAGATCATCTTCAGCATCACATCTTCATTCAATCATTCATCAACATTCTGTCTGCAAGGAGTACATCATCTGTTTGTTCAGCACATCATTATTGTTGTCCATGAAAACATCATTACCATTCTGTTCATTCTGGGCACTTCAATTATTTTGTCCATAAGATCATCATCAATCTTTCCTTTAGCAGCACATGTTTTCTATCATAATTTTGTAGAGTATGTCTGCATTATGTAGCCCCATAAAACTTCATCAAACTGTCCATAACATTCAATGTTTCCACCAAGAATCACGTCTTCAACTTAGCCAACCAAAAAAGGAGATAAACTGAAATTGATATACTGCTGCTCTTGTTGTAGCTACCGAACTGTCTTCATCAATCTAATTATCTATCTTAGGTATCTTGCTCATCGAACCTGTCCTCTGTCCCAAAATCAGAGCTTCTCCCTTTCCGAATTCTTTCTCAGCAGCTCCACAACATAGAGTTTTTCTGCTGCTGTACTATCATAACTTAGTCACAAACCAGCTACACAGACACAGTTCATTCCACCATAAAGACACCAAACGACTGCCTCAGCGATGCCCTAGACAAGTCATAATTCATAAAAGAAAAAGACAAAAAGGATAAAACTTCTGCTCATCTGTAGGTGCTGCTACAACCCTCGAAATTTTCCTCAAATCATTGAAATCAGAGCTAGACTGTCCTCCACGAACTCCACATTAAGGTATGAGGGCGTTAGCTCTTATTTATACTAGTTTTCCTTTAAAAAAATTGTTGAGCCGACCTGTTAAACATCAATTTTGCTGGATGGCCGACCTGTTTAAAAATAATTGTTTTATTTTTTATTTTAAACTTTGACTGAGTCGACTTGACTCTTTTATATGTGATTTTCTTTTTGTATTATTTTGTGAAGCCGACCTAGGGGTGAATTCATCTAATTTTATTTTATCTTAGATTGTCCATCCACATAAACGTAAGCAAGAACTTCTTGTGATTCCAACTTGGTGAATGACCACGTTAGAAACTTAGGGCTTCCTCATTCTTTTTGTGAGCTTCTACATCATCATGTTTAAATTACTTTAACGTCAAAGGTTTCATCAAGCAATTATAAGGGCAAGGGCTCCATCATACATCAAGGGCTTCAATCATAACAACCAAGACTTCTCAAAATGCAAGAAACATGCCACCGAGCATGTCATCAAGTGTTATGTGTATGTCATGCCCTTATTCATGTTCATCAAGCTCTTTCATATCGTTGATGAACCATTCATCAAAGTCTTCAAGCGTATATGCTTCTTTTTCAAGTGCGTGGTCTTCTCAAGCCATCCACATAATCTAATTACCTTTATTACCAAGGATGTGGACTTCATTGCTTATCAAGGCACAAATGACCACATAATGGTTCATTTGGATCATTAGGTGTTCCAATGGCTCCAATGCCCACATCCAATGTCCTTCTTGCCATGTCATCCTCCTCCTTTCTCCATATCATCAATCTTTGACTTCCTTTGTCATTAATGGTTTGCCATCAATGACAACCAGTGCTCAACAATGAGCTCTAGCAATGTCATGAATCTACAAGGACATTCTGACAATTGTGGGGAAATAGATAAGATGTGCAGATATTTGTAGGATCCACTATGTCTTGCAAATGAAAATGTATCTTTAACATAAATAGGTTTGTGGAACTTGATTTCAACGACTTCTATCTGACAATATCACTATGTAAGAATTGCTTGCTTATGTATATATTGTTGGTGCTTACTATCATTTGATTTTACCCTTTCTCAAACTTTCATAAGTAAGTGAGAAATGAATAATTCCTTACCTTGTCAGAGGCTTGGAAAGTAGGATAATATACTTTAGTTTCATAACAAGCCCCAAGAAATTGTTAAAATTTAGATGACCCGCGAGTGGGTTGTAGAAAGGCACCACCGTAGCCATTCATTGAGCTCCTCTTTGTTTGGAGAATAATTTAATATTCTCTATTGAATAGGGCCAACCACGTGAAGGTGGAATCTCTTATGGCCCCTCCACCCCCTCACATCACTTTCAATTCCCCATAACCAATGCATGCACTTGAAATTTTTTTTATGTGCAATCATGCAGATTTCATCATAAAGAAACATTTACCATTCATCCAATGAAAGCTAAAATTCATTAAACCATTCATTCATTCAGTAGGGAAAAAATTATGCATGACATTATATTATAAAAAATAATTACAATGTATTTCTTTAGTCACTTCTTTCTATTTTTTTTTCTCTTTACAAAATCAACAAGAAACTCATCTTTTGGAACTTGTTCTTCAGTTCTTGGTGCTTCATCAACTTGCCGTGATGTTTGCCTATTAGAGTACCTGCGACGTGGATTTTACAGCAAGGGGTCCGAATTTGCTGCAATAATTTGAAAATGTTACAATGATATATTCTGGTATTATAATGACAAGTATTTTATTTAAAAAAACATTACAAAGGTGTTTTTTTACCTGATGTGGCCACATCATGTACTTCATATTCCTGTCTAGGCTCAACATGTATAGTGTGACCCTCTACATGATGCTCTGCAGTTGAAACATGGAATTGTACTATTAATGTTCACCATCTGCAATGCAATATTTAAAATTGTAGCATATGAATAAATTCAATACCAGGATTCGAAGCATGATCTTCGATTGGTTGTTGTCCATCCTCGACATTGAGTGGATTGTTGATTTCCTGGTCAAAACATAGTCAATATTTTATGGCAATTATTTATAACGAATAGCTTGCACAACTAATAAATCTTCATTAAACTATATAGATTTATATACCTGTGCGCAAGATGGATCACCAGAAGACTATGTTTGCCCAGACAAGCTTTTTTGGCGTTCAACAACAACTCCAAAGCCGTGTTGGAAGCCAAGCTTCAAGTCTTCCTCAGTGGGCACTTCCTTGAATCAGTCGGCCTGCATATTTGCATAGCGTCATGAATTTACCTTTTGCGGTGCAATAAAATGATAATAATTTGCAATTTATTATTTGGATGCATTATTGGTTTTTTGATACTCACAATTCGTGCTGCCAAATTTGAATAACCACTAGGCCCAAGCTTGTGCTGACCAATTTTTTCTTGTCTTTCCTGTGTGGCATTTGAGGTGTCTAACAGCCTATGAAAGTGTTGAAATACGTTAGATGTTCTAAATTTGATATAAAAATTAATAATAATAAGATTTAGAATTACATTGTGGAAAGTATTGCATACCTCCCTGTGCCTGGTGGTAGTGTTATCACACAACTTGTAGTTGCCCCTAAAGGTATCCCATCCGGGACGATAGAGGAGATAGGCAACTAAAGAGGTGACCCAAGAAATGCCACGGTTACCAATGTAAGGTGGGAGTCACGTCAACCGAGGCACTCTTCGCTTTAGGTCAGGGTGTAACAAGACCTAGGGGGAGACCCTATGACCAATCACAGCTGATTGGATCCAAACAAAGGTTTCTAAGGGTAAGTAAATGAAGAGTTACGGAAACCAATGCAAGGTTAAGTGGACCTAGAAGTTGAAGTATGGTTGAAGATGTGTAAGAGACTGTTAGTGTTTCAACCTATGTATGGTTTAGGCCACATGATGGGGTATGATGACTAGGTATAGTACCATATGTTTACACAAGTGGGTCTTCTTTTCTTGGGAAGTGTGAAATGGCCTTAAGTGGGCCCACAAGGTGAAGTTAGGTGCAATATTGGTACTAGAGGTTAGGTAAAGACTAGATCTATGGATCTAAGTTGATTCTAGGAGTACCCACATACTAGATCTAGGGTTTGACACAATTCCCAAGGAGTGCGACTTGCTTAGTGGAGAACTAGTGCCTTGTTTGATGGGCTAATGGGGTCAAAAAGTATGTCAAAGTGTAGATCGGGACACCTAGAAGCCAAGTCAAGTGGGCTAAATGAGATCTAATGGTTGGATCTTGCTAGATCTAGGTTTTCAAGTGATAACCTTAAGTGGACCACAATCCCTTGAAACAAGGAATGCTACCCCCAAGGCGGATAATGACAAAAGAATAGTCTAGACCTAGGTTTCAAGGTATGGCCGTTCCAAATCTCCAAGAATCCCAAACACCCACTTCCTCAAAGTGGACAAACTCACCTTCCCTAGGTAGTGCGACTTTGCTCAAGGAGGGTTAAAAGGTGGGTTTGGTGGACCAAATCAAGTCCAATGGTCACCAAACTATAGATCCAAGTAGCTAGTACCCCGATCTATACATGTCCAAAAAATCAAGTCAATCCAAGGGCTAGATCTTAGTAGATCTGAGTTTTGAGGTGCCAAGAAATTCAAAAGGGGGTTTTGACCCCTTAAAACATGGAGAGATGTCTACAAGGTAGATTTTACCAAAGTAAGAATCTGGGGGTAGGTTATCAAGTGTCTAGATTGCAAATCAAGTGGGATCTCACCTACCCATGTGCTAGATCTAACCAAACAAGCCTCTCACTAGGAAGTGCGATTTGGGTTCAAGAGGGCTTTTTGCCTTGAAAAGTGGGTTAATTTTAAGCCAATCACCACCAAACTATAGATCCAACTAGGGGTGGATGCTATAGAGGTGGGTTTTCAAAATCTTCTCAAAAGCAAGGCTAGATCTAAGTAGATCTAAGAAATGCCAAAATTGGGGTTTTAATGAATTAGGGTTTTATGACCAATGAAGATAGAATGGATGAAAGAGGCACATACCTTGTAGATCTTACCTCAATTGCTTATGGCCACCTTGCAAATTGATAGCATTCTCCTATGTGTATATTCAAGAGTGAGATCCAAGAGCTCCAACCAAAACTTCCTTCTCCAAGATAGCCAAATCGTCCTCCTCCTACAAGACAAGATCAAAGAAACAAGTCAAGCAAGATGATTATGAAAATGGTAGAAAGATGTAATAGAAAGCATCAACTATGTCACTAAGATACAATAATGATACTCCCTGTCACAAGATCAACCCAAGAGAGACTATGTGGATCCCTCCAACAATAACCCTCATGAAGTCGCCCTCCTCTCCACCAATTCGACTTTCCTGTCAAAAGATTAGAAGAAACACCAAAATCCACAATGATACATAGAAGAGATACTGTATATTCAATATGCAAGAGAATCCACAATGCAAGAGAGATGTGCTCCACAAAAAATCTTCTATTCCAATATTCCAGAGCTCCAAAGGTGAGCTATACAATGCGGGGTCTCCTCCTTATATAGGATAATAAAGACCAAAACCCTATACCACTCTACAATACTACATCAAATGAGTGGTTGAGATTAAAAGATCTCATCATACAATCAATGGCTAAGATGAACCATAACAATATATCACATGGATCACCCAATATAATAATAGCGCCCCCACTAAATGGTACAAAGAAGGGGTGACGTCATCCACTAGAGAAGAATAGGTGCCAAAATCCACCTCATGGTGACTAGGACATGACAATATAAGCTCATGGTGGGGCTAGGAGGTATCAATCCTTACTAGCTCATCCCCAAGGCACAATAAAATAATAAAATATGTCCAATATAATATAAATGACCAAAACTGTCCTCAGAATCCATGACAGTCAAGCAGTAAATGTCCTCCTGTGATCAATCTGGGCATACCCACATGGTGAAAACTGACTGGAAGGTAGTGATGCCACCCTGGAAGACCTCTGTGAAGACCAAATGCCAAAAAATTTCCTCAATTGCCCAAATCGATTTCCTTAGTGACCACTTTATCCCATTTTTTAACTGCCTCGGTAATTGTGAAAGTGCCAAAACTGCCTCCTAGGGTGCTAGCGCTGTCCATCTGAGCCCACCAGGCTCTCCAGAAGGGGGGTTAAATGGTAAAAAAAGTGGCTGGACCACCCCCTCCATCATCAGTGCCCTAGGTGAACTGGCCTCTCGGGGCCCCTGCTGCTCAGGCTGGGAAATCAGCCCCAAATCTGGTCAACAAGTGTAAAACTGCATCAATCACTGTCAGAAGTGCCCGGAACTGAAAGATAAGTGTCTCAATGGATCCAGAAGACCCAAATCCACTAGAAATGTGTACTCATACACCATGGGTTGCCCTAATGGGCCAGCTGTAGGGTCCACCATATATGGACAATGTATAATCTGCTGATCTGAAGTAGTAATAAACCTGCTGAACTGGATCAAACATCATCTGCATCATATGTCCATCATATGATATCATCATCAAACATGTGGGCCCATCAATCATCATCAATAATCATCCATACATGGTCCACATCATCACGGATCCCAAGAATATACAACCAAGGATAAATCAAATCAGTAGACTAAGACAATGCCTCTCTAATCATTCTCACAGCTAAGCTCAAAGTATAACATCCATTCAGTGGCATTAATTAAGTTAGCACATTCCGTTGTTACATAAAATTACTTGCACAATAGTTCAAATGACCAACTCACCCATTGGACATGGTCAAACTGCTAGTGAAGGATGAAGGCTAGGAACAAGGTTGGGCCAAGGGGTTAACTTGTCTAACTTAACTCAAAAATACTTTGGACTGGGAGAAAGGGGAAAGCTACAAACTCTGTGCTGGACAAAAGAACATGGGGGATGGTTGTGTCTCACAAATGGATAAGTTGTTTAGAGAGTGCTTATTCAACTTAGGCATCATGTCTACATCAAGTTGATCCAGGTTCATTAGGATCATTCCATTTTATTCCTTGGCCTTTTTGGCCTACATAACCCTTCGGATTTCAGATGTGCTGAGAAGCACAACTAGTTGCAGCTTGCATCCAGGGCATGTTTTTCAAATATTTATAAGGTCAACAATTGTTTAGATATAGCTTTTAAGAACCATTGCTTTTTGGACCTTTCTTATACTCTTCGAGGAGTATTTTTAGCTGTTCATCGCTCTTGCCTTTTTTTGTTTCCATGGGCGAATTTATAAGTTTCCATAGGTAGAACATGAGCTTTTAGTTTTAGCCAACAACATCTCAAGTGACTAGGGGGAGTTCGAGCCAATGCCAAACATCGGGACAACCGACCAGAATGATTTAGGCCTACAATCCAACTCACCAAAGGAAAGTTTTGTCACCAACTCAGAGCCGAGACACTGTATACACAGGGATGCGGTCCAAACACAGAGGTAGAAAAATGGGGAAGTCCTCGGTATCAGAAAGTCAAGTGAGACAAGTCAGGGTTTAAAGTCAAACAGGAAGGTCATGTATGGATGGAGTCAAGTGAATATGGAGCCTACACTAGCAGACAACTGGTGTCAGGAAAGACCATATCTATGTAAAGTAAAAAAAACCAGTGGGTTTTGTTAAATGACCTAAATGTGCAAGCAATTGTCCATTTTATGATTTACAGTTCATTTTAAATAGTTTGCCACATCAGGAATAATATACCAAGCACATGCTATAATCATGACTAGATCAACAAGATAATAATCCACAGTCAGTGATAACATATCCATAGATCATACAACATCATCAAAATAATCATCGTGCACCATCTGAAACACTGCTGCAATACATCTATAAGCATTGAACTGAAACTGTATGGGATAAGTGGTCACATCAGTCATCAAATCTGAACTCTCAAGGCTCAGCCTTGACACAAGGTCATGCATGAATCTGAATAATATACTGCTCTGATCATGAGTGATCCAAAATATATATAGCCATGCTCTGGAATAATGGAAGCTCTGGAATGTGCAGATATCTGCTGTACAAGGATAGTAGCCCTGCTACTATGGTGTGATAACAGGTAGCTTTCCTTCTTTTCTAAAAGCCCTCTCCTTTCCATATTCCACTAGGGATTTCCACTCTCTTTCTGGAATCATCGGAGGGTGCTCATACCTAGGGTTCCTTTATAGATGAACCCTATATTGGTCTCGGACAATCTTCATATGTTTTCCAGCCTTCTTTAGGATCGCAGCTCTATTAAAGGTCTCGTTGCCGAATGGGCCAACCAACCGATTAGTGAGCTCAGCTTTTAAATTTTTAATTTGTTTATCCCACCTCGTGCGGATGGTGGATCCAAATATCTCCAAGGAAAAATCATTTAGATGTTTATAGAAAATATCATTTCCTGCAAAATGATCATGCCATCATTAGTTGAAAACAATGTTTTATCGGTGTATTACAATTAAATTATAAACTCTAACTTGAACAATGTATAATTACCTGAGATCTTCTCTATCTTTATTGGAACGAGCTCTTCATCCACCAAAAATGTTGTCTGTAGTGTACCCGTGCTAGTGACAAAGGAAGATCTAGGAAATACTGCTTCAACAATATCAATACTAGAAGGCTCTGCATCGTTCCCTTCTTCTGCACGATCTGGTGTGCACCGGTCACTAGCGGGTGCACTCACAGCTGGACTCGGGGGTGTTGTGGAACGTGTTGCCGACTGTTCAGTCGAAAACAATAGCACATGAGATGTATGTGGAGTCGTTTTCTCATGTGACGACTCTCCATGAGCATCACTAGGGCCAACACCACCTTGACCACTACTGCGTGGTCACAAAAAATCCTATAAATACAAACCATATCTTATAAGTTCACCATCATAAACAACTAAAAATTATAAAATAATAAATGAATTTATATTATGGTTCATTATTCCCCAACTTACTTTCAAGGCATGAGATCTTTTTACCAAGACATCAACCTTGGCTCTAATCTCATCTGTCTGCGCCTAAATGAATAGTAGATGAAGGATATCCTCATTAATTTTTTTCAAGGTCTTCTCTATCATCTTAATCGGGTCTAGAGAAGAACTAACATCAGCATCCCACATGAACTCACCCACATCAAAAGCTATTGATTGCTTTGACGCTGGATCACACACCGAATCAATGGTTTGCAACAAAAATATATATAACATCAATGACGTGAAAGCAATAGACTGAGGAAAAAAGTATATTAACAAAACATATCGATCATGATAGATTCCTAAAATTACAATTAGGGTTACCTGAGGCCTCGATACTAGTGTCGTCTGATCCACAGCTAGGGACTTGCCCCGATCATCCCCCTGCCAAAAAGAAGTAGAAAACATTATCATAATGAAACCAATATACACACGAAAAATATATGAAAAAAAATTATGCTACATATTATATTTGTACAATTCCAATGAATTATACCTGCTGCCTCGAGGATGGTCTACTCATCGGATCAATGGTTGTAGGTGACCTGCCCCGATCTACTAATAGGGAGGTGCCCCTTACAGAACCTTGCATAAAAAATATAGAAAAAATTATCTAAACGAAACCAAAATACTCACGGAAAAAACTTAATAAGAAAACATATTGATGTATTTAAATTGTACAATTACAATCATGTATACCCGTTGCCCCAAGGCTGCTGTCGTCTGATCAACAACCGGGTGGTTTCCCCGATCAACACTCTGCAACAAAAATATATATAACATTATCTAAATGAATCGAATATACTCTTGAAAAAACACAACAAAATAACTTTTTGTTCATATTAAATTTGTACAATGGCATCGATGTATACCTACTGCCTCGAGGCATGTCCGATATCATCTAATGCTAGGGAGGTGCCCCTAACAGAACCCTGCATCAAAAACATAGAAAATATTATCTAAATGAAACCAAAATACTCATTGAAACAACATAATAAGAAAACATTTTGACTTATTTAAATTGTACAATTACAATTAGGTTTACCTGTTTCCCCGAGGTTGCTGTTTTCTGATCAACATCCAGGCGGTTTCCCCGATCAACACTCTGCATCAAATATAGATAACATTATATAAACCAAATGAATATACTCATGAAAAAACACAACAACAAAAAAAAAACTCTTTTTTTCATATTATATTTTTACTATTACAAAGATGTATACCTACTCGCTTGAGGAAGATGTGCTCCTCTAACCAGCTGCTGGGGAGATGCCTCGATCACTACCCTGTGAAGTAAATATAGAAAATTTAAATGAAATTATAACAATATACTAACGAAAAATCCTAAAGATGTTAAATTCATTAATAAAAGGTTGGGTAAATTGTTAGATGTACCACTCCCATAGTAACCATGTTTGTATCTACTCGATTCAAATTGTAATTAATAAGCAACTCTCCCCCCTACAACTATTGATTTAATGGAACATACAAAAACACGGTTTCCTTCATGCCCCTCAAATATGTAGTTGGGTTGCTTAATTGTAGACCCTGGTTGTGTACTGTTTATAAACCCTGCAATATTCCCTGTGGCTTTTGGCCTTCCGTCAATGTACAATGTTGCTCATTTATTTTGATTTTTGTCTTTCAGTTGTAAATAATTTGCCGATAATCCATATCTGCGCATACTTCGTGTATATTGGACCAGGCGCATCCAATCTTTGTAGTTGTAACAGGGTCCAACATACTCCATCAATTCTGTACATCTGCTGTAACCGACCTTTATGCCATCCATGCAAAACAACCACAAACCATGTAATGGCGACGGTGCAATTTGATATATCCCCTCGTCACACAAAAATCTGTGTTCAGTTGAGGAAGATCCTTGGGTGCCCATTGTTTCACTAGATGTTTGTACCTCAAGGGCACCTCAATGTCGCCTATTGTCTCATCATCATAGGAACATGACCCCCCTTCAGCGATAAAAGATTCCATGTGTTTATGGAATTTTCTTTTGATCTTTTGACATCTAGTTGATATAACTCTTGTAGACTTACTGGATGTCTCACTTTCCTCTAGCCTTCCTAAACTCCGCTCGCTCGAGGAAGACATATAAGACAAAGACCTGTTTGGTTCTACCTGCACCATGGGAAAAAAGTTCAAATAGGACATTGTTGGGTATGCATAATTCATATTAGAAAATTACAAGGAATTAAGGCATGCATTTTCCACTATTATCAGACATAGTTAGCATGCCTCCCCCAAGCTTGAAAATGCATTTGTTGATTAGTAAGGGATTTTTCCTTTAATTGTCATGCATGTTCAAAACTGGCAAAAATGGCCAAAATTAATTTTTGAATACCTCAAGTTCGTATAAGAAGGAATCCAAAATGACTCAAGAAACAATGGATGTCAAACCTTGGTCTTGCCACAATTTGAATATATTGAACCAAACTCCAATTCAAATTCATTTACCATGTTAGTGAGAAACCTATCCACCAAAATTAAATGCATGAGTAGACTAAATGTATATGATACTTGTTAATTTTTCATAAATGGGTTTGAATCGAGATTAATTGGCTATAAGGTGTCTTGACCTTAGTATACTTAGCATTTTGATGAGTTCCTTATGGTTGTTATAGTCACGCTTGATTACTTGGGATTGAATGATTCTCGATGGCTCTCATTCTTGTTTGAGTTTAGATGGTAACATAAACTTACCATTTAATGGGTAGCTTGACCTTTATCGTTTGAACATGTTTATATGGTTGTGAGCTTCCTTATTGTTACTCTATTGGTGTTGGATTTTGTGCAACTTCGGAAGATATTATTTATTATATTTCATTGTACTTGATTGTACCTCCAAAGGGAGATGAACTTGATATAATTACTTATGTAAACACATGAAATAATCAATGTAAACCTTGGGGTACAAAGAAGCAAAAGAAAAATATTAAAATTAAATTATTAAACTGCCCCCAAGTGAAGTCGGCCTAGTTAGGGTATTTTTCATGTTAGCACTTGTATAGATAGAGGAAAAGTGATCCTCATTATTCACTCACTCATTCAAGTGAAGTTCACATCCCCCAGAGAGAGAAGTTCGCACAAGCTAGAGAAGGAAGTTGTTCTGGGGTTTCTACTTGTGGAAAGCATTTCCACCTTTTCTCTTTTATCTTTGTACTCTGATCTCGAGATTGTCATCTCTATACAAAGGTTGTTGGGTTTTCTCCCAATTGCGTTTCCCAGGATAAACTCCGTGTTATTGTTTTGTGCTTTGTCTTTCTTCTAGTGATCTTGGTTATGCATTTAATTATTATGCTATACATGTATGAAATTTAACATGGTTTTAGAGCAGTTCTAGAAGAAGCCATTGCCAAAACATTGTCGGAACCCTGCTGAAACTAGGGTTTCATCTTGTGAAGTCTTCACCCATCATTTTGGAGAAAAAGAGCCTTAGGAATTTCGTTTTTGGCAAGGCACATCTTTTGGTGAAGACGAAATTAAATATTTTCAATTTTTGACCCATCTCTACAGCTGGAGCAAAAATTAGGGTTTCAATTTTGACCTACTTCTCTCCACAGAATTGGATCAACCCTATCTCAATTCAACTCGCCTTAGCAAGGCGCATCTACCCGTGGTTTCAGTTTTTCAAATTATCAACTTTCATTTTTGACCTAGCTCCTGCTAGGGTTTTTGAACTAGATCTACAATCAAGATGATTGGTATGAAGGTTGAAGATCATTTGGAAGGAGCTTCCAACTTTATCTCTTGGAAATCTAGGGTTCTTCTACTACTAGAAGAAAATGACCTATTACAAATTGTAAATGAGAAGGTCCCTGAACTAGAAGCCGAAGAAGGCAAACCCCGATGGACAGAGCAAGAAGGATTCTAGTGGACTCAGTAAGAGATCATTTGATTCCACAAATTTCAGGAAAGAAGACTATTAGGAAAATGTTCAAGACCATAAAGAAGTTATTTGAACACACGAGCCTCAATGTATCCATGACATCGAGAAACCAGTTCTCAAATATAAAGATATCCAAATCAAAATCCATTGCCTCATATTTCATGAGGATCACAGAACTAAGGGACAAGCTTAGTACCAATGGAGATCCCATTGATGAAAAGGAGATTGTCATTACCACTCTGAATGGTCTTCCACCATCTTGGGAGTCCTTTATCCAAAGCATAAGTGGTAGATCCAAACTACCAAAGTTTGATAAGCTTTGGGCAGATTGCACTCAAGAGGAGAAGAGGACTGCAACACGTCAACGACTCCATGGCACTCAACTTGAGGAGAACCAAGCTTTTGTTTCCCATGACAAGAAGGGTAAGGGAAAAGGTAGGAATTTCCATAAACACAAGCACCAAGATAGGAGATCAAGTCCTCGCCAAGATAAAAAAGAGAAAATGGACATATCTCAAGTTCAATGCTATAGGTGCAGAAAATATGGACACTACGCCAGTAGTTGTCGAAGTTCAAGTAAAAGGAAGCATGAAGCATCCACTGATGATGTTTAAGAAGATACTCCTCACAAGAAGTCAAGGAATGATGATCGTTCGGAGTTCCTCTTCTAGAAGATATGAAGATCAAGATTGCAAGAACAAAGATCTCTCTTGGATCCCACAAGAAGGTAGTGGGAGCCCACACACAAAAACAATAAGAGATAAGTATTTGTTTTTCTTGATTACAAAGATCTATTTTGTCTTATTTATCTTCATTATATGTAGATCTATCTGGAAGTGCATTGAGTAGTTGATATAGTTTACCTTGTTGTATTTATTATGCATATGAGCTACACAACACTTCATTAAACATAATGGAGCTAGTTTAGATGATATCTCCTTCCTGCATGCTTAGAGTAGTGCACACTCTTGATGACATGTTCTAGTGGAGATAGCAGACATCTAGATACTTCCCAGATGTATTTAGAAGACATGTTTATGACTGTTGTGCTAAAGTATTAGCTAAGATGCATGTGTAAACTATTGCCATTATATTTGATTATACAATGTCACTGATCATCAGTTGAGATTTGACTTGTAGGGAAAAGACCATGTGATTTGGCCTATAAGAGAAGACTTGTTCCGATGGACACATGAATCCCGTTGATGTTCAACAAGAAGCTTCTTGGAATATGACTCTCAGCCTAGAAGGATGACCTCGAAGGAAGCTTTCACATAAGTAAAACCAGAAGTGGGACACCTTCAGATATTTGGCTGTCCAGTCTATATACATGTGCCCAAGTTAGAACTTTCAGGAAAGAAGGGAACCTTTGTGGGATACAATGAGTCTTCAAAGGCTTACAAAATTTATATTGCAGGATCCAGACAGATTGAAGTCAGTGGGGATGTGACCTTTGAAGAAAAGATGGGTGTCATTAATGTTAAAATATTAACCAGGAAAATGATCGGAGGGAAATGCATGCAAAAGTGAGTTTTGCATGCAACTATTTTAGGTTTTTGGTAAACCTAACTTCATAGTGAGATGTTATAAGGAAGACAGGAGGTGACTGTCTTCATTAGTGAGACTATTGATCTGAGAAAGGTCATGAGAGAGGAGGACGACTTTCCTTGAGTAGGAGGGCGCATTCCTTAAGGAGGAAGAAGCTCATATCGCATACGGTAGAGCATTTGAGTGTCTGTAACTTGCAGAGTATCTTTGTCTCAGAGATTGAGGAAGATCAGTGACGATCAGAGCTCAGATCTGCTAAGAACTGATTCAGTACGAGTCATTCATCATTGGAGGGAGGGCGCACTTGTGCATGCAGAGGAGGACGTTTTCAGTCAGAGGGCAGTCTTCAGAGCGAGCAGAACAGAGCAGAGGATAGAGACATACAGATCAGGCAGAGGCGGATGCAAAGATACTCAGATCCAGTTTTGTAGTTAGGGCTCATCTCTTCAGTGCATGCATCAACTGGATGCATGCAGATCTAGAGTTTGCCTGTAGAAATTTTTGAGGTAACCCTGTATTGTACTTGTCTCTTTTCCTATATGCTCTGGGCTTGAGAGAGAAGATAGCCCCACAGTTTGCTGGATTTTCCCCAAAAGGGTTCCAGGGTACATCTGTTGTTTATGTGTGATTGCATTCATAATTTTCAGTTGGTAAATGCAGATCTAGTTGTTTGAGTTTATATTAATGTTGTATTGATATCGAGACTCATACCGCTTGAGATCTCATGGCGATTCTGAGGGAGTAGTGATCTCTGAATCAAATATTTACATGGTATCAGAGCCCTGGTAAGGGTCAGGGAGAGCATCACATACAGATCTACTACTACAACATCATATTTACAATTATGGGGGAGGATCATATTACTTGCACTTCTTGCTCCGCTATGGATATTGATGAGTGTGCTACCAATGGGATTGATAGGGAGATGGCTCTCAACTCCTGTCAATCATTGATGGCCTCCACTTCTAGTGTATGGTACATAGATAGTGGAGATTCTAGACATATGATGGGTGTTAGAGGATACTTTTTTGACCTAGCAGAGGATGGGATAGATCTTGAAGTTGTCCTGGGAAATGACTCTACGGTCAAAGCTATAGGACAAGGAACTGTGTCTTTTCAGAAAGACTCCGGAGAACAGATGAGAGTTCGTGATGTCCTATACGTTCCAGGTCTCAAGAAAAACTTGATCTCCGTATCTACTATTGAAGATCAAGGACTATGGGTAATGTTCAGAGATGGAAATGTACTAGTTCATCCCATGGGATCCAATGTTGCCTCAGCTGAGAGGATTGGAGTCCGCAGTGGGAAACTGTACAAACTGAGTTTCCAACTACATCATGCCCTAAGTCATAGCAACAGTGATGAGGAATATGACCCCTGTGAGCTTTGGCATAGGAGGATGGCTCATCTGCACCATCTTGCCCTAAATATTCTGAGGGAGATTGTGACAGGAGTACCTGAGTTCAGCACTAAGCACACCGATGTGTGCAAAGGGTGTGCTCTCGGGAAGTATGTCAAGACAACTTTTCCTGAGAGCGATACTAGAGCTATGGGAGCTCTTGATTTGATTCATTTTGACCTTTGTGGTCTGATGTCCACCACATCACTGAAAGGATACAAGTACTATGTATCTTTCATTGATGACTACTCCAGGAAGACCTGGATCTACTTCTTGAAAGGAAAAGAGTCTAAGGAAGTTTTGCAGAAGTTTCAAGAGTTCAAAGCTCTTGTGGAAAAACAGGTAGAAATGAAGATTAATATCTTCAGATCAGATAATGGGGGAGAGTACACCTCTAATGAGTTCAATCAGTTTTGCACTCAAGAAGGCATCAAGAGGCAGTTGACTATACCTTATACACCTCAACAGAATGGGGTGGCTGAGAGGAAGAACATGGCCATCATTGGAGCTGTGAGATCCATGTTGCATGATCAGGGATTGCCGTTCTTTCTTTGGGCTGAAGCATGCAACACTGCAGCCTACATTCAGAACAAGAGCCCTCATAAGGCATTGGGGGACAAGACCCCCGAGGAGGCTTTTTCTGGAAAGAAGCCCGAAGTTGGGAATTTCAGAATTTTTGGATGCCTTACCTACTCTCATGTTCCTTCGGAGAAAAGAACAAAGTTCGAACCTACTATAGAGAGAGGAATTCTTGTTGGGTATGATGAGATTTTGAAGGCCTATCGCATTTACATCCTTGCACTCAAAAAGATAGTTGTGAGGCGAGATGTGAAGTTCGAGGAGGATCGGGCCTTTCGGAAATCATGTGAGTCAGAAAAGGGAAAACACCAGGATGCCACTTCCCTTCATGACATAGGTCAGAGTACTGTTCAATAGCCAACAGGGTCCCAAGTGTTAGAAGTGACCGATGCACAGGATACAGGTTCCACAGGCACAGGAGAAAGATCCAGCACAGGTTCTCAGATTGGTGATCAACTGAGATCAGGATCTCAGATTACAGGTACTCGAGCTACATGATCGACGGCTACAGGTACCTTTACAGGAGGCACTCATTCTCATACAGGACATTGGGATGAGGATGAGGAGTTCTCCTCATAGGATGTCACTTTAGGCAAGAGGAATCCCAAGTGGCTTCAAGATACCTTGAAGGACGCCCAAGCAGTAGGAACTCCCAAGAAAGACGTAAGAGAAAGAAAGACTCCACAACGATTCTGCAGTTACTTAGCTTTAGTAAGTAGTATCAGTGAGTCAGAGCCATCCGCTTATGAACAAGCAGCAGGTAAGCAGGCCTAGAGAGATGCCATGTTGGAAGAGTATGCTTCCATCATGAAGAATGATGTCTGGGAAGTGGTACCTAGACCTGAGGGAAAATCTATGGTCACATCTAGATGACTCTACAAAATCAAGTATGCTGCAGATGGCAGCATTGAGAAGTACAAAGCCAGATTTGTTGCTAGAGGGTTCTCACAGATAGAGGGAGTCGACTATGATGAGATTATTGCCCTTATGGCCAGGTATTATTCCATCAGGACTGTGATTTCTGTTGCAGCAGAAATGGGATGGAAGATTCACCAGATGGACGTCAAGATGACATTTCTCAATGGACTCATCGAGGAGGAAGTCTACATTGAGCAGCCAGAGGGCTTTGAGGTACATGAGCGAGAGTCTCATGTATGCAGATTGAAGAAAGCCCTGTATGGTTTGAAACAAGCACCTAGAGCTTGGTACTCTAGGATAGATACCTATTTGCAGCAATTAGGGTTTTAGAAGAGTGAAGGAGACCCAAATCTCTACTTCATTGTGGTGAGAGGGGATCCTCTTATTCTTGTGCTTTATGTAGATGTCCTATTTATTACAGGGGCAGAGAAACTCATCAGTGATTGCAAGAAGGATCTTGCATCTGAGTTTGAAATGAAGGATATAGGGTTGATGCATTACTTCCTAGGTATGGAAGTCTGACAGGAGGATGGGCATATCTTCCTAAGTCAAGGAAAGTATGCAATAGACATTCTGAAGAGATTTCAGATGCAGGATTGCAAGCCCATGACTACTCCTATGACAACCAACTGGAAGAAGCAGGTGGCTTTTGAGAGTAAGTTGGTTGACTCCACAAGGTATTGACAGCTCATCGGTTCCTTGATGTATTTGGTCAACACCAGACCTGATTTGAGTTTTGCAGTCAACACCTTGAGTCAGTACATGGTAGAACCCAGATGTGCATTGGGTGGCTGCAAAGCATGTTTTGAGATACATCAGTGGGACAACATAATATGGGCTGAACTACGTGAGGCAGGGAGAAGTCCAGCTTGTGGGGTTCACAGATTCAGGTTGGGCAGGTAATGCAGGTGACAGGAAAAACACCTTCGGGTGTTGCTTCAGCTTAGGTTCAATAGTTGTGTCATGGTTCAGCAGGAAGCAGAAGTCCATTGCATTGAGTACTGCTGAGGCAAAATATATGGCGGCTATCCTAGCTAGTTGTGAAGCCATCTGGCTTCACAAGATGTTGGTAAGTCTATTTGATCAGCAGTTGGAACCTACGGTGATTCACTGTGACAATCAGAGTTGCATCAAACTCTCTGAGAATCCAGTGTTTCATGATCGATCCAAACATATTGAGATTAGATATCACTTCATTCGTGATCATGTTGAGAAGGGAGCAGTTGAGCTCCAGTACATTTCTACAGATGAGTCATTCATCATTAGAGGGAGGGCGCACTTGTGCATGCAAAGGAGGACGTTTTCAGTCAAAGGGGAGTCCTCAGAGCGAGCAGAGGATAGAGAAAACTAGATCAGGCAGAGGCGGATGCAGGGATACTCATATCTAGTTTTGCAGTTAGGGCTCATCTCTTCAGTGCATGCATTAGCTGGATGCATGCAAATCTAGAGTTTGCCTATAGAAATTTCTGAGGTAACCTTGTATTGTACTTGTCTCTTTTCCTATGTGCTTTGGGCTCGAGAGAGAAGATAGCCCCAATGTTTGCTAGTTTTTTCCCAAAAGGGTTCCAGGGTACATCTGTTGTTTATGTGTGATTGCATTCATATTTTTCAGTTGGTAAATGCAGATCTAGTTGTTTGAGTTTATATTAATGTTGGATTGATATCGAGACTCATACCGCTTGAGATCTCAGGGCGATTCAGAGGGAGTAGTGATATCTGAATCAAATATTTACAAGGTATCAGAGCCCTGGTAAGGGTTAGGGAGAGCATCACACACAGATCTACTACTACAGCATCAGATCTACAATTATGGGGGAGGATCATATTACTTGCACTTCTTGCTCCGCTATGGATATTGATGAGTGTGCTACCGATGGGATTGACAGGGAGATGGATCTCAATTCCTGTCAATCATTGATGGCCTCCACTTCTATTGTATGGTACATAGATAGTGGAGCTTCTAGTCATATGACGGGTGTTTGAGGATACTTTTCTGACCTAGCAGAGGATGGGATAGATCTTGAGATTGTCTTGGGAGATGACTCTACAGTCAAAGCTATAGGACGAGGAACTGTGTCTTTTCAGAAAGACTCTGGAGAATAGATGAGAGTTCGTGATGTCCTATACGTTCCAGGTCTAAAGAAAAACTTGATCTCCGTATCTACTGTTGAAGATCGAGGACTATGGGTAATGTTCGGAGATGGAAATGTACTAGTTCATCCCAAGGGATCCAATGTTGCCTCAACTGATAGGATTGGAGTCCGCAGTGGGAAACTGTACAAACTAAGTTTCCAACTACATCATGCCCTAAGTCATAGCAACCGTGATGAGGAATGTGACCCCTGTGAGCTTTGGCATAGGAGGATGGCTCATCTGCACCATCCTGCCCTAAAGATTCCGAGGGAGATTGTGACAGGAGTACCTGAGTTCAGCACTGAGCACACTGATGTGTGCAAAGGGTGTGCTCTCGGGAAGTACGTCAAGATAGATTTTCCTAAGAGCGATACCAGAGCTACGGGAGCTCTTCATTTGATTCATTCTGACCTTTGTGGTCCGATGTCCACCACATCACTGAAAGGATACAAGTACTATGTATCTTTCATTGATGACTACTCCAGGAAGACCTGGATCTACTTCTTGAAAGGCAAAGAGTCTAAGGAATTTTTGCAGAAGTTTCAAGAGTTCAAAGCTCTTGTGGTAAAACAGATAGAAAGGAAGATTATTTTCTTCAGATCAGATAATGGGGTAGAGTACACCTCCAATGAGTTGAATCAATTTTGCACTCAGGAAGGCATCAAGAGGCAGTTGACTGTACCTTATACACCTCAACAGAATGGGGTGGCTGAGAGGAAGAACAGGGTCATCATTGGAGCTGCGAGATCCATGTTGCATGATCAGGGATTGCCATTCTTTCTTTGGGCTGAAGCATGCAACACTGCAGCCTACATTCAGAACAAGAGCTCTCATAAGGCATTGGGGTACAAGACCACCGAGGAGGCTTTTTTCTGGAAAGAAGCCCGAAGTTGGGCATTTCAGAATTTTTGGATGCCTTACCTACTCTCATGTTACTTCGGAGAAAAGAAAAAAGCTGGAACCTATTGTTGAGAGAGGAATTCTTGTTGGGTATGATGAGATTTCGAAGGCCTATCGCATTTACATTCCTGCACTCAAAAAGACAGTTGTGAGGCGAGATTTGAAGTTCGAGGAGGATTGGGCCTTTCGGAAATCATGTGAGTCAGAAAAGGGAAAACAACAGGATGCCTCTTACCTTCATGACAAAGGTCAGAGTACTGTTCAGCAGCCAACAGGGTCCCAAGTGTCAGGAGTGACTGATGCACAGGATACAGGTTCCACAGGCACAGGAGTAGGATCCAGCACAGGTTCTCAGATTGGTGATCAACTGAGATCAGGATCTTAGATTACAGGTACTTGAGCTACAGGATCGACGGCTACAGGTACCTCTACAGGAGGCACTCATTCTCATACATGACATTGGGACGAGGATGAGGAGTTCTCCTCATAGGATGTCACTTCGGGAAAGAGGAAGCCCAAGTGGCTTCAAGATACCTTGAAGGACGCCCAAGCAGTAGGAACTCCCAAGAAAGACGTAAGAGAAAGAAAGACTCCACAACGATTATGCAGTTACTTAGCTTTAGTAAGCAATATCAGTGAGTTAGAGCCATCCTCTTACAAACAAGCAGCAGGTAAGCATGCCTGGAGAGATGGCATGTTGGAAGAGTATGTTTCCATCATGAAGAATGATGTCTGGGAAGTGTTACCCAGACCTGAGGGAAAATCCGTTGTCACATCTAGATGGCTCTACAAAATCAAGTATGCTGCAGATGGCAACATTGAGAAGTACAAAGCCATATTTGTTGCTAGAGGGTTCTCACAGATAGAGGCAGTCGACTATGATGAGACTTTTGCCAATGTGGCCAGGTATTCTTCCATCTGGATTGTGATTTCTGTTGCAGCATAAATGGGATGGAAGATTCACCAGATGGACGTCAAGATGACATTTCTCAATGGACTCATCGAGGAGGAAGTCTACATTGAGCAGCCAGAGGGCTTTGAGGTATGCGAGCGATAGTCTCATGTATGCAGATTGAAGAAAGCCCTGTATGGTTTGAAACAAGCACCTAGAGCTTGGTACTCTAGGATAGATACCTATTTGCAGCAACTAGGGTTTCAGAAGAGTGAAGCAGACCCAAATCTCTACTTTATTGTGGTGAGAGGGGATCCTCGTATTCTTGTGCTTTATGTAGATGACCTGTTTATTACAGAGGCAGAGAAACTCATCAGTGATTGCAAGAAGGATCTTGCATCTGAGTTTGAAATGAAGGATATAGGGTTGATGCATTACTTCCTAGGTATGGAAGTCTAGCAGGAGGATGGGCATATCTTCCTAAGTCAGGGCAAGTATGCAATGGACATTCTGAAGAGATTTCAGATGCAGGATTGCAAGCCCATGACTTTTCCTATGACAACCAACTGGAAGAAGCAGGTGGCTTCTGAGAGTAAGTTGGTTGACTCCACAAGGTACCGACAACTCATCGGTTCCTTGATGTATTTGGTCAACACCATACCTGATTTGAGTTTTGTGGTCAACACCTTGAGTCAGTATATGGTAGAACCCAGAGATGTGCATTGGGTGGCTGCAAAGCATGTTTTGAGATACATCAGTGGGGCAGCAGAATATGGGCTGAACTACGTGAGGCAGGGAGAAGTCCAGCTTGTGGGGTTCACAGATTCAGATTGGGCAGGTAATGCAGGTGACAGGAAAAGCACCTCCGGGTGTTGCTTCAGCTTAGGTTCAACAGATGTGTCATGGTTCAGCAGGAAGCAGAAGTCCGTTGCATTGAGTTCTATTGAGGCAGAATATATGGCGGTTAGCCTAGCCATTTGTGAAGCCATTTGGCTTCGTAAGATGTTGGTAAGTCTATTTAATCAGCAGTTGGAACCTACGGTGATTCACTGTGACAATCAGAGTTGCATCAAACTCTCTGAGAATCCAGTGTTTCATGATTGATTCAAACATGTTGAGATCATATATCACTTCATTCGTGATCATGTTGAGAAGGGAGCAGTCGAGCTCCAGTACATTTCTACAGATGAGCAGGTTGCAGACATTCTGACGAAGTCCTTGATGAAGACTAAGTTTGAGTACTTCAGGGAGAAGATGGGAGTGGTACAGAATCCTTTTCTGGTTAAGAGGGAGTGTTAAAATATTAACCAGGAAAATGATCGGAGGGAAATGCATGCAAGGGCTTGCATGCATGCATGCAAAAGTGAGTTTTGCATGCAACTATTTTAGGTTTTTGGTAAACCTAACTTCACAGTGAGATGTTATAAGGAATACAAGAGGTGACTGTCTTCATCAGTGAGACTATTGATCTGAGATAGGTCATGAGAGAGGAGGACGACTTTCCTTGAGTAGGAGGGCGCATTCCTCAAGGAGGAAGAAGCTCGTACCGCATCCAGTAGAGTGTTTGAGTGTCTGTAACTTGCAGAGTATCTTCGTCTTAGAGATTGAGGAAGATCAGTGACGATTAGAGCTCAGATTTGCTTAGATCTGATTCAGTACGAGTCATTCATCATTGGAGGGAGGGCACACTTGTGCATGCAGAGGAGGACGTTTTTCAGAGGGCAGTCTTCAGAGCGAGCAGAGCAGAGCAGAGGATAGAGACAGACAGATCAGGCAGAGGCGGATGCAGGGATACTTAGATCCAGTTTTGCAGTTGGGGCTCATCTCTTCAGTGCATGCATCCAAATCTAGAGTTTGTCTGTAGAAATTTCTAAGGTAACCCTGTATTGTACTTGTCTCTTTTCTTATATGCTCTGGGCTCGAGAGAGAGGATAGCCCCACAGTTTGTTGGTTTTTCCCCAAAAGGGTTCCAGTGTACATCTGTTGTTTATGTGTGATTGCATTCATATTTTTCAGTTGGTAAATGCAGATCTAGTTGTTTGAGTTTATATTAATGTTGTATTGATATCGAGACTCATATCGCTTGAGATCTTAGGGCGATTCAGAGGGAGTAGTGATCTCTGAATTAAATATTTACAATTAAAGGCAGAGTATCAGACATGGAGATTAATGATAGAACCAAAGGAGATGAGATCATCTCGCCCTCCAGTTCAAGAGGGAGTTATGAACCCATCGATTTCATTGATCCACCTTCATCCAGTTGATGTTCCCAGGGATATTGTAGTAGGCCAGAAGAGGTCTAGTTGGGCACAACAGATTTTACATAGAGCAAATGGAAGTGTTGACAAGTACAAGGCCAGATTTGTCTCCAGAGGATTCTCTCAAAAAGAGGGAGTCAATTATGACGAGACATTTGCTCCTGTGGCTCGATATACTTCCATCAGATGCATTATTACTATTGCTTCGGCTATGGGATGGAAGTTGCATTAGATGAATGTGAAGACAACATTTCTTAATGGTGTTATTGAGGAAGAAGTTTACATCGAACAACCAAATGGGTTTATTGTCCAAGGAAATGAGTCTCATGTATGTAGATTGAAAAAGGCACTATATGGACTCAAGCAAGCACCCCGTACTTGGTATGGACAGATAGACGAATTCCTGGTGATGGACAGATAGACGAATTCCTGGTGAGCTTGGGATTTACCAAGAGTGATGCAGACCCCACATTTACTACAAGGTTGTAGATGATGAGCCACTGATTTTGGTATTATATGTTGATGACCTGTTTCTCACAGGAAATGAGAAACTTATTGTATGGTGTAAGAAGAATCTCGCCTCTGAGTTTGAAATGAAAGACCTTGGATTGATGCACTACTTCTTGGGATTAGAAGTATGGCAGAGACAGAAAGAGATTTTCCGAAGACAAGGAAAATACACCATTGATATACTGAAAAGATTCGGGATGTTGGACTACAAGTCCATGGCTACTCCGATGGATGCAAATTGGAAGAAGTTGAGAGATTCTACTTCAGATTCTAATTTGATTGATCCCACCATGTATCGCCAGTTGATTGGGTCATTGATGTATCTGACCAACACCAGACTAGATATATGTTTTGCTGTGAATGCCCTCAGTCAGTTCATGTGCAAACCGAGGCAGATTCACTGGATTGCTGCAAAACATGTGCTCGGATACTTACGTGGCACTGTGGGATATGGATTGAAGTATGCTTTAGATTGTGACCTGAGATTGCAAGGGTTTACAGATTCAGATTGGGATGGATGTGATGCAGATTGGAAGAGTACTTTTGAATGTTGCTTCAGTTTGGGTTTTGCAGTTATTTCCTGGTGCAGCAGGAAGCAGAACTTGGTAGCACTCAGTACTGCAGAGGCTGAGTAAATGACTGCTAGTGTAGTAGCTCGAGAAGCAGTTTGGCTTCGTAAACTCCTGGCAGGATTGTTTGACTAGATTCTAGAGCCGACTGTGATTCACTGTGATAACCAGAGTTGTGTGCAGATGTCAGTGAATCCTGTATTTCACGACAGGTCGAAGCATATCGAGATTCGATATCACTTCATTCGCGATATGGTGCAGAAAGGTACGGTCAAGTTACAGTATGTGCCGACATACAACCAGAATGCAGATGTTCTCACCAAGGTTCTTCACATTATGTCTTCACTTGAGTTCATTTTTACCAAGCCTAAAGATTTTGAACCGATTACCTTCAGTTGCTCTTAGTTACATCCAAATTTCATTTGGCACAAATTATTGTTGCTATTCATTTTGGGTGTGATCGTTTCAACTTGCCCAAACCCATGAGGCTTGACCTTTGACGTCACTAGCCTAGTTAGATTATGGCTTCAAAATGTAATGTATGAACAAATGCATG
This sequence comes from Larix kaempferi, assembly GCA_027924585.1. Lineage (NCBI taxonomy): Eukaryota > Viridiplantae > Streptophyta > Pinopsida > Pinales > Pinaceae > Larix > Larix kaempferi. The sequence goes on along the minus strand of BSBM01000223.1, from coordinate 9,524,918 downwards.
AAACAACAACATTATGGTCTTACCTTTATATTCCTTTCAAGGTAAACTAGCTCTAATGGGAGTGCACAAGATTCAAGTATGGGCACCCATGTCATTGAATTGACCAAAATGAGGCCAAGTACGCTCCTATTGAATGAAGAAGGTCGACTAGTATGGTCTCACATTCACCCACAAAGTTTCTAAGCTCGTGACCTCATGTATAATTAGGTCGCAAAATTTCTTAAATAACACCATTACAATGATTGCAGGGTATCAATAGAATTCATGCATGAGTCATGCAACTAATAAAGAGAAAGTTGATTGACCCCTCTTATTGTAAACCTAAAGTTTGACTTGGACTTGAGATGTTAAATTGGCCTAAATTTCATGTGTTTGAGACTATTAAATGATGATATGGACAATCACAGGTTGAGTGTCATATGTGGATGAAATTAGTATGATAGCATATGCCCATTAATATGTGAGGTTAGGAGAGCATGATTTAGAGGAAATATAACATGTTAGGGATAAAATGCCCACCATTTCTCACCTGTGAGGGATAAGAATTTTCTGAAAGCATCAGCTTGCAGGTGGATGATTTATGCACTTGACCATTGGTTCAGTTTTGAAAAAAAGTCTAGGGTCAAGAAAATATTGGCCTACCAAAACAAACACTCATCCTGTTTTGCACCTAGAACTAGCCTAAATGGCCTTAGGAAAATGCTCACCATTTCTCACCAGTGAGGGATAAAAATTTTCCGAGAGCATAAGTTTGTAGGTGGATGATTTATTCACTTGACTATTGACTCATTTTTGAAAACAAGTCTCTGGTCAAGGAGATATTTTTCTACCAAAACAACCATTCAACCTGTTTTTCACCATGCCAAAAATGGACCTAAGTAGCCTTGGGAAAATGCCCACCATTTCTCACCTGTGAGAGATAAAATTTTCTGAAAGCATCAACTTGTAGGTGGATAATTTATGAACTTAACCATTGGCTTGGTTTTGAAAAAAAAGCATATGGTCAAGAAAATATTGGCCTGCCAAAACAACCACTCATCCTGTTTTGCACCTAGAACTGGCCTAAATGGACTTATGAAAATGTCCACCATTTCTCACTTGTGAGGGATAAAATGTTTATGAGAGCAGAAATTTGTAGGTGGATGATTTATTCACTTGACTATTGACTCATTTTTTAAAACAAGTCTCTGGTCAAGGAGATATTTGAGTGCCAAAACAACCATTCAACTTGTTTTTCACTCTGCCAGAAAATGCTTGCCAATGGAAAAATTGGCTAAGTATTGAAAAATGGACCTAAGTAGCCTTGGGAAAATGCCCACCATTTCTCACCTATGAGGGATAAAATTTTACTGAAAGCATCAGCTTGCAAGTGGATGATTTATGCATTTGACCATTGGCTCGGTTTTGAAAAAAAGTCTATGGTCAATAAAATATTGGCTTGCCAAAACAACCACTCATCCTGTTTTGCACCTAGAAATGGCCTTAGGAAAATGCCCACCATTTCACCTGTGAGGGATAAAAAATTTATGAGAGCATAAGTTTGTTGGTGGATGATTTATTCACTTGACCACTGACTCATTTTTGAAAACAAGTCTTTGGTCAAGGAGATATTTTTCTGCCAAAACAACCATTTAGCTTGTTTTTCACCCTGCTAGAAAAATGCTCGCCATTGGAAAAATTGGCTAAGTATTGAAAAAAAGGCCTAAGTAGCCTTGGGAAAATGCCCACCATTTCTCACCTGTGAGGGATAAAATTTTTCTGAAAGCATCAACTTGCAGGTGGATGATTTATGCACTCGACCATTGGCTCGGTTTTGAAAAAAAGTCTAGTTTTTACATGATTGCTACTATATCTAGTTTGACTTGACCATTGGCTCGATAGAGATTGCTACTATGTCTAGTTTCTACATGATCAACACCACTACAACCACTCTTCATGCAACTACAATTCACTAGGAAAAATTTCTTCACCCAGTGCCTCTATCCACTATCGCAACCACAAACAAAAGCTTTTCCTTAGAGAGGAAAGGTGTCTTGCTTACGAATAGAAAAATTTATACATGGAAATGGGAAGGTGAACGACTTCACCTTTTCACTTGCCGTCAAGTGTGTTGATTAATGAATTGATACATTGCCTCCGAAGTGTTATTGTTCCCATCCTTTGGAATTAGGGTAATAATTTATTTCACTTTGATGTATGTGTGATGCCTCAATTTAAGTTATATTATTTTATTTTGTCTTTTAGTTTTTGATCTTTGCAAATGTTTATGTGATTGCAAATATGTCCCGACTCTACTACAAATAGTTGTAGCATAACCTTGGATGCTTTCATAAAAAAGGGATAGCCTTATTCAAACTAAGAGGCAATTACCATTAGCACCCTATCCCCATGAATTCTCTTGGAAACTCAATCTCTAAGTTTGCAAGTTCCAGGGGCATGGAGAAATTTATTCTTTGGTCTATAGTTTTATGGCGTTCTTCAAAACTCTATGATAAGATCAATTCTTGGATCTGTAGCAATGGCTATAGCGGCTTCTATAAAAGCTACGAAAACCACCCTAACTATTGAAAAAAAAATAAGTGTGCAGAATAGCTAGCTGCACCAAGGATGCTCCTGCATCACTCAATGTATACCCTGATCATAAATTTTAAGCTAAGGAATAAACATTAATTTAGTTTCTCAAATCTATACATCTTATAATCGACTTCATTTAGGCGTCATTTCACTATCTTATTATCATGTTATTGTAGACAATATGTATTAACTCCATAACCAATCAATAAAAACACAACATTTCAAATAGGTAAAAAGAGAAACTTCCAAATTTAAAGCAAGCAACTTGAGTCATCATTCAATCTCAGGTTTGAACAATTTCCGTTCCTGTGCTAAGAACAAGAATACTAACTATAAAGTAGATGTAAACAAATAATTGTTGCATTTCAATGTCCTTCATCCCCATAATAAATCTCATTAAATTAATAATTGACCTAAACCCATCGAGCATTTTGCATCAATTGAACACGTACTTGTTATGCAATAAGGCATTTAGCACGGTTTTTCATGTGATCTTAGCCTTTTGATTTTGCTTCTTAAATTACAGAAATAATTGAGTTGTAGGATGATCATCACATATAGTTGAAATTCCCCAAATTGTCCAGTTGATTCTCATAGAACAAAGAAACATTTACTTTTTTGCAAGTCATTGCTGGAAAAGATTAAGGAAATCAAAGAAGCATAGGTTAATACTTCTCTATTTTGATGTTCATGCAATTGATATGCTAATGCTGGGATGTGAAATCAAACTATATTTTTTTGGATGATCTTACCAAACAATATTTAAATTAACAATGAAGTCGTATTAGATGCTTCTAGTTTTGACTTGCACAAAGCTCACTCACTTCAACATGCTTGAAGAAAAAATAATATTTATACCTGCATGCATTTCCGAAATCTTTTAATAGTATGAAAGAATTGCAAACTTCACAAAAATCACAATCTTCCAATCACAAAAATGCTCAATCATTTAACTCTTTCTTTGTTCAGATCATGATCGAACTGGACTTCTCGAGTTTACTGAATCTAGTAGACTTTCAATATGATTTTTTTTTTTTCCATTATTATTCATCAAAATTACTAATGAATAATTATTTCAAATATTCCCCATCTATTCCCATTTTGAAAAATCAATTGGAATAGAAAGAATGAGAACATATTTATGATTGTAAGGAAATCCATTTTATGGTATTGTGCACCAGAAAAAATTTCGTTCATGGAATCATTTGCGCAAGGGAATGAAGGAAATTATAAAATCTGTAATTGACTATGCCCAGATCTCAGAGAAATGTCAATAAAACAATGGTCGAGGAATGCAATACACTGAAATTGTCACCCGAAAAAAACTTGGGTACTGAACCAAAGCTACAAATCATGATGAACACCACAAACCCCCAAGTCAAGCTCTTTGAGTGAGTACACTAACATAAATTCACAGGGGCCATAATTACATCCTTGTGTGACACATAAACTACACAGACAACAATGACTTAACCTGAATTATCAGGGGAAGAATAATTTAACATCCCCCAAGGACTCTACCTCCGCCCCACATCTTGAGCAAGTGTCGTCTATGAGCATCATTATAAAAGATAAATGAAAGCAATTTCATCCATTTAACATTTTGATCATCCTGTTCAAAAACTACCTTTGAAGATCTAATTCATGACGTGTACCAGCTCTGGATTGCAAGGCCTAAGTCTATGATAAATAAAGATCCTCCATTAATAATCTGCTTACCTGCATTCAAACTTGAATGTCACGGTGTGAATCTTCTTTTGTAAATTATTCGTAAATAAACTTGAACACACTGTCCTAATGCTAGACTACAGAAAATAGGGAAACTAGGTCGTACATCTCTGTAATTGATGCATAACCTTGCAGTGCAGGCATACTTTGCGATATGAATAGTTCATCCTACAACACAGTTAACCTATCAATTGTTCAAGGCTCAAAAGATGTCTGAATCCATAAAATGTGTATAAAGCTTTATACTTACATCACAAAATAGTGTAAGCCTTCAGAACTTTGGAAGTGTCACAGACAATAAGGTTTTCTGAATCGCGTGAAGTGGTGCACAACCAATTGACCTGCTTAAATTGTAAAAGAATATTTAAAGAAAACATAGAGAGAACACACAACAATATTATATTCAGTGCATATGAGAATCGAAATTAGAAAAAATTATATCCGGCATGGTGCAGGGTTACTTTCATGAATGCTGACAAACTATTCATTTTGCATTTCTTACAATGAAAAATTAATACAGCAACCTAAAGTAAGAGGCACTGCATAACGATAAGGAATGGACCAAGAAAGATCAGTAAAGTTGTTTCTCTCTGTGTAGAGAGATTTTAGATTTCATTCTCAGAGTTAAGATAGCAGTAGCTCATCATACATGGAGGCAATGTTGGTTTGTCTGCTTCTCTTGGGAGGTGTTTATTTTTCAGTTTTACAATGGTTATCTGGCAATGCCCATGTGTAATGACAACTTTAAAATAGAAAAACGTTATCCTGTAAAGTCATTATAAACTTGTGATCATGATTTGTTTAAAACTTCAATACTATATTAGGAACACTCCATTTCTGTGGAATCAACTGGTAGGCAGATACTGGAAGATACAAAATTGCTTGGAAAACACTTGTAAGATAGTTCAGGTAGAAAACAAATTACAAAATGGACACAACATCAACTGTCCTATCTATTGTCTTTTGGGAGTGGTGTTATTGCAAATCACCTTTGACAAATTCTTGTATTAGCATTTCCCTGACACACCAATGGCAATGAAAAATAACATATAACAAGCAGCGATGGGTCAATAAATAACCAAATGCATTATCTGACAGTTTATTATTTCCATGTGCATATTAATATTGTGTGTACTTGAGGGAGTACTCTAAGTCAAATTTCATGGACTCGATTATTTACCATTGTAGATCCATCTTAACCCCAGATCTATTAAGCACCGACAGGGATCAAAATGAAATCAAGACACAGACCTATCAATGATTAAATGACCAGGTTTAAGATGGATCTATGCTGGTTTACATTTATAGCCCTCAGGGTCACTGCTCAATTGGTAGATTTCCTTGTACAAAAGTTCAGGGTCTTGGGATCAAATCGCTTCGAGTACTTTGGGATAACCTGTGAAAAGCACAAGGTTGGTTCTGGCACATTGGCTGGTATGGGCATCTGGAAAGGCTAAAGTGTGAATTGTTCAGGGACTTGTGCATGTCTAGAATAACCTTGGGAGTAGGGAGTTATCTCTGCTTTCTTCCCAAGGAGAGATAGGGTAGAAAACTGCTATAGCCTACGGGTATATGATGGAGCCTCTTCTAGACTTGTTACAACAAAATTTAGCACCCCTTAAATGATGTAAAGTCCCAAGCATTGAGGAGCTAGTCTTGTGCAACTTCAGGAAGGCCACCCACTGTCACCTCAATGGCTCTTCCTCTCTCCTATGGTTGGCTCTCCTCCAGCACAAGGGAGGTATCCATAAATAAGATTGCTACGGCTAAGGAGTTTAGGCTCTAGGTGAAATAGGAAGAGGAAGCCTTAACAAAATGGTGGTCACTTGTAGTATATGAAAGGGGTGGAAATGAAAAGAATAAAAGGACAAGATACGGAAAGAAAGGACTAGAACAGTAAGAGAAACAATGGAGAAATCAGTGCCTATCAATCATGAGCTAATGGAGTCATAAGATGTTACTAAAGGGAGGAACTAAGTTTGTCACATCACCACTACATTAATGAAGGTGTTGTGTATGAAATGGTTGTTTTCCAACTCCATCCAACAATGGACAAAGGGCTGTTTGCTACATTCTCCATTCTATTAATGTGCACTCAAGGAAAAAAAGGATTAATTTATCACATATGATCTTACGTCCTTGCTGGAAATTAACATAGAAATAAATCTTGGAGGGCCGTGAAAGGTACCACCCATCAATAAAACATAAACGTGCTAAAATATCTCCGAGTTATTAATCTAAATCTGCTACTAGTTTATTAGAAAAAAGGCAATAAAAGAGAAATAAACAAGTAAATCAAGAGGGAGAAACCTCCTTCCATTGATTTACTCCATAAAATATTTAGGCCTTTATATTAAACTGAAACAAGAAAAACTCCTATGTAATTTCACAAAAAAAGCAATAAACCTTACAATCAAAATGGGAAACTATACCTCATGTCTTCATTAATCACCAATCATCATAGTACAAGGGAGCTCCATCAAACTTCAGCTCCTAATCTCCAATGCTTCATCACTTCTCTAATTCTTAATAAACAACTTCTCAATGACAAATGGAATGGAGAGAAAGCTCTTTTAAATAGGGTGAGCTAGATCTCTCATACAATAAAATACAATATTTGTCTAACTCCCTCCATGACAAGTCCAACAATAATAACATATTGGAGTTAGTTAGATCTAACCAGTCATGGTTGACAAATCAAATCGATGAAGTGGGTTCCCTTCTCTCCTCTAAAATAGGATGAACTAGTCCAAAGTCACTTTAACTTTCAACCAGATGAAACGTGTGAACAAGACCAGTAAAAAATGCAAGTGGAACACCTAGTGGATAGGTTTAGGTGAATGAATGGAAGTCATAAAAAAATTATGGTGCATCCATAACTAACCTCTCAAAACAAGTGCAAGCTCAACCAACTCCACATGTGTGCCCAACGAATTTATAAAAGGGGCAGCATTAAAAAAAAACAGCCTTTTTCTTAGAAATATTTTCTTTTCAATTTATATTTTTGAGTTGCCTTAACATGTGTGCCAAAGGGAGAGCACTACCTCTCAAAACAAGTGCAAGCTCAACCAACTCCTCCACATGTGTGCCCAACAAATTTATAAAAGGGGCAGCATTAAAAAAACAGTTTTTTTCTTAGAAATATTTTCTTTTCAATTTATATTTTTGAGTTGCCTTAACATGTGTGCCAAAGGGAGAGCACTACCCTCACGGGGCATAAAGTTGCAATCCCTAGTGAAAGATTAAAACACTTCAAGATGCAACTTAGGGAATAAGGCCTCAATGAAGTGATACATATGAATTTTAATAGGCCAATATATAGCACTCAATCTAAGGTTTGGGTTTAACTAATCAATAATAAAAATATCTCAAACCACTTTGGTGCATTCACACATATAAAAGGTGATTTAATGGTAAATTATGAAGGGAAACCTATATGAAAATAGATGAAATGACTCATGCACCCTTTAGGAATGGGGATATGATAGAATATGAGTTTGATATGGGCTATACCAAGGTATAAAGTGGAAAAATGATGAAATATGAAAGTTACCTAGGTATAACGATGGGAAGCTAATGAAAGTGAGTGATATCAAGGCAAAACACTAGGAAAGTACATCACAATAGTAGATGACACAAACAACCAGGAAAAGACATGAACCCACCATGAAACAACCAAATGAAAGTATTGACTAGAACTATCATGAGCAAGAGGAACAATAAGATGCTCTCCCCAACAATGATTAACCCAAAGAAAAGTGCCTCCAACAAGATGAAAAGGCATGATATGCAGCCGAAGCAACCTCCACCAAAAATCTCCATCAAGAATGCTAAGAAGGGAAGAGGCTCCATGAAGATGTATATGTGAGGCTCCATAAAGATGTATATGTCCCCAAGTCCATCCAATGCTCCAAAAGTATCAGCTACCAATCCTATTAATGTTAGGATATTTAGACACTTAGGAGTTAGTTAAGATCAACTTCGTTTTAATATATCCGTTAGGAAAAGTGTGTTTCTTTAGTATGCATTTGTAAATATCTAATCTGACGGTCACAATATGTTCTAGACATAGAGTGATCCGACGGTTCAACTTCTCTTAGATCACAACTACCTTTGATCCATGGCTTAACACCCGATTGGTCCATGATATCTATTTAAAGAGCATGGAGGGTCAATTGCTAATTGATCGATTATGAGAAGCTCATATGTAACTTTCTTTCTTTTGCATAATACACTGCCTCAAGTAGCTATTTGGCTGGGGTCGTGGAGTGTTTCCCTTTCGAGGGTTTAAACCACGTGAAAACATAGGTGTGTTGATCTGTGATCTGTTTGTGTGAGCGACTGTTCTAGGTGTTTGGTCTTTTGGAATCATCCTGTGTAGTCGAACATGGTATCAAATCCTTTCTGTAGAGTCGCTTCTGTTGGTGATCTAGATCTTGAACAGCTGTTGCCGAAGTTGTGAAAGGGTTTCTAGTTCTGAAATTTCTGTGCATTTTTGGGCTGCGAGAGGTGTCTCATTGCACCGTTCCCAGTGGGCAACAAGTTTCGTTTCATCGAAAAAGGCTTATGTTTGCCCAAGATACTTGCATTTCATCAGATCTAGAGGTACATTGTTACAGTAACGTTTTTTTAATTTAAAATAATTTTCTTATTTTCTTTCCAGATCTAGTATTGTTTTAGTTTCGGGTTGTTATATTCTCTTTCTGCGTATGCTCTTTTCCCTGCACCTTGTGCGATCTCGGCAAATCAGAAGCAAAAGAAAATGAGTTTTCTTTATAGCGTATGCACTTTGCCGTGCACTTCGCGCGACCGCAGCAAATCATAAACAGTGAGAAAACATATATAGTTTGGGCAAGCTAACGAGGTCTAACCCCAAATTCGAGGCATATTATTTTTTTGTTTTTGTTTCGGTTTATGTGAAGTGATTTGCAAGAAAAAAATGTCCTTTTCTGGTAAGCATGAAATTCGAGACAAAAGAGTAAAAAAAAGCCCCCTTCCTCCTTTCCATCTTTTACATACCTTTTAATATTAGCTCACTTGGTTAAAAGTTGCTTTATTTAATAAGAGGTCTTGAATTCAAGTCTTATTGTTAGTTACTTTTCTAAAATTGCATGTAATTTTTATTTTTCAGTTACTTTATTGTAAAAGTGCATTTCCTTAAATTATAAAACTGAGTCACTTAAAGCCTTTTAGTTTTTTGCATGCAATATTTAAAGTAACATTATTGTAAAAGTGAAGCTCCACTTTTTTACAAAAGTGGTTCACATAAAGCAACATTATTGTAAAGTGAGTCTAAAAGGTTAAGCTTTGGAACAGGAGGGGTCTTTTTTTTTTTTTTTGGGTCAATCCGTTGCTTGCCTCGTATATGTTGGGGTCACCTGCAACTATTATTTCAATCAAGCATAACTTTCTCATCCGGAGTCAGTTTTCAGTGCTGTTTTTTTTTAAACGGCCTGATTTTCCGAGATCTTTGCATCCAGACCATTGGTTTCTGTTTTTACGACCTTCATCTTATAGTATGGCTGCCCCATGCGATATTATCCTTACTAGTTCCAACTATTTCTCATGAAAATCTCGTATGGAGGATGTCCTACGAAATAAGGGTCTTTATTGAATTACCTCAAGGAAAGAAACAAAGCCCACTAATGCTGATAAGATAATAAAATGGGCCAATAAATGTGATGAAGCCCGTGGATTGATTGGAATGTCAATCTTTATTGATTTACGATTCCACATATCTGGAATTGATGAACCATATCAAACTTGGGAAAAATTGGAATCTGTGTTTGGTAAATACAATGAGATTCGAGGTCATCAACTAGAAAATGAGTTGATTTCCTTAAATTCAACTGATTTTTCATGCATTCAAGATTGTCTATCTAAGTACAAAACTCTTAGACTCTTATGTGCATAATACAAAATTAAAAGAGAAGACAAGCAATGCATTTATCATATTCTTTCTAAACTTGGACCTGCATATTCTGTTTTTGTATCTACATTTTACTCCATGAAAGAATCCTTGGATCCAACTAACTATAAAGAGCCTACTCTTAGAATCATTTTGTGATTCTTTGATTAGAGAGCAGGATAAGCTCATACATCTTGGAATTATTAGCAATGCAGATACATCTGGCAAAGCCTTGCTAGCACAACAAAAAGAGAAGTCCAAGCATCCCAAGAAACAAAATATTCGCAATAATAAGACAAACAAATAGAACTATACGAGAGCGTCACCTTATTCTTCAAAAAATGACAAAGGTAACAAACCAAAAGGTAAGAAGACTGAGCGTCATTGCAACTTTTGCGGGAAAGATAATCATGATGAATCTAAATGTTTCAAGAAAATGGCAGCCTTAGAAGCAGCAATGAAGAATCATCACATCAGCCTTGATTCGTCTTCAAAATATTCATCTCACAGACATGCACTTTGTGCTTCTAGTTTTTCCTATAATGCATCTTCTTCTTCTACTTCGAATGAGTGGCTCATTGATTTTGGAGCGTCTTATCATATGGCTAAGGATAAAGCCATCTTTTCTACTATGCATGAATGTAATACCAAACAAATATTTGTTGGTGATGATAGAACTCTTAATGTTGTAGGATTTGAAACAATTTCGATAGATAATGGACAGTTTAGTGATGTATTATGTGTTCCGAGAATTTCTTGCAATTTGTTGTCAGTCTATCAAATCATTCATTTTGGTAAAGATAAAACTGTAACGTTTACACCTCACCAAGTTGTAATCAAGGATTTTAAAGATCCTAAGCATGTCCTAGCCACTGGAATTGTTGATGATATTACCAAGTTGTACAAGTTTAACAACTTTGGGTCATCACCTTTTCCCTCAGTGTTTGTTGCTCATAGTGATGACTTGAGCAAACTTTGGCATGAGCGATTTGGTCACTTAAATTATCGCTCATTGCAACAACTATGTAAAGAAAATATGGTGACAAGTCTTCCGATGCTATCTTGCAGGGTTGGTGTTTGTTCCGGTTGTGTACTCGGAAAACATCATCGGGACAGTTTTGACAAACATGCCCCTTGGCACGCCTCGACCCCCTTGGAGCTCGTGCATAGTGACTTGTGTGGTCCTCTTCCATCTGCTTCCTTTTTTGGTTTCAAATATTTCTTAACTTTCATTGATGATTACTCTAGACGCGCTTGGGTTTATTTCCTAAAACTTAAGAGAGAAGTTTTTAACATGTTCTTGGCCTACAAGGCCCTTGTTGAAAAACAATCTGGTCATCAAATTCTTTAGTTAAGATCTGATGATGGGGGAGAATATGTTAACAACAATTTCACTACTTTCTGCACTGAACAGGGAATCCAACAACAACATACCTAAGTTACCGGAAACACTGGTCTAGCACGCTGGAAACGCCGTTCCACGTTTCAGAAACATAATCTGATGGGATACGGTTTTGAAGCGACGGTGATCCGTTTCAGTCCCGTTTCAGATTTTTGGGCACGCCGTTTCAGAATCTGGAAACGGGAATTGGTCGTTTCCTTTATTCGGATCCATTTCGCTTTATCTTTGGTACGTTTCAGGTGATTTTAGCAGGAATACGTGATATGGGTTTGCAGTTTCAACGAGAAATTGCGAGCAGGTTGATGTGAGAGGCTTGCGCTATAAATGAACGCCCCCCAAATCACATAATCATCGCTTGATCGTCAGATTGAGTGACAATGGCTGTTGACCACTAGATTCTGTGAGTGTTGCGATTTCTTTTGCCGAGAGTGCCTCGTTCCTCTGTGCGAGTTTGAAGTCGAGGTTGAGCCTGCGACCTGTGAGTACCTTTGGGCCTCTACCCGTGTCTGAAATCTGTGCGTCGTCTGAAGTTTGTGCGGTGAGGGCGTGAACCTGTGAGGCCGTGACAATGAGGGCGTGAACTTGTGAGGCCGTGAACCTGTGAGGCCGTGACGGTGAGGGTGTGAACCGTAAACGGTGTTGGGCGTGGACTGTGAGGCTGTGACAGTGCGGTGTTGAGTGCATCGGCTCGCGGGTTTGCTTGGAGAGACACCATCACACTAGTGCTGCGCGTTTGCTTGGAGAGACAGCAGTCATGCAGTGCCGCGGGTTTTCTTGACCCTGACGTCGGGTTTGCTCAGGTGGCCAGCCGCCGACGCCAATATTCCATTCCACAGTCTAGGTTAGGCCCCAAATTAATTTTGAGTTTAAAATTAAAACTTTAACGTTTAAGCTTTACATTTTTAATTAGATCTTAAAACTTAAGATTTAATTTTAAGTTTAAAACTTTAATGTTTAAATTTTTAAAATTTAGTGTATGGCAATATTGAGTATGCCCATTGCCGGCTGTATAATTTTAGTATTTTACTAATTTTCAGTTTTTTAGTTTTTATTTCAACTTCTAATGATCTTTGAGATCATTTTTATGATTTTTAGTTTTTGATACAAAGAATTAGTAAAAACTATAGTAATTTTTTCTAGTATTATACTAATTTTCTAATGATCTAGATTCTAAACTTTAAACTTTAAAGAGAGATAAATGATACTAATTTTCTAATGATCTAAAATTTTCAATTTTTTAGTATGATAATAATTTTCTAATGATCTAAAGAGAGATAAATGATACAAAGAGAGATCTATAGAAATATGATCTCTCTTTAGAAGTTGAAATAAAAACATACTAAGTTTTTCTAATGATTTTACTAAGTTGAAATAGATCATTCAAATTCTAGCATTTAATAATAATAAGTTGAAATAATTTAGATAATTTTTATGAAATGAAAGTAGTATTTTACTAATTTTCAATGCTAGAATTTGCTATGTTTTAACTTTTTGTTATGATTGTGAAATATGATCTCTCTTTGTACTTGTAGAAATTTGAATGATATGCAAAGTTTTTTGTATGATGATTATTGATGGTAAATGTTTTTCATTAGTCTTGTATATCCATTGAAAACACCCTAAAAGGTTACTTATCACAAAACCTGAGAATTTCTATGTCCCATTCTTTGCATGAGTTGTGTTTGTTTCTGGAACATTGTGCCTGTTCAGGTTCACCATCAGTTTCAAATTGTCATTCATTGTCCTTGGACTTTCTTGTCATAATAATAATGATGATGATGATAAGCTAAAAGACAACTTAAGAGACACAACCATTTATTTTCTTGACTAGTCAATGGATATACCTATTCTCTTAGAAGGCCCATTTATAATCTTATCTCTTTCAATCATTTATCAACAATATAATTATTATACGTGATAGATTTCAACTCATTTTCCTTCTTCTGTTGGATATTCCATAAATGAACTATTGTCCATTACCCTTGCCCACTGTTAGCTTGTGCTTCTGTGGTAAGCAATTCAGATGAAAGACTATACATTCTGCCTTTCTGTTTTACATCAGTATAGCTGGAGCAGTGGTCGGTTAATTTGACGGTGAAACCGGCAATGTGAGATTAAGAGAACCTAGAACTTCTAAGTTCTCTTAATCTCACATTGCTGGTTTCATTTCATAAAAATAACATTAGACAGAGATAGATAGATATTAGACAGAGATAGATATTAACTTATGGATCACAAAAGGAAATCATTCTAGTAATTAGAAGAACTTAGGAAGAAAAAAAAAAAGATTGAGAACTCAATAATATTAAGTAATAAATTGATCAAACACTAAACTTTAAATCCTAAAGGCCTTCTCTTTGCTATTATAATAAATAAGAAATCATGCTTGGAATCTGGATAAGATGCCCAAAAATTTATAAAAAAAAAGTTAAAGCTCCAACATAATGATAAAATCAATTTGGTGTTTGGAATTTTATTTTTGAGAAACAATGTTTGTACTTTGTTTAATACCAATAGTCAAATAGTTAGAATATCAATTTTTTATTTCCTCTTGTTGTGTTTGTACTTTGTATGAAGTTAATTTCTTGGTCCTGCAGTGTATACTGTATAGCTGCTAGCAACATCATAGCTACAGCCTACTAGTCATCTGCATCATGGAAACGTCATTCGTGAATGTTGGCGAGCAGGAAATTGAATCTGCCCCTATAGGGAAAGTTGATCCAAAGTCTCCTCTTTGGAAATATGTCACTATTGTGGGGAAGATCCAAGGAGGGGGGCCATTAATATGGATTTGCAGTGAATGTCAAAAGGAATTCAAGGCATCCTACACCCGGGTGAAAGCACATTTGCTTGGGATAAAGAACACTGGTATTCGAGTATGCACTGGTCCACCTAGATCGGATGGAAAAGATGGAAAGGGTTTGAGCAAAGAAAAAATAGCAAAATATAAGAAAGAACATGATGAGGTAGATGCTAAAGCAAATGAGTCAAATGCCGCTGTTCAATTCAAACAACCAACAAGAATGGGGGCATATTCATCAAAGACTCCATTTCCCTCTCATGAATTTGGTAGTCCTTCAAGTTCAAACTCAAAGCGGTCTAATTTGGGACCGCTTGAAAAGAGTTTTAATAATGATGCTTGAGGCTCAGCGGATGAAGCTATAGGCCGGTGCATTTATGCAAATGGCCTTCCTTTTAACCTTGTGCAATCTCCTTACTGGGTAGAGATGATTAGAGAAGTTAACAAAGCCCCAACATGATACGTTGGCCCTGGTTATGAGAAGATCCACACTACATTGTTGACAGGTGAGAAGTTACGTTTGGAGGGTGCATTGAACCCCATCCGTAATTCATGGCACATATCAGGGGTGTCCATCATTTCTGATGGATGGAAAGATCAAAGGAATAGGCCTTTGATCAATGTGATTGCTCAAAGCCCTAAAGGGGCAATGTTTTTGAAGGCAGTGGATTGTGATAGGCAACAAAAAGATGCTCAATTCATTGTTGACATCTTGATTGAAGAAATTGAATTTATGGGGGCAGAAAACGTTGTCCAGGTCATAATGGACAATGCAACGGTGTGCAAACCAGCGGGCCTAATTGTTGAAGGAAAATATCAACACATCTTTTGGACCCCTTGTGTTGTTCATTCATTGAACCTGATGTTGAGTAAGATGGGAACTCAAATCGAGTGGATGCGGCTTATTTTTGAAGAGGCAAAGGAAATACAAGCCTTCACTAGGTTGCGGGGAAGTGTCTCCCCCCCCCCCTCGCCCCTGCTCCGGAAGCTAGCTTCCGACCGAAGCTACCCAGAAGCAAACCGGAATCGCGATTCCATTTCGCTTACGGATGGAAGCAATTTTCAGAAGCTCGCTTCAGGGGAGTTTTCAACGCTTCCTGCCACTATGAGGAAGCATTGAGGAAGCGATCGGAAGCTTCACTTATTGATCGCTTCGCTCCACTTCCTCGAGCGCTTCCCTGTTCGCTTCCCAACGCTTCCGTACGCGTTAAAAATGCTTCCCGTCGCTTCCTTCAGCGCTTCCCGTCGCTTCTTTGGACACTGCGCGTCAACCGACGGAATTGAAGAGGATTTTGAGTGAGTGGGGTCCACGGTTGGGATTTTGGAGGGGAGGAATAGGGCTTTGAGGGATAAAGCCCTCCTCTACACTCCATTTCTCACTTATTGCGCAGTGAATTAAGCAAATACCTCAGTGAAGTTGGTCCATTTGGTACTTTGCATGCAATCAGAGATCGAGATAGGGCACCTCCTATCGAATGGTGGAACATGTATGGCTCAACATGCCAACGCTTGAATAAATTGGTTGTCAGAGTGCTTTCACAGGTGGTTAACAATTCCTCTGCAGAAAGGTGTTGGAGCACCTATAGCTTCATCCACTCGGTGAAAAGAAATCGATTAAACGAAAACCGAGCAGAAAGCTTGGTTTATGTACATTCCAACTTGAGGTTGTTGACTCATTATTGTGAGCGTGCCAAAACTGATAGATCATATGTCACTTGGGACAACAATCCAGAGGAGCATAACTTGGAGGATGGAGGCTTAGCTTTAGAGCGCTTGGAGGAAGAGCTTTTGGGTGATAAGGATGACCATGCAGTAGCAATGCCGCTGCCATCTTCTACCTTGTTCCCAAATGCACCATCTTTGCCTAGAGGTTCAACTTCACGACCTCCATCTGCATCAGTGAAGGGGGGTCGTGCAGGATCGAGCCTTGGACGTGGCTCAACATTGGTGGCTACTGGGGATGATAATCCCACTCCCATTGTTCATAGAGCACGAGAAAAGAAAATGGAAATTTCCTGTGGCAAGAGGAAACATCCATAAAATCTACTTTTCTTGTATTTTCTTGTTTACAGTACTTTCAAGTTTCTACACTATTGACTGTTTTAAATTTGTTATTGTATATTTTGTAAACACTACATGGCATTTCAAGTTTGAAGTTTGAAGTTGAACCTACCTTTGAATTTGAAGTTCACTATTTGCAACTTTGCATGATTGAGTCATTGACTGCATAAAAGCATATTATAACTCTTTGGTAATGAATATGATGCTTCGCGAATTGTTTCAACTTTCAACTTTCATTTTATGGTTGATGTTCTCTGTTATAGACTATGTCACTATAGTTTGGTTATCTGGTAACTTTGGTTACAACTTACAAGTACTAGTGATGACAAAATGTTTATATATTGAAAATTTGAAGCTTTAAGGTTGAATCTTGATGTTATAACTTATGGAATCATGGATACTGGACCTATGGTTGATGAATTCACTAGTAAATGATTAATGATTGATGATTGATGAATGATGTTATACGGTATTATTGTTTATTTCATGTTTTTATCCTTTCCATAACTAATTCAACATTCTACATGCATTTGTTGACATATATGCATCAAAATATATAAAAAATATATATTATATAAAAAACCCTTTCGGAACACTTCCTAACTGGAAGCTTTTGAAAATTTCGCTTCTCGCTCCTGCTCCCAAGTAACCTTGAGCCTTCATCACAAACCACCACATGTCCCAAGGCATTTACAGGGAATTTGCGAAGTTGGAGCTTCTTAAGGTACCAAAAATTTAGAGTTTAAAGTTTAAACCTATAAAGTTTGTTTCATAAATGTTAGGAGCCTAGGTCTCTAAATTTTAATTTATTGAAATCTTGGCACTTGCAGGTTGCAAAGACTCGTTTTGCGTCTCACATCATAGTCTTGACGAGGCTTATGCAGGTGAAAGAAGCCTTACAATCAATGGTATGCAGTTCTCTTTGGAATCAATGGAGGCAATCCCAAACTGAAAGAGCACAAGTAGTGAAGAGGTTGGTTGTTGATGATGAATGGTGGGATAAGGTGGAGTACCTCTTGGCATTTACTAAGCCAATTGTGGATTTGCTACGCATGTTTGACATAGATAGGCCCAATTTGGGAGAGGTGTATGAGGGCATTGACTCCATGATAGAGAAGATAAGAGTGGTCATCAATGCCAAGGAGCAAGACCCAGATGAAGTATTTTGCAGAGAAGTAAAAGACATATTGACCAAAAGGTGGAACAAGATGACCACTTCATTGCACCTTTTGGCCTATGCAGTGAATCCTAAATATTATTCTGTAGAGTTGCTAAATGATCCAGAAAGAACTGCACCAAACAACGACCCAGAAGTCTCCCAAGGGTTTAAGAAAGCTTTTCGAATGCTATTTGTAGATTCTGATATTGCCTATCAGATTAGTGAAGAGTTTTCACATTTTGTGGGATCTGAGGGTTTGGGTGCAGGTAATGGTCCTGTAGCATCTTAAGAATCAAGATCATTGTTATTTCATATTGGCTTCTTATTCATTTCATATTTGTTTAAGATTTGAGGGTTTGAATTTTAAAACTTGGATACAGATATTGAGACTATGCGGGACAAAACTAGACTAAGTCCAATTAATTGGTGGAACTTCCATGGTGGGGAAATTCCAAATATCCAAAAATTTGTCAAGATCTTGTCACAAGTTGCTAGTTCCTCATCAGCAGAGAGGAACTGGAGCACATATGGCTTCATCCATTCGGTGAAGCGAAACAGATTGGGCTCCAAGAAGGCTGAGGAACTTGTATATGTCCATTCCAACCTTCTTTTTTTGTCACATAAGAAGGATGAATACAAATCGGGGCCCACCAAACTATGGGATCTAGAATCAGAGTTACCTGACTTGGATATGACATTGAATGCCATGTCTCATATGAATCCATTTGATGAGGGGGCACCATCAAGTGGACATGGAAACAATGCTCCCGCTTCTACTTCTAGAGGCTGTGAAAGTGCTAGTGTTGATTTTGATCTTCGTCATATGGATGAGGACATTTTTGATGATATGTAAATGTAATTTAAAATTATGTTTTGAACTTTTGAACAATGAAGTATGAACATTGAACAATGAATATCATAATATGATAGTAGGTTGCCACTTACTTCGTTTTGTAATTTGTATATTTGACTTATGTTGATGATGATGATTATGTAATCTGTTAATATGTAGTTTTAAATTTTAATTTGAAATTTAAATGATGAATGTCAAATTTTAGTTAGATTATATATATATATATATACGCCGTTTCCGTGCCGTATCGAATCCAGACTTTTTGAAAATTTGCCGTATCTGTGTCCCCTGTTGAAATTTCATCAAGTTAGGGTTATATACAGAAAAATAACAATTCATCATACTCTAATGCAGAAAATACATTTAATAAACATTTACAAATATCGAATATTAAATAGTGCAGTAGTAAAAACTATCATAACATAACTTTCATATCTTTAGCACTCTCAGGTCACTGTGTTAAAGTACTTTTAACACTACCAGTTAGGTCACTGTGCTAAATTAATCTTCAGCAATAAATAATTTAACAACATAATAATAAAAGAGAAGATACTTACTTGTGTGTGGGACCCTTCCTATAAAATACTCAGAAGAGTTACTTACTTTCAGTAAACACTGTGCCTCAGAGAGGCCGGTCAAATCTGGAAACTATCGGACCCTACAAGAGGGTAGTACAAACCAGAGAGAGAGAGAGATGACAGGTTGAGATACAGTCAAATAGTCAAAGACAGTCAAGAACACAGTGACAATCTTAATCAAGTCTCAACATAATAGATCTGAATCAAAGACAAGTCTTAGCACATAGATCAGTCCACAAACAAGACTCAGCACAAAGATCTGCCCACAGTAAAGGTTCAGCATATATAAACAAAGTCTGAACCCATAGATTAGACTCAACAAAGTCTGAGTACAATAGATCTGTTCTGCATGAGGTCTTTACACAAAAGATCTAACCACCAGAACTCATGGCCTTCATAAGTATGCACTCAGTAGGGTAGATCAGACCCTACAGGCCTCACAGCATCCACAAATATGTAATCAGCAGACTAGATCAGAACTCAAGGCTCACGGCCTTCACAAATAAGCTCACTGTGAACAGAAAACCCCTCAACAACATCACGGCTCAGTCAAACAAGATAGCAACAAGCATATCGGACCTCAATCAAACCACAACAAGCAGATCGGACTTCAAATAAGACCTCAGTCAAGCAGATCGGGCTTCAACCAGACCTCAAACAAATCTCAGTCAAGTAGATCGGACCTCTTAAACAACAGATCGGACCCCAGGCAGAAAGTTAACATCAGATCGGAGTTCAGACGGACCTATAGCAGGTAGATGAGTCCTCAACAAGCAATATGACCTTCACAAAAAGACTGAACAGTAGATTCACAAGTCTTTACAAGGTTACGGCCCTCCTAAAAACTGGTTCACAGGTTAGTAACAGTCATCAAGAAAAGGGCTCACGGTTCTGACTTCTATGGTAGCAGTAAACCCTCATTCAACCCTTCACGTCAACCTACAGGATCAGATCTGAGATAAAAAGTAGACTTCAGCAGGAAGCGGCCTTCAAAACAAGTTGATCAAGCAGCATTAAAATTGTCTTCAAAACCCTTGGCGTCAAGTAGTACAAAACAGAGCTGCGTTGTGTTTTCTTGATATGTCAAATGAGGAACATAAGATGTCAATAAATAGGCTCTTCAAGACTTCTAGAAAGATCATTAAATAAATCCTTTAAATTAGGATTCCTTAGAATTAGGAAAGATTAAAAAAAAAAGTTAAAATAAAAAATTACGATCTCATTAAATTAGGGAAAGGCCACTTTAAAATAAATAAATAAAAGATAAAAATAAATAATAAAAGATCAAAATAAAAAAGATAAAAATAAATAAAAAAATAATATATAAAAGAACCTCATAAAGTGGGCAAACATCTAAAGTACCCACAAGATCAAAACAACAAAGGTGGTATAAATAAAAGGTGGGTCAATGACCCTATTTACCACAAATCCAAGATAGGGTACCACAAGACTAATAAACAACAAGAAGCAAGGACCAAAAGTAAATCACCCAAGGTGGAAAGGTACAACCAGTCATCTCTCTCTCAAATGTACAAATGTTCCATATAACCTGAAAGTTCATCATCATTGTATAAGGAAGGGTTCACACAGATGATGTGATCATGTGGTCCTCTCAACTACTCCTTAGGTCAAATGTTAGTAGCTTCCACAAGGGGTGGCCAGTCCCTTGAGAAGACCAACCAACTCATCCATCTCGAAGACCTAGGAGAAGAGGACATCACACATCATAATCTTGGTAACTGACCAAGTGCCTCCATTCTCAAGGAATGGCTTCTCAACCCAAGGCTGAGCCTCAGTCCTAGACTGGGACATGTTGATCAACCATCTGGTCCATGACCAGGTTCTCCATTCTCCCAGAGAATGGTCCTCAGCCTCAAGCTAATCATTCAGTCCTAGACTGAATGTTGATCAACCATCTGCAGGACCTAGGATGTCTCTGTCTCAACCTGCAGGATCTGCTTGGTCCTCGACCAAGAAACTGTTTGGTCCCAGACCAGAATACCCTAGAGACAATAGGGGCCCTAGCTACATGCTAGGGACTTTGCCATGGCATCCATCTGCTTGGTCCTCGACCAAGAACCCCAGGAGACAGCTGGGGGCCCTAGGGTACCTTCTAGGGTCTTACTCATTACTCTACCTGGTTAACTTGACCAGGAACCCTAGTTAACTGACTAGGGTACCATTCTCTCTGAGAATGGGTCTTGCAGCTGCACTAAAATTTAACACTCCCTCTCAGCAAGAGAGGCATTCTCAGCAACACAAAGCTTGTCGAAGACAGGGGCTTAGTCAACACATCTGACAACTGTACCATGTCCTAGTCATGGTAAAACAACCTGTCATAGAATACAGGATTTTCTTAGAGCTTCAAGTAGCTCTGCATGTCAGTAAATACCTTGATCTTATAGATCCATTTGGAAGTTACAACTGGCTTCCCTTGCTTTCTGAGAATCATTATCCAATGTCAACAGGATGTCCGTTATCATAACATCTTTCCAAACTTGATGTTTGGCTGCCTTCACATAAGTGAATGAAGTGACATGGCTCTTACTAGAGCACCCTTGAAGCCTCTCAATAGGCTTCTTTAATGAGATCAACTGAAGGCTTCTTGGCCTTCTCCCTCTGTTTCTCTGAACGAGATGTCTCATGAACTGGTGCTTCTTGCACTTTCATATCTATACCACTGAGAGGTCACATCTCTTATCTCTTTTCTGCAATCCCAATCTGATGGGGATTGAAGAGCACAGATGGCTCCTTCTTGATCTCTGATCTTCCCAGTTGTTTCACAAACAACTACATGTTAGATTCTCTTTTGCTGACACATAAATATTTGATCCTGCAAATTGTGGAGTCTCTTACTCCCTCTGTACCTGAGCACTTAGCTCCCTCTGTAGCTGTGCACTTAACTTGTGCATAAGCAAGATCTGTAAACTTTAATATTAGAGCAAGTCACATCAATATTCAACTTCATAGTCAGCAATAATCAATATTGAATTACCATCCATTCATATATTGGATAACTATCTAGAATCAATCAAGATCATATAACATGTCATATGTTTCATCATGACAATTTAAAGAATCAAAATTAGTTGGGATAGAAAATTCTACCCTCTTTATATCTGCCCGCATACAGAACTCACAGTGTGCATCTTGATCTTGTTATCAAGTGTGTAATGACATCATAAGCACAATCTAGGTTAGATCACAGTCCTAGACTTAAGAAATCAGATCATGATAATTGCATGCATGGATGGATACTAAAATTCTTTACACTTACATATTCAGATCACAATGAATCATAAGATTCCTAGAAAGTACTATGTTCATGTAAGCCCTTGATTACTAAAGATCAGGTCATATAAAGATTTAGGCTGGCTCCTTACTTACCTCAGAGATACATACCTGAGATAAACCTGCTAGTAATACTTGACATACTTCTTTTAGAGAAGGAAGTTCGCAATCTGCTAAATTCATCATATATTTTCTGCTGTCATATGGATTAGCAGCTTTACTGTCACATCTTCATTTCCAGCCAATAGTACTTCTATGTGTTCATTCAATTTTGATTTTCTGATTTTAATATTCAAACCCTTCTTGCCAACTTGAAAAGTTGTTTAGAATTCAAAAACCCTATCTTAGGATCTATGTAGACTCTGTTAGCCTACAAAACAGAGTTAGCTACAAGCCCTAAGCTCTGATACCATGTTGAAATTTCATCAAGTTAGGGTTATATACAGAAAAATAACAATTCATCATACTCTAATGCAGAAAATACATTTAATAAACATTTACAAATATCGTATATTAAATAGTGCAGTAGTAAAAACTATCATAACATAACTTTCATATCTTTAGCACTCTCAGGTCACTGTGTTAAAGTACTTTTAACACTACCAGTTAGGTCACTGTGCTAAATTAATCTTCAGCAATAAATAATTTAACAACATAATAATAAAAGAGAAGATACTTACTTGTGTGTGGGACCCTTCCTATAAAATACTCAGAAGAGTTACTTACTTTCAGTAAACACTGTGCCTCAGAGAGGCCAGTCAAATCTGGAAACTATCAGACCCTACAAGAGGGTAGTACAAACCAGAGAGAGAGAGATGACAGGTTGAGATACAGTCAAATAGTCAAAGACAGTCAAGAACACAGTGACAATCTTAATCAAGTCTCAGCATAATAGATCTGAATCAAAGACAAGTCTTAGCACATAGATCAGTCCACAAACAAGACTCAACACAAAGATCTTCCCACAGTAAAGGTTCAGCATATATAAACAAAGTCTGAACCCATAGATTAGACTCAACAAAGTCTGAGTACAATAGATCTGTTCTGCATGAGGTCTTTACACAAAAGATCTAACCACCAGAACTCATGGCCTTCATAAGTATGCACTCAATAGGGTAGATCAGACCCTACAGGCCTCACAGCATCCACAAATATGTAATCAGCAGACTAGATCAGAACTCAAGGCTCACGACCTTCACAAATAAGCTCACTGTGAACAGAAAACCCCTCAACAACATCACGGCTCAGTCAAACAAGATAGCAGCAAGCATATCGGACCTCAATCAAACCACAGCAAGCAGATCGGACTTCAAATAAGACCTCAGTCAAGCAGATCGGGCTTCAACCAGACCTCAAACAAATCTCAGTCAAGTAGATCGGACCTCTTAAACAACAGATCGGACCCCAGGCAGAAAGTTAACATCGGATCGGAGTTCAGACAGACCTATAGCAGGTAGATGAGTCCTCAACAAGGCATATGACCTTCACAAAAAGACTGAACAGCAGATTCACAAGTCTTTACAAGGTTACGACCCTCCTAAAAACTGGTTCACAGCTTAGTAACAGTCATCAAGAAAAGGGCTCACGGTTCTGACTTCTATGGTAGCAGTAAACCCTCATTCAACCCTTCACGTCAACCTACAGGATCGGATCTGAGATAAAAGGTAGACTTCAGCAGGGAGCGGCCTTCAAAACAAGTTGATCAAGCAGAATTAAAATTGTCTTCAAAACCCTTGGCGTCAAGCAGTACAAAACAGAGTTGCGTTGTGTTTTCTTGATATGTCAAATGAGGAACATAAGATGTCAATAAATAGGCTCTTCAAAACTTCTAGAAAGATCATTAAATAAATCCTTTAAATTAGGATTCCTTAGAATTAGGAAAGATTAAAAAATAAAAGTTAAAATAAAAAATTAGGATCTCATTAAATTAGGGAAAGGCCACTTTAAAATAAATAAATAAAAGATAAAAATAAATAATAAAAGATAAAAATAAATAAAAAAATAATATATAAAAGAACCTCATAAAGTGGGCAAACATCTAAAGTACCCATAAGATCAAAACAACAAAGGTGGTATAAATAAAAGGTGGGTCAATGACCCTATTTACCACAAATCCAAGATAGGGTACCACAAGACTAATAAACAACAAGAAGCAAGGACCAAAAGTAAATCACACAAGGTGGAAAGGTACAACCAGTCATCTCTCTCTCAAATGTACAAATGTTCCATATAACCTGAAAGTTGATCATCATTGTATAAGGAAGGGTTCACACAGATGATGTGATCATGTGGTCCTCTCAACTACTCCTTAGTTCAAATGTTAGTAGCTTCCACAAGGGGTGGCCAGTCCCTTGAGAAGACCAACCAACTCATCCATCTCGAAGACCTAGGAGAAGAGGACATCACACATCATAATCTTGGTAACTGACCAAGTGCCTCCATTCTCAAGGAATGGCTTCTCAGCCCAAGGCTAAGCCTCAGTCCTAGACTGGGACATGTTGATCAACCATCTGGTCCATGACCAGGTTCTCCATTCTCCCAGAGAATGGTCCTCAGCCTCAAGCTGATCATTCAGTCTTAGACTGAATGTTGATCAACCATCTGCAGGACCTAGGATGTCTCTGTCTCAACCTGCAGGATCTGCTTGGTCCTCGACCAAGAAACTGTCTGGTCCCAGACCAGAATACCCTAGGGACAATAGGGGCCCTAGCTACAGGCTAGGGACTTTGCCATGGCATCCATCTGCTTGGTCCTCGACCAAGAACCCCAGGAGACAGCTGGGGGCCCTAGGGTACCTTCTAGGGTCTTACTCATTACTCTACCTGGTTAACTTGACCAGGAACCCTAGTTAACTGACTAGGCTACCATTCTCTCTGAGAATGGGTCTCGCAGCTGCACTAAAATTTAACATCCCCCCGTATTCGTATCCGTTTCCGTATTCGTTTCAGTGCAACTTAGCAACATACTGTTCCATATACACCACAGCAAAATGGTGTCGTTGAACGGAAGAACCGCACTTTAAAAGAAATGGCTAATTGTATGCTTCAAGCTAAGGGACTAAGTCTTCAATTTTGGGCTGAAGCCATAAATTGTGCAAATTACATAGTTAATTGCACCCCCACTAAAGCTTTACAAGATATCACACCGGAAGAAGCATGGAGTAAAATTAAACCAGATGTAAGTCACTTCCGTGTGTTTGGTAATGAAGCATGGGCTCATATTCTGGATGAAAACCGGAAAGCATTGCAGCCTAAAAGTGAAAAGTGCATATTTGTTGGATATTCTGAAAATGTAAAAGGTTATAAACTTCTTCAGCCACATTTTCATGATATAATTATTAGAAGAGATGTTAAATTTGATGAAAATCTCTTGGCCTGCGAGCCTAACTCGGCGTTTGTGCCATCTTTGGCCTGCAAGACTAATTCGGCGCTTGTGCCTTCTTCTACTCCCAACTTCCTTAACAACATTCCAATTCCAGTTTTTGATGCTGACAATGAGGATATGTTGCCGCCTAATACACACCTTGGGGGAACGCAGCAGGAAACCTTCAAGTCGCTCGGTGTCTCCTTGGGGGCAAGTCAGAGTCAAGTGTTGTCACCTGATTCCTCGACTTCTCCGTTTAGGCTACTTCTAGCGAAACCAAGGGGGGTGGTCCCTATGAAAAATAATCTAAGGCTTCTAACTATGAAAACAAGTAAAAAAGCTATTCTAGGAGTTAATATGATGAAATGGAAAAATATTACAACTAAGCACCATTTGCAATTTGAAAATTAATCAACACAACACATGATATGGATGCATTCACGACATTTTATAATTTGAAATTAAACATTGAAAAATAAAGACTAGTGCCGAGAATATGATTGTGAAATGCTTGTTGTGTTTGTGTCGTGAAAGTATTGCAGAGGCTTGTTGTAAATTTTAATTTTATTAATGAGTATTATGGGAGTGGGTTAATTCTTGGTTTCGCTCAACTTTGCCTTACTTCCTTGGAATAGGCGTTGTGACAGTTCTATCAAGTGTCTAGTCAGAATCAGGTGATAGCCTTTACTCGAGACTTGCCCCCAAGGGCGCACTGAGCAGTAGTGAGATTTCTGCTGCGTTAACCAGGTGCGCAATCCGGCGGAAACACTCTCTAACAAGCAATTTAGGAAGCACTCAAAAGGTTTGATTTCACTTCTCATTTAACAACATATGTTTATGATTTAAAGGCTAGTCGTTATACTAATTTGTATTTTCCAGATTGTATGATATTTTCAATAGGAATCTCTGTCTGGTTGTGATGCATGCTACAGGATGGAACATCAACTATAGAATAAGTCAGAGATTAGTTTCTAGAATGGTCAGAAAACTAAGGAGGATGTAAATAAGCTTGTTACAATTAATCCTTCCCCATTATGCGGGATGTGTACTATACTCTAGATCCATTTGGAACTGATCCATCTATCACTATGACGATGTGTGGTTTGTGGCCTAGTTTAACACCTCCAAATAGACCTCACGGATATCGGTCAGATGGCCAAGGGGGTGAAGGTTGAGGGGAGACCAGATGTCTCACAAATTTCTGGCCTGCATTGTGCAATACTCCGAAGATATATCAGTTGCATGTTGCCCTAATCAGACAGAGCAACATGAAAGTACGAGGTGATCCTCCTAGTGGTCACGGTTCACCTGGTCAGGTAGGGGGTGCAAGAACTGAGATCTCTGGCTGAGTAGCTCCCTGATGAAGAGGGATAGGCATCTTTAATCGGGATTCCAGAAGAAAGTGGAGAGGGAGCTCCCCAAGTCCCTGTTGCCGCCTGGTTCCACACCTGGGAAAACGCAGGAGAAGTCTTCAAGCTGCTGGTGTGGCCTTGGGGGCAAGTCAGAGTCAAGTGCTGTCACTTGGGACTTGACTCCTCCGTTTAGGCTTTCCTAGCGAAGCCAAGGGGGGTGGACCCTAAAAATGAAAGTAAACTATGGTGTCTAATCTAGGAGTTAGAAATATTTTTTGAAACTAATCTAATGTAGCATACATTTATACATATAAAGCAAAGCATCGTTCATCAACATTTCATTTGCAAATATTCAACATTATCATCATAAACAACATTCATCAACAACATGAAATATAACAATATAAACCAGTGCCTAAATGGAGTCGAAAAAGATGCTTGAGCTAAAAGAAAGGAAATGTTGTGCAAGTGCTCTTGGTTTATTTTAATTTAAATGTGGTAGTGATCTTTTTATTAGGGTTGGTGGGTTCCCGATATACGCAAAAGTACGGGGAACATGTCCGGAATTCTGATGTGTGGTTTCTCACTCGGGCTTGCACTGGATCGGAGTCTCAAGGAGGTGTTCAGATGCTATACCAACGAGGGCAAGCCTAACAGTTTCCAAGAGGTCACTACCCAGTTTTGTCCCAAGCCCTTTGAAAAATTTGCCCACAACAAAAGAATACTCGCGTTGTGCCGGATTTTCACAAGAAGGTTTGTTTATTGGGGTGGTGTTAGAACCTATTACTAGTCATCTTCTCCTTTCTGATGTGTTCCAACATGATCAGACTGAGCTGCAAGTTGGCCACAGAGCATATGAGAGAAGGCTTTGGAAATTTTTAAGTGTTTTAAGAACCAAAATTTTATCTTTTTTAGAAACCCAAGAATCTCTTTTCAGGCCAGTATTTGGGCAAGCCCTTATCCTGAAACCCTACTTCGGGAAAGCAAAGGGACGTTTTTTGAAATTGTAAAAAAAATGATAAAATCTATGTCCTGAGTGAACTTGTGGCCCGCCAGTGGGACAGACCAACAAGGTAAATTTTAACCCTAGTTAGTTTTATTAAATGCCAAAAATGAAATCTAAACTAAAAAATTTGCAAACCACGAAAATTGAGTCGACACGGTTCTCCCCCTCGGGGGGATGGGGTGTGGGCGCCTGGTTAGCCCACTTTCTCTCGTTTGATATGCTTTTACATTAAATAGAAGTGCCCCAGATCTTCAATTTTGGGCCAACATCTCCCCTTTTGATCATCATCTGCTGCAAACCAGCAAGCAATTATTAGTAGAAGATGGCCCAAAACACTTTAAGAGTGTGTTTGGGTCACCTACTAAAAACCCAAAAAAATTCTAAGTGAAAAACTAAGTAAAAATGCAAAAAATTAACTAAGTGAAGTTGTGAGGCTTGTCTCCTTAGGATCTTTGCAAACTCAGTGAGCTGCAAATTATTAGCTCTTATAACAACCAAATGAACTTTTAAATCAGATCTAACACTACTCTTCCAAACTTTTAAAGATTTGACAATTTTTTACCAGTTGAGAAAAGTAAAATGCTAGATAAATGAAAAGATCTAATCTATTAAAGATGAACACTTTGTAAATGGAATAGATCAAACATTTAGAGTAATAAATCAGAATGTAAAGTTTAGATTGCAAACCACTATTACTCTTTCAAAAAGTAAGCAGTAACCAAGGTGAAAGTATGAAGTAGAAGAGAAGGAGATATGGAGAGTTTTTATCAATTTATCAATTTTTTTCCTTGAAGAAGCCTTGGAGCCTTCTTGGTGGAGAACTGAAGGGCTACGTCTGCAAAAAAATGTTAGAAAAGTAAAGGAAACAAACAAGATCCTCCATTCATCCACTTGAAATAACCTGCAAATCACATCAACTTGAAACTAAATGATCAAATTTAGAAATATACATATGAGAAATCAAAAGGAAATGCTCATAAACAAATGACACATTTTAATCAGATCTCTACACTTGCATAGATAAAAGACTAAATAATAAACAAATTATCTAATCCTCCTTATAAATCAATACTGATCCTTCCCAAAGCTAGATTTAGATGCAAAAGAAAACAAGTAGCTCAAATACATGTTACCTCAATGAAAACCATGACATTCACCCACTCATCAAAAGCACTACACCAAGATTGACTTCCAAAGTCTCTTTATTCATTAAGCAAAATGACAAGTACAAAATCGAATTACAAGTGCTAGCTCTAACTCCCAAACTCCAACTAGAGAAAATGGAGTGGGCAGCCATGCTTAAATAGCCAAAGATAGAGAGAAATTAGTGGAATGAGTGGCATAACTCATGGAGAAAATGGGGCTACCCACTCCCATGTAATGGACTGCCAAAATCAGCCAAAATCAGTTCAAAATCAGCCATGTGACAGCCCATAAACATAGCTGCAAATTCCATGATTGAAGGGGTCCAATTTTGGGAAATATGTCCCCCTCAAGTGGGGAAGTAATCCCACTAATATAGCTGCCCGGAATCTTTCAAAAATCAGCTCTTACAACTCCTAAAACATAGTTGAAATAATTATGACTTCCAATCCCATAAAATTTGGAAGTTGATTTTTTATGATTTTTTACTTTTTTGCATTTTTCTCTCCATTTTTCACTTTTTTTGACTTTTTTGAGCATAAGTGAAAAATCAATGACCCAAACATTATAAAAAGTGGGTTTAGGGGTTAAGGGGGTGCTGTGAGTTAGAAAACGAGCACCCCTAAGGCAAAAATGACCCCTAGATGACATTTTTATGCCACTTACAATATTTTTTAATGAAACTATTAAAAAATGGCTCATTTACGGAAAAAATACTTTTCGCCGAAAATTAAAAAACTACCTAGGTGGACTTAGCACATGTCCATATGACTCAAAAACAATGTTAGCATGTTCATATACATTGACCCATGGACTTTAACAATACCCTAAGGCCTGTTAACGTCCCCAGGCATTCCAACTTTGGAGGAGCAGGAGAAAAACCAAAAAATTATGTTATGCACTAATGCAAGACATAATTAATAGGTGAAAAAACTCCTTGGAATACCTGACTTAGCCAAAAAGTCCTAGGGAATCAAGTCCTTTACAAAACACCATGCTAGTACATTTTATTACAAACCTCGCAGGGCCATGGACATGTGGACAAAATTAAAAAAGGGGGCGTTTAAAAGGCCGGCTGGACATCAAATCATCAAAAATGAACATGTAACATGTTCAACTCTGCCCGCTCGCTTGATAATCCAACTAAGTACAACTTAGCTGGCAACAGTCCCTATAGAGAGAATAGTGGCATCCTCTAATCTCATGGTAGAAAGGGCACCTTAGGGAATAGCTACAATTTTTCATCTATTTGTGTATATCAATTTTTCAGACTAAACACCTAGATATTCAAGGTACCCACTCAACACCAACAACACTATTATCAAAAGCAAAATATACATTTATAAAGAAGAAAATTGAAATCTATTGAAAACAAATCTAACACTTCAATAAATGTTAAAGTTATAGAGATTTCTGCATCTTTTGTATAGCAAAATCATGTTTGAGCAGCTTTCTCTCTCCAGTGCACTTTTGGTTCAGCCCTAGCATGCTTCTTTAGTGCTGGTCTTTTCTCTGTTTACTGTAGGGTTTTGGGTCAGCATTTTGGTTCCATTTGAGCACCTCTTTCTGTTTGTGATTTCAACATGGTTTCAGAGTGGGTGTGAACCTTTCCTACTAATTCTGTTGTTGTTTTTAGGGGTTTTTTTGTTGATTGTTCACATTGACATTTCTGTGATCAGACTTGGTATGTGGAAGAAACATTAACTGGAGGAATATCAGGGTTGTTTCATTGTGGTTTGTTAGCTGGAAAGGTGTTTTATTAGGGCTGTTTGTGCCCGTCTGCTACACTAATTACAGAGATTTTGTCCATATAGTGGTATGCCCAGATTTATGTTTATATGTTGATTTATCAGTAGTTTTGAAGACATTTGGTTGGTGGTATCACTTTTTTTGACTGCTGAACTAGGGTTTCTAGATCTGTTTTCTTTCAGAAACAATTCGGAGACTTCTGGTTATAGGCATCACTTTTTCAGCAACAATGTTTTGGAGATTTGTTGGCTAGTGGCATTGTCCTAAGCGCCCCCACTCTAATACCATCAAACAATCTTTTTACACTTTAGTTACCAAAGATTATGATAAACTAACCAGATAAAATGAATATGATAATGAAAGAAAATAAAAAACCATTGCTAAATATATTCTATTAACTATTGGTAATAATATGGTCCAATATAAAAACATGATGCAAGAAAAAATTTGGTGCAACAACAGTAAACTATACTCACTTTTCTTTTGTTATTAATGCTGGAACTTAAAGGATCTTCACTTCCAATCTGCTTTGTCCAATTCCATACCTTGACAGATGCATCATTGCTGCCAGAAATAATAAACTTCCCAGTCTCACCAAACCTTGAGAATGCCCTGCGTATATGCACCTTATTTCTCATTAGATACAGCTTACATCCCAGTTAGGATATCCACATTAATCTTGAATTAGTGTTATGGTACATGAATTACAAACAAAGGAATTATAAGGCATGCTTACACACAGGAAGCAGCAGTCGTGTGACCTCCCAGACCTGCATTTAACTGGATCCTCATCCCTTTTGTAATCTCCCCACTTGCATTGCTCTCATTTACATTTGTATTTTTTGATGATTTGGACTGAAATCCTTTTCTAGCACGTGAGGACTGCTTAGTTTTCACTCCTTTCATGTGCGACTCAGATCTGAGATCAATAATTTCAATGGTACCGTCACCTCTTGCTGCAGCAACAACCTGGTTATTTTTACCATCCATATTGTCTTCTGGAACCGCCAAAGCATGAATAAAAGGGGGATTACAAATTTGATTTGTACTTGAAGCATTTTCTGCATTTTCTGTGATGGGAGCTGCTGCTAAAATCCAAACAAAAAATGGCATAGAGACAGACAACATAAGAATGAAATATATTGTAGCATATATCAAATTTTATTGTTTGCATCTGCCTCCTAAGACAATTTCTCTCAATCTCAATGTTTTATACTTTCTGCATGCTAACTATGATAGACATATTTAAAGCCAATCATATTTACAAAGTAAAACTGAGATCCGGCAAATATGTACACAGAAATAACATGGTGGAAATTTCTTAGTCAGTAGCACTGGGATAGCAATACAAACAACAGAACTGAATTTTCACAGATAATTGATGGAGAAGAATTTTTGTTTGCATGTAAGCATCGGTCTTGTTGATTAGTTACAGCATAACTGCCATCTTTACTAAGGTTGACAGCAGATTATTTTCAACTTTGATGGCGACATGGACAGATTATTTTCATCATGTTGTACATTTAGTAATTCACAAATTGCCATCTTTTCAGTAAAGTCAAGTTGCTTGAAATAGCAAAATGAATATTTTTTTTGTGAAAAATGCTTCATAACAATTTCATATTTATAAATGTAAAAGTGAATTCAGTTGCTTGATAAGCACGTTACCAATTACTGAGCTAGTTAAAAGCTCGAAAGTATGTCTAGCCAGTGATTGGCAATATGACAATATGCAATAATTGGTTTTGGGCCAAAAATTAGATAACATAATTGATAAATGGTAGAGCCACCCCTCCTACATCTTCTGAAAATCTCTTTCATGATCTAATCTACTATTCCTTTTTCCAAGGAAAACCTCGTGCGGAAATCCAAGGTATGCTTCCTTGTATACATGGATGGCAACTAAGTCACATGACACAGGGACACAGGACATGGAGGACACGTCGATACAAGTATCTAACATGGGACAGATCAAACCCGAAAATAAGACACGAACGACACATTATATATATATATTACAAAAGCTTGAAAGTATGTCTAGCCAGTGATTGGCAATATGACAATATGCAGTAATTGGTTTTGGGCCAAAAAGTAGAAGAAATAATTGATAAATGGTAGTGCCACCCCTCCTACATCTTTTGAAAATGTCTTTCATAATTTAATCTACTATTATTTTTTCCAAGGAAAACCTCATGGGGAAATCCAACGTATGCTTCCTTGTA
Organism: Larix kaempferi; assembly: GCA_027924585.1. Lineage (NCBI taxonomy): Eukaryota > Viridiplantae > Streptophyta > Pinopsida > Pinales > Pinaceae > Larix > Larix kaempferi. The sequence continues at coordinate 9,491,729 of BSBM01000223.1, read as the reverse complement.
TACATCGATGGCATCCACATGACACGGGGACACAGGATATGGAGGACACATCGATACAAGTATCTAACATGGGACACATCAAACTCAAAAATAAGACATGAAGGACACGTTATATATATATATATATATATAGAGAGAGAGAGAGAGAGAGAGAGAGAGAGAGAGAGAGAGAGAGTACAAAAACAAAAATGAAATACAGACTAACGATTGATTTTTTAGAAATTAGAACATTTACAAAATATTGATACAACTAGTTACTACAATGATGATCAAACACACAATAAATTAGATAATCAATACACATGTCATAAAATAGAAGTTTAGAAGTTTGAACCATAAACTACAGTTTCCTTATTAAGTCATTTGATATCATCAAAATAAACATGTACTATATAGACATTAGATAGTGATACTAAGCCATTGATATTATAAATGGGAGTGGCAATTGAAAATACAAAATAGGGTAGATACTAGAACTGTAAATGGAAGAATCTCATAACTCACCATTGTAAATACTCTTCTATGTCAGATCATCAAAATAACCAGCACTGCCACTGTTCTCTCATCCATCCTCCTTCTCATCCTCTATATCCAATCAAAGAACTGCATCTGCTAGTGTGTTGGATGACCCCTTAACTGGATCACCATCATAAAAAGTGGAAATTTCTAGCACTGGTTCATTAAGATCCAAGTTGGCTAATGCCAACTCAACACTGTTGTCAAAACCCATGTAAGTAGGAAATACATGTTTTCACGCCCTAGTGTCTAGCATGTTGGGACATGTCTAGTGCACATGTCTGATATGTGTCCTATTTTAGGACACATGTCAAACGTGTGTTTGACACTTGTCGTAGTGTGTCTAGTGTCCGACACGTAAGATACGAACACGGTGCCCCTAAGGGATGTGTTTTGTTTCTTAGGATAGCATCCCTAGTAAACCTATCAACATAGGCTAGTGTCCTTCACTCGAGGGGATTATAACCTTGCACATGTCGGCACGAAACTAGCCAACTATGCAAAAACATTGGCAACAAGCAATTCATCTAACCTCTTGGACTAATTCCATCTACTACTTAGACATAGAGAGAACATTATTTGATAAATCATAGGTTGAGGTAGGCTTCAAACCTCTTGGATCAAACATAAATGCAAACTAGTTAACTTCCATGCACAATCAATTATACTAGTGCTACAACTTACCAAAAGCAAAGAAAACACATCTTCTGGCCTTACATCAAAATCCTTGGCAAGATTCCAATGGGAGTTAGTAACCATATCTACGCTCTATGGGCTATCATTGAGGAGGATATTGAGAAGCAATCTTTCCAACTACACTTTCATGATATTTTGTCCAAGATGCACCCCTTGAACATGATCATCAAACCATTTTTATTTATGGCTCCAAGATATGAGGACCTACATTGCTAACCTTTAACTTAGCTAGGACTAAGAGAGTTTGGACTCTCATTTCTTTCAACGGAGTGTTTGGACTCTCATGTTAAAACGTATAATTGATTGTGTTACCAACTGAGTTGCACACAGTTGGACTTCAAGAGAGCTGCCAAAGATTGCACAAGTAATTGTGCATTTCAGTGTTCAGAAGTTCAAATCAGGCCTTTTCAAGGCCCCTTTTTAATTTTTTATCGCATGCTCATGCCCCACAGGGTTTGTAAAAAAGTGTGCCTCATAGTCTATGCCTTCTTTCTGGGAGAAGCCACGTGCCATAAATCTTTCCTTGTGTTTTTCAATGCTACCATCTGCAGCATGCTTGATCTTGTAGATCCACTTCGAAGTCACAACAGACTTCCCTACTGGCCTTGGAACTATCTCCCAGACATCATTCTTCATAATCGACTGGTCTTCCTCTATCATGGCATCCTTCAATTCCTTCTTCTCTGATGCTTCCTCATAGTTGGAAGGTTCTTGATGGAGTATGGTCTAGGTCTCTTGCTTTCTCTATGCATTCCATCTGGAGAAACATACTTCTCTGCATCTTGTCTTGCTTCGCGTGCCCATGCTGGTCTTCTTTTGTGGGAGTTCTTCTCACGAGGTGGATCTACAGGTTCTTGTGGTTCTGTCATGTCATGGTCTTCATGATCTTCTTGAATTGTTTCTTCCATAACTATGTCTCTTGTTCTGGGAACTTCAACTTCTTCAGTTTCTTCAATAGGTAATTTTCTTGATTTGTTGTATGTTGAATCTTCGTCGAATGTTACGTCTCTGTTGATCTCGATCTTCTTGAATCCTGGGAAGTATATTCGGTAAACTTTTGATGTGTCGTTGTATCCTACGAATATTCCCTTCTTTCCTAAAGGATCTAGCTTGGTTCTCTTTTCCTTCGGGATGTGTATGTACACCGGGCAACCAAATATTTTGAGATGGTTGACTTCTGGTTTCTCTCTTGAGAAAGCTTCTTCAGGAGTCTTGTTGTTCAATACACGGTGAGGTGTACGGTTTTGTACATACACAATTGTCCTTGTTGTTTCTGCCCATAAGTGCATTTGATCATGTAGCATTGCTTTCACTGCTTCTATTATTGTTTTGTTCTTTCGTTCTGCAACGCCATTTTGTTGAGGATTGTAAGGAGTGCTCAACTCCCTCTTAATCCCAGATTCTCTACAAAGGTCCTTGAATTCTTCTGAAGTGAATTCTTCGCCATTGCCTGATCGCAAAGTCTTGATCTTCCTCTTAGTGTGATTTTCAACCAAGGCTTTGAATTCCTTGAATTTGCTGAATACTTCATCTTTACCCTTCAAGAAGAAATCCATGTCTTACGAGAGAAATCATCTATAAAAGAAACATAATACACATGCCTGCTTAATGAGCTGGAAGACATGGGACAACACACATCTGAGTCGACTATCTCCAATATTCCTTTTGCCTTGCTTTCACTGTTGGGGAATGTCTTCTTCACGTTCTTTCCTTGCGCACATCCCTTGCAAATGCCTTCATTCTTTGTCTAGATTTATGGTAGACCTGAAACTGCTTTGCTTGCAATTGGTAGTGCTCTATAGTGCATGTGCAAGCCTTCTGTGCCATAACTCACTTGGTTTCATGGAGTCATGGACTAATGCTTGTTCTGGTTGACCTTTCAACTTGTACAAGCCTCCCTCTTGCACTCCAATTACTGTTGCATCATTTATTGTCTTTCCTTTTGGCCACATTAGAACTTGGTCATCAACAAATGCAACCCGCATTCCTTTAGAATCTAATGCTGAGATGGAGAGAAGGTTCTTCTTCAATCCTGGTACATAGAGAATATCTTTCATCTTTAATGATTTGCCAGAACCTAGCTTGTAGGAAGCTTCTCCACTTCCTTTGATGGGATATTGATAATCATCCCCAAGTTTCACCTTGTGAGGTGACTCATGTTCTGATAAGTTGATGAAAGATTCTTTGTACCCCGTCCTATGCTTGGATGCTCCACTATCTACAATCCAATCATTGCTTCCATGTGTGACAATACCTGTGAGTGTTAAGATAAAGACATATTCTTCATCACTTGAAGAATCATCCCTTTCTTCTCTGGTTCTCTTCCTTGTTGGTTCATCATCTTTAGCGGTGTGAGCATGATTCCTCTTCTTCTTGGTCTTCTTGGAGGATCCTTGATTTTTGGGACAATCTCTTGAGTAATGTCCCTTCTCATCACATGTGTAACGTCTGATGCTGGAGAGATCCCTTCTAGGTCCATGGTGCCTCCTAGATCTTTTGTGATGATGGTTCTCCCTCTTGTTGTGATTTCTTTTAGTGTGAGCAGTTAGAGCTTGGTCATCATTAGCTCCCATCTTCTCTTCTCTTGCTACTAGTCGAGCTTCTTCTTGGGTGCATTCTTCCCATAGTCTACTGAAGGTGATCAACTTCTTCCTGGCACATATTCCTTGAATGAATGAGTCCCATGATCTTGGGAGACCATTCAAGGTGGTCATTACAATCTCTGCTTCATCTACTTTGTCTTTAATTGCTTCAAGTTGCTCCTTGATTTGAGATACCCTTGTGAAGTAAGATTGGGTCTCTGAGTGTTGGACCTTCACATTCTTGAGTTGGTTCCTTAGTGTCATTTTTTGATTGGTGCTCTTCCCTTCGAATATATTTCTCAAGGCATCGAACATCTCCTTGGGAATCTTCAAGGATGAAGCATGAGGGATGAGATGATCCTTGATGGAGTCTAAAACAATCCTCTTGGCCTTGAACAAGTTCTTCTTGTGGATTGCTTTTACCTCTTCTCCCTCTGGTGCTGGAACCTCCTCATTTATATACTTGTCCAAATCATTTTCTTCTAGGCATTTTCTTCTAGGACAAGAGGGATTCTACACTTCCATGCTCGGAAGTTGTCAACTCCTTCAAGCGTATCCTCAATCTTGGTGTAGTTTGTCATTTTGAAATGAGAACCTCAAATGGAAATAGAAAAGAATTAGAACTTACCAATTTTAGATGCGCAACCTGGTTCTAGAGTTGGCTAACCTATGGTTTGTTAAAGAAACCCTAATTTTCCAAACTTGGAATTTTGAACTTCTGTTTGGACAGAAAGATGTGCCTCCTTAAGGCGAGTTGTCCAATGTACTCCTTTGTCCGGATTGATGGAGGAAAACCCCCAAAACTTAATGCCCTAGTTTTCTCCCGACACTGGTGACTGGGTCAAAAATGAAAATTCTTCAAATTGAAATATGCTTCCTCCAAAAGATGCGCCCTCCTAGGGTGAGTTAGCCTAGCCATCTTTTTCTGATGATCTGTGGAGAGAAGACCTTGAACTAGGAAGCCCTAGTTTCCCGCTGCTGCACAGTGCCTTCTTTCAGGATGGCTCTGATACCATGTTAAAGTTTGCACTTTAATTCAATTTAGTTAGATCTTTAACTGAAAGATAGACAAGCAAAATAAAACACAAAAGACACAAGAATTTTCCTCAGGGAAACCATAAAGGAGAAAACCCCACAACTTCCTCAGAAATAGATTCGTCACTAGTACAATATCAATCAAGATGGAAAACCCAAAATATAAGATGTCTTCTGCAACTCTCTCTTTCTCCTCCAACGAACTTGTCTTCTCTCTCACCTTATGCGAACTTGCTTGAGTGAGTGTGGTGCCAAATGAGAGAGTGATCCTATCTATTTATACTTTAAGTGTGGGTGACCTTTTTCCTAATGGCGCTGACCTCTCTAACTTGATTGGGCCGACCTATCCTAGGGAGACTCAAAAATACAATTTACATTTATCTTTTGGGGAGCTATTGCCCTGACTTATAATGGAGGTTTTACCTTGATATTTTAGCATGGCCAAATATAATATGACATCCCCGAACGGAGGAAAAACATCTCCAACGGAGGTACAATAAAAATACAACAATAATAAACAAAAGAATATCTTTTGAAGTTACATTTACAACAACAAGAACCTCTGCTCCTCTGTGTTGTAATATTTTCCGAGTTCTTGAGTTAATAAAGAGAAGGCTTTGGAGGCTAAATTGTGGTTGCATGTCATGTGTGCATGCTTGATGCTTCAAAACCCATGGTGGTAACCTGCATTTTTGCATAAGTATTTTGTTTGTTGTTGGGATTGCATCTGACCTTGTAAGGGAATTTATATTTCAATAGGGTAAGAAATAAGACCTAATGCTTGCTTCTTATTTGATAATAGTATGAAATATTTGGAATATTTTGCATCTCTTGCTTGAATGCTTGCATTTAAAAGTCTTTCATATTGTTTATATCAGTGCTATTTAATCCTCTTGAGCAAGTTCTTGTGTGAGATCTTTTTTTGCAAGTTATCGGAGCTTAAGGAGGAGGCATGCATGTTAGCTTAGCCATTTTCCAAGCCACTTCAACGAAAGCATAGTTCCTCTGTTTCCACTCTCATACAGGCTCCATTCATCCATCTCTTTCTATCTCTCGGTTCTTCTTACCTTTAGTTCAACATATTTTCATTCTTTCTTGGTTACTTGTTGCATATTTTTCTAGATCTTAAAATTTGAAATCTTAAAGAAGTAGATCTAATTTTATTTCACTAATGTTATCATATTATCAAATCTAAATCTCATATTTAACATAAGTGAAAAGTCCCTTCCTTTTTTGCACTTAAAAGTTGAAAATCTCATTAGTTAGGGAAGAGTGGTTTTATTTCAAGTGTGTGAAAGATAGATCTAGGATATTAATGCCTGCGAGATTTGGTTTGCTAGCTCGAAAGAGGGCAGCCAAAGATCCTAGCAAGACAAGCTTTCTAGCTTGTCTTACTAGTTCATTTTTTGTATCGTTTATTCATGCTTTTGACTTATAAATTTTTGAGCATTTTTTAGGCTTGTTCCCAACACTCCTAAAGTGTTTGGGACTGTATTTGATCAAAATAAGCTCGATGGTTTTTCTGGTTTTTTAGCAGGTTTGAAGGATTTATTGGTCAAAATCTGAGATTTGGAACCTTTCGTGACCATCCGAGGAATCGGTTTTACCTTTCTCTAAATTCTTTCTAGCATTTGTAAGTTGTCTAGTGCCTAAATCATAAAGGACCAGCAGCATTTCTTTTATTGGGCATGTTGTAACAAAAATTAAAAAGAGCAAGCAGGCTATTTCAGCGCCTGCCCCCATCCCCCCAGGGGGGATCTGAGTTTTTTTTGTGTTTTTGCATTTTTGTAATTTTTTTGCTTTAGCTTAGTTTTATTATGCAATTAGTAATTAAATAACATCACAAGCACACAATCCATCCCTAAAGGAATTCTTAGATTAGATTTACTTTGTTTGCTTTTGTCAGATTTCCACAATTTTACCTTTTTTTTTTCTAATAAAATTTGTGCCCTTGCTTTCCCGAAGTACTGCACCTTTGGTGTATGGAAAAGAGACTCTTGGGTTGTAGATTAGTTAAGCAAATCACATTCAAGTTTAAATAAAATTTACCAAGACTTGAAATCCGAAGTATGCTCTTGACTGCTGCAGCATTGATTGAACAGTTGGCCAATCAGAAAAGGACGTAGAGTGACTAGTATAATAGGGAAATCCTACAAAAACTCATTCTTGAGAACTCAGGAGGTCGAGTGAGGCTAACCACAGAGTCAACAGGCTACCGTAAGAAGGTTCATCCTCGCTTGGTTGGACACTTGGTATAGCTGTCACAATGCCTAGTTCAAAGGAGTGAGTTGGCATTGGGCCAAACAAAGAATTTACCCACTTCTTTAATACTCATTAATAAATCTAAAACGAACAACAAGACTTTGCAATACTTTCACGACACAACACAACATCATACTTATAATCTCGACACTGGTCATTATACATTATCATGGTTAAGTTAAATCTACGAAATGTCGTGAATGGTTTTAATCTCATGTGTTGTTGTACTTAAACATAATTGCAAATTGTTTCTTGTTTTAGTATTTTTCATTTTCAGCATTAACTCCTAGATGTGCCTATTATCAACTAAGTTGCACTTAGATGATTTCAAGCGAGCCTGTGAAGATAGAACAAGTGTACTTGTTCATAACCAGAAGATAAAAAATCCTAGCAGGCCACCTTGGCCCATTTGCTTTAATAAAGTCACATGTCCATGCCCTCTGGGGAAATTGTAAAAAATGTCATAGCATGATGGTTTTTGTAAAGGACTTGGCTTTCCTAGGACTTAGTTATCAGTCCGATTGGCCCATAGTGTTTTTTTCCCTTGTCAATTATATGTTGTTGAATAAACAACTTATAATTTTTGAGTTTTTCACTCATCCCTCCAAAGTTGGGGTGGTCGACATGATTTCTCGGTCTTAGGAGGTTATTAGAGTTCAGGTGTCAATGTATATTACCATGCTAGATATTAAAATTGAGTCGTATTGACATGTGCTAGGTCCCCCTAAGTTTTTTTTAATTTCCGAGAAAACAAAATTCCATAAAATTAGACCATTTTTTAATGGTTTAATTGGAAAAATTCAAATTGTAATAAAGTGTGGTCTGGAGGCAGATTTCGGCGTGGGGATGCTCGTTTTCACACTCATAGCGTCCTCTTTACCCTAAGACCCACTTTTCCTATGTTTCGGGTGACTACATCGTCTCTTGGAGCATTTTTTCTTAAAGATGCGACAAAATGGCAAATAAATGCTAAAAAAATACAAAATGACCCAAAATTTTAAAATATATATATATATAATAAAAATGTGATTTGGCATGCCATCACATGTGAAGGGCAACCCCATGAGTTAAATAAATCACATGGTTTAAATGTCAAATCAAGAGATATGACAATCATATCAAGGAAGGGCGTGTTATCCCATGAAAGAGGGGGCGCAAATCTCATTCAAGACGGCGCATATGGATGAGGAAAGTGAGAAATGGTGCCAACACTAGCAAGCCATATAATGGTGGGAATGATCACCTCCATTTTCCTAAGGAGGGTGAAACCAATGAGTATAAACAAGAACTTCATCATTTTAAGCAAACTAGGCCATATAGATATAATTTAACAACCATGTCCGTAATAAATAAATATACTGCCAGATCATGACCACTAAATGCTAAATCAAACTACCAAAATGACCAAAAGAGCAAAATAAACCAATAGACATCCATATATCTCCTGGGTCATATACTTGTACCAACCATCTAAACCATCATCTGTCAACTGGAAACCTGCTGCTGATTTGGGCACTGCATACTGCTCTGTATGGCAAAAATGGCTACATCGATCATCAAACCTGAGTTCCTGAGACTCAGTCATGGCATAAGGTTGAACTGTCTGCTCATGGGCTGCTCTGAAAATATAAGTGATACTGGAATGAATGCTCATTTGATGCTGATCTCAAGCATCTCAATGTAAAGGACTGGCTGAAAAAAGGACTAGAATATGATTTAAAGATATGGTAGCCCTGACTACTATAAATGTGATAACATCTGGCTCCAGCTAGGATAAGTGCTCTGCTAAATGGAGCGCTTGAGAACCTCAGAATCTTTGGTCCTCGTCACTCTGCTACTCGTATACTCGATCAAGCACTCTAGCTCTGCATCATCTTAAAAAATGTACCTATTATCTGCAAAATGCCAAGAGCTATACCAAACTCGCAGACCGATCGTTAAAAACATGCATGTATATACATAAATATCAAAATAACATAACTGAAATGAAATGCTGGAAGAAAACTAATCTACTAACATAAATTCAAATTTCATTATTTTGCAGGAAAAGATAAAAAGAAAACACTCAACACTAGCTACTAGCTTCGAAGGCGGGCTTAAGGATGAAAAAGGTGCCAGACTCAATGGCCAAAAGGTACTAAACTACTGCTCAAGTGAGCTTATTCAGTTCCTACCTACCCTAATCTAACCAGGAAAACAAGTGCTAAGTGAAGTCATAAATCCAGTGCAACCATTCATCAAATTGATTAATGATTCTTCATTGATGTTCTTTAACAAAACAAGTCAGGATTAGATTAAAGATTAATGAATTTAATATCAATATGTTCCTGACTTGTTCAAAATTTGAGAAGGTATTGGAATGGTGCAAAATGAAATCATGCCAAGGAGGAGAGTGATTGATGTAAATATCCTCCATCAGAATATTGATCGGATCATAAAAATTAAGCAAGTTATTGTTCAAAATGTATGGAGGGAAAAGATGTGATAAAAAATTCAACTCCCCTTGTCTCGAACTGTTTTCCTCATCTACTTGACTAGGACACTCAATTTTGTTCACTCCATGAATGATGGACGACCCAAGTGGGGATGAATGGTAATGTAATGAGAATGAGATTAACCCCACCTGTTGTTTAAGAATGGAGAAACGATGAAATTGATCTTTATATACCCTTTCCAGCCACCAAGAAGAAGGATTAATAAATTGAAGAATGTTATTCATCAAAGATGACTGAAAGGGAAAATGAAGCACTTTCTCTCCATTAGTGTAATAATGCTTAGACTCCTGATTGAAAATCTCAAAAATAAAAGATTTACCAGACCACAAAACCAAAGCATATTCAAAATGTTGGGATGGGAGGGTGGATTGAAAATGTGTAGTTTCTCCCAGATGGCTTAGATTGATTGAAATTTGACAAAAGGGAAAGAACTTATTGCGAGCACCCAACCCCAAGAATTGAAATAAGTTATCCTGATCAAAATTTGAATTGGGAAAAATATCAACATTAGATGAAGTGAAGGATTGTTTCCGAGCTTCCCATCGTCAGTAAGATATTGGTTTGAGGATTCTATTAAGGAAAGCTCTTGATTAGTTTGATTCAATAACCCATCCTCATCATGAAATTTCCCTTCAATTGATTTGTCTTTAAGTTCATATGATGATAATTTATCAAGGAATGTATCAACAAACTCATTAACAACCACTTGATCATTTTCATAAATTTGATCTCTAAGCACGCAATGATTAGCTGAATTCATTTCAAAAGAAATTTGGTTGTTGTCCCTATTTTCTTCTTCTTCAATATCATGATCAGAAATATCGTTAATTACACAAGGATTCTGATAAGGCATCTCAAGAGCATTTTCAAAGGATTCACTAATGGAAGACTCAACCAAGGATGCTTCCCGATGGAAATCATTGGTATCCTCCTCTTCATCTGTGACTTCTTCAGGTAATGATGACATGATATTGATAAGTTCCCCTCTTATGTCAATGTTGAGGCAATAATCCTGAGGAGTTGAAATTTGCTCACTGTCATACATTATTTTCTCGTGAGACTCTATTGGCTCAGGAGAAGAGGAATCAATTTGATAAGGACAATCATTATTTAATTCATTATTAGTATGATCTTGATCATCTTCATCAAGTTGGGTTTCATCGAGACACTCATTGTCTGACTGTTCTTCCATAGATTCATTAATGCTTTCTCCCCACTCACTTATTAACAAATCCATGAACATGTCATACCCAGTGATGGATACTGGGGCTAAATGATCAAACCATAATCGGGCATCCCCTTCCCTTCTCCATGCACCAAGGGCTCGCATATAGACATCCTCACTGTCATCACCCAGAGATTCCATATAGTCCCAGAGGACATCCAAATGACTTTCAATAGATGTTCCATTACTTCCATCAAAAGGAGGCAACATCCTGATGTATCTATTTGGCATAAGATGAGGTGCCCCATATATTTCTGAAAAAATCAAAAGGGGATGGCTTGGGTTTCCTAAAGGTTTTAGTTGCTTGAGTTGGGCGAGAATCATTCACCAAAATCCTTGGATGGGTTTGATATTTTCTAATTGGTTCACTAGGGATATTTGGGGAAGAAAATTCATTAGATGGATGATGCAAATGATGGGTATCATAAGAATCTTGATATGCAGGTTCATACTCATAATTATTTTGATAATTATCCTCATATATAAATCTTGAATTTCTTTCACTATACTCTTTTAATTCTTTTACGGTCTGTACAAAGACATGAAGAAAATCTGGGTCCATTATGAATTATACATTTAAGATTCCCCAGTGAAGTCTATATATGGGTTTGTTTCTCAGTAGAGTCACGGGGTGGGGTTGCCAAGTGAACCACACAAGTAATTCACCAAAAAGGTAAATGTCGTAGGAGAGGTGAGATGAGTGAATTAAGATGGTGACTGGAATATTTAAGAAATAAAAAACACAATCACGAAACCAAAATACCGGATGCGATAAGATATGAAATAACGCACAAACACTCGCAGACACCGAAGGTAAGCCTCTACCTCCCCGGCAACGACACCAAAATGTTATCACCCAACTTGTAGTTGCCCCAAATGGTGGATCCTATACAAGATGGTAGAGAGGATATGCAACCAAAGTGGTGAACCAAGAGAGCCTCGATTCCCAAGATGGATTGCTTGTCACACCAATCGAGGCACTCTTCACTTTATACTATCAAAGCCACAGATAGTAAAGGGGGACACTTTGATCTACTCCCGACAGGAGAGATCTAACCCAATCACCAGATCAAGCTATGGAAATAGAGTACGTAAGGTGAGGGGTGATGAACCCTAGATTTAAAGAAACAAGGTCACTGTGGAGGCTTAAGAATGGTAAGATTAGATTATGGGTGCTTAAACATAGTGACTTGATAATTAGAAATGATTCTAGGATTCTAGTGCTAGGACAAATGATCAAAATCAACTGCCTTGGGAAACGTGACCCTTAAAACAGGGAAAGTGGCCCAAAGAGTAGATCTGATGGTTTAGGCTTTCTAGCACAGCCTGGATGAAATATCTGACAGTATCAAAGTATGGAAGCTCAACAAACGAGGTTTACACAACCCAGAAAACAAGCCAACCAGGGAGGGCGCAGGGGTAGAGAAGTGCCTAGGAAAAAGGGGCAGATGGAGTCCTCAGAGCATGACGCCCTTGAGAACCCACCTATGGATAGGCTGTAAGATGAAAACCCAGAAATGGTTTTCCAGTAAACCAATAGATGAAATCGAGGGAATTTTCTGATTGATTTAGAGTTAGGGTTTTAATGAGAATGATAGATGGGTAAGTTAAAAGAATAATTTACATACCTTGCAAACGTACCTGTGTCATGGAAATTGATGCTAGCATGTCAAGGATTGTTCTCGCAAAGATCAAGTGAATATTTGATGCTTTATCTTGCCTCTATGAATTTTTCCCAGTTCCATGGATGCGCCCTTCTCTTCCTGCCAAGCCAAGGAAACAAATTCAATCAGCAAGAAAGAATGAAAGTAAATGCAAATGACGATAATGATAACAGAGAATAAAAGGTACAAAGACAATGATACTCCCTGAACTAGACGAAGAGAAAAGAGAGAGACAAGGAGAGTCTCCTCAGCCAGTGCACCCCTCCTCCACGTTGTCTTCTTCACCTGAAAGTAAATGTGGAAAGATAGATGTGCAAAATAATCACCAAGATCCTCAATGCAATGGAAGAACAGTTTCAATTGACATAACCAACACCCAAAACCAGATCACAAGAGTTTTGCAAAAATGTATTTTATTCCAGAAGCCAAGAGCCAAAAGTCCCTTTACAATGAGGGGGGTCTCTCATTTAAATAGCAATGGGAGAGACCAAAACCCTAACCACCTTTTTAATGAGTGGTTAAGATTAAAAGATACATAAGTTATAATCAACGGCTAAGATGAGCACAAATATAAAGTACATGGATCAACCCACTAAGAGAGAGGGCGCACTAGCTAAATCGCCCTAGGGGGACGTAGCACATAAAAAGTGATTTTAAGTCACAACATAAGCTCATGGTGGGTCTAGTGTTGAATATTGTAACTTCTAAGAATATTATGTTTGTACTTTATTATTCCGGAGATGTTTCATCCCTCCGAGGTGATCCTATTATGTATCCGGAGATGTTTATTCCTCTAATGAATTGTGGTAACGGGGGTTATTAGATCCTCCATGTGGCGGTCGGCCCTGAGTTAATTAATTAGGGGTTATTAGACTTCATTGGGAGAGGTCGGCCCCATAAGGGAATTTAGTCAGTCGGGAACTAGTATAAGTAGAGGAGATTGCTCCTCACTTATCACACACTTGCTCAGCTCAGAAAGTAGCGCACTTGTGTTTGAGAGGTCTGCATAGGAGGTAGAGAAGGAGGACAAGTCTTGGAGCACATCTTGTATTTTGGTTGATCATCTTATTGAGGAAAGCTTTGCTGGGTTTTCTACCCCATGAGGGTTTCCCAGGGTAATATCTTTGTCTATCTTGTGATTATGTTTCTTTCAGTGATCTTGCTAGTCAAATTAGTCTAAACTTAACATGGTATCAGAGCTAGCCTGAATAGAACATCTTTCACAAGGTGAAATTATCTTTCTCTCTCTCTCCCAAAATTAGGGTTTCTGCAAAAGTTAGTATTTTTGGATTCTGGTTGTATGGCTGAATAGCCCTTCTAAAGATCTATCTTTTGAGCCCTGGATCGAGGTTTTTGGTTGGGCAGAACTCCGGGAAAGTCAAACCCTAGTTTTAACAAAAGTGCGATAAACCATAAATTCTGTTGCAGATCCGGAAAAGTGAAAAGGTAAAGTTTCCTGGTAAGTACTACTCTATTTCTTATCTCTTGGACTCCCCCAAGAGAAGATGGCTCCAAGCACTAAGCTTGAAGACAAGCTTGAAGGTATATAGAATTTTCGGGCATGGAAATAGAGAATTGGTCTCATTCTTGAAGAGAATGATCTTGCTCATTATATCAAGGATGAAGTTGCATAACCTGAAGGAGATGAAGCCAAAGAGAAGCATAGGAAGGATTTGATTAGGGCAAAGAGAATCATAGCTTATTCTATTAAAGACCACTTGATTCCCCAAGTGGCTTCCAAGAAGACTCCAAAGGAAATGTATGATGCCCTAGGAAGAATGTATTAAGGAAAGAATATCAATAGGAAGATGAACCTAAGAACTTAGTTGAAGAGCACCAAGATGCACAAAGGAGAATCCATTCAAGACTACTTCTCAAGGGTCTCCCAAATCAAGGAACAACTAGATGCCATTGGTGATACTCTTGATGAAGATGAACTTGTAATGACTGCTCTAAATGGTCTCATTAGACCTTGGGAGTCATTTATACAAACTATGTGTGCCAGAAAAGAAAGTATGAAGTTTGATGTAGTATGGGAGGATTGTGTTCAAGAAGAAGCTAGGGTAGCCAACAGAGAAGCCCTTCTCAAGGAGGATGACCAAGCCTTGGCTACACACACTAAGAGAAGGAGGAATTAATCTTACTTCAAGAAGGATAATCACAAGGAGTCCCAATCTCCACAAAGATTTCAGAAGAAAGAAAGTAGAAAATTCTCTTCTTTCCAATGTTTCAATTGTCATAAAGAAGGACACATTGCTAGATTTTGTCCTTAAAGGAAGAAGAAAAATCTTCACTACAAAAGACATCAAGCACATCTTGCAGAAAATGATAGTGAAGAAGAAGAAGAAGAAGAGGAAGTAAGGCCTCATAGGAAAAGATCCAAAAGAGATGAAAAAGAAGAAGAAAGGTCCCTCCCTAGGAAAAGATCTAGAAGGAATGAAGAAGAAGATGCAGAAGAGTATGTTCTATTTTTTGCACTCTCTGGATCTGTGTCTCCTGGAGAAGATACATGGCGCATTGATAGTGGTGCTTCAAAGCACATGACAGGTCAAAAGAAAACTCTCTCAAGACTTGAAGAAAAGTCTTCTCCACAAAAGGTATCTCTGGGAGATGATTATCAATATCCCATCAAGGGAATTGGTGAATCAAGCTACAAGCTTGATTCTGGAACACCTTTAAAGATGAAAGAAATTTTATATGTACCAGGTTTGAAGAAGAACCTACTTTCTATCTCAGCACTAGATAAGAAAGGTTTTAGAATTGCATTTATTAATGGACAAGTACTTATGTGGCCCAAAGGAAAATCAATTGAGGATGCAATTGTTATTGGTGAAGAAGAAGGAGGTCTTTACAAACTCAAGGGTCACCCAGAAGCTGCCCTTGTCCATGAAACCACTAGCCCTAGTGAGCTATGGCATAGAAGGCTTGCTCACATTAACTACAAGGCCCTACCCTATGTGAGCAATGTGGTCATAGGATTACTAGACTTCAAGATTGACCATAATGGCTCATGCAAAGGATGTGAAAAGGGGAAGAATGTCAAGAACCCTTTTCCAAAGAGTGAAACAAAAACTAAGAACATTCTGGAGTTAATACACTCAGATGTATGTGGACCAATGCCCACCACATCCCTAAGTGGGTTTGAATACTATCTCACATTCATTGATGACTATTCAAGGAAGACTTGGATATACTTTCTAAAAGGAAAGAATGAAGTCTTCGGAAAATTCAAAGAGTTCAAGGCCTTAATAGAAAATCTCTCAGAAAAGAAAATCAAGATTCTCAGAACAGATAATGGCGGAGAATATACTTCAAAGGACTTTGAAGACTTTTGTAAGGAAGCTGGAATCAAGAGGGAACTAACCACTCCCTACAATCCCCAACAAAATGGGGTTGCTGAAAGAAAGAATAGAACTATCATGGAAGCTGTAAAGACTATGATACATGACCAAGATCTACCCATGTATCTATGGGCTGAAGCAGCTAGGACAGCAGTCTATGTACAAAATAGACTATCCCATAGTGCTCTTGAATTCAAGACTTCAGAAGAAGTGTTCACAGGAAAGAAGCCTGAGGTAAGTCATCTCAAAATATTTGGATGTCTTGTGTACATTCACATTCCAAAAGAAAAGAGAACCAAGTTGGATCCTTCTGGTAAGAAGGGAATATTTGTTGGATATTGTGAATCATCCAAAGCTTTCAGAATTTACATACCTGGTTTTCATCATATGGAAATAAGTAGAGATGTAACTTTTGATGAAGAAGCAGCCCTCAAGAAGTCTAGGAAATGCCAACTTGAAGAAATCTATGAAGAAGATACATCTCCTAGAATCACAGAAGCTGTACCCATCCCTGAAGATAATGCACCAGAGGACCATGACATGTTAGAACCACAAGAACCCCCCATTACAAATTTATCTAGAAAAAGAAGGCCAGCATGGGCTAGAGACATTTTTCAAGGAGCTGAAAAATATGGAGCTCTTGAAGGCTCCACTAGAGAAAGAAAGAAACCAAAGCTAGTATCAAACTATGTGGCCTTGATGTGTGATCTTGTGGATCAACAACCTACTAGCTATGAAGAGGCAGCTCAGAAGAAAGAGTGGGTAGAAGCAATGACAGAAGAATACCAGTCAATAATGAAAAATGATATTTGGGATATAGTTCCCAAACCAAAAGATAAAAGTGTGGTTTCTTCCAAATGGATATTCAAGATAAAACATGCTGCAGATGGTAGCATTGAAAAATATAAGGCAAGATTTGTAGCCAGAGGATTCTCTCAGAAAGAAGGAATTGACTATGAAGAAACATTTGCACCAGTTGCTAGGTACACTTCAATTAGAACTATCATGGCACTTGCATCTATGATGAAGTGGAAATTACACCAGATGGATGTTAAGACAGCCTTCCTGAATGGTGTGATTGAAGAAGAAGTGTACATAGAACAACCACAAGGATTTGAGGTTAAAGATGAAAGAACACATGTATGCAAGCTGAAAAAGGCTTTGGATGGATTAAAGCAAGCTCCCAGAGCTTGGTACGGAAGGATTGACAGTTTCTTAACAAGCATGGGCTTTACCAAAAGTAAAGCTGATCCTAATCTTTACCTCAAAGTTATGGATGATGAATCTGTTATATTACTGTTGTATGTAGATGATCTATTTCTAACAGCAAATGAGAATCGAATTATTGAATGCAATTAGAAGCTTTCTTCAGAATTCGAGATGAAAGATCTCGGATTAATGCACTACTTCTTAGGTCTAGAAGTATGGCAAGAACCAAAAGGAATCTTTCTAAATCAAGGTAAATATGTTGTGGGGATTCTAAAAAGATTCGATATGTTGGAGTGTAAAGCCATGGCCACTCCCATGGACTCCAACTTGAAGTTATTAGTTAATGACTCATCAGAATTAGTGGATGTAACCTTATATAGACAAATAATTGGGTCATTGATGTATTTAACAAATACCAGACCAGATATATGTTTTGATGTAAATACCCTGAGTCAGTATCTAGTAGAACCTAGAAAGGTTCACTTAATAGCTACAAAGCATGTAATGAGGTATCTAAAGGGTACATTAGATTTTGGTCTATATTATCTTGGAAGTCATGAACTCAAATTACATGGTTACTCAGATTCTGATTGGTCAGGAAGTGTTTCAGACAGAAAGAGTACGTTAGGTGGATGTTATGGTCTTGGATCTGCCATGATCTCATGGTTCAACAAGAAACAATCTAGTGTGGCTTTCAGTACTGCTGAAGCAGAATATATAGCTGCCTGCTCTGCTAGTTGTGAAGCAGTGTGGCTTCGGAAACTATTATTTGGAGTGTTTGACTTAGAAATGGATCCCACTGTGATCATGTGTGACAATCAAAGTTGTATTAAGATGACAGAAAATCCAGTATTCCATGATAAGTCAAAACACATAGAAATCCGTTATTTCTACATACGAGATATGGTGCAGAGAAGAGCTATTAGACTTGAGTATGTGAGCACCGAGGAACAAATTGCTGATATATTGATTAAACCTCTGTGAAATTTGAATATTTTCGAGACAAGCTTGGTGTAGTTCAAAAGGACCCTCCTCGAAAGGGGGAGTGATTTAGTCACTGATGATGAGATTGCCCTCATCGACAGCAAGGTCGATGATGAGGATACCTGTTTATTACACCTAGATATTTATATATGCTTAGATTACTTAGATTTAGGATACTTAGAATACTTATATTACTTGTTTTTACATTGATGTATTGATGAGGATACATGTTTTGATGATATGTATACATGTATTGATGAGGATATTTGTTTTTATGTTGATGTATTGATGAGGATACATGTTTTGATGATATGTATATATGTATTGATGAGGATACTTGTTTTTATATTGATGTATTGATGAGGATACATGTTTTGATGATATGTATACATGTATTGATGAGGATACTTGTATGTACTTGTACTAGTGATGTACTAACGATATCTATATTGATGAGGATACAGGTGGGGATTGTATCATCCCCAGACTTCAGTCCCTTGAATTGATCCGTAGACCTATGTCTTCGAGAATGAAGTCCTTAGTGGACATGTGGGGATTGTATCATCCCTGGACTTCGGTCCCTTGAATTGACTCATAGACCTATGTCTTCGAGAATGAAGTCCTTAGTGGATAGGTGGGGATTGTATCGTCCCCGGACTTCGGTCCCTTGAATTGATCCGTAGACCTATGTCTTTGAGAATGAAGTCCGTAGTGGACAAGGATCCCGTAATTCCAAAAGGAAGGATCGTCTGAGCACCGCCAATATTGATGGACTAGAATCCCATAATTCCGAAAGGAAGGATTGTCCATGATCCCGTAATTCCGAAAGGAAGGATCACTAGTGTTGATGGACTAGAATCCCGTAATTCCGAAAGGAAGGATTGTCCATGATCCCGTAATTCCGAAAGGAAGGATCACCAGTGTTGATAGACTAGAATCCCGTAATTTCGAAAGGAAGGATTGTCCATGATCCCGTAATTCCGAAAGGAAGGATCACCAGTGTTGATGAACTAAAATCCTGTAATTCTGAAAGGAAGGATTGTCCATGATCCCGTAATTCCGAAAGGAAGGATTGTCCATGATCCCGTAATTCCGAAAGGAAGGATCACCAGTCTTGATGGACTAGAATCCCGTAATTCCGAAAGGAAGGATTGTCCATGATCCTGTAATTCCGAAAGGAAGGATCACCAGAGTTGATGGACTAGAATCCCGAAAGGAAGGATTGTCCATGATCCCGTAATTCCGAAAGGAAGGATCACGTGTATTGCAGAGTATGCTGCGATGATGATACTGTTGATCGAGATGATCCAGATGATGATGATCGTGTGATGACGATAATGATGATCGTGTGATGACGATGATGATGATGTATTGAAGAAAGCTTCCGATGATTTATAGATGTATCATGTATGATGTAGTCGATGACTCCTTGCTCCTACAGATGTTGTTATAATATCCTTCTCGTTAAGGGGGAGTGTTGAATATTGTAACTTCTAAGAATATTATATTTGTACTTTATTATTCCGGAGATGTTTCATCCCTCCGAGGTGAACCTATTATGTATTCGAAGATGTTTATTCCTCTGATGAATTGTGGTAACCGGGGTTATTAGATCCTCCATGTGGGGGTCGGCCCTGAGTTAATTAATTAGGGGTTATTAGAATTTTGGGAGAGGTCGGCCCCATAAGGGAATTTAGTCAGTTGGGAACTAGTATAAGTAGAGGAGATTGCTCCTCACTTATCACACACTTGCTCAGCTCAGAAAGTAGCGCACTTGTGTTTGAGAGGTCTACATAGGAGGTAGAGAAGGAGGACAAGTCTTGGAGCACATCTTGTATTTTGGTTGATCATCTTATTGAGGAAAGCTTTGTTGGGTTTTCTACCCCATGAGGGTTTCCCAGGGTAATATCTTTGTCTATCTTGTGATTATGTTTCTTTCAGTGATCTTGCTAGTCAAATTAGTTTAAAATTAACATCTAGGAGGTGAAATATTCCTCCTAGTGTGTCCCCGTGGCACAATAACATAAAATAATATCATCAAGGTACAATATTGTGACCACATGGCCAAATCATGCCCCCATCAGAGACACCATAAAATCATGAAAAATAAGCCTGGACTCTAGAGAGTGTGTGGGCCCCATTGGATACTGTACCCTGCTCTGGAAGGTGTGGGAAGCATCACACACATTATCAAAATCAACCTCATGCCATTTCCTTGCCTCAGTATCCCAAATCGAATTCCTCTGTAGTCATTTTACCATTTTACCATTTTTTATTCCTCTGTAAATCACCTGTAAAAGATAAAAAATTCCTATAGCTCGTTGTCTGGTCATTCCGGGCCAAATCTGACTGCACCAAAATGTCTGGGAGTATGGCAATATAGTAAAAACAAGTGGCTGGCCTCCATACTCCCTCTGTAGCGCCCTAGGTGAACCAAATAGAAAGTCAAACTGTTCTACCAAGCCATTTTTAATGGCAAATTTGCACTGAAGTGATAAACTGAAAAATATCTCAATTGAAAGTGCCTGAAACTACAAATTGAGTATCCCAATGGACTCAAAAGATCCAAATTCAATAAGAATGAGTACCAATACGTCACGTGGATAACTGTATCATCATCTATAACCATAACCATGCTCGAACAGATAAAAAATAATAACCTGTAAATGATCAAAATCATAAAAATATCACAATCACCATCTGAAACCTGTAACTGCTGCATGGAACCACCTGATGGGCAATGAAAGACCATATATAATCAATCTATAGCATCACTCGTCTAACTCATCTCATGTCCTATGGTTGACTTGGTCAAACTAGGTTTGACCAGGTCAAAGTTGACCAAAATATGACCCAGGATAAAACATCAAAATGCTGCAAGTGTAATAGGATAAGACATGCTCCGTTAGTCATTCAAATAACAATACTTTACTCATAAAGTAGCATTTCACTGGCGGTTTAAAAACAATAGATATTCAATACAAATTTATACATAATAATAATAGCTCAGAACAAAACCTCAAGAATATACTCATTTCATGGCTGTGATCAATTTGCTAGTAATGGGTGAAGGTGTATGGATGAGAAGCAAGGCTAAGGTATGACTGTACTAACTTAACACCATGATACTTCGGAAGCAGGAAAGGGAATACACACTCAAGCATACGTTGGATAAAAGATAACACAGGGGATGGCAGTGTCTCACAAATGGGATAAGTTGTTTGGGAAGTGCTTATTCAACCTTGGCAGAAGTCTACAACTCACATCCAAGCTGACTCAGCTCCGTGAAGATCTTTTCTAAAGTCGCCATGACTAGGTGCCCCGGCAAACCGTAACTCGGGACTCTAGGGGACACTTAGAATTAGTTGTCCCTTACTCCATCTCACATCACAACCCGTAGGCTCCGTGAGGAATTATCATTACATTCAATTTCTAAGGCCATCAGTCATTGGATATAACATATATTTAACCACTGCTTTCTTTGGGCCTTTTATTTCATTTCATTTCACTGGCCTGCAATCTTTGGATTTGGCATACATTTAACCATTGCTTTTGTTACGCCTTTCATGTCCCTTCATTGGGGATTTTTACATTTCATTCATTTCATAGCCCTTCTTTCATTGTGTTTATAAACACAGTTTTGAATTTCATTTCAATGGGTTTTCACAATAGATATACAATAATTTCTACATACATGTAATGATGGTAGTCTTATCTGCTTCAGGTTTTAGCCAACACAACTTACACAACTCAGAGCCGAGACACAACTAAACAGGGATGCTATCTAACACAGAGGCTAGAGTGGGGGAGTCCTCCATATCATAGGCTAAGGTGTAAGTCAAGGTAAAAAATGAAACTGGACGGTGACGAATGGATGAGGAAAGTGAGAAGTGGTGCCAACACTAGCAAGACATATAATGGTGGGAATGATCACCTCCATTCTCCTAAGGAGGGTGAAACCAATGAGTATAAACAAGAACTTCATAATTCTGAGCAAACTAGACCATATAGATATAATTTAACAACCATGTCCATAATAAATAAATATACCGCCAGATCATGACCACTAAATGCTAAATCAAGCTACCAAAATGACCAAAGGAACAATACAAACCAATACACATCCATATACCTCCTGGGTCATATACTTGTACCAACCATCTGAACCATCATCTGTCAACTGGAAACCTGCTGCTGCATATCTAGGCATTGCATACTGCTCCGTATGGCAAACATGGCTACATGGGTCATCAAACCTGAGTTCCTAAGACTCAGTTATGGCATAAGGTTGAACTGTCTGCGCATGGGCTGCTCTAAAAATATAAGTGATCCTGGAATGAGTGCTCCTCTAATGTTGATCTCAAGCATCTTAATGTAAAAGACTGGCTGAAAAAGGACTGGAATCTTATCTAAAGATATGGTAGCCCCGGCTACTATAAATGTGACAACAGTCTCAAATATAAAAATAAATAAATATATATATTAAGAAAGGATTTGGACATGTGCCAAATGAGTTGGCATCTCACCCAACATGAAGGGCGACCATACTCCTTAGTTAAAACCTCACTTTTAAGTGGATTGGAAAGTCAACGTTGGAGTATCAAAACTAAAGATGCACCACCCTCTTCACTTGACCGACTTTTTCAATGTGGCATCCATTCACGTGGGTGATGGTTTCAAGGTAGGGATGCACCTACCTCATTGAGAGGTGGCGCAATCCCTTGGAGTTTGAGTTCAAGTGGATCCTAAATCATTGCTTCAACCTTTTAGTCCAACTCCCTCATCACCAATTTGCCCTCCCTTGATTGATGCGCCCCCCTTTGTAATAAATTGCATGTCTAGACCCCCCCATATGCCCATGGGGGTATGGACATGCAATTTATTACAAAGGGGCCAAAATGGCCCTGAAAAAGTCTTCTGAACTACTGACCACTGATGGTGAACACTTGATATGTTCATAAAACTGGCAGCTCACAAGAAGTCCAACTATGGTACAAAATAGTTGATAACAGACTGTTGCAGCTTAGTCTGACCAATTGGTCAATCCAGAAAGAGAGGTAAGCATTAGTGTAATACGACAATCCAAATAAGCTAAACTTTGAGAACTCGGGAGGTTGCAATGGGTGAATACCATAGAGTCAGGTGGCTACTATAAGCAGGTTATGCTTCGCCCCATTGGACACTTGGTAAAGCCGTTATAGTGCACTCACTTCAAGAGGTTAAGTTTAAGTGGGCCAAACCAACAATTAACGGACTCCCCTTAGACTGACGAGCATACAGAAATAGTCAACGAGTGGGTTGAGGGATATTTGCAAAACATGTCAGTGCAGCACAAGACTTGGATTAAGTGGTTGCATTTGGGGAAACACTGCTACAACACCACTTATCACGTATCCATTGGGATGAGTCCATTCAGGGCATTGTATGGGTATGATGCTACATTCATGGATTTGGCTTTTGGAGAGAGTCGGGCCCCAAAGGCCAAGGATTGGTTACAGGAGAGTTAGGAAATCTTGAGAGTCCTAAGGGAGAATTTACAGGTTGTTGAGAATCAATAGAAGATGTATGCCGATAGACAGGATTGAGCACAACTTTGAGGATGGGAATCTGGTTTTCTTGAGGGTTGCAGCCATACAGACAATCCTCGTTAAAGAAGAATGGCGTGGAGAAGTTGAAGCCTAGCTTCTATGGACCCTACAGGGTGATCAGTGTTAGATTATGGTAACTTCGGGATGTCCTCCATGACTCAGATGCCTTGCATGGAGGGACATTAGTACCATAGGCATCAGGATGGAGTAGAGAGTGAGATGCACTCTACTCAGTGGCATGAGCCCAGCAGGGGCTCCATGCGGAGCTTCAGGGGAGATTGACCTATGCATGCATGAGTTTTGCATGACCTGCCAGCATTCAGTGAATGCATGCAAAAGTCATGCATGCAAAAGTGACCTTTTGCATGCACCGGGAATTAGGGTTTTGGCAAACCTAATTCATCGGTGAGATTATTTATAGAGGCAGGGAGTCCCAGATGGGGTTACTTAGTTGCATTATCAGAGAGAGATACTGCCAGAGTGAGGGGGACGAATTTGTCCATGTGGGGCGACTTTCTGAGATAGGGAGGAGTTGCTGCAGGAGCTAGGAAGGTCAGATCTGAGCCAGATCAATGACCTTCAATTCCAGAGAGACTAGATCCTCAGTACTGTGAGACGAGAGAGCTCCATAGTGTGATTACTGATCAGATTGGAGGAGGCCGAGTTTGATTGGAGGAGGACGTTTTTCCTGAGGAGGAGAAGCTCGTTGTGAGCTGGATTGACCGAGTTGGAGTCCGAGACTTTCAAGATAGCCTTGCCTTGAGATTTCAGGAAGGTTAGAGATGATCGGAGCTCAGATCTGTTGAGATCCGGAGCAGTACGAGCATTTGACATCCAGAGGAGGAGGACGCACTTCTGCATGTAGAGAGGGTTGATTTCATCAGTGGGCAGTCTTCAGAGTGAGCAGATCAGAGCAGGGTGATCAGTAGAGGGCAGATCCATCAAAGGCACTGTCAAAGCACTCAGATCCAGATTGGCAGTTAGGGCACACTTCGTCAGTGCATGCATTAGTTGGATGCATGCAAATTAGGGTTTTCCCTAGTCAAAGGGATTGAGTTACCGATTGAGGTAATTCTGTATTGTACTGCTTCTTTATTCTTCTATATGCTCTGGGCTCGAGATTGAGAAGATAGCCCCATAGTTAGCTGGTTTCTCCCGAAAGGGTTCTAGGGTATATCTGTTGTCTATTGTGGTTGATTGTTGTTATATGTTGTTGGTAGATGCAGATCTAGTGGTTTGAGTTTATTTCTTTATGAGCATATATTGATTTAGAGATTCATACCACTTGGGGTCTCAGACTGATACAGAGGGAGTAGTGATCTCTTTATCAAATATTTACAATCAGGAGAGTCGAAGAAGCGGCCTATGAGCTAGAGCGTCCCAAGGGTAGTAAGATCCACAACGTCTTCCATGTTTCCTGCCTCAAAAATGCATTGGGTTCACAAGTCACCATTTCAGCCAATCTTCCTCCATTTGATGAGTGACAGTTGATTCTTATTCCAGAAAAGATTATTGATGTTAAGGAGAAAAAGCTGAGAAGCAAAGTAGTTCGTGAGTACTTGGTTAGATAGAGAGACTTGCCCGCTAAAGATGCTACATAGGAGGGAGAACACATCTTACAGCATCCCGCATTAGAG
Source organism: Larix kaempferi (assembly GCA_027924585.1). NCBI lineage: Eukaryota > Viridiplantae > Streptophyta > Pinopsida > Pinales > Pinaceae > Larix > Larix kaempferi. Next base: position 9,466,495 of record BSBM01000223.1, on the reverse strand, counting down.
TTGCTTGAGGACAAGAAATCTCGAGGAGGGAGGACGGTGATGTCACCTACAAGGATGACGGAGTAGCCTATTAGACTCCCATAGGCTATAGTCACCATATTTGGGAGTTATCTTATTGCCACTTAGCTAAGAATATAAGAATTTCTCACAATAAGTGGTTCCATGGTATTGGCTAGCCCATAGTATTGACCATGATATTGGGTTCCAAAATGGAATAAAAGGAGAAGAACTCAAGCATTTTAGTTGGCCCATGGTATTGACCATGGTATTGGGCTCCAAAAAAGAAATAAAAAGAGAACTCGTGCATTTTGGACATGCTTGCTTTGATATTGATCTCTTAAGACTGTCTGAGGGTTAGCTTAGAGTTTTCGTTGGGGTTTGTCAAAACCCCTCCATCTTTTGTTTAGTTTCGGTGGTGAAATACAAACCCTAGCTAAACCCTGTCATTTAAATTTGCAGCAGTTTGGGTACGTCACAGTCAAGTATAAGGAGGGGTTGAGTTAAGAAGGATCCATCAAGAAGGTGTTGCCGCCTAATACACACCTGGGGGGGACGCGGCAGGTAACCTTCAAGCCGCTCGGTGTGTCCTTGGGGGCAAGTGAGAATCAAGTGCTGTCACCTGATTACTCGACTCCTCCGTCTAGGCTTACTCCTAGTGAAGCCAAGGGGGGTGGTCCCTATGAAAAATATCTAAGGTTTTTAATTTGTGAAAACAAAATAAAAACTATTCTAGGAGTTAATGTGATGAGAAAAAATGATACAAAAAGACATCATTTGCAATTGTAGTTTAAATAACACAACACATAAGATAAAGATGCATTCACGACATTTTGTAGATTAACTTAACCATAAAGAAAATATATGACCAATGCCGAGAAATAAATGAGAGTGCTTGATGTGAAGTGTTGTGAAAGTATTGCAAGAAGCTTGTTGGTTTATTTTAGATTTTATTAATGCGTATTAAAGGAATGGGTTAATTCTTGGTTTGGCCCAAAAGATTGAGGACAAGCAATCTCAGGGAGGGAGGACAGTGATGTCACCTACAGGGATGACGGAGTAGCCTATTAGACTACCATAGGCTATAGTCACCATATCTGGGAGTTATTTTATTGCCACTTAGCTAAGAATATAAGAATTTCTCACAATAAGTGGTTCCATGGTATTGCCTGGCCCATAGTATTGACCATGATATTGGGTTCCAAAACGGAATAAAAGGAGAAAAACTCAAGAATTTTAGCTGGCCCATGGTATTGGGCTCCAGAAAAGAAATAAAAAGAGAAGAACTCGTGCATTTTGGACATGCTTGCTTTGATATTGATCTCTTAAGACTGTATGTGGGTTAACTCAGAGTTTTCGTTGGGGTTTGTCAAAACCCCTCCATCTTTTGTTTGGTTTCGATGGTGAAATACAAACCCTAGCTAAACTTTGTCATTTAAATTTGCAGCAGTTTGGGTACGTCACAGTCAGGTATAAGGAGGGGTTGAGTTAAGAAGGATCCATCAAGAAGGTGTTGCCACCTAATACACACTTGGGGGGGACGCGACAGGAAACCTTCAAGCCGCTCGGTGTGACCTTGGGGGAAAGTGAGAGTCAAGTGTTGTCACCTGATTACTCGACTCCTCCATCTAGGCTTACTCCTAGCAAAGCCAAGGGGGGTGGTCCCTTTGAAAAATATCTAAGGTTTTTAATCTATGAAAACAAAATAAAAACTATTCTAGGAGTTAATATGATGAGAAAAAATGATACAACAAGACATCATTAGCAATTGTAGTTTAAATAACACAACACATAAGATAAAGATGCATTCACGACATTTTGTAGATTAACTTAACCATAAAGAAAATAAATGACCAGTGCCGAGAAATAAATGAGAGTGCTTGATGTGTAGTGTTGTGAAAGTATTGCAAGAGGCTTGTTGGTTTATTTTAGATTTTATTAATGCGTATTAAAGGAATGGGTTAATTCTTGGTTTGGCCCAAAATAAACTTAACCTTTTGAACTAAGCGCTCTAGCAGCTTCACCAAGTGTCCAACAAGGCGAGGATGAACCTTCTTAAAGTAGCCTTCCGACTCTATGGTTTCCACTCATGCAACCTCCCGAGTTCTTAAAGCTTGGCTCAATTGGATTTTCCTATTAAAACTAAGTGCCTTACAGCCTTTTCTGGTTGACCGAACTGTTCAAACTATGCTGCAGCGGTTAAGAGCATACTTTGGGCTTGGAGCGTTGGTTTATTTTATTAAAAAATGGTGAAGTAGATGATTAAACTAAACTAAAACCCCAAGAGTATCTTTTCCATACACCACAGAGTGATGCAGTACTTTGGTAGAACAAGGGGGTAAATTTTAGGATTTATTTTAAGAACAATTGTATTGTCGAAAGCACATAAGCATAATAGATAAAACAATTGAAAAATGGTCCTTGGAGGATGTTGTGTGTTTGCGTGCTCGTTATTAAATTACTAGTCCATAAAGGAACTAATCTAAACAAAGAAAAACAAAAAAAATTAAAAAAATAAAAATAAATGAAAATCGACGAGAATCCCCCCTGGGGATTGGGGGCAGGCATTGGAATTGCCTACTGAACTCTTATTATTTTTTTTAGATTACAATTTGTGGAGACTTAAAAGGAATATTGCTTGCCCTTTATCATTAGGGAACAAGTCAGTTTACAGTGTTTGAGAGAAAAAGAAGTGGTGCTTGAAACAAGTTCTTTGGGTGGTTCCGGAAGCTCCAAATCTAAGTTGCACGAAACGGGGAAACGTGACCCCCCAAAATTTTGGAAATGGGGAAACGCGATATATATATATATATATATATATATATATATATATATATATATGAGATAATAATTTATTTTTAAGGTCACGGCTAAGCCAGACACCAATTTGGTGTATGAGACTCGCTCGTTTGTGGGACAAGGGAACCCCTATGCGCAGCAATGTAACTGCTACAGTCTACAGAGGTGTGCATACCCTACCCCCCTCCAAATTTGAACCTATGACCTCCTAGGAGGAAACACATGTTCTTAACCATTAGCCCCACTCAGGCTGTACACTTATGTCAAGATAGGGCCTTGTGCCTCTTAGGGTTATTCTCTTCTTGTTTACCTAGATTCTCTTTGTTTACATTTGTATCTCTCCTTTTTTCTGGATCTTTTAAGTTTTTAGCATCTAGGAGTGTTCTAGACACTTCCATAGTCTATTGATTTTTTATCGTCTAGTCACATTGACATATTTCTTAGTCATTTGTTGAACATCAATAAAATTATCTTATCTCATCTTATCTCCTTGTAGAGCTCACAAGGTATCTTTGTAATATGATAATTGGTACTATATTTTTCTGCCCACGCATATTACTTCTATAAATATACGGTTGCAAGCAATTACAACAGTTATAGATGAGAGATTGTAAAGAATGATGTAAATGATAAAGGTGTTTTAAAATTAAGAATAGAGAAAGCATATACTGTTTCTATATGGTCTAAGCTTTGATAGGATCACTGTTTATGTTTATTCCAAAAGTTTATTCTTACAACCAGTTTGGCAAGATATGATGTTTTATGGACCAATGTGGGAGAAAAATTATGTGTAAAATGTTTTCAAACAGAAAAAATATGACATCTTGTTGATCATAAGATTTATTCTTTGTGCATACAGTTGCTCATAAAAAATATCAGGCTTCACTTTTCAAGTCTGAAGCCTCGAAAGGAAAATAAACAAATGCATAGATCTCAGAAAGCAGACAATTACTTAAGAGAGTAAAAAATAAAAACTTCATCACATACCAACGTCTATAATCATATGTTGCCTTCCTCTCGAGAAGTCCCACGCCACAATTTTTGAATCTAAACCCCCGGATATAACTAAAGCATGAGAAAGATGATGATTAGTAAAATAATAAGATATAAAAGTATACAAGGAAAAAGAAGAGATGTGTGCTAAATCATCATCTTATTTGCTACAATACCAAAATGATTAATCACCATCAAGCTACATCAAGATGTTTGCCAACTCTTTTTTTTAAATATGTCCTTGCTTGATTGGCTCATATCTTTGGAGATTGAGACATGGCATGACAACCACTTGTTATTTGTTATTTTATGCATCATTTGACTTGTCACTTGAGTAAGTTAGGAGATATTAGTTCTTTATGCATTCCTTGTTGGGATATAGGATCTCATTTTGGATACATTATTTTATATTGAGGAGATATTGAAGCTCGAACTCTATATAAGAGAGGCTCCTCCCATTTGTAATGGTAGTTGAAAGTGTGTGTAACTATTGAGACCTATTGTTGAGCATATTTTGAAAGCTATTGGAAATTTTATGGGTTCATTCTTGCATATGTGAGGCTAAAGTCCTGGAGTTCTATTGCTGAATAATGTTGTTGAATACGACATGCAAAAGTTTGACTCAAGAGGCCATCAATGAAGGGTATATTTACCACATTGGAAGAAACTAGGTGTGATCTTGCAAGGCCTAATTTTTATGCTTGATTGTTGATTTTTGTACTTAGGAAGTTGTTCCCCTAGTAACTTTGTGCCTAAGCCACGTAAGGGGGAAAATAACATGACCCTTGCATTAAATGACTTGAGAAATGCATTTAATTTCACTTTAGAGATTAAAGTGACTTTTTGATAAATTTAAGTGATAGTTGAGGGAAAAATATTTAATGGAGAGAAAAAGTGCATTAATCTCATCCATTGATCTAAGTGCACTAAACCCAATGTGGGCCCTTGGATTTGGTGACCCCTCAACTACCTCCATAACTCAAACAAAAAGGCAAAGCAACCAAGAGAGGCACGAATTCATTGTTTCATGAGCACATTGGAGCAAGTTGAGTTTGGGAGAGAAGAAGAGCAAAGCTGTTCGCACGAATTCCTAGATGCTGAGCAGAGCACAAATTTCAAGAACTTTACAGCACATTTAATGGCATGATTGCATTCAATTATAAAGAACTTGGCATCACTCTAATTTTACAATCGACAGAGGTCCCTTTACTCGTGATCTACACTAGGATGTGCAGAAAGACGTTCATTTTGAGAAGGACATTGCACATCAAGTCCATCATATTGGAAGTAGTCATACAACAGTCGATTCAACTCTTCATGTCCCAATGATTCATGCTATTCATAGTGAATTTTCCCAGTAGCTACCTAATGTAAATACTTATTACTGCCACAAAAACTAGCAGCCCTAAAATGCAAGGTCCTCACTAGGGTGTAGCTATGTGCAACTATGGAGTACTGTCACTATCACCTTAACAAATACTTCCCTTCAATTTAGTGACTTGAGAAGTCACAAGGGGAGAATCCGTAAGGCAACTAATTACTAATGATTTAATAGTATTTAGAGTTACTTAGATTGCAGATGATCAACTATGAGTGATGTGAAATGTGCTTGTAATTGATTAACAAATCCTGGAATTCAAATAATTATCGAAGCACTTTAAATAAATCTAGGAAAATAAAGACTTGATCATGAAAACATTGCACATAGACTCTAGATTTGTATGAAAGAGCTGTAATAACCAAATCAAAGTAAACTCTTAGAGTTATCGTAGTTAAATTGCTTTAACCAGTTACCAAATGATGTGACAGGAAATGTAAAAGCAATAAATTCAAAATGCTAACCCAGATTTATGATATAAGGTTCTTTGAAAGTGCAACAGATAGTAGCGAACATTAAGAGTGCTTGAACTTCCAGATCTGATATAACATGTTGAAAATGAGATTGCTCGAAACCCTTTGGAAGTGAAGCGATTAAAAGCAAATGTGTTGCCAACAGTTAGATCTAAATCTGAGTTAATGAGAATATTAAGAATGACCAATAGTGAATTGTTCCCATGTAAACCTCAGATCTAAAGTGCAAAATGGAGTGTTGGTATAACTTGAGTCAATTTGCTTATGTTGCAACCAGCAACTTAATTATACTTTAATTGCTTTAAAATTATGAAATTGAAGTTTGAACAAAAAAGAAACTAAAGCATAAAGGAAAATTGCATGCCAAATTTGAAATAACAACGGATTGAAATTGTGTTTTACTTAACCAAATTAGTCTCATGCTCTAGCTGATTTTGCCAATAGAACAGAACCAAAGGTCTTGAGATCATTCCAGAATTTAATAAGCAATTTATAATCCAGAATATGTATTCTTTAAGTGAAGTAAATGGTTATTGACAGCAGCAAGTAATAGCCGATGAAGAGAATTAAAATGTGCAATAATCTAGGCTAACACCCAAAGAAAAATCTGAACTCAAAAGTTTGCTTTAAAACCTGAATATTCAACACAAAAGCTGTCCTAAAAGCACATTTATTTTATGTTTTAGAGCAGAAAATTAATGAATGTGTTGAACACAATTGCACGAAAATTTTAGAACATTAAAGTTCAACAAATTAAAGGTTACTTAAACATGTAAAAGAAAATTAAATCATTCAGATTTTTAAACACAAATTTAAAATGAAATTAAAAAATTTAAATTGGTTGAAAAATGTGACAAGTGCCTAATTTCTTAGATTGGGCAAATGAGGCCTAAAGGAAAATCAAGAGAAATTGGTAATCAAAGGGTATAAGGGTTTCAAGTGCTCAAACCCTACACTATTCTTTGATAGCCAAACTAATTTAAGCAATCTTCCAAGCAAAAACCAAAAGTTGTGATGTCCAATGTAGCACTTAATTTGCGGAAGCTTATAATAAAAAATATATAAAAGCGTATACATATATAAATATGTTATTGAATAAAAAATGAATGATTACAATGATAAAATGGCTTGGGCCTTTATAGGTTATTAAGGTGACCTTTAGTAATAGGTTGTGTCTTTATATAGGCACTTTTTCATAATAATAATATTCTAAGCTAATTATTAATTAGACCTAACATTATTTGTATTTATGTTTGCCGCACTCTTAAAAACATTTCGTCCTCGAAACGTCATAAATTGATCTACTATATTTTTAAACTTGTTTATTCCTCGAAAAAACAATTATGCCTTTAGTAACGCTTCGCTTCCTCTTCTTCTTTCTTTTTATTTAAATCTCTTTGTCCTCGAAGTAATTCAGACGAGTTTCTTTATCCTTTAGACCAGATTCTTTATCCTTTGAAATTTACTCTTGGATTTCTATTTCTTTTGCTATGCTCTTTTTGTTTCTTGTCCCTTGTTATTTTTAAATTGACTTTTTAATATAAAGGTATTTAACCTATATGACTTTTAATTATAGAAAAGTCACTTTATATTAAATATCATATAATTTTTTATTTTTGTTTTTAACTATTTTAAATTTTCACCTTCACTCATTATGTTTTCTTCCTCTTCTACTATTAATATCAAATAATAACCCTTTAACTCTTTCTTAATCAATGGTCGTGCCTATAATTCTATTTTTCTTGCAATGTTCACCTACATATGTTTTCTAAGCCCTTTGGTCCTTTCCCGTCAATTTTACTACTACTTAAACTTTAATATGAATTAAATTCACAGAATGTTAAAGTGGGAGCTATTACGGTTGAATTTCTCTGTTGGCGGTTCTATAGCAGCAATCTTCTTGTGTAAGAGAAAAAATTATCATTCCCGATAGAGTGGAGAAATATAGAATGGTTTATAAACAATTATTATGTCATCCACTAGGACGAACACACAATCGGGATCTTCCAATGTGTCATGCAAATTGATATTAACATTACGTAATCAAGGAAGACATTAATCCACACAACAATAATTGTGATGTCATCGATACGAGTTTCATTCTGCAATGGTAACCGATGTGATTTTGAAACAGCTACCGCATAGGCATCATGCGGATGCTTAAACTTGGCAATGACATTCTGCAATGGTAACCAATGTGATTTTGAAACAACGGCCGCACAGGCATCATGCAAATGCTTAAACTTGGCAATGACATTCTGCAATGGTAACTGTTATCACACCATAGTAGCAGGGCTACTATTCTTGTACAGCAGATATCTGCACATTCCAGAGCTTCCATTATTCCAGAGCATGGCTATATATTTTGGATCACTCATGATCAGAGCAGTACATTATTCAAATTTGTATATGACCTTGTGTCAAGGCTGAGCCTTGAGAGTTCAGATTTGATGACTGCTGTGACCACTTATCCCATACAGTTTCAGTTCAGTGCCTAGAGATGTATTTCAGCAGTGTTTCAGATGATGCATGATGGTTATTATTATGATGATGTTGTATGATCTATGGATATGTTCTCACTGACTGTGGATTATTATCTTGTTGATTTAGTCATGATCATAGCATGTGCTTGGTATATTATTCCTGATGTGGCAAACTATTTAAAATGAAATGTAAATCATAAAATGGACAATTGCTTGCACATTTAGGTCATTTAACAAAACTCACTAGTTTTTCACCTTACATAGATATGGTCTTTCCCGACACCAGTTGTCTGCTAGTGTAGGCTCCATATTCACTTGTCTCCATCCATACGTGACCTTCCTGTTTGACTTTAAACCCTGACTTGTCTCATTTGACTTTCTGATACCGAGGACTTCCCCATTTTTCTACCTCTGTGTTTGGACCGCATCCCTGTTTATTCAGTGTCTCGGCTCTGAGTTGGTGACAAAACTTGCCTTTGGTGAGTTGGATTGTAGGCCTAAATCATTATAGTCGGTTGTCCCGATGTTTGGCATTGGCTCGAACTCCCCCTAGTCACTTGAGATGTTGTTGGCTAAAACTGAAAGCTCATGTTCTACCTATGGAAACTTGAAAAATTCGCCCATGGAAACAAAAAAAAAAAGGGCAAGAGCGATGAAAAGCTAAAAATACTCCTCGAAGAGTATAAGAAAGGTCCAAAAAGCAATGGTTCTTAAAAGTTATATCTAAACAATTGCTGACCTTATAAATATTTGAAAAAACATGCCCTGGATGCAAGCTGCAACTAGTTGTGCTTCTCAGCACATCTGAAATCCGAAGGGTTATGTAGGCCAAAAAGGCCATGGAATAAAATTGAATGATCCTAATGAACCTGGATCAACTTGATGTAGACATGATGCCTAAGTTGAATAAGCACTCTCTAAACAACTTATCCATTTGTGAGGCACAGCCATCCCCCGTGTTCTTTTGTCCAGCACAGAGTTTGTAGCTTCCCCCTTTCTCCCAGTCCAAAGTATTTTTGAGTTAAGTTAGATAAGTCAACCCCTTGGCCCAACCTTGTTCCTATCCTTCATCCTTCACTAGCAGTTTGACCATGTCCAATGGGTGAGTTTGTCATTTGAACTATTGTGCAAGTAATTTTATATAACAGCGGAATGTGCTAACTTAATTAATGCCACTGAATGGATGTTATACTTTGAGCTTAGCTGTGAGAATGATTAGAGAGGCATTGTCTTAGTCTACTGATGTGATTTATCCTTGGTTGTATATTCTTGGGATCCGTGATGATGTGGACCATGTATGGATGATTATTGATGATGATTGATGGTCCCACATGTTTGATGATGATATCATATGATGGACATATGATGCAGATGATGTGTGATCCAGTTCAGCAGGTTTATTACTACTTCAGATCAGCGGATTATACATTGTCCATATATGGTGGACCCTACAGCTGGCCCATTAGGGCAACCCAGGGAGTATGAGTACACATTCCTAGTGGATTTGGGTCTTCTGGATCCATTGAGACACTTATCTTTCAGTTCCGGGCACTTCTGACAGTGATTGATGCAGTTTTACACTTGATGACCAGATTTGGGGCTGATTTCCCAGCCTGGGCAGCAGGGGCCATGATTGGCCAGTTCACCTAGGGCGCTGATGATGGAGGGGGTGGTCCAGCCACTTGTTTTTACCATTTACCCCCCCTTCTGGAGAGCCTGGTGGGCTCAGATGGACAGCGCTAGCACCCTAGGAGGCAGTTTTGGCACTTTCACAGTTCCCGAGGCAGTTTAAAAAAGGGATAAAGTGGTCACTGAGGAAATCGATTTGGGAAATTGAGGCAAGGTTTTGGCATTTGGTCTTCACAGAGGTCTTCCAGGGTGGCATCACTACCTTCCAGTCAGTTTTCACCATGTGGGTATGCCCAGATTGATCACAGGAGGACATTTACTGCTTGACTGTCATGGATTCTAGGGATAGTTTTGGTCATTTATATTATCTTGGACATTATTTTATTATTTTATTGTGCCTTGGGATGAGCTAGTAAGGATTGATGCCTCCTAGCCCCACCATGTGCTTATGTTGTCATGTCCTAGTCATCATGAGGTGGATTTTGGCACCAAAAAATGTTATCACACAACTTGTAGTTGCCCCTAGAGGTATCCCATCCGAGACGGTAGAGGAGACAGGCAACTAAAGAGGTGACCCAAGAGATGCCACGGTTCCCAATGAAAGGTGGGAGTCACGTCAACTGAGGCACTCTTCGCTTTAGGTCAAGGTGTAACAAGACCTAGGGGGAGACCCTATAACCAATCACAGTTGATTGGACCCAAACAAAGGTTTCTAAGGATGAGTAAATGATGAGTTACGGAAACCAATGCAAGGCTAAGTGGACCTAAGAGTTAAGGAATGGTTGAAGGTGGTATAAGAGATTGTTAGTGTTTCAACCTATGTATGTTTTAGGCCACATGATGGGGTATGATGACTAGGTATAATACCATATGTTTATACAAGTGGGTCTAATTTTCTTGGGAAGTGTGAAATGGTTCTAGGTAGGCCCACAAGGTGAAGTTAGGTGTGAGGTTGGTACTATAGGTTGGATAAAGGCTAGATCTATGATTTTAGGTTGATTCTAGGAGTACCCATGTACTAGATCTAGGGTTTGACACAATTCCCAAGGAGTGGGACTTGCTTAGAGAAGGACTAGTGCCTTGTTGGATGGGCTAGTGGGGTCAAAAAGTATGTCAAAGTGTAGATCGGGACACCTAGAAGCCAAGTCAAGTGGGTTAAATGAGATCCAATGGTTAGATTTTGCTAGATCTAGGTTTTCAAGTAATAACCCTAAGTGGACCACAATCCCTTAAAACAAGGAATGCTACCCCCAAGGCGGATCGTGACAGAAAGACAGTCTAGACCTAGGTTTCAAGGTATGGGCATTCCAAATCCACGAAAATCTCACACACCCACCTCCTGGAAGTGGACAAACTCAATTTTTCAAGGGAGTGCGACTTTGCTCAAGGAGGGCTAAAACAAGGGTTAAGTGGACCAAATCAAGCCCAATGGCCACCAAATTGTAGATCCGAATAGATAGTACCCCGATCTATGCGTGTTCAAAAAATCAAGTCAATCCAAGGGCTAGATCTTAGTAGATCTGAGTTTTGAGGTGCCAAAAGATTCAAAAGGGGGTTTTAACCCCTTAAAACATGGAGAGATGTCCACAAGGTAGATTTCACCAAAGTAAGGATCTGGGGGTAGGTTATCAAGTGTCTAGATTGCAAATCAAGTGGGATCTCACCTACCCATGTGCTAGATCTAACCAAACAAGCCTCTCACTAGGAAGTGCGATTTGGGTCAAGGAGGGCTTTTTGCCTAGAAAAGGTGTTTAAAGATCAATTCCATCTTTTCTCCATTTTTGAGCATCAAGAGGGTCTGACTTTGATTTTTCGTCTTCTAAGCTTTGAGTTGTCTCCACTTGGTTTCTATTTGATCATCAGTCCCAAGGAGAATCAAATTGAATATGTGAGAGAAGTAAATGAAGAAGTTAATTTGTGTGAAAATGAATCGAATCACATGTCTTATGTCTTCCCTCCATCCATCCCTGAGCATTGCACTGGAGGATCTATTGTAGCTATCTTGCATATTTGGCATATTTTATTTACAGGTTAAGAGGGCGATTTTGGACAAGGGCGAATTGGTGGGGAGGCTTGCCCTTCAATCTTGGAAGAAGTCGCTTTGGTGTAACAGGGAGTAGTTTTGCCTTTGTGTCAACTATTCTATGTTTCTCTTTTTCTTGCTTGTATCTACCTTCAATTTGTTAAACTGATTGATGCTTTGCTCCTTGGCTTGACAGGTTAGAAGGAATCACATGTGGCTTGGAAAAATCGATTTGGCAAGAGGGCTTCAACAATTCTTCATTTGATCTTTGGCAAAGTAATCCTCGTCTCAACTAGCATTCATCTCTTCATCCAGGTATGTTCCAAGAGGTATGATCTTCTACTTCCTTGAATCTTCCATAATTTCTAGATCATAAAAAACCCTAATCAATTAAAACCCTTGTTTTGGTATTTCTTAGATCTACTTAGATCTAGCCTTGTTCTTGAAGAGATATTGAAAACCCACCTCTATAGCATCCACCCCTAGTTGGATCTACAGTTTGGTGGTGATTGGCTAAAAATTGACCCACTTTTCAAGGCAAAAAGCCCTCCTTGACCCAAATCGCACTTCCTAGTGAGAGGCTTGTTTGGTTAGATCTAGCACATGGGTAGGTGAGATCCCACTTGATTTGCAATCTAGACACTTGATAACCTACCCCCAGATCCTTACTTTGGTGAAATCTACCTTGTGGACATCTCTCCATGTTTTAAGGGGTTAAAACCCCCTTTTGAATCTTTTGGCACCTCAAAACTCAGATCTACTAAGATCTAGCCCTTGGATTGACTTGATTTTTTGAACACGCATAGATCGGGGTACTAGCTATTCGGATCTACAATTTGGTGGCCATTGGGCTTGATTTGGTCCACTTAACCCTTGTTTTAGCCCTCCTTGAGCAAAGTCGCACTCCCTTGAAAAATTGAGTTTGTCCACTTCCAGGAGGTGGGTGTGTGAGATTTTCGTGGATTTGGAATGCCCATACCTTGAAACCTAGGTCTAGACTGTCTTTCTGTCACGATCCGCCTTGGGGGTAGCATTCCTTGTTTTAAGGGATTGTGGTCCACTTAGGGTTATTACTTGAAAACCTAGATCTAGCAAAATCTAACCATTGGATCTCATTTAACCCACTTGACTTGGCTTCTAGGTGTCCCGATCTACACTTTGACATACTTTTTGACCCCACTAGCCCATCCAACAAGGCACTAGTCCTTCTCTAAGCAAGTCCCACTCCTTGGGAATTGTGTCAAACCCTAGATCTAGTACATGGGTACTCCTAGAATCAACCTAAAATCATAGATCTAGCCTTTATCCAACCTATAGTACCAACCTCACACCTAACTTCACCTTGTGGGCCTACCTAGAACCATTTCACACTTCCCAAGAAAATTAGACCCACTTGTGTAAACATATGGTATTATACCTAGTCATCATACCCCATCATGTGGCCTAAAACATACATAGGTTGAAACACTAACAATCTCTTATACCACCTTCAACCATTCCTTAACTCTTAGGTCCACTTAGCCTTGCATTGGTTTCCGTAACTCATCATTTACTCATCCTTAGAAACCTTTGTTTGGGTCCAATCAACTGTGATTGGTTATAGGGTCTCCCCCTAGGTCTTGTTACACCTTGACCTAAAGCGAAGAGTGCCTCGGTTGACGTGACTCCCACCTTTCATTGGGAACCGTGGCATCTCTTGGGTCACCTCTTTAGTTGCCTGTCTCCTCTACCGTCCCGGATGGGATACCTCTAAGGGGCAACTACAAGTTGTGTGATAACAGTAACCAATGTGATTTTGAAACAACGGCCGCATAGGCATCATGCGGATGCTTAAACTTGGCAATGACAAGGAAGGGATGATTGACCATGAGGCCGATCACAGTGATCTCCGGGACAACCGTGACATCAATGGTTTCGACAGGACGATTGCCAGACTCATAATACATTGATTCCTTTTCTTTTTTCTCAGATGGGCCATTAGGTTTGGGAATTTCTTTTTGTAAATGAAGTTCTGCTAATATTCTGTCAATCATAATTGGTTTTCCAGTAACTTGAGTTTTTCTAGGTGTATAGAAGGGTTTCCTACGATCAAACAAGCCCTGTTGATGTCGTTTTTGGGAAATTTATTTATTCTATAGATTAGGCTTTTGTTGAGTTTCATTGTTGTTTTGTGGAACACAGGATTCTGTTGAAAGCTTCGTATAAGGAATGGACTTTTCTTGATCACCAGAATAACCGATTTCATGACATTACATTTTGCATAAGCTACAGTAGTTATTTTGTTGGATCCAAGAAGAAATAAGAATCTTTCATAATTAATTAGAACGAAGACACGTCCTCCAATCACCTGTTCACTGATATCGATTGCATTCAGTTTATTGAACTTAATTAGGGCAGCGAAAAACCCAATCAAACATGCAATCTTGTTGTCACTCCAACCATCAACAAGAGTGAAGTCTTCTGACTTCTGAATATTGTTGACATTAACTACTATTTGTTCCTTCTTGTTTGTTTCATCACAACGGTGTGCTTGACCACTTTCTCCAAAATCCAGTCTTTGTCCTCCAAATGAACGTTGATAGGTCCTTCCTTCTTTAGTTTGCGAAGATGGTAGTCCATAATTATCCAGTTCAATGACGGCCTTTGGTGCCTCCCTACACATGTACTGAATATAATCTTGATCGCCCAACCAATAGCTTCCCTTCACTGTATCATAAATATGCCATCTCCAATGATCTTTAGTCATATTACCCAAAACTGCATTAATTCCACCCTTATGCAAGTGTGCATTTGATATTATTTCCTTGTTATATACAACCATATTCTTATTTTTTTCTTCCTTGTCACGCAGATCTGTATCTTCCTCTGTGAGAGCTTCCATCTCATATTCTAATTGTATAGAGCATGGCTCTATTAGGATATTCCTATACTCCATCCTAGTCCCACCAGTATTTTGATCATTTACATTTTCAGTCATGCATGCACTTTTAGGGTTTGCATGCATCCCAGTCATTAGTCCAGCACCTAGCCCTCAGTTAGCCAGCCCCCAGGAGCTTCTCACTATTCAGTTTTAGCCCTCCAGTTGCTTAATGCGCCATTATTCCTTGATTTTAGGGAGCAACTCGCCCTTCTTCACCTACCAATCCAGTTGTCTTCAGTTTATACTCAGTTACACTCAGTTACACCTACCAGACTCAGTTTGACTGATGGTTGACAGTTACTTGAGCATTGATGACTCCACTGATGATGATAAAGACTTCCAGTTGTGCTCCGATGATCATGAGGACACCTAGTTGTGCTCCGATGACACTTTATTGATCTTATGATCACTCTGAGAGGCTAATTTGAATTGCCACCTTAGGCATTCGAATCCTCTCTACCATTGTACTATTTATTTGTCCATATTGTGATTAATTAACTAGTGTGTGTGAAGTATTATTGCTTCTATCTGAGTTCTACTGTACCATATTATTATGTTGCTCATTATATTGTATTGTTCACTCTTCTTTTATTTTCCTGCTTAATCATAATTACTCTTGTGAGGTATACATCATCTCTTAGATCTGCTGTGAGGATTTTCACATGGTATCAGAGCATGTTGAGAGTATTGTTTATCTCCATTCTTGAGAGTTTTTTGCAGGTTATTATCCATATTTCGAGTGCAGCAGTTTCTGCATTTTTGCAGCAGTAGCAGTTGCAGTTATTCTATATTGTTTTTGCAGGTCCTCTACAGCTTCAATGTATTCATATTTAGAAGGACTCCCTCTTCTTTCTCCATTCAACTATGATGAATGGAAACCAAAAATGATAGCATATTTGAAGAGCCATGATCTCTTTGATTGTTATTTTGAAAGAGAGTTCGAATCCTCTGAAGAGAATATTGATTGGTTGAATAAAGGTGACATGGCCCTTGGAAGAATGATGTCCGCTTTGCCTGAATACATGCTTTACCAAATCATTGATGATTTTGAAACTCCAAAAGAGCTATGGGCCCATCTGGATGAAAGATTTGGCATACAGAATGAAGCATTTGGTCCAAACCCTTTCGAGAACAAGCAAAGTGATGCATTCGCTCCCCTTGATGGTCTCTCAGATCATGAACCAGTATCATCTCATATTGAAGTTGTTGACAAAGAACTTGCAGATTCTCCACTCATGCTCCAACTTTCTTCTCTTTCTGTGCCAGCTCACACTCTAGATATTGCAAAAGGTCCTAAATCCTCTCTTGCACTAGAGTCTGTTGGTTTGCATCATGATCACATGATTATTTCGGAGGTAAAATCAACTATTGGAGGTAATGCATTCGCTCCTCTCAAGCAATCATCTCTTATTTACTACTATATGATCATTAGCACATGCTTTCAAAAGGTTATTGAAGAATATGGCCATTCCCACCTCATGCATCCATTGGTTTTGATCTCACCTCTTATGGTTCAAAGGAGATCTCAAGAAACCATTGCCATTCACTTGGGATAATTTCTCATGCATATGATAGTTTTGATCTCACCCCTGCTGGTTCAAAGGAGATCTCAAGAAACTATTCTTCAAGTCTTAAATCTGATTTGGATTTCAAGCAATTATTATTTGATGGTTCTTTTTGGCATAATCTCACCCATGATGGTTCGAAGGAGAAGACAAAAGACTATCTGCATATTCATGATTTTGATCCTACCTCAGCTGATTCAAATCACAGGTTCAAGGATCATCCTCATACTTTTGGATTTGTTCTCATCACATTCGATCTGAAGAGCAAGTACAAGCACATGTTTTTTGAGCATGATCCACTTCTCCCCAAGAAGAAGATACCTCCAAACTTATGACCAAGCATCACACCTACTTCAGTTTGGAGCATTAATTTTTTTGTGTGCCTTACAGTCTGTTTTTTGAGGAGGGGGTATGTTTCCCATGAAATTTTCCCACTTCCTTGGTTTATTGATTGTTATTATTCATTGTATTGGGTGACCTTTGGTCTTAGTTACCAGGGCCCAGGATGGATTAAGGGGGGGTGTTAGGATATTCCTATACTCCATCCTAGTCCCACCAGTATTTTGATCATTTATATTTTCAGTCATGCATGCACTTTTAGGGTTTGCATGCATTTTGCATGCATCCCAGTCATCAGTCCAGCACCTAGCCCTCAGTTAGCCAGCCCCCAGGAGCTTCTCACTATTCAGTTTTAGCCCTCCAGTTGCTTAATGCGCCCTTATTCCTTGATTTTAGGGAGCAACTCACCCTTCTTCACCTACCAGTCCAGTTGTCTTCAGTTTATACTCAGTTACACTTAGTTACACTCAGTTACACTTAGTTACACTCAGTTACACCTACCAGACTCAGTTTGACTGATGGTTAACAGTTACTTGAGCATTGATGACTCCACTAATGATGATGAAGACTTCCAGTTGTGCTCCAATGACACTCTATTGATCTTATGATCACTCTGAGAGGCTAATTCGAATTGCCACCTTAGGCATTCGAATCCTCTCTACCATTGTACTATTTATTTGTCCATATTGTGATTAATTAACTAGTGTGTGTGAAGTATTATTGCTTCTATCTGAGTTCTACTGTACCATATTATTCTGTTGCTCATTATACTGTATTGCTCACTCTTCTTCTATTTTCCTGTTTAATCATAATTACTCTTGTGAGGTACACATCATCTCTTAGATCTGCTGTGAGGATTTTCACAGGCTCGTCATCCTTTTCTTCAAAATTGATTTCTTCTTTCAATGGGAGACCAAAGTCATAGTCTCCATCTTCTTCTTGTTCACATTCCCAATTCGATTGGGATTCTACAGAATTCAACTCAGAATTGGAGCGTGAGTTTTCTGTTTCATTTTTCTCATTGTGAACTGCCTGCTTAGTTATGCTTCTTTCCAGTATTTTATCGATAACCCTTGTAACGGACTTCTCCATTTGATCTAGATGATCAAGGTTACTCTTTTCAAACAAATATTGAAACTGAGTTTCAGAGTAATCATTCTCTGTGGAGATTTCGACCTTGTTCTGTTCCAATTCCAGTGTTTGTGCACTAGCTCTCGGAATAGTTGCTTTCTCAATATCCCGTTCTTAGAGAAGAGCCCTTCTATGTGCGGAAGGACGTTGTCTTAGTACACTTTTAGAATCCTTTGATTTTGAATAGCTTGGAGCATCTCCTTTCAATTTAGGAGTTTTTAACAATGGAACCTCACGAGTTTGACTATGCCGGAGCGCAGAGCAGAGAGATACTTGATCATTTGCCGTCAATTCCCTTTCCTTGGAATCATATTCTTCCATATTCGTATTAGTTTTTTCATCAGAATTCTTGTCTTCTTTTAATTTGTCTTTATTTGCTATCTTGTCGGGAGGTTTCCGATTAGCGGTTATAATTGAATCTAGCTTTTTATTAATTGCTTCAAGCATTTCACTGATGCCTAATGTGCAACGCATGTTGTGGTTGGTTGTCAATATTTTAGCTCTGATACCACTGTAGCACTTAATTTGCGGAAGCTTATAATAAAAAATATATAAAAGTGTATACATATATAAATATGTTATTGAATAAAAAATGAATGATTACAATGATAAAATGGCTTGGGCCTTTATAGGTTATTAAGGTGACCTATAGTAATAGGTTGTGTCTTTATATAGGCACTTTTTCATAATAATAATATTCTAAGCTAATTATTAATTAGACCTAACATTATTTATATTTATGTTTGTTACATCCAATGATCTTTCATACATATAGAACTTGCCATAAGAAAACTAGAAGTAGCATACAACAAATGTAGATTGCATGCTAACTAATAATAACACGTGACAAACAATCTAAGGAAAGACAAAGATTTTACCAAACTAATAATTAAGATTGGCAACTGGAGATAACATCTATGATCATAGTGCCAAGCACCAATATCCTCAAATGAGATTATTCAACAAATACCCATAAGCTTTGAACCAAGAAAAACTAAGCAAAATACTAATAAAGTTTATTCTCCGCAAGTTCTAGCAAAGATGACAATGAGAGGAGGGTCTCTTATATAAGAAGCTAACTCACTCCCCAATAAAGAAATAATAAAATATCCTCATGACAGGGTCAAAATACCAAAACTCTAAACTCCTCCTTAAGACATAATAAAAAATACATATAATAAGTGGTTTGTTATGCCACTTATACAACCAACATATCTAACCAATCCAAATCCCAAGGAGAAAGAGAGCATATCTAGGAGATAATACATGCCAAAAATAAAGGGTGCATCTCTAAGGAGGTTTGAAAAATGCCTTCCTGAGTCGGTCAACTGCATTCTTTAATGAATAAATGAAGTGCCATGTATCGTGGGTTGTCCAAAGCATAAGATGATAAACAACAATGCATTGGTTCCCACAATCCAAGGTGAAAAGGTCCACATGAGAGGAAATCTTCCCTTGTAGTCAAATCCACAAAACTTGGGTTCAAATAGAAAATCTATGAATTATGGGAATCACTGCACATTTTCCCCTAAGAAGGAATGGAACATAAATTATGTATTTGATGTGGACCACCCAGCAAGAATGTAATGCTTCTACGCACATGCGATCCCTCCAAGCTCGAGCTAATGGTTAAGTTTATGATATGTAGGGACAATAACATGCCAAAGGCACTCCACGATCCAAAAGATATTTACCAAGTCAATGAACGGAGAGATGCCTCCTAGATCACCCTCAAATCATGGAAAAAGCCTCATGTGAGATTACTTTAATTAATTCATACTTGAGGATGATGTCCTGAAGTTTGGCTTTCATAAAGCTTGATCACAACTTAAAGAAGTATTTTAAGATGGGGTTGATCACTTTATGTAATTCACCCATGTCATAACTTAAGATGGGAATTCCACTTTAATTCCATACGTAGCTTTCATAAAGTATAAAAGGGGGTGCTTCATAAGACAATAAGTTTCTTTTGTCCACTTATGTGCCCACAAAAAGAGCCCCATCAAGGGGATTGAATCATGAGAAGAAACCAAAATCAAGCCCCTTATGGGTGATGTAACCTTAAATAAAACCAAATGGGTTAGCTCCAAGGGTCCAACATTAAACCGTGACAAACCGTCCTCTAGCAATAAAAGTCAACCTTGAACATGTGTGCCAAGTTGCCAACAAATGTTAAATTGGTCCCAAGTGCTAGGGAACATCATCAACATCCAATCCAAGTATTAGACCATGTGAATTTGCTAAGACGCCAACTTTAGGAGGCCCCAACAATGTATGACTTAGGGAAAAAAACATTCAAATATATAAAACATTACCATAGAAGGTTATCAAGTGCATTTTTCTAATTAACTCGCTCACTTTTAATTAATTATCCCATTAACTTTAGAATCACCATGGTGTGACCATAATTAATCCAAATTTCATATTACACCCCTAAGACCAAGTGCATTTCCTAAGTAAGGTGAGGGTGATGAAGTGAATGTGGTATTAGGAAGAGGGTGTTCGCAAATTGACCATCATAGAAATGTGGAATGAACAATATTCGTTTATTGAATACGAACAATAATTCAATAGCTGAATATCCAATTTAAGTAAGACTGCACTGACAACCTTCAATATGTATAGAGATGATGGAGACAGTATGGATGTACAGATGAAACCCAGATGACCATGATGCTGATGAAGACCGAAGAATACCTTCCTTGTTGAGAGGGAGTGTTGGATTTTGTGCAACTTCGGAAGATATTATTTATTGTATTTCTATTGTACTTGATTGTACCTCCTAAGGGAGATGAACTTGATGTAATTAACTATGTAAACCCTTGAAAGAATCAATGTAAACCTTGGGGTGAAAAGAAGCAAAATAAAAGATTAAAATTAAATTATTAATTGCCCCCGAAGTGAAGTTGGCCCAGTCAAATAGAGAAGTTCGCATCTGCTGGAGAAGAAGACTATTTCAGGGTTTCTATTTTTGGAAAGCATTTCCAGCTTTTCTCTTTTATGATTGTACTCTGATCTCGGAATTATCATCTCTATACGAAGGTTGCTGGGTTTTCTCCCATTTTGGTTTCCCAGGATAAGCTCTGTTGTTATTATTTTTGTGCTTTGTCCTCCTTCTAGTGATCCTGTTTATGCAATTGAATTATTATGCTATGAATGTGTGAAAAAATAACACTACTTGAACTAGATTTCTTTGTTTCCAAATGCTGTTACACTTTAACATCTTAAATGACAAGGATAAGAAGATGTAGCTGTGCAATTTGTTCTTTGACTGTAAAAAATCTTAATTAAAAGTCTAAATCAGATCGTGTAGGATGTGATCAGATTAACCATTATTTCCTCCAGATAGAATCGCAGCTGTCATGGAACTTTTCAAGATTCAAGTACAAAAATTCAATCTCTAGCATAAGTTTCTATCTTCAAATCAGATTTAGCTATCCATATTTTGGCCACAATGGCCATTTTCAGAAAGATACAGATTCTATTTGAGTTGGAGAAAATGCAGATATGCTAGCTCTTCTAGCTTATGTACCCAGCGGATTTGTGTGACCACTCTGCAGGGACAGGATATGTTACTCTTGACTCCTTGAGGTACATGAAAATTGAATTTCAATGCAATATATAATGCATTTCAAAATAAAAACTTAATACAACTGGGAAATAACATCATATGGTCTTCTAGGAACAATGCTAAATATCGATTACCTAATATCAATTGACACCAACAATTACTCCCAAACCAATGATAAGAACTTCAATGATCATGTTCATATTACCTTCCCATGGCTGCCAAGGATTAAACTGCACAGAGTTGCAAATCTAATAAGCTGTTAAGGATTCTTCTTTTCACGTAAATATCCAAGAAATGATTAAATTGTAACTAGATAACAGTTATCAAAACTGCAGAACAAAGTAATATAAAAGGATACATTTGTGTGTACGGATCTCAGTGTTTTGTAAAGGCAATGTTGACGAATGTCAATAATCTGTCATGGAAACTTCAAAGATTGCCAAATTAGATAAATCTTCAAGTTTGACTGAGTTGCTAACCACAAATTCAAGTTTGACTGAGTTGCCAACCACAAGACATTTGGATGACATACGATTTTATATAGATATTATATACATCCAAAATATTTACCACAATCCAGTCATTAACCCCAACTTATTGTACATATTACTTACGCATCAACACTGTATTAACTTGGCAACCTGTGCATCCATTAGAAACTATCCTTACCAATCCCTTGGAATTACATGTTTTTTCTTTGAGAAGTTATGGGTGCAACTTAGAAGCTCATGTGAGTTATTGCTTCATCGTGAAGAGAAATAAGCAAACAAAATAAGGCACAAAAATATCAAGAATGAGCACACCAATGCATCAAAACAAGGACCTTGTCCCTCAAGTTTATTCTCAGTAAATTTTACCACCTATTAAGATAAAAGTTTACATCCTCAAAGAAACACAAGAAGGACCTACATTATGTATTTTGATAAAAACTATGCCTTATTAATCCAAGATACAATTTGCTTTTCATCCCCATCAAATTTTGGTAACTCCAACTTTAATCTCATTGGATATCCAAACAGTGCTTGAGCTAAATAGGGTGGTGCTTGGTTGACATTGGCAATTGGTAAGTTATTGTGGAACATGCTTGGTTGTAAATTTGTTACACCGAGATAATAAGATAAGATAATTTTATTAATGTCCAATGAATGACCACAAAAGTAGGTCAATCGACTAGATGATACATCCAGTATGATTACAATATGGGAGTGCAAGTGCATCTCCTAGAAAGTGCTGAAACTAGGACAAAGTAAGATAAAATAAAATAAAAATACAATCAGTAATAAAGCCTCAACAACATGTATAAAACCGTAGCAAAGGTACGGGAGGCAAAATACAAAGTGAGAATGCCCGAGTCTGGACAACTCAAACCGCTCAAAAGCCTGCCAAGAAAGGGGAAGAATGTGAGAGAGCTGAAGATGGGTCCAGTGGCATCAGGATCTCCCTAAGTAACCTGGTTCGAGTTCGTGTTCGAATTCAGCGACCTTGAAATTCAACAAAAAAACGGCAATAAAAAATTTGGTGATAAAATTCTACATTAAGTTCGAGGGACTGTATATTTCAAAATTTTAATATATATATATAATTCTAGGCACTCATTAAACATTATGTAAAATGAAAATTGCATGCCAACATAAACATATATAATTATATTTCAAAAGGATGGTATCTTGCTAAAAATTTAGGAATTTAGGTTAGTTTTTTGTCTTTTTTTTACCTTTTAAAATTTTTATTGAATAAATTCAATTAAATTCGTCTTGAAATTCGCCTTGAAGTTCGAATTCGACTTGAAGTTCGACATCAAGTTCGGCTATTTGTGAGGCACTGTGGCTTTATAAGTTGTTGGTAGATTTGTTTGATCAGGAGCTTAGGCCTACGGTGATCTACTGTGACAATCAGAGTTCCATTCAGCTCTCTGAGAATCCAGTGTTCCATGACAGGTCAAAGCACATTGAGATCAGGTACCATTTCATCTATGACTACATTCATAGAGAAGTTGTAGAGTTGCAGTACATATCCACTGATGAGCAGGTAGCAGATATCCTGACGAAATCTTTGGGGAGGGGCAAGTTTGTTTTCTTCAGAGACAAGTTGGGAGTGGTGCAGAACACCTTCCTCGGTAAGAGGGAGTGTTAGTTTTTGTACCTAGGAAGTGTATTTCCCTAGTGACTTTTTCCTAAGTCACTTAAAGGGGGGAAAAGTGACCCTTGCATTAAATGACTTGAGATGAGCATCTAATGTGACTTTATAACTTAAAGTCACTATTGATAAATTTAAGTGGGTGAGTGAAAATGAATTTATGAGAATTAAATTAAACAATTTATTCTCATCAAATTTCAACTGTTGGATTTAATCTAATCTCCACCGTTGGATGAAAAACTCACTTAGGGTTTACTCAAAAGGAAATGGGAGGCAAAACAATTCATTCTTGAGATGAGAGTGAAGAGAAAAGACTGAAGAGAAGAGAAGAGAGAGAGAGCTGGAGTGGGCACGCATTTCGAGGCAACCATCACTGAAGAGTTACAATGGGCACTGAAATCAAGGCACAAGTTTAGCATTGATGAGAGGCACAGATTTCAAGGAGAGCTCAGCAATCTGTACAGTGTGATTCTGGGCACAAGTTTCGAGGTTGTTTCTTGGCACATATTTCGAGAAAAGTTCCTGGCACATTTCTCGAGACAGTGGCATTAATTTCTGGCATGGATTTCAAGGCCATACCACTGCATTTATTACACAATCCGTAAAGCACGTGGTTCGAGGCAGTTCTGGGCACATTTCCCGGGTTTCTGGGCACACATTTCGAGGACTATACTTCAGCATTAATTGTTGTACTGTACAGCAATTTGGGCACAGTTTTCTAGACAAGTTGGGCACAGTTTTTTAGGGCAGAACTGGGCTGTTATTTTGGCACAAATTTTGAGGAGTTTGCACTGAAATCGAGGCAGCAGTTGCATAGAAATCGAGGCAATCAGCTGGGTGTATTTTCTGGTTGAGATAAGTTGTATTTTTTACTGAAAATTACTGCTTTGAAATTTTCTCAGAAGAAATAATAAATCTCTCTCTCTGACTGGTTTTCCCCGTGGGGGTTTTTCCAGGGCTATTGGCCAAAAATCTCTGAGTCTGATTTTTTATGGTGTGCATGGTTAAATTAATTTTCTGCCTGTTAAAAGTGTTTTTACAGCGTGTTTAATTGTCTGAAATTTTTATAAGTAATTTCCAGCCAATGCAAAACCGGTTGGGGATGAAAACACTGAAAAACGTGACATAAACCAGGAAGTTGAAATAACAAGAAAATTTACATGGTATCAGAGCTTGGGGGCAAAAAACAGTAAAAATTTGCAGACACACAAAAATTTCCAGATTTGAGTATTTTCTTTTGTTAGTGAACAGCACCTTGTTGGGTTGACAGTAGAGATGGCTACAGGACTTAGATTGGAGGATAGGCTAGATGGGATAGGAAACTTTGTGCCATGGAAAGCTAGGGTTTTGTTGATTTTAGAGGAGAATGAACTGTGGGAGGAGGTGGTTAGAAACACTACAGCAAACCCTGTTCAGATTCCCGCTGCTACAGATGCAGCAGCATTATCAGCCTTCAACAAGAAGGACTATAAAGCTAGAAGAATAATCCTTGATGCGGTTAAAGACTATATCATCCCTCACATTTCTAGTAAAGCTAGGGCACATTTGATGTGGACTGCATTAACCAGCTTATACAAGAGTACCAATGAGAACCGGAAGATGGTTCTCAAGGAGAAACTCAAAAGTATAAAGATGAATGGTGGAGAGGGAGTGACATCTTACCTTACCAGGATATCTGCAGTTAGAGATGAGCTAGCAGCAGTTGGGGAGGTGGTCACTGCTACTGAGCTTGTGCGTACAGTAGTGAATGGGGCTTCCAAGCCCTAGGGTGCATTTGTGCAGGCTATAGTGGGCAAAGAGAACCTACCTTCATGGGAGAGACTGTGGGATGACTTTGTGCAGGAGGAGACCAGGAGAAGTCTCGTACAGGGTAGTTCTTCACAGGGTAGGGAAGATGAGGAGAATGTGGCTTTGACAGCAAAGGGGAAGAAGAAGAAGAAGGGTCCCAAGCAGGGTGGGGCCAAGCAGCAACAGCAGCAGCAGGGTGGGCAGAAGAAGGACTTGAGTAAAATCAAGTGTTATGGTTGTCAGACATTTGGGCACTATCCTTCACAGTGTCCAAGCAAGAAGAAGAAGAGACAACAGAATGCAGCTTCAGCGGAGGTTGATGACTTTGGAGACAGATTTCAGAGAGAGTTTTCTCTGTGTGTTGAACAGATTGAGAGAGAGAGAGCCTCTTTAGTTACCAACACTGATGTGGATATGGAGATGGAGTATTCCTTATTGACAGACCATCAAATGAGTGCATCCACCACTGGCACTTGGTATATTGACAGCGGAGCTTCGAACCACATGACAAGGGCTCGAGAGATGTTCTCCGAGCTTTCACAGACAGGTACAAATGTGGAGGTTGTACTAGGCGATGACACCATTGTTAGAGCAGTTGGTCGAGGGACCATTACATTTCAGAGGGAGTCTATGAGTCCTATGACTCTGAAGGATGTGTTATTTGACCCTGGGCTGAAGAAGAACCTTGTATCAGTTTCCACCATTGAGAACAGGGGTCTCGGTGTTTGTTTCTTGGATGGGTGAGTGCAGGTATTCCCCAAGACTATAGGATTATCTACCTCCATGGACATTGGGGCTAGATGTGGAAAGTTATACAAGCTCTTGTTTCAGCCGCAGCACACTTTGGCACACAGCAGCAGCAGTGAGCTTTGTGAGCTATGGCATTGGAGGATGGCCCACTTGCATCACCCAACTTTGAGATTGTTGAGGAGCATGGTTACAGGGTTACCAGAGTTCAGCACAGAGCAGAGTGATGTTTGCAAAGGGTGTGCTTTGGGAAAGTACACCAAGACTGCTTTTCCAAGCAGTGACAGCAGAGCAGCAATACTTGATTTGATCCATAATGATATTTGTGGTCCTATGTCATCAGTCTCTTTGACTGGATTTGAGTACTATATCTCTTTCATTGATGACTACTCCAGGAAGACCTGGATCTACTTCTTGAGGAGCAAGAAGTCACCCTTAGTATTGAGAGTTCAAAGCCCTTGTGGAGAAGTAGACAGGGAGGAAGATTCGGATGTTGAGATCGGACAATGGGGGTGAGTATACCTCCAAGGAGTTCGATGGGTTTTGCACACAGGAGGGTATATAGAGACAGCTAACAATTCCCTACACTCCTGAGCAGAATGGAGTAGCAGAGAGGAAGAACAGGTCGATTGTGGGATCAGCGAAAGCAATGCTTCATGATCAGAGTTTACCGTTCTTTCTATGGGCAGAGGCTTGCAGTACTACAGTTTATCTGCAGAACAGGAGTCCCCAGCGTGCCTTGGGGAGGAAAACTACTGAGGAGATGTTTACAAGCAAGAAGCCTAAGGTTGGCCATTTCCGCATATTTGGCAGCTTGACTTACTCTCATGTCCCTTCTGAGAAGAGGACGAAGCTTGATCCCACAGCAGAGCGAGGCATCTTTGTGGGATATGATGAGACTTCGAAGGCTTATCGGACTTACCTTCCTAGCCAGAAGAAGGTCGTTGTTAGGCGGGAAGTGAAGTTTGATGAGGAGAGAGCCTTCAGGAAGTCTAGAGAGTTAGAGCAGAGGGAGCCACCGGCTTCCACACCTCAGGTGACTCAGGCTTCTTCGATACAGATCTCAGGTCCACAGGTTTCCGGAGTGACTGTATCACAGGCTACAGGCACAGGTTCAGTGGTTCAGGTGACAGGTACTTTAGGGATAGGTTCAGGTTTTGGTTCTTAGGTTACAGGTTCTTCAGGGACTAGTTCATCAGTCACTGGTCCTTGGGGTGTTGGACCTTCTGCTTCTGGGAGTTCTTCAAATGAGGATAAACCAGTATGGGAGGAGCCTTCAAGGAAGAGGAAGCCTAAATGGCTTCAGGAGACCTTGAAGGAAGCAGAGGCATTTGGTAGACCCCAAGAGGAGATCGGGACAGTAGTGATGCCGGATAGATTGGGTATGGCTCTTGTTGCGAGTCTTCGTGATTCAGAGCCTTCCACATTTGAGGAGGCCTCTCAGCATTAGGTTTGGAGAGATGCCATGATGGAAGAGTACCATTCCATCATGAAGAATGATGCATGGGAGATAGTGCCGAGACTAGAGGGGAAGTATGTTGTGACTTCCAAGTGGATCTACAAGGTGAAGCATGTTGCGGATGGCAGTGTGGAGAAGTACAAGGCTCGGTTTGTGACGCGGGGGTTTTCACGGGTTGAGGGAGTTGATTATGATGAGACCTTTGCACCAGTTGCTTGTTATTCTTCCATCAGAGCAGTGATGTCTGTAGCAGCAGAGATGGGTTGGAAGATCCACCAGATGGACGTGAAGACTGCATTTCTCAATGGTCTTCTGCAGGAGGAGGTTTACTTAGAGCAGCCACAGGGATTTGAGATTCATGGGAGAGATTCTCATGTGTGCAGGCTAAGGAAAGCCTTGTATGGACTGAAGCAAGCTCCTAGAGCTTGGTACTCCAGGATTGATGTGTATTTGACATCGATGGGTTTTCAGAAGAGTGAGGTTGATCCCAACCTTTACTACATTGTGGTTGGTGGAGATCCTCTCATTCTTTTGTTATATGTTGATGACTTGTTTATCACTGGAGAGGAGCGTCTCATTGCACATTGCAAGAGAGACCTTGCTGCAGAGTACGAGATGACAGACATTGGGTTGATGCATTAATATCTGGGGATGGAGGTTTGGCAGGAGCCTGGTCATATTTTCTTGGGACAGGGGAAGTATGCAGATGATATTTTGAGGAGAATTCGGATGGAGGATTGCAGGCCGATGTCCACACCTATGATCACCAACTAGAAGCAGCTTCATGCTTCTGAGGGTAAGTTGGTGGATCCTACACTTAACAGTCAGCTCATTGGGTCGTTGATGTATCTGGTCAACACTAGGCCAGACTTGTGTTTTGTGATGAACACTCTTAGCCAGTTCATGGTGGAGCCTAGGAGTGTACACTGGACTGCACAAAACATGTGCTGAGATACCTTGCAGGTACAATGGACTATGGTTTGGATTACAAGGGTTCGGGTGGAGTCAGTTTGGTTGGTTTCACAGATTCAGACTGGGCAGGCAATGTGAGGGATCGGAAGAGCACTTCCGGTTGTTGTTTTAGTTTGGGCTCGGCAGCAGTGTCGTGGTTCAGTCGGAAACAGAAGTCCGTTGCATTGAGTTTCGTCGAGGTTGAGTATATGATAGCCAGTCAGGCTACTTGCGAGGCACTGTGGCTTCGTAACCTGTTGGTAGATTTGTTTGATCAGGAGCTTAGGCCTACGGTGATCTACTGTGACAATCAGAGTTCCATTCAGCTCTCTGAGAATCCAGTGTTCCATGACAGGTCAAAGCACATTGAGATCAGGTACCATTTCATCCGTGACTACATTTAGAGAGGGGTTGTAGAGTTGCAGTACATATCCACTGATGAGCAGGTAGCAGATAGCCTGACGAAATCTTTGGGGAGGGGCAAGTTTGTTTTCTTCAGAGACAAGTTGGGAGTGGTGCAGAACACCTTCCTCGGTAAGAGGGAGTGTTAGTTTTTGTACCTAGGAAGTGTATTTCCCTAGTGACTTTTGCCTAAGTCACTTAAAGGGGGAAAAAGTGACCCTTGCATTAAATGACTTGAGATGAGCATTTAATGTGACTTTATAACTTAAAGTCACTATGATAAATTTAAGTCGGTGAGTGAAAATGAATTTATGAGAATTAAATTAGACAATTTATTCTCATCAAATCTCAACCGTTGGATTAAATCTAATCTCCACCGTTCAATGAAAAACTCACTTAGAGTTTACTTAAAAAGGAAAAGGGAGACAAAACAATTCATTCTTGAGATGAGAGTGAAGAGAAGAGAGAGAGTTGGAGTGGGAACGCATTTCGAGGCAGCCATTACTGAAGAGTTACAGTGGGCACTGAAATCAAGGCACAAGTTCAGCATTGATGAGGCACGGATTTTGAGGAGAGCTCAGCAATCCGTACAGTGTGATTCTGGGCACGAGTTTCGAGGTTGTTTCTTGGCACATATTTCGAGAAAAGTTCCTGGCACATTTCCCGAGACAGCAGCATTAATTTCTGGCACGGATTTGGAGGCCGTACCACTGCATTTATTACAGTCCGTAAAGCACGCAGTTTGAGGCAGTTCTGGGCACATTTCCCGAGTTTGTGGGCCCACATTTCGAGGATTGTACTTCAGCATTAATTGCTGTACCGTACAGCAGTTTGGGCACAGTTTTTGAGACAGGTTGGGCACAGTTTTTGAGGGAAGAACTGGGCTGTTATTTTGGCACAAATTTCGAGAAGGAGTTTGCACTGAAATCGAGTTAGCAGTTGCACAGAAATCGAGGCAGTCAGCTGGGTGTATTTTCTGGTTGAGATAAGTTGTATTTTTTACTGAAAATTACTGCTCTGAATTTTTCTCAGAAGAAATAATAAATCTCTCTCTCTGACTGGTTTTCCCCGTGGGGGTTTTTCCAGGGCTATTGGCCAAAAATCTTTGAGTCTGATTTTTTATGGTGTGCATGGTTAAATTAATTTTCTGCCTGTTAAAAGTGTTTTTACAGCGCGTTTAATTGTCTGAAATTTTTATAAGTAATTTCCAGCCAATGCAAAACTGGTTGGGGATGAAAACACTGAAAAACGTGACATAAACCAGCAAGCTGAAATAACACAGAAAATTTACATTTTCTAGCCTCTCAATTCCAAATTGTATTCTGTCTTTTAGTTTTATATTGATTTGCTTTGTTAAATCTATTTTCAACTTATACATGCTTAGTCTCATCTCATTTTTTATGTCTGTAGTGATATCCTACTTGAGACATTGTGATAAGTCTTTCTTTAACTTGGCATTTTACTATATAATTTCTTCTCGTAGATCCTCCTGGTTTTTATCTATTTTTTCTCCAGTTTCCTGTGACTGTTTGTAGTCTTTTTCTTGTTTCTCAATCCAAGAATTCACATTTGTCATTTTTCTTGTTACGAGAGAAGTTCTCTTCTGATCAGTTTTTGTTGAATTTTAACTGTTGTATGGCCTGATAATTAATGTGATTTCTTAATTGTACGACTATTTAAAATTCACTAGTATGAACACAATACGAATTTAATTTTGCGGAACGAACTACCATACAGTTCTTCAAAACATCAACTGATCATTCGGTTCCATAATTTGGGCATACAGTTGACTGCATTTTTAATTAATTGCAACTGTACATGGTAGCTACGAACTACGGCAGTGGTTAAAGAACACTGTACGACTGTAGTGTACGGATGAAGGAACGGCAGCCGAAGAACACTGTACAGGAAATGGCAATTGGAGAATGTTGTACACCTGTTGAAGAACGCTATACAGCTATAGTTGTACAGAAGCCAGTTGGGTACAGCTCTAACACCAATGGAGCAATAACATCTCTTGATTATGCTGGGATAATAACCTAGAATATATATATGATAATGAATAATGAATGAATAAGAAAGATGGCTTTACATTGAAATGGCCCTCCATATAAATACATTAGAAGAGAGCTTTATGCCTTTTCAACAAATGGTTGTGTCTTTAAATTTTCCTTTTTAAAATAATTAAATCTTTATTTTTATTTTTATTTATTATATGTCTTTTTACTTTTACTATATGCTTTATATATCTTTATTTATGTGTATAACAATGTCTCATACATTCACCCAAAGGGGTTGGATCCATCGGTGAGGAGCAAGGAGTTTCTCATGGGTGGGCAAGGTTCAATTCCCGTGAGAGCTGAGCATGGAGCCATGGGGGAAGCTTGAGGTAGTGATCGAACGTGTGGTTCCACCCAAAGAGATTATATTAAATAATCTCGTGACCCGTGGACACATAAGTGGATCAAATCCCACCCCCATGTCCTCCTTTAAAACATTCAAATCTCGCTAGCTCATTCAGTTAAGGTGTGGGTCTCGTCAGCAGGGCAACTCGGGTTCAATTCCCCTTAAGGGTGAGCTAGTTGGGAGGAGACACCCAAAATCTAATCAGTTGAGGGTTGGTGTGGCTCAGGCTGGGTGCGATCCCTGGGTGATTTTGATGTCTTAGATGCCCCTGGGTCATGGTTTCTTAGACCAAAGGCCACTCCCGCAAGTCAAGGAGATTCTAGCAAACCAAAAAAAAAACAATGTCCCATACAACTGATGACACCAGGACATCCTCAATTCCCATTAGAAACAACAACTATTCCCTATCATTGCCTTTAACATTTATTTTTAAATCAAAAAGAAAAGAAAAGAAAAAATCATTTTTCCTTCCTAAAGAAAACATCCCTATTATTTGGTTTTAAATAGCTTGTTACAACAAAAACTAGTACCCAAAATAAAAAAAATCCCAACCACCAATGTGAAAGCTAAAGCTGAATTTAGGATGGCTGCCGACTGTCACCACCACAGCTCTTTCTCACACTTTAGGCTAGCTCATCTCTAGCACAAGGGGCTTCCCTATGGTAAATTTCAGTCCAAGGTTTAAGGTTTGAAATGCAGTGTTTTCGACTTGAATTAAGTCTAGTTTGCAATCTAATTTAGTTGTTTTCAGCAAAATAAATTTCAGGTTTACAAACCAGCATGTACGTCTAGGTGAATTGTGTGAAGGTATCAAGACTTGTTACAAATCTCATTTAGATGATATTATTAATAATTATTGGCTGTAACATTCAGATTTGCAAAAAGGTAGTGTTTGAGCAAGTTCATGAAGTGAGAATGAAAGTTTATATGCTCAAATGCAATCTGAAATTTAAAATTTCTGGTGCAAATAAAGTGCAGAAAATGCATAAATTTATAAATTTCAGAATGCAAACAGGGTTAAAAGAGTCTAGTTTCTGAATGCAAATTCTGAAAACTAAAATTTCTATATTAAATTCATTGTTGGAAACTGCAGAAATTGAAAACAAAAACAAAAATTCAAATTCCAGAAGGCAGAAAATTAAAATTTGTCTAGTTTATGATCCAAAATGAGGTTCCTAAACAAATGTGCAATGTTGGAAAATGAAATTTCTGAGACAAATAAAATGCAAAAATTCCAGAAAATTGTTCCAAAATGCAAAAAGGTAGAAAGTCTTGAAATTTCATCGCTGGAAACTGCATAAATTCAAAACAAAAATTCAATTCCAGAAGGCAGAAAATTAAAATTTGTCTAGTTTATGATCCAAAATGAGGTTCCTAAACAAATGTGCAATGTTGGAAAATGAAATTTCTGCAACAAATAAAATGCAAAAATTCGAGAAAAATTGTTCCAAAATGCAAAAAGGTAGAAAGTGTTGAAATTTCATTTTTTCTTTTAAATGGTGAGAAAGGTATACCAGTCACTAGATGTTTCCTTGGCTTGATGGAATCAATTTTGATGAAAGAGGGAAACATTTCATCAATTTCCTAAGATTAATCGAGTGCCTAAGTGCATGCTACAACAATCCTATTTGGCTAAGAATTGAAGCATAGAAAATATGCAAGGAAATAACTCCTAGAGAATGTCAATTTCAGAGACAGTCCTAGGTGTGTTTGCCTAAATTTTCCTAGATCTAGTTACTAATAAGTTGTAAGAAACTCTTGTTGAAGAATGTAACTTCGGAAGATATTCTTATTGTATTATTATTGTACTTCCTTCGGAAAATATTCATATTGTATTTGATCATGTAAAAACCCTAAAAGAAATCATGTAAAATAGACAAGTCGGCCCAGTGGGTAAACTGCCCCAAACAATGGACCAAACTGCCCCAGTCAAGTTGACCCAGTTAGGGAAAGTCAAGTTGGCCAGTTAGGTAAAATGGCCAGTTTGTGACTAGTATAAATAGAGTGGCGTCTAGCTCATTCCGAGAATCACTCATTCAAGCAAGTTTGCATGAGTAGAGGCAGAAGGACAAGTTCGCTTGGGAGAAAGGGTAGCTGCATTGAAGACATCTTTTCTTGGGGTTTCTATTGTATCTTATTTTCAGGTTATTGTACGAGATTGACATTGTCCTTTCTAACGAATCTATATTGAAGAAGTTTTGTTGGGTTTTTCCCGTGAGAGGGTTTTCCCAGGGTAAATCTTTGTGTTCTCTTGTTATGTTGTTCTTGTCTATCTTTCAGAGATCCTATTGTTTATGGTTATTGTGATAATATATAAATTGTTTGAAGATCTAACATAACCATCTTGGAAGTATCAAAATTCTAACATGGAGTCAGAGCTAGCCTTAAAGAAGACTTTGTGCAGCTGAAACTGTGGGAAGTGAAAACTAGGGTTTCTTGTCCCGGAGGCTTTTCACCATAGATCAACCTGAAAAGGAGGTCAATCCAATTCGCCCTAGGAGGGCGCATCTTCCTGTGGAGGCAGATTCTAGATCCGAGAATTTTCAAATTTTGACCTAATTCTACAGAAACTACAACAACTACAGAAATTAGGGTTTCCAATTTTTGCCAGTTCTATCCACAGAATTGCAAGAAAATGACCTTTGCTCAACTCGCCTTGAGGAGGTGCATCTCTCTCTCCAGTCAGTTTGTAAAGACTCTAAAGTTGAAAAATTAGGGTTTCTCTAACAAACCCTAGGTCAACCAAAAGTCAGATCTCAGAAGACATTGAAGCAAGCACTTGATTGGAGCATCACAATTGGTAAGTCCTATCATCTTTATTTCCATTTGAGGTTCTCATTTTATCAAGATGACACACAATTCCAAGCTTGAGGATAAGCTCGAAGGAGCAGATAACTCTTGTGCCTGGAAGTAGAGTGATGCTCATTCTAGAAGAGAATGAGTTGAACAACTATGTCAAAGAAGAAGTTTCGGGGCCAAAGGGAGATGAAGATAAAGCTAAACACAAGAACTTGATTAAGGCCAAGAGGATAATTGCTGACTCCATCAAGGATCACTTGATCCCCCACATCTCATCTTTGAAGACTCCTAAAGAGATGTTTGATGCATTGAAGAGGTTATTGTTGTATGTAGATGACCTGTTCCTGATAGGTGATGAAAAGCTCATTGCAGAAACAAAAAGGAAACTTGCCGCAGAGTTTGAGATGAGAGGAAAGCTATTTCTCAAGTCCTGAGGTGTGGCAGAATCGAGAAGTACTTTTCCTGAGTCAAGGAAAATATGCGGTAGAGATCCTGAAGAGATTCAAGATAACGGATTGCAAGGCCATACCAATGGCATCGAATCTAAAGTTGTTGTGTGATACTTCTTCAGAGATGGTGGATGCCATGGTATACAAGCAGATGATTGGTTCGTTGATTTACTTAACGAACACAAGGCTAGATATATGCTTTGCAATGAACACATTGAGTCAATACATGGTAAAGCCAAGACGTGTTCACCTGATTGCGGCAAAGCATGTGTTGAGGTACCTGAGAGGTACGATTGATTATGGCCTCAGATATGCATCAGATCAGAAGATTGACCTGCAAGGTTATGTTGATGCGGATTGGGCCGGTAGTGTCATAGATAGAAAGAGCACATCAGGGTGACGCTTCAGTTTGGGATCAGGTATGATCTCATGGTTTAGTAGGAAGAAGACAAGTGTGGCACTCAGTACAGCCGAAGCTGAGTACATGGCAACTTGTTCAGTAAGTTGCGAGGTAGTATGGCTTCGAAAGTTACTGGCTGGTTTGTTTGATCTCGAATTAGAGGTGACTTGCATTCTCTGTGACAACCAAAGTTGTGTGAAGTTGTTTGAGAACCCAATGTTTCATGACAAGTCGAAGCAGATTGAGATCAGGTATCACTATATCTGAGATATGGTGCAGAAAGCAGCAGTGAGGCTCTAGTATGTAGTGATAGAGGAGCAGATAGCTGATGTGTTGACCAAGCCTCTGTCGAGAGTGAAGTTTGAGTACTTCGGGGACAAGCTTGGAGTGGTCCAGATCGAGGTTCCTTGGAAGAGTGAGGGATGAGTAACATAGCACGTGTGAGACGTAGGTAGTCACATAGTGACGTAATTGAGCTCTTGGGCATCTCTCCACTTGAGATGTGATGTTGTAGCGGGTAGTCACTATGTGTGACGTAATCGAATCTCCTTGACTACACTCACAAGGTTGTAGCGGGTAGCCACTGTGTGTGACGTAATTGAGTCTCCTGGACTACATCTATGAGGATGCAGTAGGTAGTCATTGTGTGACGTAATTGAGTCTCTTGACTATTGTGCTATGTTCGACAACACAAATGTGCAAAGACGCAAGGTTCGAACCTGGGTTGTTTTCCACATGAGGTGGCATGGTAGCAGGTAGTCACTCGGTATGTGACGTAATTGAGTCTCCTAGGCTACACTCACAGAGTTGTGTTGTCCTGATGATGAGATGTGGCGTGGTAGCAAGTAGTCACTGTGTGTGACATAATTGAGTCTCCTAAGCTACACTCACGAGATGATCTGGACACGTGGCGAGGTAACGTAGGTGGTCAGAGTGTGCGACGTAATGTATGCTTCTCGGCTGGACCCACCAAATGGCTTGCTCATTCAAAACTTCTAGTGATGTATAGATTTGAGAGATGTCAGAAGTCAATGGTCAGAGTACAGAGTTGCAGCACCGGGATGATGATGATGATAGTGCCAGAAGAATACCTTCCTTGTTAAGAGGGAGCGTTGAAGAATGTAACTTCGAAAGATATTCTTATTGTATTAGTGTTGTACTTCCCGCGGAAAATATTCATATTGTACTTGATCATGTAAAAACCCTAAAATAAATCATGTAAAATAGACAAGTCGGCCTAGTGGGTAAACTGACCCAAACAATGGATGGTTTGCCCCAAACAATGTCAAAACTGCACCAATCAAGTCGGCCCAGTTAGGTAAAAAGGCTAGTTTGTGACTAGTATAAATAGAGTGGAGCCTAGCTCATTTCAAGCATCACTCATTCAAGCAAGTTTAAATGAGTAGAGGCAGAAGGACAAGTTCGCTTGGGAGAAAGGGTAGCTACATTGAAGAAATTTCTTCTTGGGGTTTCTATTTTATCTTATTCTCGGGTTATTGAAGGAGATTGACATTGTACTTTCTGACGAATCTATATTGAAGAAGTTTTGTTGGGTTTTTCCTGTGAGAGGGTTTTCCAAGGGTAAATCTTTGTGCTCTCTTGTTATGTTGTTCTTGTCTATCTTCCAGTGATCCTATTGTTTATGGTTATTGTGATAATATATAAATTGTTTAAAGCTCTAACATAACCACCTTGGAAGTATCAAAATTCCAACAACTCTAACAAAATAAATTTGAAACCAACAAGTACCTAGAGAGGGGTTTTCACACCTAAATAGTCTCCACCATTGAAGTAGTGTTCTCACTTGAGTGACCTTTGTTAACTCCATGCTTGTACATCAATAGCTTCAATCTTCTACAATTATATCACACATAAGCCTCACATAACATAAAAAATAATTGCTCTCCAAAATTTGCAAACAAAAAAATATTATTACTCTAAAATGTTCACTCTGAGCCAACCCTTTACAAGTGAGGGGAGCCTTTAATTTATAGAGTTTTAGGCTCGACCACCTCACACTATTATTAAGATAATAATATTACAAGTGATCAAAATTGACATGTCAAACAAGTGATCAAAATTGACATGTCAACTGGAAATAAAATAATACATGGATATGAATTGGTCTTCGATAATGCTTTATCTCTCCACATAAGAGCTCCAAGAGGGCACACCCCCTAGTGATCAAATAAGGCCACGTCAAGATGCATAAAATGGATCCTCTCTCTCCAATAGATCACTCCACAAGGCAATCTCAAAAAATGTGAAAGTGGATCTCCTCCAAGAATAGGTTGAACTAGTTCATAGTCACTTTAAACTTCAACAAGGTGAAATATGATGTGAACATGGCTCATTCAAAAGTGAATGTGGATGCTCTAAAGGAGTGCACCACCTACTTGGCTAGAAATATGTGCCAAGAAGGAAAGAAGACACGTGGATAGGTCTAGGAAGTTGTACCACATGGATAAGGTCAAATGGTTAGTAAATGTGTGGATAAGGATGGATGAGTGGATAGGTGTAAATGGATGGGTTGATGTGGTCACAAGACTAGGGCACATGCATAACTAACCTCTCAAACCATGTGCAAAACTCAACCACCTCCTCAACATGTGTGCCAAGTGACAAGGATGAGAACATGGTCAAATAAGATGGCATGTGTGGATGTGAAAGGGCTAACAAGACTCCCAATGAATCGATAAACGAGGCACCCATTAGCAAATGATAATATTATATTGTGTTGCCTCAACATGTGTGTCGAGGGTGAGCACTACCCTCATGTGTTGTACGGCAAAGTTGCATTCCCTAGTGAATGATTAAAACATTTTAAGATGAAACTTAAGGAATGATGCCACAATGAAGATTTATAAAATATGAATATTAATAGGCCAATAATGTAGCATTCAAGTTAAGGTTTGGGTTTCATTAAACAAAACTAAAAATATCACATACCACTTTGATGTGTTCACTTACAGAAATGGTCAAATTATGAAATATGACAAATGAAAGGCTAAATATGAAGTCAAACTTACATGAATATGGATGAAATGATCAATGTGCCCCCTAAGAATGGAACTAAGATCAGATATGTGTAATGTGGACTATACCAAGGTATAAACTAAAAATGTGATGAAATATGAATGATGGCTAGGTACAACAATAAAAAAGGTGATGAAATGTGAGTAATATCGAGGTAAATCACTAGAAAAACACCCCACCATGTCTTAGAGGACACAAACAACCAAGAAGAAGTCATGAACCCACCATGCAACAACCAAGTAAGAGTAGGGACTAGAACATCATCAATAACGGAAAATAACAAGGCGATCTACCCAAACATGATCCAACATGAGAAAACTGGGTCCATTAAGCTGAAAAGATGCATGATATAAACTAAAACAACCTCCACCAATGGTACAAGTGTAACTAATCTATGCTAATGAGTGTGAAAGGGCATAACAAACTGATTGTGCAAAGTTGTTTTCCATGACTACCACAAAAGCCTTTTAGCCCAAAATCAGAAAGCCTTGCAATCATTTAATGACCAGATTAATTTCATCAGGAGGTTCATCCCTAACTTAGCTTAACTAATGAAGCCTATGCAAAAGTTGCCTAAAAAAGATGCTAAGTTTGAGTGGACCAAAGAAGGAAGGGAAGCCTTCAAAAGTATCAAGGATGTTATTTCTAGATCACATGTCTTAATAAGCCCTAACTATTCCAAAGACTTCCAGATCTTCTCCTTTGCCTCAAAAGAAACAATTGCGGGGGTTTTGTTCCAAAAGAACGATGAAGGACAGGAGTAATCCATTGCATTCATTAGCAAAGCTTTGGAAAACTCAGAATTAAAATACACCATCATGGAGAAGCAAGCTTATGCACTTGTAAAATCCCTTAAGCACTTTAGAGTTTATGTCGAGTACTCAAAGATAGTGGGGTATGTCCCTCACTCAGCTGTCAAAGGCATCTTGGCTCAGCAAGATTGTTTGGGGATAAGAGAAAAGTGGGTTTCTAAGATTCAGGAATATCATTTGGAAATCAAACCCACTAAGTTGATTAAAGAACAAGGATTAGCTCAGATGTTAACTCAAGGAAATGAACAAGGTTTGGGGATGGTTTGTCAGAACAATGATCAAGCGAAGGTTATGTCGGCAGAGCTTCAAAGACTAGAGCAACATGGTATTTAGACATAGTCTTCTTCCTAAATACTCTTATTTGAACAAGTCATTTAACTGGTCATAAGAGAAGGGATTTAAGGTTAAAAGCATCTCAGTACTGTATTATTCAAGAGGGATTAGGGTGGAGGAACCCTAATGGTTTGGTGCTTAGATGTGTCGATGAGTCAGAGTCTAGAATGTTGAAAAGTTAACCATGGAAGTTGTTCTCTGAAAGCCATGAAAAGTTTTTGCATGCACAACTACCTGCAAAAGTGAGTTTTTGCATGCACTCACTATAGGTTTTTGGTAAACCTAATTTTCCAGTGAGTTATTATAAGAAGGCAGGAGGTCACTAGTAGAGGGTACTGGGCAAACTGATCAGAGTTGGATCTGTTTGAGAGGTCGGCGACTTTCCTGAGAAAGGAGGGTGCATTCTCGGAGGAGAGAGAAGCTCGTTCTGCTTTCAGTTGACCGATTGAGTAGCTGAGACTTTTAGAGTATCCTTGTCTCAGTGAGTGATTGAGGAAGGATTGTGACGATCAGAGCTCAGATCTGTTGAGATCTGATTCCGTACAAGCATCCGACATCTTGAGGGAGGGCGCACTTCTCCATGCAGAGGAGGGGCACATTCATCAGATCTAACAGTTGGCCTTCTTCTTTAGCTGAGCAGATCAGAGCAGTGCTGTGAGAGAGACAGTACCAACAGATAGTTACCTGCAGACAGATCCAGATCCAGTTGACAGCTAGGGCACATTTGCTTTGTGCATGCATCAGCTAGTTGCATGCAAATCTAGGGTTTTGACCTTGTCAGGTTCGGTTGTTCCTTCGGAGGTATTTTGTACGTACTTGTATTCTGCTTACTTTCCTCTAGGCTCGAGATAGAAGAAAGCCCCATAGATAGTTGGTTTTCCCCATTTGGGGTTTCCAGGGTACATCCTGAGTTGTGTGATTGTTGTGCTTTACTGTTGAAGTTTTAAGAGAACTGTTGTGTTTGTATCTTAAGTCATTATTGCCTTTTTTATTTATAGAGACTCAAACCGCTTGAGTTCTTGGGGCATCCAGAGGGAGTAGTGATCTTTGGATAAATTAACATGGTATCAGAGCTCTGGTAAGGGTCAGGGAGAACAATCACACTCAGATCTGCGAGTTGTACACCAGATCTATGTGGTGATCTCTATTGGATATCAAATCTGTGGAGAAGATAACCAAATCTATCAGATCTGAAGTGCAGAGCTCAGATCTGCAGTTGCAGAAATTAGATTTGTGCTTTCAGGACAGTTTTTGAGATCAGAAGACCATGACTACAAGTATGAGGGATGATCAGGTTGTTTGCACCTCATGCTCTTCAACAGATTTAGATAAGCATTCTACTGATGAGATTGACAAAGAGTTGGCTCTTAGCACATGCCAATCTTTAAGTGCTTCTACTTCTAGTGTATGGTATATAGACAGCAAAGCCTCAAGCCACATGGCAGGTGTTCGTGGGTACTTTACAGATCTTGTCGAGGATGGGCTAGATCTTGAGATTGTACTTGGAGACAATTCTATTATCAAAGCAGT
Organism: Larix kaempferi; assembly: GCA_027924585.1. Lineage (NCBI taxonomy): Eukaryota > Viridiplantae > Streptophyta > Pinopsida > Pinales > Pinaceae > Larix > Larix kaempferi. Next base: position 9,425,946 of record BSBM01000223.1, on the reverse strand, counting down.
AGGACATGGAATAGTCTACTTCCAGAGAGAATCAAGAGAGTCTATGAGAGTTTGTGATGTTCTATATATCCCGGGTCTAAAGAAGAACTTGATCTTTGTTTCTACTATTGAAGATCAGGGATTGTGTGTGATGTTCAGAGATGGAAATGTTCTAGTTCATCCCAAGGGATCCAGCGATACCTCTGCTGTGAGGATTGGAGTCCGCAGCGAAAAACTTTATAGGCTCAACTTTCAGATTCATCATGCCCTGAGTCATAGCAGCCGAGATGATGATTGTGATCCCTGTGAGCTTTGGCATGAGAGGATGGCTCATCTACATCATCCAGCTCTGAAGATTCTGAGGGAGATTGTGACAGGAGTGCCCGAGTTTATCACAGAGCACAATGATGTGTGCAAAGGATGTGCTCTCGGTAAGTACGTCAAGACAGTTTTTCCCAAGAGTGACAATAGATCTACAAGAGCACTTGATTTGATTCATTCTGACCTTTGTGGTCCGATGTCCACCACATCTTTGAAGGGCTACAAGTACTATGTATCCTTCATTGATGACTACTCCAGGAAGACCTGGATTTATTTTTTAAAGAGTAAAGAATCAAAAGAATTATTGCAGAAGCTTCAAGAATTCAAATCTCTTGTGGAAAATCAGAGAGAAAGGAAGATCAAGATCCTTAGATCAGATAATGGAGGTGAATATACCTCCAAAGTGTTCAATGAGTTTTGTATCCAGGGGGCATCAAGAGGCAGTTAACAGCGCCCTATCCACCTCAACAGAATGGGGTTGCTGAGAGGAAAAACAGGGCTATTGTTGGTGTTGCTAGATCTATGTTGCATGACCAGGGTTTGCCATTTTTCCTTTGGGATGAGGCATGTAACAATGTTGCTTATATTCAGAACAGGAGTCCTCATAAGGTCTTGGGGAACAAAACTCCAGAAGAAGCTTTCTCTGGAAAGAAACCTGAGGTTGGGCATTTCAAGATTTTTGGATGCTTACCTACTCGCATGTTTCTTCAGAGAAAAGGTTAAAATTGGAACCTACAGTCGAGAGAGGAATTCTTGTCGGATATGATGAGACTTCGAAAGCCTATCACATTTACATTCCCGCTCTCAAGAAAAGTGTTGTGAGGTGGGATGTGAAATTTGAGGAGGATCGGGCTTTTCGAAAGTCATATGAGTTAGAGAAGGGAAAACAGCAGGTCGTTACATCTCTGGATGACACGGGTCAAAGTGCCATTCCACAGTCAACAAGGTCCCAAGTATCTGGAGATTCAAATTCTCAGATAACAGGTTCCATAGGCATAAAAACAGGAATTGGCACAGGATCTCAGGTTGGTGGTCAACCAAGATCAGGGTCTCTGATTATAGGCTCTCAAGTTACAGGGTCGACGACTACAGATACCTCTACTGGAGGCATTCATTCTCATATAGTTGATTGGGATGAGGATGAGGAGTTCTCCTCACAGGATGTTACTTCAGGGAAGAGGATGCCCAAGTGGCTTCAAGATACCTTGAAGGAAGCCCAGGGAGTGAGAACTCCCAAGAAGAGTGGAAGAGAGAGGAAGGCACCACATAGATTCTGTAGTTACTTGGCTATGGTGAGTAGTATCAGTGAGTTAGAGCCATCCTCATATGAGCAAGCAGTAGGTGAGCAGGTTTGGAGAGATGCCATGTTGGAAGAGTATGCTTCCATCATAAAGAATGATGTCTGGGAAGTTGTGCCCGGACCAGAGGGAAAGTCAATTGTTACCTCCAGATGGATCTATAAGATTAAACATGCTACAGATGGCAGCATTGAGAAATACAAAGCCAGATTTGTGGCTAGAGGGTTCTCACAGATAGAGGGAGTTGACTATGATGAGACGTTTGCTCCTGTGGCGCGATATACTTCCATTAGGACTGTGATCTTTGTAGCAACAGAGTTGGGATGGAAGATTCACCAGATGGATGTGAAGACAATATTTCTCAATGGACTTGTTATCACACAACTTGTAGTTGTCCCAAAAGGTGATCCTATCCAAGATGGTAGAGGCGTTGGACAACTAAAGAGGTGACCCAAGAGATGCCATGGTTCCCAATGCAATTGGTTATCACGTTCATCGAGGCACTCTTCACTTTAGATCTAGCCTAAGCAAGACCAAGGGGGAGACCCTAGCTAACCAATGAAGGCTAGCGAAACTACTCAAGACCTCCTAGGGAAATGTGAAAGATGAAATAGGAAGAGATCAACAGTGAATAGATCTAGATCTAGGATTGATAAGTGGACCCAAGGAGTTAGGGCTTGGTTGAAGAGGCTTAGGAGACGGACAAATGTTCAACCAAGGAAAGATTGGGCCACTTAGGGGTTTAGATTAGTAGATCTAGATAGATCTACTAATCTAGATAAGTGGACCCAAGGAGTTAGGGCTTGGTTGAAGAGGCTTAGGAGACGGACAAATGTTCAACCAAGGAAAGATTGGGCCACTTAGGGGTTTAGATTAGTAGATCTAGATAGATCTAATGCCAAGTAGAAAGACCCAAGTGGGGCACACCCTTAAAATATGGAAAATGGTCAAAATGGGGCCCACAAGGTGAAGATTAAGGTGAAATGGCACTAGAGGGATTGCTAGTCAATGGATCTATGCATTTGATGAGGAACAAGCAATAACCACGTGATGGATCTAGCAAAATCCCACCTACCCAACAAGTGTGACCTCCCTTGGAGCGGCCCAATGCCTTAGATTAGGGGTAAATGGAGTTGGATGCCCACCAAATTTTAGATCCAAGGTTGATTAATTATTATTGAGGTGGGTTTTAATTATTAAGCCCAAGCAATCGCTAGATCTCACCAAATCTAAAAAATAAAAATAAAAAATGAGGGTTTTGAGATATGAGGGTTTGAAGTGACCAATGGGTGAAACACATGAAAATGGATACGTACCTTGTAGATCTTACCTCAAATGCTTACGGCTGCGTTATACATCGATGATCCTTGCATTTAGTTATAATTCCAAGCTAGATCCAAGTGATTCCAAGCAAATCATCCAAGTCCAAGGACGTAAAACATCCTACTTCACCTACAAAACAAACTACAAAATGTGAGATTTGATCCATAGAAGCAAGATTTAAGCATGGCATATCAAAAGAAGTAAATCAATGGACAAAGCACAATTGAAAAACTCCCTTCAAGATGAAAACGTCTTGAATGAGGGGGATGTGAGAAACCCCTACAATCTTCCCTCCAAGCAATTTGCACCCCTGCAATAGTTCAATTCGGCCTCCCTCTGTAGTTGTCGAAATCACCTACGAACAACCTAGATGTCTAAAGCAAAATATGTATAATCATGTAAAAGAGCATCCAACAAAGCACGAGAAGCAAATCTGCAAAAATTGTATTTTATTCCAGTATTTCAAGAGCCCCAAAGGTGCCTTTACAATAGGGGGGTCTCTTCCTTAGATAGGAGGAGAGAGACCAAAACCCTAACCACTTTATGAATGAGTGGTTGAGATCAAAAGATAAACACAATACAATCAACGGCTAAGATGAGTTAGTACAATATAACATGGATCCAATCACATGAGGGGGTGCGCACTCACTAAAAGAAGCCCTAGGGGGTGCGCACCACATAAAGATGACTAAAACAAGTGTATGCCACATAAGATGACTAGGGGCACATGGTGGGGCTAGGAGGTCTTATTATCCTTCACTAGCATCACCCCATGGCACAATGATATAAACTATGACTCAATGACATGTCCAAGTGACCAAATGATCAAATCGTGGCCCCCTCAACTGAGAGAAGAATGCATCAAATGACAACCCAGAGAGTGTGTGGACCCCACTGAATGCTGCAAGTTGATCTGGAAGGAGTGGGATACATCACAGATGACCTTTGAACAGACCTTATGCCAAAACCTTGCCTCAATAACCCAAATCGATTTCCTTAATGACCTTTTTATTCCATTTTTATTCCACCTGAAAAACCATCAAAATGCCTGTAACCCACTACTGGATGCCCAGGCACAAAATCTAATTGTACCATCATGTCTGGAGAGGGGATAATATGGTAATAACAAGAGGCTGGACCACTCCTCTCCTCTATAGTGCCCTAGGAAAACGTGCCTTATCAATGCTGCTGCTGGACAAGCCATTTCTGCATGGCAAATTGGCAAAAGGGTGGAAATCTAACCAAATCATCTCTGAGAGTGCCTGAAACTGATAATTGAGTGTCTCAATAGACTCAGAAGGTCCAAATCTACTAGTGATGAGTACCCATACACCCTGTGGAAACCTGTAAGATCATCTGTAGCCTCAGCCATAGCCGGACAATAATAATATAATAGTCTCAAAATAATAATAACCAATAAAAAGTGCATCAACCATCATCTGAAACCTGTGTCCACTGTATGGAGCCATCAAAGGTGTATCAAAAGACCATATATCATCATCATACATCATCACCGGTCCAACTCATCATGGATCCCAAGGTTGACCAAGTCAAGACTGATCAAAATATGACCCAGGCTCGAAAAGCCTACTGCTGCAAGTGCAAATGGTTAAGACATGCTCTTTTAATCATTCACCTAGCAAGGCTTAAAGTATTAAGCATCATTTCACTGGCAGTTAATAGATAATAGCATAAAGCATAAGTTCAAATAATTATTTACTTTACAAAAGAATCTCAACGATATACTCATTCTGTAGAAATGATCAATTTGCTAGCAAAGGGTGAGGGTGAAGAATGCAAGGCTAGGACAAGGGGATGACTTAACTAACTCAACACTGTGATACTTTGGATAAGGGAAAGGGAATACACACTTAAGCATATGTCGGATAATAAACACACAGGGAATGGCAGTGTCTCACAAATGGAATAAGTTGTTTAGAGGAGTGCTTATTCAACCTTGGCAAATGTCTACAAATCACATCCTTACATTTCATTTCCTTGGCCAGCAGTCTTTGGGTTTAGCATATATTTAACCAATGCTTTCTTTAGGCCTATATGACCCTTTTGGGGATTTTGCATATGCTTAGAAGCACAACTACTAAATCTTTCATCCAGGGTGCTTTTAGTTTCCAATTCATTTCATTTCATAACCCTTTTGGGGATTTTGCATGTGCTTAGAAGCACAACTACTAAAGCTTTCATCCAGGGTGCTTTTAGTTTCCAATTGATTTCATTTCATAAACCTTTTGGGGATTTTGCATGTGCTTAGAAGCACAACTACTAAAGCTTTCATCCAGGGTGCTTTTAGTTTCCAATTTCACAACCCTTTTGGGGATTTTGCATGTGTTTAGCAACACAACTACTCAAGCTTTCATCCAGGGTGTTTACTCATTTAAGTTTCCATAAATGATGGTAGTATAATTTGCTTTAGGTTTTAGCCAACACAACTCGGGCAACTAGGTTGACTCTCTACAATCAAGACCAAACATCGAGGCAATTGGCTAGAGTGATCAAGGTATCAAATCCAACTCATCAAAGCGTAAGTTCTATTGCCAACTCAGAGCCGAGACACAAACTAACAAGGATGCTATCCAACACAGAGGCAAAAGTGGGGAAGTCCTCCATATCACAGGCTGAGGTGTAAGTCAGGGTAAAAACCAAAAGTGGAAAAGACAACGTTGGATGGGGGAAGTGAAAGTGATGCCTAAGCTAGCAATCCATAAAAGGTGGGAATGATCATGTCCACACTCCTAAGAGGGTAAAACCAATGAGTATAAAACAAGAGCTTCTACATGTAAGTAATACAATCAATAACAACCATATTCATTTTATATAGATATACCGCCAGATCATGATTACTATATACTAAGTCAAGCTATTAAAATGACCACAAGAGCAAGATAATAAGACCAATGCACATCATATACTTGTTGGTCCATATACCTGTATCTGTTATCTGGACCACCTATGACCAGTGAAACATTGTTGTTGATACTCTGGTCACTGCACTGTATGGGATAAAAGGTCATCTCGGTCATCAAATCTGAGGTCAAGAGGATCAGTCGAGGCATAAGGTCTACTGCATGTCTGATCTGGGGCTACTCTGATGTGTGAGTGATCATAAGTAATACTGCTCATCATAGCTGATCTCACTGAAACTGTGTAAAGGCAAAGCTCAAAAATATATACTAAACTACTCTGCAATCATGGTAGCCCGGCTACTATGGATGTGATAATAGGACTCATAGAGGAGGAGGTGTACATTGAGCAACCAGAGGGCTTTGAGATCCTTGAGAGAGAGTCTCGTGTATGTAGACTAAAGAAAGCTCTATACGGCTTGAAACAAGCTCCTAGAGCTTGGTATTCTAGGATAGAGACTTACTTGCAACAGTTGGGTTTTCAAAAGAGCGAAGCTGATCCCAATCTCTACTTCATTGTAGTGAACGGGGATCCTCTTATTCTTGTGTTGTATGTAGATGACTTATTCATTACCAGGGCGGAAAAACTTATCAGTGGTTGCAAGAAAGATCTTGCTTCAGAATTTGAAATGAAAAACTTAGGATTGATGCACTACTTCTTAGGCATGGAGGTTTGGCCAAAAGGATGGGCATATCCTCCTAAGTTAGGGCAAGTATGCAATGAACATACTGAAGAGATTTCAGATGCAAGATTGCAAGCCCATGACTACACCGATGACAACCAACAGGAAGAAGCAAGTCGCTTCTGAGAGTAAGTTGGTCGATCCCACCAGGTACCAACAACTCATTGGATTCTTGATGTACTTGGTCAACACCATGCCATATTTGAGTTTTGTTGTCAATACCTTGAATCGGTACATGGTAGAGCCTAAATATGCTCACTGGGTAGCAGCAAAGCATGTACTTAGCTATATCAATGGAACAACAGAGTATGGGATGAATTATGTGAGGAAGGGTGGAGTGCAGCTAGTTGGTTTTACTGATTCTGACTGGGTAGGCGGTGCAGGTGACAGGAAAGCACCTCCGGGTGTTGTTTCAGTTTGGGTTCGACAGTAGTGTCGTGGTTCAGCAGGAAACAAAAGTTTGTAGCACTAAGCTCTACAGAGGCAGAATATATGGCGGCTAGTTTAGCCATTTGGCTTCACAAAATGTTGGTGAGCCTATTTGATCAGCAGTTGGAGCCTACGTGATTCATTGTGATAATCAGAGTTGTATCAAACTCTCGGAGAATCCAGTATTTCATGATAGATCCAAACATATAGAGATCAGATATCATTTCATTCGAGATCATGTTCAGATAGGAGCAGTTGAGCTTCAGTACTTATCTACAGATGAGCAGGTTGCAAACATTCTCACAAAGTCCTTGATGAGAAACAAGTTTGAGTACTTCAAGGAGAAGATGGGAGTGGTTCAGAATACTTTCCTGGTTAAGAGGGAGTGTTGAAAAGTTAACTAAGGAAGTTGTTCTCTGAAGGGCATGAAAAGTTTTTGCATGCACATCTACATGAAAAAGTGAGTTTTTGCATGCACTCACTTTAGGTTTTTGGTAAACCTAATTTGCTAGTGAGGTATTATAAGAAGGCAGGAGGTCACCAACAGAGGGTACCAAGCAAACTGATCAGAGTTAGATCCATTTGAGAGGTGGGCGACTTTCCTGAGAAAGGAGGGCGCATTCTCTGAGGAGAGAGAAGCCCATTCTGCTTCTGGTTGACCGATGGAACAGTTGAGACTTTCAGAGTATCCTTGTCTCAGTGATTGAGAAAGGACTATGATGATCAGAGCTCAGATCTGTTGAGATCTGATTCCGTACGAGCATCTGACATCTTGAGGGAGGGCGCACTTTTCCATGCAGAGGAGGGGCGCATTCATCAGATCTAGCAGTTGGCCTTCTTCTTTAGCTAAGAAGATCAGAGTAGTGCTGTGAGAGAGAAAGTACCAACAAATAGTTACCTGCAAACAGATCCAGATCAGTTGACATCTAGGGCACATTTCCACTGTGCATGCATCAACTTGTTGCATGCAGATATAGGGTTTTGACCCTCTCAAGTTCGGTTGTTCTTTCTGAGGTATTTTGTACGTACTTGTATTCTGCTTACTTTGCTCTAGGCTCGAGATAAAAGAAAGCCCCACAGATAGCTGGTTTTCCCCGTTTGGCGTTTCCAGGGTACATCCTGAGTTGTGTAATTGTTGTGCTTTATTGTTGAAGTGTTAAGAGAACTGTTGTGTTTGTATCTTAAGTCATTATTGCCTTTTCTATTTTTAGAGACTCAAACCGCTTGAGTTCTCAGGGCATCCAGAGGGAGTAGTGATCTCTGGATAAACTAACATAGAAACTCATGACAAAATTTCACTCGGGATTTTGTGGAGGGCATTTTGCAGCAAAGACAACAACCCATAAAATCCTTACACCAGGATTATTGGTCCAGTTTGTTTTCAGATGTGCATAAGTTTGTCAGAAGTTGCCAACAGTGTCAATTGTTCACTAGAAAGCAGAAGTTGGCAGCTTTACTTGTACATCCAGCAGTAGTTCAAGCCCAATTTCAGCAATGAAGTCTTGACTTTATTGGTCAACTCAAAGACAATTCAAGTAATGGTCATACTTGGATTCGAACAGTCACTGATTATTTTACCAAGTGGGTAGAAGTTATACCCACCAAGGCAGCAACCGATAAGGTAGTCATGAACTTCCTTGAGGATAAGATCATAACAAGATTTGGTATTCCTTCTAAAATAACAACTGATAATGCCCAAGCCTTTAGTTCAGCAAAACTTTCCTGATGACCTGAATCTTCGATTTTTCGGTAGCCCTTCCTCTTACTTGTTCATTACAAGTGAAAAAAAACCACCTAAAAGCACTCAAATTTGCTAAATATAAAGTTAAAAGCATAAAAAATTTAAAATCCTACTTTAGTACTTGAAGATGTAAAAGTTTGAAAAGCACAAGTACTTAAAGAGAATGCTACATCTACTTAAAAATAGAACTTTAACACTTAGATCTAATCTTTAAAGGAATCAACACGTAAACAAATTAGCTTTTGATTTTCTAAAAGGAACTAACTAGTTCAAGCATGCATGGGTAACCAAGAAAGATTTTAATTAAAGTGAAGGAAAGAGAGAAGAAAGAGAGCTCAAAGCTTGGGAACTTTGGGCCGTGGAGTCCATTTGTGGAGAGCAGAGGGACTATATCCACTTTAGAATCTAAAAAGGGAAGAGTATGCAACCGATCTCATCCACTCCTTCATATTAGCAACCCTGCAAAGCTAATAAAACTTGCAAATAAGGATTAGATTTGGTAACCCTATACAAGAAATCAGAAAAGCATGAGATACAAGTATAAGCACATGCATTTTCTAGATTTGTAAGCATAAAGAAGTAAACAAATATACTTGAACTCAAAATATTTGTTCTTCCAGTTGGAAGCAACCTTCTGAAGCCAAACTAATTACCTATAATGCAAAGGAAAACTTGCTTGATACAGTATTACCTCATAACAAGACAATTATCATCCACACACATTAACGCCATACACCACAGGTTTGCCTCCAAAGCCTTCTTTATTCCAAGAGATAATATGAAATACAATAGAGCTTAGGAAGCCTTTCGATCCTCTGACCATGAAGAAACGAAAGCCAAATGCCTACTTTTATAGATAAAAGGAGAAGAGGGGGGCACATTGAGCCCATGAGGGTGCATTTGACAAGTGGTGGAGTGATCTTGAGTGAAAGGAGGGCACATAGGAGTTAACTTAGAGAGGAATTGGTGATGATGGAGCTTATTTAGGAGTTGATTGCCTTGATTTAGTCCACCACACATCTCAAAGATGTGCCCTCCTTTCAAATGCTGCCACATATGCTCAAGAGGTGCACCCTCCTTCATGGATGAGCCCTCTCTACCTCAAAAATGTGCCACCTCTACTAGAGAAGTTCAACCACCAAATGAGATCTTCAGTTAACTTGCCCAAGATTAGTAATGAACTCACCATCATTGAGATCCTGTGTCCAACATGTTTCCTTTGATTTAGGGATGCTGATTTTTTTACTTTATTATGCCTTTTTTGCCATTTATTTGGTCTCTTTGGCTATTTTCAAGAGAAAATCCAATTTAGTGATAAATAATCACAAATTATCTCTTAAAAGTGGGTTTAGGGGTTAAGTGGGGGCTCTGGGTTAGAAAACGAGCACCTCCATGGCCAATTCCACCTCCTAACACCAATTTAATGACTTTTATTTTTATATTAAAAAACATAAAAAATTGCCTATTTTACGACAAATTTTTATTGATGGAAAAATATTATAAACCTAGAGGGGCTTTGTGCCTATTCATAAGACTCAAAAACGATAACTGGCATGGTAATATACATTGACACTTAGACTATAATAACCTCCTAAGGCCTAACCACCAAGATGACTACTCCAACTTTGCAGCATTGAGTAAAAAACTCAAAAATTATTAGTCGCTAAAGAGCAACAAATAATTAACAAGGAAAAAACAATTTGGAGTGGCGGATTGATGTCTAAGTCCTAGGAAATCCAAGTCTTTTACAAAGGCCATCATGCTACATCAATTTATCACAATTTCCCCGACGGATATGAACATGCAAAAAAAAAAATTAAAAGGCCAGAATTGGCCTGCATGGACTTCTGAACACTGATTATGAAGAAGAGACTTGTTCACACTTTGGCAGCTCGCTGAAAAATCCCACTAAGTGCAACTTAGGTGGTAATAGGAGGTATTGCACATGATTTGCATCTTTCTAGTTGAAATTGTGTCTCCACAACGAAACATAGGCCAAAGACCCAACTATAGTCCACAGACAACATTGCAAAACATACCTAGTTGTCCATTCAAAACTAAAAAGTAAGATGTATTGCAACCCAATTCCTTGATAAGAGTTCAAGAATATATGTTTCACTTCCTAGTTCATTATACATCATTGAATAAAAGCCTCTTCATCTACATTTTTTTAGAGAAAATGCAGAATAATTGCTCTTTGTTCCAAGTTCCTCTATTGCTATACATATTCTAAATTTTCATCAAAGAAAAAGTTGAATCCATCATCCTCCTCCCTTTGATCTGTTCTGAATCAATGAATTTCATCGTCAAACCAATATCTTTCCTAGGATCAATAGCAGCCTCCTCCTCAACCTTTGGAACATGGAAAGACTAATGGTTGGAACAATAAGTCAGTACTTAATTGCTAATCACAAGCTCTGAGAGCCAAAAAGTTTAAAAACAAAGTAGATAAAATGGAATGTTTTGGCATGAACTAAAGGAAAATCACTCAATGAAAATAGATTGTCTTGCTCAAAGTAGGGGTATGGCGAAGGTTTAGAAGACATTGAAGGTGTCATGTTGTTATTACAAGAGAAACCAATACCAGAAACAAAACCAAAAGTTGGTCATAACACCAGTCCAACATCCAAAGGATTAGTAAATGATGGTTAAGCCCTCAACAACATACAACTTTGCGTAACCAAAATATCTTTCCCACCACTCCTTTACAAATAAGAAACATTTTCCATATGGAAACAACATGAAAATGCCTTAGAAACATATAGGAAACATTTCATATACATCTCAATAAATTTTTCTACACAAAAGATATTTCAATATTGTTAAACAAGGTATCTTTCATTTAATGGTGAGCATCGTGACCTAGAAACTAGAGAAAAAGAAATAGTAAAGTAGACAATGAAGAAACAACTATTCCTATATAGATAAGATAAGATAAGATAATGTTATTAATGTCCAACGAATGACCACAAAAGTAGGTCAATGGGACCGTTTGGTAACATGATGTTAATAAAAGTGAGACCACTAAGGCAACTCTTGTAAAAACCGAGATGCAAAAAGAAAAATATGACTCTAACTTAAGTACCAAAAAGATAACTCCAAAGATGGAGAGTTGATCCAGGAGAGAGATGTACAAAGAGAATGGATCTAGGATCTGTGATACAAAAGGTGTAAGTCTGTCATGGTTCACATAAACCATCTCTCCTATCATCTAAGGCCAAATGGATGAATCTCAAAATAGAACTTTGTCTGGAGGAAAAGCTAGAGGAGTACTTAGACTGGTAATGTGTCGTTGTCTGGAGTGGGAGGCGTGCCTTTGTGACCTAGATGAAATCATCTGACCACTGGGATGGGACCAAGGCTAGTCATGCCACTGGGGCCTGGCTAAAGTGGAGGTGGTCCTCTGCATCCGAACTAACCTAGAGTTGGAAGAACTACCCCCATCTGTATGTCTCTTGGTGCCCCTAGAAGATGGGAGCACCAAAAAACAGGGAAGTAATATGCTGAGCGGAGGCTAGTCGAGGATGTGAATGTGGTTGAAGGACAAGGGAGCGAAGTCGACAGGCCTCCTACAAGTATAAGGTCAAACATCTCTGGTCGGATACCTAAAGAAACTGCTCTAGACTGAAGCTATGTCGCATGGTTCATCGGATTTTAACCATCAAGTTCGAAATTCAACAAATTTCAACCAAAAAAATCCAATGCATTCAAGTTCGACTATGAAATTCGGTCATTCTAACACCATGGAACCATACCATGTGGTTTTAAAGGGTAAAAGCCTTTATTATTTTGGTTTTTTATCATTATTTAAAAGAGAAAAGAAAACGCTAAAATTAAACCTTCTCTCGATCTAGCTCGGCGTCTGAATTTAGGAGTATATGCACATCACAGGTTCAAAAGTTGTTTGTTTTCTAGCTCTTTGCTCCACTTTCTAAATTTTAAGATCGTTGGCATATCTCTATTGCAGCGGATGACATATGCAGGCCATGAACAAAGACCACCGGTCAGTGGTAACTACTGTCCTCATGTGCACTTGTTTTCCGATTCTTTGCTCATCTTTCTAAATTGTATGGCCGTTGGTGTATCTCTCTTGCAGCAAATGACTACGTGGGCCATCAGAAGAGACCACCGGTCGAAGGTAATCATTGTCCTCGTGTTCCCTTGACCTATTAGTTGTTGGCGCCTGTCACCAACTGAGTTGCACACAGTTGGACTTCAAGTCAGCCGCCAAAGTTTGCACAAGGACTTGCGCATTTCAGTGTTCAAAAGTTCAAATCAGGCCTTTTCAGGGCCCCCTTTTTACTTTTTTCTCACATGTTCATGCCCCTTGGGGTTTGTAATAAAGTGTGCTAGCATGGTGGTTATGTAAAGAACATGGCTTCCTAAGACTTGGCAACTAATCCAGGTATTCCAAGGAGTTTTTTCCCTTGTTAATTATGCTTTGTGTCTTAGCAGAGTAGAATTTTTTAGTTTTTCTCCTACTCCTCCAAAGTTGGAATGCTCGTGTTGGGGGTTAGGCCTTCGGAGGTTATTAAAGTTCATGTGTCAATGTATATGAATAGGCTAGACACTAGAATAATGTCATATGGACATGTTCTAGGTCCCCTAGGTGTTTTTTTTTAAGTTTTGATAAAATAAAATTTTCCCGCAAAATTGGGCCATTTTTTAATGATTTTCATTTAATTCGAAAAATTAAAAATGTAATAAAATAGTGGTTTGTGGACAAAATTTGGCAATGGGATGCTCGTTTTCTAAGCCAGAGCACCCATTTAACCCATAAACCCACTTTTCCTAAGTTTTGAGTGAATATATTCTCACTCAATTTGATTTTTGCTCAAAAAAGGCCAAAAAGACACATTAAATGGCCAAAAAAGACATTAAAGAAAAAGGACATTTTCCTAAATCAGTGGAAACATGTTCGGAGTTGAATTAAGTTAACTAGGCAATCAAATCCAAGTCATCTAAGCTCTGAATGGGCTGATTTCAATCAAAACGTGAAGATTCAATTAACTGGCAATTGAGAGATGTTCCCTCTCTTATCTTGGGCGACTTCTACACATGGCAGTATTGTATTGGTTATGATATTTCCTATGTAGGGATGTGCCTACCTCTCCTGAGGTGGCGCAATCCCCATAAACCTGATTCCAGATCAAGCCTAAATCAAAGGGAGCAGCTCCAAGTTGAACTCCCTCTTCTTGGATGCGCCCTTCCTTGATTAATGAACCCCCTCTTGCATGTATTTTGCTATAAAAGTAGGCTTCCCTCTCTCATTTTAGTTAGTTGGAGTTGAGAGGCAAAGCTCTGCCATTTTGTATTTCATTCTTATTATCTAAGAATAAAAAGAATTTGGAGGTTGAACTATTGTGTTGCATTTCGTGTGTGGATGGATGATCAATGTGTTGAACGAAGGTGACTTGTTGTAAGCTGCTCATATGCTTCCTGCTTCGATCTTGGTCCACTGTAAGGACAATTATTGGTTTTGTAAGCTTGATTAGTTAAGTTTGTTTACTTATCTAGTCTTGTTGTTTTATATGCTAGAGATCTAGTTTTGAAATGCATCATTTGCTTATGAATATCTTGGCTTTGATTTCTTGAATATACGCTTCCAGATCTAATGCTTTGTGTATGAGTTGATGTAAGATGCAGGTACCCTTTTGGTTGAAAGAGAAGAGAACTTGCTTGTATCTCTTATTTTTCTAACTTCCTTCTTTTCAGATCTAGTCCCACGGCAACCCATAAGTTCATCTTCATGTCTCGGTTTTTTCGCTTAAAGAGCTTCCTTCCCCTTCGCTTCATTTCAAGCTATTTTTGGTTCTGGTTACTTTATTTAAAGCACTCATAAATCTACATGTTGAAGTTTAAATCATGAATAGGTTTATTTGCTTTGAATCATACTAAGAATCTAGATCAGACTTTCAAGTTCATTTTAAAAGTTTTTTTCGATCTAAGTATTGTAAACTTATTTTCAAATCAAGTTGCTAGTTTGTATGTCAAAAGGCTAGGCTTGTCTAAGTTTATTGGTTGATCTCATTTAATATCTGGCATTCGAGGGCTTTTGTTCGCTTGAATTTTCCAAAAGCAAGCAAAGATCCTAAGTCATTTTACCTTCCTTTTGCATTATTTTTACTTCGAAATTTTTCATGCAATTTTTAGGCTTTTTTCCCAACAACTCTTAAAGTGTTTTGGGGCATATTTAACCATTGTTTGCTTGCAGTTTTGCAGACTTTAGCGATCAGGTAGAGAGGCATGCTGGCCATTTTTCCCAGATTTAGAGCATCTAAGACGCCCCAGAGGCTTCCCTTTACTTACAATAATTTTTTCGAACCTTTGTAATAATTTTTTCAAACCTTTGTAAGCTGTCTGGATCCTCAAAAACTATAAAGGACCGGAAGCATTCCCTGAAGCAGTGTCTTTTGTAATACAAAATAAAGAAGAGCAAGCAGGCTTTCAAGCACCTGTACCCCATCCCCCCAGGGGGGATCTGCGTCTTTTTTTGGTTTGGTGCTTTTGTCATTTTTTTTGGTTTAAATTAGTTTTCTTATGCAAGCATTTGATTAAAGCAACACAATCACACAATTTGTCCTTAAAGGGCTGTATAGATTAGCTTACTTTATTTTTGCTTTGCCATTTACTTCACAACATTTCTAAAATAAACACCCTTGCTTTCCCGAAGTATTGAGCCAATCATTGGTGTATGGAAAAGAGACTCTTGGGTTTTAGTTTAATTAAGCAACTTCACATTTAAATTAATAAAATTTACCAAGGATTAAGTTCCAAGTATGCTCTTGACCGCTGCAGCTCAGTCTGAACAGTTGGCCAATCAGAAAGGGACTTCAGTGACTAGCGTAATAGGCCAATCCAATAAAAAGTCAATCTCTAGAAATCGAGAGGTCACTTGAAGCTAACTACAGAGTCAGTGGACTACTTTAAGAAGGTTATGCCTCACCCAGCTGGACCCTTGGTATAGTTGTCACTACGCTCAGTTCGAAGGAGTAAGTTAGAGTTGAGCCAAATAAAGAATTTACCCACTCCTTTAATCATTCATCATTAATAAGTTAAAACTGACAAACAAGACATCAACAGCATCCTCAACACAGCAGCTATTTACACATTTTTCGGCACTAGTCTACTTATGAGAATTTTTATGGTTTAAATCAAATCTGCCAATATGACGTGAATGCTTTTTCAATTACAATGTTGCTCATTTAAATTTATCTGCAGATGCTTTCTTGTTTCAGTAACTTTATTCATCCATCTTTTAACTCCTAGAACTTTTGTTTTTTACTTTTGTAGTGTAAAGGCCATAGATTTACTTTTATTGGGACCACCCCCCTTGACCTCGCTAGGAGTAGCCTAGACGGAGGAGTTGAGTAATCAGGTGACATCACTTCACTCTCACTTGCCCCCAAGGACACACCGAACGGCTTGAAGGTTTTCTGCTACGTTTCCCCCCAGGTGTGTATTAGGCGACAACAACACCCATAAAACAATATTTAATAATTAAATAACCATTTATTAACACATTATAAAACCATTTGCATAGTATATATTGTTAATGTTGATGGTATTATTATCGTGTATAATGCCCTATTGTTATTTAGTAAATATGTTATATAAGTTAGCATACAATGATTATTTAGTATTATTGTTTTAATTATAGGATTCTGGCTAATCATAATAATGCAATGGTATTGCAAGGTTTTCTGCTACGTTTCCCCCCAGGTGTGTATTAGGCGACAACAACGCCCATAAAACAATATTTAATAATTAAATAACCATTTATTAAAACATTATAAAACCATTTGCATAGTATATTTTGTCAATGTTGATGGTATTATTATAGTGTATAATGCCCTATTGTTATTTAGTAAATATGTTATATAAGTTAGCATATAATGATTATTTAGTATTATTGTTTTAATTATAGGATTCTGGCTAATCATAATAATGCAATGGTATTGCATAGTATTTGTTTAATGATGATATAATGACATTATAACCTTTAATGATATCAGCCACATGGTATTAATATTTTAAAAATTTATATATAAATATATATATATATATATAATTTTGAAATTTGTATATTATTTCATTTTAAAGAATATATATATATATATATAGACGAACCTAATGGCGAACCGCATCTGAATCTCACCAGAAAATTCGAACCCGAATTGAACTTAATGGTTGTCGAACCCAAACTCGAAACCGAACCTTGTGACATAGGACTGAAGTTCCCTGAGAAGAAGCTCCCTGAGAAGAAGCTCCCTGAAAAGACGATGGAATCACCCTCGAATCTCATAGTAAACAAGACATCGAAAGATGAAGTGCTCCTCGGTCTCAAGCTCTCGAAGGTGGCATACTTGGTAGACCCTCTTTAATCAGTCGACCAAATGATCCATCTCCACCCTAACACAATTAGAGCCCACTCTGAGCTGGCCTAAAGAAATACGAAGAGCATATGCCCAACTGCGAAATGTCTAATGGAGTCAAACAATGAGTCCACCCCTCATAGCCATGAAATGCTGAGCATAAAAGGCCATCTCTGGACGTAACCTACCCTAAGGGTTGATCCAAGTAACCTGCACAAACTTCCTATAGATATCATCTCGAGTGATTATATTCAACTCTTGTATGGTAGTTAAGAGGAAGCCAAGCATGTCTAGGGATTACCTAAATGGAGGAAGGCAGTCCATCGCAATACCAGCAGACTCCAAAAGATCTAAGACTCCCGCATACCAGCACTCAGTGTGGCCTAAAGGGATAGTTGCTAACTGAGGCAATGGACTACGATGAGTAGTAGGCCAAGTACGAGTACAACTCCTGCCCCTTCGTCGAGTCGACGAAACTCTAAATGCAGTGTAAGAGTGAGATACGATTGAACATGTCTCAAGTCGAAAGGGTCAAGCACCAAACTCCACAAGTATGACGGGATAAGTATTGTCTGTTTGCATCTGATGATGCAACGAAGGAGGATTGACACTCTCTCTATTGAGACCCAATCAAAGTCTAGTAGACAAGGCCCCAAACCTCCGATCCATAAAGGACTATGGGCTAGATGAGAGTGTCCATGAGAGACATCTTGGACGATATGTCCTAAAAGTAGTGTCTCAAACACTATCTCTCGAGACAGGCAAAGGATTTGTAGCCTTTGTTGACTTGGGGTTGAAGAGCATGCTATACACTGAAACGGACTCCTATAAACTGTACCCCCAAATAGGTATAGATGTCAGTGATCTCAATCTCCTCCCCCTTTGAAAAAGAAATGAAGATCTAAGAGGAGCTTCTTCGACCAGTTGAAGATCATGACCATGGTTTTACACGAGTTGAATGTTAACTAATGAAGATCACATAAAAAGGCCAAGGAATCTAGTTGTCTCTATAACCCCTCTTGAGTTGAGGCCGAGACGATCACATCATCAACAAAAAGTAGGAAAGAGATCAAGACCTAGTGCAGAAGAAACCCATCTCCATCCCGAATGTGCTCTTGTAGGAAGGACTCCAACTCGTTGATGTAGATCTGTAATGTCCCTTTTTTTCAATTTTTATAAAAAAATGCCCAATTTTTCACTTTTTTTCCAATTTCGACCCTTGACTAGTTTTGATGCCTAGGTCCCAATTTTGCCCCAAATGATCCCAAATCTTCTGAGAAGGTATGTGACTGATGTTAAGACTTGAATATGATGTTCAGGGATGATATATGGCCACCAAAAGACCTCTGCAAACTCTCTTAAGAGTCTGGACCAAGTATGCAATTTTACTAGTAAATTGGGGTTCAAATCCCCCTGGGATAAGTACTGAAAATGGCTTCCCAAATGCCTTCCAACCCACTCGAATTTATGAACAGAGGTAGGGGATGTCTCAAGGATGTTATTAAGGTCCAAAATGCACCATTCGTTAGTTATTAAGTCTGTTCCAAAACCCTTCCACACAACAGCAAAAACCATTAATTCGGCCCTTAGGGAAATGGCACCAAATCTTCTTCAAATGCAAATAAACTGAGTATAATGGCTTCAAATGCTCAAGTATTGAATATGAAACTTGTAATACACATCAATGGAAGTCCATTCATCATAAATATATCAGAGAAACATTCCTTTATTCGAAATCATCATCATTATAATGGCATACATCAATGTAGTGGGGAAATGGACATTGTTTGCTCATTAATCTTCATTTTTACATACAACCACTTGGTATTTCAACCTGAGACTTTCAGGAGATGAAGAACAGAGTATATAATGCTTATTACAATCAAAAATACATCAAGAGAAGCTCTCCCAGGAAGCACAAGAGCTCACCAAAAACGCCCTCCCTCAAGAACCATGATCTGCCTTCAAAACTGGAAATGGTTGAGAGATGGTGTTGCACTAAACAAAACCACGAGCTGCCCTGTAGCTGATACCTGCAAATAAAACTCCATTAAAGCTCCATGAAATACCTGAGTAGCCTCTCCAAACACCAACTTAGATGGGAATCTTTCACCCTCGAAATTGGCTAAGGCAAGAAACTAGTCATCCACTAGCTCTCTCTTCACAAATGCAATTTTTCTCAAATGATCAAAAGCTATTCTCATACTTGATTCCTACATTTTATAACCAACATTAGCCTTCTAAGGGTCATATTCCTCCCATTAGCTTCTAGAGATTTCCACTTAGGAAATATTCCACATTTGCCACTTGTCTCCTAGTTTCCAACCTTCCATCTTCTCCCAATTCGAGTTGGAATCTCTTTGGCTTCTCCAACTCCCATGGGCGCCTTCCTTGAGCCTATTTTTGGGGCTGACATGTCATAATGGTCAAATGTCAGAAGTTAGATCTGAAGTTTGTCATAGATGTCATAGATGCTCCATCATTGTTGTCATAAGGCTACGGATCTAGCCCAAGTGTCCACTAGCTTCCAATTTGACTCTTCCTCTTCCATGGAGGTTACCATTCCATCCCATTTCGACCTAAGATGCTCCATTCCATGTGTATGCTTTACCAACTCATCCAATAATGTTTGCCTTCCCATGGATTCGAAATGGCAAGAGAGATTTGCCATGTGACAGTGAGAAACCAAGCTAGTGTGGGTCCCACATCCTCCAAATGTCTTCAAAACCATTTGCCATCTAAAATTTCTCTTGAATTTCTTTATTCAACCTATTTATTAAATACTTGAACCCTTCTAATGTCTAAACATCATTTATTAGCTTCCTTATTGCAATTCCACATGTGCCCATCCAACCTAGGAAACTAGTAGGATTGATGGGATTGTCTTATTATGCAATTATTTGAATGGGGACATTACAGTCCTCCCCACCCAAGATTGCTTGTCCTCAAGCAATTTCAGATTTAAATGCTACAAAATCTTCTCCTCTTCCCATGTGGCATCTTCATCTGGTAAGTCCTTCCATTGCACTAAATATTCTTTGATAATTCTACTCCTCAATCTCCTTTCCCGTGTCTTCAAAATCTTTTCCGGAACAAGAGTGAGCTGACCTTCATCATCCAAAGGAGGAAGTATTTTTGAAGTGATGATTTGGTGACCAAGGGCTTTCTTGAGACAAGAAACATGAAACACATTATGGATTTTACTCCCTTCCGGAAGTTCTAGTTCATATGCTACTTCTCCAACCTTTCGCACTACCTTGTATGGCCCATAGTACCTTGGTTTTAATTTTTCTGCTCCATTCTTTTTTAGAGATGTTTGTTTATATGGCTGCAACCTTAAATATACTAAATCATTGACCTGAAAGGTTTTTTCTTCTCTATGTCTATCAGTATATTGTTTTTGTTGATTTTGAGCAACCTGCAAATTGTCTTTCAAGAGCTTTAAAATTTCTTGGCTCTCTTCCACCCAATCTTTAGCCTTTGGGGCTCTACTATCACCAAATATGATTTCAGCAAATGTAAGTGCATCATAACCATATAATGCTTTGAAATGAGACGTCCCTATTGACATATGATAAGTGGTGTTGTAGCAAAACTCACCCAAGTGCAGCCATTTTTCCCATGCTTTTTGCTGCTCTCCCACATAGATTATTAGGTACCCTTCCAACCATTGATTCACCCTCTCTGTTTGTCCATCAGTTTGTGGATGATAGCTGGTACTTGGAGTCAATTGAGTGCCCACCAATCTAAAAAGTTCTTGCCAAAAAGCACCCATGAATCTACTATCTCTATCACTAACAATGCTCTTGGGGAGCCCATGCAATCTGAAGATTTCTTTGAAAAAAATATCAGCCACTTGTGCAACATTAAAAGATGATGTAACAGCAAAGAAATGAGCAAATTTTGTCAACCTATCCACTAACACATATATGCAATCCTTACCCAAAGATTTAGGCAAACCGGTGATGAAATCCATGGAGATACTGTCCCATTTTTGCTCCAGAATGGGCAATGGTTGTAATAGGCCAACTGGACATGTAAGTTATGATTTGTTTTGTTGACATACTTTACATTCATTCACATATTTCTGAACATCTTCCTTCAGCCCCTTCCAAAAAAACCTTTGCCTCAACTGTCTATAAGTTTTGAAGATCCCCGAATGGCCCGCTAGTGGGGAATCATGTACTTCTTGCAAAATTCAGTACTTGAGCTTTGAGTTCTGAACTAAATAAATTCTACCCTTATAATATATCAGCCCATTCAAAATCCTGTAGTTATCATCTCCTTTAATTCCATCCAACACATCACAAGCAAATTTGTCTCTAGCATATTCAATTAGTAGCGTATTTTTCCAATCCTTGGCAATGTCCATGAGAGAAAAAGAAGGTCTTCTTGACAAAGCATCTGCCACTATATTATTCTTTCCTTTGACATATTCAATATCAAAATCATAAGCTTGAATCTTGCTTACCCACTTTTGTTGCCTTTCATTTAGATCTTTTTGGGTGAGAAAGTGTCTTAGACTATTGTGGTCAATTTTCACCACAAACTTGTTTCCCACCAAGTATTGTCTGAATTTGGCCAATGCATGCATAATGGCCAGCATTTCTTTATCATAGATGGAGTAAAGTTTTTCATGAGGCTGCAACTTTTTGCTCTCAAAGCCTATGGGGTGTTAGCCTTGCTTTAGGACAGCCCCTATTCCTCCACCTGATGCATCACATTCCATAACAAAAGGTTTAGTAAAATCAAGAAGTGCAAGTATGGGACAACTACTCATTACCTCTTTCATTTTTTGGAAGGCCTTTTCAGCCTCTTCATCCCACTTGAAAGCATCTTTCTTAGTCAAATCAATGAGTGGAGAAGTCAACTTGGAGAATCCTTATACAAATTTTCTGTAATAGGTGCATATGCCAATAAAGCCTCTCAATTCGATAATATTTTTTGGTGATGGCCATTCTAAGATAGCCCTGAATTTTTCCATGTGTACCTTCACTCATTGCCCAATAATGTGCCCAAAATACAGTAGTTCTTTCATCCCAAACTCACATTTCGACAACTTAGCAAATAAGGACTCTTCTTGCAAAATTTTCAACACAATCTCTAATTGTTGCAAATGTTCTTCCCATGTTTTACTGTAAATGAGAATGTCGTCAAAGAAAACCAAAACAAACCTTTTTAGATGCTTGCAAAAGATCATATTCATGCATGCTTGAAAGGTAGCTGGAGCATTAGTTAACCCAAAAGGCATGACAAGAAATTCAAAGTGGCCATAATGACATCGAAAAGCGGTCTTTTGCACATCTTTCATTCGAATTTGATGATACCCTGATCTAAGGTCAATTTTGGAGAAGTATTTGGCCCCATGTAGCTCATCCATGAGCTCATCAATCCTAGGAATAGGATACCTATTCTTGATAGTCTTTTTGTTCAAGGCTCTAAAATCTATGCACATTCTCAATGTTCCATCTTTTTTCTTCACTAGCACCACTGAAGAAGCATAAGGGCTAGAGCTTGGTCTAATGAGTCCCAACTCTAGGAGTTCTTGGATGGCTTTTTCAATCTCATCTCTGAACCTTTTAGGATGTCTATAAGGTGGTATTTGAATGGGTGAAGTTCCCTCCTCCAAAACAATGCTATGCTCAACCCCCGTATCTGGTGGTCTACCATGTGGAAGGTCTCTAAAAACTTTTTCATATTTTTGCAATAGTCTCTCTATCTCCTTTGGGTGTTCAACAATCTTTATATTTGGCTTGGGAGATGTAATATGAAATTCAGCAACACATTTTATGTCCCCATGCCTCAATATAGATTTCATACTATTGCAAGTTACTACTTGATTTGGATAAGTGTGCTGCCCTCTCACCACTCTTAGTACTCCTTTTGAATCTTGGAATTTCATTTTTGGAATTTGATAATTTACTGTATGCTCTCCTATTGAATACAGCCATTGCACTCCCAAAACCACATTAGTATCAGCAACATCAACCACATAACAACTATCAACAAAAGTATAGTTACCTACGGTGACTTGCAGCTTTGGTACCCATGTTTTGCATTGCATTGTGTTGTGACCGGGAATGATAACTATGAAGCCATCAAATGGTTCAATAGGTATCTTTCTTTTCTCCACCATCTTTGCATCAATGAAGTTATGGGTGGCTCCTCCATCTACCAAAACTGAAGTTCTTTGCCCTAGTACCACACCCTTGCATCAGATAGTATGATAGCGAAGTACTACTGAAAGTACTGTCATTCTTGCTTTGTCCGGTGAAGGCTGATTTTCTTCTTGTCTTTCCTCTTCTACTGTTGTCTCATATGCCTCCTCTTGATCTAAAATATGTCCATCTTCATCCATGCCCCCATCATACCCCTCATTATCAAAAAATACTTCTATGTATTGAGCCTTTCCTTTAGTACATTTGTGCCCCAGTGTCCATGGTTGAAAGCATGTAAAGCACAATTTCTTTTTTCGAAGTTCATCCCTGTTTAGTCCTTTTTTATTCCTTTCGAATGAATCTTTTTGCCAAAGTTTCTTATCATATGCATCCCTTTGCCAAGGTTTCTTTTCAAATTTGAGGTTAGGCTTGGGAGGAAATCTCGTTTTAGGAAGCACATTTTGGAGATCCCTAGTTAAGCTCATTGCATCCTTTAATGTAGTTGGCTTGTGGGCTTTGACCAAACCTTTTAATGGTTCAGCCAAACCTTCAATGAACAGCAATACCAACCTTCCCATAGATACATCAGCCACCTTGACTAATAATTTATGAAAGTCCAACATATATTCAGTAAGGGTCCCAGTTTGCTTCAATTGAGCTAGTTCTTTGAAAGGCAATTATGGATCTTTGTGTTCAAATCTCTCTAGTACCTTGTCAACAAATTCTCCATATGTTTTAACCTAATCATGACCCAAGGTTCTTAGGCCATGGAACCACCATTCATTAGCATCCCCTTCCAAGTGCAAAATAGTCATTTTTAATGCATCCTCTTCCAACATAGGATTCAGCTGAAAATATACATCTAATTTTTGCACCCAAGTATAAGCAGAATTGTGAGAGGAACCATCAAAAGTAGGAACTGACATTTTACTAATAGCACTATTCAATTCTCTGTTTTGGAATGGACTCCTATGGTCCTCCTTACTTTTCATTTTATATATAGCATCAATGTATTGACCAAAAGGTAGACCTCTTTTACATTCTTCACTCAACTCATTCCATTCATTTGCTAGTTTACTATTTATTCAATTGGACATCAGGCTCTTCTTTGGGTATAAGGAATTTAGGTGCAATATGCCTTTGTGTGCTTTGAAATTCATTAGGTATATTATGGGGTCCTGTACTTGAGAAAAAATGCTCACCCATGTTCTTCTTTTCTCCTGAGTGTGAACCACTATGATCTCCTGTCATCCCCTTGCTTGCAAGTTGGCTACCCAACAATTCCAATCCTTTCATCAATTGTCTACTCATCTCTTGCATACCTATGGTAATCCCCTGCATACACATGGAAATACCATCAAAACATGGTTTTAAGGCTTCAACAAGTTCCTCCTTATGTCTTAAGTTTTCATCCTCCTCTCTACCCATGGTTTGAAAAAAAGACTCTTTTTCTTCTACTACTTCTTCTTCAACAAAAACCTCTTCAACTACTGGTTCAAAGGGTGGTGATTTATTTTTTTGACTTCTTGTTAAGACCATCAGGTGCCAAGAACATGCTCTGATACCACTTGTAATGTCCATTTTTCAATTTTTATAAAAAATGCCCAATTTTTCACTTTTTTTCCAATTTCGACCCTTGACTAGTTTTGATGCCTAGGTCCCAATTTTGCCCCAAATGATCCCAAATCTTCTGAGAAGGTATGTGACTGATGTTAGGACTTGAATATGATGTTCAGGGATGATATATGGCCACCAAAAGACCTCTGCAAACTCTCTTAAGATTATGGACCAAGTATGCAATTTTACTAGTAAATTGGGGTTCAAATCCCCCTGGGATAAGTACTGAAAATGGCTTCCCAAATGCCTTCCAAGCCACTCGAATTTATGAACAGAGGCGGGGGATGTCTTAAGGATGTTATTAAGGTCCAAAATGCACCATTCGTTAGTTATTAAGTCTATTCCAAACCCCTCCCACACAACAGCAAAAACCACTAATTCGACCCTTGGGGAAATGGCACCAAATCTTCTTCAAATACAAATAAACTGAGTATAATGGCTTCAAATGCTCAAATACTGAATATTGAACTTGTAATACACATCAATGGAAGTCCATTCATCACAAATATATCAGAGAAACATTCCTTTATTTGAAATCATCATCATTATAATGGCATACATTAATGTAGTGGGGAAATGGACATTGTTTGCTCATTAATCTTCATTTTTACATACAACCACTTGGTATTTCAACCTGAGACTTTCTGAAGATGAAGAACAGAGTATATAATGCTTATTACAATCAAAAATACATTAAGAGAAGCTCTCACAAGAAGCACAAGAGCTCACCAAAAATGCCCTCCCTCAAGGAGCATGAATATGCCTTCAAAACTGGAAATAGTTGAGAGATGGTGCTGCACTAAACAAAACCACGAGCTTCCCTGCAGCAGATACCTGGAAATAAAACTCCATTAAAGGTCCATGAAAGACCTGAGTGGCCTCTCCAAACACCAACTTGGATGGGAATCTTTCACCCTCGAAATTGGCCAAGGCAAGAAACTAGTCATCCACTAGCTCTCTCTTCACAAATGCAATTTTTCTCAAATGATCAAAAGCTATTCTCAGACTTAATTCCTACATTTTATAACCAACATTAGCCTTCTAAGGGTCGAATTCCTCCCATTAGTTTCTAGAGATTTCCACTTAGGAAATATTCCACATTTGCCACTTGTCTCCTAGTTTCCAGCCTTCCATCTTCTCCCAATTCGAGTTGGAGTCTCTTTGGCTTCTCCAACTCCCATGGGCGCCTTCCTTGAGCCTATTTTTGGGGCTGACATGTCATAATGGTCAAATGTCAGAAGTCAGATCTGAAGTTTGTCATAGATGTCATAGATGCTCCATCATTGTTGTCATAAGGCTACAGAATCTAGCCCAAGTGTCCACTAGCTTCCAATTTGACTCTTCCTCTCCCATGGAGGTTACCATTCCATCCCATTTCGACCTAAGATGCTCCATTCCATGTGTATGCTTTACCAACTCACCCAATAATGTTTGCCTTCCCATGGATTCGAAATGGCAAGAGAGATTTGCCAAGTGGCAGTGAGAAACCAAGTTAGTGTGGGTCCCACATCCTCCAAATGTCCTCAAAACCATTTGCCATCTAGAATTTCTCTTGAATTTCTTTATTCAACCTATGTATTAAATATTTGAACCCTTCTAATGTCTGAACATCATTTATCAGCTTATTGCAATTCCACATGTGCCCATCCAACCTAGGAAACTAGTAGGATTGATGGGATTGTCTTACTATGCAATTATTTGAATGGGGACATTACAAGATCCCAAATAAAGTAGGGGATAGGGGATCCCCCTGTTTGACCCCAATGGTACTCCTAATAAAATATGGTACCCCATGGATAGTTCAGAGATGACCAAGAACCAACTCATATAATTGCATGATGGCAGTCAAAAGGGTCTCAAAAATGCCAATGTCTCTGAGTCTCTGGAACAATGCCTATATAGGGACGGAGTTGAACGCTTTTTGAAAGTCTACAAAGCAGCAGTAAACTTTTGAAGAGCAATGGTGTGCCTCCTCGATGATGGCTCAGGGCATAAGAATATGAGCAATGGTCTATTGTGTCAGTCGAAATCCAGCCTATCCTCTAGCTCTAAGATGTCTTCTCTCAATCCCCAGAAAGCTACATGCGGAGGACTATAGCATAGATAATTTTATTGTTCTCATACTATAAAATCATTTTTTCTAATATTTATAAATATTTAATAATTATAGATAGATATGGTGTTTCCCTATTTCTTAAAATTTTGAAAGTGTGATCCCTAAAATCCATGTTGATTCTTCAACCGTAATTGTTCTCCCCTTGAGATGACAAAGCTTACAGACAAAAAAGATTCAGTATAGTTCAAGTGAGGATATCGAGTGCAAGAGTGTAAAAGGAAGCTAAAGCTAGCTATTGAGTTTAATGGTTTCGACAACGATGAGGGTACGCATAGCTCTCTAATAGACAAAACACTTGGCCCATGCATGGGATGCAAGAAGATATGGTAAATATGCCATTATGGTTAATGCCAGTTAGAACTTTGCAACAAATTAGTTTTCTACATTGCAGGGAATATTGGGGGTGATGGGACCATCTGTATATATCTATATTTGTGTGTTTGTGTGTCTATATATATATATATATATATATATATATATATATATATATATATTAGGAGTTAAATATGTAAACAAGACTAGTCCATTGGGTTGTGGTCTAGCTATTGAGAGGAGGCATTATCACAATAACAACACAAGTTCAAACCCTGACAAAGCATAGAGCCCTAATCATGTGTAGTTGGTCGTGTTTGACAAACCTTACAATTAAAGTGGGCTTTACGAGTTGGGGTTCATAGCTTCCCAACGATCAAAAATAGTGTTTACCTTTACCAAAAGAAATATGAAAACGGGACTGAATCTGCATTTCCTCCATCTTCAATTCCAAAACAGGACAAATGTATTAATAAATTTGATTTTTAGACTTGTCATAAATGTTTTATCTGATTCCAAATGGGGGAAGAACTTCCCTCCTACAAAGAAACATTAGCTACAAAAACACACATCTTTCCTAATACCTTCTCTTTACACTTAGTACTCTGTTTGTTTGCCATAGAAAATTGACTTATATGTCTATCAGCCACGCTTACAGAATTTAGTTTCTGCTAAAAGAGCATGCTATAGTTCACAAGCCACTTGCATTCTACAACCAATGAAAGTATTTCTTGTCATCCACAACATTTTTCAGTTTAAACAAACACAAGCCAAAGTGTTTGATGTAGCCAATTTATGCATACCTTTACTTCTCCACTGTCATCTGCAGCTGCAAGATAGGATGACTTAAGGTTCACAGTAATCTGCACACAATTTCAACAGACGTTAAAAAAAACACAACAGATTCAACAAAGTGATAGTCATATATATACCAAGTCAGTAAGCTTAGAATCTGTTTTAGAATTTAAATATAAATTCGTCGAAATTGCAAAGCACAAATTTGCTTCAGTTTATTTGGAGTATAAAGGATTGTGGAGGACAGTAGGCTTCGAAAAACACTGCCTATTACTAAGACACCAAACCCTGCAGAATGGTTATGCGTCAAAGAGGGTCACAGAAGATTGGAGTAAAACGCCAAAAAGATATTGTGTTTAAAACATCCCCAACAACCTTTGGTTTTGCAATCTCAAACTTTGGTGCTATTCTTGGTCAATTTGACCTGCCTCACCAGCGGAAGACAAACATAACAAAGAAGAACGATACAAACAGAGGCCTGATGAAAACAGTTAGGAGCCACAGGCTGTAATGAATTAGTCAGGGTTTTACCAATGCATAAAACTGACCATGGTGCCTGTTACCAACTAAGGTGCACACAGTTAGACTTCCGGAGAGCCACCAAACTTTGCACAAGTACTTGTGCATTTCATTGTTCTGAAGTCCGAATCAGGCCTGTTCAGAAGACCCCCTTTTTTTTTATTTTTATCACATGTTCATGCACCACGGGGTTTGTAATAAAGTGTGCTAGCATGGTGGTTATGTAAAAAACTTGGATTCCTAAGACTTGGCAACCAATACAGGTATTCCAAGGAGTTTTTTCCCTTGTTAATTATGCTTTGCATTTTAGCTGAGTATAATTTTCAAGTTTTCTACTACACCTCCAAAGCTGGAATGCTCATGTTGGTGGTTAGGCCTTGGGCGGTTATTAAATTTCATGTGTCAATGTATATGAACATGCTAGACACTATAATAGAGTCATATGGACATGTGCTAGGTCCCTCGATGTTTTTTTTATTGTTTTGGAAAAATAAAATTTTCCCATAAAATCAGCCGTTTCTAATGGTTTAATTCGGAAAATTAAAAATGTAATAAAAAAGTGGTTTGTGGGCAAAATTTGGAAATGGTATGCTCGTTTTCTAAGCCAGAGCACCCATTTAACCCATAAACCCACTTTTCCTAAGTTTTGAGTAAGAATTTATCTCCAAAAAATATACTTACTCAAAATAAGCCAAAAAGACATAATAAAAGTCAAATTAAAACAAAATAGAAAAAGACAAATTCCTAAATCAATGGGAATTGTCCGGAGTTGATCTAAAGTTGAACTAAAGTGACTGGGCAATCAAATCTAAGTCATCTAAGCTCCGATTCAATTGATTCCAATCACATCTAAGAAGATCCACTTAACAGAGGATGAAGGATTGCACCCTCCTTTTGCATGGGCGACTTGCTACTTTGCATATTATTGTTGGTTGGTGATAATAACTATGAAGGGGGCGCCTACCTCACTTGAGGTGGCGCATTCCCCTTAGTTTGGTTCCTAATCACTTCCTTGATCAAGGTTTCAAACATTGAGTTGAACTCCCACTTCTATAATGCGCCCCTCTCTTGGGATTAGCACCCTCTCATACATGTAATTTGCTATAAAAGCAAGGGTTTGCTCTCATTCTCACTAGTTGGTGTTGAGAGGCAAAGCTCTGCTATTTTTTGTACTTCATTGATATTATTTGAGAATAAAGTGACTTTGAAGGTTGAATACTTGTGTTGCTTTGATGTGTGGATGCATGATCAATATGTTGAACGAAGATGACTTGTAGTGCGCTGCTCATATACTTCCTGCTTCGTTCTTGGTTTAGTGTAGAGACAATTGTTGGTTTTGTAAGCTAGAATAGTCAAGTTTGTTTACTTTTCTAATCTTGTTGTTTTATATGCTAAGAAATCTAGTTTTAAAATATATCATTTGCTTATGAGTATTTTGGCTTTGATTGCTTAAATATTTGACTTCCAGATCTAATGCTTTGTGTATGAGTTGATGTAAATTGCAGGTACCCTTTTGGTTGAAGGAGAAGAGAACTTGTTTGTCTCTCTTTTCTTTATCTAACTTCTTTCTTTTCAGATCTAGTCCCACGGCAATCCAGGAGTTCATTCCCACATCTCGGTTTCTCGCTTGAAAGAGCTTCCTTTCCCCTTCTCCTCATTCTAAAGCTATTTTTAGTTTCGGTTAACTTTTTTTTTTGGTTTGAAGCATTCTTATATCTATATCCTAAAGTTTAAATCATGAATAGTGTTAGTTGCTTTAAATCATGCTAAGAATATAGATCAAGCTTTCAAGTTCATTTTTTTTGAAGTTCTAGATCTAAGTATTGAAGGCTTTTCAATACAAGTTGATAGTTTTGCATATCAAAATATTAGTGTTGTTTAGTTTTACATGTTGATATCATTTAATTTTTGGCATTCAAACGCCTTGGTTGGCTTGAATTTTCCAAAAGCAAGCAAAGATCCTAAGGAAAGTAGCTTTTTAGCTCACTTTCCTTGGTCATTTTATCTTCATTTTTAGCATTTTTACTTAGAAACTTTTCTTGAAATTTTTAGGAACTTTTCCCAAACACTCTTAAAGTGTTTTCGGGCATATTTAATCATTTTTTTGTTCGCTGTTTTGCAGACTTTAATGATCAGGTAGAAGGATATGCTGGTCAAATTTTGAACTTTGGAACCATGTGTGACCATCCGGAGTCCCAGACAACTAGTGCTATTTTCCTTCACTTTTTTCTAACTTTTTGTAAATTGTATGGTGCCTAAATCATAAAGGACCAGCAGCATTTCTTCCTTGGGTTTATTGTAACTAAAAAATAAAAAGAGCAATTGGGCTATTCGAGGCCTGCCCCCATCCCCCCAGGGGGGGTCTGAGTCTTTTGGTGGTTTGTTGCATTTTTCTTAAATTTTTGCTTTAGATTAATTTCCTTACGCAATCTTTAAATAAAAACAATCACATGCACACAATCCGTCCCCAGAGAGACGTATAGATTAGATTTCTTTGTTCTTTTTCTTTGTTATTTACTTCACAACAATTTCAAAATTGTTTGCTAAATAAAATTTGCACCCTTGATTTCCCGAAGTACTGCAGCATTCAGTGGTGTATGGAAAAGAGATTCTTGGGTTTTAGTTTAGTTTAAACAAATCACCCATAAAATTTGATAAAATTTACCAAGACTCGAAATCCTAAGTATGCTCTTGACCGCTGCAGCCTAGTCTGAACAATTGGCCAATCAAAAAAGGACTTAGAGTGACCAGTGTAATAGGGAAATCCTACAAAGATTCAATCTCAAAGAACTCGGGAGGTCGAGTGAAGCTTACTATAGAGTCAACAAGCTACTTTACGAAGGTTATGCCTCACTTGGCTGGACCCTTGGTATAGTTGTCACTACGCTCAGTTCGAAGGAACAAGTCTTAGTTGGGCCAAACAAAGAATTTACCCATTCCCTTAATCACTCATCATTTGTAAATATTTGATTCAAAGATCACTACTCCCTCTGAATCACCCTGAGAACTCAAGCGGTTTGAGCCTCGATATCAATGCATACTCATAAAGATATAAACTCAACAACTAGTTCTCTTTACCAAACTGAAACATACATGCAATCACACACAAACACTGTTACCACCTAAAGTTGCACTTTAGTTGGACTTTAGTGAGCCGCCAGTGTTGCACAAGTCACTTGTGCTTATCAGAGTTCAGAAGTTCCAGGTTTGGCCTGTTCAAGGCCCCTTTTTTAATGTTTTGAAGTACATGACCGTGCCCCACGGGGTTTGTAATAAGTGTGCTAGCATGGTGGTCTTTGAGTGACTCGATTCCCTAGGACTTGACAACCAAAGAAGGTATTCCAAGGAGTTTTTTCCCTTGCCGATTATGCTTTGCCTTTAGCCGAGTATAATCGATGAGTTTTTCTCCTGCACGTCCAAAGCTGGAATGCCCAAAGTGAGAGTTAGGCCTTAGGGGATTATTAGAGCCCATTTTGTAACGTTTATAAACATGCTAGATGCTAGAATTTTATCGTTTGGTCATGTACTAGGTCCCCCTGAAGTTTCAGTGAATTCCGAGAAAAAATATTTTTTGGCATTTTTAAGCCATTTTTAATGGTTTATTTAAAAAATTTCAAAAAGTGATAAAAGTTTGATTCGGAGTCGGAATTTGGCGCAAGGATGTTCGTTTTCAAGCTCAGAGCATCCTCTTTACCCCGGTAACCGATTTTTCTACATTTCGGGCGACCGAAAACCCCCGTGGAGCAGTTTTGCCTATCAGAGCTACATTCTATCAGTTTAATGTTAAAAGTGCAACAAAATGCACTGTGGCCAAAAGTTAAAATATTCACAAAAATGGAATTTTGGCACATGCCATTTAACATGGCATTAGTCAAATGATATGAGCAACTATACTAAAGTTTTAAAACATGTGATATGGTGGTCAAATTTAAAGTTTGATAAAATTGTATTAAAAACAAAACCGTACGGTTCTCTTCTTCACGCGGGGCCGCCCTTCTCCATTGGGCCATGAGCAAGTTAGTTAAAGGATAAGTCAAGTATTGAGTGGGCATTTGATTTTATATCTCAAGCCTTTGATTATGAATTATTAAAGTTTAAATGCTTTGGTTCACTTCCATGCCACGCCCAACCTCACGTGGGCCATACTCACGCAGCCGTACGAATTTGATGGTGGGCAGCTTCAAGGTGGTGGGCGCTTACTTCTTATGAGGTGGCATGAACCACACATTTTACCTTCCTTTTTCAGCTCCAACCATCCAACCTTGCATCCAACGAATTGTGGAAACATCCACTCGCATCCTCATCCTCACGCGTGAGTGCTTTCAAAGTGGGCAGCTTCCATTTCAAGGAGTTTTTGTCCAAGTGTGATGGTACATTGCCGTTGGCCATTTAGTTTGCTTGCTCTACAATCAAAGAGCTTTGTCTCCTTAGGGTTTTGGCACCCCATGGCGTGCCATTTGCTATAAATTGAGAGCATTGATCCATTATTATAGATCTGAAGGTGGAACCTCTGCTCTTGTCTATTGTAATATTCTTTTGGTGATTGAGTAATAAAAGGCTTTGGAGGCTACCCTGGTGTTGTCTACGGTGTGTATTGTCATGTTCTTTGATCATCAAAGAGGTAATATGTATCGTGGTTCATGCTAGTATATGTTGGGTGTTTGCCTTTGTAAGGAAATTACTTTTTCGTAAGGATAGTGAGCATTGCTTTATAAAATTCTTACTATTGTGAGTGATGTTAGGATGCTGGATGTAATGATATTTCTTGTTTGAGTATGATATTCATCCTTATTTCTTTCAATTGTTCACACAAATCTCTTAATCCCCTTTGCTAGTGTTGACTCTATTTGCAGGTAGCTCAGGTCGAAGGAGCGAATGAGCATGTTAGCTCTTCCTCATACTCAATAGGTCCAAAACAAGGAAGCCAATGCTACCGGTGCATCAGCAAGCAGACTCCATAACCCATTTAGACGTGTTGATGTATATGTAACTTCGGAATGTATTTCATCCATGTATTTAATTTATATATTATTGTACTCCTATAGAGATGTGTCATTCCTCTATACGGAAGTGTCGTCATGTGTATTGACAAGTGTCGCAAGTGTGTGTACTTGCGGATGGGTTATTAGACCACCATGTGTGGGGTCGGCCCTGAAATATATATTATATGGTTGATGTACCTAGCTAGGCAAGTCAGCCCCATAAGGTCACTAGGCAAACAGAAGAGTATAAATAGAGATCGGGAGATCTCTATTTGAATCACTCGGAAACTCATTCTTCCTTCACTCAGAAAGTGGCGCACTAGTGAGGAGGAGGATCATCTGCTACTAGGAGACTATCTCTGTGTATTTTGGTTGTACTTTGGTTGAGCCATTGCTCTCTCTATCTCTGAGGAAGTTGTGGGGTTTTTCACCTTAGGGTTTTCCCCACGGAAACTCTGTGTCTCTTGTTTGTCATGCTTTTGATTCTTGTGATGATTGACATGCTTGTTATGATTGATATGCATTGATATACTGTACATGTTATTCTCTCAGTAAAGATCCTAGAGTATTGTGAATTAATGCTCAAAATTTAACATGGTATCAGAGCTAACCTGAGAAGAAGACATTGTGCAGTGACGGAAACCAAGGGTTTCTCTCCACAGATTTTGTGAAAGCAGTATAGTAGATTGACTATACTCATCAAGGAGAATCTATCTGTACAATCAGAATTCAATTCTGAGCATTTTCAGATTTGGCCCTAAAAATTAGGGTTTCCACAAAAATAGGATTTTCTGGAATCTGAAGACATAGCTGGAAGCTCCTTGCAAAAATCAAAGTTTAGAGCTTTGGATCGAGATTTTTGGCTGGGTAGATCTCCGGGAAACTCAAACCCTAATTCAGGGTCCTCCTTAGTGAACCCGAGAAGACAAAAAGGCATTTCTGAAGGGTTTAGCTTTGCAGATCTCAAATTCTGAATACACCAGGCTGATCAGCTCATCGAGGCACATCTTTCTATCCTTTTAGAAAGTTGAAATTCACATTTTGAATTTTTAGGGTTTTTCCGACAAACCCTAATCCGAGACCAGATCCAGTTTTCAGCAAAACAAGTGGTAAGACCTAAATCTCTTCTATTTCCATTTGAAGTACTCTTTAAGATGTCTCAACACACCAAGCTTGAGAATAAGCTTGAAGGGGCTGATAACTTCTGAGCCTGGAAGTATAAGATTGGGTTAACCCTGGAAGAAAATGAATTGGACTCCTCCATCAGCTCTGAGGTCCCTATCCCAGAGGATGAAGAGGCTAAGGTATTGCATAAGAAAAACTTGGTCAAGGCAAAAAGAATCATTGCTAATTCCATCAAAGACCATCTCATACCACATGTGTCATCTCTAAAGACACCGAAGGAGATGTTTGACTCCCTGACCAAGTTATTTGAAGGGAAGAACATAAATCGGAAGATGACTCTGCAGAATCAATTGAAAGGGGTTAAGATGTTGAATGGAGAGACCATTCAATCTTACTTCTCCAAGGTCTCTCAGATCAAGGAACAACTTGAAGCTGTGGATGAAGTAGTGGACAATGGTGAAGTTGTTATGACCACTCTGAATGGCCTACCTAGGTCATGGGACTCCTTTATTCAAGTAATCTGTGCAAGAAAGAAATTGATCTCTTTCAGTAGGTTGTGGGAGGAATGCTCTCAAAAAGAAGCTAGGCTTGTGGCCCGAGAAGAAAAGATGGGAAATGAAAATCAAGCACTCACAGCACATGCCAGGAAAGGCAAGTCCAAGAAGGAATCATCTCATAACAGGAAATTCTCTCACCACCATTCTCATAAAGATAAGAAAGATCTCAGATGCTTCAATTGCAATGAGAAGGGACACTTTGCTTCAGACTGTCCCAAGAAGAAGAAAGACAACAACAACAACTTCAACAAGAAGAAGAACAACAACAAAAGAAGATATCATGCTCATGCTGCTAAGGATGATAAACCTCCAAAGAAGAAGGCTAGAGCAGAAAGTGATGATGATGACTCATCAAGCGAAGAAGAGTATGTTCTAATCTCTGCTCTCACAGGTACTATCTCTCATGGTTGTAATGATTGGTTAATTGACAGTGGGGCTTCCAAACACATGACTAGGTTTAAAGAATCTTTTGTAAATCTATCTGAACATGAATCACCCCATAAAGTGAAACTTGGGGATGACTATCAATACCCTATCAAAGGAAGTAGTGAAGCCTCCTACAACCTAGATTCTGGAAAGTCATTGAAGATGAAAGATGTTTTGTATGTACCTGGGCTCAAGAAGAACCTACTCTCCATATCCGCATTGGATGCAAAAGGTATGAGGGTTGCATTTGTAGATGGTCAAGTTCTAATGTGGCCAAAGGGAAAGACCATAGATGATGCAGTAGTGATTGGAGAGCAAGAGGGAGGATTGTACAAATTAAAGGGACAACCTGAACATGCTATGAAGACAAAGATTCATCCACAGTCATGGATCACATAGAGGTATGTATAATTTGTTTTTGCAAAGGTTAACTAATGAGTTATGCAGGTCATTGAAGAGTACAAGAACACATTGCTAGACATAACTAGCAAATATGATGACCAGGTATGTTTTTGTTATATATATCGTATGATTAATAATGATTACTCTTGAAGTTACAAGGTTGAGTAATCTAGGGCTTATGCATATTATGTTTCTTACCTTAATTGATGATATGACTAACTAGAAGAGTCATAGGTTTGAGTAATCACGGGTTTAGGTATATTATGTTTATGACTAACCATAAGAATGCTTATTATTTCTGTTTGAAATGATCCTGACTATACATGCTTGAGATTATTGTGTTTTGATAATATTAAGATTATACTAATGAATGTTTGATTATGTATGAGACCTCGAGGATAACACAATGATGATACTAATAAGCATGCATAGGGATCGAGAATGAATATAAGTTCAAGAACAGGTAATCCAGGAAGCAAAGATCAAGAGGGAGCACACTCCAGTGGTTTCTGCAAGGATGCAGATATTCAGAGGGAGTTGACCATCTCTCTACATTCCACAACAGAAAGGTGTAGAAGAAGCTACTTCAGATTAGGACTCCAGCAGCTTCTACAAGGAAGTAAAGACTCAGAGGGGGTCCACCCAACAAACAAACAAAGATAAGTATTTTAAATTGTCATTTCTTGCATATTTGTTTGGTTAAATAATATTGTTCAATGATGTATATGCTTATGTTCCTCGATGTGTATTATGCATATTTGAATGATTGCATTAATGAACAGCTTACTACTAATATGCATTTGATGGGTAAGTAGGCCTATGGCACTGTACAACATTCCATTGCTACTTATCTAGAATGAAACCTCTTTGCTGACATGTTGGGAGCCATGCAAACTCTTAACAATGTTCTGGTAGAGACTGGAAGGCATCTAGAAAGTTATGGAACATGGATAAATGTTGTATTGAAGCATTGGCTAAGATAATTGCATGACTGTATGACATATTTCTTTGTGTAAAGAATTTGTTCTAAAAATTATGAGATGTTTCTAATCATGCAATTTAACTTGTTTTGTAGGAAAGACCGTATACCTTCACCTACAAAAGAAGGACTACAACATTTGTTCTAGCAACAAAGATATCTATTGAAGATATTGAAGTTCCCAGGATCTGGGAAGAATGCCATGATCGAGGAGTACCAGTCGATCATGAAGATGTTTGGGATGCAGTCCCAAGACTTGAAGGGGAGTCTGTAGTGACTTCCAAGAGGATCTACAAGATCAAGCATGCTGCAGGTGGTAGCATAGAGACTTTTGCTCCTGTAACCAGATACACTTCCATTAGATCCGTACTTGCTCTGGCTGCAATGATGAAATGGAAGATACACCAGATGGATTTCAAGACGGCTTTCTTGAATGGTGTAATTGAAGAAGAAGTGTATGTGGAGCAGCCACTTGGTTCTGAGACACATGACAAGGAGTCATATATGTGCAGAACTTGGTATGGTAGGATAGACAGCTTTCTATCCAGTTTGGGCTTTACCAAGAGTAAAGCGGATTCCAACCTTTACTACAAGGTTGAGAAAGGCAATCCAATGATACTACTTTTGTATATGGATGACCTGTTTATTACAGGTGAAGATAGATTGATTGCCGACACGCAGCAGAAGCTTGCTTCCGAGTTCGAGATGAAGAACTTGGAGATGATGCACTATTCTCTAAGCATGGAGGTGTGGCAGAGTACAGATGGGATCTTCCTTGGACAAGGGACGTACACTGTAGATATCCTGAAGAGGTTTGGGATGATGGATTGCAAGGCCATGGCCACACCTATGGCATCGAATCTGAAGCTTCTATGTGATGCCTCATCTGAGCCGGTTGATGTCTCCATGTATCGTCAGATGATTGGGTCCTTGATGTACCTAACGAACACGATACGAGATATTTGCTTTGCGGTGAACACATTGAGCCAGTTCCTGACGGATCCGAGGAGTGTTCACCTGGTTGCTATAAAGCATATTCTGAGGTACCTGAAGGGTACAGTTGATTATGGGCTCAAGTATGAAGCGAATCAAAAGTTTAACCTGCAAGGTTATGTTGATTCAGATTGGGCAGGCAGTGTTGCAGATAGGAAGAGCACATCTGGGTGCTGCTTCAGTATGGGATCAGGTGTGATCTCTTGGTTTAGCAGGAAGCAGTCCTGCGTAACACTGAGTACAGCTGAGGCAGAGTATGTTGCAACCTGTTCAGCTAGTTGTGAGGCAGTATGGCTTCGGAAGCTACTGTCTAAGTTATTTGATCTCTCGTTGGATGCTACTGGTATCTTTTGTGATAACCAGAGTTGTGTGAAGCTGTCTGAGAACCCAGTGTTTCACGACAG
The DNA here is from genome assembly GCA_027924585.1 of Larix kaempferi. Lineage (NCBI taxonomy): Eukaryota > Viridiplantae > Streptophyta > Pinopsida > Pinales > Pinaceae > Larix > Larix kaempferi. The sequence continues at coordinate 9,387,494 of BSBM01000223.1, read as the reverse complement.
GTCGAAACACATAGAGATCAAATATCACTATATCAGGGATATGGTGCAGAGAGTAGTAGTGAAGCTCCTGTATGTTGCGACGGACGAGTAGATTGCAGATGTACTGACGAAGCCACTAGCCAGGGTGAAGCTCAAGTACTTCAAGGAGAGGCTTGGTGTTCTTCAGATCGACGACACTTGGAGGAAGAAGTGATGGACACATTTGCTGAAGCCATTCCAAGCATGTTGGAAGGAGGATCCTTCACATGGCTGTGGATGTAAGCGCTGCATGATGAGCATCAAGACGATGCTCCAGTTACTGCTCTGTATATGCATCAGGATGATGTTGGATATGATCAGTTGGATCATCTATATGTATATGTATGTACGCATCATGTTGGATGCTGGATATGATCAGTTGGATCATTTATATGTATGTACGCATCATGTTGGATGTTGGATATGATTGGTTGGATCATTTGTATGTATTTTGTATATGCATCATGTTGGATGCTTGGACCATGTATCTGTATATGTATCAGGTGGATACATTGTATGATCCAGCGTTGAAAAAGTCGCCGAAAAATCGCGACTTTTTGTAAAAGTCGCCGAAAAATCGCGACTTTTTGTAAAAGTCGCGAGGTGTAACCCTTGCCGAAAAATCGGCTCGCAAAAATCGCAATTTTTTAAAAAATCGGCGACTTCCGACTTTTTCAAAAAATCGACGCTTTTTTCAAAAAAATCGCGAGTTTATGGAAAAAATCGCCCAGGTTTTTTCACAGTTTTAAAAACTCGGATTTTTTTTATAAATTTGATGGGTTTTGTACATGTAACATTGATGGCAACAATACTAAATGGTAATGTTAAATTTTTACTTAAATTTTTAACATTACCATTAATTGTTTCAGGATGTTTGAGAGTGGTTCCAACCTCATCAGACTTCATATGCAAAAAGTAGGATTTTAGATCCCATTTAGAATTCAACAGACTTAATGGTTTTCAGGATTTCAGGATTCCAACGTTTCCAGTGGATTCTATCATGTATGTGGGTAAGGGATTGGAATTTAATAAAGTACATCAAACTCTCTATGTACCTTGATGTTGGTGGTGTCGATGCCTGATTGTTAAAGTTGTTTGAATTACACTGTCATGACCTTAATAAAAAAATGTACCCTTCAGTCAAGCAAAATCACTTATTAAGCATGGGAAGCTCTTTCTACCTTATTTTAACGCTTGGATTAAGAAGTTTGAACAAAATTGTAGGGTGTTAATTGATGTCCTTGGAGGATCAACTTCGAGATTGGAGGCAGAGGCAAAGTCTAGAGCCTAGAGGTGGGGGAACATGGTGCTATTGATAAATATGATCTCGACATAGACAATGATTTTGATGATTATGTTTTTTCAATTTTGATTTAGATATGTATTGCGCTTGGTGCCATTATGATAATATTTTGTCTCTAATGGTTTGGAATCATAGCTTGAAATCTTTAATATATATTTTTTTCATTAAAATTGTAAAATTTTATGTATTTTTTAACAGTCCGAGTCATTGAAATCAAACAACTCCGAGTTATTTGCATCCACTACATCTATATATTAGTGATTTCTTCATATTTATGTTCCAATGTGTTTATCTGATGTTATTGTTACGTTGTATGTTTAAAATTCTGAAAAAAATGAATGTATTTTGTATTTTTTAATGTTTGCCGACTTTTTCCGACTTTTCCCGATTTTTTCGCCGATGTTGCCGAGAAAATGTTTTCGGGACCCTTGCCGACTTTTTGCCGAGTCCGACTTTTTCAACGTTGGTATGATCAAGTAGATCATGTATGTTGATATGTATCAGGGATGATCAGGTGGATCATGTATTTGTATTTGTATCAGGTGGATACACTGTATGATCAGATGGATCATGTATGATGATATGTATCAGATAGATACTTGGTATGCATCAGGTAGATGCATGATATGATCAGGATGATCATGGATGACGAGCTTCAGGATGTAGCTCCAGATGACTTGCAGCAGAATGTTGCAATGATGATGATCAGGATGATCATGTGTACATCAGGATGATGTATGGTGAGTATCAGGTTGATACTCTATGGCCGTGGAACAGGTTGTGCAGATAAGCATGTAATTTGTGCCCTGGGAGATTTGCAGATAGTCTTTCGAGGTTTTGCCTATGGCATGTAATTTGTACCCTGGGATATCTGGCAAATGCTCTTTCGAGGTTTTGCTTGGGAGGACATATAATTTGTGCCCTGGGAGATTTGCAAATAGTCTTTCAAGGTTTTGCCTATGGCATGTAATTTGTACCCTGGGATATTTGGCAAATGCTCTTTCGAGGTTTTGTCCTATGGCATGTAATCTGTGCCCTGGGAGATCCGATAGGTTGAGCCATGTGCTCGTAATCAGTCCTGGGATGCTCTTTCAAGGTTTTGCCATGACCACATGTAATTTGTGCCCTGGGAGATCCGATAGGTTGAGCCTTGTGCTTGTAATCGGTCCTGGGATGCTCTTTCGAGGTTTTGTGGTGACCTTATGTAATTTGTGCCCTGGGAGATCCGATAGGTTGAGCCTTGTGCTCGTAATCGGTCCTAGGATTCTCTTTCGAGGTTTTGTGGTGGGGTCACATGTAATAAGTCCTGGAGATCTGGACAGGATGAAAAAGGCCTCAGATGCTCTTTAGGGTTCTTGCTAGTCAAGAGACTCTTTTAAGGTTTTGTGACGCACGTAATAAGTCCTGAGATTTCCACAGTATGGCCAGTGATGACGAAGACCTGCAGGTGGTGGGCCTACATCCAGTATGAAAAAGGACTGGCTCTGTAGAACTTCCTATGACGAGTAGATTCAGAGATTGGTTGAGATAGCAGCACTAGTGACGATGATGATGACAATGATCCAGAGAAGAAGACTTGTGCTAGCAGATTCGTGTCGAGAAATACCTTCCTAGTTAAGAGGGAGTGTTGATGTATATGTAACTTCGGAATGTATTTCATCCATGTATTAAATTTATATATTATTGTACTCCTATAGAGATGTGTCATTCCTCTATACGGAAGTGTTGTCATGTGTATTGACAAGTGCCGCAAGTGTGTGTACTTGCGGATGGGTTATTAGACCACCATGTGTGGGGTCGGCCATGAAATATATATTATATGGTTGATGTACCTAGCTAGACAAGTTGGCCCCATAAGGTCACTGGGCAAACAGACAAGTATAAATAGAGATCGGGAGATCTCTATTTGAATCACTCGGAAACTCATTCTTCCTTCACTCAGAAAGTGGCGCACTAGTGAGGAGGAGGATCATTTGCTACTAGGAGACTATCTCTGTGTATTTTGGTTGTACTTTGGTTGAGCCATTGCTCTCTCTATCTCTGAGGAAGTTGTGGGGTTTTTCACCTTAGGGTTTTCCCCACGGAAACTCTGTATCTCTTGTCTCTCATGCTTTTGATTCTTGCGATGATTGACATGCTTGTTATGATTGATATGCATTGATATACTGTACATGTTATTCTCTCAGTAAAGATCCTAGAGTATTGTGAATTAATGCTCAAAATTTAACAAGACGCTCATCCCCCAAGGGTTCAAGCTTCAAGATCCAAACTTCTTCTACTATCTTTGGTTACTTGTTACTTGTTTTAAGATTTACATTTTATCGAGCAAATCTGAAAGTAGATCTAATTTTACAAATTTCTTTGTTCAAATTTGTTTTATTGTAAAATCTAGAGTTCTCGATAAGAAAAGTTGTTTTGGTTGAAAAGTATATTTGGCATTTAAGTGCTTTGAATTGCTTAGCGTTTCCAAAAGCAAGCAAAAGATCATAAGGGAAGTGGCTTTCTAGCTCACTTTCCTTAGTCATTTAATTTCATTTTTTGTAGTAGTTAAGACAAAAAAAATTCCATTTTTTGCATCTATACCGAACATACTCTTAAAGTGTGTTTCGGTAGTTTTCAATAAACTTTTGTTCGCTGGAATTTGTACCATTTTATGACAGTCCTAAATTTAAAAGTTAACTAAAAATCACTTAAAGACTCAAAAAAGTTGTCCAAAACACCCTTTTTTACATGCTTTATTAGCTAGATTTCATTTTTTGCAATTTCTAGCATTGTCAGAACACTCGTAAAGTGTTCTGATTTCCTTTTCTAACCAACATAGTTCGCTGATCTGTTTTGATTTCATAACAGGTTGAAGTAAGATAACACATAAAAATTTGCATTTGGAACTTCCAAAATAATCCAGAGCTAAGCTGCTGGGAATCGATCCCCCCCCTCTCGAATTGATCCCAAATCGCGCTCCGGACGGAATCGATGAGGGATCGATTTTGGAATCGCGATTCCTCATCGATTCTGTCCGGAATCGATTTGGCAATTCGCGAATTGGGGGAAAAAAAACGATCCCAGCCTTTTTGTAATTCGACTGGGAATCGTCGCTTTCGGGTCGATTTCAGGTCGATCCCGAATCGAATCCACATCGAACCCGACCAATAAAAATCAATTCCGAGAGCAATTCCGCGGATGGGCGGATTTTTGAAAAAAAAAATTGATTTTTGGAATTTTTTGGGGGGTTTTTTTTGGTGGGATAGGTCACTTTGGGACAATAAAAGGTGAATGAGTCCATTTGGACTCATTCCATTACTCATTTGCTTGATTGGGAAGAGTTTGAGCTTGGAGTGAGTTTGCTAGTTGTTTGAGAGCTTTGAGCATTGAGTGGGAGATTGAAGGAGAGATTGAAGGGGAGATTGAAGCTTCCATAGAGACATTCAACCACCATTGAAGAGCTAAAAGGTAGGCTCTATAAACTCATCTTTGTTTGTTTTTGCAATTTTTTTTCACTATGTTAAAAAATGGAAAACTTGCAATGTTCTCTTCTCCTACTCTTTCCAATTGCTTCTTCTCCATCATTCTATTGCAGGGAACAAGTGACTCTCATCTTGAATCAAGAAACATGATGGGTATGTGGTTTTGGTTTTTCATTCCACTTCTTCTCATTATGATGGTGTTGGGAAGTAGATGTGGTGGTGGTAGTGATGAGGGGGAAGAGGTAGAGAGTGATGCATACCAAGGAGAAGAGGAGGAAGGGGAAGAGGGTGATGATGATGAGGATGAGGGTGATGTGGGGCAAAAACAAAAAGACACAACACCTTTGTGGAAGTATGTGACAAGGCAAGGGGGAGGGAGAGGGGGTGGAACCACAAAGTTTGGATGCCCCCATTGTGGGAAAACATACACAGGTTCATATACCCGAATGAGAAAGCATTTGTGTGGGGTTATGCCATGCGATGTAGGTAAGTCTCATGGAGTCAAAACTTGTGACAAAGTGGGAGCTAAAGAGAGAAGCAAATACAAGATGGAAGAAGAGGCCGCTCAAAACAAGTCCAAGAGATCAAGGGTTGATTCTGAATCCCCACAAAGAATGTTTGGTAGTGGAGCTGCTGCTGGATCATCATCGACTCAATCGGGAGCCTCATCTCCCCATGGAGTCTCCCCTATACGAAGAACATTATCCGATTTCCTTGACCAAGGTTGTAGAGATGATGTAGATTCAAAAGTTTATAGGTTTCTCTATGCATGTGGTGTGCCATTCAATGCTCTTCACTCACCCTATTGGCATGAAATGGTACAAGCCATCAATGGTGGCCCTAAAGGATACAGAAGCCCTGGGTATGACAAAGCTAGAACCGTGGGACTTGACAGGAAAAGAGCCAAAATCAATAGTGCTCTTGGAAAGTTCACAAATGATTGGTCCAACTATGGGGTATCCATTGTATCTGATGGGTGGACAAATGTTAAAGGCAAGCCGTTGATAAATATTCTTGGCGTTTCTGCTAGCGGTGCAGTCTTCCTTTCAGCCCATGACTACTCAGATCGCTACAAGACCGCTATTAATATTGCACAACCTTTACTTAAAACCATTCAGGAGATTGGGCCATACAATGTCATTCAAGTCATCACTGATAATGCTGCTAATTGTAAGGCAGCAGGAGCAATCATTATGGATAAGTATCCCAACATATTTTGGTCAGGGTGTTTGGTTCACACATTGAACCTTTTGATGCGTGATATTGTTAAGATGAAGGACAATAATTACCGATGGATTGGTGCCTTGTACAAGAGAGGTAAGAAAATGATCAAATTTATTACCAATCATAGCATGGCCCACCACATTTTTCGCAATCACTCTAAGTTGGAGCTATTGAAGATTGCAAAGACTAAATTTGCTAGCTACTACCTCATCTTCAGGAGGCTTTTGAAGGTAAGAGAGGCATTGGCTAGTACGGTCTCAAGTGATCCATGGCAGGAATTGAAAGACAGAGTTGCAAGTGCATCAGATAGAAGTGACTTTCAGAAGGTGGAGGACACCGTTCCTGAAGGTCATTTTTGGTCACAGGTTAGGTATGTTCTACAGTTCACCAAGCCAGTTTATAACATGATTCGTTTTGCAGATACAGATCAGACGGTGATTGGGGAGGTATATGAGCAGATGGATAGCATGCTTGGTCAAATCAAAGACATTGTTGAGCAAAGAGATGCAGTCTTGTATGACCATATTCATAAACTTGTGGTCAAAAGGTGGGATAATCTAAATGTTCCACTCCATGCCCTTGCATATGTCCTCACCCCAAAATACTATTCTCCAATTTGGTTGGCCCAACCTGCACCTAGGGGTGGAGTCAGGAAAAAACCCCACACAGATCCAGAGGTTGCTGCTGGGTATATGCTTGCATTAGAGAAGTTGGTCCCTGATGAGGAAGAGTGTGCTCAAGTACAGAGTGAATTGAGCATATACATAAGTGAGCATGGACGCTTTGGTTCCCTGTTTGCAACCAAAGATCGAGACAGACTGGATCCTATACATTGGTGGAACATGCATGGCTCTGGAGCCACATATTTGCATAAATTGGCACTGAGGGTGCTATCACAGGTTGTTAATAGCTCTTCTACAGAGAGGTGTTGGAGCACCTACAACTTCATCCACAGTGTAAAGAGAAACAGTCTGAATGTAGATCGAGCAAAAAGCTTGGTCTATGTGCACTACAACTTGAGGTTGTTGTCCCATTATTGTGAAGCGGCCAAGAATGATAGAACATTTTTGACTTGGGACAACAATCCAGAGGAGGCTAATGTGGAGGATGGAGCCATAGCATTAGAGTGCTTGGAGGCTGAACTATTGGGTGATCATGATGATCCAATTCAGACTACCCATACAGAGATGCCACCCCCAAGCAGAAGCAGCTTTCCGGATGCAGGAGTTTTGCCTTTAGCTTCACAACGTCCAATTTCAGCCCACGGGGGCCATTCATCTTCTATTCATGTTCCACGATCACTTCCACCAGCACCTATTCCACCTAGAACACGAGAAAAGAAATTGGAAGTTACTCGTGGCAAGCGGAAAGCTTAGTAGATTCATAGTACTTTGTAGTTTGAATTTCATTTTCATGTTTATTTTGGCGGTTGGCCTATTTTGTAAACATTATGGCCTAGTTTGATGGAAAATATTATATGTTGAAATTTGAAGGTTGATGTTGTTGATGATTGATGATTTGATGATGATCATTTAATGACAATGTTATAAGTTATAGCTCCTAGAATCTAGAAGTCGAGATGATTAATGTTATATCAATGTGTACTAAATGGTTATATGAAAATCTAGATTCTATGTTTTGATGTTTTCTATAGCTAATTTGGCATAATACATGTTTTTTTTTAATTTATATGCATCAAAATATATTAAAATATATTTTATATAAAAAACGCTCCCGAAACGAAAGCTTTTGAAATTTCGCTCCCGCTCCCGCTCCCCGCTCCCAACAGCGTTGATCCAGAGACTCGGTTTCAATCACTGTTTCGTTTGTCTCTTAAATTGTAAACTGACTTGTTCCCTAAGCATAAAGGGCAAGCAGTTTTCTATTTCAAGTTTCATTTTGTAAAACCAAAAAACAAAAAGAGCATAGCAAGCAATTCCAGCGCCTGACCCCAATCCCCCCAGGGGGGATTCGCACATTTTTTCATTTTTTTTATTTTTTGCAACTTTTTCTAGTTTTTCATTTTAGATTAGTTTCATTTGAGCAGTAGTAATTAAACAACTCACTCAAGCACCAAATGTCCTCCGAGGACCCGTTTATCAGTTTGTTATATGTTTTTGTGTTTTATTCAATCATTACTTTTGTTCTTAAAATTTAATCCTAAAATTAACCCCCCTTGCTGTATATTCTTGGGGTTTAGTGTAGATAAATCATCCACTCACACATTTTAATAAAACGAACTACGCCCCAAACCCGGAGTATGCTCTTGACTACTGCAGCTTAGTCGGAACAGTTGGCTCAATCAGAAACGCGTGCAAGGTACTTAGTTTTAATAGGACAATCCATTAGAATCGAATCCTAAGAACTCGGGAGGTTGCATGGACTGAATCCACAGAGTCAGCAGGTTCATCCACCCCTAGTTGGACACTTGGTAAGGTTGCTAGAGCACTCAATTCAAAGGTTAGGTTTCTTTTGGGCCAAACCAAGAATTAACCCACTCCTTAATCCACTCATTTAATAATCATAAAATTTACCAACTGAGACACTGCAATACTTTCACTGAGACTACACAAGCAACCCTGCACAGCAGCAATTGCAAGCATTTTTACATTCTCGGCACTGGTCTTTAATTTTCCATGTTTTAAGTTTCAATCATAAATGTCGTGAATGCTTATCTATCTTGTGTTGGGTTAATCAATTGATTTAATTTGCAAGCAGTGCTTAGTTGTTAATTTTATCATCTCGTCATATTTTAACTCGTAGAACAGAGTTTTTCTTTGTTATAGATTAGAAGCCTTGGTTTATTTTTCATAGGGACCACCCCCCTTGGCTTCGCTAGGAGTAAGCCTAGACGGAGGAGTCGAGTAATCAGGTGACAGCACTTGACTCTCACTTTCCCCCAAGGACACACCAAGCGGCTTGAAGATTTCCTACCGCGTCCCCCCCCCCCGGTGTGTATTAGGCGGCAACATTTTGGTGCCGTTGCCGGGGATAAACCTTTCTATTCCCGGGTCACGACTTTTGTTTTCTCCTTTTTTGTTTTTGCTTTGTTTGATGAGTGTTTAGAGTAGATCTTTATTCTTTCATCTGGCGACTGCACTAACCTTTTTCCTTTTTATAAAATTTCAAAGTAAAACAAAAAATATTTTTGTGAGAGTTTTTAATGCATATTATTTTTCCAACATGGCGACTCCATTGAAGGGATAAAACCCATGTATCTCATAGATTTGTTGAGACTGGTTGGGTGTAGATGAGTCCATGCGACACAGTTAACTTGAAAGCTCATCATTCTGACAACTCCCCTGATTCAGTACAAGTTGGCCTCCATGGTTATTTCAGACTGACGCTTTGACACGAATATGGATGATGAAGAGTCTGGTGCTCAAATTGCAGTAGACCTCGCTCAAGTTTTAACCCCTGGTAAGTCTCAAAACCTTCAAGAGCCTTCTTGCTGATAAAATTGAACATTTGCTCAATTCCTCTAAGTATAGTCATCTGGGCCGAGACTGGGATGGCGAATTTGAGTAAATGTGGAAATGTTGGTTGGGATAGGCAATTCTTTTGTCCCTGCATCCAGGGTGGTTTTAGTATTTCTTCATTTTCAGACTTAAGAACTGTGGTGAATCCCATTTCATCGTGCTCCATTTGGGTAATTAGCACCTTTTCCCTCCGTGAACAATCCGTTTGCACTAAGAATTGGCTTCAGGTCTGCTTGGTAAATAGTGTTCTTGTCAACTTTGTTATATGGGCTGTTGTGAGTTTATTTGGTATACAGTATGGAAATCGGACTCCAGTGTTTGGTAATCCTGTTTGAGCCATCGAGCATAATTGGTATCCTTGCAGAGATCATTTGGAAGGTGCTAACTGTGTTCCCTTGGACCTAGGACTATTTTAATAGAGCCCTTATTGCTTTCAAGAAGGGGTTTGGACCTGCATTTGGGGATTCTGGACAGCACAGGCAACCACTCCCATCCTGGGTGATATCCTTTATGCAAAATTTATGATATTCACAGGGTATTAAGAAGACAAGAGGAACTGATAGCAGATAATACTAACAGCACATCAATTTTTTCAGTGACAGGGAAGATTCATGCACATGAGGAAATTCATAATAGTTTTTATGCAGTGATAATGGAGACGTTGCTCCAACAAAAAATGCAAATTCAAGCACTGAAAGCTGAATGTAATTTGCTCCAACAAATGGTAACAAATCTGAGCAGGAGTGCACGGTCTGTGGCTTCAGACTTCAGAAAGTCAATGGGATCAGCACCAGAAGAGCTTAAAGAGGAAGAGGCAGTCCATCAACTCCTTGAAGATGTAGACATGGATGGAATGAACCTGGTAGGAGTCTCATCATTCACCTGGTGAACAGGAGGAAGCTCATAATAATCATGTTTTTCTTTAAGCATAGTTTCTTTCATGTTCTGTAAAGCATAACTGTTTCTAGGTGTTTTTTACAGGATATATACTAGTAGGAAAGTGTGGACATCCTTTGCAAAGGGCAGTAGTTTACTTTTGTAGCAAGCTTTGAAAATTTTGGACAAATGTTGAACTTCTTGCTGCTGGTCAGCCACCTCTTTTTTGTATTATTATGCTGACCAGTGCGACTGCAGCAATTAATTAATACAAAATATAACAGCTCTTGTTTATTAAAAAATATAGCTAATGTTAAGCATATCATGACTAATGGTGCATATGTGATCAATATTATCGGGCAAAGGAGCAAAATACTTTCTTGATACCTTTCATATTCTTTGATGAGTTTGGTTAACCTAGGACTGTTCTCAATCCATTGCATATCAGTACATTGACATCTGCTAGCATCTCCAAACATTTGACATGTTGATATCATTGTGAGATATAGATGTAGCTCCACCATTTGCCATTAGTTAACTCTTGAAAGTTGTTCTGAAAATTTTAATTATTCAACAAGGTCAAACCCTATTTCTACCAGAGTTTTCATTCAAAGAGAAAAACCAACCATTAGGTTGTTCTTATCATAGAAATAGTTCAGATATTATTTACTATAATGGAAGCTTTGACTAATGGTGCATATCTGATCAATATTATAGGGCAAAGGAGCAAAATACTTTCTTGATACCTTTTTTATTCTTTGATGAGTTTGGTTAACCTAGGACTGTTCTCAATCCATTGCATATCAGTAGATTGACATCTGCTAGCATCTCCAAACATTGACATGTTGATATCATTGTGAGATATAGATGTAGTTCCACCATTTGCCATTAGTTAACTCTTGAAAGTTGTTCTGAAAATTTTAATTATTCAACAAGGTCAAACCCTATTTCTACCAAAGAGTTTTCATTCAAAGAGAAAAACCAACCATTAGGTTGTTCTTTTCATAGAAATAGTTCAGATATTATTTACTATAATGGAAGCTTTCACAGTCATCTAAGATATAGTTCTGGATAACAGCTGACATAAGTCAAAACAAAAATCACTAGATCAGCATAAAAATTGAATGACATTTGTTCCCCATTACAACCTAAATTCTTGCACCATACAGAATAGCCATCTAGATTTGCAGCAAACCTGATTTATATCATCTGTATTGAATGTATGCTTTTGCAATTGTCCACTGGAAGGTGCCTTCAAAGGATAAAATAAGGGTCAATGTCTCAAGTCTTCTTTCAAGGAGGAAAGACCTTGTTAATTCCAACACAATCACTAAGACGTTACATAAAACAAAAACAAGCAAAAGCACAAATACAAATTTCTCTACATGTCTTCTCCAGTTTCAAAGTGCAATGGCAGTTTTCTGTATGCATCACATAACAAAATGAAATAGAAGTAGACCTGAAATTTCAGATTATAGCAGAACACTTTTAAGCAATCTTTCACGTAGTGAAAGCAGATATGGATGGCTATACCAAAAAGGCATAGAATCAGCAATTAATCAAAAGAAACTCTATCTTAGCAATTGGCTGAAGTGAGACACTAAAAATACGACTGCTAGAGATCAAATAATAGATTTAACCAAGCTCCAAATTTTGTAGTGAGTAAGAAATAATCAACTTAAAGACCACTTTAAATGTTTTTTATATTTTAACTAATTTTACTAATTTTTCGTCAGCTTAAAACTAAATTTGCCATTCGTATTGGCTTGTAGCGGCTAGCATTAATTTGTGTTATCATGTTTGTATGCTTCTTGGTTATATTTCTAAGGCTTGAGTTCATGAGAATAGTAAGAAGCCATAAAACCTGAACACCTCGATTCCCCAACACTTAATGGAGTAGGAAACAGCATTAGGGGCAGTATGGCCAATGTGGGAACCCACTTACTGTACAAGAGTGTTTCCAGATTAACTAGTAAATATATTGCTCGATTATAAAACAGGCTCTGTGATTGCTATGAGCATTTTGCTTGTGACAGATATGCCATAGCTAATAAAGTTTTGTCATTGGAAATAGTTTATTATAGAGTGATAAAACATGTAGTAGACTTCACAGCTGCTGCGCTGATATATATTGGCAAGGACACAGTATCAGTTTGGTAATATAGGTGGATTCACGTGCAGCATCCACAAAGTAAAATGAGGGATTCTCATGTGAAGCACTCCGATGGCTAGCTTGGCATCTATATCATGGTTGGATACTTGCCCTACTGTGAAGGGGACTGGAATCCTATCTTTCCAAATCTACCTTGCACCTAAAGATAATTTAACAATTTGTAGAACCTCCCCACAACCTTTGTCTATCCACATCAGTGGATGCCACCCTATACTAGCAAGGGATAATAGGAGGGAAAAGAATATTGTTTAAGAAAGGACCAAGTCCAAGTAACTGCCTCCAAGTGTCAACACTGGCAACCATGTCTGAAAGTCCATGGGATATTCCCGTGATGAATAGTTGAAAGAAAGAGAGTAATTAAAGGTTATGACTCCTAGAGTGCCCAAACCTAAGTGTCTTTGAATGTTTGTGTTAGCCTAATTTTGGAATAAGTGAACCATTTTGGTAATAGAGCTGCAATATCACTGTCACTAGAAAACTATAATTTAGAGGGATTTCCAGCCTCAGGGAATGTGGTTACAATTCGGGAGTTAGGTGTCCAATCATTTCCCACAAGTTTTTGTTTTGATTATGAGTTTGCAAAGCTTAATGAGCCTAAAACATAACTCTATGCTTATTAGGCCCCCACATTCTCATCGTGACTTCAGAAGACTGCGTCTACCACCTACAAATTTTCAATCAGGGTGATTCACCCACTCACAATTTCACTCTTAGCGGCCCTAGTGACCTGGGGCACTATCCAAATTACCACCACAAAAAGTGGGTGTGAATAGCAAAACCCCATTAATTTGCCTCTGTATATCCGGAAAAGAGGACAGGGCCTAACCATATGGTCGTCGGCGATGACTAGTAGTCAGACTTGTATTTTTGGGCATATTTTGTCTAATAAATGGCAATGCACTACACTACATGTGACACAGAAAGTGTCGACACCACTTGTACATGTTGATACATTAATGATATGACATGCTATCTTATTCAGTTCTGTATGCATGTTATGTGTGTATCTCATTCTAGATGCTATATTGTGTTTTACTTTGGATGTGGTTAAATATGGATGTTGCAGCATGTATGTGCATTGTGCTTCTTGTACTCTTATGCTATTCTAAATTGATACTTTTAAATGAGAGAAGGCCTGCAGTAAACTCTTGTCAATGTTGTTGGTCCAGAATCAACATCCATTTTCACTGGACTAAAATTAACATGTGGCATTCCATCCATGGTTGTTGACAGCAAACATGGAGCAGAGTCTCAAAGCAATACGACACTACAATTGAAGTACAATATGAATGTAAGAAGTTGACATTACAAATTTACAAAGAGAGTGGTCTGGTAAGTGTGAAGCAAGGAGGAATGTGAAGGTGTGAGGACGTGAAGCCGCAAAGCCACAGATAGTGATGTCACATGAATGTGAAGCAGCAAAGACATTATGGTGTGCAGCAACAAAGAGTAGTGTCAAGTGCATCAAGCCACAAAGAATGTGAAGCTGCAAAGCAGCAATGTTGTAGATTATTTAGGAGAAGACACACAGAGGAATAAGCAGAGAGTAAAAATCAGTGAACAAAACACAAAAATAATCCAGCAGGAGTTGGAGAGAAATACAACCAAACCATTCTTTATCATAGAAGAAATGACTGCATGAGAAATGTGAGAAGGTGATGGCAGCGATTAAAACCAGGCTTGCGAAATGCGAAGAAGCCTAGAAGGACAAACAGATAGCTTCCCAGTAAATCCCCTGTATAATGACAATATAAAGAGGCAAGAAAGACATACAGAAGAGAACCAACAAGCAGTAATCTCAAAAGTTACAAGAAGGAATGATATCAAAGAAGGAAATGCAGTCCTGAATCTCTGATTGTAGAAAATGATGCGGCCACCTTTGGATTTATTGTGACAGTAGTAAAAGGCATTATTTCCAGCATGATTGACTCTTGAGGCTTATCTTCCAGCACTTGTTATTTTTAGATATGTCAATTGCCATGCAAAGGGTTTATTTCTGTCTTCCACTAAGCTGCAGCAGTTCATATCAAGCAGTATTTTGGAGGATACTTCATTGTTGGGGGCTATGCTGCGTGGGAACGCCCCCCACCCCCTCGCTCCCGCTCCCGAAGCTCGCTCCCAAAACACTCCCAAGGCGCTCCCTACCTCTCCTATGCTAAAAGCTCCTATATTATGTTAATCATTTGATGACAATGTTATGGTACCTCCCTTCATTGCCAAGCTCATATAAAATAGTTATGGTTGATCATTTGATGATAATGTTATAAGTTATAACTACTAGATGATTGATGTTATATGGTTTAATCCATGTTTTCTATAGCTAATTCAACATCCTACATGTTTTCTAGATATAAATCCATCAAAATATATCAAAATATGTACTATATAAAAAACACTCCCGGAACGCTCCCAAAACGGGAGCTTTTGAAAATTTCACTTTTCGCTCCGCTCCCGCTTCTTGTTCCCAACAGCATAGGTTGGGGGTAGAGAGAAGAAGGGCTGAATGGAAAGACTGGCTTGACTGCCCCTTTCATGGAAACAGTGTATGATGGGAATGGTGCAGATATGAAGTGGAGAAACAGGTTTCCATCTAAATATGTTGAACATAATAAAATGATGAGGCTGCCAGAAAGAAAAGCCTAATTATTTCCATCTATCTCCTGTATTGAATCCTCATTAGATTGTTGGACGCAAGGTTTATTGTTATCGTTGCTGTTGCTGCGCCGTTGTTTTCAGATCTTGATGGGCTGAGGCAGACCCAAGGAAAATGGATCATGGAAAGAACTGATGGCTGCCACAACAAAGAATGGAAAGGCTTGAAGAAAAACAAGCAAAAATATAAATACCCCAAGGAGAGAAGCACTCAGCTAAAAGGGCTAATGAAACCTCTTGACATGGTCAAGACTCAAACATTAGGTGGAACCTAGATATGGCTGCCATGGTCCAAGTGGTCACTTTTAATGAAAAACACCTCCATAGAATATGATATGTGGTAGTTTCTTATGGCATATTATGGAAGACGTTCCATTCTTGGAGGAGTTTGTTAAGCATAGTTTAAGGTAGAAGCCAGCACATTCATTGGAGAATATTAAAAGAGGTTATGGACCTAACTACCTTGGCACATTATTCAAGGTCGATCAACTTATTTGAGGAGGTTATAACAGCGATGTGGACCATTATTGCACATATTTCCATGAGATTCCTATTTGGGGTGAGTTAGTTAGCTCTTGGAAATAACGACCTAGCTTCTTCCTTCCATTTTTGACATATATTGGTTTACTTAGGGTTTTGACTCTTCACACTAATAAAGTGCTCCCTTATTTTTGTGCCGAGAGGTGCTTTCTACAGCCCAAGTGGATGAGCTGTGTCACGTCTATAACAGTGACATGGCACAAGTTGGCTCCAAAAACATAAATATATAAAACAAACTAAATAACCAAACACATGTCAGCTCCAAGTTTAAATTGACCACATTGTAAAACACATTTATATAAATATATATCAAATTTCAATTTCAAATTCCATTAACACATCATGGAGCTCTTTATAGATTGATAGAGGCACCTTAGATATTAAATAAATATTTTCATAAATAGTTACAAAACAACTAAACTTATGTGTATTAGTTAGTCTTGCCTTGATTTGGTCTACAAGAGAGACATATATTCAAAATAGAATCCCCGCATATATATATAAAGTAAACATTATATAACTATGGTATGCATATCAAAAATAACTATTTTACAGTCTTAAACTTGATAAAAGGATTGCCTATTTGTAGGATTTATGTGCTATCTGTTATGCCTCATAGCTACTGCAGCATTCCAGCAGGGCCAAACCTAGAGAAAAGGATCTAAATTTTTTTGTAAAATGGCCAAAGTTGGTTATATTGTATGGATATTTGGATTAGGGGTTGTTGTCCCCCTAGATTGGTCATGGCAGGCTCCCTTGGTTTCACTCTTAGAAGTACTTGGCTTTGTGGCACAGCTGACTGCCCCTTCGGTGTGTGGATGTCCCCACCATGCAGGGCTTTAAGCCCATTGGTTGGTGTCCAGGGCTTCTAGGGGTGACCCACTGGGGCACATGAACACCTTGGCTTTTGTTATGTAAAGGTGATTGCGTCTTGTATAGAGTTGTTGTCCACTATCTAGCACACCTCCTTGACCCACTTGGACCTCATTCCGGCACAGAGAAACCCTTCCTCTCGCTCTTTGGACTATGACTTCATCCTTCCACAGTTGAGCCTACAAGCTTGAAAAGGGGGGCGTTGAGGGATAAACAACATTTTGGGGTTAGTTGGGGCATGACATCCACCTTTGGCTCACCATTTCATCAAGTGTAGCCTTATTTTAGTCTTATTTGCTATTTTATATCTATTTTAGGGCTTATTCCCTAACTTGTGGGGGATTTACCCTAAAAATATTCTAATTTAATGTTGACTTGTAGGCTCAAAAAATTAAAAAGGTTGAGGATGAAATCATATTAATAGATCACCTCACCTCATTGTAAAATCATAAGACAAGGGTTCAAATATGTTCTTTTCTCTTTTCTCCTACTCTATGAGTTATTGATGTGATGCACACTTCTCTTGGGATCCTCTTTCTTGCTCAAAGGTGGATGATGGGATGTTATAGGGCTTAATTTAGCACATACTAAAGGTTGATGCTAGACTAGTTGGAAGACCTCATGCACAAGTGTGACCTAAAGGCTTTTCTTTGCTCACTTATTGTTGGTTGTTGGTAAGTTATGCTCCTATCTAGTTAGGTTAAATGGTGCTTTTATGGTGCATTTTTCTGAATTGTTAGGGCTTTTTGTCAACTTTTGTATGAAGGGAACGTCCTCCATAGGATTCTCTATTGCTATTTGGGGCCTTGGACTTCTTCATTTTCCCTAGATAGGCTCTCCTACCGAACCCTAGAGGTTGCTAAGTGATGCCATAGCTTGCAAGTGTTGAAGGACATTTCAAGAGACGGACATTGACCATTGATCTCTCAATGCCCTAGGGATTGAGATGAAAATCATATCCCCTTTTCTTGTCTTTAAATTACTCTTTTTTATTAGTTGTGTTGTGTTTTATTTTGCTGCAATTTTATGGTAAAAAAGCCCTAAAAATCATATATTGTAAAAAGCCATAAAAATTTAAAATTCATATCAATTCAAAAATCTAAAAATATTTGGAATTTGATCATTTTGGTCCACCCATTAAATTCGCCCTAGTGGATTTATCCACAGATCTATGAGGGTGTCCTCATTGGATATTGAAAAAACCCTAAAAATCTAAATAAATTCATGACTCCAAAATCCAAATCCATAGTTGTAAGTTCGTAATTCTGGTGCATCCACCAAATTTGCCCTAGTGGATTTACCCACAAATTTTTTAGGGCGTCCCCATTCGCCTTGGTGCATTGGGAAACGTGAATTTGCCCGAATTAGGGTTTTTGCATGGTTTTTGGCAATTTTGACTAGATCATCAAGTGCACCCTAGTTCACTTGATCTTTTCCCCTTCAAAGCACACTTTTTTGAGGTAGTGCCTTGGGAAGTGTGAAAACCTACCTTGGTATATGTGAGGTTGCATTGGAATCTTTGAAATGTTTTAATTTGGAAAAGTGAGTGATGGCGTTGATGAATAACTATTGAATTAACTCCTTAATTAGATCTAGTTGTTTTCTTTATACATTGTTTGACTCCATATAAGGTATTGATCTAGTTACAAGGCCGTAGAAAGGTATTTGCATGTTTTGGTGTTTGCAAATATTTTTAAGGGCTCTCCCTTGGGTTTAGGAGTTACCAAAGAAGTTGAGAGGCTAGGCTATGGTGACATTTGGGCCTAGACCTCTGCCACATGCTTACCAGTCACTAGCATTCAGTCTACATCGTGTTGCTCATTTATGACTGCTAGTTTGAAGGGTTACACTATAATTTACAACACGACTCCAAATTGGACTCATCTAGGGATTATGTATTGTTAAGTTAATAATAGAACAATGAGTTAGATATTAGTTTTGTAATAATTACTAATTAATCAACAATTGGGTAAATTGCAACTATTTTACTTCATAATTAATTAATTAATTAATGCAACTTTTGCCTATTTGTAGGATTTATGTGTTACCATTTACAACACGATTCCAAATTGGAATAGATGGCGACTGGACAATTATATTGGATTATGTATTGTTAAGTTAATAGTAGAACAACGAGTTATATATTTGTTTTGCGTAAATAACTATTTTACTTCATAATTAATTAATTAATGCAATGTTTTCCTATTTGTAGGATTTATGTATTATAATTTACAGCACGATTTCAAATTAGAATAGTTGGTGCTTCAACGATTATAATGGAAAATATATGTATTCATCCTTGGCACAGGTGCAGTCACATGGACCAGCAAGAAGCAACACGCAGTAGCACTTTCATCGACAAAAACAGAATATCGAGGAGCAATGAAAGGAGCATGTGAGGCAATTTGGCCCAGGAGGATGCTTTCAAATATGAAAATGCAAAAAACAGAGCCGACACCCCTACTCTGCGACAATTAGGGGGTGTTAAAACTAGCCAAAAATCCAGTCTTCCATGAGCACACCTAGCACGTTGAGATACATTGCCACATAATTCAACAACTTTTAGAAGATGGAACTATTGAGCTGCAGTACTGACCCAGAGGACCAAACTGCAAACATTTTCACCAAGTCATTGGGTCCAAAAAAACATGTAAACTTTTGAGAGAAACTTGATGTAGTTAGTAGAATGACCATTAAAGGAGGGTGTTAAAGTGAAATTTAATTTATGTAATGGTCAATTAGATATTAGACTTAGGTGTTAATAAAGTCACTTTATGACTTTAGTTTACTTTTAAGCTTTTATGCTTAAGTTGTTTTATTTGTTTTTATCGGTCTATCCCACACTCATAAAGTGGATTGACTCGACCTCATTGTAACCTATATAAGGAAGCTTTTGCTTTCTCTTATTACAGAATATATTCAGATAGCTCTTTCAAGCTATTTATTGGTCTCTTTATGTGTTTGATTTCCGTGATACAAGTTGCCTGTAGAATTGAGAGCAGACCAAGAGGAGGGTGTCAGCAAGGTGCAGTCCTGCAAAAGCTAGACCAATTGGACTCCAAGTATGATGCCCTAATCAAAGCCATCTAGGACCTTTAGCTAGAAGCTACGGAGACTCAAGTTGAGGAACCAGGGGATGCATAATAGGCCAGGAAGGCTGATGAACAGGAGCCAGAAGCAGCAGACCGTTCTAGGGAGGGATGAGGCACCCTAAGCACTCCTATTGCAGTGGAATCAGATCTGCCGGACTGACCCCCAAACCACATACTTCATAGTGCACCAGTCTCTCCCGATTTCTGCAGATTGCATATGTTATAGCCCCTTTGGGCATGTGTTTAGAATTAGCAATAGCAATCTCAATTTTGATTTACAGGATAGCACAAGTCTCCTAGATAAGTTTCTAGACAGTGTAGCAGGTCTACACATAGGCAGAAAAGCAAAAGACATATATATTTTTTGATATCTGGGTAGCAAGCTCTCCTCTGGACAACCTAACACCTGGCGTTATGTAATTTTCCTGTGAATATAATAGATACTAACTTACAAAAAAAAGGAATCCATTACTTGCCAAAAAAATGCTTCAATATAAATTGTATTTCTTGCACTTAAGCATGGATAACAAATAATTCATCAATGACAAATCATATTGGTTAAATGAATACTACTTATGTTTATGGGTTCTTGAAGTTAAATGTAATTCAGTTTGATAGCAAGTTCATTCAGAAATTTTCAGGGCAGTAAGTTAGCAATAGTAGATGAAAAAATGGAAAATCATTATCCATATAAAGGCATGCTGAAAAGCAAAGAATCATCCATATAAAGCTGGAAAATAGGGAAGTATCTTAGTTAACTACAGAAGACAACTAGCAGCAACGATTCCACAAAACATCATTTAATGCCTCAAACAGGGAATAGAAAGGCTGATGTCAAAACGACCACAATGCCATTTACTTTTGACAGTTTAAAAGACAATCCCTGTATAAAAATCTAATATCTAATAATAACAAATAACTCATCAACACCATAAAGTAATTCACATATATGAAATACAACAAAGGATTCTTACATTGAAGGGATATAGACTAATGCCCTACTGATAACCAAAATAACGGCATGAAATTAGTAGAGATAAATATTCTAGTAGTGCTTCTGTGATCAATATAAAAGTCTAGCCAGCACTCTTGAGATAGAATAAGTGGGGCAAGAAAAATATAACTCTAGGAGAGGTAATAAGCCAGCAACATTTTCCAGATATATCTGGAAAATGAAAGCCACAATTTGCTTCGATACATACCATGCGCATATCCAAGCAAGTAACTGTGTTCCCATACGCTGCATACAAAATATCATCATTCCCTGCAGAGACATACAAGGGTTACATCTTTGTCTCTTCAAAGATGCTGCATACAATATATCATCATTCCCTGCAGAGACATACAAGGGTTACCTCTTTGTCTCTTCAAAGATGCTACATACAAAATATTCCCATTTCATGCAGATAAATGTAACTATTATAAAGAAGGTGCAACATCCAAGTGGCATCACAATGGGTAAAAACTAAGTTACATGGTTCGCGATCGACAACAGTAATGGGTAAAAACTAAGTTACATGGTTCGCGATCGACAACAGTGAAATTCGATTTGAATTCAAATTTCCTGATGAGGTTCAGATAAAGTTTGCCATTAGGATCGTCCATATACATATCTTCTAAATATATTTTATTTTATAATATATTAAAATATCATATATATATATATATATATATATATATTAAAACATAACAATTTAATATGTTATATATAAAAGTAATAACATTTCATACATATCATAATAAATAAACATATAAGTTATACTTTATAATAAAGCTAAAGTTTATAAATTGTATTCTATAATACCAAGGAAAATACACGAATAATATTTATAAGGAATAAAGTCATCAAATAATATTTATAAGGAATGCCACTATTGGGGAAAGGAATACAGTTGCCCATTAGGAAAGGAATATGCTAAGAAGGAATACCGCCAGGGAAGGAATACATCCACCAAACTATATCATACCACTTTTAGGGGAAAGGAATATTGCTACCGATGTATAAATTATTTAATTATATAATATCGTTGTGGGGGATAATACAGTCGTTGCTTTTATGTATAAAATAAATATACAGGAATTCATTAGAACTCGCACCAAGTCGCCAAGGCCCACGTCTATCACCAGCTCTAGAGATATAATCATATATGCCATGATTGAGGAACCAGTAGAACACATTGGCCGAATTTATAGGAGAACCTTAATGAATTAGAATTTTTGGTTGAGGTTCACCGAATTTCAAACCTGAAGGTTCAAATTCAGCAAACCGTATGACTTGAGTAAAAATGTGAAGTATAATAAAGAATCATTACTAGATAATATTTGGTGAGCCCAATCCCTATGACACAAATAAATTCACAACACTTGAGATATGAAAGTGAGATACAACGATCAACAAAACACAAAGAAATAAGAATAGTATTGGAAAATTCACCAATACTGAGAGGGGGGATGAATGAGTATTGTGTACTTTTACCAATTTTTACTTCAAACATTAAACTGCAGCAACTTTAAATTACAATCAAATCATTAACCATAGTAAATTATCAAACATATCATCAACACATAAAATCATACACAGTGCACAAAGATTTTACGTGGAAACCCAAACGGGAGAAAACCACAAAATATTGATCTTATGTTCATAAAGAGTACATTCAATTTTATGTGCACCAACACAAAGGAAGCACCAACTCCCTGATTTCTCTAGCACCAACTAGAAGGAGGCACCGACCCCTTTGTGAGCACCAACTCACACTTCTCAAGCACCAACCTGAAGAAGACTACAATCTCCTGTCCTTGCCCCAATCCTGCCACCCTGATATGAATAAGAGTATCAACCGGCCACTGTCACTGTCTTCACACTGTCACTGTCATTGTCAACCTTCAGATCTGCAGCAAACTAGCCCAAAACATGTCTGCAATATAACCTTCAAATCTGCAGCAAACTAACCCAAAACATGTCTACAATATAACCTTCAAATCTGCAGTAAACTAGCCCAAAACATATCTGCAATATAACCTTCAAATCTTTAGCAAACTAGCACAAAACATGTCTGCAATATAACCTTTAAATCTGCAGCAAACTACCCCTTCAAATCTGCAATAAAACCTTCAAAAATAAATCATCCATAGACTTCATTTGTTTGCTTCATTAATCCCTTAACCTCAAAACCTAGGTCATTCCAAAAGAGGAACCCTAGATCATGCCATAAGAACCCAAATCCATACACAAAGATCTTCAAGGATATAGCTTAGACCATACCAAGAGCATCACCAAGAGAGAGACCATAATCCATGACAATAACCTTGCCAATAGAAACCCTAATCCATGTGCAAGATCTTCACCAAAAGAGAAACCCTAAAACATAACTTCGCCAAGACAAAGAAACAAGAGAGAAACCCTAACTCATCCTTCAACTTCTTCACAAAATGTTCCTCTTGTACCTTAGCTTCATTTGTTCACAAGGAGAGATGCACAGCTATGAAATAAGAAATGAAATGTTCCAACCTTTATTTATACGAGTCTAAGTCACTCTTTTAGTTTATTTAAGGTTAGGTCGGCCCTAACCAAATTTTGGCCTAGTACAAAGAAAACTTCATTTCTCCTCAACCACAGGGAGTTAGGAATCGTGCCACCTATCACCAGAAAGGTCTCAAAATAGGCTATATGATTATGGAGCTTGTTCTTTCATTTGGGCTAGCTTTATGGAGTAAAAGTCCCCTTTTTTCTTCAGCATCATTCTCATGAGACTCCCCATGGCTTTGTCTTCATGGACTCTTGCTTTACTTCATCAATGGGCTTTGACATGTCTTCTTGACCACTTCACGTCTTCATCAAGGGGATTCTTTACACTTCACATCATCATGGTTATGTGGACACATCATCATCACTTTAGGGACTTCTTCACTTGTTCCATTTGTGTACAACTCAAAGTGGGCACGTGGAAACAACCACATGTTATCTCATCCTGCGAGGGCCATGCTTAATAGCTATTATGCCATAAGGGGACCACTTTGGAGTTATATACACATATGTCAAGGCTCCTTCAAGGCTCTTCAAGGCTTCTTATTGTCTTATCTTCATGGTTTGACACATCAATGACAACAAGCTTCTTTAAGGGCTTCTTTATTTGGCTAGGGGTGTCTTTACTTGGCAAGGGAATTCTTCATTTGGCTTCATGGCTTCAAGTTTACATCAATGACAACAAGCTTTCCAACAAATAGTACATTTGGAAGGCATGTGCCTCCTTTAAACATAAAGTTTGTCGTTGGTTGATGCTTCATCACAGATTCATTGTCAAGAGCAAGTTGTGTTACCCCTCATTTTGTTATGAGTATCCACATGTGGTTTTCATCACACATGCAGCAAGGCTTACAAGTTGATGGAGCCTTCCATGATTGATGATGAGCATGATGCCTCAGAGCTTGGCTTGTTTTCATTGAATGATGGTATTTGGAGGTCTTTCTTTTGAAGCACTCTTACCCATTGGTCATGGTTCACATTCAAGGATGACCTGTGGTTTATTTTCCCTAGAATGATCTAGCTGATTTGGAGTTGTTTGCAATTGGGGATGCTTTGCTATTGGTTTTCCATGGAGCATCCTCCCTCTAGCACATGTTTAATGGCATATGGAATACACTTCATTGGAGGACCCTTGGTTCTTAGCACTTTATTGGCAGATTAGCATGGTCATCCATCATTATTTGTTGGATGCTCTCCTTATTTCTCTCTCTTGACACATGTGGAGGCATGTTATTGACTTGTAGAAGGGGTCATTCCCTTCCTCACAACGTGGTTAGCTATCATATCCACCTTGCTTGGATTCTTCTATTATTGATGAGTGGCCTCCTTAATCCATAGATCTAGCCCTTGCACATAGATTGATGAGTTGGTTGATATGTGGACATCATTCATTGCACATGTTTTGAGGTCTTGACCATTGATGAGGTGATGAGGTAGCGTCCACTCATGGAGGTTGTTTACATTTGTTGCCATGCCATATTTTGAGAAGTGCCCACTCCTTTTAGGTTGCTTACACACTTATTTATGCTTTATGGTTGGAGCGTTCACTTTGGAGAGCCACTTTGATTCATTCCTAGCCTATTACCATCATAAATCCATCTTAAACCCAGATCTATCAAGCACCGAGAGAGATCCAATTTCTTGAGGTGTATTTGTTTTTATTTAGACTCAAGAAATTTGATTCTCTCTTGGTTGATAGATCCGGGTTTAAGTTTCAATTTTTTATTTCATAGACGAACAACGATTTTTTTAATTACCTCTCATCATTTTTTATTTTATGAGCCAACATGGATTTTTTTAATTACTTTCCATAAATTTTTATTTTATGAGCCGACATGAATTTTTTTAATTATTTTTTTGCGTTATGTTACGTTAGGTTACCTTACGTGACAACATCTCCCCCATACTGGGTTGTAGAGCACCTCGCTTTTCTCGGTGCAATGATGGAACGTTTCACTTGGATGATGGCTTGCATGCATATCTATGCCATCATGGTGAGACGATTTGGTTGGAGATCCTTTATTGTACTTCTTCCCATTCTTGGCTGAGGGATCATTCACCTTTTGGAGCTTATCCATGGAGTGCGTTCACCTTGAAGGCACTCTACATTGGATTTCATTGCTTATTTGGTGAAGGCGTTTGCATTTTGAAGAGGTCATTTGACATTGGAGGAGAGCTAGGGGGTCAAACCCTAGATCTAGGGTTCAATTATTGCTTCAGAGACCTTTTCCCTTGGAGGACTACCTTGGTGAGCCTTTAGAGGCCACATATTGAGGTTTCTACTTGGCATTTGTTTCATATTTAATGGAGGCGTCATGCTTCTTCGATCTTTTCTTGGTTGGAGATTGTATACTCGTGATCAAAGTTACCAGAACCAAAACGATGGTCGAACTGGTCAACCCCGAAAATCGAAACCGAAACAGAACCGGGAAAAAAACCAAATCACAAAACCGATCCACCAAAAATACATAAAATATTCAAATTTTGAAAAATTATATATATATATATATATATATATATATCCATGTGCACCCATGTGAATCCAAACCATTATACACAAATTTGCAAAACTTTTCATATATATAACAAGTAAGAGTGTATACAACCAAAATAGCACTAACTACACTCCATATCTGAATCAAAATACATCAACAAAAAGGCTTTAAATACGCTATAGAGTCCAAAAATAACTCTAGACTAGATAGTCAAGTACTAAAGAGTCAAGACTACGCAATTTAATCATATAACAGAATCATCTAAATCCTCATGCTCAAAGGCCTTAGACTCAAACTCTGAGTCATCATCTACATCCTCAACATGACTAGACTCAACATGGGGATTTTGGGCTTGGGTCGCCTAGCTTGATTCCCCTGGTCGAAAAGGCACCTGTCCAACATCAATATCCACATCCTAATGATGTGGAAGTGGGTCCAAATCCATCCAAGAAAGGTCTTCATTGTCAAATGTTGGTAGTTGAGTCTCCACAACCCAATCTAATAAGGGATCAACATCATCCAAGTATATGGTGGATTCAAGGGTCTTGTTCAGCAATTAGTTATCTAGAATCTTCCCCCCTAACTCACTTTTTGTTTTTTTTTTAATTTAAAAAAAACATCCTCAAATGCACCATTGCACGATTATGTATGGAACCGGTCATTTTCGTACGAAACTGATCTTATCTAATGAGGGATCAACATCATCCAAGTATATGGTGTTGGATTCAAGGGTCTTGTTCAGCAATTAGTTATCTAGAATCTTCCCCCCTTAACTCACTTTTTGTTTTTTTTTTAATTTAAAAAAAATTTAAAAAAACATCCTCAAATGAACCATTGCACAATTACGTATGGAACTGGTCGTTTTCCTACGAAACTTGTATTATTTGGTTTGACAGTTTAATTTGGACCGGTCTAGGGTCAAAACCGATCAGACCAGCCGATTTTACCAAATCCGGTAACCTTGCTCATGGTTTGACCACCATACTATATTGTAATTGGTAGTTGTTGGAGTATTTTTTTATTTGTTTATCCCATCCTAGGCTTGATCTAGGAATTTGTTCCTAGTTTATTGTTGAGGATAGATGAGCTAAAACCTATATAAGGGTCTTCCCTCTCCCTCATTTGTTACGGTTGGATTTTTGGAAATTTCTCTCCTTGGAGCTTAATGGATGTATCTTTCTTAGTGCATGTGTGAAGCATAAGGGTCTTCTCTTATTAATGCGAGACTTTTGTTTCTATTCCAAATGTTGTTAGTGATGTGTAGAATTTCTAGAAGTTGTTCTTTTAGGGCCATCTAAGAAGGGTATTACCACGTTGGAAAGGTTTTATGTGAAGAGTCTCTCCCTCTATTTCCCTTTGAAGTCTTATGCTTGATTGTATTAACTTGCTCCTATCATCTTCTAGAGTTGTTGCTTGTCATACTTCATTGTATAAGTCACACCTTAATTAGCAATGTTTTGATGTGGCACCTTTTCGTTCCTCCTAGTCTATTTTCTACAATCATTTTTCAGCATGTTAGGGTTTGTTGTGGCATGCTTTAGTCGCCCTTATTGCTTTAACCATTAATGAACTCGCCCTCTTGGATTGGTCCATTGACTCCACTTTCCCTTGTTTGGTTGGATTGGTCCATTGACTCCACTTTCCCTTGTTTGGATTGGCATTGGTCTCTTGATCCTCCCATCACTTTCTAATACTACAAAAAAAGGAAAAACATTTTGTTAAAGCTACTCTCTCATATCACCTTGCGCCTCATTGTCTAGTTTTAGTAATCCTATTTCCTAGGGATAAACCCATTGAGTTGGAGAAGAGTCAACCTAAAGTGAGAGGGGGTTACTAAGGTGACAGTGGGTAACCCCTCTTAGTTTCTCATGGGCTAGTGTTGCTCTTTGGGGCTTTAATTTCACATGCTTGTTTGTGCAGCAACAGGTTGCACAAAGATGGCATACTAGTTCAATATGTGTAGTGTGCAGTAAGTAGGAGATAATGCAGCATGTTTTTGGAAAATGTCAATCTATTCAAGTTTTTGGTCATGGTTTCAAGCTGAATTTGTGTCTATTTGTAGCTCCACTCCCCTGGAAGGGTCCCCTCCTTGGGAACACTTGGATGGTTAGATAATTGCAAATTACTTTGGCTTTCAATTCATTTGGTTACAATTGGTTTTTCGTGGAAACATTGTTGTAAAGTTACATTTGCAAAGTTTTAGGCAAGAGTTGGCTCTAGTTTTGTGAGTCCACCAGCTTTCTACTATGATGTTGATACCTTCCATGTGGGGACCCAAGCCTATTGGAATTAGATCAACTTCGGAAGTTATTCTTATTATATTTTATTGTATTGATTTGTACCTCCTACGGGAGAATATATTGATGTAATTAATCATGTAAAACCCTTGAAAGAATTAATTTAAACCTTGGGGATAAAATACACAAAAGAAAAAATTAAATAAACATTAGTTTATTTATCCCCAAGTGAAGTCGGCCCTGTTAGTTAGACAAGTCAGCCCAGTTAGGGAAAAAGTCTGTTTTGCAAGTGTATAAATAATAGAGGCCAGGTGCCTCATTTGGTCACTCACTCATCACAAGCTAGTTCGCACTAGTTGAGGAGAAGTTCGCATCTGCAACAAGGAGAAGCATTTTGGGGTTTTCTCTTGGTAAGATTTTCCACTTTCTCTCTCTTGATCTTGTACTTCATTCTCGGAATTGATCATCTCTATACGAAGTCTGTTGGGTTTTCTCCTTATTGGGTTTCCTAGAATAAATTCTCGTGTTCATTGTTTATGTGCTTTGTCTTTCTTCTAGTGATCCTATTATTTATATGCAATTAAATTACACTGCTATAATTGTATGAAAATCTAAAATGAGTTCAGAGTAGTACTAGAAAAAGCCATTGTCGGAAGGTAGGGTTTCATCTTCTGAGGCCTTTCCTCATCAATTTGGCAGAAAAAAGAGCCTTGATAACTTTGCCCTAGGGAAGGCGCATCTTTTGGTGAAGACGGAATCCAATTCTAAGAAGTTTCAATTTTGACCTAATTCTGCAGCTACGGCAGTTACTGCAGAAATTAGGGTTTCAAGTTTTGTGTTGTTCCCCCCACAGATTTGGCTTGACCCTACTTTCTCTCAACCCGCCTTGCTAGGGCGCATTTTACAGTGGAATCAGTTTCTCAAGAATCCAATCTTCATTTTTGACCTAGTTCCTACTAGGGTCTCAACTTCAGATCTACAGTCAAGATGAGCGGAAATGAGGCTACTGAGAGCTACTTTATCATCGTCTGCCATTGTTTCTTTGCCATTACTCTTTTCAATCTGAAACTTTGTATTCATCTATCTGTTAACAACTGCATGCTCCCACAACTGACGAGGAACATGCTTTGATACCACTGTAATATCCCAAACTGATCTTTTTTCTTTTTTGGTGTGGTACTGTGATTGTCTAGTAGTCTTATGTCTCAATGGAGTATGAAAGTATGCACTGATCTCTGCATGCATGCATTTGCATGCAGATCTATAACCCAGATAAACTAAAATGCTATAAAATAGGAGGAATCAATGCATGTACATACCAGTAGATAGATCGGTTGATGTAGGTCAATATAATCCCAACATGCGGGAACTGTGTCGGTGGAATAGGAGGTGTTACCAGCTATTTTGTACAATAGCTGAATTTCTTGTGAGCCGCCAGTTTATTGAACATGATTCATGTTCATCATCAGTGTTCAGAAGTTCAGAAGTCATTTTCAAGGCAATTTTGCCCCATTTGTAATAACTGCATGTTCATACTCCCATGGGGAATTTGTAAAAAAAGTTGGTCTAAACGGGGTCTTTTTATAAAAGACTCGGCTATCCTTAGGTTTAGACATTTGGGGGATACTCTAGCGTGTTTTTCCTTAGGAATTATGCGCTACTCATCAGTGGCGTATAATCTCTGAGTTTTTCACTCAAACCTCCAAAGCTGGAGTATTTTCCATGGTGGTCAAAACCTAAGGTCGTTATTAGAGTCTTGTGTCTAGGATTTTTTACATGTTAGCCATCTCAATTGAGTCGTATGAACATGCACTAGGTCCCCTAGGAGTTTCGTTTGATTCCGAGAAAAATAATTTTTTCCGTAATTTAGACCATTTTTTAATGGTTTAAATGGAATTTTTCAAGTTGTGATAAAAAACCTCATCCGGAGGCGGAATTTGGCGTGGGGAGGCTCGTTTTGACGCTCGGAGCATCCTCTTTACCCTGGCACCCTCTTTCTTCAGATTCCGGGTAGTTACATCGCCTCTGGGCCTGTTTTCGCTAAAGATGCTACAATTTGGCATTTAATTGCCAGAAAAAGACAAAATGCACATGAGGACAAAAATCAAATAAGTCAAAAATAATCAAATTAAACTTTGGAAAGGGTTGAATATAGTCTTCATGGGGTGTACGACCATGTTGAGGAATAAAGGCACATGTTATTTCAAACTATGGATATATGAATTCATTTAATAGGATGACGTGAGCATTTTGAAGAAGCATGGGCCTCCCTTCTCCACCCACACATGCACTCACGAATTATGGAGGGCCACCATTGTAAAGTCTGAAGCACATTTTTAAATGAAAGAAAGGTTTACGAATTGATTAAAGGGGGATGACGTGAGTGAGGGTGAGCGTGGGTCCTCCCTCACATGGATGGGCTTCACGCATGAGCTCACGGTTGTTTGTTTGGGCATTTAATCCAAGGTAATAACGTTGAAACCAATGGAGAGTGGTGCCCCTCTTGTGAGGTGGTTTCCACCTCTACCATTCACACCAACCAACGCTCAGTTCAATACACCAAGCTAATCACTCGTGCGCCAAGTCTCCACGATTCAAGCTCTCGCCATCTTCTTTCGATCCTCTTCTCAAGCCAGATTCGAATTAGGTATTTAGACTTCTAGTTTTGTATAAAGAGAGGCTCCATGAGTTCTCTTATGATGGAACTTTTGATGTAAGCTTACTCTGCCCTTTTTTTGTAAGAGCTTGTAGCATTTGCTACCATTGGAATAAAGAAGTGACTTTGGAGGTCTATGGTTTGCCATTGTTGTCTATGAAGAATGATTCACAATCTATGAGGTGATACTGTTTCTTTTGCACGCACTTGCATTATTTATACTTGATCTTGCTTAGCTTAGATTTCTTTCTTAAGAGCATAGGATGAATATTTGATGGTCCAAGTTATTCATTGATGTTAGGCTTGATGTGATTAGGAGTACAAACTGTAGTCGGATATACTTATGTACTTCTTATTCCATTTTGTTTAATGTACTAAGTTTTGATCTAGTTTATGCTTGTAAGTGGTGCATTTGTGCAGATATTCAAGGATTGAGTGGAGCTTGAGCTCGGTTGCCTCTCCCTCCTCTCCATCAACAATTTTTCTGACAACTTTTGTATTTCAAGAACTCTCCAAGGATCCAATTGAAGTTACAAACTGAGCTTGAGGCTTGCTATCTTTTCCATCCCTTAAAGTAAAATCAAACTTGTTACTGGTTACTGGTTACTTTGTGAGAAGCCTAGATCCACTTTTTCCTACCTTTTGGCCTCTCTCCTTCTCCTCACATTCGCTGCCCCTTCATCTCAGTCATCTTCCTTGCATTCGCTGCCCCAAAATCTCAGTCATCTTCCTTGCATTCGCTGCCCCTGTTTTGTCTTTTCATTCCTCTTTGTTTGTTGTTATAGCTTGCCCTCTTTTGCATGCTTCAAACCCTTTCAAAAACTCTTAAAACTTTAAAAAACTTGTAATCTTTTTGCTTAGTTTAGATCCATTTTATTATCTAGAGTTAGTATTTTTAGACTTACATTTCATTTCATCATTTTTAGCTTGCATCTAGTTCACTTAAAGTTGCATTTAGATCTCATTTTCCAAGTTAAAGTTAGCTTTTAAATTTGCATTACTTAGATTGTAGTTTGCATTTTCATACTAGTTTTAGATCTCATTTTCAAAAAGTTAAAGCTTGCATTCAAAAGTGTTTTGGCATATAGATCATCTTGTAGCTTGCATATAGTTTCTTTTTTGGTTTTGCATCCTAGATTTCTATTCCTAGTTTAGCTCTTAAATTTATTTTACATTGCTTTGACTAATGCTAATGGGTGCTTGAAGGTTGATCATTGTGATAGATACTTGAGAAGGAAAATCAAGAAGTCTTGAAACAAGAAGAAGAAGAGGATCCAAACCAAAGAGAGCAATAAACCAAGGGGATGATCCAAACCAAGAAGACAAAAACCATAATACACTCTCCTTTGTAAAAGCTCTTAAGAGCTTGTTAGTTTTCTTGTTTATTTCTCTCAAAGTCCTTTTGGGGAGGTTTGTAGTGTTCTTGTTGTGTTTGGTTTCACTCTTTAGAGTAGTTTCATTTTTGCATTAGAACAATAATTGCTTAGATTAGTTCAATTTTGCAAGTAGAAATCAATTGTTTAGCTTAGTTTACTTTTTCACTTAGCATGCTAATTGTTAGATTACCTTTTCAATTCATTGATATTATCATTGTGTTTCTTGATATAATTTGTCAATCATATAAAAGGAACCAAAGTCTCTTGAACTTGTCATAAGACAAGTCAAGAGCACTCTCTATCGGAGAGCATCTTGTTGCATCCTGCATTTGCATGTAGTTTAGCTAAGCCTCTTGAACCTCTGTCATAAGATAAGTCAAGAGCACTCTCTGTCGGAGAGGTTTCTTTGTGCTCTAATTAAAACATTCTCAACACACATTTCCCATAATAAAATTTGAATTTACTCGTTTCTCCACGCCATGTATGCTCTGACCAACCCTAAAAAGTTGGATTACTCAGAAACGGTGTTGGTTGCCTAATCTTGCAAGATTCAAACCATAAGAAAATTTTCACCCATAACCAACGAACCGGCGTTGTTCGATAAGTAGTCAAAAGTGGGGAACTCCTAGTGAGGGCGTCGAGCAACCCAACCTCGGACACAATTGTTGGTTAAGTTCCTTGAACACCTAGCTGTGATCCAGGCCAGTCCGTCATGTCCTTGAATGGGGCCACCAAGAGTACTTCTTCCGGTTAGATTTCCAGGACATCGTGTTCCGGTTGGAAATATCCCTCACCTAAAACAAGATCACTTAAAATTTACAATAAAATAAACCAAGAACATTTGCATAACAAATCTCACAAACACTACCACACTGAACTCTTGTATCAAGCAACCCCAGCACTCAAGACTTTTGACTCCATAAGGCACTGGTCCTTGACACCATTTTATTTGCTTAATATCTATCTGGAGCACTTGTCATTTAATTTATATATCATATGGTTGTCTTGCTTTAAATTATCAAGTGGTTGTGTTTCAATCTTGTAATCTTGCAATTATCTTGTGGTTATTTTATTTTTGTCATTATAAATTTGTGATCATTCAAAAAACTCCTAAAAAACACCCATCCGCATCACCCAACACCTAAAAACACTTAAAACATAAGAACCATAGAAAACTCTTTGTTAGGGACAACGCCCCTTGGCTTCGTTAGGAGTTAGCCTAAATGGAGGAGTTGGGGTTCAGGTGACAGTACCTAGCTCTGTGATTGCCCCCAAGGCCACATCTTTCCCCACTTGTAGTGAGGAAACAGCTTTCGAAAGATTTCTACTGACTCAGTGTGCAATCAACGGACAACAGGAGGCCAAGGTAGGACATCCTCCAGAGCATAAATGTGCCCTCCTCAAATGCTAAGAACGCTCCTCAATAAATAATACTCCGCAGATGAAGCTCCAGACAAGGTGTGCTAGGGTTATAGTGCCCTTCTAAAGAAGATGGAAGTAGCATGCAGAATAACTGATGGCTCAATAGCCTAAAGCATGAGTATCCCCCTTGGGAAAGTCGCCCATGCAGATAGATAAAAACGCCCTCTAAGGGAGGGAGTTGTTGATAACTCACTGGTATCGACTATCACTTTCAGGAGGTCTCATGTCATGGTACCTCGCGGGACAATACCTTGAGTAGAAGGTACTACAGATCTCCTAGAATGATTTCAGACCCTAGGATTCAGTTGGTTCAGTTCAATTGATTATGGAACTGTGTTGGTATTGCTTGAGGACAAGCAATCTTGGCAAGGGAGGACTGTAATGTTCCCTTTTTAACTATAGTAGAATTTACTGAGGATTGATGCCATATACACCTTCAGAGGATCTTTAGCATTGTTCTTAGATCACCATTAGATAAACAAGGGCCACCGGAGCTGAAGGCCACCTGCATACATGACATTCGAGCATTATTTCATGATGTGCATCATGCACTGATTGAGTCTCCAGACACACTACATGCAAGTCAACTGCGAATTAGAAGATAAAGTGACCTAATTAGGTCAAAAGTTAGGTCTGACAGGTGACTGCTATAAAAGAAAGGTAAAGCTAGTGAAGAAGACCTGCTTATATGATTATTGATTTGTGGATTCGAATTGGAGAGCTCAGTGAGCTAAGTTGCGGTTGAGTGCATGCACTCGGCTAACTGGTATATTTCGGCAGCGAAATCTATCTGCCCTAGTCACCATCAGGTTGAATCATTCAGATTCAGCATTGCTTCATCAGGTTCTATTCTTCAATTACTTCAAGATTTGAGTTATTTACAGGATAGAGGGATTCGCCCTCCTTGCATGAGTGCATTGCTCAAAGACACTTCCATTCGCATCACAGGCTGCAGAGGCCCAAATTCATGCATCCTGGCTCCATTCTTCTCAGAGCACCCCTATTACCCTTCCCCTGGAAGAATGCCTTCTTACTTGGACAATTGAGTGAGTTATCAGCGGCTCCCTCCCTTAGAGGACATTTTTATCTGCATGGGCGACTTTCCCAAGGGGGATACTCACGCTTTAGGCTATTGAGCCATCAGTTATTCTGTATGCTGCTTCCATCTTCTTTAGAAGGGCACTATAACCCTAGCACACCTTGTCTGGAGCTTCATCTGCGGAGTATTATTTATTGAGGAGCATTCTTAGCATTTGAGGAGGGCGCATTTATTCTCTGGAGGAGGTCCTACCTTAGCCTCCTATTCCACCGGCACAATTCCCGCATGTTGGGATTATATTGACCTACATCAACCAATCTATCTACTGGTATGTACATGCATTGATTCCTCCTATTTTATAGCATTTCAATTTATCTGGGTTATAGATCTGCATGCATGCAGAGATCAGTGCATACTTTCATACTCCATTGAGATATAACACTACTAGACAATCACAGTACAACACAAAAAAAGAAAAAATATCAGTTTGGGATATTACACATTGATCTCTCAATGCCCTAGGGATTGAGACAAGAATCATATCCCCTTACTTGTCACTATAATTACTCTTCTTTTCATCAATTACTTGTCTTTATTTTTGCTGCAATTTTATGAATAAAAACAATAAAAATCTGAAAATTATAAAAACCCTAAGAATCTGAAAATTTCCAAAACTACAAAATACTTGGAATTTGGAAATTATGGTCCACCCACTAATTTCGCCCTGGTGGATTTATCCACAAGTTTGCAAGGGCGTCTTGTTTGAAGCAAGTGCATTGGGGAACGTGAGAACCCTAGATCTCACTAGCCTTGGGTTGTGTTTGGCTTCTGGCTTGACCTAGGGCTTTGCCCTAGCCTCCTTCCTCTTTTCCTCAGGGCACATCTTTTGAGAAGTTGCCTTGGGATAGGTGAAGGTGCTTTGGGATAGGTGAAGGTGCCTTGGTATATGTGAAGTTGCATTGGAATCTGTGAAATCTTTTAAATTGGAAAGGTAATTGATGATATTACCGAATAGCTATTGAACTAACTCCTCAATTAGATCTAGTTGTCTTCTTTATACGTTGTTTGCTCCATATAAGGCACTGATCTGGTTACAAGGTTGTAGAAAGGTATTTGCATGTTTTAGTGTTTCCAGGTATCTTTAAGGGCTCTCCCTTGGGTTTAGGAGTTACCCGAAGAAGTTGAAAGGCTAGGCTGTGGTGACATTTGGGCCTAGACTCTCCCACATGCTTACCAATCACTAGCATTCGGTCTACATTTGCACTGCTTGTTTGAGACTGCTAGTTTGAAAGGTAACATGTGGTAATTCATCAACCATGTGTCACAGTTACTATCAATATGGAATTATTACATGCAATCACTCATTTTTCAAATTTGTTCCTTTATTTTATTACACAAGGGATGATAGTCATATCAATATGGAATAAGTCCTCAACAAAGCATATGCATTGTGTTTTAGTAAGCTTGCATTTAAGAAGGGATCACAAAGACAACCACAAGCAATAAGGACCCCATAAAGCACACAGGTATCTCTAACAGTTTGGCTTACTACATATGATGGGGAGAAGTCAACATTCACTATGCCTTGGATAAATTTATGCAATTTTTCTTGGCAATGAATTTGTGGACTTCTGTAATCATAAAAATTGGAGATACTTATTTAACAATGAAATCCAGGCCCTGTGCAATGAAAATAGATGAGATGCAAACCTTTGATTTCAATACTGTATAGAGGAAGGGAAAGCAAAATTTAACAGATAAGACCCTTTCCTGAATGTAACAAGGGGCTGAGATCAAAGAAATTAATGTTGTTATAGGAGATTGGGTGGTTGCTTTTCAGGCAAAGTTATTAAGGATGAAAAAGTTGCTGTATTGATTGAAAAACATCAAGTTGAGAAGATAGACAGCCTGTTTCAGATTAAGAATGACAACTTGTGATATAAAGATGATATTTTCTTTTGTAAATATTCTGAAGCACTTTATAAGTCGGGAGAGGTGGGATCTTTCTTCCCGTCTGATCTGAAGTTGGCATTATCAAGGGGTTTGCATCGCAGAGGTTCCACAGTTGCAGCCATGTTGACTAAGTGGGAAAAGGTATATTCTGTGGGCATGATTTATGGGACATTGTGAACATGGTGTGGAAGCAATGGCAATCTCTTGCTCAAGAGTTTGGGCTCCTGACATCTAATCATCCTTCAATCATGGAGTTGCATGCATTTATTCCAGACTCCAAGCTGTTTAAAATGAATATCAGGATGCCTGGACCTTTTTGGAGGAATTGTGAGTGAAGTTTTAGTAAACCACTGATTCAATAAGATTCTCATCATCTCTATTCAGCTCTTTATCAGAGGCACCCCCTATCGCCAGTGCTTAATGCGAGGTAGGCTTTGACAGACTTGGAGGTGAGGTCGGTTCGTCGTCTTCACAATGTTTGGTCGGTGCAGCTTTCATATAAGCTGTGTGTTTTTGCTTGGCTTGTTATCTATCAATGGATTCCATCTAAGGCCAGGTTGGCTAAGACTGATCTTTTGGATGGTCTATGCCCAGTATGTCAGCAATCGAAAATGGTCAAGCATAATTTTTGGAGTTGTCGGTTTAGCAGGCAGTGTTGGAGTTACATATTTCAATTGCTAGCTAAGGGAGTTTTGTTGATCAAGGATCCCAGAATTTTGGCTCCTAATGTATATTCTAACTTTATTTTTGCTTCAGTTAGCTTGGGGAAGATGTTATGATGGGCATTGTATACACCTTTCCGTGCTTTGTTTGTAAATATGTTTATGTGAAATTTGAATATAAGAAGTATTTTTCACAAAAGAAATTATTCTGAAGTTAAGATCATAATTCCAAAAGAATGTCACAGTTCCTTCCTCTGGTCAGGTTGGTTTTCCAATAAACTATTCTAGTGTTTGGTGAGACCCTTTCGGAAATGTACGAAGATGGAAATACTACAATATTTAGCGAAGTGTAAGCCAGAAGAATAAGTATAAACATCCAAGGTTGTTGCAGACTCACTAATTTTTGGAAAGAAAAAATGGGAAAGCATCTCTATGGATTTCATCACTAGAGTTCCAAAATCACGAAGTAAAGATTCTATATTTTTATAAGGTTGATGATTTGAAAACATTTGACCATTTGTCACCAGGGGCTTAATTGGTTGGTGTTATCACATCCATGTTAGCTGGAGCTACCATGCTGCAGATTGTGTGGTCGGGGACCATACTACATTTTTTTTCCCAGATCAGAGATCAGATGCCTACAGAGGGGGCCTTCATTGTATTCAGATTGCCCCGAGCAGAGATATCAGAGGGGACAAATGGTTTTGTATGGGTCCAAATATATTACAGAGCAGTGACCACAGGGTCACCCTTCCTTGCCGAGCTTTGCATGATCCCATTAAGAGAGTTGCTTTGCCATATTGTGATGAGAGTACTACAGAGTATTGTTGGTTTGCCACTTATGGCCCGGATTCAGTAGAGATCCAGTTTCAGAGACAGCTTCAGCAGCAGGTACATGGTATGGCAGGTATAGCACTTTATGGTTTATTGCACATGTTGTTGTTTAGACTTGTTTATTTATGATAGTACACGGACTTGACATATGATGTTTGATGTGGTGATCTCGGTTGCTCATTATGATGTGTATGGCCCTTGGTGATGTCAGTCCACCCCCTTTTAGTAGACTCAGGTATATGCACGCTAGCCCCTACCCCACTATCAGTATAGACTTGATCATTTCGTCCTCCTTGGCAGCTAACCTTGGATCCACCTGCCACTTCCTTCCACCCATCTGACTCATTCATGTTGGCTTTTCCCGACTTGGACCTTGGTTTGTGGCCTTGAGGATCCCCTTCCCCATTGAGCTCTGAGTATGCCATGATTCCTTGTCTTTTGTGCCTCGGCTCTTTAGTGTGTGAGATGCATTCTCAAACCTAGGATTTGCTCCTGTCGGTTGCCCCGATGTTGCAATGCAATATAGGATTGTGTAGACTCACCGGGTGTTCCCCATTGGTCATCGAAGCATGTTCACTTGCCCCCATTACTTTGCAGTATGAGCACCTTGTTATATCTTTTGAGATATGTATGTAGCCCAAAAAGGGCCATGAAATGAAATGTAAATCAAGCCAAAAAGGCTAAGCATGAAAATCAAATGTAAAGTCCAAGTAATGTGTTTTTGAACACACACGAACACGGGTCAGCCATATGTATCAGCATTGTAGTGTTTATTTCCTCACCTAGTCCTACGGGGCAAGGAGGTGAGATGGAGTAAGGGACAGTTATGCGAATTGTCCCCTAGAGTCTCAAGTTACGGTTTGCCGGACACCCACTCATGGAGGCTCTAGAAAAGACCCTCACAGAGTCTTCTGAAGGTACGGATGTGAGTTGCAAGGTGCATGTTAGATGATCAGTGGTGGTTTCCCTGCACTATACCCATTTGTGAGGCACCGCCCTTCCCTGTGTATTATCATGGTATGCTTATGTCAATGGGTCCCGCATTCCCTGTTTATCCAAAGGGTCACATGGTCTTGGTCCTCGTCTTCCAGTATCCTTCACCTTGTTTATCCACCTCACCCAGAGTTAGCTAAGTGGTCAAGTCTATAAGTTGTGCATAGCAGTTTTGAGTCTTTGTTGGAGGTGGTGGGCCCACCTCACCCAGGGCCTGTATTTATTGAGATATTTTTGTTTTGGTCACCATATCGGCATTATATTGTTTTAGTAATGTACTAACATAAATAAGGAAGCCTTGAACACTTCATGTTGCATGCAGATTTTCAGCCATTACCATTTTGTCCAGATTTGACTTGGTCAAACCAGGTTGACTAGGCCAAAAATGCGCCCGAAAAAAAGTTGCGATCAAGATTTCAATTTTGGTCATTTATTATGTCTTGGGGTCCCATATGAGCCTCCAAGTGTCAGATTTGAGAAAAGTTGAAGCGTTGATGAGATTTTTAATTATTATGGGTCACCAGGGACCTGTTTTAATTAAAAATCTTGGATTTTGGGCAATCAGTGCCTAATTGATAGATCGGGGTCGTTCAAGTGACAATGTCTACTATATTTGGAGTCTATGATTGCATTGCAGCAGATGATTCGTCAATCCGGGCAATATAAGTGGGTCAAAAGCCCAAATTACATCTTCAGCAATAAAAACCAGCAATAAATTAATATGGAAAAATCAAATATGGCAAAGGTAACTATTGAAAATGGCAAATGCAAAGGTTGGCTAATATAAGGGGGTCTCCTAAGGTAATTTTACTATGTTTGGACATTGAATTTATGTTGTGGGGCCCTCAATTTTTCCCATCCCAACACATAGGGAGAATTTTCCCATAGAGGGGCGTTTTCACTTAGCAAAAACTTCATTTTTTGTAAATTGTATGTAATGAGATTATGGCTGAGTGGTATAAGGGGCTAAAATAGCCCATAGACACCCCCCATCCACCTATTTGTATGCTTATTGGGCCCCACGAGTGGCCCCACCTTCCACATGTTGATTTTAGTGCAGCTGCGAGACCCATTCTCAGAGAGAATGGTACCCTAGTCATTTGACTAGGGTTCCTGGTCAAGTTAACCAGGCGGAGTATGAGTAAGACCCTAGAAGGTACCCTATGGCCCCCAGCTGTCTCCTGGGGTTCTTGGTCGAGGACCAAGCAGATTGATGCCATGGCAAAGTCCCTAGCATGTGGCTAGGGCCCCTATTTGTCTCTAGGGTATTCTGGTCCAGAACCAGACGGTTTCTTGGTCATGATGACCAAGCAGATCCTGCAGGTTGAGACAGAGACTTCCTAGGTCCTGCAGATGGTTGATCAACATTCAGCCTAGGACTGAATGCTCAGCTTGAGGCTGAGGACCATTCTCTGGGAGAATGGAGATCCTGGTCATGGACCAGATGGTTGATCAACATGTCCCAGTCTAGGACTGAGGTTCAGCCTTGAGCTGAAAGCCATTCATTGAGAATGGAAGATATTGTTGTCCCCTCTCCTAATCGGTTATTGCTAGGTTGCTTTTCAAGGGACTGGCCAACCCTTGACGATGTCCCTAGTATCTAACTCTTAGGAGCAGTATTAAGGACAAAAGGATTGTACCATCCGTTTGGATCTTCTCCCTTATACAATGATGAAAATATATATATGTATCTTAAGAGAGAGAAAAGTCTTTGGTCCTGTTGATCCTATTTAATTGCTTGTCCACTTTGATTTTGTGGTTGTTGACTCATGGTCCTATTCTTACTTGGTCCTAGCACTCTCACCTGTGTGCACATTTGACTATGATGACTCCTACCTTATGGAATATTTTTACCTAAGGATATATTAAGGACCATCTATTATTATAGTCATCTTATGTTTTGTCCCACTTATGGTTTTTGATCTTTTACCTTTCATTGGACCTTTTGGACCTTCACTTTATGGTAAATTTATTAAATGATTATTTTTTTTGTCTTATTAATTTTTAATAAAGACTTTATGTTTTTATTATTTTGATAACGACCCTTGGACCTTTGGTACTTTATCTTTTTACCTTTTTTTATTTTTATTTTTTTATTT
This sequence comes from Larix kaempferi, assembly GCA_027924585.1. Classification (NCBI taxonomy): domain Eukaryota; kingdom Viridiplantae; phylum Streptophyta; class Pinopsida; order Pinales; family Pinaceae; genus Larix; species Larix kaempferi. The sequence goes on along the minus strand of BSBM01000223.1, from coordinate 9,346,508 downwards.
TATCTTATTCTTTTATTTATTTATTTTATTTATCTTATCTTTTTTTATTATTTTATTCCTTTGTTTTATCCTAAGTTTTTTTTATTATTATTCTAATCCTAACTTTTCTAATTCTAAAACTATATATAAACTTAGTTCTAATTCAACAAGTCGAAAAGAAGAGTTTACGTGAGATTACTCTTCACACATTTTTTATCGGGTAAATTATTTCGGATTGAGCTCTGCATTTGGTTTTATCTATGTCTCACGGCTTTATTTTAGCATTCAATTGACATTCATTTTATCTCTGTCTCACGGCTTTATCTCAGCATTCAATTGACATTCATGCTAGCTGTCTCACGGCTTCTTCATCTCACAGGTTAATGAGCTCTGCATTTTGGTTTTATTTTTGTCTCACGGAATTATTTTTGGGTTCACTATCTCAGGGTTTTAGCATCTCACTGCCTCACGGATTTAGCATTTTCGCTGTCTCATTTTGCTGCCTCACGAATTTAGCATTTCGCTGCCTCACGGATTTAGCATTTCCCTGTCTCACGGATTTAGCATTTCACGAGTTTATCTCAGTGTCTGCCTGTCTCACGGTTTTGGCATTCAGCAGTCTCACGGTTTCTCTATCTCACGAGTTTATCTCAGCATTCTCTCACGTGCTTATTTTCTTCATGATTTACCTCGTGGGTTTCTTACTCATGTTTGTTGATTCATGTTCCCTCACAAGTTGAATTCTCATCACTGTAATTGAACTCTGTGTGATTTCGTTTGAGTGAGTGTTTGCTTACGTGCTTGACCTTCGTAGTCTGCAGCACATGTGTGTCTGTCTTACTACTGTCATTTTCTTATTAATTGAAGAACTTGAGGTCTGTTTTATTCTCCCTGAACCTTCTCTCTCTCTTAAGGTACATATATGGTTGACCAGTTTGACTTGTCCTTTCAGTGACAAGATCAAACTCAAAACTATCTGAGTATAAGTTGGATCCAAACGTTGGTACATGTTTATTTTACTGTAATTCATTTTATTTTATTTCTGAACTTAGCATTTGATGATTCTCGAGGACCAACATTAATGCAGTGACTAAATGGAGCATTAAGTTGAAAGAGATGAAAATTATGTTATTTATGTTTTAAATCAGTTTAAATTTAAATTATGCAGTACAATTGTCTACATGTTCTTGTATCAAGGTTTTTTTATATGCGATAAAACGTACGTAACCTGTAATTTTAACACCACATGGGTGCTAGAGGGCAATTCGCCCCCCCCTCAATAGAGTTGATCTCCACCATTCGTTGGGGTATGGAGATGGATGATCCCAGCCATCCATTATGAAGGCAATTAGGGATAGAGTGAGAGCCTTCTCTACTTAAGAGACCAGCTCTCTCATTTGTAATTCTCTCTTGGCATTTTTAACTTGGAATAGAAGAGAAAACGACTTGATTCTCTCTTGGCATTTTTAACCTGGAATAGAAGAGAAAACGACTTGCAGCTCATTGCTTGTGTTATTGTGGTGATGTTCTTTGAGATTGTTGATTTCCTTGTTATCCCAATGCACTAGAATAGATTGTGGATTGTCTTCAGCATATAGTTTCTTGCCATTGTTTGCAACAAACACAAATTCTTGGAGGAGGGCGCACCACTTGACCATCATTGTTGCTCCACTCTCCGGGATTGATCTTCAAAGGGAAGTGTAGCTTTTTGCCATTTAAGCCAAGCATTTCTTCTCACTTTTATTTGTATTTTTGTAGCTTTCATTTACTTGTCATGCAAATTTGACTTATGTTCATTTGTTTTGGCAGGCAAGGAGGGCAAGTTGGTGGGATTGAGCAAATCGAATTCACTTGGGGACTTCTACAATCGCTTCTATTTGATCTTTGGGACACATAACCTCAGCAAATCAAAGATATCAGCTGGTTCCAAGTAGGTGTTTCACTTATTTCTCTTGCATTTCAATTTCTGAATGGTTTTAGAGAGTAATCTTCATAAAAATCCTAAAAATTAAAATCTTAAAATTCCACCGTTAAAACTTTGTTTTTCTTTTAAACCCGCTTCTGAAACAATCTTAAACTCTTAACTCCAAAATTTCAGTTTGTTCCGACTCCGTTTACCCTTTTAGAATGAGCACTGGTCCAATTAGCAATTTCGCCCCCCTTGGGCGTTTTTCTCTTGCTGTCTAGCTGGGTCAATTTGGGGTTGTGGGTAGTTTTGATTCGTGTTTAAATTGCCATTTTATCATTAGAAATCAAACTATCATCCACTAGAAGTGCCTTAAAACATTAATTTGTTGCTGCCCTAGGTCCACTAATTCACTGTTTAACCCTCTTCCTTGGGCAGAATCACTTCATCTCTTCACTTCTAGCTTGTTTTGCATCCCTTGCTTATTTCCAGCCATACAATTGTTAATCTAACTCATTAATTTCATCATACTTAAGCGCTGGTTACATTTTATATCACTTTCATTTTACCAATTGTGTTCAGTCGTTCGCTGAAATCAAGCTTAGGGTCTTTTCAACACTCATCTCGTATTTCTATCTTTTTATCTTGTGGGATTTGGGGTGTTCATTTTGTCCCTCAACCATCACTGGTTGAGCGGGGTCTCCCCCCTGACTTGGCTACTTGCCTTGTCTGAAGTGACAAACGCCTTGTCCGGCATGACGACCGTTCCTTGAACAGTGGACTTAGCGTTTGCAGGTTACACCCACCTGGCTGCTCACCCTCTACCATCCCGGACGGGATATCTTTTATTAGCAGCTAGAGTTAGGGTGATAACCGTTGGTCAAGCAGGAATGTTGATATTCCCCCACCACAGTTCAATTCCTCTCAAAGCAAAGTCACATGTTTATCCCCCACTGCCATTTGCTTCCATCTCAGTGTTGATTGAATGACATTAATGGAAAGAAGCTTTTTCAAGTTTCAAAAAGTTTGCCCATTTTATAAATATAAAAGCACTTTAAGGCTAGTCAAGCAGCTAAGATATTTTTGAAGTTTATACATTGCATAGCTTACAAAAGAAGTTTATCAGTGAGTAGGATCCTAACATCACATGCGTCATCTGTGCCAATTTATTTAACAAAAGTGGAAACAATACTATTGCATAGTACAAGTTACAACCCACATACAGATGGTCAAACCAACATAGGTAAACCCTTGGACCCATACAATTCAATTTACACTTGTAATAAACAGTATTCATGCCTAAGTGGTTACTCCTTTCAAAGTATGGGTAAAATAACAGTTATCTTATCTCCATCAGCATGACATCCTTGAAATCCTTGTATAGGGCCATAGGCGTCCTCCAACCTTAATCCAAGATTGGCTTAAAGATGACACTCCTGATTTACAATAGGAAACCTTGTGGAAGGCAGTCAAAAAGACATATTTATAGTTTCCCCAAAATAGGATGAAGGCAAAAGCAGATATAAAGTGGACAGAAAGAGAGATTGAAGTCAGTGATCGCATTCCAACCCATGAACAATCTACACTTACAAACAGCAAGAAAGACAAGCTATCTCCTTGATGATGCAGTCCTCACGAAATCCTTACGCACTGGATAGGTGGCATATTCATCGGAACTGCCTAGTGAGCCTTATATACACAATATCTTCATTGTTTCTATTGGAGTGCCCACGAACAATGGGTAACAGATAGAAAACAGAAAGCAGAAAATGGATAAGCGTTGATGCATATTTTTCATTAACATATGTACATATAAATACATTGAGATGACCCTTGGGTTTGTATTCCCAAGGCGTCTCTTGGACTCCCAATGACTGTTCACATTGACATGTGACCCTTGGTGTGAATGTGCATAATAATACCAAAAATACAATAATTATTAACCCAGAAGGATTAATGTTTCCAACAGTTTCCTGACTTAAAAATAAGCTTGAACAGCAGATAAAAGTTCGTCTGGAATTACCCTACCTAGATTAAAAAGGGCAAATTATATGTTGGGCCTGAGTAATAGAGACTCAGAGAGGCAGCTTCATACCAAACTGGTCAGGGAATATTTGATCAAGTTAAAAAATCCAATGACTGAAGATGCCACTTGGAAGGTAGACAATTTCTTCCATCATCTGCCATCCATCTCATTAACAAGCAATTTCTCATGTTTAAAGGCAACAGATACAAAGAGGGAGAATTAGGTGAACCCAAAAAGACTTGGAAAGACAAAGTCCTGAAAATAGCTTAAACAAGGGTGCAAGTCATTTATTCTCTTCTTTGGTCTACAAATTGTGTTGGATATATTATGAAGCTAAGTTTATAAATAGGTTTAAATGAAAATAACTCAAGTGAAGCTTTAAACAAAGCTGTTTTGCTTAAGCTTAAAAAGATCAACCACTAGTAGAGCACATGCAACAATTACTCAACCATTTATAAATACAAGAACTGCCATAGAATACAGCATGCTTATTCTTCATATCTCAATGCGAATTGCGAGACTGCTATGTAAATGTGCTATACAGTATTCTCTGCCAGGGAGCTTTACAAATATTTCCTGCTCTGAAGGAAACCTTTGGAGACTAACCTACCCTACAGTTAAAAAGTAGGACACATTTCAACACACCACAAAGACTACAAAAACAAGAGAGAGAGAAAACAGGATAAATTAGTGCAGTGGATTAGACACAAGAAATGAGCATTCACTTCATCATTTAAAAACTTGCTGAACTAGTGAACAGTCATGTCACGTGATATTTTGGGGAAATGTCCAAATGGAGCTACAGAGAAATTTTCAGATAATCGGATTAATATATTGAGAAAGGTTAGGTGTAAGATCCATTACTAAAGAAATTTACCTACATAGTGTACAAATGAAACAATGGAAGTAGAAAATTGAGCTCTACCTCAAGATTGTAGCATACTGTATTTCTTATTGTGTACTCGATAATTTCTAAAACATAATACCTGGACTGAAGCAAACAGAAGCAACTGGTTCCTTGCCAAGATCCATGACAGATGCATTTTCTTTGCAACGCAAATCAAACCAGTAGACACTCCCATCCTGTCTTCAGAAGACATTAAATCCTCAGAACACCAGTGCATAACGAAAGGTTCATTGCCAAAAATGGCTAGAAAGGAAATTCATAATATCCTAGATCCAGTACAGAATAGTTTTCCTTGTAAACTAAACTGCCATAGACTTCCATACAAGTTCTGTTAAGCATGCCAAGAAAGAAAAGTTAATGTCTCTGTTAAAATAATAGACAACAAAATAAACACATCAACGTTCACTAACTATAGTGAGAATTCCTCGTAGACACAGACAGACAGTGGCCATCTTATTCAATACTAAGTCCATGTACATAAATCCTGGCAGTCCCTCTGAGGGGCTTGCCAAGGGACATAATACACAAGGTTGATGACCCTCTATTCCTTCTGAATATACTTAAATACTTAGTTATTCAATAGTTATTAACTACCTAACTAATCTTTAGTAATGGCATCAGGTTAAAGTAGTATTAGTGCTCATGACCTGTCACAAAATCATTGAGGTTAATTCCAGTGCAACAGGAAGAAAGCTAGCCCACTTTCACTACAACTAACTCTCTCTCTTCAGGTTAGGTCATGCTAGCTCCAAGGGGGTATCCATAAAAAGCTAGAGATTTTTTGAATAAAGTGACCTGTGCATAAGTCTGTTGGGTGGATGGAGTCAGAAAAATAAGAGAGCTGCAAGACAGATCAGTTGATCCCATCCTCCAGATTAAGAAATATCAAGATGAAACATTAACAAGCCAGAAAGCCATCTGGTCGATCAAACATTCCACATAAAAAGAATAACTCCAACAGTCAAAAGAGATCTTATTAGCAACCCTGAAAGTACAATTCACAAGTAAAAAAGTTCCTTCAAACACACTGGAATCAACCTCCCATACTGCTATAATATTTTGAAAGTGACAAGAAAAGAGAGAGAATGGAAGAAGAGAGCAGACTGAAGATAAGATAAGATTATTTTATTTGTGTCCAACAAATGACCACAAAGAGGTCAATGGGACTGTAATGTACAAAAGTACATAGTACAATATGGGAGCACAAAAACCGCTCCTAGAAAAGCACATGTGATCCAATAAAATCTAATATATGCTAAATAAAATCTAAAATCTAAAACTGAACAGTATAAAGCAAAGTGGAACCACAGATAAAACAACCAATAAAAATTCCTTCACTCACCTCTCCCACTCCTATAAAATGAGCAAGGAAGAGTTGCAATAGAAAATAGAAAGTATGGTGCACCCTAACTGCTATCATAAATCCTTGAAATCAGCTGTCAAATCATTATCAATATTTCCTTAAAACCTGCACCTTGACTGCTGCCGAAAATCTCCTCCATGACAGCTAAGACAGAATTAACTGCCATCATTAAACTGTCAGACCTACCTAAGGAAGTGCACACCGTCGCTTGTAACTGCTCCCCCAAACACAGGCAAAAATCAGACTTCTCGCAGTGCCCAAAATCTGCCAAACATAGCCTTAGTGGGGGTGCTCTTACTGCTGTAATTAAATGCTGACATGACTCACAAAATCAGTGCCCAGAATAATCTGTAACAGACCTCAATTAGTGTGCCTCATGCAGTCATATATCCTCAACAGATATGCCATCAATCGACTGGACACATGCCTCATTCACTGCCCATTCTCCAGAAAGGTGCCTTAATACTGCCTAACACACCTTGGAAGTGAGCAATGGGTGCAGGTTGTAATTGTTAAAATTTCTCAGCAGATGGTAACAGCCCTAGGCTGATTTCTAACCTACCTACTTAGGAAAACAGAACACTGAAATCTCTATCAAAAGAGTAATCTGGTTTTTACTTGGAACCGAAACACATCAAGCTTAAGAAAGTAGCAGCAATCACACAGATCTGAAACTCAAATCACATCACTGTTTATTAATCTTCAAAACGGGAATTACACTGAAAGCTTCAAACTCTACCTTTCACCCACTGTTTCCTACTTTGAAAACTGGATTAATAGACCTATACCTCTGCTTTCTCTTATATAGGTTGAGAAGAACAATAAGTACAATGAATCTGGACACGTGCACAATAGTGCCTCAACTGGAGATGATCTGAGGCATGCAAGCGTGTATCCTTCTTGAAATCTGTGCCTTGAATTACTAGGCTGCATACACTTCACTAGACAGAGCTAGGCTGCATACGCCTTACCTAACTGATGTATGCAAACTTAATGCATGCAAATTCTAACTAAAGCAAAACCAGAAATAGATCTGAAATGCTAAATATAAACTTAAAGGGCATCTAAACCGGATCTAGATTGAGGATGCTACATGCAAGCTTTTGGCATGCATGCACCCTCTATCTCTCTCTCCATAAATGCTCCTGCACCCTCATTACTGCTGTACGGAATTGCAGGAGGTGTTAGTTTTTGTACCTAGGGAAGTGTTCCCCAAGTGACTTTTGCCTAAGTCACTTAGAAAGGGGGAAAAGGGTGACCCTCGCATTAAATGCACTTAATGAGACTTTATAAAATGAAAGTCGCTTTTTAATAAATTTAAGTGGGTGAGTGAAATTAATTATTTGAGAAATAAATGGAGCATTTAATTTCAACCGTAGATCTAAATCTATCTCATCCATTGGATTTAGGAAACACTAGGGTTTGATCAAAAAGGTATGAGGGAGGCATTCACATTCACTTTTGCTGATTGAAGTGATGAGAAGAGAAGAGAGAGAGCTGGGAGAGGGCACGAAAATCGAGACAGCCAGTTTAGAAGTTTCTCTTTGATTGGCACGAATATCGAGACTATAGTACAGCAGCACGATTTCCTAGGAAAATTCCAGCACAGAAATTGAGGAAGATAGCAGCATTTATTGCAGGCACATTTTTCTAGACAGCCGTACTGTACGGATTCTCCAGCACGAGTTTCAAGGTTGATTCTTGGCATACATTTCAAGAAAGATTCTGGGCACATTTCCCAAGACTGTTAGCATTCATTTCTGGCACGAATTTTGAGGCCGTACAGGTGTATTAAATACACAGTCCGTACAGCATGCAGTTTGAGACTGTTCTGAGCACATTTCCCAAGGTTCTGGGCACGCGTTTTGAGGACTGTACTTCAGCATTAAATTGCTGTACGGTACAGCAGTTTTATGCACAGTTTTCGAGGCAGTTTAGGCACAGGTTTCGAGGGCAGAACAGTGCTGATTCTTGGCACAAATTTCGAGAAGGAATTGCACAGAAATCGAGGCAGCATTAGCACAGAAATCGAGGCAGTCAGTTGGGTGCATTTTCCGGTTGAGATAAGTTGTATTTTTTACTGTAAAATTACTGCTCTGATTTTTTTCTCAAAAGAAATAATAAAATCTCTCTCTCTTACTGGTTTTCCCCATGGGGCTTTTTCCAGGGCACAGTTGCCAAAAATTTCTGAATCTCATTTTTATGGTGTGCATGTTAAAATTTATTTTCTGTCTGTTAGAATGAATTTTCAGCGTGCTTAATTGTCTCAGATAATTTCATAAGTAGTTTGCAGCCTATGCAAAACCGGCTGTAAATGAAAACCACTGAAATGTTGACATAAACCAGCAAGCAGAAAACTCAGAAAAATTTACAGGAGGAAGGCTTTAGGGAACTGCTGTACTGCTGTACAGAACATTGCTGGAGGAGAGTTGCCTCGCTGCTGTACATACTACAGTCATCTACTTGTTGCTGCCATCAGTGGCACTCTGCCATACACTTTCTGAGATACTAAAAATCCAACACTGCCTCTTACCAAGAAAAGTGTTCTCTACCAAACACAAGGTACTCCCTGTGAATCTGGAATCTCCCCTCTGCTAGGGGTTTGGTCAAACAATTGATTATCAAATAACCTGCAGAAACATAAACTTGGATCTTTGCTTCCTTTTGTACTCTAAACTCTCTTCAGAATCTTCAAGGTAAAAATCCTTTGTACAAGGAACACGACATCAGCATCCTGACAACCTTCTTTCTCCTTCATGCCATCTTCATTGGTCAGAATCTTCTCACACCACAGCATGAAATGTTCCAGGTTTCCTACAATAATTAACTCATCTGTATATAGGGCCAAGACAAGTGTATAAAATCTATCAAATAACGAATTGAAATATGCACTAAACTCAAAAAGGCCCAACATGAATACAAACCGATTGATACTAAAATCCAAAACTAGTGGTGCATGCATCAGCCCATCCAAGGCAACTCCCTCTCCCTAGGAGAATCCTCCAACAAATGGAATAAGAGTGTCATCAAGGTCAACTCCCTCTTGTTGAAAGAATCCTTTTGTAACAACCTTTGGCACTCTTCCATAGTCTCATCAACTATAATCTGTTAAATTTATAGCTTTGGAAGCTATTACAGATCATCACTTATGCTGTGTGTTCTGTCAAAAGACCTTTTTTGTGCCAAGTGACAAGTGTCCACCTGGGGGGCTGCTTCACATGCCAAGTGACAAGTGTCCACCTGGGGGGCTGCTTAGGGGGCTGCTTCACATGCTAAGTGACAGGTGTCATGTATAGGGGGCTGCTTCACATGCCAAGTGACAGGTGTCATCTATAGGGGCTGCTTCATATGCTAAGTGACAGGTGTCATGTATAGGGGGGCTGCTTCACATGCCAAGTGACAAGTGTCATACTTTTAGGGGGCTGCTTGGGGCAGCAAACCCAAACTATAAATAGGAGCCACCCCTCCCCATTATTTCACCAAGAAAAAAAAAAATCTTATCCTCTTGAAGCAGATGTGTGAGGTCTGTCTGTCCATTGAAGAGTAATATGTGCACCAGCTGTGAGGTCTGTCTGTCCATTGTAGAGCAGTATGTGCAGCAGCAAACAAAGCAGAATACTTGCAGCATACAGAGGATGTTGTGAGCAGAGTTAAGGTTGTAATACAATTCTGGTGTAAGTTGTTACTTCTGCTATTAAATTTTATCTTAGCACAGTCAAAGTGAAGCTTATGATGATGATGTAATCTGAGCCTGATATCTTATATAAGAAAGGTTGTTTGGCTGGAGTTTTTCTCCCTTCTAAGGGTTTTCTCCAGGATAAATCTACTGTGTTTTATGTGGAATGAAATTGTGCATCTTATTTTTGACATGTATTGTTGCTTGAATTAAAAAACTGACATGGTATTAGAGCTTTGGGTGTGAACAAAGCATAGTTCTGTAGTTCATGAGCCTACACAGGTCCTAGGATTTAAGTTTCATAAAGCACAGTCCTAAAGTTTACTGTTCAAGCATGTCTTCTTCTATTTTTGTTCGGCCTGAAGATAGGCTAGAGGGAGCTTCAAACTTTAATGTTTGGAAGCTCAGGATTATGAATATTCTCTAAGAGTTAGACCTAGATCATTTTGTGACTACAATGGTGGAAAAACCAGTTTCTAATGCTGGTAGAACAGCCTTCAGGAGGAATCAAGCTAGGGCAAAGAGAGTCATTTTTTATTTTGTAAAAGATAGTATCATGCCTGTACTAACTTCTCTAATGATAGCTAAAGACTGTTATGATACTCTTGTGAAGTTGTATGAGAAGACTACACCTAGTCAGAAGATAAATCTGAAGAACAAATTGAAGTTTTTACAGCTGGAGAAAGGTGAGTCCGTTGCATCTTTTTGTTCTAAAATTGCTCAGATTCGTGATCAGTTACTTGTCACAGGGGCAGGGGTAACTGTTGATGATGACGATCTTGTTCAAACCATATTTGATGGTCTTCCATCTTCATGGAGTACATTCCTTTCCAATGTGAATGGTAGAGAGATTCATCCCACCTTTGAGCGTTTATGGCATGACTGCCTTCAGGAGGAAAGTCGCATGACTTCAAGAAATCATGTTGCTAATGATGATAGTGTTGCTTTGGTTGCAAAAACAGGAAGAGGAAAGAAACCTTTCTTTAAAAGGCATTTCTAGGAAAACAAGCTCAAAGGAAACTTCAAAAGTAAAAATTTTGATATGTCTAAGATTACATGCTATAGTTGTAACAAGATGGGACATTTTGCTAAAGACTGCAGATCCAAGAAGAAAGTCTTTCATAAAAGGAAGCATCATGCATCTACTGCTGAAGAAAGAGGATCAGGTAAGAAGGCAAGTGAATCTCCTGAGAGACGGGAGAACAGAAAAGAATACTACCTAGTGTCTGCTCTTTCTGGTCATCTAACTACTGATCAAAACACTTGGTTGGTTGATAGTGGAGCTTCAAAACATATGACTGGTTACAAAAATATTATTTCAAATTACAGGAAGAAGACTTGCTCAGTGCAGGTACAGCTTGGTGACAATTCATGCTATGAAATCGAAGGGGTCGGTTCCATCTCTCTTCAGTTAAAGTCTGGATCCATTATTCATATTGATGAGGTCTTATTTGTTCCTGGAATGAAGAAGAACTTGTTGTCAATCTCTACACTTGAAGATAAAGGCTACAACGTGGGTGGTCAGCTAAGTTCAGCTGAAGTCATTGGAATTCGAGAAGGAGGCCTCTACAAGGTAATGAATCATTCTGCTCGTGCTCTTGTTCATTCTACAGTCAGTCCCAATGAGTTGTGGCACAAAAGATTCGGTCACCTTCACTTCAAAGCTCTTCCTGGACTTCAATCTATGGTAAGTGGTATGCCTTCTATTTCTTCTGATAAAAATGAAGTATGCAAAGGTTGTTTACTTGGAAAAAATGCAAAGAAGTCTTTTCCTCACAATAGTAGAAAAGCTGAAAAGATCTTAGAGCTTATTCATTCTGATACTTGTGGACCAATGTCTTCTCCTTCCCTGAGTGGTTTTTTGTATTATGTCATATTTATTGATGATCTTTCTAGAAAATGTTGGATTTATTTTTTGAAGTTGAAAAGTGAAGTGTTTTCCAAATTTAAAGAATTCAAAGCTTTAGTAGAAAACCAGACAGGAAAACACATTCAGATTCGCAGATCTGATAATGAAGGGGAATATGAATCTTGTGAGTTCGAAAGTTTTTGTAAGGAAGCTGGTATCAAACGTTAGTTAATTGTTCCGTACAATCCTCAACAAAATGGCGTGGCTGAAAGAAAGAACAGAACTATTTGTGAGGCTGCAAAAGCTATGATGTTTGATCAAGATCTGCCCAATTCTCTTTGAGCAGAAGCTACAGCCACAGTTGTATACATTCGGAATAGATGTCCACATGCTATCCTAGAAGATAAAACTCCTGAAGAAGCTTTCTCTAGTAAGAAACCAAATGTAGATCACTTAAGAGTGTTCGGGTGCCCAATTTACATCCATGTGCCTAAAGAGAAGAGAACAAAGATGGAACCCTCAGGAAAGAAAGGGATCTTTGTCAAATATAGTGAATCTTCTAAAGCTTACAGAGTCTATATCCCAGGTCAGAAACAGATCGAGGTTAGCCGAGATGTAACTTTCCATGAGTAAGTTGTTTTTCAAACGATCTAGAGAGCTTCAGATCGATGATGAGCCAGATTCTCCTCCAGCCGAGACTTCTGGTTCTGACTTTCAGAGGGAGGAAAGTCATGATGATCCAATGGATCAAGATTCAGTGTTGGAACCTACTGAGGTGTTAGAAAGGTCTCTTGAAGAACCTCTTATCAAGAGAAGACCTGCTTGGTTCAAAGAAACTCTGCAAGAAGCAGAGAAACATATAGCCCCTTCAGGAACCTCAAAGATTTATAGGTTATGTTTCTTTGGTAAGTAACATTAGTGATGTTGAACCTTCTTTGTTTAATGAAGCTAACAAATTGCAGGTTTGGAAAGATGCCATGTTGGAGGAATACAAGTCCATCATGATGAATAATGTATGGGACATAGTTCCCAAGCCCAAAAATAAGTCAGTTGTCTCATCCAAATGGCTATATAAGATAAAACATGCAGCTGATGGGAGTGTTGAAAAGTACAAAGGAAGATTTGTTGCCAGAGGCTTCTCCCAAAAGGAAGGTATAGACTATGATGAGATATTTGCACTAGTAGCCAGGTATACTACTATCCGCACAATTATCTCTCTTGCTTCTGTACTTGGTTGGAAATTACATAAAATGGATGTAAAGACTGCTTTCCTTAATGGTGAAATAGAGCAGGAAGTATATGTAGAACCTGATGGCTTTGCAATGCATGAAAAGGAAACTCATGTATGTAAGTTAAAAAAGGCCCTGTATGGTCTTAAACAAGCACCCAGAGTTTGGTATAACAGAATTGATGGCTTTCTGCAGGGATTAGGGTTCAATAAAAGTACCGCAGACTCTAACCTCTATTTTAAAATTGTTGAAAATCAACCTTTGATTTTGGTGTTGTATGTAGATGATCTTTTCCTTGCAGGAGAAGAAAAGCAGATTGCCAAATGCAAAGAGAGACTCGCTGCTGAATTTGAAATGAAAGATCTAGGAATGATGCACTATTTCCTAGGATTAGAAGTTTGGTAGAAACCAAACGAGATTTTTCTATCTCAAGGAAAATATGCAGTAGACATACTGAAAAGGTTTGGTATGATGAATTGCAGCAGTATGTCAACTCCTATGGTTGCAAATTTAAAGAAGTTACATGACTCAAGCTCAAGAGAAGATTTGGTGGACCCCACCATGTACAGGAAACTTGTTGGGTCATTAATGTATCTAACTCATTCCAGAACAGATATGCAGTTTGCAGTGAACGCATTAAGCCAATTTATGGTTGAGCCAAGAGAACGACATTGGGTGGCAGGTAAACATATTCGGAGATATCTTAGAGGTGCCACAGCCTATGGGCTAAAGTTCACATCCAGTGGTGGTGTGATGTTGCATGGTTATGCAGATTCAAATTGGGCGGGAAGTCCAATAGACAGAAAGAGTACTGTTATCACATTTTATGTCGGGAGCAACTTCCACACTGCAAACTGTGCGGCCGAGGACCGCACAGTACTTTTTATTTCCAAATCAGAGATCAGTTGCCTTCAGAGGAGGCATTTTTGTTCAGATTGCCCCTAGCAGACATATCGGAGGGGACAGGCAGTTGGACTTACCATCTACCACAGGGTTACCTTTCCTTGCCAGGCTTTGACACAAGCCCATTTGAGACAGTTGCCTAGTCTTGTTCTGATCGAGATTATCACAGTACAGTGTTGGTTTATTATGTGCCCGGATTCAGCAAAGATCCAGCTCAGATACAGGTTCAGTAGCAGCAGGTATATGGTGCAGCAGGTATTGCATATATTGATTATTGCTCATGTTGTAAATTAGACTCTTTTATACTTGTTAGTACACTAACTTTGCATTGGATGATATACTTGGTGATCTGCTTATGATATGATGTGTTTGGGCCTTTGGTGATGTCAGTCCACCCCTCCAGTTAGACTTATGTGTATGCACGCTGAGTCATGTCCTGTATACTTGGCTTAGACTTGATCACTTAGCCCCTCGATAACTGACTTTAGCACCATTATCATCTTCTCCACCCATCCAACTCATTCATGACACTTCTTCCCCGACTTGGATTCTGATTTGTGATCACGAGGACCCCCTTTCCCCACTGATCTCTGAGTTTTCCATGACTCCCTGTTTATTGTGCCTCGGCTCTTTCGTGTGTGAGATACACGGTTAGACCTGGGATTTGCTCCTGTCGGTTGCCCCCGATGTTGCAATGCAGTTAGGATTGTGTAGCCTCACCGGGTGTTCCCCATTGGTCATCGAAGCTTGTATTACCCACCCCCATTACCTTTGCAGTATGAGCGCCATGTTTATATCTTTTGAGATATGTATGTAGCCCAAGAGGGCCATGAAGAAATGAAATGCAAATCAGGCTAAAAGGCCTTTATGTTATAAATGTAAAATCTAGCCAAAAAAGGGCTAAGTATGAAACTCATTGTAAAATCCATGCAATGTGTTTATAAACACACATGGATTCTGGTCAGCTATACATGTCAGCAATTGTAGTAGTTATTCCTCACCTAGTCCCGCGGGACAAGGAGGTGAGAAGGAGCAAGGGACAAGCTCAAGATTGCCCCCTAGAGTCTCAAGTTACGGTTTGTCGGACACCCAGTTTGGCGGCTCTAGAAAAGAACCTCACGGAGTCTTCGTATACGGATGTGAGTTGTGGGATATTTGTTAGATGACTAGTGGTGGTTTCCCTGCACTATACCCATTTGTGAGGCACCACCCTTGCCAGTGTTTTGTCATGGCATACTTACCTCAGTGGACCCCGCTTTCCCGAGATGTCTAATGGTCACATGATCTTTATCCTCGTCTTCCCATATCTTTTACCTTGTTGTCCACATCACCTAGAGTCAGCAAGGTGGTCAATTCTATAGAGGTGTATAGCATCCTAATCTTTTGGAGGTGGTGGACCCACTTCACTAGGGCCTTGTACTATTTCGGGATTTAATGTATTTTTGATCACCATGATGTCATTTATTGCTTAGTAATGTACTAACTTGTTTAATCGAGCCTTATCACTTCATGCTTGCATACAGATTTCAGCTAGCACTATAGTTGACCAGATTTGACTTAGTCAAACTGGGTTGACTAGGCCAAAAATGGGCCCCAAAAAATGTTGCGATCGAAATTTCGATTTCGATCATTTATTATCTACAGGGGTTCCATATGAGCATGCAACTGACAGAATTGCAAAACATTGAGCCATTTGAGAGATTTTTAATTATTATTGGTCAACTTTGACCTGTTCTAATTAAAAATCATGGATTTGGGGCAAATATTGCCAAAGTGATGGATCGGGGTCGTTCGAGTGGTCATCCCTACTACTTTTGAGGTCCACGATCACATTGCAGCAGACGGTTCGGCAATCCGGGCAATAAAAGTGGGTCAAAAGCCCAATTTTCAACTTCAGCCATATAAACCAACAGAAAATACATGGAAATCAGAATCTGACTAAGGCAACTATGGAGAAATGGCAAAATCAAAGGTTGGCAATGGTAAAGGTAATTACTAAGGTATTTTTGGTATGTTTTGACATTGTATTTGATGGTTGTGGGGCCCTCATTGGCCCAGCTCACTAGAGGACGAGTTTGCCCATATGGGGGGGCGTTTTCTCCACTAGGGGAAATTCGACTTGAAATTGTTTCATGGTTATGTTGATGTGTGGGACCCATATTGTATTAGTTGGGGGGATAAAACATCCCATAGACACCCCCCAACTCCACCTTGTATTGTTGTATGGCCCACAAGGGCCCCTCTCATCCACTAGTGCGCTCTCTTGGGGCAATTCGCACCCCCCACTTGGGATTCATCTCCACCATTCGATTTTGTGGATGGGGAGATGATCTCAACTCTCCATTTTGCGGGGAAACCTAGTTGAGAGTGAGCCATCTCTATAAGAGAATGGACTCACCTCATTTTACTTCTTCTTGGGATTGTAGAGACTTGACTTTGAGCTTATAGACATTCTTCTTGAGTCACTTGTGGTTTTGGAGTTGGATTCTTCTTGTGTTGATTGAGATCACATCTTTGATGCATTGCTGAGTTACTTGTGGTGTCCCCATATCTCCTTGAGCATTTTCGATTTGCAGGTGAAGCTGGCCACTAGGGGAAAACGCAGCTCTTGAGACAGGGTCTCCTTACTAGCGTTTTTCTTTGGGTTCTCCAACAGGGAAGTAAATTACTTGTATTGTCATTTGCTTCTCTCATTATTTGTCATTTCATTTGCTGGTTTATTATTGTCATATTGCCATAGAAACTGATTTCATCTTCTCCTTGGCAGGTACAAGAAAAACGCCTTTGCTCACTAGCTGCTCCAAAAAACGCTGAGGGGAAAACGCTGTCTAGCTCTTCATTTGATCTTCGGGGTGTGTCTTCAGCAAGGGAATACCTTCTCCATTATCCGGGTACTGATCTTTTCTCCTCTCTTATAATCTTTCTTTCACTGTTTGAATGCTAAGCTGCAACCATCTAAAAAACCCTAAAAAATTGATAACTTATGATTTCACCGTAGGAACTTGTTGTAACTAAAAACCCAGTAATGATATATGCTTAAACTTAAGTATCTCAAGTTTCATTCGAATCCGACCCCGTTTACCCCTAGAACTAGGAGCTGATCACCTGTTGAATTCGCCCTCCTTGGGCATTTCGACCAATCTCACTGTTGGGTTAACTTTTGGGTTGTGGGTAGTCTTGATTCCAGCTTAAAACGCCATTCTACCTTAGGGAATCAAGTTTCAAATCTTTTAGACTCCATTTGCCCGTAATTTTAGCACTGGTCTACCTGGCAAAAACGCCCCACTTGGGCGTTTTTCTCTTGCTGCTTAATTGGGTTGATTTGGGGTTCTGGGTACTTCTGATTTGGATCTCTATTGTCATTTTACCTTAGGAAATCGGGTACCGCCTTCTAGAAGTGATCATAAACATCATTTTCTTGTTGCCCTAAGTCCATTTGACTCATAATCTAACCATTTACCTGAGCAATTCACTATAGCACATCACTTCTATTTCATTTCAACTCCCTTAATCATTTTAGCCATATAATCTCTTGTTATAATCGTAGTATTTAACTATTTCTGATTGCTGGTCACTTATCTCATCACTCTTATTTTACTGCTTGTGTCCACTCATTGGCTGAAATCAATCATAGGAGCTCATCTCCACTCATCCCTTGCTTTCATCTCTCATCTTTCTGTGTTTGGGTGTATTTGTTGTCTCTCAACCATCACTGATTGAGCAGGGTCTCCCCCTTGACTTGGCCAAGTGCCTCGTCTAAAGTGACAGTAGCCTTGTCCGGCGTGACTTCCATTCATTTGAGCGGAGGACCTGGCTATTGCCGGTTACACCCTCCTAGTTGTATCCTCTACCGTCCCTATTGGGATATCCACCACAAACAGCTAGAGATTGTGTGATAACAAGTACCTCTAGTTACTGCTTCAGTTTGGGATCAGCCATGATCTCCTGGTCCAATCGGAAACAGGAATCTATTGCTCATAGCACAGCTGAGGCTGAGTATATTGCTGCAAGTAATGCCAGCAGAGAAGCAGTATGGCTCAGAAAACTCATTTCTAGGTTGTTTAATGAAAAGCTTGAGACTACGATTATCCACTATGATAATCAAAGTTGCATGAAGCTCTCAGAAAAATCCGGTATTTCATGACAGATCAAAGCATATTGATCTAAAGTACCATTATATCAAAGATATGGTACAACGAAATGTGATCAAGCTTAAGTATGTTGCAACAGATGATCAGGTAGCTGATATCCTGACAAAACCACTGCAGTTGGTGAAGTTTGCTCACTTCAAAGACAAACTTGGAGTTGCAGAGAATGCCTCCATCTCTGAGAAAGAGAATGATCAAAAAGGCATACTCCAAGGTCTGAGGTCCACCCTGAAGCTAGCCAGGGAGACTTGGAGATTAATCAGTTCTGTGAGTCATGGCAAAAGTCAAAGTGAATATAAAAACTTTGTGAGCCAAGACAAAAGTCAGAATAAAAGTGATAAAGCCTTTAAAATCTTGTGAGATTATGACAATAGTCAAGGCAAAAGGACAAGCCTTGTGAGTCATGTCAAAAGTCAAGACAGGCAGCCTTGTGAGCATTTAGCAAAAGTCAAGGTATCTAGCAAAAGTTAGGAAGAACATACAATTTCTATGACCTAGAAACAAACAATCTTCCTTATATAAAATATCAGTTAATAATTTAATAACTTCCTTGCTAAGAGGGAGTGTTAAATTTATAGCTTCGGAAGCTATTACAGATCATCACTTATGCTGTGTGTTCTGTCAAAAGACCTTTTTTGTGCCAAGTGACAAGTGTCCACCTGGGGGGCTGCTTAGGGGGCCGCTTCACATGCCAAGTGACAAGTGTCCAACTGGGGGGCTGCTTCACATTCTAAGTGACAGGTGTCATGTATAGGGGGCTGCTTCACATGCCAGGTGACAGGTGTCATCTATAGGGGCTGCTTCACATGCTAAGTGACAGGTGTCATGTATAGGGGGCTGCTTCACATGCCAAGTGACAAGTGTCATACTTTTAGGGGGCTGCTTGGGGCAGCAAACCCAAACTATAAATAGGAGCCACCCCTCCCCATTATTTCACCAAAAAAAAAAAATCTTATCCTCTTGAAGCAGATGTGTGAGGTCTGTCTGTCCATTGAAGAGTAATATGTGCACCAGCTGTGAGGTCTGTCTGTCCATTGCAGAGCAGTATGTGCAGCAGCAAACAGAGCGGAATACTTGCAGCATACAGAGGATGTTGTGAGCAGAGTTAAGGTTGTAATACAATTCTGGTGTAAGTTGTTACTTCTGCTATTAAATTTTATCTTAGCACAGTCAAAGTGAAGCTTATGATGATGATGTAATCTGAACCTGATATCTTATATAAGAAAGGTTGTTTGGCTGGAGTTTTTCTCCCTTCTAAGGGTTTTCTCCAGGATAAATCTACTGTGTTTTATGTGGAATGAATTTGTGCATCTTATTTTTGACATGTATTGTTGCTTGAATTAAAAAATTGACATCATCAAGGAATCTATCACTGATTCCACAATTGGTTCTGTAACTGTTTTCTCAAGGCTCAAGGCACATTCCTCCATCATGGCTTCTTGACATACCTACTCATCTGGATCTATGGGTAGTCTATAAAGGCCACCTTCTAACACTCCTCTAGCCAAAACTTGACTAGATCCATGGAGGTTGTCTCTAATGGTGACTTCTTGACCATCAAACTCAACCAAACACTAAATTTGTCATGCAAGAAATTAAAAGAAGACTCTTAGTTAACTCAGGAACACATTAGACAGAAACTAGCTCAAGAGCATCCCCTAAAGGCATCTGGAAAGATATGGAGCCCAATCCCTTGACGAGATATCTGGCATCATCACCAAACTCCACATGTAGTCATCCCTCTTGCTCTTGAAACCTACTGAAGATCTTTCGGTCATAAGTCATATGTTTGGAAGCTCCATTGTCCGCATACCATCCATCGCTTGAAATTGTGTTTGTGGAAAGACACAACACCATGGCAAAGGTAGTACCAAGCCTAGCAGTCAACTTGTTTACATCTTAAGTTTCTCACTTCCTGCAAACTCCAATTGTTGTTGCTGCTTGCCCTTCCCCTTCTTCCTCTTAGGACATTGAGAAGTATAGTGACCACGCTTGTTGCACCTCATGCACTGCATACGGCTCATGTTTTTGTTCCCCTGACATGAAGAATATAATTCTTCCTCCTTGCTCTTTTAACCCCTCCTAGATCCTCCTTTCCTACCTCTCTCTTCATCTTGTTGATGAGGGTAAGATTATGCTTCTCCGCCATACCTGCAACAGTCTCCAGTCTCGTCTCCTCCTACATGAAGTCATCCATGGCGCATACCCCATGGACAAAAGGTTGCCAAGAAGAAGAGAATCCATTTAATGTGATGGCTACTAACTCTTCACCTTTGACCTTCTCTCCAACTGCTACAAGCTAACCATGGAGTTCAGTCTTCATCAAGTAGGCAGCTACAGTATCTGTCTTGCTCATCTGCATGGCTCTAAGCCTATTCCTTAACAACATGTGGCTCTAAGCCTATTCCTTAACAACATGTTCCGATTGATGTTCTCACTCTGTAGAGAGTGTGTTACCAACTTATCCCCCATTTTGCATGGGTGACCACATGTGATTTTATCACATTTAAATGGGGTTAGAGGTTGATTGGGGATTTATGTGTTATTGGTGCAACAGTTTTGCTTGACCTTGAGTTATTGCCTTGGATGTTTTGATGGAGTACTTGTGACTTGCTTATTGCCTTTCATGATTAATGTTCCACTTGCTTCATTGACAGAGCACCTTAGCCTTTTGAGTATGATATCTTAATGACATATACTATCCAGGTTAGTGGAGCACTTGGCTTATTTGGGTGTATTTCCATGTTTATGGATGACTCATTGGATGGCGAAAAAGGTAATGGCAAGAAGGATCCATTTTAAGAAAGTCATGTCCTAAACACTTCTAAATAGAGAGCAGCCCGGATTGTTTGGTAGCTCGGGCTAATCTAGATCCTTGCACGGTGAATGGCAGCAACAAACTCATTATGTTACAGACAGTAGTAAGGATAAAGAAATAAGAGAATTTGAAGTTTAGAAATTGAAGACCATTATTGCAGATTTGGATGAGTATTGGAATGAAGTGTACAAGCTCAGACCTGTGCCGCTTTCAGCAGCATTTCTGGAGAAGATACTGTGGCTGCATGTCAGATCTGTTGTTTTATTCCAATTTGATATAACAGCCTGAGCCTTGCATGAGAACCATTTACCCTCTCCTTTCACATCTTTTCTCCAGTCCTGTAGATTAATCTTAGCAAGATAGAAGCAGCACTTTAGGGGCAGAATGTGGACACAGTTTGTAAGGTAAATTGTTGTAGCATTGATAGAAAAATTTTGAAACAGATTTGTGGCATAAATTTGAAGATTAGCTTAAGACTCAAGAGTACTATCTTCTGTTTTCTATCTCAGACACAGGAGAATACTTCCAGCACCGAATACTTCCAGCAATCTGGATGCTTTTGAGGTCTGCTTCTATGCTTAAGCTTGACCTATAATTGACATTTGACTTGATTCAGGAGCAGCAAATTTTTTGAGGATGAGACATCGATAGGGGCCAACCTGTTCTTCGTAGAAAAGGGGCAGGGCTGACCTGTGTCATTAAAACATTGAGCCAACGCAAGTTGAGCTAAGTGAAAATTAGTATTTATATACCTTTGGGACGTTCCTTTGATGTATTTACTGTGGCAGATTCAGAGCAAAGACACCTTGAAATGGAGGTCTGTTTTGTATTACACCCGCAGGATAGCACATCATATTCCAGCACAAATGTTTGACATTTTCTGTATCGGTAGTTTGCATTTTCTGTGGAAAAACCAGCTGCTATAAGGCAAATTCTCAGCAGCACTGGGCCTGTTTTCTGGAGCAGATCTGGAATGATAGCATAGAGGACAGCACTATGAGATGTCTGATCGAATTCTCCTGAAGTATAGACCAGAAATTCTCCATGGAAAACAACCAGCATGAAGGGTTTCTTTGAGGCAAATAGGAAGTCTTCGTATAGAAGGCGTTGGAACAGTTGGCAAACCAATTTTTTGACATGGTCAACAGCACATGTTTTGAGGCATGGCTGGACTTGGTGAAGGGCCACCTCTCTTTTTATGGAGTTTGTTTAGCCTTGGAGGACTTGTGGGTGCCCTTGACCACTTGTTTGTGCACATATTAAGGAGGGTGTCCTTTGAATAATCGGGGCTGACCAAAACTGGTGCTTTTGCAATGCTGTCCTTGATGCACTTAAATGCATTTCTACCTTCATCTGTCCATATAAACTTAGCATCTTTCCTTAAGAGTTTTTGTAATGGCTTCATTAGTTCCGCTAAGTTCGGGATGCACGTCCTTATAAAGTTAATTTGTCCATTAAATGACTGGAGGCCCTTTAGATTTATGGGCAATGGGACTTTCTTTATGGCCTCTACTCTTTCAGGATCCAGTTTCACTCCATCTTTTGTTACTATTGTTGATTTTTCCTAAGCAGCATCGAGAGCCATTCTCTTAGAAGAATGGGGACATCTGGTCAAGGACCAAGATGTGGAACCAATCCAGCACTGGGGGAACTCAAACTTGAGTTGAGTAGCCATTCTATTGAATGGGGACATTTGATCAAGGACCAGGATGTGGAACCAGTCCAGCACTGGGGGAACTCAGCCTAGAGCTGAGTGGCCATTCTTTGAATGGAGGCACCTGGTCAGTTACCAGGAAGATGAACCAGTCTAGTAATAGGGGACTCAGCCTAGGGTTGAGAGCCATTCTCCAAGAGAATGGAGGTGCTTGGTCAGTTACCAAGTATTTGACCTTGGGTCAAATTATGCAGCCTATGGCTGAGGCACCTGGTCTGTTACCAGGATATCACTATAAGTCCTAAACCGGGTCTGGGCATGTGAGACACTCCTACCCTCGATCTGTGGGCTTTGTGATCTTCTCCAAGGCTTAGCTACCCTTGGTTAAGACACCTAGCACCCAATCTTGGTGGCACATGAAGTGTGAGATAAAAGCATTAGTAATTCTCTCTATTTATGATGATGTACTTTGAGTGGGGATGAAGGACCCCAATGACCACTTGTTTTGACCACAAGGCACTTGAAGAAGGCTAAAGGTAAAAGTCAAAAATACATAAGGACCCTTAGACCACTAAGGAGTCAAAGTAAAAGTACAAAAAGACCTTTAGTACCACTAAAGGTAAAAGTCAAAAAGATAAAAGAATAAAATATTATTATTTTGTTCTTTTGAGTTTTTGTCCACATCCAAGTGATTCAAAGGCTATAAAAGAAGATCAACTTCATTTCATTTTATACACACTTGCTTATCATCTAACAGCTGCTCCAAGGAAGATTTTTTCGCTGGCTTTGAAAGGGAGAGAATATTTATGTTTTGTTTATGCCCTAGCATGGAGACCTTTCTAGCTAGGGCATCTTCATCATTCTTCTACAACCAACAGCAGTAACCCTAAGCAGCTAGGGCATACCCATAATCTTCAAGGCCAGCAGGAATGGAAGAAAAGCAGGTCTAGGGCATTTCACGGGCAACCCTAAAACCTACAGAAAAGTATTTCGGGCAGCCTGTCTAGCTCTCGGGCAGCCCTTTCTCAGCTCGGGTAGCTGCACAAAACCCTCGGGCAGCAGTAAACCCTCACGAGCAACCTAGTAGCGGACTGCTACCAATTCCGGGCAGCAGTACAGTGGCTCGAGCAGGTTCGGGCAGCCTTAGGAAGACCTCAGCAGACCTTGGCCAAGCAGAACAGGGCTCGGATAGCAGGACAGTTGATCCGAGCAGTAGAACAGTGAATCTGGGCAGCATTTTGGGCGGCAAGAAAAGGTTTTGGGCAATAGTAGAAGAAGTCTGGGCATTCTGGGCAGCAGACAAAGAAATCCGGGCAGCTGAGTCTGGGCAACAGAAATAGGCAAATCTGGGCAGTTGCCCTAATCTGAAATTTTCTGTGATATTTATCTTCTTGTGAAAATTGAAATTGTTCATCTCAGAATTCTGAGATTGAAAACTCAGCCATCTCATTCAAGGGATGAATTACTAATGCTTTTGGGGTTTTTGTCCTTTAAAGGTTTCCCCGTGAAAAACATCTTGTGTTGATGTATGTTTATCTACTACACTCGTCCTATTGTTATCTATGTTACAGTCTGCAAAATTAAAGAATATGTGCAAATGCTAAAATTCAACATGGTATCAGAGCTTAGCATGTGAAGACCCCAGTAAGAGGCAGATTACTGTTGTCTTCCTGGACCTTGGGACATTTTGCAGACTTGGACAACTGACTAGTAGCAGAGATGGTTACCAACGTCTTCAAACCAGAAGAAAAGCTTGAAGGTTCAGCAAACTACAATTCATGGAAAGTTAGGCTTACAGCCATCCTGGAATAAAATGACCTTGATGGCATGGTGTTCAACACCATAGAAGAACCAACATCTAATGCTGGTAGAATTGCTTTCAAGAAGAAGCAGGCTAAAGCTAGAAGGGTCATCTATGATTTTGTTAAGGAAATCTTGATGCCCACTATCACACCTTTGAAGACCGCCAAAGAATGCTTTGACACCTTGACAAATCTGTATGAGAAGAAGGCTCCCAGTCAGAAGAGAGTCTTGAAGAAAAGGCTTCAAACACTGAAGATGAACAGGGATGAAGGAATTGGACCCTTCTTCACAAAGATTGCACAAGTAAGAGACCAACTTACTGCTATTGGTATTGATGTGGATGATGACCTTGTACAAACTGTATTCGATGGTCTCCCAAACTCTTGGGAAACCTTTTTGGCATCAGTAAGTGGACGTGAAAATCAACCAAACTTTGATAAGCTTTGGCATGATTGCTTGGAAGAAGAAGGAAGAGTTCAAAGCAAGGCAACTGGAACTAAGGAAGGAAACCTTTCCCTTACAACTAAGACAAAGAAGTTCAAGAAGCCCTCCCCTCAGCAAAAGAAGGGAAAGAAACCACAAGGTAAGCACTTTAATGGTTCAAAAGTGGAATGCTTTAATTGTCACAAGTTTGGGCACTTTGCTAAGGATTGCAGACAACCCAAGAGGAAGTTCAAAAGAAGATTTCAAGCCTCTACTGCAGAAGAAGAAGAAGAACCCAGGAAGAAGAGGAATACCAAGACTACCAAAGAAGAGGAACCTAGAAGAGAATACTCCCTGATCTCTGCTCTTTCTGGTTCCATCACTGGAAGTGCTAACTCTTGGTTAGTAGATAGTGGTGCCTCTAGACATATGACAGGTAATCGTGGAGCACTCACCAGCTATAGAAAGAAGAAGTTCACTACTCAAGTGGAACTTGGAGATGACTCCACATACAAGATTGAAGGAGTTGGGTCAACTTCACTTCAACTTCTTTCAGGTACGGTCTTGAATATTGATGATGTCTTATATGTTCCTGGACTGAAGAAAAACCTTCTCTCTGTTGTTGGCTTAGAGGACAAGGGCTACAGAGTCCTCTTCATGGACAAGAAGGTCCTACTATGGGCAAAGAATGAGAAGCTAAGCTCAGCTGTACAGATTGGGGTTCGAGAGGGAGGTCTTTATAAGGTTTCCAGAAAGTTTCCAGAAATTCCACCCATGCATTGGTTCACCACACAGTTGATCCATGTGAGCTGTGGCATCGAAGGTTTGGACTATGCAGCTCTTCCAGGACTACAAAAGATGGTTACAGGTATGCCAGAGATTTCTCCTAAACATAATGGTATTTGCAAAGGTTGTGCTCTAGGTAAGAACACTAAGAAATCCTTCTCCAGAAGCAAGAGTAGATCTAAAGGAATTTTGGATTTGATTCACTCTAACATTTGTGGTCCCATGTCTTCACCCTCCTTGAGTGGGTGCTTGTATTATGTTTTGTTCATAGATGATCATTCTCGGAAATCCTGGATTTACTCTCTCAAAGCCAAAAGTGAAACTTTTGACAAGTTTAAAGAGTTCAAAGCTCTGATTGAAAATCATATAGGCAGACACATCCGTATCCTAAGGTCAGATAACGGAGGTGAGTATGAGTCTAATGATTTTGATGATTTTTGCCAAGAAGCAGGAATCAAGGAGGAGCTAACAGTACCTTACAACCCTCAACAAAATGGGGTTACAGAAAGGAAGAACAGAACAATCTGTGAAGTTGCTAAAGCCATGATCACTGATCTAGATCTTCCTTTATCTTTGTGGGTTGAAGCTGCATGTACTGTTGTGTACATCCAAAATAGAAGCCCTCATGCTATCTTGGGGGAAAAGACTCCAGAAGAAGTCTTCACCAGCAAGAAACCTGCAGTTGACCACATGAGGATTTTTGGCACTCCGGTTTACATTCATGTGCCAAAAGAAAAGAGGACTAAGCTAGAGCCTTTCGGAAAGAAAGATATATTTGTCGGTTACAGTGACAGCTCGAAGGCCTACCGCATCTATGTTCCTGGACAGAGGTATATTGAAGTCAGTAGAGATGTGATTTTCCATGAGGAAGTTGTGTTTCGTCAAACACTAGAACTTTCCAAGGAAGACGAAGGACCTCCTTCTGAGATCCCAAATTCAGAAGTTCAGAGGGAGGAAGAGGAATTTGAGAATCAAATTCCAAATATACCTGAGGAACCCGAAAATCCAGCAGAAGAACTGCTTGAAGTTCCTCCTTCTAAAAGGAGACATACCTGGTACCGAGAAATGGTACAAGAAGCTGAGAAGCATAAAGCTCCTCCCGGGACTTTCAGAGAAAGCATAAGGCCACAAAAGTACTCAGGTCTTATGATCCAACTCATCAGTGTTGAACCTTCCACATATAAAGAAGCAACAAGTCAACAGGTATGGATTGATGCCATGATTGAAGAGTATAGTTCAATCATGAAGAATGATGTGTGGGAAGTTGTTCCCAGACCAACAGGAAAATTTGTAGTAACATCCAGATGGCTTTACAAAATCAAGCATGTTGCTGATGGCAACATTGAGAAGTACAAAGCCATATTTGTAGCTCGTGGTTTTACTCAGAAAGAGGGCATAGACTATGATGAGACCTTCGCTACTGTCGCCAGGTATACTACTATCAGAACCATAATTTCTCTTGCTGCAGCGTTCAGATGGAATTTACATCAAATGGATGTAAAAACAGCCTTCCTCAATGGCAAGATTGATGAGGAAGTCTATATTGAACAACCTGAAGGCTTTGTGACTCATGGGAATAAGTCCCATGTGTGTAAACTGAAGAAAGCCTTGTATGGGCTCAAACAGGCTCCGAGAGTCTGGTATGCGAGGATGGATGGATTCCTCCACAACTTGGGGTTTTCCAAAAGTACTACTGACTCCAATCTGTATTTCAAGGTTGTTCACAATCATATCTTGATCCTTGTCCTATATGTGGATGACTTGTTCCTTATAGGTGAGGAACACTGATAGCACAGTGTAAGAGGGAGCTCACCTCTAAATTTGAAATGAAGGATCTTGGTCTGATGCATTATTTTCTTGGTCTAGAGGCCTGGCAAAAGCCAGGCGAGATCTTTCTGACTCAAGGGAAGTATGCAGTGGTCATCTTGCAGAGATTTAGGATGCAGGACTGCAAATCCATGAACGTGCCCATGACTACCAACTTGAAGAAGTTGCAAGACTCAGCCACCAGTTCACAAGATGTGGACTCTACTCTGTATCGACAGCTCATTGGATCCTTGATGTATCTCGTACACACGAGACCATATATATGTTACATAGCGAATGCTCTGAGTCAGTTTATGTCTGATCCGAAGCACATAAACTGGGTAGCTTCCAAATATGTACTCGGATATGTGCGAGGTACTATTACTTATGGGCTCAGGTATACTTCCAGTAGTGGAGTATTGTTAGCAGGTTATGCTGAATCAGATTGGGTTGGCAGTGCAGTAGACCGAAAAAGTACCTCAGGTTACTGCTTTAGTATGGGATCTGCAATGATCTCTTGGTCCAGCAGAAAACAAGGTTCCATAGCACAGAGTACAACTGAAGCTGAGTATATTGTTGCAAGTGATTGCGATAAACAAAGTTGCATTAAGCTTTCAGAGAATCCTGTGTTTCATGATAGATCGAAACACATTGAAATGATGTATCATTTCATCAGAGACCTAGTACAGAGAGGCACTCTGAAGTTACAGACATTCGTACAGATGAACAAATTGCAAATATCCGACCAAGCCTCTGACAACAACAAAGTTCTTATACTTTCGTGACAAGCTTGGCATGGCAGAGAATACCTCTCTCAATATGAAAATGTGTTGATTTTTCCTAAGCAGCAGCAAGAGCTATTCTCTTAGGAGAATGGGGACATCTGGTCAAGGACCAAGATGTGGAACCAGTCCCACACTGGGGGAACTCAACCTTGAGTTGAGTAGCCATTCTATTGAATGGGGACATCTGGTCAAGGACCAGGATGTGGAACCAGTCCAGCACTAGGGGAACTCATCCTAGAGCTGAATGGCCATTCTTTGAATGGAGGCACCTGGTCAGTTACCAGGAAGATGAACCAGTCTAGTACTAGGGGACTCAGCCTAGGGATGAGAGCCATTCTCCGGGAGAATGGAGGTGCTTGGTCAGTTACTAAGCATTTGACCTTGGGTCAAATTATGCATCCTATCGCTGAGGCACCTGGTCTGTTACCTGGATATCACTATAAGTCCTAGACCGGGTCTGGGCATGTGAGACACTCCTACCCTCGATCTGTGCGCTTTGTGATCTTCTCCAAGGCTTAGCTACCCTTGGTTAAGACACCTAGTACCCAATCTTGGTGGCAGATGAAGTGTGAGATAAAAGCATTAGTAATTCTCTCTATTTATGATGATGTACTTTGAGTGGGGATGAAGGACCCCAATGACCACTTGTTTTGACCACAAGGCACTTGAAGAAGGCTAAAGGTAAAAGTCAAAAATACATAAGGACCCTTAGACCACTAAGGAGTCAAAGTAAAAGTACAAAAAGACCTTTAGTACCACTAAAGGTAAAAGTCAAAAAGATAAAAGAATAAAATATTATTATTTTGTTCTTTTGAGTTTTTGTCCACATCCAAGTGATTCAAAGGCTATAAAAGAAGATCAACTTCATTTCATTTTATACACACTTTCTTTTCATCTAACAGCTGCTCCAAGGAAGATTTTTCCGCTGGCTTTGAAAGGGAGAGAAGATTTATGTTTTGTTTATGCCCTAGCATGGAGCCCTTTCTAGCTAGGGCATCTTCATCATTCTTCTACAACCAACAGCAGTAACCCTAAGCAGCTAGGGCATACCCATACTCTTCACGGCCAACAAGAGTGGAAGAAAAGCAGGTCTAGGGAATTTCACGGGCAGCCCTAAAACCTACAGAAAAGAATTTCGGGCAACCTGTCTAGCTCTCGGGCAGGCCTTTCTCAGCTTGGGCAGCCCTTCTCAGCTCGGGAAACCCTTCTCAACTCGGGCAGCTGCACAAAACCCTCGGGCAGCAGTAAACCCTCACGGGAAGCCTGGTAGCAGACTGCTACCACTTCCGGGCAGCAGTACAGTAGCTCGGGCAAGTTCGGGAAGCCTCAGGAAGACCTGAGCAGACCTTAGACAAGCAGAACAGGGCTCGGACAGCAGGACAGTGGAACCGAGCAGTAGAACAATGAAGTCGAGCAGCATTTCAGGCAGCAAGAAAAGGTTTCGGGCAGCAGTAGAAGAAGTCTGGGCAGCAGACAAAGAAATCCAGGCAGCTGAGTCTGGGCAGCAGAAAAAGACAAATCTGGGCAATTGCCCTAATTTGAAATTTTCTGTGATATTTATCTTCTTGTGAAAATTGAAATTGTTCATCTCAGAATTATGAGATTGAAAACTCAGTCATCTCATTCAAGGGATGAATTACTAATGCTTTTAGGGATTTTGTCCTTTCAAGGTTTCCCCGTGAAAAACATCTTGTGTTCATTGTGTTGATGTATGTTTATCTACTGCACTTGTCCTATTGTTATCTATGTTACAGTCTGCAAAATTAAATAATATGTGCAAATGCTAAAATTCAACAATTATGTGGCCAAGTAGTTTCCCCTCGTCAATACCGAGTACTGACTTGGCTGGATTGAGTGATATACCAAACTTTTGACATTTCTCGAAAACTTGTTTTAAGTGTTTAACATGATATGATCTTTCCTTGGAAAAGGCAGTCAAGTCATCCTGATATATTTCAATTATTTTCCCAATCAACTCCTTAAAGGCATAGTCCATAGCTCGTTGAAAGGTGGCTCCTGCATTTGTTAAGCTGAAAGGCATTCTTATGTACTCGAAAGTGCCCCATGGGGTTGTGAAGGTAGTCTTATGCCGATCCTCTTTATTAATCAGCACTTGGTTAGGTTATACCTAGAAAATCCGTCCAACATGGACATCATACCCGAACCTGTCACTCTCTAGAGAAGAGTTTCCATGTTCGGCAACAGATAGTTATCTTTTAGGCAGGATGTATTTAGGTTTCTGAAGTCGATACAGATTCTGATTGAACCATTCTTTTTTCTGACTACTACCAAGTTTGAGCACCAAGTCGAATGTCTTGTTGGTTGGATGATTCCTGCTGCCAACATCTTTTCTAATTCCTTCTTGACGATTGGTGCCATCTTTGGATTAATCTGCCTAAGTTTTTTGTCGGAATGGCTTAACTTCTTTTAATCCTTGCTTCAATGGGATGGTATGTTGGAATACATCATCCCGATAGGCCTCGAGTTCATCATATGTGAATGCAAAAACATCCCTACACTCCGTCACCAAGTTAATTAACTCATTTCGTTCTTTTTTGGAAGTTCCTTTTCCAATTCTTATTAATTTTGGGTCTTTATTTGTTCTGATATTTACTTCTATGTAATCCCCAAGTTTGATCGTTTCCTTCTTATCCTTGTGCCTATCTCGTCGATCAAACATATGTTCTAATGCCACAAACCCCCTAGGGATAGGATTGAACTAATCATCTCCTTTCTGATACTCTTTACCTTCCTCTTGGAAGCTGACGTGAAAGTCTGAAAATTCCTCCACGTTGTGGATGAATCTCAAGATCTGTTCATCACTCTGAAAAACCTGCCAATGGTGTACATTATCCGGAACTAATGGTCTAAAATTTATCTTTAGTTTACAATTTCCATTTAACAACTCTTCTAAAGGCTGAAGTGTTGATGCCGCTTTTGCTAGTTTATTTGCCATGCAATTCTGACCTCTAGGAATCTCAATAAGGTTTAATGCATCAAAGAATTCCATTGTGTCCCATATTGCATTCCAATATCTTTTTAGTCTTTCACATTTGCATGCATACTTAGTTCTTACTTGGAGAATTATTAAGTCTGAGTCTCCTTTTATACTTAGCAGTTTGATACCCATGTCCTTAGCAATCTCCAATCCCAAAAGTAGTGCCTCATACTCAGCCACATTATTTGTTGCCTCAAATTCCAACCTAAAGGCAAAGTTGAAAGTTTTCCCACTAGGTGAAGTGATAACAACACCTGCCCCTTTCCCTGCTCTAGAGTGTGCTCCATCAAAGTTCATTCTCCAGATCTCATCAACTTTCTCATCTTTAATTTGTTCTTTTACAGGGGCTAAAAAGTTGGAGTAAATTCCATAGTTTCCATTATGATCAGTGTTGTACACATATTCATTTGATAAGTTCTTAGGATTTTCAACATGATGTTTCTTAGCTTTCTCGCTATGCAATTTAACAAGGGAATCTTTTGATGCAGGTACCGTGGCATAACTCCAATCCAATTGGATGGAGCCTCCCAAATCAGCTGCCCATTTTCTTGAAAGGAGCATGCCCCACTTGTCAGGTACATCAATCACTAAGATATCCATGGTGATATGGATATCGGGGGTACTTAACCAATTTTACCGGAATATTCAGAATGATGCCAATCACATCAACTTGTCTGGAATCTATGGCACAAACATTCGAATATGTTCTAGTGATCTTCATATTCAGTTTTTCCATAACCTTTCTGGCCAAAATATTAGACGAGGCCCCAGAGTCCAACATACAGTTGTGTAGAAGAAGACCATTTATCATCAGTGATACATAAAAGGATCGGTGATCTTCTTTACTTGAGTCCATAGTATGTAGGACAACTGGGGGGGTCTTTCTCGACAATTTTCTTTAAAGGAGGGGCTCTTACTTTAGGATGTTCATGATTAACCTCTTTGGGAGGGTCTATAACATTCATTAACTTTTCCCTTTGATAAGGGATCTGAAGGGCTTCAGTGGCAGGAATTAAGACTTTAACAGACTCAAACCATTTACCCAAATCAATATCAACAGCAACAGAGTTAGGATTATGTGGAGTTATTACCTTTGGTGCATATTGTTGTTTGGCTTTAGGGGCTCCAGCATAATCCCTCCTCTAATAGGTGAGTCCTTTGAATTTAGGCATCTCTTTAATCTGCTCCGAAGTAGGCATTTCACCATATACTTTACTTAGTTTATCATTTTCTTGGCTATACTCTCTAGCTTGAATCCATGATTCTTTAGAGAGGGGGTGAACATGTCCTACTATGTTGATAAACTCATGCTCGCTTGTAAAAACATCACTACTGCTGCTTCCAAGAAACTATTGCTCTAAGACTTGACAGACTACATAGCATGTAGATTCTTCATGTAATGCATCACAAGGTCTACAATATGGAGGAACATCTTCAAACATATTGCTTGTTTCTAGCTGATGAGGTAATCTGTCATCCTGAGGAGGTCCTTTCTTCTGCCACTTATTCTTTGGAGGAAAGGTCTTCTGATTTGAGTATGATCTTTCTACGGCAACCACTATGTTCTACATTATTTTAAGTTGAGCAGCATAGTTGGCTTCCATTGCCTCCATACGTTCACTCATCTCCTTCATCTTCTTTTCATTAGACTCTTGCATTTGGTTCATGGTAGACTTATCCTAGGGTTCATGATGTTTATTAGAAATTATAGCCCTTGTGAACCCAGGGATGTTGGATTTTCCCGATGACTGCATATTAAGATCAATTTTTACAACCAAGTCTTGGGCAGCTTTCAGATTTTTTGGTTCTTTATCCATTAGCATGAATCTGATTTCACCACTCAACGCTTCCATATAGTAAAACTAAAACAGATTTGTCAGTGGGCTTGAAGTCGGCATGAAAACTGGAAACCAAATCTCTAAATTTCTTGTTGAATTCCTCCATTGTTTCATTTTCATTTCTTCGGATGGAGTGGAGAGCATTCAACAGGTGGCGTGGCTCTTTTTTCTCTTCCCACCTTTCCATGAAACTTTGGTCAAAGCTTCATAGGAGTCATAGGTATTGTCAGCCAATCCTAAGAACCACTCAGAATCATCATCTTCTAAAGATAAGGCAAAAAGCCATATGTAGACATCATCATGTTGTTGGGAAGGGGTTCGGCACCAGATCAGGTTCCTAGCAAACTTTTAAAGGTGGATTGCGGTCGAGATGGCATTATTGCCTTGAAATGTAGGTAACTTCTCAATTGCTCTCGCAGGTAGCTCATGTGGATATCCTGCAATCTGAGTAAAGTTAAGGGGTTTGAAAAATAATTCCATCAGAGACTGTTAATTTATCTAGAGATCACTACTCCCTCTGGATGCCCTGAGATCTCAAGCGGTTTGAGTCTCTATAAATCAGAATTACAATAATGACTTAAGATACAAACACTATAGATCTCTTAACACTTCCACAATGAAAATACACAGCAATCACAAAATAACTCAAGATGTACCCTGGAAACCCCAAACGGGGAAAACCAGCCATTTCTATGGGGCTATCTTCTATCTCGAGCCCAGAGCAAAGCAAATAGAAGATAAATACATACAAATACTTCAGATGAAACAATCGAACCTGATGAGTATCAAAACCCTAGATATGCATGCAAAGACTGATGCATGCACTTGGGAAATGTGCCCTAACTGTCCATACGGATCTGGATCTCTCTACAAGTCAAACTCTGTCTGTACTATCTCTCTCACTCCACAGCCCTGATCTGCTCTGCCAAAGAAGAAGGCCAATTGTCAAGATCTGAAGAATGCACCCCTCTCTCTGCATGGAAAAGTGCGCCCTCCTCCAACTGCCGAAAACTCGCACTTTGTTAGATCTCAGCCGATCTGAGCTCTGATCGTCACTGATCTTCCTTAATCACTAAGGAAGGCCTACTCTGGAAGTCTCAGCTACTCAATCCTCCAACCGAAAGCACAATGACCTCCTCTCCTCAGAAAGTGCACCCCTCCTCCTCTGAAAGTCGCCCAACCTGTAAACACTGAATAATCCTCACTGATGAGCTCTCTCTGCTCACAATATCTGGCAGCCAAGTGCCTCTGAAAATGAGGTCCGATCCAACTCAAATCCCCTCACTCTCCTTACTACAGAAGCTCCTCTCTCTCTCAGAAAGTCGCCCTCTGCATGCACTATGCGCCCTCCTGACTCTGACTGATCTCTCTCTAACTAGTCTACTGAGTAATCTCATCTGGTGACCTCCTGCCTCCTTATAACATCTCACTGATCAATTAGGTTTACCAAAAACCTAATGTGAGTGCATGCAAAAACTCACTTTTGCATGCATCTTTAATTAACTGGTGTGCATGCATGAGGCAAAACACCCCGAAAGATCTGCATGCATCCGCCAATGGATTCATGCCATCTGGTAGCGTGCATCTCACCCTCTACCTCCTCCTAATGCCGATACAATAAGTGTACCTCCATGCTAAGCCTTTAATCATGGAGGACCTCCCGAGATACCACTATCTCTAACAAAGACAAGTTTTTATTCAAACTACAATTATTAAACAAAAACTAGATGTCTAAGAGGGACTCGGATCCTACAAGAAGATAGTTTAGCCTGCCTCCTTTGATAAACCCTTTCAAGTTCAAGAATGAAACTCACTAAATCGTCAGAGGTTCTTCTTGTAGAATACCTAGTTGTGTTTAAGTTTAGCCTGCCTCCTTTGATAAACCCTTTCAGGTTCAAGAATGAAACTCACTAAATCGTCAGAGATTCTTCTTGTAGAATACCTAGTTGTGTTATTTGACAGTGGAGTCACCAGGTGGATCGAGTCAATCTTAGGTTTGCTCGATTAGACACACTAAAAGGTAAAAAAGAAAAAGAAGCTAAAAAGTCGTACCCAGGGATAGAAGATTTGTCCCCGACAACGGCGCCAAAAATGTTGCCGCCGGATTGCGCACCTGGTTAACGCAGCAGAAATCTCACTATTGCTCAATGTGCCCTTGGGGGCAAGTCTCGAGTCAAGGTTGTCACCTGATCCAAACTCTAACTACTAACGAAGCCAAGGGGGGTAGTCCCTACGGAATGTTTCTAAGGCTGTTAAGTGTTTTTAGAAAGTTAATTAGGTGGGGTGTTTTTAGGAGTTTAAAAGTGATTTCGCTGTCCAAGCTATGCAAAAGGAATTAAGAACAACAGCATGAAATTTAAATCATTGACATGATGAAAGCTTAAAAAGATGATATAACCAATATGATACCAGTGCCTTGGAGTCAAATACTGAATAAAAGTGTTGTTGTTGAAAGTGAAATGTTTTGCAAATGTGTCTTGGTCAGTTTCAGAATTATTAAAGGTGAATTTAATTAAGGGAAAAGGGGGATCTCCAGATATACCGTGAGGTATAAGGAGTAATGTCCGGAAATCAAGCAAAAGGTGGCTCCTCACGAAGACATGTGGGCTGGAACAGAGTCTCAAGGGCGTGTTCAACACTACACCAACAAGGATGTAGTCTAACGGTGCCCTGAGGTAACTTTCCAGTGGTTCCCGCTTCTTCTGAGAAATTTCCCCACGCAATACTTAATGATCGAGTGTCGGATTTTCACTATGTTTGAGGTTATTGATATTATTAATGTGAGTTTTTAATTAGATGTTGAGAATTAATAAGTTGTTGCAACTCTTTCTGATTTCCCCGAGACCAGGCCAATGCCCGCAAAGGGAAAGAGCATACTCTGAGAAACAACAAAATGTTTGTTCGGATTTAGTGCTTGAAAATAAAAAGCTTAACAAAGTAACTTGCATAAAAAGAAAGATATAGATCACCAAGTTTATGTGTCACTTTCTTATCAACCACCACTAATTGGCCATGCCTTTATGTGGTGGTGAGAGCATACTTAGTGGCAAAGAAACTGGCTTTATTTAAACTACTTGCAAAAAACGAAAAGAAAGCAAAAATTAAAGTATACAATCCTGCATGAAAAGTGCTTGTGTGCTTGCGTTTGTTAGAAAAAATTATTCCACAAAAATTAAGATTGCGAATCCCCCCAGGGGGGATTGGGTGTGGCCGTTGTGTAGCCCACTTGCTTTTTTTTAATAATTTATTACAATTTGCTCAAATAAATGTCACTTGGTCCTTTTAGACTTGGATCTATGGGCTTACAAGCTAGAATTTTAAAGCAATGATGGAAGAGGATCTTCGAAAGGTAAATTTGGCAATTCTAACGAAATTTCGCTAAAGTTTCTTCCTCTTTTTCCTTGGACCTGCTAAAAACCAGCAAGCTAAAAAATGCAAATTAGTGGATTAGTAGATTAGGAAAACAAAAAAAGTTTACTACTTTAAATACTTAGAAAAAATTGGAAATTTTTGTGAAAACAAGTACTTAAAAAAGGACAATCTAGATCTAGTTTGGAAGTAAACTTTGAAGCTAATCTAGATCTCATATATATGTTAAATAAAAGAAGACAAATGATTTGCAATTTGTAGATCTAACTTTTACTAAGCAAAAGAACCAATAGAATTTTAAATTTTGAGGAGATGGTAGAAGAAGAAACCCTCAAGCTCAAGCTTGAACTAGAAAGTGAAGAGAAGAGGAATCTGTGGAACAAAACTTGTTAGATCCAAAAGATCTTGAATGTGATAGAGAGAAGATGGATGCAACCGAGCTCCAAACTCCCTTCACCTTAGGCAACCTGCAAAGCTACACGCTTCTCAAAGCAAACAAGATCAATCTAGTACATTCATCAATAAAGACAAGGAGAATACTAGTATAACTGAATACAACATATTACTCCTAAGATCTTGAAAGCATGAACATAAATAAGTAAGTTGACAGCTGCAAATACTTTTTCCAAGAGAGCTAGATCTAATCTACAAGCTTGCAGAAGAGAGAGTAAGCTATAACTAGATATCACCTCAACCAATGATGCATGCATGAAATGGAACAAAAGCCAACAAGTAGACCTCCAAAGCCTTCAAATCTTATTACTCATAAAAAAACTTCAAACATTACAAGAGCAGAGGTTCTATGCTTTCCATCATGAAGAATGGGGCATGAGAGACCTTGATTTTATATATCATGAGAGAGGGAGGGACGAATTCATGAGGAGGAGGGTGCATCCCTCAAGAGGAGGAGTTGATTGATTTGAATCCAATCCTTGAT
The DNA here is from genome assembly GCA_027924585.1 of Larix kaempferi. Classification (NCBI taxonomy): domain Eukaryota; kingdom Viridiplantae; phylum Streptophyta; class Pinopsida; order Pinales; family Pinaceae; genus Larix; species Larix kaempferi. Next base: position 9,309,305 of record BSBM01000223.1, on the reverse strand, counting down.
TGATACTCCAACACATGAGTTGGCTGCCACCTAAGAGAGGCGTCCCTCCCGAGCTTTGTAATCTTCACCCAAACCTTTGGTTGGCTGCCACATAAGAGAAAATCGCCCAAGTGAGGAGTGGGTGCACTTCCCCAAAGATGACAACTCGCCTTCCTTGAATCTGTGATTGATTTGACCCAAGATTGATTGGGATTTGCCTTAAATGCCATTGCCAACTCAACTGGGCCTCTAACTGGACCAAATTCCATTGATTTAGGAATTTGATTTTCTCTCATATCTTTATTTTTTCAATTAAATAATTCTCCATAATTAATTTTGAGAGAATATTTATTTAAGTGAATAATATTCACTTAGAACTTAGGAAAAGTGGGTTTAGGAGTTTTTTGGGTGCTCTGGGTTAGAAAACGAGCACCCCCATGGCAAATTTCACCTCCTAACCACACTTTTATCACATTTTTGGATTTTTTAATTAAATTATTAAAAAAGCCCGTAAAATGGGAAAAATTATTTTTGTCCGAACTAACTCAAACTCCTAGGGGGGCTAGTGCATGTCCATATGACTCATTATTGATGGATAGCAAGTAAAAAACACAGACACTTAGGCTTTAATAACCTCCTAAGGTTCGACCACCATGATAAATACTCCAGCTTTGGAGGTGTGAGTGAAAAACTCAAGAATTATACGCCACTGAAGCACAACACATAATTCCTAAGGAAAAAAGGTTGAAAAAACACTCTAGAATATCCCCTTGATAGCTAAACCTAAGGTAGGCCAAGCCTATTACAAAAATACCATGCTTAGACCAACTTATTACAATTCCCCCATGGGGGTCTGGACATGCAAATTTTACAAATGGGCCAAAGTTGGCCTAATGAACTTCTGAACAAGGTAAGTTGTTCAAGTCTTCTGAGGTTCACAAGGAGTCCAACTAAGTGCAGCTTAGTGGACAACATTGCCCACTCCTAAAGACATTATAATATTAAATTATAATTTTACAATGGGTAACATTCCTTATTTTAATTAATGTTTTAACCTAACCCTAAGTCAAAGAAGAATTAGATTGGGGATCCTTCTAGAAGCCTTTAAGAGGCTATAAAGACAAGCCTAATTCTTCATTGTGGATCATCCAAGAAAACATAACTCAGCTTTGATTTACTGTGACTGATCTAGGGTTTCTTGCTCTTTGGTTTTGAATAATATCAAGGGTTTCAGGTCTGTTTTGAGGGCTGAGTCATCTGCTAAGGCTGTCGAATTTCTCCTGAGGTTATTTCCAGCTGTTAGAAGCTTGTTTAGAGGCTGTCGTCCTCAGCATGTGCTTCTCTTGAGGGGGTAGAGATCTAGTTAGGGTTTGTTGTTACATGCTTGAGGTTGCTGATGTCTTATCTAGGGTCTGCTACCTTGTCTGAGAGGGCTGAGACCTGCTGCCACCTTGCCTAGGGGTAACATTGCCTGCCTGGGACAGTCGCGGCCTGCTTTTTAGGGTGTCATTGCTCACTGTGTGGAGGCCGCGGCCTGTGTTGAGCTGCCTGCTGCCACTGTGAATTGTTTTGGGCTGCCTGGGGATGACCGCTGCTGTTTAGGGGCTGCCTGCTACCCACCGTGGACTATCTTGATTGTATTAAGGTGGCCGCTGCCTATGTAAGGCTTCCTGCTTCCCACCGTGGAATATTTTGACTGTTTTAAGGATGCTGTTACTGATTTAGGGCTGCCACCTGCTAAGGCCTGTTTAGGTTTGTTTGGGACTGCTCCTAACCCCAGTGAGAAGTCTGTCCACTGCTGTGAGGGTTTGGAGGGAGCTACTGTCACTTAGGTCTGCTATAAGGTGTTCCTATACTGTTCTAAGGATATTGTAACTGCCTCTTATTGTTGGGTACCTACTGGATCTGATCTTGGAGCTTATACTGTAATTGTCTAACCCTACCCTACAGCACTTTATCTCTCTCTCTCAGGTTTGTACAAACCCTCAGGTAAGGGTCAGTTTTGTTCCATTTGATTGACTTGCCTCTGAGAGGCAAAGTCAGAACTAAAAGTTAAAATTCTGAGTATAAGGAAGTTCTATCTTATCTTGTTAAGATCTCTTATTGGTGTTATTTTCAGTCTTGTTTAATTAGTTCAATTTACTACTACTACTGTAGTTGGTTATTTATCTGCAATTGTTAAATGTGTCCTTCAACTTTAACACAGTGATCTTTGAGAGTGTTAAAGTTGAAAGAGAGGAAAATTATGCTTTTAATTTATCAGATCTAAATTTGTCTTGTTACAGTTGTACTATTTTTGTTTCAGTACTAGTTTTTGTATTAAAGTACAAAATTTCTAATTTTCTCCTTCAAACCCTAGCATAACCCTAATTTTAACAAAATTTATGTGTGTCATGGAAGGTTTTATGACTAAACACAAGTTGTGGCACCTACAATAATCCAAACCAATTAAGCAACATACCCCGAGTTGAACCTATTTAAGTTCATTCTAAATCTTGGCATTTCTTACAAGTCAACAAAGTCGTGGCTACAAGGATCCCTTTTCTCTATACGGAACAAGAATTCATTCCCTTGGTTGAAGATTCACTGTAGGCTCAAAATCAAAGCAACTTTTTAGCCTGTAATTTTCATCAACCCTGCATACATAATGTAGTGCTAATTTGTTATAAATGCTCAATAAGGGATCAAATCCTAACCATTTCGTGTAGTTCCTTATGGTTGAAGAGTTATCTGTTTCACGAACAGTCGATTTGAAAATACAGCAGAGGAAATCAGTCGCTATACAACTTCATTCAGAAATGACTGGACACACCGTCCTTTCAAACGAAATGAAGGGAACCCAAAATCAACATATTTCAGAAATGACTGGACCCACCGTCCTTTCAAACCAAATGAAGGGAACCCAACATCAACATATAAATCCCAATTTCAATGGCTATGCAATGAATTGAAGGTGGAATAAAAATTCAAGAGATTTTTTTCCGAGGTTATTCTCACACATACTTCGGTAATGGTTGTCATGGGGATTGACGACCACCCTTGTAGTTATTGCTCCTAAGGCACTTCTTGTCCATTGGCTTACATAGCATTTTGCGAGGTATTTATCAATGCTATCAATGGCGATGACCTGTAAACACTTATTTCCCTCATTTCCAATGCCTTGCTTCCTTCCCAGATTGACACCTCTGACTCTTTTGATTTCCAACATATTCCAATAAGCACCAACTCCCCTTGTATACTGTATAACATTTTCTCACGATGAAAAAACAAGCGCAGTGTTAAAAAGATTGCTCGCATCTAGAAAGTAAGCACCCTTCCTTCGTCATGGATTCTATTCCATTCATGTACAAGATTTCAACATATCCCTATGTTCGAATTTCATTGCGCATTGATACTTCTCTACAAAAATAGATTTGTCTTCCAGTTGAAGAGTTCTTGGCTCCCCAATCCCCATACCTCAGATAGTCCACAAAGAATAGAATGGATCTAAAATGAATATATGCACAGTATATTTCCGTGTATTACAATGTAGGGTCTGAAGTTACAAGGAAGACTGACATGTCTAAGTATTACAGACTATGTTACGGCCTCAAAATGGCAAGTAAGCTTAATGGGTAGTTTCCTTAAAGACCACTTGAACTTGTTTGTCTCTAATATCTGTAGAACGTTGATTACAGAAATTGTGAGTTGTGATGAAATAAAGATAGAAGTTGAGCTGGTTACCTCGCCGGAAGATGCTATCAAATGGGGAGTTGTGGGGGACGCTGCACAGCAAAGCACTGATCGCTTGTGCCCTCGTAGCCTGGTCGCTTCAATCGCCATCTTCACAACAAATGCCACTCAGAATCGAGATTTTTCACTACTCCCATTCAAGCCTTCGGATTATATCACACCTGCCCTTGTGAAAAAGCCAAGCCTTCGGACAAGCGTACCAGATCACTTGGTTATATAACGCCTGCCCTTCTGAAAAAGCGTTGTGGAATGGTTCATAGCGCGTTCACGTTGAGTTAGAGGGGGGTGTGGCCTAGACGCGCCACAAGTCTCTTTACGATACGACGAGAGTATCAATATGCAACGGAATCGCAGTTATTGGGCTTTAGGAATGTTGGAGGAGCATTTTATTTTACTGTTACAGTAGTGTACATTTGTTAGTCCGACCGGGGTTTTATTTTCTTATGATTTTTTTTTAATCTAATCCTTACTTATGTAACTGGACTATTGTTTCCATTTTAATAAGAACCCGTCTAAAATTTTGACGATTTCACTCGTCCGTCCAAAACTTCGTTCGAATCTGATGATATGAAATCTAAAATCTGGCGATTTGTGTTGATTAAATCGTTTTTTCAAACATCTAGATGAATTCAGTGCCCCAGAAAACCCCCAAAGCATCCAAATTATGCAGAATTAATATTGTTATTTGAGATTCTAAATATTCTATCACGGATTCCGGCAAATTAACGATTTTCTCCCCGGAAATCATAGAGGTTTTAGACAACTCATTTTAATAAAAGCTCTTTTGGGGAAATTATATGGATTTGAGTGTTAGTTTCTATACAGCTTTATTGGAAATTATATGAATTTTAGTGTTATTTCTCAATTTTTATTAGTTGAAAAATTATGATTTTAAGTTTAACTTGCACTTTTAGTTAATGGTTCTACTTGTGCCTTTTTTAAGACCTGGTAGAGGTCTCAGGGAGGGCTACCCTCTTACACCTTTGTTGGTTGTTAAAGGGTTGAGTAGAATTATCCACCATGCAAGGGCAGTTGGCTCCTTTAGTGGTATAAAATATGGTGGAGCAGTTTATGTTTCACACCTGTTATTCATGGATGACTTCATGTTGTTTTGCAATGGATCCAGAAGGGAGGCATCAAATCTTAAAGAGCTCTTGTCTTTTTTGCCCATGCCACTAGGATGGTGTTTAATGAACAGAATTCCTATGTCTCCTTTATGAATTTGAGTGAGGACCTTATGGAATGGTTAAACTTTATCTTCCCTTTTCCATCTGTTGATTTGCAAGTTGGCCTAAAGTACCTAGGCTTCATCCTTAAGCCTAATGATTACAATCGAAGAGACTAGGGTTGGCTCGTTGGAAAAGTAGAGAAAAGGCTCTCTCTCTGGTTCAACAAATGGCTATCAAGGGGGGGCAGACTGGTGCTCGTAAAAGTTATTTTAGAATCCATTTGTGTTTATTGGTTCTCTCTTTCCTACATCCCCAAAGGAGTTCTTGAACAAAACAAAAATGTCAGTTTCAACTTTATGTGGAAAGGAGAATCTGGTAAAAAATCATCTCATTGGGAAACGTGGAACAAATTAGCCATCCCAAAGGAGTTCAAAGGATGGGGTTTAAAGAACCTCCAATTTTTCTCATAGGCCCTAGTATCAAAGAATGTCTAGAAGGTTTTGCAAGGAAAAGGCATGTGGATCCATGTGGTGCAGCAAAAATACATTCATCCAATGACAACCATTGAGTGGTTCAAAAACAAGAACAGATCCTTCTCAAACATGTCCATTATCTAGAAGGCAATCCTATTGTCTTTTGATCTTATAAGTGACTAGATTGCTTTGAGCATTGGATCAGGTGAAAAAGTGAGAATTGGAAGGGATCTGTGGATGGGCTGCAGGGAAATCACGTTCTTCCTGAGGCTATGATAATATAGTTGAAAGACCAAGGGTATATTCATTTGGAAAAAATTAAGGATCCTAGACTATGCACTACCCATAGACAGGCATGGCTCCCTAGTGAACACTTCAGATTTACAGAAGTTGACCTGGCCCTATGGAATGGATACTTAGAATCTCTGAAAAAACAGTCACGCTAGACTATCAGTCAAAGAGGATGAATTTATCTGGACCAAGAATCCATTTGGTAGAAACTATCTTCCCAAGTCAAGGTATTCAGTGCTGAGAGAAGAGGGCGATCTTTATGAGAACAAATGGTGGTCCAAAGCTATATGGAAGTTTAATTGTCCTCTAAAGAACAAGCTCCTTCTCTGGTTGGTATTGAACTATAGAATTCCTACTTGGGATCATTTTAAAATAAAATTATGCCATGGTCTGAGCAAATGCCCCCCTGTGTAAAGCTTCCACTAAAAATGTGGATCACTTATTCATTAGATGCTCATATATGCTACAGGTGGTAGATTAGGCCTTTAGGATCCTAGGCATTCAGTTTATTTGGACAAGAATTGACATAGAAGAGGCTCTATTGACATGGTCTCGCAATTTAGCATTTAGATATTTCCTTGCACTTCCTGCTATTATGATTTGGGGGGTCTGGTTGGCCCGAAACAAAGCATATTTGAAGATGTACTCATTCCACCAATGGTTTTTGCTACAAAAGGTGTATCCATCATTTGAACTTTCCAATAGGCGGCAGAGGACACAAATCAAAGGAGGATCCAGGTGGAAAATATCGACAGATCTAGAGCTTGGGATTTTTTTTATGGGGCCTCATAGGGTAACCCAAAGATTGGTGGAGTTGAAAGAGTGCTTTACTTGGAAGATACAATCTGGACAAAATTCAATGTTAGTTTGGGCCCTTGTTCAAACAATATGTTTGAACCATCAACCGCCTTCATCAACAAGCCAAGTACAACAACCTCACCAAGTCCCACACCAGCCTAGTCTAATCAGGTCCCACAGATGCCAGTCACCCTTTGGCAAGAAAGAGCCTTTCAACTTTAGTCTGTAACCCAGGAACTTCACCTTTTGACAGAACCCTTCTTTAATCTATAAGATATAGATCTCTAGATCGAGAAAGAAGCAAATAATCAAAAAATTGGAGCGTATTTGCTCCGTGAAAGAAGCTCTCAATGAGCTCTGATCAGATGGTTTCACGGGATTCAACCAGTTGTCTTGATCGTTGGATATCCCTTAAAATCCTCCTAGCACTAGCATAATCAAAGGGGATCCAAAAAAAATCCAAATTCTAGGTGACTCTCAATTGGTAATTGATTGAAAATAAGGAGGAACTGTGTGGGAAAGTTGAAACTCTCGACGTTTCGACCCCTACTCTGGGATCATCATCAAGAGACCATTGAAGCATGAGGGAAATGAGTAAGATGCCCATCAAATATATATATATATGTATATATATATGTGCGTGTGTGTGTGTGTGTGTGTGTGTAAGTTCTCATGTGAAGTAAGTTTATTAGAGAAGAAGTCGGTTTTAGGTTTACCAAAAGATCCCCCAAAAACATCTTTCTCAACCCCCTTTACAAGGAAATAAAGTTGTTAATCACCTCCTTCCAGTAAATCTCCTTCCAACACATCTACAGGGAAAGTAACATCAAGGCTAACGAGCTCTCTAAAGAGGATCTTCATACAGGTTATGGTCTTTGGCACATATGGGAATTCTCCAGGAATCAGTTGGTGGAACATGACCCTGGACCTTATCTAGGTATATAGGAGGATCCGCCTTCACTTGGCATAAACAAAGATGAAGTAATTTTCTTTGTGAGATATATTCCAGCAGTTTCAATTGTTGATGAAGAAACAAAGTTTTCTCAATTTTCTTTTGCTTATATGGACAAACAATGTTTTCGATGTCCCTTTTTTGGATAGAAAAATGTAACAGTTTATGTTTTTTGTTTTTTTGCAAAGAAAGGCATTTGAGCCTCGGCATAAAAATTTGTATATCTCATATCAAGCTACGACCTATTTTCTAAGGAAAAAACTAAAAAAAATACCCATTTTTTTATATTCCAAAAGAATTGAAAAGTATAAAACAAGATTATGTCTTAGAGATATGCATATAACTTAAGGTTTCATTTATAATTCAATGGGGTTTAGATATATTTGCATATGACTATTAGTTTTCAACAGGTGAAAGGAGATGTTTGTTCACAAGAGCAATACTTTCTAAGTTGGTCAAGTGAACTTTGCTTCCATAAAAATTAAATTTATGGATATTTAGGGACATATGACTAGAACCGTTATATTTTTGTGATTAATCGTAGGGGCATTCAACTGATGCTTCATTAATCCTTGGGGAAATTATGGGGATGACATAAGTGACTATTCCTGACCTTAGGGAAATCAAAATGGATATTAGAAGCAACCATGCTTAATTAATCATTGAAGGTACTAGGCAATTAAGCTTCATTAATTTGCGGGGAAAATCATGGGCCATCAGATAGAACAAGATATGGAGATCTCACATATGTGGAAGCATAGATGAGGCTCTCTTCTTTTTGGATTTATTTTGGCATTTGCACGCCCCCCCTAATGTTCACTGTTCTTGCATTTGTAAGTTCCATGGAAAGAAGGTTTTCTAGCAATGTCATTCAATCAATTACTCTGGGTTTCAATTCCTTCTCTTCGAGTTTGAAATATTATAGAACCAATGACACCAATCATTGTTTTCTCTTGAGGTATGGTTCGTTAAAATCCTCTTTCCATCCTCCCTTGTACTTATGATTTTTTTCTCCATCTCAATTTAAAGGAGCTTATTTCCCGTATGGAAATTGATGTGGGATAAACCATGTGTTACTTTTCCATGTAGTTTAATAAATCCAATGAGCTTTAGATAATCTTCCACCCCGATGACTCTTATAACTCTGGTGAAATTTTGTAATGCGAGCTTTCATTTCTCCATATTAATTTATACTTGTCCCTTAGCTTATTGATAGGTGCGAAGTGAGGCTCTCTATAACACATTTAATACCTCGTTGTTACAATTTTGGTCACTAGTTTACAAGTGTCCCATCTTTCTCATTCACACACAAGATCTAAAAAATAGAATGCCATGTAACATGTTGTAGAACTTTCCACTGATGTTGGAGAGCATAGATAAGATAAGATAATTTTATTAATGTCCAATAAATGACCACAAAAGTAGGTCAATGGGACTTTGGTGATACCATGGTAACAATACAAAGCGGGAGCCCAAAAGTAGCCCTTATAAAAAGCTAAAAGCAAAACTCAAACCTAACCCTAACTCCATATATTGAGAGTCAGTCTCGGAGATAATGTACAAAGAGTACGATGAGAGTTGATCCAATAAAGGAAAATGTATAAAGGGAGTGGATCCAAGCATTGTGATGAAAAAATGGTGGAACTGTCAATGTCATGGGGCACTAGAAGCACTGGAAACATTAGGAGTGTCTCTTCTACCATATGAGGCCGATTGAAGGAAGCTCAGAAGAGTACTGTGTCTGGAGGAAGACCCAAAAGAAGAATTGCAATGGGTAGTGCATTGCTACATGGAAGAGGGAGCCTACTGTCACATCATGGATGAAGTCACCCGACTATTTGAATGGGGCCAAGACTGTCTTTGTCGCTGGTGTTGGACGGAGGTGTAGGTAGATGTCGTATCCTAACCGAGTGATCAATATATGTGCCCCCATTTGTTTGTCTCTTTGTGGCCCTAGAGGAAGGAAGCACCAAAAATAAGGGAGTGATACTTTGAGTGGAGACTGATCCCGATCGAGAATGTCGCTAGAGGGTGAAGGAGCAAAGCCGAAGAGCCTCCTGCAAGTATAAGGCCAAACATCTATGATCATGGTATTTGAAAAATCTAGTCAAAGTTTGAAGCTCTATGGGAAGAAGGTCCCTAAAAAGACAATGAAATCACCTGTGGATCTTATAGTAAATAAGACACCAAAAGATGAAGTGCTCCTCGGTCTCAACCTCTTGAAGGTGAAACACCTGACATATATTGTTTGATCGGTCAAGTTGGTGATCTATCTCTACCCGGAGATGGTGAGATCCCACTCTGAACTAGCCTAAAGGAATATGAAGAGCATGTTCCCAATGGTGGAATGTGTAAGGGGGTCGAACAATGAGACCATTCCTTAGATCCAATAGGTGCATAGCGTAGAAAGCCATATTGGGACATAACCCCCCTGAGGGTTGATCTAAGTAACCTACTGATCCAAAACAGATCAATCTATAATTTGACACCTATCGGGAGCTCCCTGGGTCGGAAGATTGGATGAATTGCCTTGTAGGGCCCATTTTATGGGCATGGCTCATTTTGTAGATTTGGGGTCTGGAACCTTCCAAGGCATGTTTGAGGGTTTAAACGATATTTTTGGGGTAAATGATCCAGATGGATATGGGTTGCCACCCACCTATTCCATTGGCTCAAAACAGTTTCCCATTTTGCCAATTTTCTAGTAATTTTTCTACAGTTTTTTCGAGTCCCAAACTTCCGGGTCCGTTTTGAGGCCCTAAACAACATTTTTTGGGAAATCATAGTCCGACAGATCCCATCCTTTTAGGGTCTTTGGCGTATTGCTCGAATAGATCTTTCCAGCGAGCTATTGTGCGCCCCAAATGGATATCGTATGCAAAAGTTACGACCCCGGGAAGTTGATGTACTAACTTACCCAAACGGGGCCCACATGACTTCTGGAGCTTCATCTCCCAGGGTTAGGTTTTTGGATATTTGGGATTCCTTCCCTCATGCTTATGATAAATAGGCCCTTTCGGCCTCTCTTTGTATTCATCTTGGCACGAATAAGCATAACGGCCGCATCTCTTCCTAGAGATAGCTACCACCATTCTAGCTGTTGTATTTACAGTCTGTTTTATTTCTACTATTTAATAGAATATGTGTTTACTATATCACTGTGTTCTTTGAAATGTATCTCTGTATATGATTATCTATTTGCTCTTTCATTTCGTTCCCACATAAATCTGGATCAGTAAAGCACCTACTACTAATGCCATGGTCCATGACGTGATTCTACACTTGGAGACATTTCCAACAGTCTAGAGTTCACCTCAGCCAGAGTCCGTATGCAAAAGTTATGCCTCCCACAAGTTGACCCATCCAGTTGACCACCATAGCTCTTAGAGGATACCACTTTAGCTAGTATTTCTCGCACATGTGGAGTTGGTCATGTGTGGACTTTCAAGAAAATTCTAGAAGATCCAAAACCCTAACCCCAAACGAGAATCGAGGCATGTAAAAGCCCTAAAATTAACCCTAAATGACTATTAGGTTATGTTAAATATCGAGCTCTAGGGAAAATAAGGATTTCCATTTCTATTGTATTGTTCCATCGTTGAGCAGCAATAAGGGGTGGTTGTGAAGCATAACAGATGAAGTAATAGATTTTCTAGCAACTAGTCGAGCCACAATGTCCAAGGAAACTCCATTGTGAGTACTAATTTCCTTTTGTATTTGCATTCTACAGAAAAGAGGAAGGCATAGTCCTCGTTCCAACTGGGTTTTTCCCCATAGGAGTTTTCTCGGGATAAATTATGTGTAAAATGTGCATGGATTGTGTATTGCTTGTTCTATCATTTCTCTTACCATTATAAAAATAAACTAATTAAAAGAACTAGTGGTAAGATTCGTTGTGACGAACTGTTCCAATTGAATATCCACATCAGTTTACAGATCACCTACACAAACTGTCTATCCATATCATCTCTAATGGTTCTATTCAACTCTTGTCTGGTAGGTAAGAGGAAGCGAGGCGCATCCAAGGAATACCTAAAGGGAGGAAGTTGGTCCATCACAATATTGACAGATGCTAAAAGGTCCGCAATGCTCGCAAACCAACATCTAGAGTGGCCTGGAGGGTTGGCTGAGGCGATGGCCTAAAAAAAGAGATAGGCCAAGTATGGGTACCAATCACACCCCTTCACTGAATCGGCGAAGCTCCGGAGGTGGTGTATGAGAGTGACAAGACCAAACACAACCTCAAGTCAAAAAGGTTGAGCACCAAACTCTATAGAGTGAATGAATAATCTATCTTGTTGGATTTTAAGAAGTGGTTCCATGGATTGTGGAGCTCCAATTCCAGGTGCAAGATATTTGGGACTATTGAAAAAATGGGCACCTCCAACACTAATTTTTTATGGATTTACGCATATTGTTACACTATGTGGTAGTGGAGTTTTGGGGTACTTTAGGCCTCATTGGTTTTAATGTCGTTGAACGTCGTTACAAGAAGTGTAACCCTTAAGTGCAAGGAATGAGTAAAATGAATGCTAACCAGTTCTACTTTTGCCAATGGTGAAACTAAAGTATCGTGATTGCATTATTTTAGACTTTGCACTCCTCAGTGGCCATGCTCTCACATTTTCCCTCTCATTTAACAAATAGAACCTCACTTTAGAAAATTATTTAGGATGCACTCTCAAATTTTCCTGGGCATCTTTACTATTTTATTTAGGAGTTGTCTAAAAATTCGACGATTTGGCCCGGACGGGGGTTTTCATTGAAATCCGATGTTTTTTATTTTGCAAAATCTGAATTTAGCTGTGTTTAAATGGCGATTTTGATGGTAAAAACATATTCAAGACCATTAAAAACCCCTAGGACACCCAAAATTGTAGAGTTTGAAAGTTGTAACTATTGAGTATGTGTTATATTCTTTGCATGTGTGTGTGGGGGGGGGAGGGGGGAGCGTCTTTGACCGCGCACCCGACGATCCCCTCCATCTAGTGCTTTACTATATGCATTGGGCCCTGCGCAAAGCGCTGGCTCAGGGGGGTTAAGGGGGGGGGGGTATCGACGCCCCCCCCCCCCCCCCCCCTTTTGTTCGAATTTTTTTGGGCTATTTTTGGCCTTTTTTGGGTACTTTCTAAAAATATGTAATTTAATCCCGGTTAAGGGATTTGAGTCTATTTTATAGTTCAGGTTAACAGATCAAGGTTTTGGATGCTACAAAATACCTATATTTGTATTATGAGTGGTTAATAAAATATGAGAAAATAAGAGGTGCAGCTCTAAGTTTTGTTGGTTTTCTCGGTTAAGGGTTTCCAGGGTAAATCTATGTGTATTGTGTGTGAGTGTTGTGGTGTAATCTCTATTTTGCTTAAAAGAATCTATATGCTTTGCTTCTCTACAACAAGTTTAAAACTTACATGTGGTATTAGAGCTCGATTATTGGCTTCATGGAGACACCTTTGTTGTTGAGGGTTCGACGCAGTTGATAGATCTTGGCCTGTGATAAACCCAGGTTCAATGGGAGCTTTGTAGCATTGATTTGTGAATTGAAAGAGAATGGCAAGCAGTTCCATAATCGATATCGAGAAATTTAATGGCTAGAACTTTGAGCTATGGAATCTTAAAATGGAGGATCTTCTTGCAGATCAGGGACAATGGATTGCTATGGATCCAGGTAAACAACCCATTGGAATGTCGAAAGAAGATTGGGATAAATTAGATAGAAGGGTGAGGAGTACAATCCGATTGTGCTTATTAGACTTTGTTTTGTTGAATGTATCTAGAGAAGATAGTGCGGTAAAGATTTGGACGAAGTTAGGGAGTTTGTATCAATCAAAATCCCTGGTAAACAAGTTGTTTCTGCAAAAGAAACTGTATCACCTCACCTCATAATGGATGAAGACGACACAGTGTCAAAGCATATAAATGTCTACAATACTTTGGTAAGCCAAATAACCTCTGTTGGCATTAAAATCGCTGAAGAAGATAAATGTATTACATTAGTGTGTTCCTTGCTAGATTCCTAGGATAACCTGATTGTGGCAATAGGTAGTGCTAGTCAAGCAACCTTAAAATTTGATGAAATAGTATCATCCTTATTGCCAGAAGAGATGAGGCAGAAAAGCATGGATAATCATAGCATGGATGCCTTATCTATGAGAGGTCGCCCCTATGAGAGAAATAAAAATAAGTGATATGGGGGGAGATCTAAATCTGTAGATTTGAATCCCAAATAAAAATTTATAAGTAAGTGTTGGAAATGCGGTAAAGTTGTGCACTATAAAAAGGACCGCATCTCTACGAATGTTGAGAAATCAAAGGGATCTGAGGATACCCCTTCCACAGAGGTGGAGACCTCCTTGGAAGAAGGAGGGGATGTGTACCTAGATACCATAGGTAATTGTCCAGATCGTGATATATGGTTGATTGACTCAGGTGCATCGTGTCATATGACCCTTCACAGGGAGTGGTATTGTGAATATGAAAAGTACGATGGAGGAGATGTTTCTTGGGAGATGATTCACCAACCAATAGCAATGGACGTGTAAAATTTAAGTTGAAGCTCGATGATGGAAGGATTATAACTCTCCTTGGAGTAATACACATTCCAAATCTAGTGAGAAACTTATATCTATTGGAAAGATGGATGTTGCAGGTGTACAGACTGTGTGTGGAAATGGAAAATGCAAAATGGTTCGAGGATCAATGGTTTTAATGAGGGGATTTCAGAGGGGAACTTTGTATAGAATATTGGGAAGCACCATCATCGATGAATGTAAAAATTTCGTTGTGCACGAGGGAGGAGATAAAGAAGACAGAACCCTGACTGCATGAGGCAGAAAGACAACGCTATGGCATCAAAGATTGGGGCATATTGGAGAAAAGGGACTTCAAGCATTACAAAGTAAAGGTATGGTTGAAGGTATATATGATTGCACTATGGATTTTGACTTCTATGAACATTGCATATATGGAAAACATAATCGAGTAAGGTTTGCATCTGGTGCTACAAGAGCAAAGGGAATTTTAGAGTTAAAACATAGTGATGTGTTTGGACGTGTGCATGTTCCATCATTAGGAAAATCTGTGTATTATGTTTCATTTATAGATGATTTCTCAAATAAACATATGGATTTATTTCCTTCGAAAGAAATATGAAGTATTTTCTAAGTTTAAAGAATTTAAGGCTCTTGTAGAGAATCAGGCGGAAAAGAAAATAAAGGTGTTGAGGATAGATAACGGTGGGAAGTTCTGTGGGAATGAATTCGAGTAATTTTGTAAGAAGTGCAGTATAGCAATGCATAAGACTACTCCATACACACCTCTGTAAAATAGAGTTGCAAAAATGATGAATAGGATACTGATGAAAAAGGCAAGGAGCATGCTCTGCAGTGTCGAGATAGGACAAGAATTATGGGCAAATGCAGTGGATACTGCATGTTACTTGGTATATCGATCACCCACATCAGCATTGGTTGACAAAACTCCGCATGAGGTATGGACTGAAAAGAAACCCTCTATTAAACATCTGAAATTTTTTGGCTATGATACTTATGTACGTGTTCCAAGTGAGAAAAGGAGTAAGCTGGATAATAAAGTTGAAAATTGCATCTTTGTTGGTTATAAAGATGGTATGGAAGGTTATAAGCTGTGGAATCTTGTAACTAAGAAGATTGTTTATAGTAGAGATGTTGTCTTTAGAGAGATTAAATAATTTCCCAAACATGAAGCGACTTCAATGGAAAAGGAACCAAAGAAAATAAAGGTTGAGTTGGAAGATGAAGAATCTGACTCAACATAAGAAGCTAAATCACAAGAAAAAGAACCTCACACCCCAGTTGTGAGAATATCATCTTGCGAAAGAAAGCATCCAGAAAGGTTTTCCCCTCTTGATTTTCAGTCTATTTTTTCTTTATCTATTATTGATGATGATCCTATAAATGTGAAGGAAGCTATTGATTTAGAGGATAGCGATCTCTAGAAGAATGCCATGGTTGAAGAAATGGACACCTTGGACAAAAATGAAGCTTGGGATTTAGTTCAGTTACCAGCTGGAAGAAAAGTCATTGGCAACAAATGGTTGTTTAAAAATAAGTTGAATGCAGAAGGTAAAGTGGAGAAGTACAAAGCCCGCTTGGTAGCAAAGGGATATTCTCAAGTAGAGGGAATTGATTTTGGTGAAATATTTTCTCTATTTGCAAAATTAACTTCTATTAGATTCCTTCTTGCTATTGTTGTTTCTTTTGATCTTGAAGTAGAGTAAATGGATGTGAAGGCAATGTTCCTACATGGGGACCTGGAAGAAGAAATCCACATGAAGTAACCTGAAGGATTTACAATAAAGGGTAAGAAGGAGTTGGTTTGCAAGCTGAAGAAGTCCCTTTATGCTCTAAAATAGTCTCCAAGGACGTGGTACTAGAAGTTTGACACATACATATTGGAACTAGGATTTGTGAGAAGCAAAACTGATCATTGTATCTACTTCAAGCAGGTTGGAGATCATTTTGTTTATGTAGTGTTGTATGTTAATGACATGTTGTTGGTTGGAAACAACATGAGGTTATCAAGGAGGTGAAAACGCAACTATCCTCCAAGTTTGACATGAAGTATCTCGGTGCTGCTAATTTTATCTTGGGGATGGAGATCAAGAGAAAGCGTGCATAGAGGAAACTCTGGCTGAACCAGAGAAAATATGTGGAAACAACACTGCACAAGTTTAATATGCAGGAATGTAAATAATTAAAAGTTCCCATTCCTGTAGGTGTGAGATTATATACAAAATAGTGTCCTGAGACTGAACAAGAAAAAGAAGACATGTCCCATGTTCCTTATGCTAGTGCAGTTGGAAGTTTGATGTATGCCATGGTATGCACCAGACCATACATTGCCCATGCAGTGGGAGTTTTGAACAAGTATATGTCAAAACCAGGAAAGGAGCACTAGACAACTGTGAAGAGGGTGTTCATGTATTTGCGCGGAACAACAGATAGTGCAATCTATTATCAAGGACGAATTGGACAGGACAAAGTGTTGAATGTACATGGCTTTGTTGATGATAATTGGGCGAGAGATATGGACCGTAGAAGATCTACAAGTGGGTATGCATTTATCCTATTTGGAGGTGCTATAAGTTGGATGAGTAAGAGACTGGCTGTAGTGGCACTATCAACTACAAAAGTTGAATACATGGCAGCCACTCATGCAAGTAAAGGGGTTGTATGGTTGTAGAGATTGTGTTCAGACATTGGGTTTGAACAACAAGCTATAAGGTTAGATTGTGACAGTCAGAGTGCAATCTTCTTGGAAAAGAACCCTGCTTATCACTCCAGAACAAAGCATATTGATGTGTAATTTCACTTGTAAGAGACATGGTTGAAAGCAAGAAGGTGTTACTGGATAAAGTCGAAACTTTGAATAATGTTGCAGATTCATTGACAAAATTTGTGAGCACTGAGAATTTCTCTTGGTGTAAAGGAGCAATGGGAATTTGTGCCTTGGATTACTAATCCAATAAAATATTGTACTCCTTGTATGCAAAGAAAACAACAAGTGGGAGAATGTTGAGTATGTGTTATATTCTTTGCATGTGTGTGTGGGGGGGGGGGTGCGTCTTTGACCGCGCACTTGACGATCCCCTCCATCTAGTTTTGGGCTATTTTGGCCTTTTTGGGTTCTTTCTAAAAATATGCAATTTAGTCCCAGTGAAGGGATTGGATTCTATTTTCTACTCCAGGTTAACATATTAGGGTTTTGGATGTTGTTGAATACCTATATTTGTTGTGAGTGGTTAGTAAAATATGAGAAAATAAGAGGCGTGCCTCTAAGTTTTGTTGGTTTTCCCGGTTAAGGGTTTCCATGGTAAATATTTGTGTATTATGTGTGAATGTTGTGGTGTAATCTCTATAAAATAATTTGTATCGTTTGCTTCTCTACAACAGGTTTAAAACTTACAGTAACCAAGATTTTTAAAAATTTATGTCGTATTTTTTCGAAATCATGCTAAAAAAATCAAATTGTTCTATTTGAAATCATAGAACTTTTAGACTACGCTCTTTAGTTATGTCTGTCATCACTTTCTTATTTGATATAATAAATCTATCTCTAAACAATGCGCAAACTCTACAAAATCACTTTAGTAACATTCACATTACTCCTAACATCTTTGAATATTGTCACAAAAATGCATAATATGTATGTGCATGGAGTGAGCCTTCTATAAGTCAATCAATACCTCTATGTCAATGTTTTTGGCACATATCCTCACCTTTTCCCCTTTCATTTAACAAATGGAACCTCACTTTAGAAGAACCTTTAAGAGGCCCTCTCAAATTTTCATAGGTGCCTCTCCTATTTTTATTTTGTTTGCCTTGCTTTTTATTTGACATAATAAATCTATCTCTAGAGAGTTTGCAGATTCTCCAAAATAAACTTTAGTAACAATCACAGTAGTCATAACATCTTTGAATATTGTCATAAAAATGCATCTATATGTGTATAATGAAGTGAACCTTTCCGTGAGTCAATGTATACCCCTATGTTAATTATTTTGGTAACTAACTCATAAAGGGTTCCTTTATCTCATTGACATATTGTCATGAAAAAATATATTAAATGATGATTTCCTCTTGTAAACATACCAACACTTTTTTGCAATTTATGGTTTTTGTTAAGCCCAACGAGTTATCTCAAGTGATTGAGTGTTGTGAATTGCAAATAGAAGGTCATGGGGTCAAGTCCCTAGGATAGTTTCCCCTGTGAAAATAGTGCACCTCATTTAATGTACCCATTGGATTAGGTTGTCAAAAATGCAACCAAACAAATTACCCCAATTACCATCCTCAAAATGAGGGGCATTAAGGCCAATAAAACAAAGTTTGTATTTATAAAATGGCTTGAATGCCACCACCATGTGTTTTAGCATTAAACTAATCTTTAATGGTCATCCCATTTGCTAAAAAAAACTTATGTCACACAATTGCATGTAGTCTTCATCATCTTTGAAGATTGTTGCCCCAAAAAACCATCCCTCTAAAATTTTGTATGTCATTCTTCTATATGCAAGTTTTATACTACATGACTTGTCATGGTGTTTGCACCCTTTTAGCACAAGCTCTTGAACTTTAGGTACAGACAATACATTGTTTCACATGGTGTCTTCGCCAACTTCTAGGAAAATATGAAGCAGTCTGTCTTGCTTCATAAGTGTTTACAATGGTCGTGGCCAAATGTGTTCCTCGATCCCATAACAAATAACTTCTCCTTTGATAAAGCATCTTCAATTCATCTTCTTTAGTTGCATTAAGAATTCAGAAGAGATGGTCAACTACTCCAAGGTTCTTCCCTATTTTATCTTGAATGATTAAATGCAACAATTTGTGGTTGGTTTATTCATTTGCGCATTAAGGTTTGTAGTCTCCAAACATAATGCCCAAAATTGTGTAAGGCAAAGGCTACAAAGAGAATTTTTCTTCTATCCCAAATGTATATCATTGAAACGCTTATGATTGCATAGTATTCTGCATAAAATTTATCCTATAATTATTCATATTGCAGACTCTATCATAACTATGTAGATGGGAAAATATGAAAACAATAATCCAATCAAGCACCACAAGAAAACCCATGTTGTACTCAACTTATGTTTCAACTATTTGAAGGCTTAATCATAATCTAGTATCCACTAGCACACTACATCTTTACTCAATAAGCTTGTGAGCGGTGCTACTTGCAGCGTTGTAAGACATCCTTGACATCCTTTATTTAGGATGTTCTTAATTTTGTAAAGAACTTCACACATTTTATAATATCTTATACTTTTTCCCAAATCAATATTTGTTCATTTAGTATTCCTTCCGTTTAACTCCCCCACAAATTTATATATTTGTCATTCTAAAGTACTCTTCTTTTCAAAATGGAACATATTTTTGGGGGTAAAAAGTGCATTTTAAAGAACAGGGTTCTATTGTAATTTCCTGACATGATTATGTTTGTTCGATTTGTGATCGTAGTATGTGGATCTTTGCTCGTGCTGGCCAAATTTGTGATCGTAGTATGTGGATCTTTGCTCGTGGTCGCCAAAGTTTACTTCCTTTTGGTGTAAAGGTCGACAATAATTGGTTTTTATGAAGATATGCATTAGTTGAGGTGTTTCACTGAGATAAATGCATATTCTTAGGTAGAAATATAACTCTTTTAGTTACCTTGAAATGCTATCCTAAGATAATTATTTTGCCAAAAACTCAACAATATGTTATAGGTAGCTATTTATTAGTACTCATATCTATAATGTGCACAACTTGGATTTTCTAATTCACTTCTTTTTTAATAGTTTAATAAATCTATGCAAGAAAATGAAATACTAACCTAGTCTAAAACATAAAAAAAATAATGGCACATTCACATAATGTGCACAAGATTTACCCTGGAAACCCTTAACTAGAAAACCCAGTCTAACTGAGAGTCACACCTCTCTCTATCACATTGCATTAAATCAACCATTCACCGTACAACTATCTAGGTATTTTGTAGCTTCAATTAACCCTATTCCATTAGCATATATTAGATTACAACCACAATTCATTAATCAGGATGAGCCAAAATAATACATAAGAAACCCAAAAAATAATCCTTGGGGGATCCACCCCTAAACCCCCATATGATAGGCCTGCTAGCACCTCATGCCTCCTCAAACCCCCTTCATTCGGGGGCCAAACCCCGAACCCTACTAGGATGTGACTAAGTCTGCATGCATAGGATACAATGCATATCCAACACTTTTTGCTCTATTTTTCTTGTATCTTACTCTGGCTTCCCCAACAATATGTATATTGGGATCACATAATCATACTTTCTGTGTATGCTTTGGTAGTGGCAAATAACCCACACACTCCAATACAATGATGTATATCTCGCTCCATATCTCCATTAAGTTGGATGTTGGTATATTTGATTGCTCAAATTTATGACATAAATTATCAATCTGGGATGTTCATGATCTGATGAGATGTCAACAAAATATATGTAGGACCAAGTGGGATCTAAGCTAAAATTATTGGGTTTGACAAAGCACTTCTAGCAATTAGAGTTAGACTTAAGTTTTGTAACCAATTGTAATAACAGTTAATTCAGTGACCTATCTATTCCATGTAGCTTAGTCAAATTATTAAACACAATCAAGAAATTACAAGGCAATAATTAAAATCAACGAATCTTATGTTGTAGTTTCGAGCTCTATGGTTCGGCTTCTTCAGATTCTCAGGTTTGACAAACATTTAGATCTCTAATGCACGCCACACTTGGCCGATCACAGAAAGGAAAGAATTAAAAAGCATAAATAAATGATCAGTAAAAGCATAAATAAATCAACGGGCAACTCAAGAAAGTAGTTGAATTAATAAAGGAAATAAATTAAATAAAGGAAATAAATTATTTGGGCAACGTATACCAGAGAGAGGGGGCCCTACCTCCCTTGGCATACACTGACAAGAAATACTACAGTATTATCACAATGTGCAACAACAAGAGATTATATTATCATCAATGAACCAACAAGTACAAAGAGGAACAATTCTCTACATGGTGGTCTTTCCCAAAGATACACAATGAACTCTCTCTATCTCTTCCTATGCTCCCCAACACTCCACTTGATTAATATGCTCTTATATTTATACATACAACTCTTTCACAAAAGGAAAGAGGTTACCATAAGATGAGATTGGGTCCTAAATAAGTGGTTCTACAACCAACAAATCTTGGATTTGGTTCAATTAAAGTAAAGGAGGTTTATTTGAATCAATTGAAGATCATGAGAGCATAACAACATGCCTATCAATACTCATGTGCCAAAATTCACTCATAGGAGTTGTTGGTAAAAGGATGGAGGCGCTACCATCATGCAGCTATTGAAATTCTAGTTACTACTGGAATTATGGATTTTACATAATAAATCCATTTTAAAATCTCACCCAAGCAACCCTTGATTTGTGTTTTCTTGAAATTCTACCTAAATTTGACTCAAATAATCATATTCTTTAGAAAATCCATGTCTCATGATTTTTTATTTCATCTTCATCTGCTCACAAATGATGTGCCAAGTTGGCCTTTGAAAACTATCACCTACAGGAATTCAGGTAGTCACACAATCTGCAATTTCGGTAGTCACACGGTTCGACAATTTCGTTAGTCACTACAATTGCAATAGTCACTGGTATGCAACTCCGATAGTTATTGAAAATGACGAAAACTTGCTACAACTTCAAGAGTAAGTTAGGAAATAACAAATCCTACTCCAAGTAATCATTAAAACACGAGAATCCAACCATATTATCATTTTTATGCCTAATGAAGTTCACATGAGTGAAAATGGATGAAATAGGACAACATAAGGTAATGAAGGTACAAATGTATAAAAGAATCATGGAATGTTAAGCGAAATAATGCTTGAAAACCTGTCAAAACCAAGGCCCAACAACCCCCCACACTCAAGGTCTTACATGTCCTCATGCAACAAAGATACATAGGAAGTAATGCCCAAATATAATAAATGGTCTTCATTCTCTACATATATGATGACCTCTTGTCTACTTTCCTTTGTGCCTGTGAGGTTCTTACTTCTTTTCAAGACCCTTGTGTAATCATTAATTTGCAAGTATGGAGTCATTAATTTGTAGGTATAGGGAGATTAGAAGTTATGTATTGACTGGGTAAATGGGAATGCTACTATGAACACCATCTATCTTATGCATGATTTAGAGCAGATCACTTTACAAAAAGGAAGCTTCACAAACATCACTTTCAAGCATTTACAGAGCATAACAATGCAATAATTAATTTAGCAAAATATGAATCTAATCTTGCTAAAGGTATGTTTAAGTTGCACATACACTTTGTGGAAGGGGATTATTATCAAATCTCATGACTTTGAACTTCTATATCCTCTTTATATTTTTATTTCAATTTTAGTGTATTTCATGGTGTAAAAGTTCAATAATGACATGATACTATATCCCCTCTTTTTTTACTATTGGCAAATATGTTCTTTACGTATAGTTTGTTTTAGGCACTCTCTCTCTCTCTCTCTCTCTCACACACACACACACACACACACACACACACACACACACACACACACACATTTTACTTCTCCATTCAAGAGGCATTATCATTAGGTGTGAACTTCTCTCTCTCTCTCTCTCTCTCTCTCTCTCTCTCTCTCGGCATTATCTCTAGGTGTGAACTATTAAACCAATGCCATTATCAATGGGCGTGAACTATTAACCCAATGCCATTATCTATGGGTGTGAACTATTACACCGAAGGAGCTATCTCTGAGCGTGGATTCAATTGAGATTATCTTTGAAATTTTATTGAAGCTCATCTTGACATAACCAAGTGCACATGTTCCTCTTACCTAGTCATGTTTTTTTTTCTTTATTCATAATTATGAAATCATCAAATATACCAAAGCTTCCCAAGTTTTAAACTAAATTACAAGACCTAATAAAATGACTCTTGGATCTCTTGGAGAGTGTCATTAGAATCATTATATAAATGCAAAGAAGAGAGAGAGGCTAAACTTCATATAGACACAAAGGATACAATGGATATTAAATTATCATCATTTGATGACAATGTTAAGAAGCAAGTGGACAATATATTGACTTTGGATATTAGGATGAAGGAAAGGAAATGGAGTATATACTACAAAAAATGAAAAATAATATGAGGAAATAACACAACACAACAGTGGGGGAGGTAGTTAAGATTTGAATAAATCCTAGATAATTGGCAAGATGAAAAATGTGGAAGACAATATAAATCATAATTTGGCCTTACATAGTTTTGAATGTACATTAAATATCAAATCTTCTACGAGGAAATGAATAAATTAATAGGATTAGATCATGAGTCTTAAGCCTCGTCATTTTTGGCTTACAAGAGAAAAAAGAGGGCACTTTGGAACTAGTCAAGGAAAAGATACAAACACAAAGAAAATGGCTCATAGAAGCAAAGAGTCTAAGAAAATAATAGAACAAAAATATAAGTGAATACACGTTAAGATAAATCTTATTCACAACAAATATGGGATGTTAAGAAAAACATATAGTCTAAAAGGGTTAGGTATATTTATAAATGAGTATCTCATCCCAATACATCAAGCTAAACTTAGGAAGGAATTTCAAAAGGTTAATGAAGCTAGGAAACAAAAGAAATTTGCAATGATTAGAAATAGGAAGCAATTATTAAAGGCAATAATAAAAAAGTATTGACAAATAGGAATCTAGAAAACTCAGGATCCTCATGTGGAATTCTCAATGATTTCTATGGAGGAGGGGTCCCAATTTGAGTTCTAGGATTTATAAATAAATTTACATGATTTTACTCATGGAAACTTGGGAATATGATGAATCTCGTGTCCCTAAAATGGATGGGTTTACTACCAAGTCTATATGGAATAAAATATATTCTGGTAAAGGGATTGGAGGAATAAATTGCTACATAAAGAATCCCCTCACATCCTATGTAAGGATTCACAAGAAAAATCCTTTCAACCAATACATTTGGTTATAAATGTTATACATCAGTAATAAAAACAATTTCTTAGCTACATGTTATTTGGCACCCATAAACTCAATGTTTTATAATTCAGTTTATTAATAATAATAATTCTTTCGATGGCTTAGAGTATGATATCTTGTATCTAAGGAATGGGGGAAATATTCTTTTTCAAGGAGACTTTAATGCAAGAAATACAAATAAGCAAGCCATAATCTTGAGCAACATCTCTAACCCAATCCTCTATGGCTAGAGAAGGACTCTAGTTTTATATGCACCAATAAGAGAAGCTCCGGAGATTTAATTAAAAACTCATTTGGCATGGAGTTGGTTAAATTATGTAGTTGATATGATTTAATAATTTGTAATGGTTTAAAACAAATGACTTGCACCCATAGTCTTGGTAACAATGTGGTTGACTATGTTATTTTGTTTATCTCATTATTTAATAAAATTATTAACATTTGTATTTTATAAAGTGTAATGCACTTAACCAACATAAATAGAAAAACATGAACAATATTTAGAGAAATTAAATGCACAGAAGTAAATACAAGATCAAATACGATTAAAATTGCATAATATAACTCTTGTATTAAAGATCTGCACAAGATTCAACAATGTTCATGGGCCTCTTTGAGGGGGGAACCTCCTATGAACAAAGCTTCAAATACAATAACAACAATTCACAAAACCTTACATAATCTTCTATCCCTTTAAATAATTCCTTAAGAATATAACCCTAACTACTTGTGGTCCCATCATTAAAGACTACCAACTACATAATGGGCCTTATTTAATAAAGATGACCCTTTTACATTAAGTAAATACCACTAACTATCTAATGGGCCTTATTCAAAGAAGGTGGCCTCATACATTAATTGAATAACTCCTAAGTACCCCAAAGTAGGGGAGTTAAGGTTTGACCCAAGCATGCCCTCCCCCTTAGAAAACAACATTGTCCTCAAGGTTGGTGATGTGAAAATTGTTGTAACGTCACCGTTGGTTCCTAGGTAACATTGTTGGGCCGAATGTCTTTCCATTGGATCATAATTTCATGTACCACGCACTGATGTAGCTGATTCCCCATGGTGGTCAATGCTTCTGTCGGTTGTATACAAATGAACCCTTCTTGATAAAGTTCTAGAAGGCTAGTATGAACTTGGAAATTGGACCCCACTACCTTCTTCAAACATGTCACATGAAACACTAGATGGAGCTTGGAGTGAGCTAGAAGAGACAATTTGTATGCAACTTGTCTAGTGAATTGAATAATTTGATAGGGTCCATAGAACTTTGGTGCAAGCTTCCAATAGCCTTTGTCTTGTTTTTTTAAAACAAGAATGGTTATAAGTTTTATTAATGGACAACGAAATAGTCGTTGGATCAGTTACAATTGAGTAAAAGAATCAGGATCGAATTGTCGAAAAAGCTTAAACGAAATTAGAAATAGGTTATAGTCAGGTTAATTTTGCAGTAATCGAATCTCCCAATTAAGGAAGCGGCTGAAATCCTATAAACATTTTCAACGCCAATCATTTTGTTTGAGTGTGAGCCGTGAGTTGATTTCCTGATGATCATGCCCATTGAAAATATGATCGAATTCGCTGACTGAGAGATGTGAAGGTCTGATCGAACATCGTTGGAATGATCCTGATAGTTCGCGGAGAGAGAGATTTCCACGCTTTAGGCAGTTTGTCCACTAACGAATTGAGTTTTCTCCACCTGTCCACATAAAGATGCCTTCATACTTTTGGCAGTTTTCCACCATCGTATTGAGTTTTCTCCACATGTCCACATAAGGACGCCATCTTCCAGAATATTACAGGGTCCAACCTAGTGGTTCAACGAGCTGGAGTTTTTAAGGAATGGTAAAGGGGTTGATAATTCCATTAGTTTTCAGAGTCCCTTTGCTAAGAGGGTTTGCTTCGTTAGCAGCAAGGTCCGCTTCACCATTGAGATTTCGCAAGATATGGAAGAACTCGATTCTATGAAAGAGTTTCATGAGAATCTTGATTTTCTCAAGGATATGCCTGAGGCTCATATTATTGGGTCGATTGTTATTAATGAGTGCTTGGATCATCAGCCTTGAATCTCCTAAGCCATTGATTTCTCTGATATTCCTCGTTTTAGCTTGATACAACCCTTGCCATAGATCTAAGGCTTCAGCAGTGTTATTGGTGTCTTCACCAAGACCCCAGGAGTAATGAAGTTCAGGAACACCGTTGGGGCCAAGCAACACCCTACCTCCTCCAGCCTCCCCTGGATTCCCCTTGGAGGCCCCATCAAAGAACAGGGTATGCCCCTTTAATGACTTCTGCCACAGATTAAAGCTTGGGGCATCCATCCTAATTTCCCATTTTTCCAGGTTGTTAGTAGCAGAAACATTGGCATGGGGGAAGGGGAGGATTTTGTTCATCCAGGCTTCTTCATCCCCATTCAGCATGCATTTATTTTCCAGGATTGGGAGATAGTTTAAACAATCTCCCATCAAATCTTGAGCTTTTGTAGCCACATGGGTTGCATGAGATGCTTTATTTATGAAGATACGACCATTTATTTCCAACCACAGTTCCCATAAGATAAATTTAGGGAGCACTAACCAGCAGGCGTTGATCCTTTCTTTTTTGTTAGGTGAATAGGGATACAGTGAGGCCCATTCACTTAGTAGTGAAGGGACCCTCTCTGGAAGATCTAGCTGATTCAACCAAGATCCCAAGACATGTGTCCAGACCCCTGCAACAAAGGAACAGTCAAGCATTATATGATCCGTTGTTTCTTAAGACAACATATAGAATGGGCATATCGTCAGGCCTTCCCATCCCCTTTTTTTGAGGTTTTCTCCAGTTAGAATGCTTTGTGGGCCAACGTCCATATGAATATATCGGCTTTTGGTAGACTTTTGATTCTCCATATTTCTTTCCAGAGAATTGGATTAATGGGGGTGTTCGGGATTGCTTTAATCTGCTTGTAACCTTCAACAGCAGTGTAAATACCAGATTTAGATCCCCATCCATGCGTGTCTTTCAATTTAGAAACTATTGGAGATTTCCCTTGAAGGTAGGAAATCAGAGTGTGCTCTTCATCAATCATCTGGTTTGGGTAGCCTGGAATTTTCCAATCCTTCCAGGACTTGGAACTATCCTCATTCCAGATAGAGATATCCCAAAGGGTGGTGATGTTGAGAGAATTGTAGTGGGTTTTCAGATTGGAGGTGTTTGATAATGAATCCAATGTAGTTCCTCCAAGAATTGAATCTTCCCAAATTCAGATATTTTTGCCATTCCCTGGAATCCAGGTTAAGAGAGGCTGGAAGAATTCAGAGGCTTTTTGACAAATGTTGAAAATCAGGGAGCCTTTCCTTACCTTTGGCGGATTATCAAGGTAGATTGTGCGTGGTCCAGTGTAATATTTCTTCCATAGCGCATGCTTACTCCGGGTTAAATTGCTTGTAACCAAGTTCGAGAGTTGTTTTGCACCAAGAGCTAGATTATGAGCTCTAAAATATCTGATATGGAGGCCCCCTTCTGAAATTGGCTTGGTGACTTTTCCCCAGCTAACCAGAGGCAGCTTGTTTTCACTATTTTTACTGCATTTCCATAGAAATCTTCTAAGAAGTGCTTCCATTTTATTAATGAATCCGATTTGGGCCAATAGGATTGAGCTTTAGAATACAAGAATGCTGAGAAGAACTGATTTTATCAGGACCAACTTTCTAGCTTTGTTGAGCCACTTTGATCCTCAATTGTTGATTTTGTTCTTCAGTTTGTCAAGGAGAGAAGTCCATTGCTCAGATATAATGTTTACTCTGGAAATGGGGATTCCTAGGTATTTAAAGGAATTCCATTGAGTCTTCCCCTCCATTTCCAGAATTCTGGAGATGTCCACCATTTCAATATTGGTACAATTCCACCCATATATGTGGCTTTTTCTGTAGTTTATCTGGCTGCCCGAAGCTTCCTTATAGAGGTCAACCTCCCTTTTGATTCTCCTAGCATTAATTTTACTGGCTCCTCCTAGTAGGAGCGTGTTGTCTGCAAACTGTGCATGATTGATCTCTTTGACTCCACGAGCTATTCTGATTCCCAAAAGTTCTTCTTGGACTCAACAGTGCTCTAATTGAAAGCTAAGGACTGAAGCTTGAATGGAATACAATAGCGGTGATAGCGGGTAGCCTTGGCGCATCCCCCTGCTGGATTGGAAGAACTCAGCAGCTCACCCATTGATCAATGGGGCTATCCAAGGGGATCCAATACAAGCCTTTACCCAATTGATGAAATCCGGAGCAAATCTGAATTGGAGCATTACCTGAAACAGAAAGTAATGTCGGACCCTGTCGAAAGCATTAGCTAAATCTAATCTTACAATCATACCTTTTCCACCTCGTTGGTTGCTTGAGTGAATTGCTTCTTGGACTAGGATGATGTTATCAGCTATGTTTCTGCCTTTGATGAACCCCCCTTGATTCTCTGGAATGATCGCAGGGAGTATGTCTTTTATTCAGTTGGCGATTACTTTGGTGATGAGATTATATCCAATGTTGCAGAGTGAGATTGGTCGGTATCGGTCAAAGGAGATGGCTCCTTTTTCTTTAGGAATCAACGCTAAGAATACCGAATTTGTGCTCCCACCTATCTTATGACACTTTTGAGATTTTAAGACCATCCTATGTAAGTATTTTTTGATGATTGGCCAACAAACTTTTATGAACCTGGTGGTAAAGCCATCCGGACCAGGGTCTTTGTCCGGTTCCATGTTTCCAAGGGCTGTCTTGATTTCTTCTCTGGTTACCAAAGCCGTAAGTTTTTGGTTGATATCTTGCGTAACCAGATTTGGGACAAGTTCAATAATCTTCTTCCTTCTATCTTCGTGGGCTTGATTATTTTTTTGAATACAACTCTTTGAAGTGGAGATGCGCAACATGTTTAATATCGCCGAAGTCCTTTATGATCTGGTTGTTGCTCTAGATTTCTTTAATCGAGTTATACTGCCTCCTTGCTTCAACTTGCTTATGGAAATAACTGGTGTTCTTGTCGCCTGCCTGAAGCCAAAGAATTCTCGATTTCCACCTCCAATAGTCTTCCTCCACTCTACATGTAACATGTAGCTTCCTTTGAAGTTCCATTTCATGTTCCATATTCTCATTATTGATCGGGCTATCTTCCAAAAGAATTTGATGTTTTTCCAGCTGGTTTTGGACATCCATCCTCTGGTGTGAAGGAGGTTTAATATTTTTGGTCCAATTCTTCATTTATTTTTTAAGTCTCCTCAATTTTTCTTCCCATACATAGAAAGGTGATCCAGTTACTGGTCTAGACCAAACTTTGAGAACAATCTCATTGAAGTCTTCCTTCTGAATCCAAGATGGGATGAACATGAAGGGGATTGGCCCCAAGTTTTTTTTGTCTTTGGAGATTTATAGAAGAATAGGCTTGTGGTCAGAGGCGTTGAAGGGAAAAATTTTAGATTCAAAATCCAATCCAAGAAGGAGAAAGGAAGTGTGGACAAGAAATCAGTCCAGTCTAGTTGCGATATGCCCTGGACCCATTCTCTTGTTCGTCCAAGTGAATTTACCTTTGGATGGCTTAATGTCTTCAGGCTCCCATTCATGCATGAGATATTCCACTGTTTCTCGAAACTGATCTCTTACGATAGATCCCCCTCTTTTTTCCTCAAGGGACAGAGTTACATTAAGGTCTCCAGCTAAGACAATATTCTCCAATTGGTTAATTTTGAGGAAGTCTTGGATGAGATTCCAACAATCTTTTTTTTTGGAGATAAGATTCGGGACATAAATGTTGAACAGGCAGATTTGAAAATCTAACTCCTTGTGGAGGAGTTTAGTGTAAATCCAGTGAATGTAGATGTTAGAGGCTAATAGCTCAAATTTGTCCTTGTTCCACAGGTGCCTAATCCTCCGGAGGCTCCTCTTGCACTAACCGCTATTTCGTGTCTATTTTTCCAAAAAAATTCGCTAGTTTGGAGGAAGGCTAGTTCCTCCATTTTAGTCTCCTGGATAAGTAGAATGTCCGGGCTTGAAATGCGAAGGAGATCTTTCATCGACTCTTCCTTGGTTCTACTTCCCAAACCCCTACAATTCCATGAGACCACCTTCATTGCTTACTTTCTTGGAGTGGAAGCAACCCCTTTGGAGGGATGCCCCTGGTGTCTTGCACTACGAGTGATTAGCATTTTTTCCAAGGTGGGTTGAGAGCCTGGAGCTTCTCTTTGTAAGTGGCCCTTTCTCTTCTTTCCTTTGCCGATTTCCTTCCTCGAGTAATTTGATGAATGGATTTTTGAGATGATTCTATTTCTCCTTCCTCTTCCTCTGTGTCTTCTTCCTCTGTTTCTAGTTCATGGCTATCCATTTTTTCACCTTGTTCCCGAGGGGACAAAAGTTCCTTGTTTGCTTGATTTTCCACCTCTGCGTTTATTTTATTTATTTATTTATTTATTTTCTTTCCTGAGGGGTCTTCTGGAGCATTGGCCTCAAGTTCTTGGTTTCCTAACAATTCAAATCTGTTTCCTGTCGGAAGTTTTTTCTTTGGTAGTTCTTTTTCCTTTCCGTTTTTGGCTATGGGCTGGTTAGGAGTGATGTCATCTTTTTTGAGAGAGTTTTTTGGATTTTCCTTTGATCTTTTTTCTAGTTGCCATCCTTCCACTGCCTCTTTTTCTTGTTGTTTTGATTGAGCCTTTGGGCAGTTCTTTTGGAAGTGACCATGTTCGTGGCAGCTTCTGCATTTGAATGTTAACTGTTTGTAGTCTAGCTTCTGAAAATGATGCCAATCCCCTACGGTGAGATTAACGGCTTCAGGGAGACCAGCTTCTAGATCCACTTCTACGCAGATCCGGGCATAGGAGTACTGACCCTTGGGATCAACTTGATCTATGAATTTCCCTATTCCATTCCCTATTGATTGCAAAGACGGAGAGTTCCAGCAGTGGATCGGTAGATTGGGAAAGCACACCCAGATAAGAATTGATTTGGGTACATCTAGGGATGGATCAAAATCAGGTGACCACCGATTTAGATATAGTCCTTGTGGTCCCATAAAGTAAGGACCACTTTTAAAGATCAAGTCTCTGTCATCTTTTGAAATGAATTCGAAGAGGAAGAAGCCTCTGCCTACTGCATAAGAGGTGACGCTGGCAAATATTAGGGGCCTCTAATTTTTTTGGATCCAGTTGTCCGTGGTGTGGGGAGAGGGACAAATCCCTGAGAACTGACCCACCAGTGCTCTATATGCCAGGGAAACAACTACTCTCATAGGTTGATCCAATGGAAGGGCGATTGTCGGAACATCCTCTAGTTTCTTAACAAACTTAGGAACCGGTTGTAGCACCGGCCTTTTCCCTCGAGAGTTGATCAATCTCTTGAAAGCTTCGGCTACAGTTGCAAGTGGAGCGATCGGAGGTTCGTCTCTAGGGGACCCCATGAGAGATAACCAATGCCTAAAACAATCTCAACGCATGTGAGAATGGCAGGGGACGGGGTAGCAAACGCCAGACTCCAGAAGGTAGCAGTTTCTCAGTAGGATTAACACCAGGTCGCCAATCGGGAACGACTGGACCGGGAAGGAGCAGCCCATGTGGCTGAGCCTAGCCTCCTCGACCGATATCTGGATGGTCGTCGCTCAGTCTTGCAGGTTCTCATCGATGAAGGAGGCCTGCATGTGCCCGTCGAGAAGAATCACGCAGCCCCTTTTTCACTCGAGGTTATCCAATGGTTTGAATGCATGCAGACACTAGTATGCACACATTCACTAGAAATGCACGCATCCCCACATTAGTTTTTATTATTATACTAGCCTAGATCCATTTAAAATCCTGTAGCCTTTGTCTTGTTGAGAGGTCTATTTATAGGGTTGAAGACGAAGAAACACTTGATCCTCTTTAGCAAAAGAATGCTCATAGAAATGTTTCTCATCCTATTGCTTCATTCTATTTTGAGCCATATCTGGATTGTCTTGAAGGGTGAAAAGAATGGCTTCTTTGGTGAGTAGTGTACAATATACTTCATGAACCTTAGATGTGCCAAGTAAATATGAAGCCATTGAGGGGGTTTGTTGTTCATAGATAGTTTCATATGGTGTCATTTTGGAAGTGCCATGATAAGTGGTATCATACCACCATTTTGTAAGGAGTAGCCATTGTGCCCATTGGTGTTGTTTGTCTAAAGCAAAGCATCTAAAATAGGTTTCCAAACACAACTTGTTGATCACTTATGCTTGACCATCAGTTTGGGATGATGAACAGTGCTAATTTTCAATTGTGTACCCTAAATTTTGAATAGATCCTACTATAATTTTTTCGGTGAACGTGGGATCATGATATGACACAATGTAAGCAGGCATTTCATGTAACTTAAAAATCCAATCCATGAAAACTTGGGGAATTGTGAAGGGCATAAATGGGTGTTGTAGCTAACAAATGTAAGCACATTTGGGAAGGCATTCAACTACCACCATGATGAGCAATTTGTTCCCATATTTTGAAAGTCCAATGATAAATTCCATGGAAAAGTCCGTCTAGACAATGGTTGGTAGTTGTAGTGGTTGTAATTCCCTTGGGGTCCGCATTGTCTCACCCTTATTCTATTTACAAGTGTCATGAGCAATTATAAAATTCTAGATGTCCTTTTTCACGTTTTCCTAAAAGAAAGAGTGAGTAAAACATTCATAGGTTTTCTAAAAGCTAAAATGACCCATTGTAGATGAATGCAATTCCTCTAATACTCTATGTTCTAAGTCAATTTTGTACCAGAAAAATGCACCCTTTAAACTAAAAGGTATATTTCTGCCAAGCTTAGCCCTTAGGTGGATTAGGATCCTCTTGAAGCCTTTGGATGTGTTGAACCATAGAGTCATGGGCTATCCATTCTTAGTAATCTTTAGTGAGACAATTGGGCACAAGTAAGGATAAGGCGAGGAGAGAAAATTCCTCCTCATATTTTTGAGACAAAGGCTCCACCACATTCTCTTTTCTTTTCTTATAGATGATTTCATAATAATACCCAAGCATATATATATCTCATAATCATACCCAAGCATATATATTTCATAATCATACTCAAGGATTTTAGTGACCCACATGTGTAGATATCATGATGACAACCTTTTATCCAAAAAATAATTTTAGCTACGATGATATACCTTTACTTGGTGATCTAGGTGGGAATCAATGGCCACCCACCTAGTCCATTGGCTTAAAACACTGTTTTCCATCTTGGCAGTTCTTTAACCGTTTTTCGAGTCCTGATCTTCCGGGGCCATTTTGAGGCCCTAAACGACATTTTTTTGCATGACAACGCCCAAACAATAATTAAACACACCATATGGGCCATTTAGAATGTGTACCTTTGAATGGAGATTGTATGCAAAAGTTACACCCCCCGAGAATTTGACGTATCAACTAACCATAATTGTGCCCACAAACCTTTTGGCATTTCATCTTCTATGGTTAGGGTTTTTGATGTTTAGTGTTTTCTCATTGATGCTTTATGTTCAATGGCCCGTTTGGCCTCATTGTAACTTAGCTTCTTATGGATGAGCATAGCCACCACATCTCTTCTTAGAGATCAAATACCACCATTCTAGCTATTTTGTATTTTTCATTTTATAGTCTATTCTATTTCATTAAGTTATAGAGTTTGAGTTTACTATATCACTATTTTCTTTGCAATATATATCCACGTACTCTATTCTATGCACATTCTTTCATTTCATTCTCACACAAATCTGGATCAGTGGTATCAAAGTGGCCTTCTCTTTATTTGTTTCTCTATGCATGTCCCCAATGAGGTTGGGGTATAAGGAGTTGGGACTCGAGGTACTTGAGCCTTTGAAAGATCATCCTCGCAGACACAGACGACTATCCATGACGGAAGAAAAGAGAGATGAGGGAGAAATATATCCTATTAATATGTTGCTTGAGGAATCCCTTGTGCGATAGAGGGACGAGATGATAAACAACTTTGCCCAAAGCCTTCGATGGATGCCCACAACAACAGGCATGTCTTTGTCAAGCGACCACTTTGGAGGTGCCTCCCCCTTCAAGGTACAAGTTAATTTTGATATTCTTGTATTTGAAGGTTAGATTGATGGGGATGCTTTGGAAAAATGGTTAAATTTTCTAGAAGGGTATTTCTCTGTCCACAATTTTTTCGATAGGGAAAAAATCAACTTTGCGCTCCTTAAGGATGTCCCCCATGTCAAAAGTTGGTGGGAAACTTACTATGAGAAAGACTCCATAGAGGAGTCTTAACTGTTTGGGGCCAATCCCTATTGGGCCTCTTTTGTGGATGCCATGAAGGAACAATATTACCCTATTGGAAACTATGGCGACTAGTACATGAGATGGACCACACTACGTTAGTAGAGGGACCAAATAATGTCGAAGTTCACAAATACTTTCCATATCTTGTGCACTAAGATGGGTATCAAAGAATTCAAGTGGCATATGGTTCTAAAATACCGTGGGGGGTCTACATAGGTACATCCAAACAAAAATGGAGTTCTTGGACATCTTGTCACTGAGAGCCGCTTATCCTTATGCTTTCAAAATCAAGCAAAAATTGAAGTAGAGGAATAAGCGAGAGTTTGGATCTACGAATGCATCAAAACAAAGGTAGGGCAAAGGTGAAACCAGTCCACAAAACAAAGGACAAAGAAAGGATGGACAACACCGGGACAACCAGTCTAATCCACAAGCAAAGGAGGGTAATGGGAGGACGAAGAAAGAAACTAGGAAGTGGTGTGAGTTCCATAAAATCACCTAGAAAAACATTGATGAATGTTGCTTGAAGAAGTCATTGGTGGTCGAACTAAAAGGATCAGTGTCAAATCCAGGCTTCGAATTTGATTCAGGGATAGATAGTGGGAAGAGGGTGATTGATGTAGAACCCAGTGTCACAATCGCTACCACCAAGGTCTATCCCAAGGAACAAGAGGAGTCAAAAGAAGATGAGTGACTTTTTTTTATTGTAGATGTGGGTGAAGGTCACTCCACTACATTTAATTTTAATAGCATAAGCCAAAAGATCCTGATATCAGTAGAGGTCGTTAAGTGATTGGTCTTTCCGGCAAAACCACACCAAAAACCATACAACATTGGGTGGGTCAACCATGGATGAGATATCCATGTTAGTAAACAGTGTCGCCTTCCCTATGGAATCAAGCCCTTTAAGGATGGGGTATTGTGTGATGTTGCCCCACTTAAAGTTTTTGATGTTATTTTGGGTCATCCATATATGTATAAACATCATATTGCGTATGAATCTAGACCTTGTAGCATCATTGTTAATTTGGGTGGACAATTGTACATGATGCTAGAGCTAGCTCCACCTATTGTAGTCTCTTTGATCTCAGCTAGACAATGCAAGAAGGTCATCTCCAAGACTAGGAAATTTTTCCTCTTCATGATTTGTTCTCACAGTGAGCAGAAGGTCGCAACCACATCTATGTCCTATGCACAAGGTCTCTCTACCCCGCACCAGGGTGCCTCTTCACTGTCAGGTCAAGCATTCAATCGATCTAAAACTTGGTGTACATTTACCTAATGGGCCAGTATATTGATGCTCTCTCTTGGATAATAAGGAAATCGAGCGTAAGATTCAAGAGCTGCTCCAAAAGGGGCACATTCGACCCAACTCTTCACCCTGCGGAAATCTACTCATGCCTATGTAGAAGAAAGACGAGACCTAGCGCCTTTGTATTGATTACAGATGTTTAAACAAAATCACAGTCAGGAACCTATACCCAATTCATCGAATTAATGACCTTCTCGACCAACTCAAGGGAGCCAAGTACTTTAACAAGATTGATTAGAAGTTCAGATACCACCAGGTTCCAATATAATCAACTAATGTATGGAAGATCGCTTTCAAGTCTAAAGAAGGTCTTTTCGAATGGTTTGTCACGCCCTTTGGATTAACAAATTCCCAAACGGATTTCAAGAGGATGATGGATGACATCTTGAGGCCTTTCACTAATTCCTTTGTGGTTGTATATTTGGATGACATCCTCATATTCATTAGGAATTGTGTAGAACACTCATGGCACATCCAATAGGTCCCTCACACTTTGCAGCAACACAAGCTATACACTAACTTAGAGAAATGATTGTTTGGAATGAACGGGGTCTAATACCTCATACCTCATATACATTGTAGATGAGAATGGGGTACATGTGGATCCAACCAAGATCTGAGTCATTCGTAACTGGCCAACCTCGACAACACTAATTGAGCTTCGAAGTTTCTTGGGCCTTTCCAACTTCTATTGTGGGTTTGTTCTGGGGTTCTCTCATATTTCATGGACCCTCATCCAAGTGACCAAGGGTGGTGGAAAATCCAAATTTGGATGGAACAAATCACAACAAAAAGCCTTCGATGATCTGAAACATCGTTTATGCTCACTCCAAGTGATTTCCTTGCCTGATCTACAACAACCTTTTGAGATTGAGACAGATTTTTCAAACCACACTTTGGGTGTCGTTCTCACTTTCCATCATCATATGGTGGCCTATCATAGTGAGACACTCTTATATGTCATCTGTAAGTACCCCACCTATAACGACAAAGAGATGTATTCCATTATACAATCCTGCCTCCAATGGAAGCATTACATTCTAGGGAGGTCCTCGAATCTTGCAGGCATGAGACCTTTGGGTGGTCCCAACTCTATGACAATGATACTGACTTTTCTACAACCTACCATATGTTGGGAGCGGGAAAGACCATTGTCGAATTTCATCTGCAGGATGGGTTGTTATGCCATCTGGGTCATCTTTGTGTTCCTTCAAGCGATCCTGCCGAATTGATTTGGGAATCCCACTACAACTAGGTGGCCAGACAATTTGGCATGGAGAAGACAGTAGCAGTACTCCAGAAGTATTTCTATTGGCCGAAACTTCACTAGGATATTAGCAAGTATCCCAGATCTTGCACTGCATGCTCCATCACTAAGCTAACCATTAAAAAATAAGGATTGTGCACCCCTCTGCCCACTCCCAACAATCGCTGGGAATCCATCTTGATGGACTACATGTTAGGTATTCCTTCAACCAAGCATGGTAATCATTGTGTATTCGTGGTTTTTGATCGATTCTCCAGTATGGCCATTCTAACAGCTTGCAAGAAGAGCATCACAAAATCCATTGCCAAGCTCTTCTTGAAGTGTGTGTAAGTACATTTTGGAATTACAACAACCATCATATCAGACCAAGACAATAGGTTCTTAAGTACATTTTGGTCGAGCCTTTGGTCATTGATAGACACCAAGATCACCAAATCCACTGCCTTCCACCCCAAACTGATGGATAGATAGAGGTCGTCAATAGGATGAATATGCACATCCTGCACATGTACAACTCCAAGCATCCATGCACATGGGATGAGGGCCTTCCTTATGTTCAAAATATCTACAATAGAGGCCTCCATAGCTTGACCGACTACAACCCTTTTAAGGTGGGCCTGTGATTTCAACCATTGGGCCCCATTGATGTAGCACTGCCCTTTTCCCCTACATAGGAAGAATCCTCCCATGCTCAATTGGAGGATGACAAAGCCACCAAATTCATTGAACGGATTCAACACATTCGCTAACGGTTCCATGACATTTTACAAAAATCCAATGCTAAGTACAAGCAACACCATGATCAACACAGGGTTCCACACAAGTTTCAAGTGGGAGACAAGGTCTAGTTGCATTTGTAGAAAGAGCGCCTTATAGGAAACCATTGGAAGTGGAATCCACTTCACTATGGGACTTATACCATCACCAAGGCCATGGGTGAAAATTATTTTGAATTTAGTATTCCCCCCTTCCTTGGCTTGCACCGAGTAATTAACGTGGACCTCCTTTGGCCATATTTTCCACCACTATTGGACACAATGGAGGTGGTAGAGGATTTGACACCTATAGAGCTCAACTTTAACTGCATGGAACTTTCCACCATTGATTGGATCATGGACACATAGGTTAATGGGACTCGCCAAGAGAAGCTCCAACTCTATCGGGTTGTCAAGGCAGGGTAGCTCCTGTGCCAAGGTAAGTGGCTCACAAAGCGTCAAGTTTAACAACATTATCACCATTTGATGGGGGCACTCAACACGATGGAGAACACTACTTCCTAAGGCGGGAGGATTGATCCAGGTGGGCATCGATGGCCATTCAACTAGTCAACTGGCTCAAAACACAGTTTTCCATCTTGGCAGTTTTTTATGGTTTTTTGTGTCTTAGTCTTCTGGGGTTATTTTGAGGCCCTAAATGATGTTTTTTGGGCACGACATCACCTTAACGGTAGCTAACGTAATATTCTAAGCCATTAAAAATGTGTACTTCTAGGCCATACCTTTCTAAGAAGCTACTAAGCACCCCAAACAAATATTGTATGCAAAAGTTATGCCCCCATGAAGTTGACATATCAACTAACCACAACAAGGCCCACAAACCTTTTGGAGTTTCATCTTTTGGGGATAGGGTTTTTGATGTTTAGGGTTTTTTCATTGATGCTTTATGTCAAACGACTATTTGACCTCATTGTAACTCATCTTCTTACGAATGAGCATTGCCGCCACCCCTCTTCTCATAGATTAGCTACCACAATTCTAGCTATTTTGTATTCTGCATTTTACAGTCTGTTCTCTTTCATTAAGTTATAGAGTTTAAGTTTATTGTATCACCGTGTTCTTTGCAATATCTATCTGTGTACTATGTTCTATAAACATTCTTTCATTTTGTTCTAACACAAGCCTAGATCACCCAAAAATCCCTCCCAATGAGATATAACCACCAAGTATCTACGACAAGAAGGATGGGCTTTATATCTCTCTCATAAGCAAAATTACCCAAATTTCTATCACAAAATTGTTTACTAGTGAAGGCCAAGGGACACCCTTCTTGCATCAACATGAATTCTATACCTTTTCTTGAGGAATCACACTCCAACAAAAAGGTCTTAGTGAAATCAAACATTGCTAGAACAAACATAGTGCACATGGCTTCTTTTAAGGATGAAAAATCCTACTCGACAACCTCATTCCAAACAAATGCATACTCTTTAAGAAGGGTAATTAATGTTGTTGCAAATCGCCCATAATCCTTGACAAGATTCCTGTAGTAGCTCATCAGTCCTAATAACCCACATAATATTTCAAGGGACTTGGGGCATGACCAATCCTACATCATCTCAATTTTCTTGTGATCCACTCATGCACTATCTTGACAAAAAATGTGACCCAAGTATTTGACCTCCGAGGCATCCAAAGAACATTTATAATGCTTTAGGAGCAATTGGTGGTATAAAAGGGGTTGGAGGGCCTTATCAACATGCACCACATGTTATCCCTAGGCTTTTCTATATATAGAGATATCATCAAAGAATACAAGCACAAAATTGCACAAGAAGGGAAAACAATATCATTCACAAGCCTTTGAAAGGTGCATGGATCATTTCAAAGCCCGAAGGGCATCACTAAAGACTCATAATGGCCTTCATGCATGCAAAGAATTGTATTATGGATATCTACTTCCTTCATTTGTGTCTAGTGGTATCCCGAACAAAGATCCAATTTAATGAAAAATTTGGCACCATGAAGCTAATCCAAGAGATCGTGAATATCTAGGACAATAAATTTATTTTTGTTGGTCAGCTTA
The DNA here is from genome assembly GCA_027924585.1 of Larix kaempferi. Classification (NCBI taxonomy): domain Eukaryota; kingdom Viridiplantae; phylum Streptophyta; class Pinopsida; order Pinales; family Pinaceae; genus Larix; species Larix kaempferi. The sequence continues at coordinate 9,269,707 of BSBM01000223.1, read as the reverse complement.
TCACGAGCACAAAATTCAAGGAACATATGCCAATTGCCTTCTTTATTTAATACTATGACATATGTTAGGTGTAAGGACTCATACTAGGACATATGAATTTGGCCTCAAATAGTTCCTAAATAATCTTTTAAATTTTGTTCTTCTGGGCAGAAGGGTCTGTAGATGTTTTGAACAAAGAGATCTCTTCCCAGATCCTGAGATTAAAGCTCTAGCACTAACCCTAATTCAATAAACCAGTTATTAGAATAAAAAAGGACAAGGTTCTCCAACAAAATAATAATCCTCTAGACCTATTCTTTGCCTCTATAGTTGTAAAATTCCAACCCCCAAACATCTTGGATAAATCCTCCACAAACTTTCTTCCCTCACTCATCATTTCTTACAAAAGCATTAGGTCAGGTTTGTGAATATCCACAAGTATCTTCAAGTCCAGTCTTTAGAGGTTGTTGGAAAAACCTTTACCATTAAGGGAAATCCAAATCATGGTTCAACCCTCCATGGAGTATTCAGTGCTCTAGGAACCCCGTCAATGGATAATTGCCTACCATTCACAACTTCAGAAGCAACACTAACTTGAGATAGATGATCATGTTATTTTATTCCTCTACCCAACAATTTAGGACCCTTCCACTCATTTCATCCCAGGCCCCCTAAAGTCCCTACATCCAGACCATTAAATGGCTCCCTGTGCGACCTAAGGTTCTATCTCAATGTCCTCTCCTCCAATTCAAGGGAAATACCTACATCATTAGTCCCACAAGCATCTTCCACAAAAAATAAACACTCTCCCACCTGCCCTTGAGGATTGGAGAAAAATCATAAGGGATTGGAAAAGGGGATCCACCTTGAAATATTCCCACATAAATTTCCCACTCACCAACCATAAGGCGAGCCATAAACTAGATTTAACCAAGGTCCATATACAAGTCCCTTAACTGGAGAATGTGTAAAATTTAAGTAAACTTAGGACCTGACCATCTCTTAAGGATTGAGTCAGGCGAGGAACCCACTAATCTTGAAGACAGTCTGCCCAACTCGCAGTTATTTGCTATACAGATCACAGATGAATACTATAAAGACATTGTCGATTTCTTGACTACTGGGTTGGCACCAATAGAGTTTACTATGTAACAGAAGACGCAGCTGGTAGTAAGACCAGAAGACTTCACCATAGTCGCAGGACAACTATACAAATTGGGACCGGATGAAGTGCTGTGCAGATGTGTATTAGAGCATGAGAAGCCATTCATATTGATTGATGCACATTTAGGAGCATCAGGAGGTCACTACGCAAGAAGAGCCACTACGCAGAAGATATTGTGAGCAGGGCTATGGTGGCCTACTATTCACAAAGATTCGAAGGAACACTGCCAGAGCTGTGATGTCTGTCATAGGATAGGAAGACCATCGCGAAGAGATGAAATGCCACTAAATCCACAATTGACACTTGAAGCATTTGAGAAATGGGCTATCGATTTCGTGGGATCTATTAACCCACTGGGGAAAAGGACTGGTGTGATATATATTATCACTGCAATCGATTATCTCACCAGATGGGCATAAGCGAAGCCAGTGAAGGACTGTAGCGCAGTTACTGCTGCGCAGTTCATATTCGAGAACATCCTTACCAGGTTTGGATGTTCGAAGATTTTGATGAGTGATCAAAGCACTCATTTTTTGAACAACACTATTGAGGCACTGACTGAAGAGTTCCACATTTACCACCAGAGAAGTACGCCATATGATCCGCAAGCAAATGGAACTGCGGAAGCTTTCAACAAAGTATTAGAGAATGCACTGACTAAGGTATGCAATGTCAGTAGGGATGATTGGGATATGCGCATCCCAGCTATCTTATGGGCGTACATGACTACTTACAAGAAATTGACTAGCCATACACCTTTTAGGTTGGCATATGGACAAGAAGCAGTGATGCCTATGGAGTACAAAGTACCCAGCTTGAGAATAACTGCATTTACAGGCATGGAAGATCGAGAGGCACTATAAGAAAGGATTATACACTTGGTTGGGTTGGAGGAAGATCGCTTCATCTCAGGCTTTCACCAGCAAGTGCAGAAAGACAAAGAAAAAGCATGGCATGATAGCCATATCAAGAACAAGACCTTTTAGGTAGGTGATCTAGTCCTCTTGTACGATAACAAGTTTATGAAATTTCCTAGAAAGTTTAAAATGCATTGGCTTGTCCCATATACTGTTTTTCATGTTTCTAATGGTGGCACAGTCCAATTAGCCACGTTAGCAGGAAATAGCTTACCAGGCTTAGTGAATGGAAGTAGGCTAAAACCATATCGGGATAGCCCTACTTCGCAGAACCCTCAATGAACAGAAGAGAAGGGAAATTTCTAAGTGTCAAGTACAGTTGAAATTGGGCACTAGATAGATGGGAAGAGTCTGTACAATGTTTTGATCAGATACGAGAATCTTGAAGGAAGAGGTACATGTACCGCGCAGTACTTGTCCAGAAGTGAAGCTGCGTGGAGGAAAAAAAAAGAAAAAAAGAAAAAGAAAAAGAAAACAAGAAAAACAATCGTGCAGTTGCGAAGTTCAAAATGCAACCGCAAAGATCAAATGGAACAAGAAAAAGGCAAAGTTCAAAACCAAGAAATCAAGCACCGCGAAGTAACCGTGCTGGAAGTAGTGACGACCCGATGCGCAGTTCGCCGTAACACTCCCGAAAACTAGCCATTAGAATGTTGGTCGGGAAATTAGCCGTTATACAGTGATTTTGCTGACGACCGCTTGAGCATTTAACGCAGAAATAACCGTTTTGAAGGAGTTAATGAAGGAAAGGACCAAAAGTTTTGCTATATTTGGCCAATGACCATAACATTTAATGCTTATCTAGCCGTTGAGGGGCGCGGCTGAGCCGCGCTGCACCTATAAATACTGCTGTATTTGGACTCGCGGGTGTTACCAAGACTCTGAAAATTTTCCTGCGAGCCAGACTTTGCATTTGTTTACAGTAAGCGATCAGTAATTCCGTAATTCTGTCAAGAACATCTAGTGAATGTCTGAGAATTCCTCTATTGAGCATGAATTCACCGTCAAGGAGACTGTCAGGGTGTTTCAATACGGCGGGATTGAAGGGTTGATGAGAACCCCCGCTAATAAAGTTATTATAGAGCAAGGACAAGGATCCCGACGATCACCAAGACACTCTACAACTATGTAAGATAAGGGAAAAGAACCAATGGTAGTGAAGATGAAGCCAAAGGTGATGAGCTCCATAGTGCCGGAAGTTCTGCTGGGAGACAAAGAAATTCCCTTGAAATTGACCCCTCAGTATATCTTGCCGTGTGTAGAAGATGCACCGCCCATTAAACTCTTAAAGAATGCGAAATATGAGATTCCACTTCCACCTATCTCGAAGCATGTCAAGCTGGAAGGAAATCTGTTGGGGAAAATTACAGAGTGTAAGTTTGAAGACTTCGACCTACTTCAGATGCAGAAGGACCCGACCGAACCAAAGTACCAAAACTTTTATCCAGATCAGTATATGTGCTAGCGGAAGGACGTGAAAGGAAATTCTGTGCTGGTCGCACAGAACTGGTTATCCGGAGTAGTAGAATCGGGATTGCTCAACCTGTTGAGGCTCCCGCACTTTGACAGAACACTAGAACTGAATGCGGTGGTGCACACTCTTATGTCACATACTCACCAAGGCCATCTATGGTTGGATTGGAATGTCGATTTGAACATCGACATGATCAATCGCATCACAGGGTTAAGAAAGTGAGGCAAGGAACCCAAACAATTCTTTCAAGGAAAGAACAGGGATAAGGAGGTCGCCGCGAAGATGAAGAAAACACACACTGTCGTCAAAGGAAAGAGAGGCTTCATCATGGATGACATAGACGATGATGCTACACAGTTTGTAACACAACTGCCAGCAGGGAAAATTCTACGAAAAGCAAGACCTAATGAAGTACCCACGGGCACAGTGCACCTTGGGGAAAAGGCCATGACAGGAGGAAGATTTAACTGGTGTCAGTACCTGTTAAATGAGTTTCTAGAAGAATTGAACGATACATAGACACACGGCAGCAACTTCCACTATACCTGGTTGATAGCATTGATTGCATTTGTAGGGTGGAAGGACCCAAAACATTATGTTGGCCTTATTACTGACAACAATGATCGTAGAGGAGCTCGTTATGCCAATCTCTGGGCGAATTTGGTGCAAGAAAGACAGTGCGCATCAGCTGAAGTTTTCAACACATACTACGAGCAGCTGCGCGAAGTCATTATTGTCAAGCTGTGGATATCAAAAGAGGTAACAGCTAAATATATTCGCACTGTCAATTTTTTCGCTGACATGAATTCTATCTACATTTCAGCAAAGGAACAGAAGAAGAACCCATAATGGTTCCAAGGGAACTACCACATGGACGAAGAAGACATCGACACCATTATGAAGGAATGGATACCTGAATATAGAGTCGAAGGACCTGTGGAAATTGAGAGTGACTCTGAAGAGAGTAATCCCATACCTACACCTATTGTTGAAGAGTCGTAGTCGGGAAAGAGAAAGGAACCTGGGAGTTCTACGCAGGAGAAGCCCCAGAAAAGAAGCAGAAAGCTGTTAAGACGCAATCAGAAGCAAAGCTCCATGATGACAATTATGAGATGATCGCATCCATGGTCACCGCGCAGATGGAAGACCTACTAGTCGTCAAAGATAAAAAGGATGAGGTGATCCAATAAAGTTTACAGAAGAATCTCACCATGCTACAAGGCATCACAAAAAAGCTTGAGAAAGTCCAGCGTAGCTTACCCTTGCCGCGAGACTCAGAATTAGAAGGAAGGTCAGGGGACACTTCGCATCCAAAGACAACACCTCTACCCCTGGCCTTGCCACCAAAGTCGCGCATAGTCCAACTTGACCCGCGGAGCATAAGGTTACCACGCGAACAGTTAGCTTCGGGCGTGCAGGACATAGAGCATGTGGACATCGACATTGCGATGTTGCCACTAGAGGGCCTACACAATCTGCACTTGCAGGTTGTTGAAGAGATCCATGATCGAAGTGTGGTCACTCTGACCCAATACCATCAGTTGCAAGAAGCAAGTTTAAAGAAAACCATGCAACTTCAATATGAGCAGAACCGACAAAGGATAATAGAGCATATTGTCACTTAGGTAGTAGCGGAGATACCAGAATGCGACGAGAAACCAGAGCCCGCAGATACTATTCTTAAGATCGGCTCGGTGGTTAGCGATCTTAAGGCTGAGATGAAAGATAAGGAAACTGAGTTTAAGGCGAAGATTGCTGCCTTGGAAGCGCAGAATCAGCCGAAGACACCACCAAACCAGGCAGAGCTAAGAGCAAAGGAAGTGAAAGCCGCAACAAAGAGTATAGCCAATGAAGTGGCTAAGTGCCAAAATTTGCTGGACGAGGCGACAAAAATGTTGACTGCGCTGGAAGAGGACCCAGAGCTGCTGGAAGTCCATAACACTTTGAAGCAAAAGCAGGCCGCATTCGATTCCTTGGACGCGGAGGTCAAGGCCCTGCAGCCAAGAGATAGACTAAAAATATATTCAGAAGTCATAGGACTGAAAAAAGAACTTCAAGAATTGAGAGAAAGGGAGGCTGAAGCTGGAGATAAATTGCAGTCCCTGCAGGAGGAAGCCCACAAGCTATCGCAAAAAATTGAACAAAAACTGCCAAAGCTTCGCAATGTGCATGATTCAGTCAAAGAGCACACTGAAGATGACATAGAATCGGATGTGTTAGACACCATCAAAACTATTGAACATGATTCCAAGGATACGGTTGCAAAGCTGAGTGCAACCTATCAAGAGTTCGTTGCTAAGTTATCTCCTCAGGAGGATGAGCACCTAGGAGAACCAAAAGTTGAAAGTGGCTTGGGGACGAGCCACATGTAAGTGTTAGGGGCCTGTTGGGCCTGGCCCAAGTAAGGCATTTTTGACAAAACAGTTTTGGAACTGCGAAGTTGAGCGCAATTCAGTTGAAGACTTTTTGGCAAAAGACAGTTTTGGAAGCTGCGAGGATACAGCGTAGCGCAGCATCGGCAGAGTAAGCACCACGAAGAGATAGCGCTGCGAAGTACAACGTTGCGGAGAAGTAGAGCTGCGAAGAGCCCGATCTACGGAGATCCGACAAGGTAGAGTATTGGAAGGAAAACGATACATATTTCGGTAAGACCATCGGTGGTCTATTTTTGGTTAAGATACTCCATGATTACCAAGCAAGCAGGTAAGGACTATCGCAGAAGGAAAGCGACCGATCACACGAGCAGAGGAAGCACGACGTGAACCGACCGCACAAGGCCGTTAGAGAAGGAACGACTGGGTGAAAGTGACCTGTCGGCATGCGCTAGGGAGGGGGATGAAAGTGACGTGACCATGCGTAGAGGATGGCCACGATGGAGGAGATGCTATTAGAGCCTAACAGTCTAGTTAGGGGAAAACTGCGACAATTTTGGGAAACCTTAGGGTTTTTGCCTATGCATTGTAAAGACATAACGTATGGGCATGATCTATAAAAGGGCACACTTTGTATGGGAAATGGTTGAATGTTGAATTGTAATTGCTGAATCTTGAGTAATATTGTATTGTATTGCTGAAAGCCATTGTAAAGGCTCTGCAAGCTGTATGCGCAGAGGCCTATTGAGAGAGAAGAGAGTCTGTAGCTGAGTGCGTAGACTGGAACTATTGTACCCTTCCCAAGATAATATAACTACAGTTTCTGTGGACGTAGCCTCCATCCTAGGGGTGAACCACGTTAAATTCTGTGTTGTGTGATTGTTTGTGTGTTTGCATCTGTTTATTTGCTTATAATGAATGCTTGAGATCCTGCTTATTGGTTTATGTGTTCTACTTTTATATGTATTCGCCATAAGGAATGAAGATGGGAATAATATGTTAAGTATTGCATATGTGGATGAATGTTAGATGCACAAGTAATTCTAAGTCTGCGAATGCATAAGTCAGTTGGATAGACACTTAAGTAAGAAGAGTTTGCGCCGTGCGATTCACTCGAAGCGCAGCACCAGAAGTGCGCAGTATATTGTGTTTTGTCATATTGCATAAGTCATGAGATAAATAACCTAAGGAAAATGATTGATGGATAGAAAACATTAAGTAAAGTCATTGAAGTTGGTTAAGTCCAGAGAGGAAGCACAGTTATCAGTTGCATTGTTCCATTGGTTAAGTCCGAACCGCACAGTCCTTGGATGCGCGAGTTGTGCAAGCGTCCTAACTTGTAGAAGTATTAGCCGTGAAGAAGGTGAACTTCAGGCTGTCTTCAGTCCACAGTGCAAGCCCCGCAACGCACTGTTCATCAATCTGTTTGAAGCACTCATTACCTGGTTGTGGAAACCTGATTCCACAGCCCCCCATTACTTCGCCTCGGGTGAGACCTTAGTCCGTTCGCAGACTGTTGCCGAAAGGGCCGGTGAAAAGGGGTTTAGTTGGTTCCTTGAACCACGAAGAACCTGGGTCTACATTGGAAACCTCTATAACAGTTATCTAAGCCAACAAATGGTTCCATTGCCGGGACAAGACTCGGTGATGAGTTGCCGCGCTTGAAATAGTGATGTGCTCAGACAAAAAGGTTCCGTTGATTGTAGAAAATTGGCACCCAGACAAGAAAGAGATTTGGGCCTAGTGTGATAAGACAGAAAGAGACTTTGCAAGGAAAGAAAATAGACATCAGCGTCTCTTCGACGTAGAGTGGTTGAATAAATATCTGTGGAAGGATATTCACGAAATTTTCTAGGCATCCTTTGGAAACAAGTTGCACAAGTGGATATCAAGGCTCTTAGAGCGAAAGAACTGTTTCCATCCAAAAGTACCCACCGAGTGGACTCCAGAGCTTACTGAGAGGCTCAAAGCGATAGATAGCCCACTTTCGCGAGCAGTCGACTTTTGGGTTGACAACATATTAGAAGGCTTCGTGACAGAGTTCGCTGTGGACACGTTGAAATCCTACAGCGCAGCCGAAGTAGAGTTCTTCAAAGGGTTTAGAGGTAAGTATCTGAACAACCTCAGGTTATATATTAAAATGCTTTTAGCTGAGAAAGGCGTTTTAAGAATGCAGTGAAATTTTTGAGTCTCTCATGGTAAATAGCATATATAGTGACTTTGACGAAGAAACACATAATTTGAGAAGTGGAAAGAGATACAAGTACACCACTGAGAAAAATCCTAGACAACATGGACTCCGCATAGATACCGAAATACCATGTGAGCTGAATAGTTAGACCGCACCTCTGTCAGCCACTTATCATCCTATTACTCTGCAAAATCCGTTGGTTGTGAATACCGCGCCTCCTATTTCTCAGATTCCATCAGTTCAGAACCCTCCCGTTGTTAATATTCCTAATCCTCAGAGCATCAATACCAGTAACATCGTAGGAGTAGGTACTCAGGCCATTCTGACTCAGACCATTCCGAATCCGACTATTCCATCTCATAATATCCCGATTTAGAACATCCCGTTCAATACTATCCCTAACACCACTCAGAGTATTGGGCCACCAAGAAGGAGAATGACTGACGACATAAAACTACCTATATTTAAAGGAATGGGTCTAGAAGACCCTGAACAACACTGGTTTCTATGTGAAGCCATGTGGAGTGTTAAGCAGGTTCATGATGATGTTGTGAAGCGAGCACAGCTCGTCACTACATTCAGATATAGAGCCTTGAATTGGTTCATGAAGTATTCGCAGGGACATAATAGAACCTTAGTGGAGATTAAGGCTGCACTATTGAGCGAGTTCAAGAAACTGAAGTCAGAATCCCAATGTATAACAGAATTAAAGGAAATTAAGCAAAAACCTAATTAAACAGTTTGGGAATTTTACCAAAAGTTTAAGACACCGTTAGACCAAGTCATCTTTGTCATAGCACCACAATAACACCAAGAATGGTTTATAGCTGTGCTGTTGCCCCACATCAGGCTACCGTTGATGCAATAGAAGGTTTCTATGCATGCATAAGCCCTGGATATTGCGACGAATTTAGAGGCTTCGCCAATAGGTGAGACTAGCATTGGAATGTCCCAGCTCCAGACACGGCTAGCTACCTTGATGTTACAGTTGCAGGATATGAAGAATGGAAAAGAACATAGACAAGAAATCTGGTGTACAGGTTGCAAGGGAGAAGGACACACCAGAGAGCACTGTCCTTTATTTTCAGAGTACCTTAACAGTGGAGCACCAAATCCATTGAATCAAAACCAAGCGCCGTGGTGTGAAATCTGTAGAACTAGAGGACACCGACCAGAAGACTGTTACTTAATTTAGAGGTATGTATGAACTCCTAAGAATTTATACTGCAACTTTTGTAAATCAGTTGGACATGACGAATCCAACTGTAAGGCATATGAGCTCATGACGAAAAGAAAACGAGACATGGAGCATATGCGTGGTGGAGGAGTATACAGAGTCCAAGAAGAAAATCCGCAGAAACAAGAGAATGCGTAGTATGACCAAGGCGCATACAGAGGCCGTGAAGGATACTGCGAAAGAGGAAGAAATGATGGCCCAACACAAGGAAGAGGCCGAGGTCAGGTAATATGTTATAACTGTGGCCAACCAGGTCATGTATCTAGAGATTGTACCAATGCATGTACTACTTGTAATTATTGCAAATCTTTTGATCATGTTATTGAGGATTGCCCAGTGTTAGCAGCATAAATGCAGAAACGAAAGCAAGATGTACCTAACCCGAACATCCAGTTGATCGCAGCAGAGAAAAGGGATGCGGATCCAAGCATTAATGTGGTGACGCAAAGTAGTGCCGCCACATGAAGAGATAGGAAAGCATAAGCTTCGACGTCTGGAGACTTTGAAACTAAGCAAAACCCTGTTGAAACGATCTGGATAAGAAAAGCTACTGGGAAGCACCTTCTTTCAACCTGGAGAAAAACAAAGAATCCTTTGAAGAAGCGCGATACATCTTCAAAGAGCCAACACCTACGTCACCAAGAATCCCGTTGCATAGTGAAATACCGCATACACAGGATATGCTAGCGGCTTATGACAAAACGTACACCGCAACGGAGACATGCATCTCTGTTGCGCAATTCCTACGGAGCTGCATGAAACTATTGAAGAGCGCAGATGCTATAGTAGAATTGGAAAAGCTACTACACCAGTATGAACCACGCAACAAGAAGGATACAGCCGAGAGCGCAGTCCATCACATCAAGAGCCATAAAAGAACAGGAAGAGAGATGAGGCTCAGTGCACAGATAGGAGATTTCGAGATGGATGAAATCATCCTTGACCTAGGGTCCAAAGTAAATGTCTTGACTAAGCAGACATGGCAGCAGATGGGAAGACCAAAGTTGGTCATGGTCACCCATACAGTTGAGGCTAGCAAATCAGATGAAAGTCTTACCTTTTGGAAGGTTAGCCAATGTTATTGTTGACATTGACGGAGTGCAAAGTCATGCAGACTTCGAGGTGATCGAAATTGTGGATGATAGTCAGCCTTATCCAACACTATTGGGTATAGACTGGGCTATGGATAACCTTGCCATCATAAATTTGAAAACAAAGAAGATGGCAAGGTTACCTGCAACTGTAGAGTGTTTAGAGGAACAACGGATGTTTTAGCTAGGATCCTTCGAAGAAAAAACATGAGGGTTACCTTCTCTCCCCCAAACTCGGTAGGTAGAATGTTAGATTCTTCTAAAGACCCAATAGAACCATTAAATCAGAAGGGTGTCTACAGTGTCCCCTGCTCCTGTGATATACCATATATAGGGGAAACTGGACGCTCCATCCAAGTAAGACTCAAAGAACACTGCGCAGACATTAGACATGATCGTCATCAGAAATCAGCACTGGCTGAGCATGCCCACCACTCGCGCCACCACATACGCATTGAGGAAACAAAACTCATCGCGAGGGAGGAACATTATAGAAGGAGGAAGATCAGGGAGGCCATTGAGATAGAGAAGGTCCCATCAAATCTAAATAGAGATGATGGCCTCAAGCTTAGTGAATGTTGGCGCCCCATAATCCGCCAACTCAAAGACAATAATCCACTTACTAAAGGACAATAACGCTAAAATTAACTAATAAATTAAATTGATAATTTTAAACTAACTTTAAAAAAAAAAAAAAAAAAATTTAAAGAAAATTTTAAAAAATCTCAAAACATAGAAGATTTTAAACTCTTAATCCTCATCAATAAAGTTTTTAAATTCTTAAAAATTTTATTAATAACTTATTAAATTAGGTTATAATTAATGAAATGAATTAATAATTTTTAAAAAAAACTATTCAAATGATTTATAATTCTTATAATAACTTTAATTAATATTTTTTAGAAAAACATCAAAAAAATTTTAACCCTAAAACTCTCTTCATTAAAGTTTTTTAAAATCTTAAATTTCTTAGTTTAAAGTTTTATTAATAGTTTATTAAGTTAGCTTAATATTATTAATAAAATAAATTAGTAATTTTTAAAACTAATAAAATGTTTGGTTAAACTTTTATAACTTTAAATAAAAATTTATTTTTAAAAAAAACCTAAAATTCATTATAAAAATTAAAAAACCTTATATTAATTTATTTAAAAATAGTTGTCTCAACATTTCATTTAAAATTAATAGTAATAATTAACTAACTAATTAATTCTTGAATTAGCTTTTAACTAAATATCTTTAATTAATTAACTATTAAACTAAATAATTTTAATTAAATTAAAAATTAAAAATTAACTTTTAACTAAATATTTTTAAGAACTTTACTCTTAATATAAAAATTTGAATTAAGCAGACTATTGTTAATACTCATAAATAAGATTAAAAAACATTAATTATTAAAATATTAATTAATAAATAAATAAAATTAAAACTTGAAAATAAAAATAAAAACCAGAATGTCGGCAATACCCTAAAAAAATTTTAAATTTTTTTTGAATAAAACTCACACTTATTAATTACTATCTTCCACACCTAATTTAAACCGTGAGACACTCTCTCCTGATGATGAGCCCTACTTTGCGGCTCGAAACGTCGAGAAATAACTTCACCAACGCAGTTCTCCTCTCCACCATTTTATAACAAAGAAGATGATCTTTGAAGGTTAGGACATAAGCGTCATTGCACCGTTGGACCCTTCGTAAGGTGAAAGATACAGTGAGCCGATTCAAGAAGAATACAGAGCTCAAGACCTGGACCGCATCTACAAAATGACTATGAATGATGCTGACTACATTAATCCTACTGCTGATGGAACACTCAGTTTGCGATGTGACAGCTCTTGCATCTCAGACTTTGACGCAGGACTGGAGAATTGGCAAAGCAGAATGCACGAAGTATCTACCAGGAGATGCGCGCAGATTACAAAGTCACTGCGTTGGATTGGAAGAGAGGTAAGTCCAATCCCCACCTATGATGGTTCATCTAATGTTTATTCATTTATCCAAGAATATACTGTATCAGTTGCAGCTGAGCATCGCATACTAGCACTAGACATGGAACTGCGTGAGACACCTACTAGATGGCGGGCTGCGCATAAACAGACATTAACAACATGGGATCAGTGCAGACGCATGATACAGATCAGGTTCGCTGAGAAGGTTGCAATGACATTTAGGAAGTACAATGGACAGACGGATCTGAGGGATCACATCGAAATCTGTTCACAAGCATGGGAAGAGAGACCACAGATAGAATGGGTTCATATGATTGTGCACACATTGGAGGAACAGACTCCAAATAATTGGTACCTGGATACGGAGTTGCGCAGAGGATCTACAGATTGGTCTAACTTAACTGCGAACTTCAATAGAAGTTTTAGCTTTGAAGATGAAAGTCCAAATATAAATGAAGCCTTGCAGATCATAAAGGAAAGCAGATTCAAATCAGAATGCCCAGGTATAGACGAGGCATTGAAGGAGCTCAAAGAGAGAGTGTTTGAGGATATCAAAGTACCTATGAACCTACAACCAGAATGGGGAAGACAGGTAGAACATGCCCTTGAATGCTATAACCTTGCTGAAAATGAAGAACAAAAAGAGAGCGATGAGGAGGATCCATGCAATGTCAATATACCTGATTTAGAAGGAGCGCGCGATGTAGAGGGACCTCCACTAGAAATTCTAGATATGAATGGACCTGTTAAAACGAGAAAAGTGAACATTGGCACAAGTGAAGAGACGAAGTTCACATCTATTGGAGACTATTGGGATGATCAGATGGTCATGGAGATCGCATACTTGCTACATGAATATCAGGATTTATTATCAACGAAGTTTACATAAATGAAAGGTATTCTGGGCGGCTTGGGGGTTATGAAAATACCTCTTAAGCCAGGCACAAAGCCTGTTAAGCAAAGGCCCTATACACTAAATCCTCGATATAAATAAATAGTTAAAGCAAAACTTGATAAGATGCTTGATGCGGGGATCATTGAGCCGGTTGAAGAATCAGAGTGGATAAGCCCGATGGTTATCCAAGACAAGAAGACTAAGGGTGAGATCAAGATCTGCGTAGATCTTAGGAAGTTGAATGATGCTTCGTTGCATGACCCATTTCCTACTCCTTTCACGGATGAAGCATTGGATAATAAAGGAGGAAATGAGGCATATTCATTCAAAGATGGATTATCTGGATATCATCAGATCAGGATTGATGCAGCAGATAGGCATAAGACTACTTTTTCCACAGAAGGGGGCTCATTTCAGTATACAGTAATGCCCTTTGGCTTGAAGAATGCACCTGCCATTTTTTCCAGAGTTGTGGTTGCAACATTTAAAGATTTCATGCATAAATTTTTGGAAGCATATTTTGATGATTGGACTGTCTTTGGTTTGCTGAAAAGCCACTGTGAGAACCTCAGAATGATGTTAGCTAAGTGCAAGCAACATCAAATTTCATTAAATTTAAAGAAGTGTGTTTTCTGTGCACCTTATGGTATTCTTTTAGGACACATTGTGTGTAGACAATGTCTGATGGTTGATCTTGTGAAGATCGCAGTAATTGTGAATTTACCTGCACCAAATTCAGTGAAGCAGCTTCACACCACGTTGGGGCATACAGGGTACTACAAAAAATTCATCAAGGGTAATGCGTAGATAACCGCGCCAATGGAGAAAATGTTGAAGAAAGAAGCGCAGTTTATATGGAATGCAAAATGTGAGCATGGCTTAGACACATTAAAAGAGAAAATGGTAACTGCGTCGATCCTAGTTTTTCCAGATTGGGAGAAGCCGTTCCATGTACATGTTGATGCTTCATGTATAGCGTTGGGCATTGTGCTTGCTCATCCAGGTGAAGGGGGCATTGATCATCCCATTTCATTCTCGAGCAGGAAGCTCTCATCTGCTGAAAAGAATTATACGACCACTGAAAGAGAGGGCCTAGCTATGGTATACGCACTGCAGAAATTCAAGCACTATTTGTTGGGTGTGCACTTCCCCATGTACACTGACGATTCAGCGTTAAAATACTTGGTCAATAAGCCAGTGTTAGGGGGGAGAATCTGCAGGTGGTTATTACTCTTTTAGGAGTATGACTTCGAAATCATGGTTAAGCTGGGAAGATTAAACTTAGACCTGACCATCTCTCAAGGATTGAGTCAGGAAAGGAACCTACCAATCTTGAAGACAGTTTTCCCGACGCGTAGTTATTTGCTATACAGATCGCAAATGACTACTATAAAGACATTGTCGATTTCTTGACTACTGGGTTGGCACCAACAGAGTTTACTACGCAACAGAAGAAGCAACTGGTAGTAAGAGAAGTAGACTTCACCATAATCGCGGGACAACTATACAAATTGGGACCGGATGAAGTGTTGTGCAGATGTGTATTAGAGCACGAGAAGCCATTCATATTGACTGATGCACATTTAGGAGCATCAAGAGGCCACTACGCAGGAAGAGCCACTGCGCAGAAGATATTGCCAGCAGGGCTATGGTGGCCTACTATTCACAAAGATTCGAAGGAACACTGCCAGAGCTGCAATGTCTGTCAGAGGACAGGAAGACCATCGCGAAGAGTTGAAATGCCACTAAATCCACAGTTGACACTTCAAGCATTTGAGAAATGGGCTATCGATTTCGTGGGACCTATTAACCCACCGGGGAAAAGGACTGGTGTGAGATATATTATCACTGCAACTGATTATCTGACCATATGGGCAGAAGCGAAGCTAGTGAAGGACTGTAGGGCAGTTACTGCTGCGTAGTTCATATTCAAGAACATCCTTACCAGGTTTGGATCTCCGAAGATTTTGATGAGTGATCAAGACACTCATTTTCTGAACAGAACTATTGAGGCACTGACTGAAGAGTTCCACATTTACCACCAGAGAAGTACGCCATATCATCCGCAAGCAAGTGGAACTGTGGAAGCTTTCAACAAAGTATTAGAGAATGCGATGACTAAGGTATGCAATGTCAATAGGGATGATTGGGATCTGCGCATCCCAGCTGTTTTATGGGCGTACAGGACTACTTGCAAGAAATTGACTGGCCATACACCTTTTAGGTTGGCCTATGGACAAGAATCAGTGATGCATATGGAGTACATTGTACCTAGCTTGAGAATAACTGCATTTACAGGCATGGAAGATAGAGAGGCACTAGAAGAAAGGCTTCTACACTTGGTTGGGTTGGAGGAAGATCGCTTCATCTCAGGCTTTCACCAGTAAGTGCAGAAAGACAGAGAAAAAACATGGTATGATCGCCATATTAAGAACAAGACCTTTTAGGTAGGTGATCTAGTCCTCCTGTACGATATCAAGTTTATGAAATTTCCTGGAAAGTTTAAAATGCATTGGCTTGGCCCATATATTATTTTGCATGTTACTAACGGTGGCGCAGTCCAATTAGCCACGTTAGCAAGAGATACCTTACCAGGTTTAGTGAATGGAAGTAGGCTAAAGCCCTATCGGGATAGCTCTAATTCGCTGAACCCTCAATGAACACAAGAGAAGGGAAATTTCTAAGTGTCAAGTACAGTTGAAATTGGGCACTAGAAAGATGGGAAGAGTCTGTACAAAGTTTTGATAAGATACGCGAAGCTCGAAGGAAGATGTACATGTACCGCGCAACATGTGTCCAGAAGTGATCTGCACGGAGGAAAAACAAAAAAAAGAAAAGAAAATAAAAGAAAAAGAGAACAAGAACAAGAACCGCGCAGTTGCGAAGTTCAAAATGCAACCGCGAAGATCAAATGGAACAAGAAAAAGGCAAAGTTAAAAACCAAGAAATCAAGCACCGCGAAGTAACCGCACTGGGAGTAGTGACGACCCGACGCATAGTTCGCCGCAACACTCTATAAAACTAGCTGTTAGAATGTCGATCGAAAAATTAGCGGTTATACAGTGATTTTGCCGACGACCGCTTGAGCATTTAACACAAAAATAGCCGTTCTGAAGGATTTAATGAAGGAAAGGACCGAAATATTCGCCAGATTTGACCAACGACCACAACATTTAATGCTTATCTAGCCGTTGAGGGGCACGACTGAGCCACGCTACACTTATAAATACTACTGTATTTTGGAATCAGGGACGTTACCGAGACTCTGAAAATTTTCTTGCGAGACAGGCTTTGCATTTGTTTACAGTAAGCGATCAGTAATCCCGTAATTCTGTCAAGAACATCCAGTGAATGTTTGAGAATTCCTCTATTGAGCACGAATTCACTGTCAAGGAGACTGTGAGGGTGTTTCAATACGACAGCATTGAAGGGTTGATGAGAACCCCCGCTAAGAAAGTTATTACAGAGTAAGGACAGGGTTCTTGACGATCACCAAGACACTCTACAGCTATGCAAGACAAGGGAAAAGAACTAGCGGTAGCGAAAATGAAGCCAAAGGTGATGAGATCAATAGTGCCGGAAGTTCTGTTGGGTTACAAAGAAATTCCCTTGAAATTGACCCATCAGTATATCTCGTCGAGTGCAGAAGATGCACCGCCCATTAAACTGTTAAATAATGCGAAGTATGAGATTCCACTTCCACCTATCTCGAAGCATGTGAAGCTGGAAGGAAATCTGTTGGGGAAAATTACAGAGTGTAAGTTTGAAGACTTCGACCTACTTCAAATGCAGAAGGACCCGACCGAACCAAAGTACCAAAACTTTCAGCCAGATCAGTATATGTGCTGGCGGAAGGACGTGAAAGACAACTCTCTGCTGGTCCTACAGAACTGGTTATCTGGAGTAGTCGAATTAGGATTGCTTAACCTGTTGAGGCTCCCGCTCTTCGACAGAACACCAGAACTGAATGCGATGGTGCGCACTCTTATGTCGTGCACTCACCAAGGCTATCTATGGTTGGATCGGAACGTCGATCTGAACATCGACCTGATCCATCGCATCATGGGGTTAAGCAAGTGAGGCGAGGTCCCCAAGCAATTATTTCAAGGCAAGAACATGGATAAGGAGGTCGTCGCAAAGGTGAAGAAAACACACACTGTCGTCAAAGGAAAGAGAGGCTTAGTCACGGATGGCATAGACGACGATGCTACACAGTTTGTAACACAACTGCTAGCAGGGAAAATTCTGCGAAAAGCAAGACCTAATGAAGTACCCGCTGGCGCAGTGCTCCTTGGGGCAAAGGCCGCGACAGGAGGAAGATTTAACTGGTGTCAATACCTATTAAATGAGTTTCTAGAAGAATTGAGAGATACACAGACACATGGCAGCAACTTCCACTATACCTGGTTGATATTATTGATTGCATTTGTAGGGTGGAAAGACCCAAAACATTATGTTGGCCTTATTACTGACAACAATGATTGTGAAGGAGTGTGTTATGCCAATCTCTGGGCGAATTTGGTGCAAGAAAGATAGCACGCGTCAGTTGAAGTTTTCTACACATACTACGAGCAGCTGCGCGAAGTCATTATTGTCATGCCGCGGATATCAAGATTGTTGCCTTGGAAGCACAGAATCAGCCGAAGACACCACCAAACCAGACAGAGCTAAGAGCAAAGGAAGTGAAAGCCACAGCAGAGAGTACAACCAGTGAAGTGGCTAAGTGCCAAACTTTGCTGGACGAGGCGACGAAAATGTTTACTCCGCTAGAAGAGGACCCATAGCTGCTAGAAGTCGAGAACATTTTGAAGGAACAACAGGCCCATTCGACGCCTTGGACGCGAAGGTCAAGGCCCTGCAGCCAAGAGATAGACTAAAAAGATATCTGGAAATCAGAGGACTGAAAAAAGAACTTCAAGAATTGAGAGAAAGGGAGGCTGAAGCCGAAGATAAATCGTAGTCCTTGCAGGAGGAAGCCCACGAGCTATCGCATAAAATTGAACAAAAATTGACAAAGCTTCGTGACGTGCATGATTCAGTCAAAGAGCACACTGAAGATGACATAGAACCGGACCATCAAAACTATTGAACAAGACTCCAAGGATACGGTTGCAAAGCTGAGTGAAACCTATCAAGAGTTCGCTGCTAAGTTAGCTCCAGAGGAGGACGAGCAGCTAGGAGAACCAGAAGTTGAAAGTGGCTCGGGGAGGATCCACATGTAGTGTTAGCGGCTTGTTGGGCCTCGCCCAAGTAAGACATTTTTGACAAAATAGTTTTGGAACTGAGAAGTTGAGCGCAGTTTAGTTGAAGACTTTTTAGCAAAAGATAGTTTTGGAAGTTGTGAGGATACAATGCAGCACAACATCGACAGAGTAAGCGCCGCAAAGTGATAGCGTTGCGAAGTACAACGTTGCGGAGAAGTAGCACTGCGAAGAGCCCGATCTACGGAGATCCGACAAGGCAGAGTATTGGAAGGAAAACAGTACATATTCCAGTAAGACCATTGTTGGTTTATTTTTGGTTAAGATACTCCATGATTACCAAGCAGGCGGGTAAGGAGTTTCGCGGAAGGAAAGCGATCGGTCACACGAGTAGAGGAAGCATGACGTGAACCGGACGCACAAGGCCATTAGAGAAGGAACGACTGGGTGAAAGCGACCCGTCGGCATGCGCTTGGAAGGGGGGCTGAAAGCGACGTGACCACGTGCAGAGGATGGCCGCGATGGAGGAGTCGCTATCAGAGCCTAACAGTCCGGTTAGGGGAAAATCACAACAGTTTTGGGAAACCTTAGGGTTTTTGCCTATGCATTGTAAAGACATGACCAATGAACATGATCTATAAAATGACACATTTTGTATGGGAATGGGTTGAATGTTGAATTGTAATTGTTGAATCTTGAGTAATACTGTGTTGTATTGCCGAAAGCCATTGTAAAGGCTTTGCAAGCCGCATGCGCAGAGGCCTATGGAGAGAGAAGAGAGTCTGCAGCTGAGTGCACAGATTGGAATTGTTGTACCCTTCCCAAGATAATATAACAATAGATCCTATGGACGTAGCTCCCATCGTAGGGGTGAACCACATTAAATTCTGTGTTGTGTGATTGTTTGTGTGTTTGCATCTGTTTATTTGCTTATAATGAATGCTTGAGATCCTGCTTATCAGTTTATGTGTTCTACTTTTATATGTATTTGCCATAAAGAATGAAGATGGGAATAATATGTTAAGTATCGCATATGTGGATGAATGTTAGATGCACAAGTAATTCTAAGTCTGCGAATGCATAAGTCAGTTGGATAGACACTTAAGTAAGTAGAGTTCGCGCCATGCGATTCACTCAAAGCACAACGCCGGAAGTGCGCAGTATATTGTGTTTTGTCATATTGCATAAATCATGAGATAAATAACCTAAGGTAAATGATGGATGGATAGAAAACATTAAGTAAAGTCATTGAAGTTGGTTAAGTCTAGAGAGGAAGCGCAGTTATCAGTTGCGTTGTTCCGTTGGTTAAGTCTGAACTGCGCAGTCCTTGGATGAGCGAGTTGTGCAAGCATCCTAGCTTGTAGAAGTATTAGCCGTGAAGAAGGTGAACTTTGCACATTCTTCAGTCCATAGTGCGAACCCTGTAGCGCGTTGTTCATCAATCTGTTTGAATCACTCATCACCCGGTTGTGGAAACATGATTCCACAACCCCCCATTACTTTGCCTCGGGTGAGACCTTAGTCTGTTCGCAGATTGTTGCCGAAAGGGCCGGTGAAAAGGGGTTTTGTTGGTTCCTTGAACCGTGAAGAACCCGAGTCTACATT
Organism: Larix kaempferi; assembly: GCA_027924585.1. Lineage (NCBI taxonomy): Eukaryota > Viridiplantae > Streptophyta > Pinopsida > Pinales > Pinaceae > Larix > Larix kaempferi. The sequence goes on along the minus strand of BSBM01000223.1, from coordinate 9,249,626 downwards.
GGAAACCTCTTGAACAGTTATGTAAGCCAACACCAGGACTCAGAAAATGCTCAACTATTCCATTTAAGCTAGCTGCACCACTTTGTGCATCTTTACTTCCTCACCAAGAACTAGGTTTATAAGAGATCTTTTGTGTTTGCATACTTTCTCGGGTGATTTTTCCTGATGCTGGTATGATCCTCCAAACCTCCATGAGTAGAGAAAATCCAGACTGTGAAGCCTTCCTCACTATTCCGATTTGGAGACTTAAATGGAAACCCTACTCAACTTCACCTTGTTTTGGAGGTATTGTGGGAATGCCACTAGGTTTTAGCCCATATTCACCACAATGACCGTTAGAAGCCTTGGAATTAGACTTGACTGACTAAGGCAAAGATTTGCGTGCATTGGGAGATATGATGCTAAACCAAAACTGCATCCATTGGGAGATATGATGCTAAACCAAAACTGCATCCATTGGGAGATATGATGCTAAACCAAAACTGCATCCACAGGGATTAGGCAAATTTCAGGTGTTAGCTTGGATAGCGCATAAGCTATTAATTCCTAGGCAACTAGGAGTATTCCAGCTTTGCATTATAGGGTTGCCTCAAAGCCAAAAGAAAGTATTTATGCAGCTTATCTCGAAGTCCTTGGATGTTTATTCTCCACCCGCCGATTTATCACACTTCCAAGACGTTCATGATCAGTATGATGTCTGGGTCTTCGAAAGTTGTTCCTCAGTTGTGTATAAGGAAGCTTGGGGTGATTCAGCGCTCTGCAAAAGACCGACGACCATATCAAGTCCATTCGAGATCACCATCACAATATAGCTACATTTCAAGTGGGTGACCGTGTCTCGTTATATCTTCAGAAGCAATGATTTCAGGGAGCCAAACATAAAAAGTTCACCCGCTAAGATATGGCTCCTAGAATGTTTTATAATGTCTACGCCAAAATGCTTTCTGGCTTGAGTTGCCCTCACAGCTTGGCATTCATCTATTCATTATTGTCTTTCAACTAAAGAGGTATGAGCCATCCCAACTTGATGAACAATGGAATGTGCAAAGAAATGGTGAAAGGGGAAAAAAATAGAAAATAAATTAGGAGTGATGTAGAGAAAAAGAGAGTAGTAAAATAGATCTCATGAAGAGCTTCCTCCTCATTATCAAAATGTCCCTTTTCATTTGCTAAAGTATCGTAGAAAATATAAAAGAAACAACTAACTAAAATTGAAGTCAATATGGAAATGTCTAGAGTAATGTTATAGCACATTAGTTCGTTGTATAATATGTATGACAATGTAATAATAGATAAAACTAAAAGAAATATATATACATTATAATATAATAGACAATAATGGATTAATAAGTCGGCTCTTAGAACATTAATGAAACAAACATATAATATTTATGAAATACATATCCGTGGATTTCATTCGATATAAACTTTCTCCTGAAGATGGGCTCAACACTGGAGTCCGAAACGCATCGAGAAAAAAACTCCACACAGGTCTCCAACTCCCCATAAAAATACAATTGTGTTTGTCAAACTACAATGATGAGATTCCAGATGCTACGTTGGTTGGTGAAATAATTGTTGGTCAAACTACGGTGATTAGAATTGCATCTGTTCTCCAAGAGCCGCGCCTAGATTGGTGCAGGTTGGCGAGGTCGATTGTTGTTTTGTTTCCAACTGTTGAATGTTGAGGTTGAAAAACCGTGTAGAGTTGTGGACCATGCTCTTGGTCTTCTCATGATTAATCGTGCATAGCGTTAAGGGATATTATGGTAGTTCATCTCCCCATTCGAGAGTTCGATCTTTGAAGTGTGTGAAGGAGTTCGTGATTTGTCGGATGCGGTGGATGATCCTTCTTATTTCCAGATCATTGAAGTCTGTGTGCGTATTGAGGGCTTGGATTATTAAATTGGAATCTCCAAATACATGTAATTTCTTTGTTTTCCGATTTTTGGCAATCAAGCATACTTTTAAGAGAGCCAAGGCTTCTGCTCGATTGTTGGAGCAAGTTCCCAGACCCCACCTATATTTGATTTCCATCTTTCCTCCTTTAGAGAATAGGACGCCTCCTGCTCCAACGGGTCTGGGATTCCTTTTGGATGCACCATCAAAAAGGAATCTAGGAGGATCATCTCATCACCGATCAGATTTAAAGTCTTCAAACAACAGTTCAAAGGTTACAGTGGTAAAGAGCTCTTCGTCAGTTTTCTTTCAACGTTTGTTTCGCGTGAAACGACCTCTGGATGAAGAAGTTGTTCACATTTGAAGTTCGTCAATGTTGGTTAAAATGGTTAAAAATATGGTTTAAAAGTTATTTTGGGGCTATGGGAATCGAACCCAAAACCTCATGGTAAGGCCACCATGATCCCATTAAAATGGTTAACAAGTTGTGTAAAAAGGGGGTGGGCCAAGGGCATAACCCTTGACCCAAGCCAACACTGAGGCCCCCTTGAATGTCTTAAACCCTATTAAAGTTCAAACCATATCAAAGCATATATGCACCATATATATTAAAGTTCAACCAAACATTATGAAACCATAATGTAACAAGATCACATAGCGATGCATTACCTGCTGATTAATGCATTTTGTTATGTGTTATGGTAGATTAGATTTGAGTAATGTTAATGCATTTTGTTATGCGTTATGGTAGATGTGAGGCGTGTTATGAAGGTACAGGTTCAAAGATAGTTTTCAATGGCGTTGCATAATGAAGCTTCATCTCCATGGACCTTGACTGCTTGCATTCACCATGCCAATATCTTCATCATCGTCCCATTTAAAATGCGATACAAATTTCTTGCAATTGCTTTCGATTTGATATAGTCGATTACAGGGAGCACCTTGTAGCACCGTGTATCACCCCCATAATTGAAGAATGGAATGTCTTCTTTTGGGTTTTAAAAAATCCTTAGGATCTTTGCATATTATGAGATAGAAATTGTGAAGATAACAAGAGCCATGTAATGGCAATTTCCCGCGTCGCTGTTAAATGATTGTGATGGTTTTGAAATTTAACATAGCCGTGCTAAAAGATTGTTTTGAAATTTAACATAACTATTCTACTACCACAGCAAAAAACTAAAGTAAATTTAATATAGCTGATTTAATATTGATTGAATATACCATCACAAGAATTGTTGACTTAGTTTTTATTAATGCCATGTCTCTTAGATTTTGCTTAAGGGGCAAGTAAATACTAATAGAGCTTACCGTATGCCAGGAGGACTCAACAGGCGACTTGTGGAAGTAAGGCGTACCTAAAGTTTTAATGTTATTGTACGAGGATTTCAATGCAACCTGTACAAAGATGACCTCAGAGGGCCGCCACCTCCTGGGCACCAGACTCCAAGGAAAACATCATGGTTTAACTGCCAATCAAATGTTAAATAATAATCGTTTAAAATTTTAGTTTAATAAAATAATTTTCAAACTATGTAGAACTTTATAATTTGTAAATATCGAGTTAGCGTATAGTCGATACTAATTGCTCCGACCAATCACTATATTCCTCGCTCCACGGGAATAATAATGTATGTGGACAAAGGTAAGTACTCTCACTATGAAGTTGAAAATTTGTTCTTAATATAACAATGTTGATTTTAGCATTCCAATTGAAATCAACTATACTTTGAATTCTAATAAAAAAAAAACATCGATCTAAAAGTAGATCATGATATCAATGATTAAGATTGAAATGGTTTATTTATCTATTTAATAAATATAAAATATAAAATGTAAAAAAAGTCAATTTATATAAAGTATAAAATTATTTTTAATTATTAAAAAATAAAATTTAGGTGGATTCTAAGTCTAATTAATTTTAAAATTACAAGTTAAAAATTTAATTTTATAAATAAAATTATTTTAGTTTTAAATTAATTAAATCATTTATTTATAATAACCATATTTCATATAGAAACAAAACTAATGGTGTACAGATCATGATAAAACTTGTCACAAATTGGATAAATAAGTAAACCAATGTGAGCTGCGAAATTTAATAGGGTGTTAGGTTCATAAAAATATCACACAAATTTTAAATGGAAGAAAATGAGTGAAGCAAAGATACAAAAGGACGGGGAAGGTTCAGTACGAAGGACTGGCACTGATAACCAACAGGTCCATTTCTCCACCAAAACAATTCTACCCAACAGGTAAGCCAAAAAAGGTTTTTTGAATTCATATAAAAATAGATTTTCTGTTAAGATATGGCAATAAGTTTAAAGTTCCTGCAATCTTATAGAAATTCGTTTTATGTAACTATGTACTTCTTATTAGTGTAGTTTACCAGCGTTTACCCTGAATCACCAATGCTTTATATACGTTGCTGCCATTGCTCCCAGCCAGTTTCATACACTGGTTAGATGTGGAAAACCAGAGCAAGCAATTGGATCGACTGGATCAGTGCCCATTTCCCCAATTTTTTTAGTTGAAGTTGGCCTGCTATAAAATAATTATAGCGTGGAATAATTCATTTGGAAATGTCGGTGCCCATTTCCCCAATTTTTTAAGTTGAGGTTGGCTTGCTATAAAATGATATATAGCCACTAAAACCTCCATTTCAAGTATTAGATAGTTGGTTGAATTTTTCAATTCAGAATGCCTTAATGCTTAAGTATTTGATAGCTTGGTAATTTTTATATCAGGGGTGTCCCATCGTGAATTCCACCTGAAATTGATTGAGTCTCAATATTGATGTAAGAATTTTGATAATTATGTTTATATTATTAACTCGCAGTTCAACTTCTAACTCATGTATAGGAAGAAGACTAGATTAGTTTTGTATAACAGTAAAATGAAGAGATTGTGTTATATTCACTATAGTAACATAGATGCTATCAAATTGTACGTTTCAATGCATGAATATGCAGAGCTCATGATAATGCTAGAAATATGCAGAGCTCACGATGATGCCATAAACGCACTTCTGGTTTCACCGGAGCGAGCTCGAGCTCTATACATGTTCTCTGCCGATTCCAAGATAAAGGTTATGGACTAGCTGCAGTACCTAGGGTTTAGTATTGGTTGGTGGATGGAAAATGTCAAAATATTTAGCCCAAGCTCAAGCTACTCCCAAGGTAAATGAAGATGAGGACCAGGTTAGATTCAACGCAAGTTCAAGCTAACCATGCTATCAAGATTTATATATGTGATTTTCAATTCTTTTAAAATCAACTATGAGCGGGAACTAGAATTATAATTTCATGCAGTATCCAGTCATATAGTTGATTAGTTTGACTGTGTTCTGCTTAAACTTGCAAGAAATGAAAACAATTTAGCTAAAAATCACAGATTGAGATGCGATCCAAAACCAGCTGGGAGGTGAACCACAATCCGAAGTTGGAGATGTAGGATTTGGATGGGAGGTGAACCACAATCCGAAGTTGGAGATGTAGGATTTGGATGGAGAAATTGAAAGTAGTGATAAGGTGGTGAAGGTGGTGGAGAATGGATAGTTAAGTTGGTGGAGAATGGATAGTTGATGAAGACGCTGCGACGGGAGGAGGGAGGAGGATGCAGGCGGAGGATGGTGCATGCAGCCGAGGGGAGGTGGAGGGAGGCGACGAGGTCGCGGGAGAGAGCAAGGCAGGAGCTCACGCAGAGAGGAGACTGAGGCGGTCAGGAGAGATCAAGGCAGGAGATCGCGCAGAGAGGAGGCAGAGGAGGTCGGCGACGGGAGGAGGAAACAGGCGGCGACCGCAGCAGGGAGCTCCCAGGGGCAGGAGAAGCATAATCATCCACGTGGCAGGATTCCATTTGCTCTATGAGCGAGGAATCTAGCCGACGTGGATGGTTATGCTTCTCCATAGTGAAATTCCTACGGCCTAAAAATTGGCAATCATTGGGCCTATTTCCGATGCCACTAAACCTAGGCAACTATGAAGGTACGTACTTGTTTTATTATCATTTCAGCTTCTTTTTTGGATTGGTATGATTTACTTATTAAAGACTTATATATATATATATATATATATATATATATGAACAATATAATTTCCTTGCATTGTAGGGATTCCTTTAAAGTTCTGTTTTGAGCTATGAACCCTAAAATAGAAACTCATTTTAAAATGGATTGGGAGATTTGACGCTGACAGTTTTCTCAAACCAAAAACAAACCCATTAAAGATTTGAACCTTCCACCTCTTCCAAACAATCAAACAATAAGATTGCTTTCCAACCTCTTCCAAACAATCAAACAATAAGATTGCTTTTACCAATAAATACGAGTAATGTCTTTAGCAATTCACCATCCAACAATCCCACTCATTCCTTATTATACCATTTATTCCACACTATTAAATAAATTAAGAGAGACTAGGTCATTAATCCTATTGGCTCAAAAACTGAACCCATAACATAAAATCGATTTCAAGTGAAAGCTTCTGCTTTATGATGGTGAATAGTCAATATTTTTTTAGTAAAAGCTTTAAACTAAACAATGGGTAGTGGCAGTTTTTTTTTTTCACATAGTGGCATGTAGTGGGCAATAGTAAGGTTCCTAAGCATCCCCTTAAAGCACAAATGCTCCTTTAAGATAGTGTGATATATCACTATAGTTGATTCTTAGTAGTCATAGAATCCAGGGTACACTACCTATTTTCCTTTAACTTATTGGGACACTATTGTTTAATGATTGTAAATTGATATCCATTTTGGTTTCGTTCAAGTTTGTATCTGCACTCCTCTTCGTGTTTGTAGTCATGTTCGAAAAACCAAAGATTTAATGGAAGTTCTTTTTGTGAATAAAGTTACTATGTATCAGAAAACACTATATAGATGGGCCTGGGCTCATATCCCGGTCTTCTTAGTTTTTGTAGATCGGGGCTTTCCTGGCAACCCTGTTGTATGCTTGTTGTAACCACCTTGAATCAAATTTAGGTGACACTAATAGAATGCTTTTTATAATCAAGATTCAAGTGTTTCAGTCCTTTCATTGTTGTAAGAGGCAGATTTATTTTCACTGTCTTTTTCTGTTCCATCATGTACTGATTTGGCCTTTGAAGTATTGTATACAACATTTAATAAAATTCTCATTATTACAATGCTTCCAAATTCAATAGACAACTCCTCCTAGGTAGCGTGGAATGTAACAAACTAGGGTTTGGTGTCTCCTAACAATATTGTTGATCAACTTAAGTGACAAACAGATTTGCGAAGTTGTACTGATTTGAGATTAGGATGACTCATTTACGGGGGCATAACCGAAATAAAATTACAACTGCCTTTTTACTTTTGGCAAAAAGGGATGTTGGGGGACTAAGTCACCTATCCCCATATTATACAAAACTGTCTTTGGTAGCTTTCCATGAAGCCTTTGAAAGAAGCCATGCCTCTAATAATAATATAATTCAGAAAAAATGCAAATACCCTTCTTATTAAGTCTCTTGGCCTTGAACCAAGGATCTTCAACCAAGTTGTTATCACTAGAATCAAAGAAATTAGCTGACCATATAGACAGATTATTGATCTAGTAACCTTTGGCGGGTTCATTTTAATTCGAAACAAGAAAGGGCTTGCATCTTTTACAAGCTGGATAAACAATATATATCATAGTTGAATCTCCTACTTTGATATGAGTTGGGGAGGTTATGGTGTATGAGAGATAGTTGAGGAGAATCCTCCGTTATTGTTATATCTTACCAATATTTTCTAGATTTCATTTCCTTGAATGACCCCTATGATCCACTTAGCACCAAGGGACACACTGTGTTGGGAAATATCAGTCAAGATAAAGGTGCCCCCCCATTAATTCCCAAACAATAAATGACCCAATTAAATTGAGCAAGGCCTTATAATTTGCCTTTCCAGGTGACTAGAATAAAGTTCTTAATAAACTGGTCATCATGCTGTAACCCTTCTTGGAAGTGTGCCAACAAGAAGAACGTTAAGCGAAGTTACTGAATTGTGGGTGTGGGAGCATGAGCACGTTGTGGCAAATTTTTGTTTCTTTTAAATTTGGGGGTTTCTCTAAATAAGGTTTTCAAATTACTAGAAAGATTATACTTATCAATCCCATTGACCTACTTTTATGGTCCTTTGTTGGACATTAATAAAATTATCTTATCTTATTTATTACATTGTGATGGTAAAATAGAAAATTGCTAACCTATGTTAATGCATTATTAAATTCCACATAATAGACTTTCAAAAAGATTTTCTAGTGTCTTTTTGTTCTTTAAATATGATAAGATAGTTTTATTAATGTCCAACAAATAACCACTTAAGTTGGTCAATGGACTCCGGGTTACAATGTTGTCATTACAAAGCAGGAGTGTCATAACGGTTCCTATAAAAAGTAAGTAAGATACACAAAGTGAAGTATCAATCTAATTGTAAATGTTCTCTTTTTCCATTTGTATTTTTACACTTCATTTTGTTTCTTAAGAGTGTCTGATAGATGATTTATCAGGGATAGGATGCATCATGTGATTTGTCTTGGTTGTTTCCCTCATGGTATTTTTTTGTGGAAACATATCCTAATATTTTTTGAGAAACCTATGAGATGATGTGAGGGTATTGCATAGGGAAACCTAGGATCAAGTAAGTCTAATTTTAAGTCTTTTCGCTTACTCTTAGTGGAAACTCCAATATTGGCCACATCAACTTATCCTACTCTTATCTTTGCTATCTTCTATACTGTTATTTCCATGTTTTTCTTCTTGTTAATAATTTTTTGTGGATGCTCATTTTGAGTAGTACCTTGAATTCCATGTTGCAACTGGTCTATTTGTGTAATGGCATATTATGCAACCTCAAAATTCTATGTACTTGGTACAAATTTTGTCTTTGTGAATCCACCCATAATTTCTGATCCTTGAGTTGAAAAAGAATGTAACCAATAGGAAGATACATATTTAGGCATTTCAGGAAGCTAATACCAATGTAGGATAGTATCTTTATCGATCTCTTCAAGTTTATTTCTAGAGGAATACTTTTTATTCAGATGTATTCAGTTGGATTCATTCATCCTGACCACTTTCTTCTTGCATGTTCCCATAGCTAGCTTATGATAGTTACATCTATTAAACCATCCAATAAGTATAAAGGACGCCTCAACAAATGCAACCAGGAGAATTGTTCTCCAATTGCAAGCTCATCAGAACAACCAATTAATTATGTATTGGTGGCCTTAATTGAGTTATTTTCTCTATTCCATTTTTTTGTGGATGCAAGCACTCGTATAAATTGGGGCATTGAATATTTTCTTTTTGCTTAATAGCTAGTGCAATAAGTGGTATCAATTTATGTACCATTCTAGGTATCCTTCTTCCTCACGGAGGGGATGTTCTAGAAGTTGATATTTTGGAAGTATTATGAAGTTCTATGATCCTTGTCTATCAATTACATCTGGAGATGTTGAAGGCTATTGAAAAATGGGTTCCTCACAATCTCAACTTCTCTTTTCTACTTAGCACTAAGCAGGATGTGCAAATGTTTCACTAGGTCTATCATGGAAAAGATACATGTTTGAATGGATGTAATTATTCATAGTTTGTATTGTCTTTTGTCCATACATGATAATTGGTGTTGAAGAAACCAAGTAAATACATTCTATCTGAGTAATGGAAGCATGCTCACAAAGATTTAATTCGTTTTGCATTTTGATTTGTATATGCAAGCTTAAGATTTTTGATCATATATAATTATGTTAGTTTTACATTAAAATAGATAATTGTTCATCCAACAAGACCACTCTTAATTTGCCATAAATGACTTGTTGCTTTCATTTAGGTTTTACCAGTAGTTTGTAAAAACTTTGAAAGAGAGCTATATATACATTGATGATCGAATGAAAATGCTTCCTTTACTTCAAGATAAACCAAATCAATTGCAAACATAAAAGGGAGAATATATAATTACAACTTTGCAAGACTTCAACTAGGGTTTCACAATATTCCAATCACGGTGTTATATTAAATGAAAGAATTTTCCAATTATCATTGGATGGTGATTATAGAACACAACTTTCTGCTCAAAGTTTAAGCTTCATTCAAATCAATTTCCTCATTAATAAGAAAACATAACCATCCACAATCCTTTGTCCTATAATCCGGGCTCTTCATGGGGGTAATTAAAATTAAGTTTTTTATTGTGTTAGCAGAGATAATGTTTGCCCAAGAAGTTTAGAAGTTGCATATTCTTAGATTACTGATGTAAAATTATATAATATATTCTTTTTAAGGGTGCTAGTTCAATGGAAGGGCACCTACCTTATATGCAGGATGTTGGTGGTTTGATTCCTTCGTTCCCTATATATATAAAATGACTACACACGACCAAAAAGAGATAAATTACCACTAAAAATAGATAAATTACCACTACCAAAATGAGAGATAAGTGACAAAAAAAGGACCAAAATTCACATATAAACGACCAAATGACAATTTTGGTTGCTAATTTTCGGTCTCTTATCACACGACAAAAAATGTGGTCATATTTAGTTTGGTCATTTATAGCTTGTCTTGTGGTCATTAATTTGGTCATTAATTGTCATATTTTTTGTCATTAATTTGGTTGTATATCTGGTCATTAATTGTCACAATTAATGACCAAATATATGACTAAATTAATGACCAAATATATGACCAAATTAATCACCAAATATACGACCAAATTAATGACCACAAAACAAGCTATAAATGACGAAACTAAATATGACCACATTTTTGGTTGTGCGATAAGAGACTGGAAATTAGCCACCAGTGATCGCCAAATCAGAAGTGGTAATTTATATGTGGATTTTGGTTATTTTTTTGGTCACTTATCTCTCATTTTGTACTAGGGCCTTGATTGTTTTCCAATCTCTTTTAGGTTAAGGTAGAGTTAATACCCCCATATGTCCTCTGATAATTTCCCTCTTTATCACTTGCTATTAGGAATCTCAACATGCCTTGATCTCACCCAACCTATACCTCACAATTTGAGATCCTCGGGTACCCATCGACACTTGCATGAGGAACCACATTATGTGCCTATAACCAAAGTTCCATGGATTGCTGGATTCACCACCATATGCTTAGAAGTCGATCTTCCTACCAAGATGGATCTAAGTTCCCTTCTAGTTATGGGCGAGTTGCGGAGCAATTATCCCTTGATGGGATCCTATGTGTATTCTACCAAGTCATCCACCATTTTATTCATAATTCCATTTCCAAATCCTATTTACAAATCTATCTATATAATATATGCATTCGAGAATACTTATTCTACTTATATCACAATTAATTTTATTATATTAAGGGAAACAAAATGCACTCTAGAATCTAAATTTTTGAGTAAGACTATATCCTATTTTTTTATGAGTATCATTAATAAGCCATCTTTAAAATTAAAGCTCAATTTACAATATAATCTCACATAAAAACAAATGGTTATAAAGCCAATTTTAAGTAACTAAAAGGTTATAAAGTCTATATCTATTTTATTTGAAGTAGCTAAACATGTTTTTTTTATCATTTTTGCTTCAAATTTGGCTAAAAACCAAGAAGAATTGTTGGAATTGTATAGATCAATTCTTGAGATTGCATAATCTAGGTGCAATAGGGTATTTGAGGGCACTTAATCTATATATGCATTCAAACATGCAATTTTAACAAGAAAAAATTACAATTCGACAAAAAATTATAAATCCAATGTCCAATAATGATAACTAGAAAAAAAATCCAATTTATAAACCCTTTAACATTTAAACTTCTTCATTTCATTTGTAAAAAAATTAAGATTAAAAAAAATTACACATCCCTCTGGGAAGTTGACGTAACTTGACACCATCTTCCCCATCTCTCGATATAATCAATTTTATTTTTATTTTTTAAGTATATACTAAGATTAACTAACCAAATCTATATATATATATAAACACATGAAACATTGACACACGATGTTCAAGTAAAATTGGAATACAAATAGCGTTCTTTCTAAGCCTTCTTAAATGGTGAGAGTTACGCTTAACGCCCTCGTTTGTAAAACGAAAAATATAAACGTTTATTTAAAATCAATTCGTTGGAACATCCTCGGGAGCAGCGAGCAGTTCAATCAATCGATGGACGATTGCTTCTAGAGTTTCCAAGATGGATTTGTTCGGTCTACCTCATGGGCCCTCCGTGGATTTGCTATGGCGACCTCTCAACGCCATGATAACTTACATAGTAACTAGGGGATGGAGCACGCACCAGCTACCATGCTAGCAATTGTTCGTCTTCATGGTAAAGTCATTACCAATAAAGCTATATTGTTTGGACATATGTTTTTGACAAAGCAAGGCGGGTACTTTCTATCAAAGGTGGAGAATTGGTTGGGACTATAAGAAGATAGGGGGCACTGGATATCAAAACTTTGTTCCAATCTCGAGGTTAAGTGTTTTTAGTAGGGCCAAATGAGAAACTTGTCCCAATCCTTTCTTTTCATTCTAATTGCTCCAAGTACTAAAAATGTCCTTTGGATTCAAATTGGAATATCACATGTCTTAGTGAAGCTTTCACAAGGATCCCATTAGTCATTATTTATGAAATTGTTCATTTTTCCTTTTAATGTTCAAAGGAACATGAGTATGGTTAGTGCAATCCAAAAGAGCGATCTGGAGGAACTATGAAGAAAAGCCCCTGCTTAATTATAGTGCCAATAGATTGGGTGGGTCATCCCCAATAACAATGAATGATAGTATAGTGTGGAACCGTAACATGCAGCAAGCTAGTGTGCAATTTCTTCTCTTAGTTGATAGACTCTAGATGATCATCAAGCCATGCTATAGAGCCTTCCCTTGATGAATATTTGAGAAAATAGAAAAGATTCAAATTCGCCTAATGAAGATTTGTAGCACAACTTGAAGCGCTAAGCACTAGTCTCAAAACAATTACAAGGTATAGTTATAAAGGGAAATGGAGGAGTTTAAAAAATCCACCTCAAAATTTTGTTGGGTTTAGCTTCAACTATGTTTTTATTGTTAGACAAATTTGGTTGCAATTGTAGTCAACTGAATTACATTATTCTAACCAACATTGATCACAAGGATACAGACAAGTATGCAAACCAATATAAAAACTGCTTAACATTACCACTAGACCACAACATGATGGGGGCACACACACACACACACACGCATATTGGGGTTAGTTATCAATTGACTCTTGATCAAGTAGTTCATAGGAAGAAATGTTATCATCTCTACCCAAGTTCAAATCCTACTTGTAACATGTTCATTTTTCATGATCCAATTGTTGGTTGAGGCTCTTCATGAGCTATGGGGAATATCTTACCCTTCCTTACGGGTTGGAGGGAGGGGTGCTTGGTTACAAGTAACATAAAAATACAAATATAACGGTTGTTCAGTTGGTGGTTGACAATATTGTTAGGCATTTGACTAGTTTTATGTTGGCAGATATCGAGTTCAAATCCTATCGGTGAAACACACTAGTATACCCCAACAAATTTACTAGAGATGCCATCTATGAATATGAGGAAGCATCCATTGTATTTCCTATCAATTTTTTCTCACACACAAAATAGATATAAAACTTACAAAAACTTAAATATTTTTTGAAAAACATTATTTTTAATAAAATAACTAAAAAAATCTTTTAAATTAACATTATTTTTTAATAGTCAATTCTCGCTAGCTCATTCTGTTAAGGTATGTGTTTCATCAGTAAGGCGACCCGGGTTCAATTTCATTTAGGGGTGAGCTAGTTGGGAGGAGATACCCCAAAATCCAACCAAGTTGATGATTGGTGTGGTCTAGGCCGAGTGCGATCCTCAGGTGATTTTGATGGAATAGGTAGCCCTTGGTCATGGTTTCTCAGACCAAAGGCCACTCCTGCCAGACGAGAGAGTTTCGAGTAAATAAAAAACATTATTTTTTAATAAAATAAGTAAAAAATCTATTGAAAATAATATATTTTTTAAAATATGAAAATTTAAAAAACTTATAAAATAACCTCAAAATAATTTAAAATTTTAATTAAAAAAACATCATAACAAAAAATAAAACAATCTAATTGAATATATATATATATATATATATATAAAGTTAAACTTAAACTTAAACTTTAGAGAGAAAGATAAATGATATCAACGGAATATCAACGAATTATGGAAAGACTTTGAAGTAATACACTACTTAAGGTTTGATAGACTAAAGTTGGTCTCAGTGGACATTAATCATCATCATCATCATATATATATATAAACTTAAACTTTAGAGAAAAAGAAAAATTATATCGGAGGGATTTTGAATAAGACTGGATCAATCTAATTGAAAATCTAAAAGTTATATATATATATAAACTTTAACTTTAACTTTAGAAAGAAAGATAAATGATATCAACTGATTTTGGAGGGACTTTGAAGTTTATATATAAACATAAACTTAAACTTTAGAGAGAAAGATAAATGATATCAATGGATTTTGGAAGGACTTTGAAGAAGACTTGGTCGACTCGGTTGAAAACTATAAGATTTGTACAAAGGTCTTTTTATCTTCATGACCTTGGAAGATATGATTAAGCTTAAGACCCCATCGTTTATAGAGAACTTTGTACATAGTAGGTTTAAAATAGGTTCATGAATAAAACATAATGGTTTGTTGATGGTTTATTATAAGTTTAAGTTACAAGTCAAATGGTAAAATGAGAAGTGGAGAATCATGCTACATTGTTACTATAGAAGTAGGAAAGACCTAAAACTGATTCATATTTTCGATATAATAGGGGATTATATGAAGATTGATTAGGACAAAACTTGGATTATGGTGAGATGTCACATATTTACACATGCGAACTAAAAATCAACTTAATTTTGTCTGTTTACTCATTAAAACAGGAAATGACTATATTTGTAACTCAGTTAGAACTCTACTTGGATGGGGTGATAGGTAAGTATAACGTGACATGACATAGGCTAAAATCATGACCACGAGGAGGAAGTGCCCCCATGCGCATACTCCATGATATAGGTTTATGGTAATTGATGGGTGACAAAGGCTAAGACAACTAGAATGGACTTGAGGCAAGTGAGCAAGTACTAGGCTATCACTCCAACCAACGCGAGATCCCACAATCACTTGCACTGTAATGATATGAAGTTTAGGTTCACAATGAACAGAGGAAATAGTGGGATCATGAAAGGAAGTGGTCCTCTCAATGTAAAAACATGTGGCTTTACCAATCTTCACACATTGAGAGCCATTCTAGTATATCTTTGGCTTCTCAAACCAACATACCTAAACCTCCTCCAGGTCCTCCAACTCGCTACTTGTCCACTTCATGATTTAGGCCAAGAGCTTAGGGACTTGGCACTATTATTCATCCTTCCTTTAGTGGATGATCAAAAGAATTCTTTGTTGAGGCCTGATTGTGGGTTTCAAAATGGGGTGAATAGGTCCACAGCCAAGCAAGGGGATGAAAAGAGGTAGGTAGATTCGACCTCTAATGGTTTAGATTTGTTGCTTTCCCTAAGTGCTTAGCTTGGATTGCGGGTAACAATGGTAGGGAAGTGCCCATAAATGGGTAGGAAATGATAAATGCAAATTAAAGAAGAGGACAATAACGACTTCAAATGCTTTAGGATAGGAAGGCATCGAGCTGCTAATGTTCCCCCAAGGAGTTTCTCAGGAAGGCACCTCATGCCCAACATGAGACAATGTATATAGCTAAAATATTCTCGCAATCCCATTATGCTTCTATCATAGAAAAAATCAATAATGTATATAGGAAAGCTACAACTGATAATAAAGCTACAACTAGACGAGGCCTCACCTCTTCAGAATTAGTTGGCAGAGAGGAACTCCAATTGATGCATATGTGATTCTCCAAAAGCAGAGACACTAAGGTATCTAAGATGTCTGAAATATATTGGTTGGTCAAATCTCTTATAACCTAAGCAATGGAAGAGAAAGAGAGTAAGATCCAATCTACGACTATGAAGAACTCATATGTCATGGAATCCAAATATGATGCTTTGATACAGGGGCATTAGGGTCACAAGGCCATAATTATGGAGGAAAAGATATAAATCCATGCCAAAGACTCCATAGGGAAAAAGGCTGAGGACGACCAACCATCCCCACGACCCAATTTCATAATTTTGGATTTTGACTCAAAGAATGAGACATAACCAAATCTCCCAGGTCTTTAGAAACTAATGTTTCTTTGTTTTTATGTTTTTCAAGGAAAAATGTATGCTTGGACCCATTTACAAATTAGCATCCTATGTTATCAGGTTTTCTTTGAAAGGTACTTTGTTTTATCATGATTCTAGTCTGCCTACATTCATATAACAATTCCAAGCCATGAAAACAATCTCATTTTTTGTAATATCTACCTATTTAACATAGGCTTAGTAGGCATAGTTTCTCAGTATTCAACTGTGTTATCTTTTGCTAAGCATAAATCTGTACCTAAGATACCAACTTCCTACAAGTTATATAAGCTTAACTGCTTACTTGTTCAATCTTAGGTATTCCTTTGATCTGGAAATTCATGCATGAATTCATGTAAACTAACTGTATATTAATAGGAAATAGTTCTCTAAATTACAAAAAAAAACTCAGCATTAACTAAGTCATATGGTGTCCGTTTGTGATGAAATTTTTATAGTAGCAATTTGAAATCTATTTCCATGTTTCCACCAATTTTTAATCGAAAATTAGATCATTACATGTCCCAAAACTCCAAAACATTATCATATCTATTGGGATTTTGGGGAAAAGAAAGGTTGGAAGCCTAACCATATGAAAAATGCATACAAGGTAGGAGAATTGGAGAACTAAGGGAATAAATGAAGATAAAGCTAGGCAATAGACAACTTGAAGGAAAAATAGAGGCCCACAGAGCAATTTGAGAGAGAATATATAATTTTGCATGGATTGAAGTTGTGACAATAAGGTGAAGAAGGCATAATATAAATGATGAATATAATGTTAGGGCAAAAGACAAGAAGTTCTGTTGTCATCCTCGAGAATTTCCATGTTGCAAAGAAGTCACCATTATGCCCATTGGTAAATCTAGTATTTTTTTTCCCTCAATGCCATAGTGTAATTTAAATATATCCCTAAGATTATTTAAATCCAAACAAGAGCTAGTATTTTCTAGTTTTCCCAATATTGGGTTTCTAGGGTAATTTATATGTTATTGTTGTGTGAATAATTGTTTCCTTCAACATTGTATATTCTACATGTTATTTGCAGTTTGCAAATTAAACAAAATTTCTACACAATTGAATATCTAACACGGATTTTTCTTATTAATTCCACATTTTAGTATATGTGTTGGTAAAATGGATGGGCCATAATTGTACTATTTACAGATCATATGATATTAGAGCCCAAGTTCATAAATACTTGGTGAACATCATGTATGGTAAACAACCATATTGGATACCAAGGAACTAGAGAAGCATTGTTGCAAGGTCTAAAGAGGAGTGGAAGACTAAAAATTATGGTGACCTCTCATGTAAAAGATGAAAACGAAGATCCATAAGCCATGTGTACTTAGCCATAGTAGAGCATTGTTGCATTGAACAAAATGGTAACATAGTTGTCGATAATGAAGGATAAGGAAGGGCAATCAATATTGTTTGAGCATTCAGAAGAAAATGTTGACCCATAAGATTCCAAAGGTGAGAATATTGGAGAATTGGGGAATAACAACTCTCTTCCTTCATCTTCCAATATTCCATTTAAGGTTGAAGTGAAACTTAAAATACCAAATTATGATGGTTAGGTTAATTCTAAGATAAATAGGTGGTTGAAATAGTAAGAAGTTTATTTTGGTCTTTATAAATTAAAAGAATAACAACATATTTCTTTTACCGATATAAAAATGTACATACATGCTCTGTTAAGGTGGAAGACCTATGTAGATGCTTCAAGGCTAGGAAAAAATTCCACGGTTACACAATGGGAGGATTTCAAGGAATTGTTGAAATCGCAATTTTATCGCATAGGCTACAAAGAAGAATAGCTAATGAAATGGCAATACCTTTTGCAAGAATAAGGATAAAGTGTTCAAGAATACATTTCCAAATTCAAAAAGTGAGTGATAATATTGAGTATCTCTTAAGATGATCCTAGGGTAGTAGTCAAGTACTTGGAGGCTTATTTAATGATATCTGAAGGAAATTATAGTTGCTAAGTGTGAAAATCATTTATGAGGCATACAAAAAATATCTCTACATTGATTTGGAATTAAAAAGGGGGCTATAGAAAAAAGACTAAGAAGAGACAATCAATACCAAAGGTGAAGAGATTGTAGCCACAACCCAAAAGGGAAAGATCATAATAGACATTGGAAAATTTGTGATGTACATGGGCACATGGGTTAGAAGTGTTGGAAAATTCATTTGGAATTGCATCCAGAATTATACAAATCGAGGAATGAAGCAATAAAAACTAGTAAGATGGGATAGCCCATAGGGCGTAGAATAGACGGTGAATGGGTGTACTGTTAAGACATTCCTTGTGTAAGGTGACCGGTTCGAAACTTCGTGGGTATGAGCCTTACAAAAAAAAATACTAAGATGGGAGAAACAAAGGTAGAAAACACCTCTAGTGTGGATGCAACCATGATCTACACCACATTGCAACAACCAAGGGCAAGTGGAGACAAAAATGGACTAATCCAAATCAAAGTTCAAGTGAAGGTCCAAAAGGTAAATCCTTTGTTTGATAATGGTTCACAATATAACTTGATTTATGAGTTCTAAGCAACTAAGTTGGTCTAGAAACTCATGATCTAGTACAAACATGTTCATTGTGTTGGATCTAGGATTGAATCTACCATGAGAATCACCAGGAGATGCAAGATCATGTTTTCCATTAATGTTGATTATATTGATGAAATAGAATGTGAAGTTGCACCATTGGATGCATTTGAATGATATTTGACACGCATACTTATGGGATAGGAAGGCAAATTTCTACAGTTTATAGAACAAATCACTTGGCTAAAGGTGGTAAAGGCTACCTCATCAAAGCACATAATAAGAATAATAATATATATTTTAGTAGTGAAATAAAGGCATATAAACAAATTGGTTGAGATAAGCAATAAGATGTCATCCTTCATATTTTATGGACTAATGGAATTGGGGAGACAAGTGGAGGCCTTCTACTTCCATCTCCTTTGCTGATGAGTTTTCGGGGATCAAAAGAATCATAATGGGGAGGTGTGATCATAAATAAAATGAATGGTTTGTTGATGGCTTATTATAGGTCAGGGTTACAAATTTAATGACAAAATGAGAAGTGAAGAACCATGCTACATAGTTCCTAAAGAAACATGCAAGAACTAAAATAGGTTTCGTATTTGTGACATAATAGGGGCATATGAAGTTAAATGAAGACAAAAGTTGAATTGTGGTGAGATGGCACATATGTACATATGTCCAACAAAAATCATCCATATATTTTTCCATAGACTCCTAACAAATGTGAAACGGTTGTAGATGTAATTTGGCCATAACTCAATCATACAATGCCCATTTGTGATGAAATTTTGACAGAAGGAAGCTAGTAACTATCTACAATGTATACCAATTTTCAAAAGAAAAATGCAATTGTTTATTCTCCGAAAAATCCAAAACATGGTTGGATATGTTGGGCATTTGGTGAAAAGAAAGGTTAGAAACCCAACCATCTTTGAAAGGCAAGAGAAATGGAGAGCCGAGTGGAGGAATTGAAGTTGAAGCCAAGTGAGAGTTAACTTGGAGGTGAACTAGATGTATATAGTGTAATTTGGGATAGAGGATAAAATTTTAAGTGGATTATTCATGTTAATAATGGGAAGAAGACACATTCCAAAGGAGGAATAGGTCTCAAGGCAACAAATAAGAAGTTTTATTGTTATTCCTTATAATTTCTATCTTGAAAAGAATTCCATTAGACCTGTTGGTGAATTTGGTATTTCACCCCCAATTCCATTGTAATATGAATACTTTTTTCCTGGAAAAAAAAGCGTAATTTCATTTCATCCTTAAGAGTACGAAATTACATCGATCGTCATCACTCTTATAGAGTGGAATTTAGAGCTAATATGTCAAGCTTCCAGCTTCTGTCTGAAATAAACTTTGATGTTCTCACCACATGAGCATTAACATCGTATACATTGATATACTTAATCACTGAGTTCAAAAATTTAAAGTCTTTTTACAAAAATAAATGTACCATCCTGTACAGGACTAAAAGGACTTAATAAACTGAGTAATACAAAAATAAAGCATGCTAATATCCATCCAACTGTTCACATATTAGAAACATCAAGTAAAAGCTTTTCAGATCATCATTCAATGAAAGGCCTGTGGAACAATTCCCTACCCATCCCATCTATATATTCAAATATTTTCCATATACCGACCCCCAGCAACAACCCTTCTTTCGAGGCCTTGTCCGCCTCAGTGTTGTTTTCCCGGAAGATGTGCCTGCAATTAAAAGTTTCAAAAGTGTGAGAGACATTCTGAATTTGTTCCAAAACAGCAGCATTCCTCCGGTTGTTGCACTGATAAGAGCCTGTAACCCACTTGATCACGTTCAATGAGTCCCCATACACAGTAATTTTTCTTACTGTACATTCCATAGCAAAGGAGATAAGTAGTTTTAGACTGAGAATCTCAACCCAGTTATTGGTCCCCCTCCCAAAACCAAACGACATCACAAAGAAATGAACAGGTGACAAATAAAGAAGAGCCCCTCCCCCACATTGATCATTCTGACAAGCCCCATCAAAGAATCCCCATGGCTGAGTTCGATCTATATCCACAGGTTGTATATTTCTAGTAATAGTTGCTGGTTTGAGACGCTTCAGGGCTAAGTAAATTCCACAACTGTTGATAGCTGCTAGAGCCGGAAGAGCCACGATGTTAGAGAACAGACATTTGTTCCGAGAGAGCCAAATCCCCCAGATTACAATAGGAGGAAGGGCTTTAAAGGAAGAAAATGAAGGATTATGTGACCACTGTCTCCAAGCCTCATCAAGAGAGTTTCCATTCCACTGGAAATTGACTTTTAGAATTCTAGAAATGATACTCCAAACCTCTGTGGTAAAGATACACTGAAGAAACAGATGTAAAACATTCTCCTCATTCTAATTACATAGGTAGCATCTGCTTGGACCCTGGAGGCTTCTTCGCTGTAGAAAATCCCACGTCAGGATCCTGTTGGCCAAGACACACCACATGAATAACCTAGCTTTGAGTGGGCACTGTAGTTTCCATAAATTTTTCCACCACCATATCTGTTCTCTGTCCAAAACGTTCTCACTGATCCACTGATAGCCTCCTTTTGGAGTATAAATACCCGAGGGATCCCCGTCCCAAACCAGAGTATCATCATCATCATTCAGAAAAATATGATCCCTGCTGAGAGCCCTCAAGTACTGTCGAAGTTCCTCCTCCAAAGCCACTTCTAACCCAAAAGTTTCTGCCCTCCTCCAAACAGGACTACCCATCCAAACATTCTCCAAATCCGCCAATTGATTGAGATAAAAAAGATCTCTTAGCCCGAGCTCCTCAATCAAGCCAACTGATAGTAAGTGTTGTGCTTCACATCCCACCCAAGGGTTGCTTCCAATCCTCACCCTCTGCCCATTACCTACATCCCAAACAAGGTTTTGTTCAATAACAGGAAAACAGTATACCACTGCTTTCCAAAGACATGAGCCTCCTTTATGTGACTTGTGAGGGGACCTGATCCAATCTTCCACAGAATCAGGCTCTACATATTTATGGACCATGAATTGGACCCAAAAACCCCCAGAATTAATTAACCACCATCCACACTTCGCTACCAAAGCTTTGGAAAAATGAAATATATTTTTCAGTCCACAACCGCCCAAATCTTTTGGTGTTGCAATTCCGTCCCACTTGACCTAGGGAGTAACATGTGCATCCTCCTTGCCATTCCAAAGAAAACTGAAACAAATTTTCCTCGCTGCATTCAAAATGCCCTTAGGAATCCATGCTAGTGACATCCAGTATACTGGAATAGCTTCCAGCACAGACTTTACCAGTACTAACCTTCCAGCTTGAGAGATCCACCTGTAGCTCCAGCTTTTTAACCTTTTCTCCAATTTTTCCAGAAGCCATACCCAATCCTGTTTCAGGTAGTCATTAGGCTTCAAATTGAAACCCAGATATCTTATCCCTTCCGATAGAGTAAGGAGATTGTAGGGAAACAAATTAGTATAAGTTTGTAATTCCTCCTCCCTCAAGAGAGCAACTGTGAGAGAGGATTTCCCATCATTTATCTCCATCCTTGTAGCTAAAGAGAAAAGGTCCAGAAGTTCCTTGAGTTTAATTGCATCCCTTCTTGAGCCCGAGCAAAAAATAAAAATGTCATCCACAAAAAGCAGATGTGATAGTGTAACTCCCAGTGCCACCAATATCCCTTCAAAATCACCCATTCTTTTAGCT
Organism: Larix kaempferi; assembly: GCA_027924585.1. NCBI lineage: Eukaryota > Viridiplantae > Streptophyta > Pinopsida > Pinales > Pinaceae > Larix > Larix kaempferi. The sequence continues at coordinate 9,227,225 of BSBM01000223.1, read as the reverse complement.
TCCTTAATAGCTCGACTCAAGCTTTCAGCCACCAGCAAAAATAACAAGGGGGACAATGGGAACCCCTGACACAGACCACGTCCAGAATGAAAGAATGGGGTCACCGCTCCATTCATTAGAACATAGAAAGAAATAGAGGATATACAGCTCATGATCCAGCGAATGAATCCAATCTCAAAACCTAAATGAGTAAGCATAAGGCGGATATATAGCCAACTAACCTTGTCATATGCTTTAGATAGATCAATTTTAAGAACTGCTCCTTTCAACTTCCTAGTTTTAATACCGTGTAATCCTTCCTAGCAATGCCAATAGCTTCATGAATCTGTCGGCCTTCAAGAAATCCAAACTGTTCCTCTGAGATATGTGTAGATAAGATAGGTTTGAGCCTACTAGAAATCACTTTAGTAATAATATTGTACACACAGTTGCATAAGGATATATGCTGAAAATCATTAATATTAGAAGGAGTGTCCATCTTTGGTATTAGTGCAATGAAGGTGGAATTAATGCTAGCTGGAATATTGCCTTCCTTCCTTGAATCTTCAATGAACTGTAAAAGATCTTCACCAATAATGTCATAAAGAGCGATAAAGAATTCAATTGTCCAACCATCAGGCCCTGGACTCTTATCCTTCTGAAAACTATTCAAAATAGCCTTCAGTTCATCCCCCTAAATGGTGTCCATCAACTTCCTATTGTCCTCCTCTTCAACAAAACGAGGGAATAGCTGTGCTGCCCTGATGACCTCTTCAATGTTCACTCTGTCACTGGCTTTGAAAAGATTCTAAAAATGATTAACCCCTACGCCAGCCAACCCTTCAAATGTAGATTGAGAGGTGCCATCTGAGTCTTTGAGGCTCCAAATTGTGTTGGCAGATCTCCTTCCTTTTGCATAGGCATGAAAAAATTTCGAATTTTCATCCCCACTTTCCAGCCAAATGGCCTTGCTTTCCAATCTCCAAGTCTCTTCATTCTGCAATAGGATCCTATTCCTTTGGTCCACTAATTGAACAAGATGCTCTTTCGATGCCTGAGAACAGTATCCTCCTCCTACCCCTCCTGAAATGGAAGATATTTCTTCTTCAATAGTCATTAGAGCCCTATTGTCCCTACGCCTCTTTTCAACAGCCCACTGTTTAATTGGTTCCTTGAGTGTTTTAATATTCTCAGCAAAGTGGAATGCTGCAAAGTGTACCATTCCTGGATGAAATGGGATCCAATGCCGATGAAAGAGATCAACAAAGGTAGGGTCCTCCAGCCAAACCTTATTGAATTTTAAAGGAGCAGGAGGTTTTAAAGGGCCTGCCTTCATCTCCAAGAAAATAGGTTCATGATCTGAGCATCCTCCAGACCCAATCCATTTCCTAACAAAGAAAAAAGACTCCACAATCTGCTCAGAAAGCAGGAAACGATCCAACCACTTCGCCACTCTATCCAAACCAATCCTCTTATTCCTCCATGATGGTTTCAAACAGACAGGCTCCACATTAATCCAGTTACCTTCAGTAAATTTCCGAATAAAAATTTTTGTAAGGGGATCCACATGAGCATGGCCCCCAAACCTCGGCTTGACCCAGAGAAAAGTTGAGATCTCCCCCCAGGATCACAGAATCCCCCTTGAGCAGCTCTCTAGCCAACCGAGAGTTCCAAAAAGGTTCCTTATCACAATAAGGTCCATAAATGTTTGCTATGGTGAATTCTCTGTCAAAATCCAGTGATATACAAGACATTCCTAAGACCGAATTCATTCCCCAGAGAGAGGAAACACAAACCTTAGCTTCTTTCCAACCAATCACCAGTCCTCTGGAGCCACCCCTTGCATCCGAGGCCTCAAAACATCAACTAGGGAACCATGATTTTAACCTACCAATAGCTTCAGCACCTCCACACATAGTTTCTTGTAACAACAAAATATCAAGATGTTCAAGGTCCAACATCCGCCACAGTGCTGGTCTTTTGGAGGGACCAGCGAGACCCTGACAATTACAGGACATAACTTTCATTGGAACCCTTCCTTATGGGCATTCACTGCTCTAAGTGCCCTCTCAATAGAAAGTTGTTTACCATTTCTAAGATATGAGCATGCTCGAGACTTAGCATGTGAAATGAAAGACTTCCATCTTCGGATCTTAGACAATTTAGGCTTCTCTTTCCCTAACCTCCCCGTTGAAGGCTTGTTCATTGAGCGTAGGTAATAACCCGACTCCGTGGAGCCAAAGGGGGAAGAGGGCTCAGGAATAACACGCTAAAGTACCAGGGAATCAACAGGGTTTGTAACAGGGGAGCAATCCAGTAATAGAGTTTCAACAACAGGGGATGAATCCACAGGACACAGAGGAATCGATAAAGAAGACAACAAATGTGAGGATATATGTAAATTTTTAAACCCATCCACCCAATCAAAACCTGGAAAAGAACAGTTCTTAATAAAAAGATTGAAGGAAGGGTTTGTGAAAGGAACAGAAGAAGTACCCGCTGCCATGTCCGGTGATCGAAGAAGTGGATGTTGAGGACCCTCCGGAGCAGTAACCAATGGCTGTAAGGGTTCGGTCTCTGCTGTGACCACGATAGCACCTGCATCCGGCACTGTTCCTTTCTCCCCCATAATTCCATCTTCCTCCACAGTACCCGAAGGTACCACCAAATCAGTACATTCATTCTCTGGCTGACCCAATACATCAAATTCTAAATCCACACAGGCCTCCTTCTCCACAATCCGGCGTTTCTGAGAATTTACGAACTTCATACGAACCGGCAAAGAGCAATCGATAGCCGGATGGCCATATTCATGACACCGTCTACACCGGAACGACACATTTTCATAATCCAGGGTTTGTGCAAAGGTATATGGCCCCCATTTCAAATCCATTCCTTCAAACAACCCCTCCCTTACATTAATACTTACCAGTATTCTCACAACCTTCTGAATCGATGTTGCCACATAAGAGAAATATGCATCCAGATATGTTCCCAACAGGTTGCCAATCCTCCGAAAGTGTTCCTTGGCCCAGTAGTGTAATGGCAGTCCAGCAAGTTACACCCATAGCGGAATGGTGTCCATTCGTTCACGGCTTGCATCGAATAATGGGTTCCATGGCTTAAGCAAGAGCGGAACTTTGTGAATCGACCAGTTCATGCTTAATACCCACTGCGAGCGTCCGAGGAGAAATGAAAGGCGAACCATCCCCCTGAGAGGCCCACCACACGAGGAACATACCCACAATGGCCAAACCAAGCCCCAGATGCCCATTGAATCACTGTTTTATGGCTCACTGCCCTTCCATAAACCCTACCCACCAACACAGATTTAACCATACCTACAATCTGCTGGAAACCAATATCTTCTCCTAGCGCGTAATTCGGAGCCTTACCTGAATTTTTAATCCATTTTCTCCTATTCTTTGCGCGAGGAGCAGTGGGCTTCAACCCCTCAAAACCCTCTTCACGTCCATAATCCTTCTACACCGAATCCCCAAACGGACTATAAAACCCTCACTGCTAAGCTATGTCCAGATTAGATGCTACAAAACCCCCAGAGGAAGAAAAATGATAAAACCCTTCCTCTATATCAACTCGAGCCACCGATTCATCACTGAAACCCTGAGCAGGTGAAGCAATAAGAGAACCACCCGAGGAATTGAGAAAATCCGGTAAATCCCCTAACCCTGCATTCAACGCGTCCCGTGATAGTGAGGTGCTGAATCCCTTGACGCCCCAAATGCTCTCACTTCTAACGTCTGGCACGTAACCAACATCAGTGCCATTCCAAGGTGGGGAGTTCAACAGCAACGGCGAGGTAGTAGAATCCAGTGCAGGGTTAGGTCCTAGGAAAGGAAAATTGATTGACAGCCGGCAACCTCCAACACCACTGACCCCGTAGCTACCTTCTCCAGCAAATTCCCGAAAAACGCTAGGTGGCGAGCTCCAGATGTCCTGATGCCGCAAGGTGTTGCTCCCATAATCTGTAAAATTAGTCACAGCAGATCTAATGAACAAGTAAATCAATCACAACAGATGAACATAGAAAATATGGTGTAAAACTGTGCAAAACATGCAGCAGTGCTCAATATCCCAATAAGGGTGAATGAATTACAATACAAACTGTCACAATGATTGAGCAATTCGAATTTCCTAAGGAGGTCATTCGAATCACTGAATGGAGTAGCTTGACTCCAACTAGGAGTCCTCATCATCAATCAGTAGTGGTCATCAATGCACAAGAACCATTCATCCAGGTGTCAATCTGAGTCTAACTGAGTGTAACAAGTGTAACTGAAGTGTGCAGCACTGATTAAGGGAAGGAGGCTCAGTGGGGGGCGCATGGGAGCCTAACTGAAGTCAGAACAGGTCATCTAGTCAATCTGGAGGTCCAACGGAAGTGAAACAATCAGTCGAGAGTGAAACTAGCCTCAAATCAGGGAGAATCGGAGCTAACTGAGTGTAACTGAAGTGGAACTGCAGTGGTAGGTGAACAAGTGCGCCCTTCTTTGGCAGTAGGTGAGAAGTGGGCGCCTTTCAGGCTAGGAGGGCTAAAACTCTGAAGTAAGTGGCTCCCGGGTGCTAGAAAAAGGTGGCTAAGGTGCTGGAGGCATCAACCTGGTGACTGGGATGCATGTAAAGTGCATGCAAACCCTAATTGCATGCAAGATCCTGAAAAAGATGATGTGGATATCCGAACACCCCCCCTCAAGCTAGACTATGATGTGCAAAAAATAATGTGGGGCCCTGGTAACTAAGACCAAAGGTCACCCCAATACAATAATCCAAAAAATGCTGAAAATAAACTAAGTGAGGAAAGAGGGAAAACCCAGTGGGAAGAAATCCCCCCCTCAAGGTAAATCATAATAATGAATCAATCTGTCTCCACCATGATGGAACTCACCCCCAACAGTGAACGGAGGTAAGAGAACTTCTTCTCAGTGAAGCTCTTGGTGAAGATGTTTGCAATTTGCTCATCAGTAGGGCAATATTACAGAATGATGGTGCGGTCATGCACCAATTGTCGAATGTAATGCATATGAATCTCAATGTGTTTGGTCCTCTGCCGCTGAACTGGATCTGTGGAGATCTTGATAGCACTTTGATTGTCACAAAAAAGGACAGTCGAAGTAGTGCCACCAAAACCAAACTCGGAAAGAATACCCTGCAACCAAACTGCCTGAATGCAGGCATTGACTGCCCCTCGATACTCTACCTCTGCTGAAGAAAGTGCAATGGCTGCTTGCTTTTTGCTAGACGAGCAAATAACACCATGACCAATCATGAAAACATAACCGGAAGTGGACTTCCGATCAATGCTATCACCTTCCCAATCTGAATCAGTAAAACCAATGAAATCAAGCTCAGAATCTGCAGCATAATGTATGCCAAACTGTCTCGTACCTTGCACATACTGCAAGATCCGCTTGGCTGCTCGCCAATGAAGCTCATGTGGCTGCTGCACATATCTTGACATGGCACTCACGGCATATGAGATATCAGGCCTTGAGTGTGTCAAATAAAGTAGTGAACCAATCAACTGTCGATACATACTGCAATCTGCAAGCGGTGTAGAATCTCCCTCCTCAAGATTGATTCCTGAGAGGAATGGGAATGGGGCTGCCTTACATTCAGCCATATTAAACTTCAATAATAGGTCAGAAGCATATTTTTGCTGAGATATAGTGATCCCATCAAAATTTTGAGCTATCTCCAAGCCCAAAAAGTGACTCAGCAAGCCCAAATCGCTCATGTCAAAAGCTAGATTTAAGGCAGTTTTTAGCTTGTTTATTGAAGTAAGAGTGCTACCAGTAATGAGAAGATCATCAACATAAAGTACAATAACCAACAAATTACCTTTAACTCGCTGAAGATACACATTCGGATCATATTTGCATCTTTGGAAATTCTGAGAAAGAAGGAAGGAGTCCATCTTTGCGTACCAAGCTCTTGGGGCCTGTTTTAACCCGTACAAAGATTTCTTCAATCTGCAAACCAATGATGGATCTGATGTATAAAACTCTGGCTATTGCATATATACCTCTTCAGCAAGGTCTCCATGTAAAAATGCACTCTTCACATCCATGTGGTGCACTTCCCAGTGCTTGGATGCGGAAATAGCTAAAACAAGGCGGATGGAATCCATCTTTGCAACCGGTGCAAAAGTCTCAGTGTAGTCCACTCCTTGGACTTGGGAGAAACCTTTTGCCACCAAACTTGCTTTGTATTTCCTGATAGTGCCATCAGCAGCAAATTTAGTACGGTAGACCCATTTACACTTCACTAATTTTCTTCCAAGTGGAAGAGAAACTAGCTCCCATGTGTTGTTCTTTTGAAGAGAACTGTACTCTTCATCCATGGCACTTTTCCATCTCGGATCTCGGTGAGCAGAATAGTATGATGTAGGATTTGAACCAGCCATCAAATAACAAATCTCAAGAAGAAATGGATCAGCAATAGAAAGAGCCATACCTGCTCTTTGAAAGTCTGCTCTTGTTCGTCTCGGATCAGCAGGATTTCCAAGGTTCGAACCAACAGATTGAAGAGTGTTTTGGGCCCACTTTGGTAACTGAGGAGGATCATAATGGTCGGATTCCGAACTTGATATGTCATTATCATCATATGCTGCTACAATATCAGAAATATCATAACTCATACCTTCATTATCGCTGCACGGATCTTCTTCTGGTGAAGGCGGTGAATCGGCAGTCTTTTCCTCGACTAGTTGCAATTCTTGAAGCGGTTCTTCAAATTGCACACTGCGCTCTATGAATATCTTTTTAGATCTGATATCCACGAGTTTATATGCTTTTGATTCTTCCCCATATCCTATCAGTATGCACTCTGTACTTTGTGGATCCAAAGCTCGTCTCTTCTCGGAAGGAATTCTAGCCCATGCAGTAGAGCCAAAAACTCTCAAATTTGACACATCCAGTTTGTGACCAAAGAATGCTTCGAAAGGAGTCATACCGTTCATGGATGAATGTGTAACACGGTTCTGTATGTATGCAGCAACATTGATTGCTTCAGCCCAAAGATTTGCAGCCAAACCTTTTGATTCAATCATGCATGTAGCCATCTCTTTCAGTGACCGATTTTTCCTTTCCGCTACACCGTTCTGCTGGGGTGTGTAGGGAACTGTATGTTGGATCTGAATTCCGCTTTGGGCACAAAGTTGCAGCAACTAGGATTTAATATATTCTCCACCATTATCAGATCTAAAAGCTTTGATCTTGCTCTCAGTGGCGGTCTCAACAGAAGCCTTAAAATCCTTGAATTTTCCAAGCACTTCTGACTTGTTTTTGAGAAAGAATACCCATGTAAAGCGGGAAAAATCATCAATAAATGTCAAAACATACCTTGAACCATTTAATGACATATGGGGCAGCGGACCACTGATATCAGAATGGATCAACCCCAAAACTTTCGAAGCTCTGCTAGCTTTGCCGCGGTCGAATCTGTGCTCGGGGTGCTTCCCAATGATGCAACCAGTGCATATTCCCTTCGAGGAACGGAGTTGTGGAAGACCATCTACCATGGATTTGTTTGATAGAAGCAGCAAATATTTATAATTAAGATGTCCAAATCTTTCATGCCAAATCCTACTAACCTCATTACCATGTGTGCGAAGAGCAGTGGGCTTTGCAAGCGGAATAAAGTGTGAAAACTCATAGCATTTTGCAGTGTGGTTTGCCTTTCCGACTGCAACTAGTCTTCCACTTTTGATATCAGAAATTTCAACTATATTAGGGCTGAATGTAACTTGCTTCGGTTCACCAGTGTGTGTCATTTGATACACAGAAAGAAGATTTGAAGCCAAGGAAGGCACATAGAGAACATTCTGAAAGCTTCCATGATCTACATGAATCGTACCTTTGCCCTTTGAAGAAATTTTTGAGTCATCTCCCAAATGGATGGGGATGGAGCTGTTTGGATCGAATGAAGAAAAAGAATCAATATTTGCAGCCATATGATTTGATGCACCCGAATCTATCAAGAGAGTAGTGGGCTTCGAAACCGTTGCCATGAGTGCTTGTCCTCTTTCGTGATCATCATTCCTATCCTTCTTCCTTGCACCGTCCGGAAGAGTTATGCTGTTCTTTTCCAAAAGGAGGGCCATTTGATCTATAGTCTTCTTCATACATGAACTTTTAGGATGAAAGCCACGGTTGCAATAAGTACATTTAGATTTTTGGTTACCTTCTTTGCCCTTTTGCTTGAACTTCGAACTGGATGGTGCATCCGTTTGTTTGCCCTTGTCTTTTTGCTTGTTATGCTCGAATTTGGGCTTCTCCTTCTTTTGATTTCCTTTACCGTTCGAGATCTTGGGTCCTTGAACATATAGGGCCGAATCTTTGGAGCTTATGGACCCCATTTGAATCAACTTGTCATGCTCTTTTGTGATGGACTCAATGAAGGCATTCAAGGTAGGCATCTTCCAATTCGGGGTAGTTAGCCGACCGGAATTGAAAGTGGAGACAAATATCGAATAATCTTTACCAAGCTTGCTAAGAATGGAGAGGATCAATTGTTTATCCTCTTTGATAACTCCACTGTTCTTCAACTGCAAGTTCAAGTTCTTGAATTTTGTGAAGAATTCATTAATGGTCTTGAAATTCTCAGGACTAAGGCCAATCAATTCATTCTCTAATTGAAAATCCCTAAGCTCGTCCTGCTTGCCAAATAGTGTTTCAAGTTGCTCCCATATAGATTTTGGAGTCTTCAATCCGTTGAGATGGAAGTGAAGATCTTTGGAGATGGAGAGACAAAGAAGACCATAAGCTTCATCAAGCTTGTTGTAGTGTTTGGTTCTATCTGAAAGATTGCTTGGCTCCAATTCAAGACCAAGAGTGACTCGGTAGTAACCTTTTGAACGTAATATGATCTCCATATCATCTTTCCAATCAAAATAATTGAAAGGGGTGAGGATAGGCTTTGAAGAAGAGTATTCCATTGCTAGGAGCGAGTCACACTGATGTAGAGGAGCTTGCATGCACAGTGTAGCGAATGCAAAAGATGGAGACAATAACCTGCAAATCACAAAAAAACCAAGAACAATGAGGTCGAACAATCCACCCTTTTAGAGTTGCATCACACCTGGGATTGGAGATCAAACAATGCTGAATGGGTCCAATGTATCAGTTCTAGGAATTATGTGGTAACTCAAGCTTCTGGAGTGGTATTGGATGTATTTTCAAGCTTTGCATGCATAGGAGCGAATGCCCTTGAGATATCTGATGCCAAAACTTTTTGCAATTTTGAGCAATTCAGTCAAATCTTCTTGTAAAAACACCTGTAGAAAAGAGATCTTGTCCCTGCAATGGCTCTGATACCATGTAAAATTAGTCACAGCAGATCTAATGAACAAGTAAATCAATCACAACAGATGAACATAGAAAATATGGTGTAAAACTGTGCAAAACATGCAGCAGTGCTCAATATCCCAATAAGGGTGAATGAATTACAATGCAAACTGTCACAATGACTGAGCAATTCGAATTGCCTAAGGAGGTCATTCGAATCACTGAATGGAGTAGCTTGACTCCAACTAGGAGTCCTCATCATCAATCAGTAGTGGTCATCAATGCACAAGAACCAGTCATCCAGGTGTCAATCTGAGTCTAACTGAGTGTAACAAGTGTAACTGAAGTGTGTAGTACTGATTAAGGGAAGGAGGCTCAGTGGGGGGCGCATGGGAGGCTAACTGAAGTCAGAACAAGTCATCTAGTCAATCTGGAGGTCCAACGAAAGTGAAACAGTCAGTCGGGAGTGAAACTAGCCTCAAATCAGGGAGAATCAGAGCTAACTGAGTGTAACTGAAGTGGAACTGCAGTGGTAGGTGAACAAGTGCGCCCTTCTCTGGCAGTAGGTGAGAAGTGGGCGCCTTTCAGGCTAGGAGGGCTAAAAATCTGAAGTAAGTGGCTCCCGGGTGCTAGAAATAGGTGGCTAAGGTGCTGGAGGCATCAACCTGGTGATTGGGATGCATGCAAACCCTAGAATTTGCATGCAAACCCTAATTGCATGCAAGATCCTGAAAAAGATGATGTGGATATCCGAACATAATCCACCTCATCTAGTGGATCCATACTAGGAAAATCGAAGGGCCTTCCTTCCCGTGGAAAGATTAGGGCAAAACAAAAAAACAGTAAATAAAAAAAAAAACCACAGGTAAATGTTAAGAGTTATACAGTCTGCAAAAACCACCTCAGGATCCGTACAACCCTACTGACAAGACTGATGGCATTGCTGCCGCCTGCAGTGGGCTGCACAGTATCCCCCTCCCACTGTTCATACCCTAATCACCATTGCTGGCCTCCATGCTCCCCCACCAACACTGCATCTGTTCCTTGTAATATGAATATATTAAGCCCATTACAAGATTAATTTATATCCAAAATATAACCATTATTTTTTGGTTTTCTTGAGAAATATGGATTTCAAAGGAAATTCTTTATGTTATTTCTATGTGTATAATTGTATCCTTCTACACTATATTTTTTGTATTTTGATTATAGTCTACAAATTAAACATAATTTTATGCACAATGTATAACAAACATGGATTTACTTATTAATTCTACACTTTAGTATTTGTGTTGGTAAGATGGATGGGTCATAAGCTTACTGTTTATGAATCAATGGTGATGGTACAAGACATCCAAACCCTGGGTTTTCAACCAACCCACAAGGCATGGAACTTTGAAACCACAAACATATCTTGTTAACATCCTTATACATGACAACTTACCTCTTGCTTATGAGGATTTAGTTCCAATTGATGGAACTGAAGGTGCTCATAAAGGTGGGTGGAAATCCCTAGGGAAAGGATGCATTCAACGACTCTTCAACATGCACCTAAGAAAGAGAATAACAATGTATATATTTTCCTCCTCCATATATTTTGACATTGAGCCAAATATCCTCTCCTCTCTATTGTTTGCATCCATAAATTTTGGCATCTATCCCCCATTCGAACTTGTAAATTTCCTAATACTTCTCTCCTACCTCATCGAATGGAATATGGTATTCAATGAGAGATCCAATGATTGGATCCCAATTTCAAACACTCATCAATTGAACGGTAAATTTCTGTGGAACAATTTGTCACAATAGATCTTACAAATTAGTTCTTTTTATTAGCTTATTTCCACATAATGCTACAAAAATTGGAATTGGAAGAAAAAAAACTAGAGCAAAGAAATACACAATCAACACAATCAACACAATCAACACAAGAATTACCCTGGGAAAACCCACTATCGGGAAAAACCTAGCCATAAATGAGGACCATGCCTTGCCCTTTTATATAGAATTCAAATACAAATGAAAAGGTACTCTATATGGAGTTACCTATGACTCTTCAACCATAATGGCTACTATAATATCTCCTACTTCCTCAGTTCTGCTCTAATATCCATTCCTGTGATGTTTCACAACTATGGAACAATATAATAACATCATAAGAATGGAACCCCTTCTTTTTCTAATAGCAAGATATTTAACATATCTCAATAGTCGTTTAGGTTTAGTTCTAGGTTTTTTGTATGCCTTAATTCCTGATTAGGGTCAGGGTTTTGGACCTTCTAGAATGTTCTTGAAAGTCTACATGTGACTAGCTCTGCATGTGTGAGATATGAGAGTTGGCATGGAATACACTTAGTACCATGGTGGTCAATATAATAGGTCAACTTGTAGTAGGCATAACTTCCTTATATGGAATCCAATTAAGGCAATTCTTGCACTATTTATAAAGGTATTGGAGTGTAGAATAACATCAAGGGGCATGGCTTAAGTGATGAAATTTTGACCACAAAAAATATCGTTTAATCCCTCAAACATGACTCGAAAGGTTTTGGAATCCAAATATCCAAAGTGAGACTTGCCCCTATAATGGGTTGTACAAGCTAATTCATCCAATCTGTCCACCCAAAAAGCACCAATATAGATGACAGATTATATGTTGATCCATTTTGAATCACACCTCCCCATTTTGGGAGAATTTTTATCCCCAAAATATTTTACTAAATGAGGTGAGGACATTTTTCCTCTACCTTCTCCTTGGAGTACTATTTATCCTTTCCTAGAAGTTGTCCTTTCAACCCCACCTACCAAATTTGATACTATCCTTGCTTGTTTGTTATGTATTTCTTCTGCAAAACAGTGTCTTCTACTAACTCTTCTCGAGCCTCTGGTGCTAAGTCCTCTACAATATGTAAGACCTGCTCAGGTTCCTGGTCCAACATGGATGGTTCATAAAGTTTCAAATTTCCCACATTCACTATTGAGTAAATGCACATATATGGGGGTAAATTGAGTCGGTGGGAATTATTTCCTACCTTCTTCGACACTTCAAAAGGACCATACCATAATGCTTTGATCTTCTTACCAAGTCCTTGTAGTCTTTCCTTATTCAAGTGCAACCAAATTCTATCTCCCACCTTGAATGTTTCCTCAACCATGTGTTGATGATGTCTTGTATTGTACTTTTCATGTGACTTATTCAATACCTCCTATACTTGTAAATGGTTTCCTAATCTTATCAATGACTTTTTTGGCTCTTAATGCTTCACATTTGGTGTCTTCCCTCACTCCCCCTTACTATCCATAAACAACATCTAGAAGTGAAGGTGGAAGATACCCAAAATAAGTTTCACAAGGGGATTTTCCATCACATACATCCTTAACATATCTTCAATCACTTGGTTAACTCTTTATGTCTGTCCATCTGTCTGAGGGTGGTATGTTGTACTCATGTTTAGACTTGTGCCAAACCCCTCGAACAATTCTTTCCAAAAGTGAGAAATAAATTTTGAATCTATGTCTAATACTATAGCCTTGGGAATACCATGCAATGTGGATACTTCTTTCATGTAAATATTTGCAATGTTAATTGCTTTATGAGTTGTCTTTACTGGAATGAAGTGTGCTTCCTTAGTCAACTTATCTACCAAAACCATGATAGCATCATATTGTAATATCATCTTAGGCAACTTGGTGATGAAATCCATCATCACTACATCCGATTTCCATTCTGGTATTGGAAAGGGTTGCAATAATCCCGCTGGATGTCGATGCTCAATTTTAACTTTTTGACATTCCATGCACCTAGCTATATATTCTGCAACATCATTCTTCATACTTGACCAATAATATTGTTTCCTTACTACTGCTACTGTTTTCTAATAACATGAATGTCCAACATAAGGAACATCATGCATTTCCTTCAGAACCATCTTCCTTATATCTCCAACATTGTGCACATAAACCCTATCTCTGTGCATGAGGATTCCATTTTCTTCCAAGTTATACTTATCAAATTTATATGGAATTTCTTTTGTTGCAATCCTTATTTTACCTATAGATAAAGTTCATCTGTAACATTGGCTTCAATGATCTTATCCTTTAAATATGATGTACTAGTGCTGATAGTTGCTACATGCATCACGTGTATCTTCATACTATGTGCATCAACTACTTTATTTTCCTTACCTTTCATATGCTTAATGTCAATGTCATATTCACATAATAACTCCATCCATCTCCTCTGTCTTGCATTCAAATTAGGCTGCTCAAACAAGTATTTTAAACCATCATGATCAATTCTTAACTCAAACTTCTTACCCATTAGATAATGTCTCCACATCTTCAAAGTATGGATGATAGATGAAAGTTGTAAGTCATGAGTGGAATAGTTCTACTCATGTTCCTTCAACTTTCTAGATTCATTGATCACATGTCCATCCTGCATCAATACTCCACCAATGCCTTGCTTACATGCATTTGGGCACACAACAAAGTTTCCTTCAGGATCTGCAATCTTTAGAATAGGTGCAGTAGTAAGCATTTCCTTAAGTCTTTTAGTACTATCTTCACACTTAGGAGTCCAGTAGAACTTCACACCCTTCTTTTGCAAATATGTGATAGGATGAGCTAACTTCAAGAATACTTTGATGAAACTTCGATAGTACCCAGCTAATCCCATGAACGATCTTACTTTTGATACATTCTTAGGTTTTGGCCTTTCCATAATGGCTCTTATCTTTTAAGGATATACTTAAACACCTTCTTTGGATATTATATGCCCTAGGTAGTGAATTCTTCCTTGAAAAAAAGAACACTTGCTTAGCTTGGCATATAATTGTTGTTCTCTAAGTACTTGCATTACTAACCTTATATATTCTTCATGCTCTTCTTTTGTCTTCGAATAGACAAGGATGTCATCCAAGAATACAATCACAAAATTATCTAAGTACTTTATGAAGAATCCATTCATTAAACACATGAATACTGCTGGTGCATTTGTTAAACCAAAAGGTACCACTGTGGACTCATAATGTCCATACCTTGTTCTGAATGTTGTATTACTGACATCCTCATTCTTAATTCTAATTTGGTGGTATCCCGACCTCAAATCTATTTTTGAAAACACCTTGGATCCTCTCAATTGATCAAACAAGTCATCAATTCTTGGTAAGGGGTACTTGTTTTTAACCGTTGCTTTGTTCAACTGTCTATAATCTATGCAGAGTCTTAAAGGTTCATTCTTCTTCTTTACAAATAACACAGGGGCTCCCCAAGGTGAAACACTAGGTATTATGTAACCTTTCTTTAGTAGCTCCTCTAACTGCATCTGTAAATACTTTAACTATGGAATACTCGTTCTATAAGGTGCTTTAGATGAAGGTACTATTCATGGCACCAAGTTGATAGAAAAATCAATGTTCCTCTTAGGAGGCATTCCTGGCAGTTCCTGGAATATATATACAAACTCTTGTAGTACTAGATAATCCTGCAGTTCTGGATCTTTTCCTTCTTTTGACTCTTCCACGTGAATTGCACATAGTTGGCATCCCTTTCTGAGACATTTCTTCAATTGTAGAGCTGTGACCTGCCTTAGGGATATGGGTCTAGGTATACCTTTTACTATCACTCGGTTTCCTTCTTCATCCAAACAAGTATAAGTTTATTATGACAATCCAATATGGCATGGTGTGCATCCAACCATTCCCTGCCAATCGATACATCATATGACCCCAAGGGTATGAGGTTTAAGTATGCAAAGGTTTTCAACCCATTAATTTCTAAAGGACACACTTTTACAAATTCTGTGATTTTCCTCTTGGCTCCTATAGTTAACAGTACTAGAATTGTTGTTTCAAGTTTACTTTTATTCAAATAACATTTCTCAACTAGATTAGGTGCAATGTAACTATTTCTAGCTCTAGAATCAATCAAAATAACTATGTATTTTTAACAAAATTACCTGCTACCTCAATCATTCGGGACATGTGGTAAGCTTGCCTATCATCTAGGGCTGCAAAGATCCTCTGAACACTTCCACCTACATCTCCAATAGTTGAAGCCTCTTGAATGTTGTGAAGTTTATTTTTCTTATGCATGCACTGAATGGAAAAGCAATTTTCCTTACATATCCAACATTCCACAAGTTGTCTTTTCCCTGAAGGCTCTTCCATTGGTTGTCCTTGTTGATAAGAATTACTGTTTCTAAATTTTGAAGTCTAGAAACCTTTCTTTCTCTGCTCCTGTTTGTTCTTCTTCATATCCTTCCAATTCTTTTGATATGGGGCCTTGCTCTCATTCTATTCATATAAGTTTTTTTCCTTCCAGATGGAGTCCTTAAGGTTCTTTGGTCTATCATACTTGATTTTGTCTCTATAAGATTCAGGAAGACCACTTCAAAACCTTTGAATCTTTACTTCTCATCTTTGATGAATTTTGCACACTTCAAAAGTTCCAAAAACTTCTTCTCATAGGCCTTCATAGTCATGCTTCCCAATTTGAGTTCAAATAACTCTTCCATCTTTTTGTCATAGTAATTCTCAAAGAGGTATTCCTTCTGGAAGTACTTCTTAAATTTCTTCCAAGAGATTTTGTCTTCGTCGATGTCTTTTAGCTTAGCTAGTTTCACCAGATAGATGCCTTACCCTATAGATGGTATATGTCTACTTGTACTTCCATATTAGGTGTGTATTGGTGCAACTGGAAGTCTAATGTCTTGAGCCTTAACAACCATGTTTCAAAAATTTCTCCATGTTTTACTTCTCCATCAAAAGTTGTGGGCTTGATTCTTCTAAGCTCTCCTACTAGTTCAACTTGGGTAGACCTCCTCTTCTTGTATCTCACCGGAGAACTTTCAGGACTACTCTCTGTACTGCTTGATGCAGACCCATTCCTCCTCTCTGAGTGATTAGGTCTCCTTGAAGATGATCTAGACCTCACATAACCTCTTCTATGAATCTTTTCAGTGTATCATTGGATGGTCTTCAATGATTTTAGATCATTCATAATCTACTCCTGGATATGAATTATCATTTTGTTATCCTCTCTACACTTCCTCACTGAATCCTCTAAGCTTAACGAATCACTCCTCCTCTTATGCCTATTTGACCTTCTTCCCTTAAAAAACTCCTCTTTAGGACTATATGGTCTCTTTCCTTCTTCAAAATGCATCTCCAATCTCTAACTTCCTACTGCCGAACTTGTACTTGTTGAATCTCTAGTCTTCCCAGGTTTTATTAAAATCTCAGTTTAGTGGTCACATTGCTTGCTCAATCATTAACTGAGAACTGCAATGTGTTCATTATCAACCTTTTGTTAGTAAACTACACATTGGTATAAGTTCATTATCATTCAAACTATTTTTCTTCTGGTTTATAAAGTAACTAGCCAACTTCTCCAAGTTACAATCTGCCTAACTGGACAAGGGGGATAGAAATCCTTCCAGGATTTTATCCTTACTAGATGGACATAAATTCCATAGCCTTCCAAGGATAAAATTTCATTGAAATAACTCATATGTGAAACTATATTAAGGTGCATGTACCCAATTTAATTAATTCAAATGCATAATTACAGATTGACTTGCAGAAGGCCCAACAACCGTAGTGCTGAAACCTTAAGCTATGATACCAATTTGTAATGTCCCCGACCCAAAAATAAGGACAAAGGCACTAGAGACTTAGGAAAAAGGATAAACTAAATATTACACATATGAATATAGAGTCCTAAGGTTAGACCATCGGGCCATCCAACCCGAACTTAGCCTCATGAAAATTAAACATTACAATTCCCAATGTACATACTTAATAGACATAATGATAATGTATTTCATAAAATGAATGCATGGTATATAGAGTCTTCCGTATGATGTAATTAAATCAAGTAATTTATAGTAAGTATCGGTTTGTAAAACTAAAATGAAATTGAGGGGTAAATATTGTAGTTGACATTTGCACTCATAATAGTTATCTTTCGTATGAGCGTTACTCTTCAGTTCCGTGATGCTGGTGTTGATAGAAGTGGTTAAGAAATAAATAAAAATAGCATCATATCATAGTCATAACCAAACAACTAAATCAAGGAAAGGCACAAACTTCCAACTTCAGCCTCCAAAATAAATCCCGTGGTTGTCCCCTACAACCAACTTTCACTAGTATAACTTAGATTAAATGGCTACCTTCCCTCCAGCCATCAATCACCATTACATATCAAATTTACCATAGCATAAGCATATCTACAACAACATAATCATATATTCAACATTACAATCAGTTATGCAACAAGGGTGCTTCGAATCAGAAGACATGGTGCATTCCCTTTAGTGCCAGAAACATTGCCAGCCAAAATAGTCATAACTTTGTCATCCAGAAAGATTTTCCAGTGAAACAAAAAATGTTTCTTATTGGAATCATCACTCCAGATGCAATGGAACATGTTATAAAACCCATAAATGAATATAAATGGGTGAACCAAAACCTATGGTTTCACCCCTCTCATCACCGTGAGAATTGCATTTGTAAACCATGAAGGAGGGGAGAAAGAATAGAAAATAAAGGAGTTCTAATACAAAGTATCAAGAGCCATCCATACCGCATATAAGTCTTGTCACATCATCCATAAACAATTGCAAATTCATTTCATCCTCCATGGCACATAAACATAATAAAATAACATAAATAAGTATATGAAAAAATACTTATCTTTAATGACAACTAGCTGCAACAGGACAAATTTTCTCCTGGGCCTAGACACAGTCAAGCCTTCCTCACTTGAACTAGTTACCCCCAAGATAAGACCATGGATCCATACGTAGAGGCACACTTAGTATAGAAACTCTCGAAACCACCTATTCCGAGAACCACAATGCTTCCCGCTACTACTTTCATGTCTATCTCCACCTATGGGATGTGACTCCTCTCACCAACTCATTTCCTGGTGTCCTGTGCGAGAACATGGACTAGTAGAGTGATATAAAGTAAGCAAAGGGAAACAAATAGAATAAATCTAAGTCTCAACACACTCTCAATACCATCAACATTCCCAACACGGTCAGATAGCACACGTCAAGTGATCCAAAGCTCAAGATTAGGTTCAACAAGGAGAGAGCACATGTATAAATAGCTCAAGGAGGGCAATTCAAACCCAAGGTGGCCAACTAGAATTGGTTTGAGTGTGGTTAGGATTTTTCATGGATACATAACTCAAATTAGTGGAGTGGTGGCCTAGTTAGGAGATTCCCTTTCTCGGATTAGCACCACGACGAGGAGTTACCAAAAACCAAGGAGTGGAGCCATGAAGAGCACAAGGAGGCGCACTAATGCATAAGGGGGGTTAAAAAACATGAACGAGGGTGAATTAGGTGAGAGAGGGGATCCAATAGGGTCATAAATATCATAGAAGCACAAAAATAGGGGTGAATGGAGAAGTGGGGCGCACTTGTGGAGGTGGAGGCACACATTAAGGAGGTGGAAGCTAAATTCTAGCTTACAACTCCTAGAATCTAGGGAGAGGGCTCATAAATGACAAAAACACATAAATAGGAAGGAATTTATCCCAAGGAGGGATCAATAGGAAATAGGGGCCCACTAAGGTATGCATAAGGTGCAATAATAACCCCATAGTCCATAAAAATAAAAAAAATGGGGTTCGTTGTACAATGTTTGGGTTACAACACTACTAAAGTCACCAATGCATAAAATGAACTAGGATGGAAAACTACCATCCAACAACAAGTTATAAGGTTCTAGGGATGTCCCCTATTCCCCCTCACATCGTGAGATCCATGGTATCCCATACTCTTTTAGTTGACTTTGCTCAACCAATTGTTTATTTAAATAATAGCAACAACATTCAATGATAACAACAATGACAATAACAACAATAACATTAATAATAATAATGCTAAATTCCATATTCACATCATCAAACAAATGAGCACAAGTCCATAGTCATATTAACAAATAGAACATAAGTCCATAGTCAAATAAAATACCATAAGTCTGAGGCTTAACAACTGGGGTATTAAATAATTAATTTTAGTGATATTTTTTCTCTTGTTGATAAATTAAATTCTATTAGATTTATTTTGTCTATTGTTGTATCTTTTGATCATGAAGTAGAGCAGATGGATGTGAAGACACCATTTCTACATGGTGATCTTGAAGGAGAAATTTCCATGAAATAGATAGAAAGTTTTGCAGTGAAGGGAAAAAAGGAGTTGGTTTGCAACGTGAAGAAGTCCCTATATGGATTAAAACAATCACCAAGAATGTGGTGTGTGGTTTCAAAATATTGATACTTATATCTTTAGACTTGGTTTCCCAAGAAGAAAAGATGCTCACTATGTGTAGTCCAAGTAGGTTGGTGATCATTCTATTTATTTGGTCTTGTATGCTGATGATATGTTGCTAATTGGAAACAACAATGAAATAATCAAGGATGTTAAAGCTTAGTTGTGTTCTAAGTTTGATATAAAATATCTTGGTGCTGAAATTTAAAAGAGATCGAGCCAATAAAATACTATGGTTGAGTCATAGGAAATATGTTGAGACAATCTTGCAGACGTTTAATATACAAGAATGTAAACTAGTAAAGGTCCTTATTCTTGTAGGTACACAGTTATCTACAGATCGATTTCCAAATCCTCAAGAAGAGGTAGAAGACAAGTCACCTATTCCTTATGCTAGTGCTATTGGAATTCTAATGTATGCTATGGTTCATACTAGACCAAACATTATTCATTTGGTGAGAGTATTGAGCAAGTATATGTCAAAAACAGGAAATCAACATTGGACAATATTAAAGAGAGACTTTAGATATTTATGTGGCACTTCAAATTATGCAATTTGATACCAAGAAAGCACATACCTCAGATGGATATAGATATATATCGATTTGTTGATGCAGACTTGGCCAAAGATATTAACCACAAAATATCTACAAGTAGCAATGTTTTTAACTTATTTGGTGGAGTAATCAGTTGGATGAGTAAGATGTAGGTTGTAGTTACATTGCCAACTACAAAATTTGAGTACATGGTAGTTACTCATGGAAGTAAGGAATCCATATGGTTGTAAATATTGCATTCAGGTATTGGTTTTGTTCAGAAAGTAGCGAGAACAGGTTGTGACAAATCGAGTTCAATTTTTTAGGCACAAAACCTTTCTTATCGTTCCAAGACAAAGCATATAGATGTACACTAACATTTTGTTAGATACATGGTTGAATAGAGCAAATTATTATTGGATAAGGTTGATACCTTGAAGAATGTAGCAGATTCAATGACAAAGTTTGTTATTTACTTAAAACTTCTCTTGGTGTAGTTGATTTCATGAATGCCTCCCATTTTCCCACTTGTTTTAAAGAATAGAAGAAGTGGGAGAATGTTGGACATGTTGTACTCTTTTTAGGTTCTAAGTGCAAAGGGGCTTGTGTGGGTGATCACCATCCTAATTGGGGGGTGTGGAAGACTTGACATAAATTTTTGGGTCCATTTTGATATTTTTTGGACAATGGTTTTTTGACACCCTTGCAAACTAATTCTAGTCAAGGAATTAGGGTTGTAATCTAATATACATTAATCGATTAGGGTTTTAGATGCTATAATATTGTATCAAAAATAGAAAATATAATACAAGAAGATAGAGAGTGGAGATATTGTGTGTGTGAGCCATTGTTAATTCTTGTGTTTTAGATTCTATTTGGTATCTCTTTTCTTACACAGGTTTATCAAACTCTTCAATGGTCATTGTAGATCCCAAAGGGCATCACTAATAACTCATAATAGACTTCATGGGTGTGGATAACTATTTTAGGAATATTTTCCTTCTCCATCCTAATTTGGTGGTAGCCTGAGCAAAGATCCAATTTAGTGAAGAATCTGGCACCATGAAGCTCATCCAAGAGATAATCAATAATTAGGATAGAAAATCCATCTTTGATGGTCAACTTATTGAGAGCATGGAAGTATGGGCACATGCATCAATTACCTTCCTTATTTAAGCCCATGACCACTTATGATAAGTAAGGGCTAGTACTTGGGTGGATGAACCTTACCTCCAACAACTCTTTACTAATATTTTCAATTTGATTCTTCTCAACAAAAGGATGTTGATAAGGATGCACATTGGGTGGTTTACTACATAGAGATAGTGGGATACTATAGTTATGATCGCCTAATGAAGGGGGAAATCCCTTGGGCATCTCAAATACCTATTGACCTTTAGACATGACCAATTGTAATTAGGGTGAATTTCCTATGTGGGGCTATCCATGACTTGGATGGGATGGAATTGTAACACATAAGTGGGATTGCTTTAGGATATTCTTTGGATAATGATAATTGATCATTTTAGGAGAGTCAGACTTGAGCCTTGTGAGAGTACGTTAACAACCATCCTTAGTGAAATCCATGTATAATTCCTTGAAATCCATGGTAATAGGAGCCAAAGTGCATAACCATTTTGCACCAAGCACAAAATCACATACTTCCATTTAAATAGAAAACTTGTTGCACTTATTTTGACACTATTCTAGTTGAAATTTGACATTCTCACTCTTACCTCCACATTTCATCATACTTCCTTTGGTTACCATAATTTGGAAATTGTGCATTGCATGGACATAACATAGGTTTTTTCTTGCCACTCCAAAATGAATACAATTGTGGGTGATTCCATTGTCAATTAAGACAACCACTTTTTAGTGTTTGATGTAGCTAATCAAATTAATAGTATGGGGGGTTGAGATACCCAATAAAGCATGGAGGTAAATTAGTGGTTCCACTTGAGGTGGCTCCTGGGTGGGTTCATATTGGGAAGGAGTTGTAGGTTGTACTAATTCCAAGTCAGGGGTTATGTCCTTGTTGCTTTCCTTAGGGTGGTAGGGTTGGGACATATCAATTTGAAATATTTTTTGTTACTTACATTTACACCATAGAAAATGCCTCTCATCATAATTATATAAAATTTTGGAGTGTTAGTGTCCCATCATTTATGTTGGGGACAACTTGTGGGATTTCGAGCGATATGAAGGAGGGAAAATGATCATATATTCCATAGGAGGGTGAGGGCATAACATAAAGGAGGGAATTTTGGCTTGTGCATTTACCATCATTTGTGCCTCTAGAGCTCATTGAGTAGCTTCCAACCAAGTAGGGGGATGCTGCATTATGACTTGTGATCTAATTTAATATTTGAGACCATTGATCAAGCATTGTTTAATAAAGGAATTATTTAGGCCCTCTGTGTGGATTTTTAATTTCTCAAAAGATGCTATAAAATATTCTACTATGCCTATTTGGTGAAAATGAGTTAATGTGACTAAGTATTGATGTTCTATATCAAAATGAGCATAGATGGATTTCAAAAACTGGTTCCAAGCAAGGTACCCTCCATAGAATTTCTTCTGCTATTTCCACCATTTCCATTTTTATGGGTCTAGGTATAATACCCCCACTCTAAGTTTCATCATGTCATTAGTAATTTCATGAAGAAAGAAATAATGTTCCATCTGGGTAACCCAAACAATGGGGTCAAACCCATCAAAATAATTCATATCTACTTTGGGATATTTGTTCAACATATTGTGTTAAGTTTTGGTGAAGTGAGAGTCATTGCTAAAGATTCCACCATTAAAGTACTCACTCCTTAGAGGTTATCAATCTTTGGTTTGAGCTTAGATTCAAGTTGTGTGGCTTGGGAGGCAATACTAGTTTTGAGCTTAACTTCAAGATAGCCAATCTTGTTTTCCAAGTTAGTGATACGAGAATCCATGCTTATTGACTTGGTTTTAGGCATGGATACTTGGTTCCAAAAAAGGGGTTATAAGAGAGGTGTAGCAATGAAATTAGTGCCTCACAATGAGTCTTTTAAGATAAGTCACCCATAGTTGTTTGGTCAATTCCACCAAAAAATGGTTACTAGATAATGGTACCACGACAATCAACACTACATGGGGTCTTTTGAGATAGGTCCCATGCAAGGGTGTTGTTAGAACTTTTTTGTTGTTGCAAAATCCTACTTGTTGAGGAGTGTTCCTCCCAACTGAGTATTATTGCACTAATAGAATCCCCAAATTCTTGATAGTCCTCTTTCTATAGGAATTTCATGGCCTTTGTTGTAGAGGCTAGAGTTTGTAAGTTCCAAAGATCAAAGGAGTATCAAGTGATAAATCTCTCTAATATACATGTTATTTTTCAACATTAGTACTCGAACCAATCTCTTAGGATGCTAACTAAGGAGGATATACCATACCCTTAGCTATACTACCTAATCCCAAGGTACTATAGAGTGATCTCACCAAGTGTTGTCCTTGATTTACTATAGAAAAAAGATGTCTGACATGTTTAAGTAAGGTTGGTTTCAAGTGCACCTTATATATGGCTTCCTATATACCAAGGGTATGTGGAAGACAAGTTTGCATACAAGTGCTATTTGATGCGGCACTACTCGAAGGGGTACCAATGGAGGTTATGAGGGTGTCCAACGAAGTAATACCGCTTATATTTCCTATGTTTATTCTTCCCTAACCATAGGTTTAGCCACTGAATGATAGATCTCTATGTTATTTAAAGACATTGGAACATGTCTCTAGCTTGTAAATTTTTTTAAAATTTGGCTGCATGTTGGCTAAAGAAAGAGCTCTATTGCCACTTGTAATGTTCTTAATCAATAATACTAACATACTATTAGCAAGATTAAGAGAAATTAAATGTGGAAATGTAAATATGAGAGAAACTAAGCTTAATCCTATAAAATTATAACCCTTGTATTCAATATATCCAAAGGAGTGAGCAATTTTCACATGTCTATTAGAGGGAGAAACCTCTTTTAAGTAGAGCTCCAGTTACAATAACAACACTTGAACACCACTACATAACCTTCTAGCTCTTTATATAGTTTCTTAGTAGCAAGACCCTAACTACTTGTGGTCTCATCATTAATGGGTACCAACCATCCAGTGGGCCTTATTTAAAGAACACATGCTTGTATATTAATTGACTAACTACCAAGTACCTAAATTACAGAAGATAAGGTAGGACCCTAGCAATTTTGACACTAATGAGATGCAACCTCGATGTCAATGTGACACAATTTGAATCAAATCCAAAACACATTTGATGTAATATGATGCAATTTTTAATGCATATGTGATGCTACTATGATGCAAACTTGATCTAATACAATGCTCACAAGATGCATAAGTTGTAGATTTTGACACCAACATGACACAAATATGACACTCAAAAGATGCAAAATTTCCACATTTTGACATCAGGAACTCTAGTATGATGCCACTAGGATATACAAAAATAATAGAAAGACACTAATGAGACACAAAGAACATGGGTTCAATGCAATAACAACATAAATTTGATGCTAAAATTAATGTTTGTATTTTTTTAGTTTGATATATCCTTTTTGGGATTATCTGCATAGAGTAAGTCATTAATCTATGATCCTTATCCATGATTATTAATCGCAACTAACAAATTTCTCATGATTTTTGAATAGTCCACTTAGAACTCATTGCTTTGGGTGATGCCCATAGAGGTGAATAAGTGGGATTGAAACTAGAGAAATGAATCAAAGCATGAATCATCACCTCCGAGGCTTGCATGCAGTAACCAAGACTTCCTCGGAGGCCACCCATCTCAAGACTCCTCTGACTCAAGTGTGCTTAACTATGGAGTTTTCCCCCAATCAATCACACTTAGCTTGCTATCCCATTTGTAAAACCTTAGAAATTATTATGCCTTATGAGCTATTCAGTGAGAGATCCCTGACTCTTATATTTAAGTATTGAGGGGCTTTTAAAGTCCAACATATGATATCATTTTTGGGATTATTTGCACAGAGTAAGTATTGCACCAATAATCACTTATGGGGCTTGCACCAATGAATCATAGCATCATAAGTCACTTATGGGACTTGCACCCGATTACCATGACTTCCTTGGAGTCCAACCAACTCAAGACTCCTCTTACTCAAGCATGCTTAACTATGAAGTTTTCCCCACAATCAAGTCTAGTTAGCTTGCAACCCCATTTGCAAAACCTTAGCAAGTATTGTGCCTTTTGAACTATTCAGTTAAAGATCCCTTAACTCTTAGTTTGTCTTATTATTTATTTTCTAAAATTAATTAAAAAAAAAAAAATTAAAATAACAACAACAAGGATGTGTTGGTAGTTTCCACGAGTCACTAGAATGGGGATGTCAATGGAGGACATGATGCCAATGTGTGTGGCTGAAGGGGTAGTGGGGAGGGAAGTTTCCAACCAAAATCATATACTACTTGTTTATTTATTTATTTATACATGTAGCAAAACAAACATGTCACACGTGTGATTTGAATTGAGGTAGGGAGGGTAACAACTTCTCGTTTCTATCACTCAAGCTAGACCCAATTGACATGTGCCTTGTGTGTGTGTGTCTCTTTCTCTCTCTTTCTCTCTCTCTCTCTCTCTCTCTCTATATATATATATATATATTTCTAGAAAATAGTTGGGTCTCTTGAATATTTGAATTGGAACTCATTGGATCAGGTGATGCTCACAAGGGTGAAGAGTTGGGATTGAAACTAATGAAATGAATTATATAGCATTAACAATTACCTTCGATAACTAACACTTCCCAAGAAGGTCACCCATCTTAGTATCACTGTGTCTAAATCATTCTTAACCATAAATATTTTTTCCATAATTAACCCCACTTACCTTGTAGCTACATGATTTACAAATTTTTTGAACTGGCTTTTTCTTATCACTATGAAGCTACCACACCTAGATTTTGTTTTATGGGGGGGCCATTAACACCATTTATTTTTCCTACTTTCAACTAAGCATCTGCAAGTGGGGTTTATCTATTATGCCAAGTCACATAGGATTCACAACTAGCCCTAACCATTGCTATATGTGTTGGTGTGCTTCCGAAGCATAAGCATAAACACTAATATGTTAGTTTGTTAGACTTGAACCTTGATGCATGTTATATTAGCTAATGGATTTCACAAACCTAGTAAGCTTCCATTTACAATTTGTGAAACTTTAATAAGTATTGTACCTTATCAACTACTCATTTCAAGACCCCTTCTCTTTTTTGAGCATTTGGGGGGTTCCACAATCCAACATTATAAATATATTACTTTCCAAGGTTAACATCATAAAGTATTTAATAATCAATTAATTCATTTTGGACCTTCTCTCACGAGTTGTCAATACTTGAGTATTTAACGTGTTGATTTTTGGTGAAAGATGCTCATTGGAGGTGGGGCATAGTTACTGAATTGATTATTAAATATTCAACATAATTAATCTTGATGAGAAAATAGTCATTAATGGATGATGCTCATGGGAGATGGGTCATAATGAATGACTCTAGTAATAAATACTCGTCACAATTAATCCTCAATGGATAAGGTTTTTCAAATGGGAAGTGCCATGAGAAATTGGTCATTAATGAATGATGCTTGTGGGAGATGAGTCATAATAAATGATTTTATTTACTTAATATAGATAATCTCAACCAACTAAGGTTTTGAAAATAGGGCGTGGCATGAGAAATTGATCATTAGTGGATGATTCTCATGGGAGATGGGTCATAATGAATGACTTGAGGAATAAATACTCAACACAATTAATCTTGACTACCTAAGGATTTTGAAATGAGGAATGCCATTAAGAAATGGTCATTAGTAAATGATGCTTAAGTGATATGGGTCACATTGAATGACTTCACTATTAGTAACTATGTTATCATTCAGATTTTCCTCTGGCCATGGGAGGAAATCTTGAGGTAACCTTTTCAAACCAAGCTTTAGGCTGGAATATGACCTTTTCCAACTAGAGAGGGCTCTCTTAATAATTTTACTAGTGATGATAACTCAAATAAATATTTATAACTAAACACTGTTACCGGACAATCCACTCGAGCGGACGCGAGCAGGATCTCCCTATCTCAATGTGAGTCTAGAACAAATAAAACAGACTACAAGTGCATTTCCTAGATCTACTTAAGTACCAAGTGCTAGATGTCTTACCTTTCTATTACACAATCCTTTCTCTTGAATGTTTCTCCACGTCCCACGATCGTCAGATCCAAGCTGCAAGACCTGTCAGGACACAGAAACAAGAGAAACGAGTGAAGAGCATCTATACAATAAGCGATCTAAGTAAATAGTTAAGCAGGTAGACTACACAATATCATTACACATGAGAACAATATTGGTGGAAAGCATTTGTATTACTGTAAATAGAGGAGTACATGATAGAGATATAGAACTACAACCAAAGACTTAACGTAGTAGCCCTTCTCCGACCAAGCCAATTTCCGTGTCCTTCCAAGGAAGTATGAGCTCTCCAATAGGTGAATGGAGTTGTCTTAAGAGAGATTTCACCAACATGTAGATACCATAGCCTTCCTCCCTTTGGAATGGGAGTGAGCTTCACTTATATAGGACTAAGTGGATAGGGTATGGATAGGATAGGTTGAGAGATGGTAGGAGAGAGATAGGGGATCCTCCCAAAGAGTTAGGGGTCGAGTACCAGCTCCCGTAGAGGTTAGGGATAAGCCCCTAAATAGGTGAGTTTCGAGAAGGATCTCGAATAGGCTATTTTTTCCCATTAACAGACCTCGTCGCATCCTGCAGTGGAGCAAGATGCGACATCGCATGTTGCTAGTGTGCAACCTACGACGACCTCTCAAAATTTTGCAGGATTGAGTGCAAATCCTCCCAAATGAAAGTACTTAGTCCAGGTGACTTCAGGGATGTATACAATGAATCTAATGATGAGTAGATTTTGGGTGTAACAGAATGCCCCCCAAAGTATGAAGCTGTTAAGGATGTACAGGTGAAGTGCTTTGAAAGAAATAATGGCAACAGGCTCGACGGACGAAGGACGCTGATGCAGTACAATTGACTTTTAACGGAAAATATCATATGAAGTACAACATGGCTGCCGACCAATACATTGTAGATCCATG
This sequence comes from Larix kaempferi, assembly GCA_027924585.1. NCBI lineage: Eukaryota > Viridiplantae > Streptophyta > Pinopsida > Pinales > Pinaceae > Larix > Larix kaempferi. Next base: position 9,198,964 of record BSBM01000223.1, on the reverse strand, counting down.
GTAGTAATGACCGACTGAACACAATCATGGCTACTAGACACAAGCGTAGATCCATGATGAGATGGTAACACAGCCATGACCAATACAAAAGTGGATCCATGTAATATGAATCAATACAAACTCCATCGCAACCTGAGTAAAACATGACTCCCTAGGGTCTTCAAGATGAACTCGCAATGACATGAATCTATCCATGTGATTACAAATGTCTTGGCATCGAACATGGTAGAAACCACTTGATTACCGGTCATTGATGTAAACCATTAACAAGTGCGAGGGAGATCACCATTGATGTCAATGATCCCCAAGGTATCACAGTACATATCATCAAGCGTGAATAAATGATTTGAAGTCGAACGCAAGATGAAATATTTCAATCAAGAGTCAATGATGTAAACTCATGATGAAAGCAAGGTAACCTGCCATTGAGGCATGCAGGGCCAAGGTACTTGACTGGTTTCTAGATTCAATCCTCGGATGATGTGTTGAAGTCGACAAGGATGAATCTGTCGAAGGAGGGCCATGATGAATCCCCCATCAATCGACATGAAACACGACAAAAGATGTGTAGAGTGGATCGGATGGTACAGTAACATGTAAGACTAACTCAAAGTAACAACGGCATGACGACGTATGTACTGACTGTAGATGAAAGATAGTGGACGTGTTCTTGAACATGGGCATGGCATGACTTGGCAGTATTGACATAATGAGAATGACGCAAACTTCTAATGCAACTGATGATGGAATCTTTCTTTGAATGACTCAGAGGAGTAACAAGACTCAGAAAGTAAGCGGGGACTCATAGACAAACATATGACCCAAGTACTGTATGCAAATGCGGATGAGTGCCATGTTCAAGAACGACTATATACTGCCACTAAGGTATGTAACGATCATGAACGATGAGTGCCTCATTTGTTTTTTATGAGCTTGATGAGGGTAACCAGATGCTCTATATAGCTCATCTCATAGATGAGTCCAATCCCAAATATTTTCCGAACCTGGGATAGGAGGGGTTTGTCCCATGACGGGCCCTTCAATATAAAAATTTAACGAGTCCATAGAAGGGTAAACTCGGTCGTCATTTCATGTTTAGAGAGTCTGAAAAGAACTAAAGAAGACTCCAACGGTCCTTTTTCGTAAAGTTAGCCTCATCGCTCGAAAAAGGGTAAAACAACGCGGGCGAGGACTCTTCCAGTCATGATTGGCTGGAGTATTCCTTTTTCGTAATTAGTGCCTCCTGGTCCGAAAAAGGGGTAAACTATCACCAGGAAGACGACCATTCAAATACTTTAACAAGCGTGAACGTGACAAGTTCGCTTGTCAATATTTTCATTTTTCGAGAGCCTGAAAAGAGCTTAACGGTAGACTTCGGGGGGTTTCCTTTTCCGTGGAAGTTTAATGAGCCCTGAAAAGTGATAAATCATAACTCTGTACTTATTCTCATGGTTGGGTGAGTACGAGAACAAACGAAGAGTGAACTCATCCTCATGCAATAATTACGACTAACCAAAAATAATAATGACAAAACATTGAAAAGGGGTGTTCATACCTATAGTTACTATTGGTAATGCGAGAAACGACACAAAAGACCACTTTACAACTCCTGTACACTAGAGAAAGTTTCAAATAGCCCCAAATATAATGACAAATGGTCTAAACTATAGTAAATGGCCCAAAAAGCATCAAAATATTTGAAAAAGAATATTCCATTATATGGGCCAAAAATAGAAACATTGTTCAAATTGCCAATTTGGGTGGAGAAGTACCAATTTGGAGCCAAAAATTCCTTTACCGATTTCGGGAGCTACGATCCGCCATTTCACCAGCCGTCCGGACCAGGTAGGCCTAAATCTCATCCTGCAACTTTCTAGTGGTTTAGTTTTTGATTTCTTGTCCATTTTTTGGGTTTTTGATGGTGTTATGGAGGGCTAAATGCGCCCTCGGCTTATCGCAAGTGGCCTTTTCGAGACCTGCGACGAGGCCGAGTCATCGCAAGTCTCGAAAATGAGACCTGCGACGATGTTGCCCTGTACCTGAATGCACGGTGCGACAGCGGAAATCCAAATCCCAAGCATAAAAAATAATCCAAAAAATGAGTTTGTGAAAGTTGGGGAAGGACCTAATAGGGTTTAAATGTCCCTTTTGGCAGGTTACTAGCAAGCAAAAATGGTATTGGAGTGGCGAGAGAGAGAACATGAAGTAGAAGATGAACAAGCCGCGAAAGATCCACAATGTGTGGATGCTTTGAGAAACTGCGGGTTACTCAAGTTCTTTGAGATATAGGGGATGAGAGCCCAGATCCCGCTACTGACACACATGCTCCAGAGTTGGGATGCGGCCCAACAATACTTTGTGATAGGTGAGCATATCCTCACGATTGACATTGAGTATATCTACTTTCTGATCAGTTTGTCTCGAAGAGGGGACGCTGTACAACTCACTGGGACATGGGCCAGTGACCGTACAGTTGAGGACATGGTGTCACAACACTGTGCTTCTACTTCTCGTCCTTCCAGCGGGAAGATACTCATCAGGGATGTGGTGAGTCGTCCACTACAGACCATATTACTTACCATTACTAGGGTGGTGGATAGCCAAGCCCCACACACGGCTACTCAGACCCAGATGTTGTATGCGGAAGACTGTATGTCTCCCAAGGTTTTCAATTGGTGCGAGGGTCTCCTCGCCAACATCCGAGCTCAACTGACCAAGTGTCGACGAGGGGAGCTCAAGCAGTTTGGGTATGGATCGATCATAGTATCGTTCCTCTTAGAGCGGATTCCTCTTCTATGTCTGTAGTTGGTACTTGATGACAGGGAGCCCAGGGATCCCCATATGCTCAGATGGGCTGAGGTCATGACCCGTCATGGTGGCGGGCCCATCATTAGCTTTGGTCCTGATTTTTGCAGCTGGCTAGAGGGCCAGTTACTTATGGTTGAGGACTTTCCATACAGTGGCACAGACTTTTGAGAGAATCCCGACTTGGCGCTGCTAGAGGGTGCAGCATGCGGTGATATAGGTGAGAACAAAACCCTTGTATTTTTTAGTTTTGTATATTATATCATTTTTTTTATGTAGTGTTGACAAATATGTAATATGTGTGTGTAGATGTGGGCCCCGTGTGACCAGTAGGTATCTCCCTTCTGGCGAGGAGAGATAGAGGCGGGGAGGCAGTCGTTCCTGCAGGTGCTCATGCTGCCATCGAGGAGATGGAGGAGGTGTATAGGAACCTATCCGAGTTGACCGTGGAGGTACCCGAGCCAGCTGTCGATGACTTACCGAGGCCCATGTAGAGATTTGGGGTTGGAGCGTCTGTGCGATTCAACGCCTTACTCCGCAAGGTGGCTCGGACCATGGACTGCTTTCTCACCCAGCGGCAGTGTGCCGTTTGAGCTAGGGGTGTACGGGTCAGGCGTTAGGCCTGATGACACTACTATACTTGTACTGAGAGCTTAGAGGCCTCATATTTTGTACTTACTGAAAGCTATGATGCTTCAGATTTTTGTAGAGACTCACTGAAAGCCATCGTGCTTCAGATTTTGTACCAGCACTACTTTTTGAGCGATTTATATATATACAGACATTATCGACGATTTATACATTATGTGTTTTTAAAATGATCAGTGATGTGATCTTGTTTACATGTTGTGAATGCTTTTACATATTATGAGTATTATGTGTGTGCGATGTACCAATCCAAAATGAAGTTGGCCATTGAGTCAACAACTGTGTTTAGCTCCCGTGGAATGTGCAGGTATTGAACGGATTCAAATGACCTTTCCAGGAGACGTACTCGTCTGAAGAGATGGAGTAAGATGGGATCACAAATGGTGTAGACCCGGTTAAGATGGGAAACCACTAATTGAGAATCCATGTGGATGACAATGTGGTTCATACCCAAGGAAATGGCGTTAGCTAGGGTTCCGATTACTTCCTGATACTCTGTGGCATTGTTGGTCGCAAACCCTAGGCAACTTCCTCCTGAGCTAATGAGCTCACCTATTGGGGAATACAGTACCCAGGCTGTCGAAGCAAGGTTACGGCTATGCCGGCTGGCGCCATCCGTGAATCCATAGCACGTTTCCATCTGCACACGCAGACAACACATGGTATAAGAAGCGGAAACAAGATCAAAAGACACTCGAAAAGAAATGCATAACCCCACACAAAAACACAAAAACATGCCATGTACAGTATATACAAGCAAGTCTATGCATGAGAGATCAAGTGTAGTATCTCTTCAGGTAAATCCCATTTCGGGGTTCACCCAAAGAGATTCCGTCATAATCTTCAAGCTCATAAGCGCCTTTTTCCAACACACGTTTTATAATGTAGGTTCCATGCCACATGGACTCGAACTTCCCTGCTCTTAGTTTGTCTTGATTCTGGTCATAAGTGAGGACCAGGTCACCCTCATTAAAGATACGAGGTTCAACTGACTTATCGTATTGGGCCTTGATGCGTTTCTTGTGCACTTCATTAGCGAGAGCGGCATCTCGGCGAGACTCGTCGAGTTTTTCTAAGTGCAAGAGACGTTCTTCCTCAGTGGTAGTGTTAGGAAGAAGTTCGACAGCGAGTTGTAGAGGCGGAATTTCACACTCTATCAGCAAAACAACCTCCAATCCATACACCAATTGGAAAGGAGTGAAGCCTGTGGCAGTTTTGATGGAAGTTCGATAGGCCCATAACGCTGAAAAGAGCATGTTGTGCCAATTGGACTTATGTGTCCCTACCATCCTTTGGACCATAGTTTTCAAGACCTTGTTAATGGCCTCGACCTGTCCATTGGATTGCGGGTAGTAGGGTGTTGAATTTTCATGTCAAAAACCCAACCTATCACTCAATTCATCCACCATATGGTTCTGAAAATGAGAGCCATGATCAGTAACAATTGCCTGAGGAACTTCAAACCGCGCTATTACATGATTGAACATGAAGAGTGCGACGGTTTTGCTGTTGTTCTGGTATGTAGGCATAGCTTCGGCCCACTTTGTGAAGTAATCCACAGCTACGATGATGTAAGTATGCCCCCCGGCCGAGGTAGGATTAAAATGCATAAAATCAATTCCCCATTTTGCGAATGGGCCAACGGCAATAACCGGATGTAACGGGGCGGGATGAGTGCGCTTCTTCATATGGAAGTGTTGGCAAGGAGGACATTTTTTTACGGCCTCAATACAATCTTTGAAGATAGTAGGCCAGAAATATCCTACGCGCAAAATATTCTGGGTTGTAGCCATCCCAGAGAGGTGACGGCCACATGCCCCAGTGTGATAGTCATTCAGAACGCGTTCAGCCTCGTCATGAGTGAGACAACGTTGAAGAATTGAGTCGACGCCACGACTATACAAAGTATCATTGATGATTAAATAATACTTTGCATGGTGACGTATCTTACGACAGTCATCACGAGAAAGTTGAAGGTTGAAGCGTTGGGTTTGAAGATATAACAGGATATCTCCATACCACGGATCAGACGTACTGATGAGAAACAATGATTCATCCGGAAAGGAGTCATTGTGCTCAACTTCTGCATCAGGACGGGGAAGGTCGCAAATGAGCTCGGCAAACACCAAAGACTTCTTAGACTTGGATTTCTCGAAAAGAAGATCGAATTCTTGCAGTATCATGATCCAGCATGAATACTTGCCCCCAAGCACCTGACGTGTCAGTACGTGGTACATGGGGTTCGAGTCGACAATGATAGTGGTGGTGCGGAGCAAGATGTAGTGACGGAACTTTTGGACGGCAATGACTGCCGCGAAAGCAAGTTTTTCGACATGTGAATATCTAGTTTCAGTGTCAGCCAGACCCTTACTTGCATAGTATATTACATGTTCCTGGGCGTTTTGTTCCTCCTGTACCAAAACCATGACGATAGTGGTAGCAGAAGCGTCGAGATATAGGATGTAATCTCAATAATAATTAGGCGGTTGGAGCACGAGGGCATGCATGATGGCATGTTTGACACTGTCGAAGGATTTTTGAGCTTGGTCGTCCCAAATGAACGGGACGTCCTTCTTGAGCAGTCTCATGTACCCCTGAGTCTTCTCCACGAAATTGCAAACAAAACGTCTTAAACAAGTCGCCTTCCCTTGGAGACTTTGAAGTTCCGTAACATCAGTCGGGGGTGGTAGGTTGATGATGGCCTCCACCTTTAAGGGATTGATGTGGATCCCATCCTTCGAAACGATAAATCCTAAGAGGCATCCGGACTCAACACAAAAGATACACTATGAGGATTCAGACGGATATTGTACCGCCTACATATGAGAAAAATGGCCGTCAGATGATCAATGTGGAACTCGCGCTGCTTTGAATGAGTAGGGAGATCGTCCAGGTAGGGTTCCACAAAGTCCTTAATATCGTGGAAGGCGTATGACATAGCACGCTGGAATGTGGCACAAACATTTTTAAGGACAAATGGGAGTTTGCGGTACGCAAATGTTCCCCACGGGCAGATGAAAGCCGTCTTATGTTGGTCGGCTGGGTTGATCTCGATTTGGTTGTAACCAGAAAAGCCATCCATGAATGAGAAGATGACGCTTCCGGCATAGTTGTCGATGATCTGGTCGATGAAGGGGGTCAGGTAGTTGTCTTTCAGACAAGCCCGATTAAGGTCCCGATAACCAACACAGACGCGAATGGTGCCTTTCTTCTTGTTCACAGGAATGACGTTTGAGACCCAATCCGTCAATGGGACAGGATAAATAAAACCATCCTTTAAGAGATTTTCAATTTCTTCCTTTATTGCCGCAGTCTTCTGGGGGTGTACTGGTCGCAACTTTTGGTGTACAGGTTTGATGTCGGGATAGGTTTTTATTTCGTGAGAAACAATCGCGGGGTCTATCCCAGGAATCTCCTCATAGGACCAAGCAAATACGTCTTGAAATTGCTTGAACAAGGCCGTGCTAACAACGATTTCTTCAAGGGAACACTTCTGGCCTATACGAATGTGTTCCACTATACCTGGTTTCACCGAGATGTCTACCGGGGTGGTTGGCTCAATGTTGGCCAAGTTTCCCTCCGTGTCCGTAAGACATGTAAGAATGGGGGAACGAGGGGATGGGTAGATATCTAGCTTAAAGAGGGTATGGATGTTGTTCTCTATGTATTCCAAAGGAGGAAGAAAAGATGACCTATGGTGGAGATCATCCCACGGACTGTCGTCAATATTCATTACTTCCATGATGGACTCGTCTAAATGAAAAGTTCGAAGTAAGAGATAAGGTAGAGATTCAGATGACGTCCGTTGTATAGAACAAGATGGGGAGGCCAGGGTTAAATGGTCCTCCGGTGCTGATTGGATAGCCTTGTAAATACGTTCAGCGGGTGAAAGAGGCATTATGTCTCCAAACAGGTGTGTTATGGCTTCGTTCGGTACAAGCCAAGCATCGTTTGAGTGAGATAAAATCTATGTGGAGATCATGTTCACCGTAGCAACATGATTAGGGGGTCCACGGCTGGAAAAACGCCCATGAGAGATGAATCTTTCAAAAGGCCAACCCCTACACTCTCATACTATTTTAACATCTGTCCAATGGAAGGAATATGGTCACCAGGATGAGTAGTGGCGTCTGGTGTACAAAAATCTAATTGGTCGATAGTAAGAATTCGTCCTTGGTGGGGGAATTGTACTATGTGGAAGATTGAAGAGGCTACCGCCTGCATGGTGTAAAACCAATTGCGACCAAGCAAGAGATTATAATCTAACAGGGCCGAGACCACTTCCACATTAATGGTTACGGTCTTTCCGCCCAACTCAACTACAAGAGCTTGTAAGAGCCCATGAGGTTGAAAGCCACGCCTGTCGAATGTTTTCAATGTGGTAGGAGAATGATTCAATTCGGGGGAGCCAATGGCTCTCCAACAGGTGATCGACATGATGGAAGTGGAGGCTCCTTCGTCCAACAGGGTACGATGGACAATCTTCCCAGCAATGTTCGCAGAAACTTGGAATGCGAGCTGGTGTGAGAGCCTCGACTTGAAGTTGTCAAGTCGGAACATGATGGTGTTTGAGGAATCCGGGTCAACTGCACCAATGGCTGCAAGGAGAGTTTTGCGTTGATTAGGACAATTCTGCAAAACTTCCAGGGCGGACATGGAGCAAGGATCTTCGGCCAAGTCCTCTACGATATTGTAATTTTGTGCCGCTCGTGCATTAGGGTTGAAAACAACTTTTCGAATTGTACTCTTGGGCAGACGCAATATCGAATCCAAATTTGGCTTCTCTATGGTGAGAGAAGTTGATGGTACAGTGACATCAGTTAAGGATTCAGAAGCTTTTTCAGTATTACTTCCAGTGGATTTATTCGAAGGGACTGGCTCGTAAGATCGCGAGTGAGTATTCAAATTGATCGTCTTGTTATGCAGCATGAGAACATGTGTGGTATTGGATGGTTCCCCTTGGGCTGGGGGGGCTTGAGCAATCATCTGCTGGTTCAGAGTAGGAAATAGATCATTGAGGACTGCGGGAGTCGGTTTACCCCTAATAAACTTTTGCACTTCGTCTCTATGGGGACACTCTTTGGAGAAACGGTCTTCTCCACACAGTAAGCAAGGATACTTCAGTTTCCTTTTCTGCTTGGGATCGTCAGGAGTGCTCTTCGGTTCCTGCTGGGCAGAAGACCTTTTAGGTTTCCCCCTTGTTCTTCCTTTTGCTGTTAAACTTATGAGATGAAGCTGATTGAACAGAATTCACCTCTTCAGTTACAGCAGGAGTGGTTAACGTGGTGGTGCTATGTCCATCCTGGGTTGGGTTGGATGATCCAACAGTGCTAGCAGCAGGCTGGGTGTTAAGGGATTCGATGATTCCATCAGCTTGGAGTCCCTTATGTGGTTTCGCAGGATCGTTAATGTCACGGAGTGCGTTAGGTAGAATATTAAACAAAGTTCCAGATTGAGTGTAGACCAGGTCTAGCAGATGGGCACTCATGATGGCTTGTTCTTCGGTGATAGCACCTCTCATGGAAACATCTTTTGCTATGGTGGGAATGAGCGATTTTGTAAACCAGTATGCTAGGAGCTGATCTGGAATAGGAGCTTTAATGAGACGTCGTCTCCTTCGCCACTCATGGATATGATTCGAAATGTGAGTGGCGGTATTCTGACGGAGCGAGGTTAAAAGCTCAGTACTAGTCTCATACTGTATAGGCAGTTGGAAGTGTGTCAAAAAATTCATAGCAAGAGAGCCAAAATCGGGAAAAGAGTGCGGTGGCAACTCAATGTACCACTTGGCATCCGAACCGGTGAGGGTCCTTTGAAACAATCTAAGACGAATTGAATCATCCATTAAGGAATTAGATGAACACCATAAGTGGTATGTCATCACGTGGTTCTTGGGGTCTTCACCCGGCTTGTCGTCAAACTTGGGGATATCAGACGGAAGTTTCATTGAAATTGGTGGCCAGTTAGATCCATGATAAATAGGATCGTTGGTTCACCGGGATAGGTCAGGTAAGTCTAGAGTATCTAGAAAGGGTAGCTGTGGGTTAGGCTGCGCGTATTAATAATACGGATAAGGCGTGTAAGGACTAAACTGACCATGAGGTGTACTAGGATGAAATTGACCGTAGGGGGGTGTGTCGCTCGGACCATAAGGAGGTCCACCACCATAAGGTGGTCCATTCCAATAAGGCGGGGGTCCGCCTCCACCACCGGGAGGGGGCGGAGGTCCGCCGCCACCACCGGGAGGAGGTGGGGGTCCATAACCATAAAAATGTGGCCCACCACCGCCTCTGCTTAGAGGAGGTGGTGGACCACTTCCACCGCCAGAAGGATGGGGGCCCCCACCACCTCCACTGCCAGAAGGATGGGGGTCTCCACCACCACCGCCACCACCATAGTAATGAGGTCCGCCACCGTCTCCGCCTGGAGGGGGTGGTGGACCACCTCCGCCACCCAAAGGGAAATTTCCTCCTCCACCATGACAAGGTGGTCCCCCACCACCTCCGCCGGTTGGGGGAGGTGGACCATTCCCATCACCGCCTGAGGGGTGAGGGATTTTGTAGGTAAAATGAGGTGGTCCTCCACCAATGTTAGGTGGGGGTGTTAAATTTTGAGCATTAATTCACAATAATCTAGGATCTTTACTGAGAGAATAACATGTACAGTATATCAATGCATAACAATCATATCAAGCATGTCAAGCATCACAAGAATCAAAAGCAAGAGAGACAAGAGACACAGAGTTTCCATGGGGAAAACCCTAAGGTGAAAAACCCCACAACTTCCTCAGAGATAGAGAGAGCAATGGCTCAACCAAAGTACAACCAAAATACACTGAGATAGTCTCCTAGAAGCAGATGATCCTCCTCCTCACTAGTGCGCCACTTTCTGAGTGAGAGAAGTATGAGTTTTCGAGTGATACAAATAGAGATCTCCCGATCTCTATTTATACTAGTGTGTTTTCCCAGTGACCTTATGGGGCCGACTTGTCTAGCTAGGTGTATCAACCATATAATATATATTTCAGGGCCGACCCCACACATGGTGGTCTAATAACCCTTCGCCAAGTACACACACTTGCGACACTTGTCAATACACATGACGACACTTCCTTATAGAGGAATAACACATCTCTTATAAGGGTACAATAAATATATATGAAATACATAGATGAAATATATTCCGAAGTTACATATACATCAACACTCCCTCTTAACTAGGAAGGTATTTCTCGACACATTTCTGCTAGACAAGTCTTCTTCTCGGGATCATCATCATCGATGCATCGTCATCATCATCATCACTGCTGCTGCTATCTCAACCAATCTCTGACTCTACTCATCATATGAAGTTCTACAGAGCCAGTCCTTTTTCATACTGGATGTAGTCCAACCACCTGCAGGTCTTCGTCATCACTGTCCATACTGTGGAATCCTCATGACTTATTACGTGCGTCACAAAACCTTGCAAGAGAATCCCAGGACTTATTACGGGCACACAACCCAACCTATCAGTTCTCCCAGGGAGCTATTACATGTGACCCTACCACAAAACCTTGAAAGAGAATCCCAGGACTGATTATGAGCACACAGCTCAACCTATCGAATCTCCTATGGTGCTATTATATGTGGTCACCACAAAACCTTGCAAGAGCATCCCAGGACTTATTACGGGAACACATCCCAACCTATCGTATCTCTCAGGGCGATATTACATGTGGTCATGGAAAAACCTTGCAAGAGCATCCCAGGACTTATTACGAGCACACAGCTCAACCTATCGGATCTCCCAAGGCGCTATTATATGCCATAGGACAAAACCTCGAAAGAACATCTGCCAGATATCCCAGGGAGAAATTATATGCCATAGGAAAAACCTTGCAAGACTATTTGTAGATCTCCCAGGGCCAAATTATATGTCCTCCCAGAGCAAAACCTCGAAAGAGCATTTGCCAGATGTCCCAGGGCCAGATTACATGCCATAGGCAAAACCTCGAAATACTATATGCAAATCTCCCAGGGCCAAATTATATGCTCATCTGCACAACCTGATCCACGGCCACAAAGTATCATCCTGATACTCACCATACATCATCCTGATGTACACATGATCATCCTGATCATCATCACTGCCACATCCTGCTGCATGTCATCTGGAGCAACATCCTGAAGCTCGTCATCCATGATCATCCTGATCATATAATGCATCTACCTGATGTATACCAAGTATCTACCTGATACATATCATCATACATGATCCACCTGATCATACAATGTATCCACTTGATACAAATACAAAAACATGATCCACCTGATCATACCTGATACATATCAACATACATGATCTACCTGATCATACACAGTATCCACCTGATACATATACAGATACATGGTCCAAGCATCCAACATGATGCATACATATGCGTACATACATATCCAACATCCAGCATGATGCGTACATACATATACATATAAATGATACAATTGATCATATCCAGCATCCAACATGATGCGTACATACATATACATATAAATGATCCAACTGATTATATCCAGCATCCAACATGATGCGTACATACATATACATATAAATGATCCAACTGATCATATCCAGCATCCTCCTGATGCATATATAGAGCAGTAACTGGAGCATCGTCCTGATGCTCATCATCCAGCGCTTACATCCACAGCCATGTGAAGGATCCTCCTTCCAACATGATTGGAATGGCTTCTGCAAATGTGTCCATCACTTCTTCCTCGAAGTGTCATCAATCTGAAGAACACCAAGCCTCTCCCTGAAGTACTCAAACTTCACCCTGGCTAGTGGCTTCATCAGCACATCTGCAATCTGCTCGTCCGTCGCAATGTACAGGAGCTTCACAGCTCCTCTCCGCACCATATCCCTGATATAGTGATATTTGATCTCTATGTGTTTTGACCTATCATGAAACACTGGGTTCTCGGACAACTTCACACAACTTTGGTTATCACAAAAGATACCAGTAGCATCCAACGAGAGATCAAATAACTCAGACTGTAGCTTCCGAAGCCATACTGCCTCACAACTAGCTGAGCAGGCTACAACATACTCTGCCTCAGCTATACTCAGTGCTACACAGGACTGCTTCCTGCTGAACCAAGAGATCACACCTGATCCCATACTGAAGCAACATCCAGATGTGCTCTTCCTATCTGCAGCACTGCCAGCCCAATCTGAATCAACATAACCCTACAGGTTAAACTTTTGATTCGCTTCATACTTGAGCCCATAATCCACTGTACCCTTCAGGTACCTCAGAACATGGTTTACAACAACTAGGTGAACACTCCTCGGATCCGTCAGGAAATGCCTCAATGTGTTCACCGCAAAGCAAATATCTGGTCTCGTATTCGTCAGGTACATCAAGGACCCAATCATCTGACGATACATAGAGACATCAACCGGCTGAGATGAAGCATCACATAGAAGCTTCAGATTCGATGCCATAGGTGTGGCCATGGCCTTGCAATCCATCATCCCGAATATCTTTAGGATATCTACTGTGTACTTCCCTTGACCAAGGAAGATCCCACCTGCACTCTGCCACACCTCCATACCTAGGAAATAATGCATCATTCCCAAATCTTTCATATCGAACTCGACAGCAAGCTTCCTCTTAGTATTTGCAATAAATCTGTCATCTCCTATTACAAATAAGTCATCCACATACAGGAGTAGAATCACAAGATTCCCTTCCTCAACCTTGTAGTAAAGGTTGGAATCCGCTTTACTCTTGGTAAAGCCCAAACTATATAGGAAACTGTCCATCCTACCATACCAAGTTCTGGGAGCTTGCTTCAAGCCATACAATGCTTTCTTCAATCTGCACACATATGACTCCCTGTCATGTATTTCGAAACCGAGTGGCTTCTCCACATATACTTCCTCTTCAACTACACCATTCAGGAAAGCAGTCTTGACATCCATTTGGTGTATTTTCCATTTCATTGCTGCAGCCAGGGTAAGTATTGTTCTGATGGAAGTATACCTGGCTACAGGTGCAAAAGTTTCTTCATAATCTATTCCCTCCTTTTGAGAGAAGCCACGAGCTACGAATCTTGCCTTGTATTTCTCTACACTGCCATCTGCAACATGCTTGATTTTGTAGATCCATTTGGAAGTCACAACAGACTTCTCTTTAGGTCTTGGGACAACATCCCAAACATCATTCTTCATTATTGATTGGTATTCCTCAACCATGGCATCCTTCCATTCTTTCTTTTCTGCTGCTTCTTCATAACTGGAAGGTTCTTTGTTCATAATGTCACAGAGTAAAGCAACATAGCTGGTATGTGATCTGGTTCTCTTCTTTGCTCTGTGTTATTCTTCTGGAATGCCAAATCTTTATGCATCTTGAATGAGCTCTCTAGCCCATGCAGGTTTCCTCTTGTGAGAGTTATCCTCATGGGGTGGATCTACAGGTTCTTGCGGATCTTCAAACTCACGAACAACTTCTGGAATTGCTTCAATCATGGTAGTGTCTTGAAATCTAGTTTCCTTAGGTTCTTCATAAACTTCGATGGGTGCCTTTCTTGATTTGATGAATGCTGAGTTTTCATCAAATATTACATCCCTGCTTACATCAATCTTTTTGAACCCTGGAAAGTATATTATGTAAGCCTTCGAGCTTTCACTGTAACCCACAAAGATACTCTTCTTTCCTGAAGGATCTAGTTTGGTCCTCTTTTCCTTTGGGACATGAGTGTATACTGGACAACCAAATATTCTGAGATGGCTGACTTCATGTTTCTTACCAGAAAAGACCTCTTCTGGTGTCTTGTTGTCCAATATCTTGTGGGGTGTTCTGTTCTGCACATATACAGCTGTTCTAGCTGCTTCTGCCCATAGATGCATAGGTAGATCCTGGTCATGCAACATTACCCTTGTTGCTTCCATGATTGTTCTGTTCTTCCTTTCTGCAACTCCATTCTGTTGAGGATTATAAGGACCAGTCAACTCCCTCTTAATCCCTGAATCACTGCAAAGCTTCTTGAAGTCACCTGAGGTGAATTCTCCATCATTGTCGGATCTGAATGTTTTGATCTTCTTGTCAGTTTGATTCTCCATCAAGGTTTTGAATTCCTTGAACTTATCAAACACCTCATCTTTGTTCTTCATGAAGTATACCCAAGTCTTCCTGGAGAAGTCATCAATAAATGAGACATAGTAAACATACCCACTTAGAGAACTGGATGACATAGGACCACATACATCTGAGTGGATGATTTCCAGGATACCTTTTGCCTTGCTTTCATTTCTTGGGAAAGCCTTCTTAATGTTCTTACCTTTTGCACATCCTTTGCAAACACCTTCATGTTTGGTCTTGATTTCAAGAAGACCCTCTACAGCCTTGATTGCAATTGGAAGTGCCCTATAGTGCATATGAGCAAGTCTTCTATGCCAAAGTTCACTTGGCTCCATGGATTCATGCACCATGGCATGTTTAGGTTGTCCTTTCAATTTATACAAACCTCCCTCTTGCTCTCCAATCACTACTGCATCATCTATGGTCTTTCCCTTTGGCCACATTAGGACTTGGCCATCCACAAATGCAACCCTCATACCTTTTGCATCTAATGCAGATATGGAGAGTAAATTCTTCTTGAGCCCAGGTACATAAAGGACTTCTTTCATCTTCAAAGATTTTCCAGAATCTAGGTTGTAGGAGGCTTCACCACTTCCTTTGATTGGGTATTGATAATCATCCCCAAGTTTCACCTTATGGGGTGATTCATGTTCATATAGGTTTACAAAAGATTCCTTAAACCCAGTCATGTGTTTGGAAGCCCCACTGTCAATTAACCAATCATTACAACCATGGGAGATAGTACCTGTGAGAGAAGAGATTAGAACATACTCTTCTTCACTTGATGAGTCATCACCACTATCATCACTTTTTTCCCTACCCTAAACTGCCTCCGCTGCCGGAAGGATGGGGGTCTCCCCCACCACCGCCACCGTCTCCGCCTGGAGGGGGTGGTGGACCACCTCCGCCACCCGAAGGGAAATGTCCTCCTCCACCATGACAAGGTGGTCCCCCACCGCCTCTGCCGGGAGGGGGAGGTGGACCATTCCCATCACCGCTTGAGGGGTGAGGGATGTTGTAGGTAAAATGAGGTGGTCCTCCACCAATGTTAGGTGGGGGTGTTAAATTTTGAGCATTAATTCACAATACTCTAGGATCTTTACTGAGAGAATAACATGTACAGTATATCAATGCATAACAATCATATCAAGCATGTCAAGCATCACAAGAATAAAAAGCAAGAGAGACAAGAGACACAGAGTTTCCGTGGGGAAAACCCTAAGGTGAAAAACCCCACAACTTCCTCAGAGATAGAGAGAGAAATGGCTCAACCAAAGTACAACCAAAATACACTGAGATAGTCTCCTAGAAGCAGATGATCCTCCTCCTCACTAGTGCGCCACTTTCTGAGTGAGAGAAGTATGAGTTTCTGAGAGATACAAATAGAGATCTCCCGATCTCTATTTATACTAGTGTGTTTTCCCAGTGACCTTATGGGGCCGACTTGTCTAGCTAGGTATATCAACCATATAATATATATTTCAGGGCCAACCCCACACATGGTGGTCTAATAACCCTTCGCCAAGTACACACACTTGCGACACTTGTCAATACACATGACGACACTTTCTTATAGAGGAATAACACATCTCTTATAAGGGTACAATAAATATATATGAAATACATAGATGAAATATATTTCAAAGTTACATATACATCAACAGGGGGCCCACCGCCTCCAGCAGGAGGTGGGGGAGGGCCGGTCGGGGGTGGTGGTACTTGAGGGATGATCGGTTGGGGTCCGTGTTGCAATGCAGGTTGTTTCCCCATAGAGTGTATGGATTCCCGGGATAAGGTACCTCATATGGCGCGTTTCTGGGATTAGGTTGGCTCGACACAGGGTTAAGAAAACCTGGATACGCTTGATTCCATGAGGTTTGAGTTACATTTGACGACCCTCCAACATGAGATAATCCCGTGGTGGACGGTCTAGCGGGTTGGGACGGTCCAACGGAAGGCCCGTTGGGGTTTCCGCCGCCTATGTTCTGGTTAGCAAATGGGGGTTGCCCCCCAGCCACAACAGGCTGACCACTGTTGAAAGGGTGAACCAACGTAGGTTGTTGACTAGCTACAGTAGTAATAACATTACCAATAAGGTAAGCCGGGGGAACGGAATACCCTCCCCTCGAATTTTGAGGTGGGGGAGAAACTGATAAAGTAACTGTGGTAGTGACGGGTGTGTGGGACTATTGTCCTTCCACTGGTTGGTTCACTTGAGGTGCGGGAATGGACTCTTGCGAGGGTTGACCAGTCTCATTAGTGGTCACGTGGTGGGGTGGTTCAGGTGATCCGAAAGATATCGAACGAACTGGGATGTTTCTGTCGTCAAATATTATTTGGAAATGGCATTATGGAACTCTTCAGAGTGTCATTCGAGACTTTGTCTTCGAAGCTCATCACCTTTAACATGTAACTGTTCAAGCATTCATGGATGGGGCCGAAAATCTCGGCAGGGTCAGGCCTATAGTAAGGCCTAGAGAACTTTGGAGTAGTCCAGTTAGGTGGAGATGAGATAGCAAAATGAGTAGTCCACTGGGTGGTCTGTAGAAGATGTCTAGTAAGCTGCTGAAGGACCAACAGCTGCTGTAGGGTCGTCCTGGGGTCAGTTTATCCATTCCAATGATCCAGGTTCTCCCTGGATGATGGGAGAAAGGATTTGTGAAGCGGGGGTGTGTGCTTCTTCATCCTGCAGGCAGGTGAATCTGGTGGAAACAAAAGTCCACCAACATTCAAAGTGGGGTTCCCTACTTCAGTAACTATGACTGCGTCACGCTGATCCATTCTTACCCTCGTAATAACCTCCGGATTAAGGGGATATTCGGGTGATAAGTTCAAGATCCTACGGGATCTTCTCCAGGGAAAATCCTCCAGAGTATCAAGAAAATCAACCAAGGAGGCTGAAACAACGTTTCTCCTAAAGGTATGCTAAAAGAAAAGCAGTCCAGAAAAAACCTACTCAAACTAAGGCAACAAGCAAACTTATGTGACAGAGTGGATTCAAAAGTCCGGAACCTCATGGGATTATCAAGGCATTGCAAACCACGATATACTACAGGGTCCAACAATATGACGCGACAAGGAGGATTGGGACTGTACCCTTGCTTGCATACTCGATTACCTGGATAGCACGTGCGTGCTAATCTCCCCAAGTGCTGTTCTTGGTGTATTACTTTGCCAAGACGGCCAAATGGTTAACTCAGTTGGTTTCAGGAATCCTAATGGTGTCTCCCGATATACGCAAGGTACGTGGGAGCTCAAATATGTAGTGGTGCTGTCTAATGCATAGTCGTTGGCATGAGACCTTCCGATATACGTGTCGAGTACGTGATACACCCTTCGATATACGCCAAGAATGGATTATGGTACTTGGTGGGTACGTGAAGGAGCTCGATATACCTATGTACGTGGAAGACTACAATACCCCCAGACTACAGTGCTGGCAAATAACGACAGCTGCCACGCTTAACGACGCCGGAACACGTCTCTAACTTACACACAAGTTGTTAAAAATTTTACCTAGTTCTACCGTTAATTTTATCTTGGACGGTTAGGTGAATGCATGAGGTGAGTACATAATCAGAAGCATAATGTAAGCCCTAGCTACATGCACGAAATATTCTTTTCTTTCAATGAATTCTAGCTATGGGAAGGAGAAATCTTTTTTTCCAATGGTATTGCCAAAACAAACTCAATGCAACACAATTCCCAAAGCAAACAAATTTGACAATGAAAGTATTCTTTTCCTTTTCGATGAAACACAAAAGTACACAACACAACTAAACCAAATCAAAACAACTTTTTTCTTTTCTTCTTCTTTTCAAAGTAAAATGACACTAAGTGATGAAAAGAGAGGATATTGAAATGGGAAATGCAAGCTTTTCAATTTCAATGATCTAAGAACAACAAGAATTTAAAATGCATTTATCTTTCCTTAGCATGGAATTAATCTTGCAAAAATCAAAACGTGCTTTGAGTTTTTCAAGAAAATGAGCAATTCATAATTCGAGAAAAACACAATAGATCATACATTCATTCAATTTTTGCAAAACATAAACAAGAATTTTCCAATGCACAACAATCTTTCTTCAATAATTTTTTGAGAAACAATGGGAAAGAAGCACTTTTAAATCTTTCAATGGATGCATCAAAGAATAAACTTGATAACAAATTTGCTCTCAAATCTAAATGACTGAAAAGAAAACACTACTTGCAGCACCCATACATTCAGAAAGCTCAAGAAAAGACAAGCATTCAACCAAGCTGAAAAACACACTTGACTCAAAATCAAGCAACAACAAGCAAAGCTCAAAACAAATGTAAACGAGGTCTGGAGGTTGATCCGATGCAATGATCAGATCAGGGATGGAAGGAAGGGAATGCAAGAGTAAATGGATGAAGGTGGAGGAGACTAAAGTATCCACCACTACCAATTTCAAACTTGTCCAAGACGGAACCCAAAGTCAATCCAAATAGAACCAAACTCTCAACACACAAATCAAAAATAGGGTCTCTGACTGGATCTAGCAGCACAGAGGGAGTTCATACATCATACCAAGGTTCAAACTGTTAGATGAGGTAAGGGATGCCAGTATGCCAATTTTTGACATATCGGCGCACTCTGTCTTCACACACAGTGCGACGTCGCAGTTTTCCTTCATGGGAGGTGCGGCGATGTCGCAGTATACCAATGTAAAGGATACAATGGGTGACTAACAGGTGAAGAACAGAAGCTCAGAATGACACAGTGTCACTCTGTTTCCACTGCCCAGGTGCGACAGGCGAGGTCTAGATCCAAAAATGAACCAGATTTCTCAACAATGAACCAAAAATAGGCTTGAAAATGAGTTGTACAAACTCAGAGGAAGAAGATTAGAATCTTCAATGCGAAGATCTGATAATGAAATCAATCCTAAGAAGTAAATGGAAAAAAATGATAAAAGAGGCTTGTGTCAAGTAATCAACTGAAAATGACTCTCAGATTAATGACTACTAAACAAAACAAACACTACTCCCCAGTATGGTCGCCAGATTTGTTACCGGACAATCCAATCGAGCGGACGCGAGTAGGATCTCCCTAGCTCAATGTGAGTCTAGAACAAATAAAACAGACTACAAGTGCATTTCCTAGATCTACTTAAGGACCAAGTGCCAGATGTCTTACATTTCTATTACGCAATCCTTTATCCTTAATGTTGCTCCACGTCCCATGATCGTCAGATCCAAGCTGCAAGACCTGTCAGGACACAGAAACAAGAGAAACGAGTGAAGAGCATCTATACAATAAGCGATCTAAGTAAATAGTTAAGCAGGTAAACTACACAATATCATTACACATGAGAACAATATTGGTGGAAAGCATTTGTATTACTGTAAATAGAGGAGTACATGATAGAGATATAGAACTACAACCAAAGAATTAACGCAATAGCCCTTCTCCAACCAAGCCAATTGCCATGTCCTTCCAAGGAAGTATGAGCTCTCCAATAGGTGAATGGAGGTGTCTTAAGAGAGATTTCACCAGCATGTAGATACCATAGACTTCCTCCCTTTGGAATGGGAGTGAGCTTTACTTATATAGGACTAAGTGGATAGGGTATGGATAGGATAGGTTGAGAGATGGTAGGAGAGAGATAGGGGATCCTCCTAAAGAGTTAAGGGTCAAGTACCAGCTCCCCTAGAGGTCAGGGATAAGCCCCTAAATAGGTAAGTTTCGAGAAGGATCTCGAATAGGCTATTTTTTCCCATTAACAGACCTCGTTGCACCCTGTAGTGGAGCAAGATGTGACGTCGCATGTTGCTAGTGTGCAACCTGCGACAACCTCTCAAAAGCTTGCAAGATTGAGTGAAAATCCTCCCAAATGAAAGTACTTAGTCCAGGTGACTTCAGGGATGTATACACTGAATCTAATGATGAGTATATTTTGGGTGTAACAAACACAGTGGTCGGGTCTGCAAATAATGATAGGTTTTCAAAGGATTTAAGGCTGGTATTTTTAGAGGAGGACCATTGGGCATGGAGTCAGGTTCTTGAAACTTTAGAGGATTTATCAATGACTTGGTAACAAGATTCCCAATATACATAGGAAATATAGACAATGTTTTGCAGTATTAAAGATTGATCAGAGATGATAAAAGAAATAGAAATACAATCCATTACATCGAAGCATCTATCGAGGATGAATTTCAATGCAATTTTAGAAGAAAAGTGGAGCGTTTGATCCTATGTCCTTGGAGCATTCAACATGGATGAATTCCAATACATTCACTTTGAATCAAATACTTAGAAGCATGAAACATAATATGGAATACTGAGAAGGGAACACATAAACATGAAAAGAGAAACACAAACTGAAACACAAAGGCACATGAATCTCTGCAAATGGAAATTCAATTTCTCATCAACTTTCTATTAGCTTAAAAAATACCAGCACAACAAGCTCATGTTTTTTCACTTCCAACCCTTTACAAGTGCTTCTTTATCCCAATATATAGACCTATTACATTATGCACTAAAAACTCAAACCACCTAGCCTTAGCCCAAACTAGTAATCTGTTACAAAACATAATGACACCTGTAAAAACTAATTTCTAACTTCTAGGGAATGATTACATCAAAACAGGAGTCTCGAGAACTCCTTCATAAACCCATAATAGAAACAGTTACAAAGTAATGAAACATTAATATAAAATCCCTACAAATTAGGGTTTCAGTTGAAACTTTAAAGGTTTATACTATTCAAGCAAGAAAACTCCTATTATGTAGGGGAAAGCTATATCTCCAAGTGTGCAGTATATTTGACCATGTTCCAATCCATTGAGGAGAAAAATTGAGTGAATTGAGAAATTCCGGACTAAACTGTGCATCTTCAAAACTTTCGTAGCGCCAAACTCTGTTTTTACACTGTGACTTCTACAAAACTGTGCAAAATATGAATATCATCCCCAACTTAAATTTTATCAAAACTGGTGCTTGCTGTAGGTCCTCTGAGGTATTTTGAGACATATAATAGATCACCATACCAACTGATACCTTGTTCTTGTCCTCCAAAATAAAATTATACTAAACCCTAGTCACACCCAAAATTAAGGCTTAGGAATGGAAGCTGGTTTTGTATGCAAATTAGTAAGTCAACTTGGGTATGTTGCTATTTTTCCTTAATGAGTCAATCCACAATAGAAAAGAACCTAATATTACCTCAATACAACTGGGAATGTAACGTGATAGCCACACCTCATTGTAGTACCCAATAACAAAAAGGAAAATAAGATTTCACCCCATTCAATGATTCCATGTTGCTTTGATGTTGATTTACCCCCACAATAGCCAAATTCACCATACAAACTGAGTTGGAGCAAACTAGGAACTTCTGTAGCATCTTCTCCTGTTTTACATTGCTTGCACTGCAAAATTGTCACTTTCAGAACTTCTATAGCATTTTCACTGTTTTTGTATGGCTAGCGCTACAAAAGTTTTGAAAACTGCTTTTTTCTTGACAATCTAATTTAATTATTTCTAAAACATTTCTTGAGTGTGCAAGATTTCTTTTAGGTATCTTTTCGTCTAATATTGTCTAGTTCAATGGATGCTTTGGAAATAACCCTTAAATTCCCTGCAATAATCTCCTCTTTGAGTGCTTGTACTTCTTTTATCAAAGTTCTATTTTCTGCTTGAAGTGATTTATTTTTCTTGTACAGGTTTTGGACTTGGTCATGTAGAGGCATTCTTCTCCTTAGTATTTATTTAGCTTCCATTAATGCTCTTTCATATATGTCTAAGCTTTCATTTACTTCTATTCTATGTCTTCTGTCTTCTTCCTTTAACTAAGTAATCATTGACTGTGCTTCCTTCAATTGTAATTTTAAACCTTTCACTTCTGGATCTTCATCTTGTGATTGTACATTTGGGTGGACCTCAGGAAGAAATTCCTCATTCTGTTGAATAAGAATTTCAGGTGGGGTTTGTGATGTTTCTTTTTCTACATGCGATGACTTTCTGGAAGCTGACCTAGTTCGGGGTTTCTTGGCCTCCATTTTTGCTTATGGAAATTCCATTTTTCTTCCTTTCATCTTCCTTTTACTCATATGGCCTTCTGGAATGTCTTCAATATTTATAATTACCCTAGGATTTTGATCCATAGGTATCTTACCCTTGATATTCTCCTCACTACTGTCTTCTTCCCCGTCATGTCCTTTATTTGAAACCCTAGGAGTTGTTTTTTCTTTTGAGTTTGGAGCACTTATCCTTGTTGAAGGAGTTCCTACCACCTCAGGATCATAACCAACCAGGAAAAGAAATGTGTTCCTATACCTATTCATTTTCCTGAGCTCTTCAAGTACCAGTAATTTGATTAAGCCAAAATGAAAAATGTAGTGTTCTGCGTTCTTAGTCTTTGACTGCACCTTATCTTCCATCTTTCCCATACTTTTGTACAGATAGAAAGGAATATCTAAAAACTTCTTTCCAATGAAATGCATGAGCAATTTGAAATGGAGTTGATAAACTGTATTAAATCTCCCTTAACAGGTGAATAAATTTTTGATAGCAAAGAGTAGTTTTTTCATATCGCTCGGACAAACGGGATTTATGTATCCCATGTGTTAAATCGACTCCCTTATGTTCTTCTTTAAAAAATTGATCACCGTTCGTCAATTGAAACTTCATAACTTTGAACCATTGTCCGCCACGACTTGGTATTTCAGTTGCAGCGAAAATGGAATCTGATGAGACTTTGAATTCCAAAGGACCTACCTTAGTCTTGCTCCCATCAAATTTGAGGATGAAGTCTTTGGCTACTTTTTTATGATACCTCCGTGATTTCTTGCAAAACTTGAGACAACCAGCACGCTGGAAGAAATGATTTATATCAGGGTTCGAGTTCAATAATTTTTCATTCTAGGCTAAAAACAGACCACAACGCCTCCCTTATTTCATCTCTTCTACGCTGGCTCTCCTCCCATGATATGTTACATGCCACACAATTATCAAATTCGACACTTGTAACAGTAGCAATGACTTCTAGGGTATGGATGTCATGAAGGGAAGACTCGACTCATATGCATTAGAAATATAGAGGGGTATGTTAAACCGACTCAAGCGAACCAAAAGAGATTAACGATAATCATGAGACCTTAAGACATGTCATTCAAACCTATGAACATTTTTCAAAATCAAAACTGCGATTTGACACTTCTACAACGACCATAACGTAAATTTTGGATTATAGCACTAAAAAGGTTTATGAACTTTGGTAGCGCTACTAGTTTGAAAACGACCTCTAATGCTACAAAAGTCTGTCAAATGTAATGAAATGATATGGGATATCATATATGGGAAATAAAAGCTTGGATTTGGTTTTAAACATGATTGTACTGATATCCTAATACCACTACATCCATCTTAAACATAATCATGACCTCTAAAACTCGAATCAATACTATATAACTTATCAAAGACATGATGTTACCTTTGAAAACTTTGACCCGGGGAATCCAAATATGACCAAAATTTGGAAAATTAAGAGTAAGCTGATCTTATCTCTATGAAATTTATAAGTGATAACATTCAGCTCCAACTAGGGATGCTAACCTCCCTATGAGGTAGCAAAGAACCCTGTAGACCAGTGCCTTCCCTGAAACAAACTGTCTTCATACATCTTTTGTACATGTACAACAAAATTTGAAAGTTTTATGAAAATAACCAAAATAATGATATTCTCGAACTTCAGGGCCTTCACTGTAAGCTTCAAGTTTTTAGACCACCCTTTAGACCACCCTAGAGGGGTCAACCCAGTCAGCATTATGTTAAGTGGTTAAGTTGGGGCTGACCTAGTTGAGTAAAGGGCAAGTCAAGTTAGTGTATAAATAGAGAGTGTTTCTCTCTCATTTTAAACATTCTATTATTCACTCACTTCGCATTAGTGAGAGAAGAGGAGGGTGTGCACAAGTGGAGGAGGAGCACGCTGCTGAAGATATCTATCTCTTGGGTTTGATCATGGTGATCCTTGTATTGATGCTTATTCTATCTTTGAGGAAGTTGTGGGGTTTTTCACCTTCTTGGTTTTCCCCAGTGAAATGTTTTGTGTCTCTTGTCTCTTGTCTCTTATGCTTGATATGCTGTACATGTTATTCTTTCAGTTAAGATCCTAGATCAAAATGAATTAAATTCTGAGAAACTAACATGGTATTAGAGCTATCTTGAAGAAAGGCATGGTATGGTATTTATGAGACTTGTTTCACTTGCGACAAATTGGAAGCTAGGGCTTGATATAGCAAAAACTAGTCATCGTAGCACTTTCGATATAAATCATTTTTGGCGAAGGTTCAGGATCTGAAAATTTTACAGGTCTTAGATAACATCCACATGTACCTTGTGTCCGAAGAACAACATCAAATTCGCTGTACTTTGTGATTTATGATCCGTACAATTTAGGGTTTCTGCCTCTTCCAGATCTTAGTCATAAACAAGTGACCTAGGAAAAAAGGTCACAACTTGGGCTAGGAAGCTCCAAAGGAAATTTTGTAAAAAGTGACAGGAAGGGCATGGAATTTACTTTTACAGGTCCACTTTTCAGGGGCTGAAGTTGAACCAGTGACACGTGGAACGCCGTACAATTTCGCTCTCTTGTTTTATCCCATAAGCAGGTCACGTTGCGACACTTGGCATAACTCTCTCCCAGAGAATCCATTTGAGGTCAGACATGTGGGGTTGGAAATATGATAGGTCAGGCTAACACAGGCCAAAGTTTCAAACCCTGGGGATTCGTAATTTCAGAGATGCACCAGAAGCAATAAGGTGCATATTTCTGTCAAAACAGAAATGGATTATGGGCACCTTCATTCTTGGCTTGTCACTGCTGCGGGAATTTAGGGCTTCAGATAAAGTTTGAATTTTTGGAATCGGAGACCACGGCTGAATGCTCCTCATCAAAGTCAAAGTTTAGAACACAAGATCGAACCTTTTGGATGGGAAGAAGACCGGGCTTTATCAAACCCTAGTTCGGGATCCTGTCCAGAAGATCCGGAAGTTTCAAAGGCAATTTTGAGGGGACAAATTTTTCATTTTTCAAAATTGAAGTATACCAGCTTGATCAGCTCAACAAGGCACATATTTCCATCCATTCATAAGTTTGAAATTGAAAATTTGAATTTTTAGGGTTTCTCTAACAAACCCTAATCCAACTCCAGATCGAGTCTCAGCAAATCAAAGTGGATTGGGTTAATCCTAGAAGAGAATGAATTGGACACCTGCATAAGTGAAGAAGTTCTAGTTCCAGAGGGAGATGAGGCTAAGGCCTTACATAAGAATGCTACAAGCAATCTCGACAGGTATGACTTGAGGAGATACAAGTATGTTTTGAAATTTGTTCATTATTAAGTTTATGATATGTTTGTCTTCATATTATTTAGGTTAGTACAATCTTGATTAATGTTAGACTTGTCTTATCACCCTAGTAAAAGTATGAATGCATGTGAATGATAGAATACATTCATTGATTAGGGTTATGACACTTATGATTGTACTAATGCACTGTGGTGTTGTATGAGGATGATGTTGTCTGCTAACATGAAAGGTACATCAAGAAAGTTCTAGATCAAGAACATATGACCATGGTGACATGAAGACAAAGGCTCATCCATAGTCATGGATCACATAGAAGCTCTACTTATGAGGTATGTATAATTTTGGTTCTACAATGGTTAACTTATGAATTATGCAGGTTACTAGCACAAGTCTTTGAAGAAGAACAAAAAGACATTATATGGGTATGTTAGACATAACTAGAAAGCATGATAATCTAGGTATATTTTTCCTATATCAAGTTAGAATCCTTGTGTTAGGATATTATAATTTTGTATGAATGATAATGATTATTCTTGAAGTTAGAATTTTAAGTAATCAAGGGTTTATGCATATTATTCTTTTTAGTTTGATTAATGATATGAAAAACTAGAAGACTCCTATGGTCAATAAGAATATGCATGAGTAATAGAAGTCCTCCCTGAAACCTTGAATACTAATGCTTGTGATAAATTACATGTGTGTGAAATGATCTTGATAATACATATTTAAGATTATTTAGAATCATGATGTTTTTATAGTATTGATATTATACTAATGCATGTATGATTATGTATGAGATCTTGAGGATGACACTAGTGCACACTTAAGCATGCATAATGGTCCAGGATGGATATAAGTTCAAGGACAGGTAATCCAGGAAGCAAAGATCAAGAGGGAGTACACTCCAAAAGTTCCTACAAGAAAGCAAAGATCAAGAGGGAGCACTCCAGGAAGAAAAGATCAAGAGGGAGTCCACCCTACAACCAAACAAAGATAAGTATTTGAATTGTCAAATCCTGTATATATGATTACTTAAATGATGTTGTCCAGTCATATACATACTTACATTCCTATATTTAGGATATGTATTATGCATATTAGAAAAGTTGCATTAATGAACAAGATACTACTAATATGCAAGTAATGGGTAAGTGGCCTATGGTACTGTACAACATTCCATTGCTACTTATCTAGAATGAAACCTCTTTGCTAACATGTTGGGAGTTGTGCACACTCTTAACAAATGTTCTTGTAGAGATGGAAGGCATCTAGAAAGTTACTTTGTGAATACAGGATATGGATAAATGTTGTATTGAAGCATTGGCTAAGATAATTGCATGACTGTATGACATATATTCTTATGTGTAAGATTTTGTTATGAAAACTATGAGAAGTTTCTAATCATGCAATTGAATTTGACTTGTAGGAAAGATCGTGTACAATCAGCTACAAAAGAAGGACAACAACATTTGTTCCAGCAACAAAGTTCGAGAAAACTATCTATTGAAGATATTGAAGAATCTAAAGTTCCCAGGATCCGGGATGTAGTAATAAAAGGATGCCATGATTGAGGAGTACCAGTCGATCATGAAGAATGATGTTTGGGATGTGGTCCCAAGACCTGAAGGAAAGTCTGTTGTGACTTCCAAGTGGATCTATAAGATCAAGCATGCTGCAGATGGTAGCATAGAGAAATACAAGGCAAGATTTGTGGCTTCTCTCAGAAAGAGAGGATAGATTATGAAGAGACTTTTGCTCCTGTAGCCAGATACACTTCCCTCAAAACAGTACTTTCTCTGGATGCAGTAATGAAGTGGAAGATACACCAGATGGATGTCAAGACAACTTTCTTGAATGGTGTAGTCGAAGAGGAAGTGTATGTGGAGCAGCCACTCGGTTTTGAGACACATGACAGGGAGTCATATGTGTGCAGATGGAATCTTCCTTGGACAAGGGAAGTATGCAGTAGAGATATTGAAGTGGTTCGGGATTATGGACTGCAAGGCCATGGCCACACCTATGGCATCGAACCTGAAGCTACTGTGTGATGCTTCATCTGAGATGGTTGATGTCATGGTGTATCATCAGATGATTTGGTCCTTGATGTACCTAATGAACACGAGACCAGATATTTGCTTTGTGGTGAACACATTGTGCCAGTTCCTGATGAATCCGAGAGGTGTTCACTTGGTTGCTGTAAAGCATATTCTGAGGTACTTGAAGGGTACAATTGATTATGGGCTCAAGTATAATACGAATCAAAAGTTTAACCTGGAGGGTTATGTTGATTCAAATTGGGCAGGCAGTGATGCAGATAGGAAGATCACTTCGGGGTGTTGATTCAGTATCGAATCAAGTGTGATATCTTGGTTTAGTAGGAAGCAGTCATGCGTAGCACTGAGTACAACCAAAGCAGAGTATGTCGTAGGTTGTTCGGCCAGTTGTGAGGCAATATGGATGAGGAAGCTATTGTTTGAGTTATTTGATCTCCTGTTGGATGCTACCTATATCTATTTTGACAACTAGAGTTGTGTGAAGTTGTCAGAGAACTCAGTGTTCCATGACAGGTCGAAGAAAATCGACATCAAATATCACTATATCAGGGATATGGTGCAGAGAGGAGCAGTGAAGTTCCTGTATGTTGCGACGGATGAGCGGGTTGCAGATGTGTTGACGAAACCACTAGCCAGAGTGATGTTTGAGTACTTCAGAGAGAGGCTTGGTGTTCTTCATATTGAAGACACTTCGAGGAAGAAGTGATGGAACACATTTGTAGGAGCCATTCCAAGCATGGTTATAGGAGGATCCTTCCATGGCCGTGGATGTAAGCGTTGTGTGATGAGCATCAGGATGGTGCTCTAGTTCTTGCTTTGTATATGCATCAGTTGGATGCTTTGTATGATCAGGATGATCATGTGTGATGAGTCTTAGAACGATGCTCTGGATGACATGCATCATCACGATGCAGTGATGATGATAAGGATGATCATGTGTGATGAGTATCAGGATGATGCTCTGGATGACATGCATCAGGACGATGCAGTGACAATGATCAAGATGATCATGTGTGATGAGTATCAGGACGATGCTCTGGATGACATGCATCAGGACAATGCAGTGACGATGATTAGGATAATCATGTGTGATGAGTATCAGGACGATGCTCTGGATGACATGCATTAGGATGATGATCATGTGTGATGAGTATCAGGATGATACTCTGGATGATATGCATCAGGACAATGCTATGATGATGATCAAGATGATCATGTACATCAAGATGATGTATGGTGAGTATCAGGTTGATATTCTGTGGCCGTGGACAGGTTGTGCAGATGAGCATGTAAGTTGACCTGGGAGATATTGCCGGTCGTGCTGCGGCACATAAAGGATCTTGGGATACTCTTTCGAGGCATTGCTATGGGAGGACATGTAACTAGACTTGGGAGATATTGCCGGTTGTGCCGCGGCACATAAAGGATCCTGGGATACTCTTTCGAGGCTTTGTCCTATGGCATATAATAGCACCCTGGGAGATCCGATAGGTTGAGCAGTACGCTCGTAATCAGTCCTGGGATGCTCTTTCGAGGTTTTTCCATGACCACATGTAACTAGACCTGGGAGATCTGATAGGTTGAGCAGTACGCTCTTAATCAGTCTTGGGATGCTCTTTCGAGGCTTTGTGGTGACCACATGTAAGTAGAACTGGGAGATCTTGCTGGTCGTGCTTTAGCACATAAAGGATCCTGGGATACTCTTTCGAGGTATTGTGGTGGGAGTCACATGTAATTTGACCTGGGAGATCTTGCTGGTCGTGCTTCAGCACATAAAGGATCCTAGGATACTCTTTCGAGGCATTGTGATCTACGTAATAAATCCTGAGGATTCTACAGTATGGCCAGTGTTGATGAAGACCTACAGGTGGTGGGCCTACATCCAGCATGAAAAAGGGTTGGCTCTGTAGAACTTCCTATGACGAGAAGATTTCAGAGATAGCCCAGTGATCGAGATGTCGAGTACAGCAGTAGTGATGATGATGATGCTCCGTGATCCAGTGATGATGATCCAGCTCTAGAATTGAAGACTTGCACCAATATGCATTGATGACCCATGTTTAGAGAATACCTTCCTAGTTAAGAGGGAGTGTTGATGTATTTGTAACTTCGGAAGATATTCACTTGTATATTACATTTGTACTTTATTGTATATCCAATAGAGATGTATTATTCCTATGATTGGAAGTGTCATCATTTATATTTGCAAGTGTCGCAAGTTACATTGTAAGTGTCGTAACTTATACTTGATGGGTTATTAGACCACATTGATGGGGTCGGCCCTGTATGAGTCATGTGGGTCAAAGGGTTATTAGACCACCCTAGAGGGGTCGGCCCAGTCAACATTATGTTAAGTGGTTAAGTTGGGGCCGACCTAGTTGAGTAAAGGGCAAGTCAAGTTAGTGTATAAATAGAGAGTGTGTCTCTCTCATTTTACACATTCTATTATTCACTCACTTCGCATTAGTGAGAGAAGAGGAGGGTGCGCACGAGTGGAGGAGGAGCATGCTGATGAAGATATTTATCTCTTGGGTTTGATCATGGTGATCCTTGTATTGATGCTTATTCTATCTCTGAGGAAGTTGCGGGTTTTTTCACCTTCTTGGTTTTCCCCAGTGAAATGTTTTGTGTCTCTTGTCTCTTGTCTCTTATGCTTGATATGCTGTACATGTTATTCTTTCAGTTAAGATCCTAGATCAGAATGAATTAAATTCTGAAAAACTAACACCTTCCCTGAAACAAACTGTCTTCACACATCTTTTGTACATGTACAGCAAAATTTGAAAGTTTTCTGAAAATAACCAAAATAATGATATTCTCGAACTTCAGGGTCTTCACTGCGAGCTTCAAGTTTTTCAAAATGTCATTCAGACTTGCAACTTGTAAATGATAAACTAAATGAATACATACAATGATTATTGCACTGAGAGTAGCGAGGTGCTTACAACATAGTATGGGGGATATGTGTAACGTTATGTAACGATGTCACATTATGTACCAAAAATAAAAATTAATATATATATATATATATATATTTATGTCGGCTCATAAAATAAAAAATGAAAACCAAATAAAACATAATTAAAAAATCCATATCAACTCATAAAATAAAAATTTAAAACCAAATAAAAAGTCATTAAAAAAATAACACCTCAATAAATTGGATGCCTCTTGGTGCTTGATAGATCCACATTTTGGATGGATCTATGCTGGTTTACACCAATCTTCTTTATTCCTTTAAGAAAGATAATGTTTTAGGAATTTTCCATTTACCGGGCTTCTCCCAACAAACTCCCCATTCCGATCTTTTAAAATGAATGTATTGTTCCCCTGTTGAGCAACAATAATGTAAGGTCCCTTCCATAAATGTTCAAATTTCTTGGCTTTATCTTCATTTCTAGAATCCCACTTCAAAACTAAATCATTTACCTAGAAATCATCAACTTTAATCTTTCTATTAAATTTTTTCTTCATTTTTTCTTAATGAAGTTGAGCTTTGTCATAAACTTCTTCCCTCATTTGATGGAATTCAATCAGCTGATTTATTCTCCTCTGCACTTGATTAGGTTCTTCTTCCTCTTCTTGCAACAATTTCATAACTGGAAACCCTAAAGAAGGAGGAAAAACAACCTCTGCCCATAAACCAATTGAAAGGGTGAAGTACCGATAGAATTTTTAGTACTGATTCCGTTTGCCCAAAGTACATGTTTTAATTTAGTGTGCCATGCCTTCTTATTATCATGTAAGAACCTTTTGATATTTCTGACCAAAATTTCATTCGATGATTCTTCTAACCCATTCCCTTGAGGATAATAGACAGTAGAGTGATTCAAACTAATATGATAATCATGGCAGAAATTAATCATCTTTTTGGATTTAAAAGCTGGGGCATTATTTGTGATAATCCTTCTTGGACATATGAATCTAGAAAGAATATTTTCCTCCAAAAAGTTAATGATAACAATATTTGCAGCTCGTCTGGTAGGCACAAATTCTATCCATTTTGTGAAGTAATCTGTGGCAGTCAAAATCCATCTATGCTGTCCTGAAGATGTGGGATTGATTTCTGCAATGAAATCAAGCCCCCATTGCTGGAAAGGAGTTTCTATTGAGATAGGTTTTAAAGGTAAGGGTAACAATTTCTTCTTTCCATAAAAAATTATGGCATTTGTGACAAGCTAAAACCTCTTTATACACATATGAAATT
Source organism: Larix kaempferi (assembly GCA_027924585.1). NCBI lineage: Eukaryota > Viridiplantae > Streptophyta > Pinopsida > Pinales > Pinaceae > Larix > Larix kaempferi. Next base: position 9,166,784 of record BSBM01000223.1, on the reverse strand, counting down.
ATAGTTGGCTAATAAAAACTAGCTATTAGAATTTTGTTCACAGTGGCTTTCTAGAAATGATGACCCCCACATACACCTTCATGATTTGTGTAACTTCATTTTCCAGCAAGCAATTCAATAGGACCCCTCTTGGATCCTTCCAATATAGATAGCTATTCATGATGCATAATTTTGCTGCCTGTAGTTTCATTGCTCTTGCTTTAGTTTTGCTTAGTTCTGGTGGTGCTTGAAGATTCTATAAAACATACACAATATTACTGTACCAAGGAGATAAAGAAAAGTCTTGTGATACCTGTACTTCTGGAGGTGATTGATTTGTCATGCTACAAATAAAATTAATACCCAAAGAATCACAATTGGACTCAGTCATCAGCTTCGCTAGCCCCTGTCCTTTTATCAACTTTGTTGGTATGATTTCCATGTCATATTCCAATAAAACAACAATCCATTTTGCTCTTTTCCCTTCTGGATCTGTTGGGTCAAAATGTCTTTCACCATGGTATTAGGAACAACAACTACCACATGAGAATGTAGAATATAAACCTTGAAATCCTTTAATGACTTGACCAAAGCATATGCTTTTTTCTCCACAATATTATATTTTAATTATGCATCTCTTAAAATCTTGTTGAAAAAGGAAATATGTTGTTCTACATTGTCCTGATTTTTCTGTAATAATACTCCATCAATGGTGTGCTCTGAAGCAAAAGAGAAAACCATGAAATATTTTGTAAAATCCATACTAAATAAGACTGGTGCTTCTGTCAGTGCCTTTTTGATACCATTGAAAGATTGTTTTGATTCTATTGTCCATTTGACCTCACTTTCTGTCCTTATCATGTTAGTAATAAACCTTAAAATATCAGCAAAGCTTGGAACAAACCTCACAAAATTTACCCTACCAATAAATGACTGAATCTCTTTTTTATTTCTTGGGATACCAATATTTTAAATTGCATCCACCCTAGCAGGATCTATTTTGATACCATATTTCGATCTTATATGTCCCAATAGTTTTCATTCCCGCATAGAAAAATTAGATTTCTTTGGGTTAAGGGAAATCCCAAATTTTCTACATTTCAGAAAAACTTGTTTCAAATGTTTGAAATGATCGTTATCAGATTTAGAAAATATTGTTATATCATCCATGTAGACGACAACAAACCTGTCTTTTTCCTCTGCAAATGATATGTCCATTTCTCTCTGAAATGTATCCCCTGCATTCATCAACCCAAGTAAAAGCTATTTTTTCTTGATCTTCTGGGTGAACCTTGATCTGGTTGTAACCTGAAAAACCATCTAGCATTGATATTCTTTCAGCCCCAACAACTTTCTGCAAAATGTGGTCCATTTTTGGGAGGAGATAATTGTCTTTAAAAGATGCTTTATTCAAATTTGTAAATTCCACACATAGTCCGATTTCCCCATTTTTCTTCCTTACAGGGACTAAATTAGCTACCCATCTAGAAAACATGAGAGAAACAATGATTTTTGCATCAAAGAGTCTCTTTACTTCTCTCTTTATGAGATGCATCAATTTAGGTTTTATCCTCAGTTTATGTTTGAATGGATTTTCATTAGGTTTATGTGAATAGTATGCTGAATAATGGCTGTATCATACTCTTTTAGATCCTCATAACTCCATGCAAATACATTTGAAAATTCTTTCATTAATTCCATAGACTTATCTCTCTCTTCTTGGGATAGGGACTTGGACAATTTCACCATCTTTGGTTTCTGTTCTGTTTCAATATTACAATCTTGGACCTCATTGCTATATAGGGTGACTTTGGGGTTCTTGGCCACATCATTGCTATCAAACAATTTTTCTAAAGGGACTAACCCCTTGGGAATACAATTGTTCTTTAACCGAACAATCTCCTTACCTCCAATAGTATTCAATAATTGTTGGGGATCAGGATCCCAATCTTCAATATCACCTTGCTTTTCATCTTTTTCTTCATCTTGGTTTTCTTCATCAATTATGGTATTAGTAAACTCATCCGTTACTTCCAAAAACCTATTAATTTGTTGATCATCCTCAAAAACCTGCCAATACTTAACATTATTTGGTATCGAGGGCCTATGCCTGAATTCAATTTCACACTTTATGTTGGGATAAATTGGGATTTTAAAAGTATTAGCAGAAGTAGCTAAAGTTTCAGCAATACTGCTTTGTTCTCTTGGGATCAAATAAATTTGATGTTCTGTGAAGAAATTCCCAGATAAATCCCACACTTAATTCCCATATGCCCTCATTCTTGGATGTTTAGTTTGGTAGGTGCCATTAACCTAGTTAACTACTAACTTAGAGTCTCCATGTACATCAATTCTTTTGGCTTTCAAGTTCTTCAAGATGTTCAGTCCCAAGATTAAGGCTTCATATTCAACATCATTATTCGTACATTCAAAATCCAATTTAAAGGAGTGAAGTGTAGAATCATTACTTGGGGACATTATCCATATACCGACACCAAACCCTTCCTTTCTAACAACTCCATAAAACTCCATATTCCAAAAACCTTCAGCATCAAGTTCCTTTTTCAAATTCTGCTCTTTTTCAGACCTTAAATGACTGCTTTGTTAAAAAATTTCAGGATTGTCTAAGTTTTATTTTTCAGGACAGATATTATAATAAAAAATAGAAGAGACAATATTTGTATCAAGGGCACATATAGGATGATTTTATGGCTTATTTTGACCGCTGACCACATATGCTAATTATTTTTCTCTATATAACCTCCTCTGATCACCAAATATAGGGATAGTAGCATATGACATATCCATCTGTAAAGTTCCTTTCAACTTAGATGCCCAAGACCTAGACAATAACATCCCAAATTTGGGTGGGATGTATACAACTACCACATCCATAACCATACTCTTATCATGAATTTGAGTCAATGATACCACCAAGTCTTTAATCAAACCTAGACACCTTACTTTCCTTGAATCAAAAGAGAACAAATCTTTATAAGGCCTAGTAATGTCCAATTCCAAACTTTCCACAACAACCTTTGGCATAAGATTATGGGATGCTCCTGAATATAACATAGCATTATGAAGGATCATGTCATGAATATTCAAGCTGACATATAATGGAGGTACATCGTCATTGGTATCTTCAATATTTAGGCCAAAAACAATAGTGGGAGCATCATCATGAAGTTCCAAAGTATCAGGTTGCTGCTCATCTTCTCCTTTCACCATTTCGAAAATTTGTTTCTTGTACTCAATGTTTTTTAAGAGTTCATTGAAGGGAATTGAGATCTTAATTTTGGAGATTTCATTCTCAAGGCTAAAGGATGACTGAGGTTTTTCTGCTTCTTTTACATTGTAACCTTTCTTCCCTTCTGGAGATTTCTTGGGGGTATCACTCTTTGGATCATATTTTTTAGGGGTTTCTTGATTTTGATGACTTGCAGAAGGCTGATCAGTAGGGGGCTTATTTTCATTTATACCAAAATTCATGTTTATGAGATTATATCTCTTTTGAAAATCAATCACTGCATTCTGATATCCCTTTTGGTACTCCTTTGATTCTGATTCCATGGATAACATATCAAAATTTGGTTCTTGAACATACTTATCATACTCTTCCTTTGTCAAATAAAAGCGAGGTTCAGAGTGGTCAAACCGATGGATTTGATCATCAAGTAATTTTGCATCTTCTTCAGCAACATAATTTTGAGGAAAAGGAGGCCTGATTTGTTGGTTATCTTGATTTACCTGGTCTCGCTGTCTTATTTGAGGAATATGAGGCCTCCTAAAATTGGGATTTCTAATCTGAGGTTCTGGTTGTTCTCTAATAACATGCATATTTTCTAGGGAGAGTCTATTCACAAATATTTCCATTGTTCTCATCATCATATCAAAATTAGCATCTACAGATTGGAAAGTAGAAGGGTGACCTTCTTCTTATCAATTTCCACCTTTTGTTTCATCTTTCCTGAATCCATAAGATTTTATTCTACCTCCACAACTTATTTTAACATGTCAGGAATAGTTGTATACTTTATTTCCCTTAACAACAATGGAAAATCACTATTAAAGGCATCCGTATAATGTAGTTTGGAAACTCCAACAGGGGATTGATATTAGCTGGAATTGAGTTATAAACCTTCATGAACCTAGTGGAAAACTCTTGGATTGACTCTACATTACTCTTTTTCAGACTGTTAAGTTAAAATATGTAAAGATATTTTCTTTTCTTCCCACCTTCCAAGGAAAGTTGTCTCAAAATCATCATCATTGCATATACTCCCCGCTGCAAGTCCTATGAGCCATTTCTTAACCTCTCCAGAAAAAAATTGTGCTAGTAACCTCATCTTAACATCATCATGATCAACTTATTCTAAATATGTGAAGTCACTGAACCTATCCAAATTTTGTTGTGTAGTAATATTTCCCTCCCCATCATACAATACAATTCTCTAAGCATAATTTTGAGGAAGGTCATGTAATACAACAGGTAAGGCAAGGGGAGAAAACCTAGCTGCCATCACTCTAGGGGGTACTTGAGGAGGGTTTTGAACTTGTGGAGTAACAGTAGGTATCTGAGGATAAATTTTAACTTGTGAACTTCGAACTTCCTTGTTCCTGTTATTAATTTGAATTTCTCTAAACAAAAGAAAATGATATTTTTCTTCTGAACTCTGTAAATTTTCCCAAAGGGATGCTAACATATAGGTTTGAATTTTTTTCTCATCAAAAACAATTTTAGCTAGGTTTGTTTCAGATTTTGTTCTCAAGAATGATTGTTCAAATTGTAACTCAAAAGGAATACTTTCAGAGCTAATAACTTCTTCTTTTAGTAAAGATAAAGACCTTTGAATTTGAGAAGTACCTGCTTGGAGTTTTCCCTTTCCTTTTCTGAGAATATTTTCTAGATCTTGAATAAACTTTGGTGCGTCATGATCTTTATTTCTTCTCGTGTGTACTCTTCTTGAAGCCAGGGTTTCCTAGTGGATTCACCTTTCTCTATTGAATAATGAAGACACCAAAGAAAAATGCAGCCAATTTTGGTATCTAGATTTCTGTTTGCTCTCAGAAATCAGAATTTTTTTTGTTTATCGTTCTTTCCCATGGAAAACTTTTCTCCTTTGTGTCACCGACAACGGCGCCAAGATGTTATCACTCAGATTTTTCTATGGTTGTGGGAGGAAATCTCGAGGTAACCTTTTCAAAGCAAGCTTTAGTATGGAATATGACCTTTCCAACCATAGAGGGTTCTCTCAACACTTTTACTATTGATGATAACGCAAAAAAAATTTGTAACTAAACACAGTGGTCAGGTCTTCAAATAATGATAGGTTTTCAAAGGATTTAAGGTTGGTCTGTTCAGAGGATGACCATTGGGAATGGAGTCAGGTTCTTGAAACATTAGAGGATTTATCAATGACTTGGTAACAAGAATCCCAATATACACAGGTAAAATAGATAATGTTTTTTCATTCTTAAAGATTAATCAAAGATGACAACATAAATAGAAATACAGTCCATTACACCAAAGCATCTATCGAGGATGAATTTCAATGCAATTTTAGAAGAAAAGTGGAGCGTTAGATCCTATGTCCTTGGAGCGTTCAACATGGATGAATTCCAATACATTGACTTTGAATCAAACACTTAGAAGCATGAAACATAATATGGAATACTGAGAAGGGAACACATAAACATGATAAGAGAAACACAAACTGAAACACAAAGGCACATGAATCTCTGCAAATGGAAATATAATTTCTCATCAACTTTCTATTAGCTTCAAAAATAACAACACAACAAGCTCATGTTTTTCCAATTCCAACCCTTTACAAGTGCTTCTTTATCCCAATATATAGACCTATTGCATTATGCACTAAAAACTCGAACCACCTAGCCTTAGCCCAAAATAGTAATTTGTTACAAAATAGAATGGCACTTGTAAAAACTAATTTCTAACTTCTAGGGAATGATTGCATCAAAATAGAAGTCTTGAGACCTTCTTCATAAACCCATAATAGCAACAGTTACAAAGTAACAAAACATTAATATCAAATCCCTACAAATTAGGGTTTTAGTTGAAACTTTAAATCTTTATACTATTCAAGCAAGAAAAATCCTATTATGTAGGGGAAAGCTCTATCTCCACATATGCAGTATCTTTGACCATGTTCCAATCCATTGAGGAGAAAAATTGAGTGAGTTGAGCAATTCCAGACTAAACTGTGCATCTTCAGAACTTTCGTAGCGCCAAACTTTGTTTTTACATCGCGAGTGCTACAAAACTATGCAAAATATGAATATCATCCCCAAGTTAAATTTTATCAAAACCGGTGCTTGCTGTAGGTCCTTTGAGGTATTTTGAGACATATAATAGATCACCATACCAACTGATACCTTGTTCTTGTCCTCCAAAATAAAATTATACTAAACCCTAGTCACATACAAAATTAAGGATTAGGAATGGAAGTTGATTCTATATGCAAATTAGTAATTTGACCTGGGTATGCTATTATTTTTCCTTAATGAGTCAATCCACAATAGAAAAGAACCTAATAGAACCTCAATGTAACCGGGAATGTAAGTTGATAGCCACGCCTCCTTGTAGTACCCAAGAACAAAAAGGAAAATAAGATTTCACCCCATACAATGATTCCATGTTGCTTTGATGTTGATTTACCCCCATAATAGCCAAATTCACCATAAAAATTGAGTTGGAGAAAAACCAGGAACTTCTATAGCATCTTTACATTGTCGGCCCTGCAAAACTGCCACTTTCAGAACTTCTGTAGCATATTTGCTGTTTTTTTATGGCTGGCGCTACAAAAGTTTTGAAAACTGCATTTTTTCTGGACAATCTCATTTAATTATTTCTAAAACATTTCTTAAGTGTGCAAGATTGATTTTAGGTATCTTTTCATCTAATATTTTTCCATTTCAATGGATTCTTTGGCAAGAGCCCTTAAATTCCCTGCAATAATATCCTCTTTGAGTGCTTGTACTTCTTTTTTCAAAGTTCTATTTTATGCTTGAAGTGATTTATTTTGCTTGTATAGGTTTTGGAATTGGCGATGTAGAGGCATTATTCTCCTTAGCATTTATTTAGCTTTCATTAATTCTCTTTCATATATGTCTAATATTTCATTTACTTATATTTTATGTCTTCTTCCTTCTTCCTTTAACTAAGTAATCATTGATTATTCTTCCTTCAATTGTACTTTTGAACCTTGCACTTCTGGATCTTCATCTTGTGATTGTAGATTTGGTTGGACCTCGGGAAGCTCTTCCTCATTCTGTTGAATACGAATTTCAGGTGGGGTTTGTGATGTTTCTTTTTCTACATGAGATGACTTTCTGGCAGCTAACCTAGTTGGGGTCTCCATTTTTGCTTCTAAAAATTCCAATTTTCTTCCTTTCATGTTCTTTTTACTAATCTGGCCTTCTGGACTATCTTCAATATTTATAATAACCCTATGATTCTGCCCCGTAGGTATATTACCCTTTCTCTGCCCCTCACTCTTGTCTTCTTCCCCATCATGTCCTTTATTTGAAACCCTAAGATTTGTTTTTTCTTTTGAGCTTCGAGCACCTCTCCTTGCTGAAGGAGTGCCTACCACCTCAGGATCATAACCAGCTAGGAAAAGAAATGTGTTCCAATCCCTGTTCATTTTCCTAATCTCTTCAAGTACCAGTAATTTGATTAATCCAAAATGGAAAATGTAGTGTTCTGCGTTCTCAGGCTTTGAATACACCTTATCTGCCATATTTCCCAGACTTCTGTACAGATAAAAATAAATATCTATAAACTTCTTTCCAGTGAAATGCATGAGCAATTTGAAATGGAACTGATAAACTATATTAAATCTCCCTTCACAGGTGAAGAATTTTCTGATAGCAAATAATACTTTTTCATATCACTCGAACAACCAGGAGTTAGGTATCCCATCTGATTCCCATGTGTTAAATTGTCTCCCTTATGTTTTTCTTTCAAAAATTGATCATATTTCATCAATTGAAACTTCATAACTTTGAACCATTGTTCTCCATGACTTGGTATTTCAGTTGTAGCGACGGTGGAATCTGTCAAGACTTTGAATTCCAGAGGACCTACCTCAGTCTTGCTCCCATCAAAGTTGAGGACGAAGTATTTGGATACTTTTTTTATGATACCCTCGTAATTTCTCGCAAAACCTAAGACAACTAGCACGCTGGAAGAAATTCTTTATATTAGGGTTCGAGTTCAATAATTCTGCATTATGGGGCTCAAAACAGACCACGACGCCTCCCTTTTTCACCTCTTCTGTGCTAGCTCTGCTTCCATGATTTGTTACACACCACACAACATCAAATTCAACACCTGTAATAGTAGCAATGACTTCTAGGGTAGGGATGTCGTGAAGGGAAGACTTGACTCACATGCATTAGAAAGATAGACGGGTATGTTAAACCGACTCAAGCGACCCACAAGAGATTAATGGTAATCAAGAGACCTTAAGACATGTTATTCAAACCCTGGAAAATTATTCAAAATCAAAACTGCGATTTGGCACTTCTGCAACGACAATAATGTAAATTTTGGATTGTAGCGCTACAAAGGTTAAGGAACTTCGGTAGCTCTACTAGTTTGAAAATGACCTCCGATGCTACAAAAGTCTGACAAATATAATGAAATGATAGGGGATAGCATATATGGGACATAAAATCTTGGCTTTGGTTTTAAAAATGATTGTACTGATATCCTAACACCACTACATCCATATTAGACATAATCATGACCTCTAAAACTCAACTCAATACAATATAACTTACCAAAGACATGTTGTTATCTTTGAAAAATTTGACTCGGGGAATCCAAATATGACCAAAATCTGGCAAATTAAGAGTAAACTGATCTTATCCCTGTGAACTTTATAAGTGCTAACAAACTCATTGGATAAGATTTTGATAATGAGGAGTGTATTGAGAAGTTGGTCATTAGTCAATGATGTTCATGGGAGACGAGTCATAGTGAATGACTCGATTATTAATTACTCAATGCAATTAATCTTGATTGGCTAAAATTTTGCAAATAAGGAGTGCCATGATAAATTGGTCATTAGTGAATGATGATCATATGAGATGGGTCATTTTGAGTATTCGATACCCAAGGTAGATGGATCATAGAAAGGGACTTGAGTATTAAATAATCAACATAGTTAATCATTAATGGCTACGACTTTGCAAATATAGAGTGCAATGGGAAATTAGACCTAGTCAATAAAATATAATAGAATATTTTTATTTAAGTACACAAAAGACCTATATGAGAATTTTTATTGTCCAGATCTAGATTCAATAAGACAAATTCACTTAGAATATTTTCAGAGAATATGAGAAGAAGAATATAGAAGGAAATTTGAGAAAAAATCACTGTCTATTATTCATCAATAAGATTACAATATATAATACATTCTCAAGAGAGAATTCAAATGCCTCAGAGGCAAGTTTGAAAAGCTCACAAAAGGCAGGTTTACTAAAAGCAAAAAAAAACCCCATGTTAGCAAAATCACTTTCCAAAACAATCAAGGACCTCATGAATTAGATAAATCGGGTATGGAATCTAATAAGCAGTGAAAAAGAAAAAAAAGATGATGGATTTTGGAGAGAAAAAGATGGAGGATAAGTTGGCCAAAAAGAAGACACTTGCCAAGTCAAAGAGGGCGCCTAACTTTATCCTTATCTACTAAAAAGCAGAAAAATCATGACAAAACTGTGTAAGGAATGAAAGCGCTCTTACTAATTTAGAACAGTCATAAAAGCAATAGAATATTTTCCAGAATCTTTCTAAGTGCTCTCCTGTGGATAATGATGGCAAGTGATCAGCCAAAGAGGCAAGTTGTGTCCAATTACCTAGTCAAAACACCTAGGAAAGTATTAAAACGATTAATACTTTATATCCTAAGTCTAAAGTGGGTTTTTACTATTCTAACACCCCCCCTTAATCCCGAATTAGAGTGATATGAAAACAAAGGGCCCAAGAAACAATGGCTCATGGTCACTCGTTACAATTTTTTTTTTAATTGTTCATGTAAAATAAGGAAAGATGGAAAACCAATTAGGAAGAACCCCCCCCCCCCCCCTCAAGAATGGACATGGAAAAAAAATAAACATAATGTATTCACACTATCTTGTTCTTAACTTGGATGAGCTAAATAAACTGCTTCTGGGTAACAGACTTGGTGAAGATGTTGTGGATGCCATGATCATGCACCAATGTATCAATGTAGTGTAGTCAAAAACATGTGCAGAGGCCCTGTGAAACTCATCATCTAGTGATGGATTAACATCATATGAATTCTTATTGCTGTTAAAAAATACATGATCTGATATGAATACATAATCAATCATTGAAAGGATATCTATGCAAAATCCTTCCCAAATAACATCAACAGACTCAACAGGATCAATTTCTTGTGCAGTTGCAATATGGTGAATCAAACCATGTACCTTCTTTTCAAATTGATGTATCACCTTCCTAATTTTGTAAAGGAGCTCATGATACTTTGAAATATTAGAATAGGAGTCATATGGAGCAGAAAACAACAATGGTTTAGTGTCTCCATGATGAGATAGGGTCACAATAGGAAAAGAGTGAGCAACTAGATCACACTGACAGTTGAGTGAATCTGGAGGATTTGAGGACTTGAAATTTGAACCATGGGTGGTGAGATCAGGTCTAGACATGTGGAACAACATTCCAATGATGTCCAAATACATGGTTGTCCAACCAATGGAAGTTATGAAAGACATAATAACAACAGAGACAAGTGACACAATGTAGGAAACCATGGAATTGTGACGTTTCTCAATTGAAAAACTTGGGGGTTGTAGGGTCTTTTGTGAATCCAATGGTTTAGGAAATGGTGTGGGAGGTGTCATGTCATGCATATCAGTCTACATATAATATTCCAAATCAGAATTTGAAATATTTGAATGGAGGTGGAAGGACCTTTCAGAAGACAAATCGGAAACTAGTGAAAAATAACTACGTTTGGGAGGAGACTTTGGTGAACTGTTTGGAGATTATTCCAAGGAAGGAATGCAGGTTTCTGATTCTAATATATCAGAATGTGAATAAAAATCAGAGACATGGGAAATATTTTTGACTCGAGCACTCAGGGCATACGGATGATTACCTTTGTGAGTAGCACAAAGACATTGTTCTTGTTCAACAAAAAGCTTGCCTTCTCCTTTTCTTGCAAAATCAAGAACACCAATATTATGTTCTTCAAGCATCTTGGTCATGATGTCCAATTTATTCCTAAAACAAGATTGATCAGAATGGGTACCTTTGCAGAAATAAGAGCACTTGGATCTCCCTTTCTTGTTCTTCATCTTCTTGGTTTTGGAATCTTCATCAGTTTAATTAGAGTCCTCTTCATCTGATAACCTCTTTTCCTTCATCTTTTGATTTCCTTTGGATTTGATATTTTTGGAACTCTTTTCTCCATGAGCAGGAAGTTCATGGTCCTTGGAGAGATTCAGATCCCGAATTTGAACTAGCTTGTCGTACTCTCGAGTAAGTGAATCTATGAATGCATCCAAGGTTGGAATCTAATTCTAATTGGGAATTGCAAGCTTTGCAGCATGAAATGTAGACACAAATACTAAGTACTCAGGACTCAGTTTTGACAAAATGGAAAGGATTAGATACTCTTATTTCTTCTCAACACCACACTGTTTGAGATGAAGCACTAGGTTCTTAAACTTTGTGATGGATTCTTCCATTGAATTGAAATTGCTTGGACTTAGTGAGTTTAGCTAAATTTCCAATAGATGTCCTATGATCTCATCTTGCTTTCCAAAGATAGACTCCATATTTGCCACACTTGATTTGGAGTTGTTAGAGTATCAACATGGAGTAGAATATCTTGAGAGATAGAGTGGAAAAACAAACCATAAGCTTCATCAATCCTATTGAACCACTCATATTTTTTTGCAACAACATTTGGCTTAGTTTCAATCCCCATAGTGACTCCATAAAAACCTTTACTTCGAAGCTGAATGATCACGTGGGCCTTCCAGTCGAATTAATTGAAGGGAGTAAGAATCACAACTTGATTTTGATCCATGACGTTGCACTCCTGGTGATGGAAATAACCTACAAAAAACACTTTGGAAATTGCTTTGAATCAGACTAGCTCTAATACCATATGGGGATTTAGATTGTCTAGATCTAGATTCAATAAGGCAACTTCACTTAGAATATTTTTAGAGAATATGAGAAGAAGAATATATAATGCAATTTGAGAAAAACTCACTGTATATTATTCATCAATAAGATTACAATATATAATACATCCTCAAGAGAGAATTTGAATGCCTTGGAGGCAAGTTTGAAAATCTCACAAAAGGCAGGCTTACAAAAAGAAAAAAAAACCCATAGTAGCAAAATCACTTTCCAAAACAGTCAAGGACCTCACGAATTAGATAAATTAGGTATGGAAACTAATGAGTGATGAAAAAGGAAAAATATAATAGAGTTTGGAGAGAAAAATATGGAGAATGAGTTGGCAAAAAAAAGACAACTTGCCAAGTCAAAGATGGCGCCTAGCTTTATCCTTATCCACTGAAAAGTAGAAAAAACAACACAAAAATGTGTAAGGCAGGAAAGTGCTCTTACTAATTCAGGACAATCATAAAAGTAGAAGAATCTTATCTAGAATCTTTCAAAGTGCATTCCTATGGATAATGATGGCAAGTGATGAGCCAAAGAGGCAAGTTGTGTCCAATTACCTAGTAAAAACATGTAGGAAAGTATTAAAATGATTAATACTTTATATCCTAATAATAAAGTGGTTTTTTAGTATTCTATAATCACCCCTTAATCCTAACTTAGAGTGCTATGAAAACAAAATTAGGGCCCAAGAAACAAAGGATTATGGTCACCCTTTACCAAAAAAAAATTATCTGTCCATGTAAAACGAGGAAAGAGGGAAAACCACTTGGGAAGAAAACCCCCCTCAAGAATGGACATGGAACATAAATAAACATAATGTCTTCACATTGTATTGTTCTTCACTTGGATGAGTTGAATAAACTGCTTCTGGGTAACAAACTTGGTGAATATGTTGTGGATGCCATGATCATGCACCAATGTTTCAATGTAGTGTAATGGAGGAGCATCATATGAATGCTTATTGTTGTTAAAAATACGTGATTTGATATGAATACACAATCAATCACGGAAATGATATCTATGCAAACTCCTTCCGAAAGAGCATTAATGGACTCAACATGATCAATTTCTTGTGTAGTTGCAATATGGTGAATCAAACCATGTACCTTCTTTTCAAATTGATGTAGCACCTTCCTAATTTTGTAAAGGATCTCATGAGACTTTGAAATATCAGAATAGGAGTCATATGGATCAGAAAACAACAATGGTGTAGTGTCTCCATGATCAGATAGGGTCACAGTAGGAAAATGGTGAGCAACTGGATAACACCGACAGTTGAGTGAATCTGGAGGATTTGAGGACTTGAAATTTGAACCATGGATGGTGAGATAAGGTCTAGACATGTGGAAAAAAATTCCAATGATGTCCAAATACATGGATGTCCAACCAATGAAATATATTAAATACATAAGAACAACAGAGATAAGTGACACAGTGTAGGAAACCATGGAATTGTGAGGTTTCTCAACTGGAAAACATGGGGGTTGTAGGGTCTTTTGTGAATCCAATGGTTGAGGAAATGGTGTGGGAGGTTTCATGACCTGCATATCAGTTTGTATATCATATTCCAAATCAATGTTTTCATCTGTGAAAAAGATGTTCATATCTAGACACGAGCTTATTTTTATGACACTCTAGTGACATAATCTGCTTCTGAAAGATTCGAATGTAGGTGGAAGGACCTTTCAGAAGACAAATAAAAAACTAGTGAAAAATAACTAGGTTTGGGAGGAGACTTTGGTAAACTGTTTGGAGATTCGTACAAGGAAGGAATGAAGGTTTATGATTATGATAGATCAGAATGTGAATCAAAATTAGAGATATGGGAAATATTTTTGACTCGATCACTCAGGGAATACAAATGATTACCTTTGTGAGTAGCACAGAGACATTGTTCTTGTTCAACAGAAATCTTGCCTTCTTCTTTTCTTGCAAAATCTAGAACACCAATATTATGTTCTTCAAGCATCTTGGTCATGATTTCCAATTTCTTCCTGAAATAAGATTTCTCAAAATGGGTACCTTTGCAATAATAAGAGCACTTGGATCTCTCTTTCTTGTTCTCCATCTTCTTGGTTTTGGAATCTTCATCAGCTGAATTAGAGTCCTCTTCATCTAAAAGCATGTTTTCCTTAATATTTTTCTTTCCTTTGGATTTGATATTTTTGGAACTCTTTTCTCCATGAACAACAATTGAATGGTTCTTGGAGAGACTCATAAACCCCATTTGAACTAGCTTGTCCTGCTCTTGTGTGAGTGAGTCTATGAATGCATCCAAGGTTAGCATCTTCCAATTGGGAACTGCAAGCTTTGCAGCATGAAATGTAGACACAAATAATGAGTAGTCACAACTTAGTTTTGACAGAATGGAAATGATTAGCTGCTCTTCTTTCTTCTCAACACCACACTGTTTGAGCTGAAGCACTACGTTCTTGAACTTTGAGACAAATTCTTCCATTGAATTGAAATTGCTTGGACTTAGTGAGATCAACTCAATTTCCAATATATTTCCTCTAATGTCATCTTTATTTCCAAAGAGAGACTCCATCTTTGTCCACACTTGATTTGGAGTTATTGGAGTCTCAACATGGAATATAAGATCTTGAGAGACAGATAGGCAAATCAAACCAGAAGCTTCATAAATCCTATTGAACCACTTAGCTTTTTGTGCAACATCATTTGGCTCAGTTTCAAGCCCTATAGTGACTCTATAAAGACCTTTACTTCGAAGCTGGATGATCATGTGGGCCTTCCATTCGAAGCAATTGAAGGGAGTAAGAATCACAACTTGATTTTGATCCATGTTGGTGCGCTCCTGGTGATGGAAATAACCTTAAAAAAACACTATGGAAATTTCTTTGAATCAGCGTAATGTCCCCATCCAAATAAATCAGATGAAAGGAAAATTCCACCAATCTACTAGTTCCCTAGGTTGGGGTGGAAACATTTAGACTTGGAATAAGGGAGCTATAAGACCCCAAATGGACATTAGATTGAAAAATATATATTAAAAGGGGCTAAATAAATATTAATAATAAGAAAATAATGTGGCACTTGGTCATGAGGGCACATAGGTGGTGTGGGACCCACACAAGGAAAGATTCTCCATGCCACATGGCATTCTATTCTCACCCATTCGAATCCAAGGTGGAGTATAACGTTCATGGGGGAGTTGGAGAGGAATTATACTTTGCATGACTCAATGAGGGTCTAATTTGAGTGGAATATTAACTCCCATGGAAGAGGAAGAGGCATCTTAGAGGTACTGTGACACTTGGGCTAAATTCCCTAGCTTCTATGACAACAATGATGAAGATTCTATGACACTTATGACAAGGATCAGACACGATTGCTGAAATATGACCTATATGACATGTCAGGGCTAAAAATATCCTCCAAGAGGGCGCACAAGGGATTTATGGCAGCCAATATCCCCCCCATTCGAATTGATGGAAGAGGAAGGCTAGGAAATGTTGGACAAGTGGCACTCATGGGAATCTCTCCCTAATTCAAGTTGGGATGAAGCTATTGGAGGGAATTCGAGCCATGGAGGCCTTGGGAGGTTAATAAAATACAATAATAAAGAAGGATACCATACTTTTATCATTTTCTCATTTGGAAAAATTTGGAGAGCTTAGCTTGTCCTTGTCCTTGCACGGTGGATGTTCATCCTCCCCGCCTTAGAACCAATTTCGAGGGTGCAAGATTCCAATCCAATTTGGTTGATGGAGAGGACATTCATACCTCTCAATGGAGATTCATGTATATTTTTTTTATGGAGGTTCAAACCCCAAATGATTTTGAGTTCATATTCTCTCATTCTTCTCTATGCCTATTCTACTATCTTTCTCTCAATGTCATGTAAATGTGCAAGGGCGCACTTGTTGTTGCATAAAGTTAGTGAAGGACTGTTATTTAGACTCCATGGACATGTTAGATGATATATATATATATATATATATATATATAATATATATATATATATATATCATCATATACACATCTCGAAACATTATGTATTTCAAGTGATATTTACATTCAAGGAAGAGATTTGAGCCATTTTCCCCATAGCATTTGCATAGTGATTTTGGAATGATATTGTACCTATTTTATATCAGAATTTTCTGAGTTATTTATCATGTTATGAGTTTCATATGAAGTTAATTTGATGTCACAAATGATTTTTTCATACCTATGAAGTGTTACTATGGTTTATGAAGAAATTCGAGACTCCTTGCCCACCAATTTCACCTCAAAAAATAGACTCTAGAAGCTCTTGTTCATTAGGATGCCTATTCGACCCTAAAACCATATCTAATTCTGCACATATATTGTTCCTAATGTCCTATAACATATCCAAGTATCATACCAAGAATTAGTGAAGGTTGTACAGTGTTTGGAAGAGCATCTAATGGTAGACCTGGGGGGGATCTCCACTTCTCAAATCAACTATTCTTGTTCTGAAAATTCTTCCCATGAAATTTGTAGACCATGGATGGGTATATTACTTGTTTGGATGTATGCTAGGCATTTTAATATGTCCTATGACCCATCAAGACCTTCCTCCCCAAATTCGAAATCATTTGGAGGTGTTTGGAACCAGTTGTAAACAAAACCCTAGAGTCAAAACAAGGTGAATCCAAGGAATTTCCTTTGAAGGGATATTATAGTGGTATCAAAGCATGGTCCTTGCACTTGATTTGGGTGACCATTTATGAGGTCAAGACGTCATCCCCCACCCTTAGAAACCGAAACTGAAAGTACCTTTGGTAAAGAGGAAGAAGTAGGAGAAGAGGTGCACTCTGTTGAAACTATGACTAAGGATGAGAAAGGAACCTCAAAGATGGAGGAGAAAGAGGAGATTAGGAAATTCATGAAACATTTTTTTGAGGACATGAAAAGGTAGATAATGCAAGGGTTCTAATTGATGGCTAGTCAAATTGGAAGCAAATTGGCATTAAGAGGCAACAACAGTTCTCCTTTCGAGGAAAAGAAGGCATTTGGTGAAAGCATTTTCTCAAAGACAGGGCCTCACAATCGACCCAATGAATTCCAGAGCTCAACAAGAGCTACCACACCTGATTTTATTGAGCCCAAAGAGGATCCTAACATCCAATATGGAATGCATGAAGTTCTAGCAGAATGGCAACAATTGAGTGAAGATTGTAGGAGGACCTTACCATTCGATCAATTCTTTACTATATCAAAAAAGCTCAAAATGAGAGGAGGTAACATAAATCCTTTTCAAAATAAAGAATTGAATTATGACATACGTAAAATTACCCTTCCCACCTTTGATATCTCATCCCAAAGTTCTGCAAATACTTGGGTGCAAAAGTTAGATGTATATTTTCAACTGAATCCAATGGTTGAAGAGGATGCTCTAAAAATGGCTATTCTGCATATTGAGGGAGAAGCAAATGATTGGTGGTTACATGGAATTAAAACCTTGGGACATGATCAGGTCGCATCATATGAAGAGTTTGTTAACAAGTTATTGGAAATATTTGAGCAAAAAGACCCTGAAATTGCTTTCAAGGAACTAGCACAGTTGAAGCAAACTGGAACCCCTGAGGAGTACAAGTTGGAATTCCAAAAACTATAAGTTAAGGTGGTTGATGTATCTATGGTTCGATTGGTATTTCTCTTTACTAAAGGATTTTCCGAACCTTTGAAAGGCTTAGTTAAATCTCAGAAACCTATTTCATTGAAAGATGCCATGAACTTGGTAAGAGATCTGCAAAATGTGCTACCCAAGATAAAGTATCCTCCCAAGCCCAATTTTCCTTCCAAGTTCATATTTGACAAGAAACCATGGAAAAAATATTCATTTGGGAAGGACAAGAAAGAGGGACCAAGCAAGGAAGAGCTCAAAAGAAATAAACTATGTTACACATGCTTTCAACCATGGGTACCAGGGCATAAATGTGCTAAGGGGAAAGCACAATTCATTGAAGTATTTTCTGATGATGAAGGGGACATGGAGGAAGAAGAACAACTTTCAGCCCAAGAAGAGGGATATGACACAGCAGAAGAAGATCATCCATCACCCAAAAAATGGATAATGGCAGTGCTTTCAGGAGTGCCTCATTTTCACACCATTCGATGCAAGGGAGTGGTACAAGGGCATAGAGTTTCGGTATTGGTAGATGGAGGAGAAACTCATAAATTCATTGATGCAGCCTTGGTGGAGAGGATAAAGCTACCTACTGAATCATTCCAAGGGTTCACAGTCATCATTCCAGGTAACAATTCTATGGAATGCAACACATGGATTCCAAAGCTACAACTCACCATAGGAAATTACACATTTTCTGATAGCTTCTATGTGGTGGATGTTGCTAATACAAATGTGGTTTTGGGAGTACAATGGTTGTAATCTATAGGAGAACATACAATGAACTACCAAATACCTGAAATGAAGTTCAAATATTCAGAAGGAATACAAAGGTTAGTGAGAGGAATGCACACCTATCCTAACCAAGTGGTGTCTTCCCACAATATGAGGTCCATATTGAGACATGGGGACTTTGAGTGGGCTGCTGAATGTTTCATCACTTCCCACAATCCAAACATAAAGATTTCAGAACATCGAAGGGAGATAAGGAAACTACTACACAAGTATGCAAGGGTTTTTGGATATCTTCCTCCTGGAAGGCCACCTGACAAAGGAGTTTATCATACCATTGTTTTGGAGGTGGGTACTTCACCTATACAAATAACCCCATATAGACACCCAAAAAGGTTCAGAGATGATGTTGAGAAGGATATTCAAGAGCTCTTGGAATTGGGGTTCATTAGACCAAGCTCAAGTCCCTATGCTTCTTCAGTTGTCTTGGTGAAGAAAAAGGATGGAGCCTTAAGGATGTGCATTGATTTCAGAGCTCTAAACAAGAAGACAATAAAGAATAGATATCCCATCCCTCGGATAGATGAGCTATTTGGAGCAAAGTTCTTTTCCAAAATTGATCTTAGATCTAGTTACCACCAGATTTGAATGAATGAGGAAGATGTGCAAAAAAATGCTTTCAAATGTCACTATGGTCATTTCGAATTTCTTGCCATGCCTTTTGGTTTGACCAATTCTCCAGCAACCTTCCATTCATGCATGAACAAAATATTTTGCAAGCAGCTCCATAAGTTTGTTTTGGTTTTCTTTGATGATATTTTGATTTACAGTAAGACATGGGAGGAACATTTGCACCATTTATAACTTGTATTGAAAATCTTGCATGAACAATCTTTGTTTGCTAAGCTGTCCAAGTGTGAGTTTGGGTTGAAAGAAATTTTGTATCTTGGGCACTTCATTGGGAAAGATGGGGTAAAGGTGCACTTGGAGAAAATAAAGGCTATTCTTGAATGGCCATCACCCAAGAACATCACTGAATTGAGAGGCTTTATTGGGATATGCACTTACTACAGGAAGTTTGTGAAGGGGGGTTCCAAACTAATTGCTCCCCTTAGTGATTTGATCAAGAAGGATGCTTTAAAATGGGATGAAGAGGTTGGAAAATATTTCCAAAGAATGAAAGAGGTAATGAGTAGTTGTCCAGTATTTGCATTACCAGATTTTTATAAACCATTTGTTTTGGAATGTGATGCATCAGGGGAAGGCATAGGGGTGGTCCTAAAGCAAAATAAACACCCCATAGATTTTGAGAGCAGAAAATTGCAGCCACATGGGAGTCTCTACTCCATATATGAAAAATAAATGTTAGACATCATGCATGCCTTGGCCAAGTTTAGAAAATATCTGGTGGGGAACAAGTTTGTGGTCAAAACTGGTCATAACAGTTTAAAGCATTTCCTTACACAAAAAGATCTCAATGAAAGGCAAAAAAAATGGGTAAGTAAGGTCCAAGCTTTTGATTTTGACATTGAATATGTAAAAGGGAAGAATAATATTGTAGTAGATGCATTGTCTAGGAGACCTTCATTTTTCCTTATGGACATTTCAAAAGATTGGAAAGCCGTGCTAATAGTAGAGTATGCCAAAGATAGATTTGCTTGTGATTTGTTAGATGGGGTCAAAGGAGATGATATATACAAGATATTCAATGGACTAATATACTATAAAGACCGAATATACTTAGTTCATGGTTCGAACTTAAAGAACAAGATCTTGAAGGAAGCTCATGATTCTCCTTTAGCAGGCCATCCATGTTTCTTTAAAACATATAGGCAATTAAGACAAAGGTTCTCTTGGAAAGGGTTGAAGGAAGATGTTTTAAAGTATGTGAATAAATTCAAGATATGTCAGCAAAACAAAGTTGAACACACCCATCCTGCTAGTGTCTTACAACCATTTCCCATTCCAGAACAAAAATGGGAAAGCATCTCAATGGATTTCATCACAGGTTTTCCCAAGGATTTTGGTAGGGATTGTATTTATGTTGTGGTGGATAGACTCACATAATTTGCTCATTTATTTGCTCTTACATCATATTTTACTGCTGCACAAGTAGCTGAGCTATTCTTTAGAGATATTTTCAGATTGCATGGAATTCCCAAAAACATTGTGAGTGATAGGGAAATCAGATTTATGAGTTCTTTTTGAAAGGAACTCTTCAAGTTGGTGGGCACTCAATTGACTCCTAGAAAAATCTATCATCCTCAAACTGATGGCCAAACAGAAAGGGTGAACCAATGGTTGGAGGGGTACTTGATAAACTATGTTGGTGAGCAGCATAAAGCATGGATTAAATGGCTACATTTGGGTGATTTTTGCTACAATACTACTTTCCATATGTCCATTGGCATGTCTCCTTTCAAATAACTTTATGGTTATGAAGCACTCACTTTTGTTGATCACATTTTTGGTTATAGTAGAGCTCCAAAAGCTAAATATTGGGTTGAGTAAAGTCAAGATATTTTGAAGCTTTTAAAAGACAATTTGCAGGTTGCCCAAAATCAACAAAAACAATATGTGGATCAACATAGGAAGGACATAACTTTTCATGTGAATGATTTGGTTTATTTGAGCCCGAAGCCATATAAGAAAATCACCTTAAAATTGAAAGGATCCGAAAATATTAAACCAAGGTTATATGGTCCATACAAGATAGTTCGAAAGGTTGGGGAGGTAGCTTATGAGATAGAAATTCCGGAAGGTATCAAAATCCATAATGTATTTCATGTTTCATGACTTAAGAAGGATATTGGTCAACAAATTTCTATTTCAGAAACACTCCCTCCATTAGATGATGAAGGTCAACTCCTACTCATTCCAAATTTTTTTTTGAAGACAAGAGAAAGAAAATTGAGGAGCAGAACCATACGAGAATATTTGGTACAATGGAAATATTTTCCAAGTGAGGATGCCACATGGGAAGATGAACAAATTTTGCAGCATCCCAATTTGGAATTGCTTGAGGGAAAGCAATCTTGGGTGGGGAGGACTGTAATGTCCCCATCCAAATAAATCACATGAAGGGAAAATTATACCAATCTACTAGTTCCCTAGGTTGGGGTGGAAACATTTAGACTTGGAATAAGGGAGATATAAGAGCCCAAATGGACATTAGATTGAAAAATATATATTGAAAGGGGCTAAATAAATATTAATAATAAGGAAATAAGGTGGCACTTGGTCATGAGGGCGCATAGGTGGTGTGGGACCCACAAAAGGCAAGATTCTCCATGCCACATGGCATCCTATTCTCACCCATTCGAATTGAAGGTGGAGTCTAACGTTCTTGGGGAAGTTGGATAGGAATTATACTTGGAATGACTGAATTAGGTTCGAATTTGAGTGGAAGAGTAACTCCCATGGAAGAGGAAGAGGCATCTTAGAGGTATTGTGACACTTGGGCTAGATTCCCTAGCTTCTATGACAACAATGATGAAGATTCTATGACACTTATGACAAGGATCAGACCTGATTGCTGACATATGACCTATATGACATGTTAGGGATAAAAATATCCTCCAATAGGGCGCACAAGGGATTTATGGAAGCCAATATTCCCCCCATTCGAATTGACGGAAGAGGAAGGGTAGGAAATGTTGGACAAGTGGCACTCATGGGAATCTCTCCTTAATTCGAGTTGGGATGAAGCTCTTGGAGGGAATTCGAGCCATGTAGGACTTGGGAGGTTAACAAAAGACAAGAAGAAATAAGGAGACCATATTTTGATCATTTTCTCATTTGGAAACATTTGTAGAGCTTAGCTTGTCCTTGCACGGTGGATGTTCATCCTCCCTGCCTTAGAACCAATTTTGAGGGTGAAATATTCCCATCCAAGTTGGTTTATGGAGAGGCCATTTAGAACTCTCAACAAAGATTCATGGGGAATTTTTGATGCAGGTTCAAACCCCAACTGATTTCGAGTTCATCTTCTCTTATTCTTCTCTATGCCTATTCTACTATCTTTCTCTCAATGTCATGTAAATGTGCAAGGGCGCACTTGTTGTTGCATATAGTTAGTGAAGGATTGTTATTTTGACTTCATGGACATGTTAGCTGCTATATATATCTATAATAATCATATCATCATATCCACAGCTCGTAAAATTATGTATTTCAAGTGATATTTACATTCAAGGAAGAGATTCGAGCCATTTTCCCCATAGCATTTGCATATTGATTTTGGAATGATATTGTACCTGTTTTATATCATAGTTTTCTGAGTTATTTATAATTTTATGAGATGAATATGAAGTTACTTTGATGGCCCAAATGATGTGTGCATACCTATTAAGTGTTACTATGGTTTATGAAGAAATTCAAGACTCCTTGCCGCCCAATTTCACCTCAAAAACTAGACTCTAGAAGCTGTTGTTCATTAGGATGCCTATTCGACCCTAAAACCAAATATAATGCTGCAAATATATTGTTCCTAATGTCCTATAACAGATCCAAGTCTCATATTACCCATTTTACTTGAAACAATTACTGTGATTGAATTCTGTACATGCATTGTTTTGATCCTATATGATGACATAAATCACATAAGTTTTTTCCTTCTGATAGCAAATGTTATCTTAAATTTACTAGATCTTTTGATTCAAAAGATTGTAATAACCAATATTCATACAATTTTAGTCAAGTGTTGTCAATTAATGACAATGTATATCTGTATGAAAGGGATTCAATTTCTACATCTATATATATTGCATTTACGTTTGACTTAAGTGATATGAAGAGTATAGTGGGATAGACATCTAAGTATAACAATTTCGGTATGTAATCAAGCATGTTATATGAAGAGAATATTTCTTCTTTCTCTGAGAAATCCAAGGAGGACATGATTTGTTCAAAGGATATTGTGGACACAATTAGAATTGAATCTTCAACAAGTTCTGATTGGAAGCACATTGTCTGCACTCCATGGATGGGAAAACAAATTCCGATCAAATGCATGGGTTGGAAAAAGAAACTACTGCAGTGATGACCAATTCCTTTTTAGGACAAACTAGCAAGCCAATTATTCTCAACGCACTTGAAACTCTAGCTCTATACAATTACTCAATGCAATCATATTTAGACATTGTGCTTAGTGAGTGTTTAAGTGTTATTTATTACAAATCACTTCTTGCAGTAACCTTCTGGTGAATCCATGAAGATGGGTAACACTTTTTGTCCAAAAGTGACGATGAAAATTCGATTATTTACTCATTTATTAAATCAAAGCTCTCAAAACTCATATATGCTTTGTGAATTCTGACACGTAACAAAAAACAAATTGTAGGGAATTATGTTGTCTTTCAACCTATATTTTTTTAAAATAATAATAATAATATTTAATATGTCAAAATTACATTTAATGATATGTTTGTTCTTGTAAATTTCAGGAAAGTTAACAAGTGGCTTGTGTGCACGTAAAATAATTTAGTGATAAATGCATAATTTCTTGAAAAAAAGAACATATTCTACACAGAATGCACCAAGGTGTGCATATATTTTTTAATTTATTTTGGAAAATTATATATTTTTATTAATTTTCGAAACTGACCATTGAAAATTTTAATCGCATTTTGTACACATGTGTGTGCACGTAAAATTGTTTTACTGGTTACAAAAATCATAAAACAAGAAATACCTTTTGAAGACGATGTGTTGATGTAGGGTGCATATATTTTTTGAAATTTTTTGGTTGTGTAATTTATATGTTGATTTTTCTTTGTGTAGATTCGAAGTTGCGGACATGGTTTTTAAGTGTAAGTTTGAAAAGAAAATAAAAAAGAATTATCATATGAACTCAAAAACTTGTAAATTATATGCCAGTGCGATAGACGATTCATTAAGGTATCGATTGGTATGAAGTCCGCCACCTAAGGTGCATCCCTAGTCAGGGTTTAGGCCTGACAAAGATGTCAGTAAAATAAAATTTGCAGAAATGGGGGCTAAAAGTCTATTTTTAAAGCCATCGATTGAGCTATCAGCTCGATTGAGGTTTGTAAAACCCTCAATCGAGCTATGAAATCAACCGAGGTTTGTAAAACCCTTGATCGAGCTATGAACTTGATTGAGGTTTGTAAAAACATTGATCGAGCATTTACACATGTTTTTAAATACCTCGATTGAGCATTTATGTGTGGTTAGACAAAATTTCAATCCAGCTAGAATCTTGATCAAGCTTGTAGATCAATCGATCTTTTAAAAAATTAGATTAAAAAAAATGGATGCCCATATTCGTGTGCACACACGAATATGGTCACCCAATTTTTTTTTTAATCTAAATTTTTAAAAGCTCGTATCGAATAGGTATTCTTAGCTTGTCTCACAATATATATATTCCAACTATTAACTATGTGCCCTTGTAATTTAACAAATTTGTTAATATCTATTATATCTAAAACTTTCATGGGATTGAGCTCTTCAAATTCAATTAAAATCAAACGTATAATTATAAGATAATTAAATTTAGAAAAACATTATTCGACAAGAAAATGATACTTGTGGGTAATAATAAATACCTTGAAGAAGAATCGGGTAAAAACATTAGGACTACCATTGGATTTTATATGTGTGGATATGGGTCACAGAGTAATTGGAGTTATATATGTGATTGAAATCATGAAAAATTGATACAAGGGAGCTTTCTCCATATTTTCCATGATTTCAATCACATCTATAAACACCAATCACTCATTTATTATATATATAACTCCTCTCTACTAGTCCTTGGTTGAGTTTTTTTGCAACAAATGCGGTGAAATAAGCTGTGATTTGCTGTTGTTTTATACGTATAATTGTTGCAGATGCTCGATTGAACTTTCTAAGACCCTTGATCAAGATTCTAAGATTGATCGAGCTCTAAAAATGAAATGGATCGATCAAGGTGTTAACCCTTGATTGAGCATTTTAAAATAGCTCAATCGAGTGCTTATTTAAGCCCTAGATCGAGTTTTTGAAAGCTTGATCAAGGGATTGAAAAAGATTGATTGAGGTTGATTTTTAACACAATGCCCTCCGCTTGCCAAAAAATATTACCCATATTCATGGGAACACCCCTTATTGATTTATCACTTCTTGTAGTAACCTTATTGCAAGAAGTGATCAATCATATTCAAACACTATGCTTAGATTCATTTTCTTTAAACTTTTTCATATGTAAAACCTTCAAAATTTCAATTCCTTAACAACTCAATTTTTCATTTATCAAGCAGGGACATTTCCATTTCACGACTCTTGTTCATATATATCTACTAATTAATTTTATTATCATTCAAAGTACTCTTTATTCATACCCTTTCTATATATCCCCCCTCCCTCCCTCTCTCTATCCATCTCTTTCCTTTCCTCCCTAGGTATCTCTCTCTACCCTGTCTCTATCTCTCCCTTCCCACACCTAATCTCTCTCCCCCCTCCCCCTCCCCCTTTTCCACCTCCCTCTCTTATATCAATGTTTCCTCCCTCCCTCTCCTATTATCTCTCTCACCCTCCCTATCCATCCATACCCCCCTCCTCCTCCCTCACTCTCCCATACACACTCCCTCCCTCTCTCCCTCCATCCCTCTTTCCATCACTACATCTCCATACATATCCTCCCCCCTCTCTCAATATCTCTCTCTCTCTATCACTCACCCTCTCCCTCCCTCACTCCCTCGCACTCTCACCCTCTCCCTCCCTCACTCCCTCCCACTCTCTCCCTTTCCCTATCTCTCTCCCTTCCTCCATACCTCCCTCTCTCTATCTCTCTATCCCATGCTTCCTCACTCTCTTCCCATATATCCCTCACTCTTTTTCCCTCCCTCCTTACCTCCCCTTCTCACTCATCCAAGTTGCTCTCTCTCTCTCTCTCTCTCTCTCTCTCTCTCTCTCTCTCTCTCTCAATGATTTAATTTTATTCGTTGTCCTCTACCTCATGCATCTTTATCCCCCCTCTTCTCTCTTTCACCCCATACCATTCCCCTCACATCAATTCCCCCCTCCTCGTGCCTCTCTCTTCTAACCCATTATATTCCTCCTCATCCACCTTTCCATCCACCAAACCTCTCTCACATCCTCCTAAGTCAAATATTTTTATGTAGTTAGTACTCAATAATAGGGTTTTGACTTGGGAAATGATTAAAAAAATGTCACACTAGGAATGTGTATGCTTTGGAGGTGTTGTGAGAAGACTACCTCTTGTCTTTTCTTATATTGTTCCTTTGCTATGCAAGTATAGGAGGAAGTAGATAAATTATATTATATTATATATAATAATTAATAATTACTAATTTCTTTAAATTTTGTATAATATGTAATAACTAATGGTGAATTATATTATGTTATACAAGATGTGTAATAACTAATTGCACATGAATGATATTATATATAATATACATTTACTAACTACCCAATACCTATATTATATCTATTATGCGATATATAACTACCACCAATTATATTATATATAATATATAATGGTTAATGGTTTTTGACAAATAGCGCATGGGTTTTTCCCATGGTTTTTCAATTCAACCAAAGGTATTGATTAATTTATTGTTATCTTTAGAGAAGTTGCCCCTTATCAACTATATGATTTGTTTTGTTGTGAATTTAGAATTCATTAAATATATAAAATGTAGTAAAATATTTGTATCAAACATTTTCATTATTTACATAGCGTGCACACATTATTAGTACCTAAAATTGAAATTCAATTCAATTTTCATTATTTCCATATGGGCAAGTGTTTTTAGTATATAAAATTATATCTCTATTAGGTTCAGATTAAACAAACCTCTCTATGGAATAGAGTAAACCATAACTAATTTGACATTTTTTCCCTTTACCCAATATCCATGTGTTTGATGACCTGTTACGATATGCCACACTTTGATGAAATTGTAGACATAGATACAACTATTTCTGGAGATTATAAATAAGTAGTTTTTTCTTATTTAAAAATAATAATAATTTTTACAATTTTGTTCTATTTTACACATGACATAATTCCTTAATGGAAAAAACACCTTGTTGGTGTTTCGGCCATAACCTTTTCATTTCTCAACCATTTCATAAAAAAATTATATGCTGCACTACTAGACACCTACCATTACACGCTATAAACAAATCCAATCCTTCATCATTACATTAAGACCTTCAAAATATGCACCAACACTTGGTGAACTAATTTCGAGCTCTTCTCACTTAGATAGTTAAAAAATAAAATTAAAACTTGTTTTTTGGGGGGAAAATAACACTGCACTAGTACTACTTGTTATCTACATGTTTACAAGTTTGGGTATATTGATTTCATCATTTAGGCACTCAAATATTGCACCAACAAGGACATATACCTTAGAATTTTCCAAAAAAATAAAATGCCAATTTAAAAAAAAATCATAATTGAGCTAGTTATGAAAATTTTCAATAAATAAAAGTTATATATTCCAAAAGGTGATTCAATTTCCTACATTTAATCTTTTTAACTAAACCAAGATTCATTGTGGAGGTGTCTTAAGATATATATGAAAAATGAGGGATGTCTGTTTATTCAGTTTTATGTTGCATCTAACATGCCAAAAGTGACCATCATTAGCTTGCACTCACCCATATACACCCTGGCACATTGTACTATTTTCCATATCATTCGCAATTTTATTGTGTTCCCCTTAAGATGGGTGGAGTGTCCACTCGAAACGTCAAGCGTTTCTTAAACTTTATCACTGTGAAAATACAGAAGCTTTAATACAATGATCAAACTATAGTTAACTATGATCAACTATAGTCAACCATGGCCAACCAAACTCAATGTGATATAACCATCACTAAACATCACAATGTAACATAACCATTAAGGAATGTATCAATTGATATAAATTGGCCAAGATGAATGTCACAATGTGACAACCATTGAGGAGCATTGCTAATATAACCCTTGAGGAATGTCAGAATATGACATAACCCGTGATGAACATCATAATAAATATGACCATATTATCAACCTATTAGCATCACAATGTGACATAATATTGAAGTGAACCTATTAATGCCACAATGTGATATAATATTGAGGTCATTGATAATGTTGCAATTTAACATTTTTTTGAAGTCATCCTCTTAATGTCACAATGTAACATTATTTTGACTTTAATCTCTTAATGTTGTAATCTAACATGAAATTGAAGTCAACCTATTAATGTTGCAATGTGATATAATATTGAAGTTAACCATAACATGACTAGAATGAATAAAGTGAAGTCAACATTTACTTGTCGCAATGGGGCTGAATAGTGAAGTTGACATCTTTAATCATTCTCAACCATAGTCAACCTTGGTTAGACATAGTCAACCATGTTTCCATGGTCCACAATAGTTAACAATAATCAACCATTATCAACCATAATCAACCATGCTCAACCAAAGTCACCCATAGTAAACATGGTCATTCATAATTAACCATGGTCAGCCACAGGGAACCATACTCAAACACGGTAAAACATGATATACTATAGTCAAACATGGTGAACCAGATTCAACCAAACTAAATGTGACATAACCCTTGATGAATGTCACAATGCAACATGGCCATTGAATAACGTAGCAATTTAGCATAAAGTCTTAACCAAGATGAATGTCAGAATCCAAAAAACCCCTGAAGGAATGTTGCATTGCGACATAACACTTGAGGGTGAATCCATGAAGATGGGTAACACTTTTTGGCCAAAAGTGATGGTGAAAATTCATTTTTTTACTCATTTATTAAATCGAATCCCTCAAAACTCATATATGCCTTGTGAATTTCGACACGCAACAAAAAAAAATTGTAGGAATTATGTTGTCTTTCCACCTATATTTTTCTTAAAAATAAAAATATTATTTAATATGTCAAAATTGCATTTAATGGTAGGTTTGTTCTTGTAAATTTTAGGAAAAATTAACAAGTGGTTTGGGTGCATGCAAGATAATTTAGTGATAAATGTATAATTTTTTAAAAAACAATATGAACACAATCTACATAAAATGCATTGGGGTGCACATATTTTTTTAAGATTTATGTTGGAAAATAATATTTGTATTAATTGTCAAAACTAATCGTTGAAATTTTTAATAGCATTTTGTAAACATGTGTGTGCACATAATTTTTTTTTACTGGTTACAAAAATTGAAAAACAAAAAATACCCTTTTAAAGAGCACATTGATCTAGAGCATATATAATTTTTAAAATTTGTTGGTTGTTTTCTTTTTATGTTATTGATTTTTTTTTAAAGTGATTCAAAGTTGTGGGCATGGTTTTGTAAGTGTAAGATTGAAAAGAGAAAAAAAATATATCGTATAAACCCGGAAACCCTTAAATTATATGCCGATGGATAGGGGTTGGTGCAAGGTAATGATACCCACTTATAACGCGTTAGTTGCAATGGCATGCTAAAAAAGTAGAAATCTGATCATTAAAATGAATTATTAGAGGTACATACAAAACTTTTTAGATTAGGTGTAAAAAGATGAAATGTAGCAAATCGGATCACCTTCTGGAATATATAATTTTTATTTATGGAAAAGTGGTATAACCACCCCAAAATGTCATTATTTTAAGATTGGTATATTATTTTTTCTCTAAAACATAATGCATATGTTCGCGTTGGTCCATTGGTTTGTTATGTAAATTGTCAAATTATGAGGAAAAAAATATGTAGAGGCGTAGGAAACAGACGGATCTTGTGCAGGAATATTTTTCCAAAATTTTATTAGTTAATTTTATATTTTTTTTAAATTACGAAAGTCAGTGAAACCCTAAAACGATATGGTCGAGTGTTGGTCCACCGTATCATGGTCTTAACATAATCAATCATTTTTTAGCTTGTAGGTATTCTTGTACTCTTGTGCAGGTTCTTTTCCATTTTCGAAATATGTAATCCAATCAAAAGTTATAGCCCAAATAAGCGACCTATGTTTTTTACAAATTTGACATCAGTGTAGTTAAAAATGAATTAAAAATAGAAAACAATAACAAATCTATTCAAAAAATATATAGTTAGAATCTGCACATAGAGCTCGACAAGTGTGTAAGTGCACAAGTGGAGCACATGCAGAACTAAGCGTGAAAAACATGAAGTTATAGAAATTGGTGTGTTCTACCATAACTTAGACCGAGCCTCAAGATTTGGCAATCCGAAGCTAGTACCAAACCTGCAAGGGCGCTAATTTTTTTTTAATCTAAACACGCGTGCGCGCAAATGTGCGTAGATGCGCGCACACGTTCATTTTGGCACCTTAATTTTTTTCTATCTCTCCCTAAAAACCCCCTCCCTCTCTATAATCCCAGCCCCCCTCTCTTCATATCCACCCAATCCCCCCCCTCTCTTACACTCTTCCCAATCCCTCCTCCCTCCCTCACCCCTCTCTTTTCTCCTTAACCACAAGGGTTAGTAGATTTAGTCATCTATTTCCATGAATAACACCTAAAGCCATGACATAGGATTTCCTGAGGCTAGCCTTGATTCCAAGTATGAATATGGGTGTGGCCATTCTAATGTCTTAGATTCTAGGTATGGGTGTTTGGGCCCTATACATGGTTGAGGGATGGAACCTTGGCTTTAATCCCTAAAATAAGAATGTAATCATCCAAGTTCAAGAACAACGCCTTAGTCCACTACACACGCCATCTCAAGCATATCCTCCATTATGAGTAGCGATACTAATGATAATAGGAATGTAACCCCTATAAGCATTGGCATCTAACCCTTATCACCAATATACCCTATAACCCCTAATCATTATAATCTATATAGTAAGTTACCCTTATAGCCCACAAAACCTATAATATGTATATATTATTACACAAAATTACTAACTTGCATTATCCTTTTGTACATATAAATATTCATCCTTATAACCATAAATCCATGACCCCTATATCTCAATCCCCAAACCCTTGATCACTAGTCCCTAGCCATGGCAATCCCTAGTCCCTAGCACAACTAACCATTATAACTCTTGGCCCACTATAATCTTAAACTAGTATAGTCCCTAAAACTCCTAAATCCTAACACATAATGATATATCCCCCATTCCTTAACACTTAAATATCCCTTAACCCCTATAATCCTAACCTCTAAAGTGTCTAGTCAAATAAAAATTAACCCCTAACCCTTATAACCTCTAATTCTCATCAACCCTAAACTCTATCATCAAACACCCAACCCTTAAAACCTATAACCCATAGCCAGTTTAGAGAGAGATAGAGAGAGATTGGAGGCTATGGGTTTAGTGAGATAGAGATTGGGGGTTAGGGATTTAGAGAGAGAGAGAGAGAGAGATTGGAGGTTGGGGGCTTAGAGAGAGAGTTGAGGATTGGGGGTTAGGGGATTAAAGAAAGAGAGTGTGAGGGAAATAAATTGGTGGTTATGGGTTTTGGGAGAAACATTAAGAGTTTGGGGGTTAAGTGTTTAGAGAGAGAAAATAGGGGGTTAGGTGTTCATAGAGAGAAAGAGAGATTGGAGGTTAGAGGTTTAGAGAGAGAGAGAGAGATAGAATTAGAGGTATTTGGGGTTACAAGTTTAGAGAGAGAGAGAGAGAGAGAGAGAGAGAGAGAGAATGAAGGTTATGGGTTTAGAGAAAAAGAGGGAGAGACAGGGAGAGATTGGTGGTTAGGGGCTTAGAGAGAGAGATTGGAGCTTTGTGGTTTAGAGGGAAGGAGAGAGAAATTGGTGGTTATGTTTTTAGAGAGTGAGAGAGAGGGGGGAGAGATATATAGAGAGACTAGAGGTTAGGATTTTGGAGAAGGAGAAAGTGAGAGATTGGTGGTTTGAGGTCTAGAGAGAGAGAGAGAGAGAGAGATTGGATGATTGAGGTTTAGAGAGAGAGAGAGTGAGAGAGATTAAGAGTTAGGGGTTTAGAGAGAGAGATCATTGGTTGGGGGTTTAGAGAGAGAGAGATTGGAGAGTAGGTGTTTAGAGAGAGTGAGATTGGTGGTTAGGGGTTTAGAAAGAGAGATATTGGGGCTTAGTGGTTTAGAGAGAGGGAGAGAGTGAGAGAGATAGAGAAAGATTACGGGTTAGGGGTTTATAGAGAGAGATTGGTAGTTTAGAGAGAGAGAGAGAGAGAGAGAGAGATTGTGTGTTAGCGATATAGAGAGAGAGATTGTGGGTTAATGGTTTAGAGAGAGAGATAGAGGGAGAGAGAATGATGGTTATGGTTTTAGGTAGAAAGAGAGAGATATTGGGCTTAAGGGTTTAGAGATAGAGAGAGAATAGATGTTAGGGGTTTAGAGAAAGAGATAGAAAGATTGAGATTGGGGAATTTGGGTTTAGAGAGAGAGAGTGAGACTAGAGGTTAGGGGTTTAGAGAAAGAGAGAGATTGGTGGTTAGGGGTTTAAAGAGAGAAGAGATTGGTGCTTAATGGTGTAGAGAGAGAGAGAGAGATTGGTGGTTAGGAATTAAGAGAGAGAGAAAGACTAGATATTAGGATTTTAGAGGGAGAGAGAGAAAGTGAGAGATTGGGGGTTAGGTGTCTAAGGAGAGAGAGATGGATTGGGGTTTAGGGTTTTAGAGAGAGAGAGAGAGAGAGAGAGAGAGATTAGGGGTTAGAGGTATAGAGAAAGATAGATTGCAAGTTAGGGGTTAAGGGTTTAGAGAGGGAGAGTGAGAGATAGAGAGAGAGTGAAGGTTAGGGGTTTAGAGATAGAGAGAGAGAGAGAGTGGAGGTTAGGTGTTTAGAGATAGAGAGAGAGAGAGAGATTGGAGGTTAGGGGTTTAGAGAGAGAGTGAAAGATTGGTGGTTTAGAGAGAGATATTTTGGGGTTCAAGGGTTTAGAGAGAGAGAGAGAGATTGGGAGATAGGGGTTTAGAGAGAGAGAGATCAAGGGTTAGGGGTTTAGAGAGAGAGAGAGATTGGGTTTTAAGGGATTAGAGGGAGAGAGATGGAGGGAGATTGGTTTCTAAGGGTACAGAGATAGACATAGAGAGATTGTAGCTTAGGGGTTTAGAGAGAGAGAGAGAGAGAGAGAGAGAGAGAGAGAGAGAGAGATTGGAGTGTATGGGTTTAGAGAGAGAGATTGGTGGTAAGGGGTTTAGAAAGATAGATAGATAGAGAGAGAGGGATTGGAGGTTAGGGGTTGAGAGTGAGAGAGAGCTTGGTGGTTAAGGTTTTTGAGAGAGAGAGAGAGAGAGAGATTGGGGGTTAGGGGTTTAGAGAGAGAGAGAGAGAGAGGGATTGGATATTAGGGGTTCAAAGAGGAATATTGGGAGAGAGAGAAAGATATTGGAGCTTCAGGGTTGAGAGAGAGAGAAAGAAAGAGACTAGTGGATAATGGTTTAGAGAGAGAGAGAGAAAGAAAGAGACTAGTGGTTAATGGCTTAGAGAGAGAGAGAGATTTGGGTTAGGGGTTTAGAGAGAGAGAGAGGTAGAGGGAGAGAAATTCATGGTTAGGGGTTTAGGTAGAATGAGAGAGATAGTGGAGGTTAAGGGTTTAGAGAGAGAGATTGGGGATTAAGGGTTTAGAGAGAGAGAGGAAGATTTGGGGTCATGGGTTTAGAGAGAGAGATATTGGTGGTTAGGGGTTTAGAGAGAGAGAGGCTAGAGTTCAGGGTTTTAGAGACGGAGAGAGATTGGTGGTTAGGGGTTTAGAGAGAGAGAGGATAGAGTTTAGGGTTTTAGAGACAGAGAGATTGGTTGATAGGTCTCTAGAGAGAGAGAAAGTGATATAGATTGGGGGTTAGGGGTTTAGAGAGAGAGAGAGAGATTAGGGGTTAGGAGCATAAAGAGAGATATTGAAAGTTAAATGGATTACAAAGAGATAAAAATAGAGAGATCGGGAGTTATGGGTTTACAAAGAGAGGGGGAGATTAGGGGTTAGAGAGAGAGAGAGAGATAGAGAGATTTTGGGTTAGGATTTTAGAGAGAGAGAGAGATTGGGTGTTAGGGGATCAGAGAGTGAGAGATGGAGAGAGATTGGGGGCTAGGGGTTCAAAGAGAGAGATAGATTAGAGCTTAGGGGTTTAGAGAGAGAGAGAGAGAGAGAGAGAGAGAGTGAAATAAATAGACTGATAGTTAGGGGCTTAGATAGAGAGAGATTAGAGCTTCGTGGTTGAGAGAGAGAGATATTGGTGGTTAGAGATTGAGAGAGAGAGAGAGAGAGAGAGAGATTGGTGGTTAGCGATTGAGAGAGAGAGAGAGATTGGAGGAATGGGTGTGATAACATGCAGGGATCTAGAAACTATAACAAACTCACAATCTAACTCTCAAGATTATTTGCAAAGAAGAAGAAGCATGCATTCAATAATCACTCATAAATACAGAATAATGGACAATGTCAATATCATACAATGAATAATGAATGTAGAGAATGTGTTACAATGATAAATGATGAGCCATCGTATAGGATTCGAATTAGCCAAGTAGGGCATTCAAATCTGAGCTCAAAGTCTAGCTTGGAGATCAATGGAGACATCATCCAGTTAGCAGTATCAGTCATAAATGGTAAAAACCAGTCAAGTGTGTCCAACTAAGTCTAACAGAACCATCTAGGCATAAATCAGGGAATGGAGACTCCAATGAGGGAGCATGAGGCTGTCAAATAGTCAAGTGCAATTCCAGAACTAGCTAACTAGAAGCTACAAGTAGTTAGCATGAGCAATCAGTGGAAGAACTACTCAATCAATGCACTAACTAAAGGATAAATCCCGGTAGGTGAGATAAGGCACCCTAACTGAGTGATAACTGAAGGTAGGTGAGTAAGGGTGCTCTAACTGACAGTGGTAGGTGAGAAAGGCGCACTTGACATGCAAAATAGCCAAGAAGGGTGCATTAGGTAGGTAGGAGGATCAATGGGGGCTGCAGACAGGCTCTGGAGAGCTAGAAACAAGCTCTAGGTGCTGGGGAGACCACCATGATGATGACTAGATGCATGCAGTGGCATGAAAATCATGCAGTTTTGCATGCATGCATGCAAAATAAAAAAGTGATGATGTGATTATTCCAACACCCCCCCACAAGCTATACTATGAGAAATAACTGAAAACAGTAAAATAGGGCCCTGGTAACTAAGACCAAAGGTCACCTAGTACAATCAATATAAAATAAGCTAAGTGAGGAAAGAGGGAAAACCTAGTGGGAAGAAATCCCTCCCTCAAAGTAGACTGAAGGATGCTAATGAAGCATATCATCTCTCACCCCAAGAAGTGATCTAAGGTAAGTGAACCTCTTCACCATGAAGGTATTGGTGAAGATATCTGCAATATGCTCTTCCGTCGGAAGGTAGAGTAGTGAAATGATCTGATCATTCACTAAACCTCTGATGTAATGCATGTGTATCTCAATGTGTTTGGTTCTTTGTCTCAGAACCGGATCTGTGGAAATCCTAATGGCACTCTGATTGTCACAATAGATGACAGGTGGAGTACTGAATGTAATCCCAAACTTCGACAAGATGCCTCTCAGCCAAATGCACTGTGTGGCTGCATTTATAGCACCTCTGTACTTGGCCTCTGCTAAAGAAAGAGATAAAATAGTTTGCTTTTTGCTCGACCAACATATAGGTCTAGATCCAATCATGAAGACAAAACCAGATGTAGACTTCCGATCTGAGCTATCTCTAGCCCAATCAGAATCAGTATATCCAACTAGGTTCAAAGGAAACCCAACTGAGTAGTGAAGACCATGAGTCTTGGTACCTTGCACATAGTGCAAAATCCTCTTTGCTGCCTTCCAGTGAAGCTCATGAGGCTCCTGCATGTATCTGGAGACAACACTAACTGCATAGGATAGATCAGGTCGAGTGTGTGTGAGGAACAATAGGCTACCAATCAACTGCCAATACAAAGTACAGTCTACCAAAGATGTAGAAGATCCATCCTCAAGGCTGATCCCTGAAAGAAAGGGGAATGCAACTTGTTATCTCCTAAATAAGCATAGACTAGTCATGGTGTCTAGGTGATAGGAAGTCTTTAATTTTTGTTTTTTACGTGTGTTTAAGTTCCGGTCTGATAGGTTGAAGAAGGTAACGAAGTCTGAAATAACTGTTCAAAGCTAGCTCTCCTTCAAAAGGAAAATTTCAAGTTTCGGTAGCTTAGGCAGGCCTAGCAATGGTTCATTAGCTACCGAAAACCCTGTTTTCGGTGGTTTATTGTGTGGAAGAAAATACGCTCCAGCTACCGAAAGGGAAAAATTATAGTGTGAGTTGTGGGGCAATTTTCGGTGGTTTGGGCGAACACGATGGTGTTCATTAGCCACCAAAAGGGTGGATACTTTTCAAAGCTTACCATCTAAAGGTTGGGTCGCTTACAACCACCAAAAGCAAAGAGCACTGGTTAAGACCGTTTTCTGGTGGCATACGATGTCAATGGTGGATTATAAGCTACCAAAAGGAGAGGCATTTTCACCACCTTTTCGGCAGTGCTTGTGTTCTAATGCAAATTCATTCTAGCTACCGAAAGAGCAAGAGAACTTCACTTGTCATCAAGAAGCCGATACAAAATACATTTTTTGCCATTTTGTAAGATTAGTTTCAAAACAGAGCTTTCGGTGGTTCAGGCAGGCTTTCATAGCTGTTCTTAGCCACCGAAAGCAGAGCTTTTGGTGGTTTACAGATTCAAATTTTGGCTCTTTAGCCACCGAAAGTGTAAAACAGGGCAGAGAGGCATTATTTTTGCCCAGATCACAGTTTTTGTTTCTAAATGGAAAGAGGATGGTTTTTAA
Organism: Larix kaempferi; assembly: GCA_027924585.1. NCBI lineage: Eukaryota > Viridiplantae > Streptophyta > Pinopsida > Pinales > Pinaceae > Larix > Larix kaempferi. Next base: position 9,129,514 of record BSBM01000223.1, on the reverse strand, counting down.
GTGAAGGTTTTAATTAATAGGAGCTGTTTCAATGGCTGTTCCAGTTTCAGAGGTGCCAACAAGATGGAAATAATGAAGAAATGTGGCGTTTTTTTACTGTCCCGAATCATCATTTTCAACTGACGATTCTGAGCGTCTGAAGAATCTTTTTGCAAAACGCTCAGAGATTTTTGTTCCTAACATGTCAAAGAACAAAAACCTCTCTCAGGTTTCCTACAGGTGTCACATATTGTGAGAATCGAACTCATCTCTGAGCCCCATTTTTCAGCAGTTTCGCCAATTAAAAAAATGATTTTCCCCGTTTTTAAAAAAAAAAAACCGGTTGGATCTTCTATCTGAGGATTTCAACCCAGCTTCTGGGGATCTGGGGGGAAGAGCTTTGTAATGGCTATAAATCCCAGAACTGATAGAAGAGAAAGGTTGGATTTTGGATACACGATGCTATTATAATTGACTCTTATTTGCTAATAGAAAGACGGTCTTCTTTTGGTTTTAAATATCAGATTGGTCACGCACTTCATCTTTCTGCACTTTATTTCAGTTTGTCTTAGCTTCTAAAGACTGTCATCTCTCTAGTAAGCTCATAAAATTGAATTAAAAAACATCCTTGCTATCATTTATAACCCTGCATCTTATTGTATTTGGTTATCAAAGATTAGTATTCTTTGTCCCCTTTTTAAACTAGTTTGTCTGATTATTGATTATTGAAAGCACCGTCTTATTCAAATGCATGATGATTTGTCCATTTCATTAGTCATAAAGTTATCCCATTGATCCAAGCACAAGATTAAATTATTAGATCTTGAGTTACCAAGCATCTTTGGCCTACAACCCCAAAGAGTTTCTTGGAGAGATAAAAAATTGGCGCCGTTGCCGGGGAGAGGAGATTGAAGCTCAGCTCCCCTGGGAGAACAACATAGATCCAGCTTTGATGATAGACAAAGACTGGACATTTTCTTGGTTGTAATTATCTATCTAGCTACTCCATGAAGGAAGAATCCAGTGGCGACTCCATTGCTCAGAAATCTGTTGACGACTCCACTGGTATGACATGAACCGGATCTTGGCAAAGAGGTATGCGTTCTGTGATTTTTCAAAAATTGTTGGTTTCCCTAATCTAGTGCCTTGTAGAGATGAATGGGAAAATAGCCTTCCCATATTTCGAGGTGAAGAGTGGTAAGTGCCAGCTGAACATTTGCTTGACTTTCATGATTGCATTCATCGGTTACAAATTGTACACAAAGATGTTCAGATTAAACTATTTTGGTATTCGTTAGAGGGGATTGCTCGCGATTGGTACCGGTCCCTTCCTGCTGCTAGCATCAGTTCTTTGGCGGATTGTCATGCTGCCTTTCATGTGTTTTGTAAAGACAAATTCCCAGTTGAATTTCTCTATCCCAAGTGCTGTCACGAATTCAATTTATTGAATAGAGAGCTAAACATTCATTAAGATTTTGTTGCAGTAGAAGATACTTCTCATTGTGATCAGGATATTGATGACCTTCAAGATGTTAACCATGATGTAGATGCTTTTGACATTATACTAAATACATCTATTGTCTTATATTGTCATGGAGATCAGATTGTTCCAGTTGAAAAGTTAAAAGATATTGAGCAGATTGAAGAGACAGCATGTAATAGTTTTGAATATGCAGCAGATAGTAAGGACAACCCTCAGCTTTTTGATTTGCAGACAAAGAGAAGCTGTAGCAGACATAAAGATGAGGGAGAGCAGAAATTTTTATGTCAGCAGTTTATGATGCATATTTCTCTGTCAGATGTTGAGCAGACAGCCTTGTATGAATTTCAAGATCCAATTGCTGATAATTTCATGCAAGAATCTTCATCCCTGTCATTAGAATTTTATCATGATGTTCCTACATTTGACAAACACAGTAATGAAGAAGAAGATTTTAAGTTTTGTGAAGATTTATCCCCTTCTGGAATTTCATTTAGTTCCACTTTTCAACAAAAGGGTGACCATAAATGTTTCCATGATACATATGCTCAGAATCATCTTTCTTTTGATAATTACCAAGACAGTGATGCAAAAAGTCCAGAACATACATTTTCTTTTTTCTCAGAAATTGTCAACTGTAATAGGCCAGCACATCAGAGTGATGAATCTAAGTCACCGAAACATGGCAGAGGAGAAGACATAAATGAGTCGTCGAAGGTTTCGAGACATTATGATTGTGATATTGATTTCAAAGATCCATTTGCAGCCTTACTAAAGTCTTATCCTTCAGGCTCTTTTCAGTTTTCAGATTTTATCATGTCACTTACACTTGACAAAAAATGTGATTTCCTGAAAGAATTTTTATGGTCACTGTTGTGCTCTTATTATTATCTTATAATCGGTGGCAGAAAGGGAATTCTTTCAGAGAAGAAGTTACTTGAATGGTTGTTATGGAAGTCTGCCTTTACTTGACCAAGTTTCAAATCTGGTTAGAGTAGAGTAGCATAGAAAAATAAGCTATTCATACGAGCACGTAGATTGTTTTCAGTTTTTTCGAATAAGCAGGTTACAGGTAGATTACAGGTTTGCAGAGGCCAGATGACTCCATGCCCAACGGAACACTAGATTTAGTTCTTGAAAGGTGTTCAAAAAAGAAAAAAAATGGTATTGTTGACTCCATGCCCAATGGAACACTAGATTAGGTCCTGTATTTTGTTTGTCCAGGAAAGGCATCAGATCTGTGGTTCTTGGAACCTCATAGGGAGGTTCCATCCCCGAGTAGGAGCCAGATGTTATCTCCTAAATAAGCATAGACTAGTCATGGTGTCTAGGTGATAGAAAGTCTTTAATTTTTGTTTTTTGCGTGTGTTTAAGTTCCGGTCTGATAGGTTGAAGAAGGTAACAAAGTCTGAAATAACTGTTCAAAGCTAGCTCTCCTTCAAAAGGAAAATTTCAGGTTTCGGTAGCTTAGGCAGGCCTGGAAATGGTTCATTAGATATCAAAAACCCTGTTTTCGGTGGTTTATTGTGTGAAAGAAAATACGCTCCAGCTACCGAAAGGGCAAAATTACAGCGTGAGTTGTGGGGCAATTTTCGGTGGTTTGGGCGAACACGATGGTGTTCATTAGCCACCAAAAGGGTGGATACTTTTCGTAGCTTACCATCTAAAGGTTGGGTCGCTTACAGCCACCAAAAGCAAAGAGCACTGGTTAAGACCGTTTCTGGTGGCATACGGTGTCAACGGTGGATTATAAGCTACCAAAAGGAGAGGCATTTTCACCACTTTTTCGGCAGCGCTCATGTTCGAATGCAAATTCATTCCAGCTACCGAAAGAGCAAGAGAATTTCACTTGTCATCAAGAAGCCAAGACAAAATACATTTTTTTCCATTTTGTAAGATTAGTTTCAAAAGAGAGCTTTCGGTGGTTCAGGAAGGATTTCACAGCTGTTCTTAGCCATCGAAAGCAGAGCTTTTGGTGGTTTACAGATTCGAATTTTGGCTCTTTAGCCACCAAAAGTGCAAAACAGGGCAAAGAGGCATTATTTTTGCCTAGATCACGGGTTTTGTTTCCAAATGGCAAGAGGATGGTTTTTAAGTGAAGGTTTTAATTAATAGGATTTGTTTCAATGGCTGTTCCAGTTTCGGAGGGTGCCAGCAAGATGGAAATAATGAAGAAATGTGGCGTTTTTTTACTATCCCGAGTCATCATTTTCAACTGACGATTCTGAGCGTCTGGAGAATATTTTTGAAAAACGCTTAGAGGTTTTTGTTCCTAACATGTCAAAGAACAATAACCTCTCTCCGTTTTCCCACAGGTGTTGTAGGTTGAGAGAATCGAATCCGTCACTAAGCACAAATTTTCGGATTCCAGAAACTGCCTGTTTGACACACGTTTTTGAAATGCAGACCTCAGGAAAACCAAAACAAGTTTCGAAGATCTGAGAGAGGTTTTTTCTCAAAACAGGTCAATGCACAATAACCTCTTTTAGTTTATACACTGGTGTCACATATCTGGGGAACTGAACCCATCTCTGATCCTCTTTTTAGGCAGTTTTAGCAGAAATGGCGTTTTTACTGTGTAGAGTCATCATTTTCAAATGATGATTCTGAGCGACTCGAGAGTCATTCTGAAAAACGCTCAGATTTTTTTCTTCCTAACAAATCAGAGAACAAAAACCTCTCTCATTTTTCCTACAGGTGTCACAGATTGTGAGAATCGAACCCATCTCTGAGCCCCATTTTTCAACAGTTTCGCCAGTTAAAAAAATGATTTTCCCCGTTTAAAAAAAAAAAAAAAATGGTTGGATCTTCTATCTGAGGATTTCAACCCAGCTTTGGGGGATCTGGGGGGAATAGCTTTGTAATGGCTATAAATCCCAGAAGGCTTTTGGATACACGATGCTATTATAATTGACTCTTATTTGCTAATAGAAAGACGGTCTTCTTTTGGTTTTAAATATCAAATTGGTCATGCACTTCATCTTTCTGCACTTTATTTCAGTTTGTCTTAGCTTCTAAAGACTGTCATCTCTCTAGTAAGCTCATAAACTTGAATTAAAAAACATCCTTGCTATCGTTTATAACCCTGCATCTTATTGTATTTGGTTATCAAAGATTAGTATTCTTTGTCCCCTTTTTAAACTAGTTTGTCTGATTATTGATTATTGAAAGCACTGTCTTATTCAAATGCATGATGATTTGTCCATTTCATTAGTTATCGAGTTATCCCATTGATCCAAGCACATACCTAAATTATTAGATCTTGAGTTACCAAGCATCTTTGGCCTACAACCCCAAATAGTTTCTTGGAGAGATAACACAACTGGTTTGCATTTGGTCATGTGGAACCTATCAAGCAGATCTTAAGCATACTTGGATTGAGCAACCTTTATTCCTGAATCACTCTGAGTGACTTCAAGACCAAGAAATTGTTTGAACAATCCCATATCTGACATGGAGAAGGAGTTGTGCAAAGCAGACTTTATAGATCCAATACATGAAAAACGGCTCCCTGTAATCAACAAATCATCAACATAAAGTACAATGAGAAGTAAGGAGTTACCATCATGTCTCATGTAGACATTCGAATCTGATTTGCACCTCTGAAAATCTTCTGAAAGCAAGAAGGAGTCCATTTTTTCATACCAAACCCGGGGAGCTTGCTTGAGCCCATACAAGGACTTCTTCAATCTGCAAACAAGTGAAGAATCATCAATATAACCCTCAGGTTGCTTCATGTATATCTCCTCCTCTAGATCTCCATGAAGGAAGGCACTCTTGACATCCATATGATGCACTTCCTAGTGTTTGGATGCAACAAGAGAAAGAACAAGACAGATGGAATCCATCTTAGCAACAGGAGCGAAAGTCTCAGAATAGCCAATCCCATGAACTTGGGAAAAACCTCTTGCAACCAATCTAGCCTTGTACTTGTGGGAGGCTCCATTTGAATCCATCTTAGTTCTTTAGATCCACTTGCATTAAACAAGTTTCCTTCCAGGTGGGAATGAACAAATCTCCCAAGTCTCATTTCTTTGAAGAGATTGGCACTCTTCTTCCATAGCAGCTACCCATCTTGGTTCTTGGGAGGCTTCAAAGTATGATTTCGGATCAGATCCCAACATAAGAAAACATCTCTCAGCTAGAAATGGATCAGATGGAGAGAGTGTAGTTCCTGTATCATGATGATCAGATACACCTTTGACAAGATCAATGGTGGAGATAGGAGCTATGGTGGCCCATGTAGCAATAAGAGATGAACCTTTAGGTGCTAGATCTTCAGGTTCTTGTGGATTTGGATCTAGCATTCACACTTCTTTAAGAGTCTTTTTCTTCATCTTATTTTGTGGATCTTTTCTCTTTAGGCAACCTTTGCAGGTACCATGAGAAAACTTATCATCTGGAAGGCCTTCAACCACATCTTGGGCTTGCATGTTCTATAAACGCTTGTAGTTGAGATGTCCAAATCTCTCATGCCACAATCTTCTTTCTTCATTGGCATGAGTATGGAGAGCAGATGGCTTGGAGAGCAGTAAGAAGTGTGAAAACTCATAGAGTTTTGAATTATGATTTGCAACTCCTTTTGCAATGATTTCCCCTGAAACCATGTGTTGTATCTCGACTTCATTTCGAGAAAAGATCACTCTTCTGGGCTCTCCAATATGAGTCATTTGATACACTGAAAGTAAATTTGCCGCAAGAGAAGGAACATAAAGCACAACAGAAAAGTAACCATAGTCAAGATTGATTCTTCCACTTCCCTGAGAGGAGGCTTCTGAATCATTGCCTAATCTAATGGAAGGGCCAATTGATATTTCGAAACTGGAGAAGAGATCTTTGGAGGGAGACACGTGTCTTGATGCTCCTAAGTCTATAATGAAAGAAGAATCTGCTGATGCACTTGTCATGAGTGCATGACATATTTCTTTATCTTCGGATCTAGAAGGTTTAGTATCAAGATATTTCTTCCTTGTACATGCAGGCACAGGAAGATTGTTCTTCTCAAGTAGCTGAGCCATCAAATATACAGTCTTCTTCATGCAAGAACTCTCAAGATGGAACCCTTTATGATAGTATGTGCACTTGGATCTTCTCTTCTGAGAATGCTTGGTCTTCCTAGAGTTCGAAGCCCCATCTGACTGATATGGAGTATATGTATGCTTTGTCCCATTCGATCTCTTGTCAGAAATATTTTGCTTGGATTTACCATTCGCTCTCTCTGCAACTTTAAGGACTGGATCCAATTTGGGTTTTATCATTCCCATAGAGATCAACTTCTCTTCCTCTTGAGTAAAAGATTGGATGAAATCATCAAGTGAGGGAAACTTCCATCTTGGAATGGACAACCTAGCTGACTGGAAAGTAGAGACAAAAACTGAGAAGTTTGCTCCCAACTTTGAGAGAATGGAAAGTATAAGCTGCTTGTATTCTTTCACTATCTCATTTCTTTTCAACTGTGATATCAAGCTTTTGAACTTGGTGAAGAAGGCATTGATAGATTTGAAACTGTCAGGACTCAAACATATGAGCTCATTCTCCAATTTTTGTCCTTTCATATCATCTTTATGTCCAAAAAGGTATTTGAGCTTGTCCCAAACCTCTTTAGGAGATGTAAGATCGATGAAATGGAAGTGAAGATCTTTAGAAATTGAGAGAAGGACGAGACCAACTGCTTCATGAAGCCTGTCCAAGTACTTGGACTTTTCAACTGCACTGAGAGGTTCTACCATCTTTCCGTTGAGTATTCGGGAGAGCCATCTTGGATTTCCACTCAACATAGTTGGAAGATGTGAGCTTTAGATCCATATGAAACAGAGAAAGTCGAATAGTTAAAGAAGATTCCGAACGGGTGAATAAACCTGCAAAACAAGAGAATTTTTGCTGATGGAGAATGCTACACTTTGACTGAACACTACCTTAAGGAAACTTGGCACATAGAATAAGTCCTTCACACCTGGCTAGACCTCACTGGATTTATCCAATGAATTCAAGTAATAGCACTAGGATTTGATGTGGAAACTCAGAGGCTTCTGGTGCACAAGTGAAAAGATAGTTGCTCAAAGAAATGCTGCAATTGCTGCAATGGCTGCAATTCGAATAGCTGCTAATTGCTCTGATACCATGTGATAATTTACAGGGATCTAGCAACTATAACAAACTCACAATCTAACTCTCAGGGTTATTTGCAAAGAAGAAGAATCATGCATTCAATAATCACTCATAAACACATAATAATGGACAATGTCAATATCATACAATGAATAATGAATGTAGAGAATGTGTTACAATGATAAATGATGAGCCATCATATAGGATTCGAATTAGCCAAGTAGGGCATTCGAATATGAGCTCAGAGTCTAGCTTGGAGATCAATGGAGACATCATCCAGTCAATAGTATCAGTCATAAATGGTAAGAGCCAGTCAAGTGTGTCCAATTGAGTCTAACAGAACCATCTAGGCATAAATAAGGGAATGGAGACTCCAAGGAGGGCGCATGAGGCTGTCAAATAGAAAAATGCAACTCTAGAACTAGCTAACTAGAAGCTACAAGTAGTAAGCATGAGCAATAAGTGGAAGAACTACTCAATCAATGCACTAACTGAAGGATAACTCTCGGTAGGTGAGATAAGGCACCCTAACTGAGTGATAACTGAAGGTAGGTGAGTAAGGGCACTCTAACTGACAGTGGTAGGTGAGAAAGGTGCACTTGACATGCACAACAGTTAAGAAAGGCGCATTAGGTAGGTAGGAGGCTCAATGGGGGCTACAGACAGGCTCTGGAGAGTTAGAACCAAGCTCTAGGTGCTGGGGAGACCGCCACGATGATGACTAGATGCATGCAGTGGCATGTAGTTTTGCATGCATGCATGCAAAATACAAAAGTGATGATGTGAATATTCCAACAATGGGTTTAGTGAGATAGAGATTTGGGATTATGGATTTAGAGAGAAAGAGAGAGGGGTTTAGGCACTTAGAGAGAGAGAGGGGGGAAAGATATTGGTGGTTACGGGTTTAGGGAGAAACATTTAGAGATTGTTGGTTAAGCAAATAGAGAGAGAAAGTATGGGTTAGGCATTTAGAGACAAAGAGAGAGATTGGACGTTAGAGGTTTATAGAGAGAGAAAGAGAATTAGAAGAATTCAAGGTTATATATTTAGACAGAGAGAGAGAATGGAGGCAGAGGGAGAGAAAGAGAGAGATTGGTGGTCCAGGGTTTAATGGTAGAGAGATGGATATTGGAGCTTAGTGGCTTAGAGAGGGAGATAGAAATTGGTGGCTAGGTGTTTAGAGAGAGGTAGAGACTAGAGGTTAGGGTTCTAGAGAGAGAAAGTGAGAGATTGATGGTTAGCGATCTAGAGAGAGAGAGAGATATTGAGGGGTAGAGGTTTAGAGAGAGAGAGAGAGAGAGAGATTGGGGTTTATGTGTATAGAGAGAGATAGAGAGATATTGAGGGGTAGAGGTTTAGAGAGAGAGAGATATTGGGGGTTATGTGTATAGAGAGAGAGAGAGAGAGAGAGGGAAATTGAAAGTTAGGGGTTTAGAGAGAGATATAGAAAGAGAGAGAGAGAGATCAATTGTTAAGGGTTTAGAGAGAGAGAGATTGGAGGTTAGGGGATTATGGAGGAAGAGAAAGAGATATTGGTGGTTATGGGTTTAGAGAGAAAACGTTATTGGATATTAGTGGTTCAGAGAGAGAGAGAGGGAGAGAGAGAGAGAGAGAGATTGGGGGTTAGGTGTTTAGAGAGAGAGAGATATATATTGGGGGCTAGGGTATTAGAGAGAGAGAGAGGGATTGGGGTTTAGGGTTTAGAGAGAGAGAGAGAGAGAGAGAGAGAGAGATTGGTGGTGAGGGGTATAGAAAGAGAGAGAGATACCGTGGTTTGATGGTTTAGAGAGAGAGAGATAAAGGGAGAGAAAATGGTGGTTAGGGTCTTACGGAGGAAGAGATAGATATTGGGGGATAATGGGTTAGAGAGAGAGGGGGTTATGGGTTTAGAGCTCGATAAAGTGAGATATTGGTGGTTTCTTGTCAGGAGAGAGAGAGATAGGTTTGGATATAGAGGTTTAAAGGGAGAGAGATTGGTGGTTAGGGGTAGAGAGAGAGAGGGTGATGGATTGGAATTTAAGGGTTTGGAGGGACATATAGGCAGAGAGAGATCGGGTGTTAAAGGTTTAGATAGAGAGAGAGATCTTGGAGGTTAGGGGATGAGAGAGAGAGAGAGAGAGCATAAGGGTTTAGAGAGAGAGAGATTGGTGGTAAGCGGTTCAAAGAGAGAGAGATATTGGGGCTCAGGGGTTTAGATAAAGAGAGAGATTGTGGATTATGGGTTTAGAAGGAAATAAATAGATCAGGGAGGTTTGAAAAGAAAAATAAATTAAGGTTATGTGTTTATAGAGAGATGGAGAAAAATTGGAGGCTAGGAGTTTAAAGGGAGAGAGAGAGAGAGAGATTGGGCGTTAGGGGTTTAGAGGGATAACTCATTACTCCTATAACCCTTAAAGATTATCAATTTTGAACACTAAAATATATAACATTTAAGCCCATAAAATTAACAAATCTTAACCTATAATTCTTCTAACACTAACGCCTACCACCTTTAACCCATATACACTCTAACCCTTTGAACCCCTCTATATTTCTAACTAATAAGCCCTATAATTCATAACATATTAACATCAACCAACACAACCCCAAAATGGTAACCTAAATAATCCCTAACCCATATACACCATGTAACCCTATCACACATAAACCCTTAACTCTAACACAAATAACAACTAACACTAAATTCTTGACCAATAAAACCCTTCCTAACCATAGAACTTATAATCCATAACCCCCATGAGCCTTTATGAACCCTACTATCTATCTTGAAATCATTGTTATAACCTTTATTTGTATCTACTTTATAAGAATTTATTAGTGTTAACCCCAAACACCTTAACCCTTAAATCCTAGTTAACCCAAAACACCTTAACCCCCTAACCCACAAGCTCTAAATCCCAAAACCCCTAAACACCTAAGCACTTATGCACTTGGGGATTATGGTTTAGAAGAGGGCCTAAAGGTCTTTATTGTCTGCCCCCCTTTTTTTATTTGGTTTAACAGAAGCATGTGCGCGCCCTTAGGCGTGTACATGCTAACGACGAGCACACGCCCCGGTTCAGTACCGAACTTGAAGGCGCGTGCACGCTTCCTTAGGTGTGCATGCGTACTCATTTTTTTTCGCTAGCGCGACCCCATTTCAATGGTTTTGGGGAGAAACTTTGTATGCCCACCCATAGACAATTCGTTGACGAATCTATTGGTATGAAGTACGCCACCTAAGGTGCATCCTAGGACAGAGTTTAGGCGAGGTAAAGAGGGAAGTAAAATTAAAATTGCATAAAAGAGGGCTAAAAGCCTGTTTTTAAAGCCCTCAATCGGGCTAATAGTTCAATCGAGGTGTTAAAAACCCCGATCGAGGTTTTTGGGTGGATTTTTAAATACCTCGATCGAGGGTTTAAGTGTGGTTAAATCGAAAGCTCAACGACAAGCTCCTGTGAAATACAAATTTGGGAAAAAAGCCTTGGGTTATTTCTAGTTAAGGAGCATGATCAAGCTTAAAAGCTCAATCTAGCTTTTAAAAGATCGATCTAGCTTTAAAAAGCTCGATCTAGATTTTTCAAGCTTGAGCTAGCTTTTTAAAAAGCTCGATCTAGCTTTTTGAAAAGCTCGATCTAGCTTTTTAAAAAGCTCGTTCTAGCTTTTTAAAAGCTAGATCGAGCTTCTAAAAGAGTTAGATCTAGCTTTTAAAAGCTAGATTGAGCTTTTTCAAAAGCTATATCGAGCTTCTAAACGAGTTAGATCTAGCTTTTAGAAGCTAGATCAAGCTTTTTCAAAAGCTATATCAAGCTTCTAAAAGAGTTAGATCTAGCTTTTAAAAGCTAGATCTAGCTTTTAAAAGCTAGATCTAGCTTTTTCAAAAGCTATATCAAGGGTTAAGAAAACCCTTGATCGAGCTATTTAGCTCAATCAAGAGTTTTTTCAACCCTTGATCAAGCTTCTAAAATAGCTCGATTGAGCGCTTTGTTAAGCCCTTGATCAATCTTTCAAAAGCTCGATCGAGTAATTTTTACCATTCCATGCCTCAACTTGCCAAAAAGTGTTACGCATGTTTATGGGAACACCCTTGATAAATGTTGTAATGTGACATTACCATGGAAGACTGTAGCAAGTCGACATATTAATTCAACCAAGATTAACATTGCAATAGATATAATTAGATTATCAACCTCTCAGTAGCGCAATATGACATAATATTAAAGTCACAATGTGATATGGTATTGTGGTCACCCATAATGTTGCAAAGTGACATTCTATTGAAGTAAACCTTTTAGTGTCATGATGTAACAATATTTTAAATTCAGTCTCTTAATGTTTTCATCTAACATAAAATTCAAGTCAATCCTTTAATGTTGCAATGCGACATAATATTGAAGTCCAGCATAATGTCACATGTGACATAATATTGAGATCAACCTCTTTATGTTACATATGCTTGAATCTTGAAACCAACCTCTTCAACTATTATCAAACATAGTCATGCATAGTAAACTCCACAATCAAACATTATGAACCATTATTAACCATGATCAACCATAGTAAGCAATGATCAACCAAAGTCAACCCAACACAATGCGACCTAGCCATTGAAGAATGCATGAATTTGAGTTCGACATAAGTTATCCAAGATGAACTATGCAATTATTTTATAAATAATATTAATATGACCTTATGTCTTGGTATGTATAAATATATATTATGATATGATGATGATGATGTTTATTAACATCCATTGAGATCAAATTTAATCTGTTAGAAATGTTAGGAATTGCTTAGTTAGCTTTACAATTTTATATTTGTGCTAAAAAATCATTAAGAGAAGCATTCCTAAATCACTATAGTTTCGACGAGTTAAAAGGTTTGGAAGGTTGGTATTCTAACAATTTTTTGAAATTGTGATCTAATGTGGGTACATAGGACATTCTAAGAGAAAGTGATTTTCAACTCCAATCCTCTTAGTGTGGTAATAATGACAAATTATTTCAACCCGTGATGTTTTAGGGATTGTCCAACTCTTTGTTTCACTATAGAGCTCATGAGAGTTTGTTCTTATTTAGCAATATTGATTTTCTTCTTTACATTTGTTAACAAGGTAGATACTTTTGATTTTGTAGAGCTACTAAGGTTGATAAGCTTCTTATGGTATCTTAATTTTATCTCACCTTTTAATTTTCATGGTATCACAATTTCTCTTTAAATTTAACCAAAACTTAACATTTTATAAATATGAGTGGTTTTAACTAGTTTTGACACACTAGTGTTATTACTAGTAATATTGAAACTAGCATAGATCGTGCTTCATAGAGCGTTAAGATGGATCTATGTTGGTTTATTAATATACAATTATTACAAAGTTAATATTTATCTCATTGTTATATTGTCAACTTAAAAATACATTAAATCTAATATATTTTACGTTAATAATCATTCAAGCACCAATTATTCCAATTTGGATATCATACAAATAGGCCAAAGTTGCATTAATTAATTAATTAATTAATCATGAAGTAAAATAAATATTCACCCAAAACTAATATCTAACCACCAACTATACCAATTTGGAATCGTGTTGTAAATTCTAACACATAAATACTACAAATAAGCAAAAATTTCATTAATTAATTAATTATGGAGTAAAATAGTTATTTACCCAAATTCAATGGTCAAAGTGCCAACTATTGCATGTTCTAAAGTATAACATATCAATCCTACAAATAGGCAAAAATTGCATTCATTCATTGGTTATCTAGTAAAATAGTTATTTACCCAAATTTAATCGTCCAAGTGCCAACTATTTCATGTTATAAATTATAACATATAAATCCTACAAATACACAAAAGTTGCATTAATTAATTAATTGTGAAATAAAATGCCTTCAATTTACCCAATTATTGGGTAATTAGCAATTATTACAAAACTAATATCTTACTTATTGTTCTATTATTAACTTAACAATACATAATCCAATATATCCATCCACCTGCCAACTATTCTAATTTGGAATCCTAAACAATAATGCATAAACTCTACAAATATGCAAATGAAGTAGAATAGTTATATATGCAAATTGAAATTCAATATATATTTATAGAAATGTATTTTACAATCTAGCTAATTTAAATTTGAAACATATATATATATATATATAAAACACTATAATAACATGTCATCATCATTACAATGATAGGCATTTTGTATAGCCCCACTCTAAAAGAAATTGCTTTTTGTTTTCACATCCATTTAAATTTAATTAAAAAAACTTAAATAATAAATAATTCTTTCACACATTGAAAAAAAAACAATAAATCAAGAAAAGACAACAGAAAGTATAGTTCTTATGGTTTAACTCCTAAACAATTTCATAATATTAAATGTGAAGTCAAGAAAATAAAAAGTGAACCAATATGGTCACCATGGTTACGCAAAATCAAGAATATAGGTTCGCTTTCATTCAAAGCCTTCACCTTACCGCACACCAAACATGGGAGACCAATGATGGATGCAACCGATATATTTTTGTTTCGTCCGAGCTGTGCTTCTGGAATCAATGGTTGCGAAGCGTACAAGACAGTCACATCCAGATACAATTTACGGCCAACTTACGTACCAAACTTGAAACGACGACAGTTCCGGCTAACATCCTCATCCCTCGCCCCTCTGGCTACAACATATCTATCACGTTTTAAGCAGCGTGAACTTGAATTCAATTTGTTGGAGCGTTTTCAGTATCAACGTGCAGTTCAATCCATCGATGGACGATTGATTGCTTCAAAATTTGCAAGGATTGATCTGTTTGCTCTAACTGATGGGCCCTCCAAGGATTGCTATGGCGACCCCTCAACGCCCTGGCACCTTACACAGTAGGTAGGAGATGGAGCATGTACCAACTACCAGGCTTGCAATGGCAGCGGTACGAACCAACTAATGAGAGCTCCTAGGCTTTTAAGTCTTACGATCTGGGAACAACTTCGTAATTCACAGGTTGGAGCACTGTATCATGGCTTCCGACGGGAATATGAACTCTCAGGTCTGTCAAGTTTGCGGGGATAACATTGGGCTTGATGCAAAGGGTGAGCCTTTCGTCGCCTGCCATGAATGTGGCTTTCCTGTTTGTCGTCCCTGCCATCAGTACGAGAGAGACGAAGGAAGTCAGTGCTGCCTGCATTGCAAGGCTCCGTATCAGCGCCACGAAGGTAAGTATTCATTCTGTCAAGAATTATTGCTTTTCTTTTGGGAGAATGTACGCTGCAATTTTGTTTCTGTAATGTAATGTAATGCATGATATACAGGTGCCCTTGTTGATGATGTTGAAGGGAACGGAGATCCCAACTTTGAAAGAGTAGAGGCAAACGGCTATGTGAGTATATTTACATTTTCTATGGATCTTGCCGAGTTATTAAACGTATATATCGATACCAAAATTTCTAAGATGGCTTTAGATTCAATTTTTTTAATTTTTTCAATTGGATTTAGTTCAATTGAGAGTATGATCCTCTTCATCCAAAATCAATTTTAACAAAAAAATCTTGTTCAATTGACTGTCATTGTTAGTTAACGTAGTGTGGGTTGTTTGATTCTTTAAACATTGTTCAATAAGCGAGGGGTTTTCAAAAAGTGTTCATTATGAAATTGTGTTTCGCCATTACAAAAAACTTTCATTGAGAAATTATTACAATCACTCTGAAATCTTAAGAACTTGGTCTATTGAGAAATTATTACAGTCACTCTGAAATCTTAAGAACTTGGTCTATTGAGAAATTATTACAATCACTCTGAAATCTTAAGAACTTGGTCTATTGAGAACTTATTACAATCACTCTGAAATCATAAGAACTTGGTTTATTGAGAAATTATTGCAATCACTCTGAACTTGGTTTTTTCCTATTTAATTATGCTTTTTCAAATGAGACTTGAACTAAACGATTTTGATTTGATGTTTTTGTAATTACTTACAGGGAGAGGAAGACAGTCATGATTATGCATATAATGGTAAATGATTTTGCCGGATTTTTTTCTGTTTTGATTAAGAAGTTGTGTTTGCTTTTGTATATAAATCAACAATTATTTGAATATATGTTCTCTTTTTATTTTAATCTGAGCACATCATATCTAGCCCAAATTGTCTTAAACTTCTCTCCATATGCAGACAATGAGATCAATAATGCTGAAGCAAAGGATACCAACAGCAAGGGCGTGGCGTGGAAGGACAGAGTGGAGAGCTGGAAGACCAAAAAGAATAAGAAAAAAACTGTCGCCAGCAAACCAGAAAAAGAAGAAATCCCAGAGCAGAATAAGGATCAAGAGATGGATGAAGCAACGTACGTAGAAAAAAAAATAGTGTTGTTTTGATTGATTTTCCTAGATTTCTATTTTATTGTATCAGATTGAGAGGGATCAAAAACTGAGCTGAGGAAAAGATTCATCCTTTGTTTTGTAGGATGGCCGAGGCCGGGCAGCCTCTATCGTGTGTAATTCCCATTCCACGAACCAAAATACAGCCATACAGGTTTGTTATTATCGTGCGGCTGATCGTTCTAGGATTGTTCTTCAGCTACCGATTACTGAATCCTGTCGAGAGTGCATATGGGCTGTGGATAACCTCAGTTATTTGTGAGATCTGGTTCGCCGTCTCCTGGATTCTTGATCAGTTTCCCAAGTGGAATCCGATCAATCGCGAAACATTCATAGACAGATTATCGTTAAGGTGTGATACGTGATCCCCGTTTAACAAATTTATTGGAAATACCCTAATCCCCAGATGCTAACTTTGTTTTGTTTGTGCTGAATTGGATTAAGGTACGAGAGACCAGGTGAGCCCTGTGAGCTTGCGGCCGTGGACTTCTTTGTCAGTACCGTGGACCCATTGAAAGAGCCTCCTTTAGTTACGTCCAACACCGTTCTGTCTATTCTGGCTGTGGATTACCCTGTGGAGAAAATTTCTTGCTATGTCTCTGACGACGGTGCAGCCATGCTCACGTTCGAGACCATGTCGGAGACAGCCGAGTTCGCTAGGATGTGGGTTCCTTTCTGCAAGAACTTTAACATTGAGCCTCGAGCTCCTGAAAACTACTTCTCTCTGAAAGTCGATTACTTGAAAGACAAGGTGCAGCCTAACTTTGTCAAGGAGCGCCGAGCAATGAAAGTAAGTAGAGCGCTCATGAATTCAGCCGGTTCTTTCAAGCGCTCTGTGTAGTGGATTAGATGGAATAATTTTCTTATGACTGGATATGAAATGTTGGGAATATGTGCAGAGAGAGTACGAAGAATACAAAGTTAGGATCAATGCGCTTGTCGCCAAAGCTCTTAAGACGCCGGACGAAGGATGGATCATGCAGGATGGAACATCTTGGCCTGGGAACAACACTCGTGACCACCCCGGGATGATTCAGGCAAGTTTAAGTTTTTAACGATTTTCTCTCATAATTTTTTTCATATTGTGTGTGAAAAGTTAGTTGTTTGCCGCGGTGAAGATTGATGCAGGTTGTTAAGGTTGTTAAGAGTAGTTGTAATTTTAATGGTTCTAAGTTGGTTAGTTAGTTGAGTCAATAGTCTTAATTTAGTTGAGTTTAATTTAGTTGAGTTAGTTGTTGACTAGGTCATTGGTCGACCCATGGTTTACATTGGCCCATAATATTAACCAATAGTTTTGGTTTAAGAAACTATATATATGTGTGCTTAATAATGAGAAGGCAATCAATATGTCCTTTGTGTTTCTACTTTATTATGTGTCTGTACAAACATTTTTAGATACATCCAAATTCTCAAACTGATTAAAAATCTAAAATTAGATTATAAATTTAATCACTACCAATTAACTTGTCTGAATTTATCTGAATTGTGTTTCTTCCCAATTAGCTCATCAGTAAAGGTTATGGCTCCAGGCTCCTGAACTTTAATTGAGGAGTTCCTCACCAATACATCAATCTCTTTGAATACATCCATCTCTTTGAGCATAAAATAGAAAAAACAAACTGAAAAAAGACCATTTTGAAAGCCCTTCTTAGCATGCCAGCTACTACCTAGAAGCCTATGGAAATCATATTCTTTGTTCTGGATCATGCAGGTATTCTTAGGTCACACAGGAGCGCATGACGTAGAAGGAAACGAACTCCCACGTCTTGTCTATGTCTCTCGTGAGAAACGGCCCGGGTACCAGCACCACAAGAAGGCCGGTGCCATGAATGCATTGGTATAAATGCCTTATTTTTCCTTACAGTCCCGTGAATTCCATAGATTTAGAGAAAAAGTCCCTCATGGATACTTGGGTTTATTTCATATTCTTATCGATGCCATTGGTTGCAGGTTCGAGTATCTGCGGTACTGACGAACGCCCCATTCCTGCTGAACTTGGATTGCGATCACTATGTCAATAACAGCAAGGCCGTTCGTGAAGCAATGTGCTTTATGATGGATCCCCAGGTTGGAAGGAACGTGTGCTACGTGCAATTTCCACAGAGGTTCGATGGTATCGATCGCAGCGATCGATATGCCAATCGAAACACAGTCTTCTTCGACGTAAGTGACAATTTAGCTCAAATCCTCTTATGGCATGCATATAATTTCACAAGGATTCTCACAGTTTTGGAGTTTTGGATTTTTTTACAGATCAACATGAAGGGATTGGATGGCCTCCAAGGGCCAGTATATGTGGGTACTGGATGTTGTTTTAACAGACAAGCCCTCTATGGCTACGGTCCTCCATCCGCGGTCAGACCTAAGGCTAGCCGCGGTTGCTTGCCATCATTGTGCTGCTGCTGCTGTTGTTGTCCAAAGTCCAAGACCATCGATCCTAAGAAATCCTCTACACAGGATGATTTAAATGCTGCAATCTTCAATCTCCAAGAAATCCAGAGTAAGTAATGCACAAAATAACACTTTAGTCTCACATGTTGTGTAAACAGAGAGTCAATGACCTGAGCTTATCTCGATTGAGAGTCAAGTACATGTTCTATCTATCTAATCGAACGCAAAACTGAAACTCATTTGATCAATTAGGAAAATTTTACTCATTGAAAATTTTGTTTTGCCAAATTTCAACAATGTGATTTAAGGAAGGTTGGAGTGTTTAAGATAAAATTGGATCTAGCTCTGGTAGTTAAATCCTCCTCACCTAAGCTAAACTTCTTTAAATTTAACGGGCTGGTTTGTCCCTGTAACAGGCTATGATGATTACGAGAGACAGCTCTTGGTCTCTCAAAGAAGCTTCGAGAAATCGTTTGGCCAGTCCTCGGTGTTTATTGCATCAACTCTCATGGAAAACGGAGGTGTTCCAGAGTCGACCAATCCATCCTCGCTCATCAAAGAAGCTATACATGTTATTAGCTGTGGCTACGAAGAGAAGACCGAATGGGGAAAGGAGGCATGTTAATCAATCTTCAAATTACACTACAATTTAGCCATGGAAGCAATCTGTTATTAAATTTATACAAACCCAATAAGTCCTGAATTGCACTAATGGTTCTTCATTGTGTATATGGTTGCAGGTCGGGTGGATCTACGGTTCTGTGACAGAAGATATTCTGACAGGTTTCAAGATGCACTGCCGTGGGTGGAACTCCATTTACTGCATGCCCAAGAGACCGGCGTTCAAGGGATCTGCTCCTATCAATCTATCAGATCGTCTGCACCAAGTTCTACGTTGGGCATTGGGTTCTATGGAAATCTTATTCAGCAGGCACTGCCCGTTGTGGTATGGATTTGGAGCAGGCCGTCTCAAGTGGCTGCAAAGACTGGCCTACACTAACACCATCGTCTATCCCCTCACGTCTCTTCCTCTCATTGCCTACTGTACTCTCCCTGCCATTTGTCTTATCACGGGAGAATTCATTATTCCTACGGTATACTGCTCTCTACTCAGATTCATACATTTTTATTTTGGAATAAGTTAATATCAGCAAAGCTATTATTTTGGAATAAGTTAATATTAGCAAAGCTATTTAACTTGGGCCTATCACATTGTTGGCAACAAGTTACTTGTACTTTAAGAGTAGTTGCACCAGTACTTTAAGAGTAGTTGTACCAGGGAGAAAGCTAAGCATCGAGCAGAGCATTAAATGTGGCAGCTCAGTGTTTAGGCTCTGGATCTGGACCCTAAGCAATGAGCTGTTGCTTTGATTTTCCAGATTTAAGGGACGTTAAGCACTGAGCTGCGCATTTAATGCTCTGCAGCTCGATGCTTAACTTGCCATTGCCTCAACTATCTGTTATCCATGTCTTTTAAGTTACTTGTACTTTACCAATAGTTCCACTAACTATATTTTATCCATGCATCAGTTACAAATTATCCATGCATCAGCTAAAAATTATCCATACATAACTACCAGTTATTAATCCAAACAATAAACTATTTCATTATGGATGAAATTAAAAAAAAACACAAACCCTAGACCACCCCAAATTCTAAGATATAAACATTTATGACCATAATTATAGTAAATAGACCCTCTTTGATACTATAAATTTATAAGAATTTCACAGCATTAACAGATTTCTGATCTGAAATATCAAATATTCAAAATTCTCAATGTAGAATTCTAATTTCTAACCTTGTGTGTTGTTGTGATTACAGCTGAGTAACCTTGCAAGTATCTATTTCATGCTCCTCTTCATCTCCATCATCGCAACGGGCATTCTGGAACTGAGATGGAGTGGAGTGAGCATCGAAGAATGGTGGAGGAACGAACAGTTTTGGGTTATTGGAGGAGTCTCTGCTCATTTCTTTGCAGTTTTCCAAGGTCTTCTCAAGGTACTGGCGGGCATTGACACGAACTTCACTGTTACTGCAAAGGCATCGGAAGACAGTGACTTTGGAGAGCTATACGCATTCAAATGGACGACCCTACTCATTCCTCCCACGACGTTGATTGTGGTCAATCTGGTTGGAGTTGTGGCAGGTTTCTCTGATGCCCTCAACAGTGGTTACCAGTCATGGGGACCTCTGTTTGGGAAGATGTTTTTCTCATTATGGGTGATTCTCCATTTATATCCCTTCCTCAAAGGTCTCATGGGTCGACAAAACCGCACGCCCACCATCGTTATATTGTGGTCTGTCCTGCTGGCATCTATCTTCTCTCTTTTGTGGATTAAAATCGATCCATTCTTGGGCCCGGTCGAAGCTCCTCCTCAGAAGTGCATGGCAATTGACTGCAACTAGATATGTCCAGAGAAGAGCTCAGATCATAAATTGTTCTTTGTACTGGTGGAATATGATGTTTTAAGAGGTTGTGAATGCCTATATTTTGTTTGAATCGGTACTAAAAATTGTTACATCGGTTATCGTTGGCAGCTGGAACGAAAGTGGTCAACTCTAGATTTGCCAAATAGTTTCGGGTCGGGTGGCACTGGCCTGTGGTGCAGCGGTAGAGCCATGTGAGTTAAACCTGAATTTGCAATGTAATGGAACAAATTAATAAATTTAATTTTATATTTTATATTATTTTAACGAGTCATTGTGCACTTCTTTGCATTCCCAAAATTCAACCAGCTAGGCATAAACAATAAATTTGATTTTGATGTGCCCTACATTAAGCCAGTCTTCGTGCAAGGCATTACGGTTGTCGACTTCAAGAACTAATAAACAACCACAAAGACTATCATTATTTGTTGCAGTGTCACTATAATCCTATCAAAATATCTATGGATATATATTTTCATTTGTGTCAAATATATGTGAGCAAAGCTGCAAACTGTTGATTTAGTAATGCTATACTATGATATAGTTTTTGTTGATAAAGTTTATATATTTAGATGGGTTAGTGAAAAGTGATGATTAAGTTTTAATAGGTGATTAAAGTTAAAGATTAAGAATAATAACCATTTGAAAGTGAGGCATCCAAGATAAACCTATCACATGGTTCTTTGATTCAAAACTAAGACTTACTTCCACCGAAATTATATACTCATCCTAGATGTGAAAAAATTCATGGTAAAAAAACAAAACAAAACCTTGTTGATATATTGGTGTGGAGGTAAAGCTAAAAGGCATTCTTATACCATACTCGTGTTGAAATGACATGTTGACTTCTTATACCATACTAGGTGTTGAAATTTTGATATTTTAATATTTTACATATCTTTTTAATTGAATCCTTCAAAACTCATATATGCTTTGTGATTTTTTTTTAATAATTTGTAGAGAAGTGTGATGTCTTTATAATGATATTTTTTTTAAAAAGTTTGTGTCATTTAATATTTAAATTATATTTTTATCCTTGCAAATTATTGAAAAGGTTAACAAGTTAACTTGTTAAAAAGTTTGACTTTTGTTCACAGCAACAATCTACATAGAAGTAGTTCTCTCTCTCTCTCTCTCTCACACACACACACACACACATTGTAATACCCCTAGTTTTGACTTGGAATGTATTTGATCAAAATTATGTAAATGATGTAAATATGGCATTATGGATTCCTATTGCGGAGCTCAAGGCCAAGGCCCGACTAGTGAATGGCAAATCATGTATGATGTAAATATTTTATGTTGCATAAATAATAAAATGGTCCAAGCTAGTTGTGTAAAGAGCAATAGAGGGGCTATGATTCCACTAGAGGGGAAGAGAAAGGGGGCCTATGGGAGATTAAATCCTGTGTTGCCAAGTGTCAACCTTAAAACTCATCCAAATTGATATGCCATGTGCTTTAAATGAGCCAATTACTTCATCTTGACTATTAAATCCAATCATTGAATGCATGTGTGAGGATGGTGGGAAAAGTCACTTCATGTAGTTATTGAAGCATGGGGGTGAATGCACTTTTGTGATAGTTATATCAGCTGCCAAAAGTTAGTTCTACAGTTGCTAGAAATCAGTTATGTAGTTGTCATCAATCATTTCCTTCTATGGTCAACAGCTATGTCATTTGTCTTTTCACCATTATCCCTTGGAGTCGGCACTCATTCTATCATTTTCTCATGCAAATTTCCACACTACGTTGAACCTCCTATTGTTATTCATGACCATTACTAAATTGTGTTTTAACCTAGAAATTCGAATTTAGAGAGAGAGCTGCAGATTTGAAGGGAAAATAAATGGTTGTAGGTGAGTATAGAGGTTGGGAAAGCTAGGAACCCTTAACCATTGATTTTTGCTACTCATAGATTCTTGAGAAGCCATAATTTATGCTACAGGAGGTTCTCCAACAGCGTACAAAATATTGGACTCTTACTGCACACATTAGTAAACACTATAAGGGTTGGATTTCCTTAGGGAACTGTGGATCATTGAAGGGGAATTCCTTCTTTGTGTTGTGTGGTGTAGGTAGAAGGATTGGCATGGCTGTGATGGATGAGAGAGATCTCTATGGAGATTTAGATGAGCATTTGGCTAAGCAAAGAGAGCAGAATGGGTTGTGGGCTGAGAGAGAGAATCCTGTAGGTGTTTCCTTCACCTTGGTGCCCTAATAGCCCAACTTGGGGGTGGCCTCTCAGTAGAAAGAGTATATGTTGGATAGAGTACCTATAGTTGTGTGGAAAATCGCTCTTACACAATCAGTTGCTTAGATCTTCTTTGTTTAAAGATAAGTATTCTTTTGGAATTGAATCTGAAATGTTTTATTTGATGCCTATAATGATTATGCAGGTATATGCATGCTAGATGTGTGTGGATAGAGTTTATTTCCGTTGTGTATTTTTTTGTATTATGCATTTGCACACATATTTAATTATTATAAATTTGTAATATGGCTATGGGGAGAAATTTAGAAGCCCAAACTTAGTTAATGTCCCATCCCGTTGGTCTGATTGAGTGAAAGGGATGTTACAGAGTGGTATCCAAGCTTCTAGTTGCAATACCAAAGCTGTATGGGCCATAAATGCACACTTACCAGCAAAAATATGAGTTTGCGGATGAAATGGTCCTATCAAAACTTGTGGTTTTAATCATTAGATGGTATTCCATCCAAGCCATTGGATAGATATGTGGTCTACCATCGAGAGAGGTAGAATGGTTGAGGGAAATTTTCAAAATTTGTAGATTTAGTAGTGGAAAGGTTCTATTCTATTACATGATCAATAATCCCCTTATTGCCGAAATAAAATTTCATACAATTATGAAATTTTAAAAATTTGGTAATTTTAAAGTGGGCCCCACCTATGACATGTGGATTGGTGACGTGGAGGAGCCACGTGGGAAGGAAGCATAATGTGGAGGAGCCACATGGGTTGGAGGTATGATGTGGACCAGCCACATTAGCACTTGAGCTCTAGAATCTGACCTAGGGGCCAGTAAGAGCTTAGCACCCTAGTGCTAGAACCAATAGACCATGTGACCCGAGACCAAGGACAAAGGGCTAGACGGAAAAAGGTTAAACCTCATTGATGATCGTGATTAGCCATAGGTGCCCATGATCAACAACGATGGCTCATAGTGCATCAACAACTTGTGCGATGGTTAATGGTGGGTGGGAAAGCCATTGAGAAAATATCTCCTAACCACGTGCCATCTTTTGATTGGCAACGACTCCCCCAAAAAATTCTGGAAAACCACTTTCATGGTGAGTTGTTACCACTTTCGATAATGGGATATCGTCAATGCATTTGTTCCCAAGGCCAAGCACTGTGGTGACTTGGTGGCTGGTGGGGTGTGGCATGGTTGCGTCACGGGGTGACATGTAGGTCACAAGGAGGCAAGCCCCCTTGGCCCCCATTATTTTTTTTAAATATACAAAGTTAGTTCTAGAATTTAACTGCAACTACTAGAACAATATAAAATTAGGCAAATTGTGGATTATGAGGGGTGTTATAGAACTGCCAAACATTTCTAAGTCTGGAGAAAGTAGAAAAAGACAAAAGTAGTCAATTCCGAAATTTTATAGAAGGTGACTACAGCATCATATCAGAAAACTAAAAATTGTTGAGTAATCCTGGTCATATGAGAAGTTGGGCCAATAGAGAAGTTGTTCTAGTTCTCCATAAATGATTTTCTATAAGTTTCTAAAGTTGGCCTCTGGAATTAAATGAACCTATAGGAAAAGTGCAGAAATTGGGCTATTTCGGTCATTTTGAAGTACTATAACTTTTTGCTCAAAAATCAGAGTTGGGCATACTTATAGTCATTGGAAAGCTTATCCATAGGGGAATAATTGTACAGAGTCAAATTTTGAATTGGTGCTCCATATGTTTCTATATAATCTATTTAGAAAGTTCCTATAGCTATAATTTGACAAAAAAAATTGTCAATATGGGTATTTTCCAAAATACATGAAAATTGATTTTTGATTTCCTAAGAATGTAATAAATCTAATAAACGTGTTTATATGAACACTTTTGTAGATTCAAAATTTATATCATAGATAGTTAATGGTTCAACATTCAATATATTTTAGTTTGGAAACCCTTGGTCTTGGTTAGGCCAAGAGAATCATCATAATGGATGACACACAGGATCATTATGAAGCTAAGACTGATGTCATGAGAGAAAATATACAAGTTGAAAATGTTGAGACATAATCCAATTGTAGAAGAACCCGAGTGACTTCCCCAAACATTGCAGAAACCATGAGGAGACTAAGGGTGGAACTACGAAGTTGTAGAGAAGACCATGAAAGGTTGATTAGAGCTCAAGAAGAACAAAATTAGCTAAATGTAGCTATCACGTGACTAATAGTCATTTATTGTGAATCACTTATAACTTGAATAAATACGTGACTAAATTGTTTTAGTCATTTATTGGTTGTTCTGATTGATCAGTTTGGTCGTATATTTAATCATTGATTGTTGTTAATTGGTCATTTATTTAGTAGTTGTAGCCATTCATTGTCGTCAACAAATAGTATATTTAGTCATTTTAATCATTAAATGTCGTAAATCAGTAGTATATTTAGTCGTTTTCTTAGTCATTGATTGTTGTCATCTGGTCATTTATTTAGTAGTTTTCTTAGTCATTGATTGTTGTCATCTGGTCATTTATTTAGTAGTTTCCTTAGACATTGATATATCGTTGTTATCTAGTCATTTGTATAGTCATTTATTTATTTATTTCCATCAACCGATAGTAAATTTAGTCGTTTTTATTCACTAATTTTTGTAGATAGGGCACGGAGGAATCAAACCACCAACCTCCTTCCTGTTATGCAAGTGCTCTTCCATTGAGCTAGTACCCTTTAAGAATTGGGGAAATGTAGAATTATTCACTTTTGCATATGTTTGAATAGCCATATAGGCGTTTTCTTGGTAAATCTGTGTATTATTCTTCACTGTATGTTCTAAATAATTGGGAAACTTGATGGCAGAAGCCAAATCCATGAATGTGTTATCACATACTATTGTTACATCAATATCAGCATTTGTTTTATCGTACAATTTAGTATGATAGAAGCTCTCTTTACTGCTTTCAAAAGCCACAATTACCTTGCGAAGATCATTTGCACCAAGAATGGCATAAGACTTAGCTACATCTTCCTACATGTTCCAACTTAATTTCTACATATGCATTTTTGTGCAATTCCAGTTCTCTCTATGAATTAAACCAACAAAAATCAAATCAAATGAGCATCTAGTAAAATTGTTAAAGATAATTTACAACAGAAACAAGGGTTGCGAGCAACAAATTCCTTGCCTTTGCCAATGTAAAAAAAAGAAGTTTTAAGAAATTAAAAATATAGAATGAAATGATAGTATAGAAACTTAAATTGTTTTTAAAAAAGCAACATTGTAGCTAAGGTAATATTTAAGGATCAAGCTAAGAACAAGTAATAACAAGTAGTATTTATCATCCTTAAAGTTTATTCATAAATACTAAATATAATGCTTTTACAACATTTCTTCCTTACGTAAGCTTTCCTTGCACTTTGAAGATTTTACTGGATTATTGGAAAGAATGCAGAATTCAAATTCCATAAAATTAAATAGATCCATAAAGTATCACTTAAGAATGTGATTTTGGATATTTGCCTTGTTTAAAACCATGCAATTCTCATCATCATCGGACTTGGGTACCACCGCAGAGAAATCAACCATATTCTTACAAAGCTTTTCAACTTGCAGGCCACATAAGTCCAAGTTGCCTATAAATCTGCATATAAAAATGCCAAGAAGATACCTTATTATTCCCCGGAGCTAAAGATAGCAATTTTCCAGTAACAAAGAAGCAGTCATTGAACCAGATATTTACAACATTGCTACTACAATATTTTCACTTTTCCCATTAAAATTAATCACACGCTTGCATAATGCAGATCAAATTTCTAGTCTGAGCTTTAAGGAGCTTAACGATCTTGGAACCAAACAGTGACAAATACTTCAAGACTTGAAAAACAAAACAAACAAAAAATCTATGTGAAAAAGATGAAAGGACTTATAAAATGATTATTGAAACCTCCTAATACACCAGTTTTAGGGATCTCCCCTGCAAAAAAGTTTGTGGATAGGTTTCTGAAATGCAAGATTTTGCAACACATTAGAATGTCATATGATATTTTTGGCTTCCAGTAGGATTTTCATATAAAGTAAAAATGGTTGTACTTGGTTCCTTCTTTACTTGCATTCATTTCAATATAAATGCTTAGAGTTCATAATATCAGGGGGTGAAATTCAAAATTGATTTGATCATGGGAGAAAGGCAGCCGCCTTATGTGGCATTTTGTAGTTCCTGATTACTAATAAAAAAATTTCCAAAAATAAAAGGAGAAAACGGGGATGGGATCCTACTTACAAGAATCTCAGCATGCCTAATTCACCAATAGAGGGTGGAATCACTCCTTTCAATGAATTGCTTGAAATATCCCTGCAGAAACAACACAGATATCTCAGTAAAGCACTAGTAACTTAGTCAGTTCAAATTGGATTTTTTTGTGCAAGAGGAAAAGATCTTGCAAATGAGCAATTCCCAAATCACGAGATGACAAGATTTGACAGGTTACCCAGCTCTGCAGGAATTTCGCCTTCTAGGTAGTTATCTCGCAAGTACCTGCACGAAGGCTTTAGAGCTCATTATGACTAGCAATAGAATGAGAACAAACCATTAGCATAATCTATATGGCTCCTATCTGGCACTCCATAATGATCTATCTGGTGTTGAATATGATGTAAATATTCTTCAAATGAAATTGATTGAATAATATAAGAATAAATTACTGCCCAGCCCAAAACCCAAAAGGGAGAGTGGCTAACAGCAGGCCTATATTTTCAGCAGAAAATTTCCTTTGCATTTAACAAGTTTTTACCTTGTACACTAATGAAAAACAGAGACAAATCAAGACAAGAAAATGGGGTGTTTCTCACAATGCTCTCAACTCTGTGCAATTGTCGATCTCTAAAAGGATGTATCCATGCAACATGCTCTCATGAAGAGTTCCAGGATCAACATCAAAATTGTCCCTTTGCTTTCGTAGCATAAAGTTTGGTGTATTATATTGGAACAAAATCAACACTAGAACTGTCCCTTTGCTTTCAAAGCATAAAGTTTGGAGTATTTTATTGGACAACAAAATTGTCTCTGTTGGAGCTAATTGTTCTTCAAGATGCCACATGCCGACTATGAGCCCTTATTGCTACTAGATTCATCATGGTTATTATGGGGTGTTTCCAGTCCCCTTTTCCATACTAATTTCAGTGCTAAATCAGCAGTTACAATCCCTCATGTGGCAACAACGTTGGTACATTGTTTGGGAAACATGTAGTCTTAACTATGATTTGATTTCCAAAGCTTATATCTAGGGTGTTGGCTAGAAATCTGTTATCATGAGTGTTCCATGGAGGATAACAGGTGGCGTATAACCCCTTTTGACCAGATCAACAACCACATAGGGAGGAGTGTTCCATTGTTTTAAAGAGTAGGTTATTCCTTGTTTTAATTTTCACCAAAGACATGGTCAAATTGAAGAGAGCGCTCCATTTCCAGCTCATTCATTGCACATATAATATTCATGTGAGATCCATTTTGTCATTCAAGTTAGTCGGGCATTTATTGAGAGACCTAGTCAAAGAGAGGTTGAGTGCTCCATATAGAAAGTGACTTGATTAGTAATGGGTTACATTGAAAGGTGTGTGTATATATGTATGTATGTATGCCATTTTATTTTGTATCTTATCCAATATTTTAAAAAACATCCCCTGAAGTTCTTTATCTATGGTTGAAATGGCTGGATTAGAGGGTTTATTGGGCAAATCTACAAAAAGCAAGACATACCATATGAATTTGGAAATGGGAGATTGGAGAATAGGTCTTAGAGTGAAATGGACACACAGAACATTAAGCCTACTCATGTCTTTAATGTTGGAGATGCATTCTTAATGGTGTTAGCCTATATTTAGAACATAACAAAACCAAAAAGGTATTGTTATTACAATATTGCTTATAAGTAATGTTGTGGACACCTATAATGATTCATGTAGCCTCACTTTATATTGCAGTTGAAGCGTTTATTGAATAAACATTTGGGAGGGTCACTATTGAAGATATGTCATTTTGGCCTTTCTTGTTATAGGTATAACTACAGGTGGAATAAGGGAGATATTTGAGGACAATGTAACCAGTCTTCTTCATCATGTTGGATGGAAAGGAATAAAAATCCTTTCCCAACGTATCCATTTCTTCTAAAAACTGGATCTTCTAGGAGGAAATGGGCCAAAACAAAAAAGGAAGAGAACAAATTTAAGGAAGCTACATGAGAATTTTTTCTAAGTCAATCTCAGGCCATAGATCCGATTGATATTTCTTCTTCAAGGACAATAGTACATCATAGACCAAAACATATTTTTACAAACTTGAAAAATAATACCCATGGAAGATGTTGCAGACCCAATGATTAGCAACTTTATGGCAGGGTGGATAGATGGAAGTTGGCTTCTTGGGCTTGAATGGATAGGAAGTTGCGTAGGGGAATGCACTCATAGGAAGATTGGAAATGAGCTACATCTACTTGAAGGATGAAGATAGCACCCTGGTATGGGACTAGAACCCTTCTAGAGACTCCCCTGTAGGTCTTGGATATAAGGCAATGTTTTTAAGGAAGAGCACAAAGCAGTTTGCTCGTGAAGGCCTTCGTGGATCAAGGATCCACTAAAAAATAGATTGTTCTTGTAGCTAGCTTTAAACTACAAGGTTTTAACATAGGATGTACTACAAAAGTGATCTAGGCATGAGCCTCATCTATGTATGTTGTTTAGAGTTAATGAGGAGAATATTAAACTTTTATCGATAGATCGTTCTTTCACAAAGGAGGTTTGGAAAGAATCCATTTATCTAATAGGTGGTGCTTGTAAATGGTATCCCCCTTCTTTAGAGGAAAGTATAAAATAATGGCTCAAGGATTCTGATCTTTGTGAGCATAAATTTCTCCCTAGCATTGTTTCTTAGCCTATTTGGCTCACCAAAAAATGCAATCTTATTTTAGGCCTTTACTATATTGGAGATTTTCTACAAAATAAAGTGCATCTATGAAGAACTAAAAATTCCTCCAAAACAAAATAAAAAAAGCACGTCAAAGCCCCTAGTGATAAACAAATCTAAAAACTGGGGCTTCTTTTATGGCACGAGCCAAGGGAACCTAAGGCTTAGAGGAGCAAGGGGATGCTTTATGACTCTGATAGTTTCCTTTATACATTCAAAATTTCTTTGGGTAGGGGAACCAATAATTGGACTAAGACTCATGCTCTCCTCAATGTTTTGAAGGTTGTTTTAGACAAATGTATTTACAATATTTAGGTGTTTTGTGACTTTAAACCTATTACAGAGTGTGGATGGATCTTATAGGATGCTAATTATCTCATTTGGGCCTCTATTGGATTAGGTGATGGTTTTTGTTACATACTTTGAAGTTTGATGAAATCTCCTTCACCCATGAAAAGAGGAAATTTGATTGTATTGGTAATGATATTTCCAACAAGGTTTTTTTTGGCAGGCAGGGTTCAGTTCTAGTGGAATATCTTTGGGAGGAGGACTGACTGATTGTTGTGGAAAATATTAATGTTGTTGTTGTTTACTTTCTAGACTGACCCTAGGGCATTTATGTTGATTATGGGTTCATCTACCTCTTTTTCATGAGGCATCAATCCTCTTTTGGTTTGTAAAAGGCATAAGCATGACAATTTTGGACACTTCAAGAGTCCACATATTAGTAAGAAACAATAATGCAATAGACAAAAAAAAATTCTAGTTACCCAACCCTAAACAAGATCTTGAAGAAAACCTCACATGACAAATATGTTGTTTTTTCTAGTTACCAACACTAAACAAGATCTAGAAAAACACCTCGGGTGTTGGTTCAAGACTTTAGCATACTGGTAGGGAACAATGGCATAGTAGAAACAATAATGTTGATGAGATTTTGAAAATCATGAGCTCATTCATTTAATAGGGTGCAGTATCCACATAAACCAACTAAACCTTTCACCCATAAGAACCAGTAAGCAGTTGCATGAATCGCTACAAAATCATCAAACATGTTGGGGGAGCTTCCTTGATTGAAATACAACAATCTAAGGGAAATTATAAATGATACGTTTGATAGCTTTAAGAATGAGAGATTAGCTCCTACTTTTTTGGATGAGGTCAAAATTAATCAATTTGATTATAGGGTTATAATTCATGTATACTGCTGCAATCATTTGAGATAGTCTCTTCTAAAGAAACTTCCTCAGAATTGATCAAATCATCAACTTCATTAAGTCTACAAGGATCCGAGTGTGTTATACTTGAAGAATCACCACTATCAGTTGTACATATTCTTTCATCATCATGTACCTCCATAAGCTTCAGAGTTTTGGATGTTCAGCAATGAGGACCTTCTAACTTTGATACTTTCTTTTGCTGGCTCAAGTTTGAAACTTCACCCTCTCCAGTCAAATCAAAAGGTCAATGCAACTGTTTTATGGAAGACATAAACGCAAGAGCATAGAGTTCTTTATCTTTTGTTCGAGAGGTTTCTATGTGGGGCATTTCTGGCATTGTTGAAGAAGATAGCTTAGTCATTGCAAGCTTCTGAAAGTTCAACATTGGTACACACGAATTCAAATATGGAACACTTTCATGATTTGATTGCATCCCTATCTTTGAACTAGCAAATACTAAAAGTGTGTTTAAAGGAATACAACATGTTGATTGTTAATAGACTTTAGGTAATAGAAATTTAGTTGACTTAGAAGGCTTCATGATTGCACCAGAATGTGCTATTACCAGCACTGAAGATAGATGTCTAGAAGGAAGATTGACTTTAGGTTCCATCCATGAAAATATAGACACTGAAGCCCCACAGGAAAGCTGGTTGTCAAATCTAGACATGCCATGTTTGAAAGTATGTTATTAACTATCCCTTCACCAGTGGCAGTCTCTGAAGGCATATGTTTCTGATGCATTCTTTTTCTCTTTAATCTTCTACATGGATATTTTGGTGGAAAGGGTGGTGGCCATGGAAATGCGTAGGGAGAGAGAATTTGATTTCTATTTGAAAGTTGAGTTTGCCCAATTTTGCACAAGGGATTTCATGGATAATTTTTAGCGGAAGTTTTGATGGAGTTTCCGACTCACAAGTACTCCCAAAGTTATAAAGAGTCTCGATTCTATGATTTACACTAGCTTCTAGATCTTCATATAATGTTAATACATTTTAAAATACTATGTGACCAATCTCAAACATGTTTGACATCGATTCATCTGAGAAGAAGATAAACTATTCATTGATTCATCTTTCAACATTTAAGCAGTTAAAAAAGAAATGTCATTGTAATGAGTCCCTCTTGTATAGAACCAGAGGCAAGAATTATAGATATAATAAATACCCTTTTGTATCCTAATGAATCAGAAACAGGGGAAAATAAGACAAAAACCTTGAGCCTCAAAATTCTGAATAAAATTCATGTTTGCCTTTCCCAAGGCCACTTAATGGAACCATTGGAAAAAAAATTGGAAGAGACAAATTTAATCCCTTTTCGAATAAGCCCTAAAAGGAAATATCAGTTTTCAAGCTCCAAGAGTTTCTTACTAATTGAAAATAAATGAAGACATTGATGCAAGCATACTCGAATTGCCTCTCCTGAAGCTTCCTTCGCTCCCAATTGCTTATGGAAATAGATTTGGACTTGGAAAGGCTTAAACCAGAAACCTTCATTGCCAAGCACTTGATCTCGGCTTGCTTAAGCTTCTACCTCCCGATCCTTTCAGCTGCCAAGTGACCAAGTTCAACCAAAACTCTGCATTCCAAACCATGATCACACGAGAGCTTAGCCACATCATCATTCCAAATACTTGCACCCACTAATTTAATCCCTGAGTCCTTCAAAAACCAAACCATGGCTTCTAGCATAACAACTAGAAACAACATTTGAACAATCAAGCAGTCATTGTCAGCACAAAGCTAGAGCAAAGCAGCCTTGTTCTGCAATCTTTTCTTAAAATGGGGTCACCATTCCATGTAAAACCCTATAATTTCTTGTCATGTTTGTTGATAAACCCAACTCTCTGTAATGTGGTTGTCATTCATAATGGTTTCTTGTATGGATTTTTCAGTAAAACAGTGTATGAAACCAACAAGCTTCAAGAGGTAGTGTACACCTTCAAGTGGTGAGGTGAGGTGAGGTGACTGCAACATACATTTGGCACGTGTGAGGTGTTTGTGGCATACATTCAACATACACTTTGGTGTAAATTCTTTGTCAATGAATAATTTTGTCGAACACTTCGGCCACGGCCAAAGCCAAGGCCACAACCATGACCTTCCTAAACACCAAAAAAATAGCGCCAAGATCAACAACGACATTAAGGGATCGATAGAAAGCATTTTATCCTAGCTTTCGCCTATGCGACACGAATCAACTCAACGAACATTCCTACTAAAATTCGAACCCAATTTGTGGTAGATCTCTCCATATCCCTAAAGGTATGTCTCAACTACAAACCAATTTAGGGGAAACCATTAAACTTTGATAATTCAATTTCCAAGTGGTCTAGAAGAGTATTTTCTTCAAAAAAAATGGTCCTCTAATAATTCAATTTCCAAGTGGTCGAACATCAAGGAGGCCCTCTCTGATACGAATCCCATACACCTGAGAAACTAGCAAATAAGGTTGGAATGACTTCTTTATCCCTATCAAAAACAACCCATTATCTAAGGATGTGATTAATGTTCTCTACGAGGTGGATTTACTGAAACAAAAGCATCCTTGATCGACTACCTTATTGACTTTCATAAAGCTGGAATCATGGTACATTATGGTCCAATGCATAGCCCTAGAAAAATTAACCGAAAGAAGACCTAAAATCTAACCCCATTATAGCCTAAAACCCATAATTTATAGAAAAAATTGAGTTAGGTATTCGATCAAAACCTAGTTAAATCCCATGAAGCCCTCATTTCTAGCTTCCACATGCAATCCAACATCTGAAAATCAAAATTCAAGCAAACAAGAAAACAAAAGCATACAATGTTGAGGTGACGGAGAGCACATGCAAGCAATGCATGGGCTGAGAAGAAGGAAAAGAAAAGAAATAATATTCATTAGAACCATTTTCAGTATATTAACAACTGTAGTGTCCCTTTTTAAGAAATTTGGATAAATTGGAAAAATGGCAATTTTTGGCCAATTCGACCCTTAGACTAGTCTTGACTCAACTACTTCCAAATGCTTCCAAATGGTTCTAAATTGGGTATGAATGAGTTTGTAAGGTATTCATACATGTAAATGAGGTTGATGGATGCTTTTCCACTCTTAAAACACTTTTGCAACATTCATTTATAATCAGGAAAAAATGATGAACTTTACTAGTCAAATCGAGGTTCACAATCCCCAAGGGTAGGAGACAAAGATGGCTTCCCAAACACTGTAAAAACTTCCCAAATTTAAGAATAGAGACATGGTACTGATAAATAACTTCAATGGGCTCCCCAATTCATCATTAATAAGTTTCTATAAGCTTCTGCAACTCCCATAAATCAGATGTTTGTATACTAACTTTGACATAGAGGGAAATGATAGTAAATCTTCACAAATTGTTATGAAACTTAAGAATATTGCTCCAAATGCTTGTCTAATGAATATGAAACTTATTCATAATATTAATGGCACTCCATACAACATTAATATATCATATATTTACTAAACCATTCAAATTTGATACCACTTCAAGTGCAAATAACAAGGTATTGGGGAAATGACACCATTTGTTCATAGTTTAGCATTTTTACATCAAATATCTTGGAGTTTTGACCTGAAAGCCTTCTTAGAAGTAAATACAGAGTATATATCATATTAAAAATATATGGGGCCTCAAGATCTATCCCAAAGATTTCATCACCTCATCAAGTGCGCCTCTCCTCAAGGAGCAAGAATATGCCAAGAAATGGAAGAATGGTTGTAGAAGCAAGCTGAAAGAAATGTGACCACGAGCTGCCCTGTAGATTAAACCTGTAAAAAAAGACTCCATTTTAGCTCCAAATGAAAGGTCTGAATGGCCTCTCCAATTTCCAATTAGTATGGGAATCTTTCACCCTCGGAATTGGTGTTAAGGCAAGTAGAATAGCACTCTTCTAGCTCTCCTCTCCAAATGCAAAATCTCAAATGATCAAAAAATGGTATTCTACTTTGTTCCTAACTTTTATAAACTGCCTAAGGCTTCCCTAACTCTAATTCCATCCATGAGCCTCATGCCAACTCAATTTGGGAAGAGATTCCCAAGTATGCCACTTGTCCCTCCAAATCTAGCCTCCTCCTCCACTCAATTCGAGTAGGTGTCTCTTTGGATTCACTAACTCCTTTGTGCGCCCTCTTGGAGGATATTTTTAGCCCTGACATGTCATATATGTCATATGTCAGCATTCAGGTCTTATTTGTGTCATAGGTGTCATAGCATCTTCATCATTGTTGTCATAGAGCTAGGGAATCTAGCCCAAGTGTCCCACTAGCTCCAAATTGCCTCTTCCTCTTCCATGGGAGTTAATCTTCCTCTACATTTCGACCTCATTGAGTCATTCCAAGTATTATTCCCTTCCAAATCCCCCAAGGATAGTGGACTCCACCTTGGATTCGAATGGGTGAGAGTGGAATTCCATGTGGCATGGGGAATCTAGCTTTGTGTGGGTCCCACACCATCCATGTGTCTCCATGACCAAGTGCCATCTTATTTTCTCATCATAAATATTTATTCATCCCCTCTTAATATATTTATGTCAAGCTAAAGTCCATTTGGGGTTTATTAGTCTCCTTATTCCAAATTTAATGTCTCCACCGAACCTAGGAAACTAGTAGATTGGTGGCATTTTCTCCTTTTGGAATTTATTTGAATGGGGACATTACAATCTTCCCCACCCAAGATTGCTTTCCCTCAAGAATCTCAATTTAGGATGCTGCAAACTTGTTCCTCCTTTATCAGGTGGCCTTGCATGAGGAATGCCTCCCAAAACCTTTTCATTCTTGTGTTTCATGTTGTGGGATGACACTACTTGATTCGGATAGGTGTGCATTCCTCTCAATGCCCTTTGTTTTCCTTTCAAATCTATGAATCTCATTTCAGGGATTTGATAGTTCACTGTATGTTCCCCTATAGAGTACATCCATTGCACTCCCAAGACCACATTAGTATCAGCAACACCAACCACATAAAAGCTATCAAAAAATGTGTAATTACCTATGGTGAGTTGTAGCTTTGGAATCCATGTTTTGCACTCCATAGTATGGTGACCTGGAATGATGACTGTGAAGCCGTCGAATGGTTCAGAAGGTAGCTTTCTTATCTCCACCATGGTTGCATCAATGAAATTATGTGTGGCTCCTCAATCTACAAATACCGAAACCCTTTGTCCTTGTACAGCTCCTTGGCATCGAATAGTGTGGAAACGAGGCACTCCTGAAAGAACTACTAGTCTCCCTTTGTTAGGTAATGGATTATATTATTATTTTTTCTCTTCTTCTGCTGTGGAATATCCCTCTTCTTGGTATGAAATATGTCCCCCTTCATCCATACCCCCTTCATACTCATCATCAGAAAATACTTCAATGAATTTTGCCTTTCCCTTAGCACATTTATGCCTTGGTACCCATGGTTGGAAGCATGTGTAACATAGTTTCTTCCTTTTGAGTTCCTCCCTACTTGGTCCCTCTTTCTTATACTTTCCAATTTCATCTTCTTTCCATGGATTCTTTTCAAATATTAATTGGGAAGGAAAGTTGGCCTTGGGGGGAACCCTTGTCATTGGTAGCACATTCTGCAAATCTCTTGCCAAGTTCATGGCATCCTTCAATGAATTTGGTTTGTGGGATTTAACTAAACCTTTTAAGGGTTCAACCAAAACTTCAGTAAATAGAAAGACTAATCTTACCATATATATATCATCCACCTTAACTGATAGTCTTTGGAATTCCGACATATACTCAGCAGGTGTTCCAAGTTGCTTCAATTGGGCTAGTTCTTTGAAAGGAAATTATGGGTCTTTTTGCTCAGATATTTCTAATATCCTGTCAACAAATTCTCCATATGTTATAACCTGCTCATGTCCCAAATTTTTCAGACCATGGAACCACCAATCATTGGATTCTCCTAAGATGCAAAATATCCATTTTTAAAGCATCCTCTTCCACCATTGGATTCAACTGAAAATACACGTCTAGATTTTGTACCCCAAGTATTTGCAGAACTCTAAGATGAGCCATCAAAAGTGGGAAGGGGAATTTTTCCAATGGAATATTAAATTCTTTATTATGAAATGGAGTCCTATTACCTTCCCTCATTTTGAGTTTGCTTACAACATTAAAGTATTGTTCAAAGGGTAGAGTCCTTCTACAATCTTCACTCAACTTTTCCCTTTCTTTTACAATCTCCACTCAACTTTTCCCTTTCTTTTACAATCTTCTGCATGTCAAATTGGGTGTTAGGTTCTTCTTTGGCCTCAAGAAATTTAGGTGTAGCAGGCCTTATTGAAATCCAAAATTCATTAGGTCTATTATGAGATCCTGTCATTGAGAAAATGTTTTCACCCATTGCCTTCTTTTCTTCGAAGGAAGAACTACTGCTGCCTCTTATTACTCCTTTGCTTTCAAGTTGACTAGCCAACAATTCGAACTCTTTCATGATCTGTTTTTTCATGTCTTCAAAGAATGGTTTCATGAATTTAGTAAATTCATCTTTATCCTCCGAGGTTCCCTTCTCATCCTTAGCCATAGTTTCACTAGAATACACCTCTTCTCCTTCTTCTTCCTCTTCAACAAAAACACTTTCAGTTTCATATTGTAAGGGTGGGAAGTGCTTTCTTTGGCTTCTTGTATTCATAAATGGTCATCCACATCAGGTGCAAGGACCATGCTCTTATACCACTTTTAGTGTCCCTTTTTAAGAAATTTGGATAAATTGGAAAAATGGCAATTTTTGGCTGATTCGACCCTTAGACTAGTCTTGAGTCAACTGCTTCCAAATGGCTCCAAATGGTTCCGAATTGGGTTTGAATGAGTTTGGAAGGTATTTAGACATGTAAATGAGGCTGATGGATTCCTGGAAACTCTTAAAACACTTCTGCAACATTAATTTATAATCAGGGGAAAATGATGAACTTTACTAGTCAAATCGAGGTTCACAATCCCCAAGGGTAGGAGACAAAGATGGATTCCAAACACTGTAAAACCTTCCCAAATTTCATAACAGAGACATGGTACTAATAAAGGAATTCAATTGGATCCCCAATTCATCATTAATAAGTTTATATAAGCTTCTTCAACTCCCATAAATCAGATGTTTGTATACTAGCTTTGACATAGGGGGAAGTGATAGTAAATCTTCACAAATTGTTATGAAACTTAAGAATATTGCTCCAAATGCTTTTCTAATTAATATGAAACTTCTTTAGAATATTAATGGAAGTCCATACAACATTAATAAATCATATATTGATTGAACCATTCGAATTTGATACCACTTCAAGTGCAAATAACAAGGTGTTGGGGAAATGACACCATTTGTTCATAGTTTAGCATTTTTACATCAAATCTCTTTGAGTTTAGACCTGAAAGTATTATGAGAAGTAAATAAAACGTATATATATCATATTACAAAAATATGGGGCCTCAAGAGCTATCCCAAAGATTTCATCACCTCATCAAGTGCGCCTCTCCTCAAGGAGCAAGAATATGCCAAGAAATGGAAGAATGGTTGTAGAAGCAAGCTGAAAGAAATGTGACCAAGAGATGCCCTGTAGATTGAACCTGTAACAAAATACTCCATTTTAGCTCCAAATGAAATTTCTGAATGGCCTTTCCAATTTCCAATTAGGATGAGAATCTTTCACCCTCGAAATTGGTGCTAAGGCAAGTAGAATAACACTCTACTAGCTCTCCTCTCCAAATGCAAAATCTCAAATGATCAAAAGATGGTATTATTCTTTGTTCTTGAATTTAATAAACTTCCTAAGGCTTCCCTAACTCGAATTCCATCCATGAGCCTCATGCCAACTAAATTTGGGAAGAGATTCCCAAGCATGCCACTTGTCCCTCCAAATCTAGCCTCCTCCTCCACTCAATTCGAGTAGGTGTCTCTTTGGAATCTCTAACTCCCTTGTGTTCCCTTTTGGAGGCCATTTTTATCCCTGACATGTCATATATGTCAGATGTCAGCATTCAGGTATGATTTGTTTCATAGGTTTCATAGCGTCTTCATCATTGTTGTCATAAAGCTAGGGAATCTAGCCCAAGTGTCCCAGTAGCTCCAAATTGCCTATTTGTTCTCCATGGGTGTTACTATTCCTCTACATTTCAACCTCATTGAGTCATGCCAAGTATTATTCCCTTCC
Source organism: Larix kaempferi (assembly GCA_027924585.1). Taxonomy (NCBI): domain Eukaryota; kingdom Viridiplantae; phylum Streptophyta; class Pinopsida; order Pinales; family Pinaceae; genus Larix; species Larix kaempferi. Next base: position 9,090,245 of record BSBM01000223.1, on the reverse strand, counting down.
AACTCCCCCAAGGATAGTGGACTCCACCTTGGATTCGAATGGGTGAGAATGGAATGCCATGTGGCATGGGGAATCTAGCTTTGTGTGGGTCCCACACCATCCATGTGTCTCCATGACCAAGTGCCACCTTATTTTCTCATCATAAATATTTATTCATCCCCTCTTAATATATTTATGTCAAGCTAAATTCCATTTGGGGTTTATTAGTCTCCTTATTCCAAATTTAATGTCTCCACCCAACCTAGGAAACTAGTAGATTGGTGGCATTTTCTCCTTTTGGAATTCATTTGAATGGGGACATTACAACAACTCTTAACCACTTGCAATAGATTGGACCCCCCTCTAAATCATCACACTCACTTCACTCCAATTCTCCATTGCCAACTAGTTGAATCTTTCACAAAATGAAATATTTTGCACTCATATTAACATGAACACAAACCAAATACTTGAAGTGAAATCATGAATTTGATATTTATAAAGAAATGGTTCTTGCTGGGTAGATGACTTGTTGAGAAATAGAAAAAATTGGATGTTGGTAAAATATATTCACCATGTAGGAAGTCATGGGATGTGGCATGTTGATGCAAAACCCCTCAATCGGATTACTCCATCTTCATCATTCCCACACTCTACAACAATGACCTCTGGATTTGTTCTCAACCATAGCACAATATTTCCTGAACAAAAACCTTAAAATGCTCAAATGCTTTATTTTTATTTATTTTCCCTTTTTTTTCTTCTCATTTTTTCCCTCTTTTTATTTATTTTCATTCTTTTTTCTAGTTTTATTTTCCCTCTTTTCTCTAGTTTTTTCAAATAAATGAAAATTTAGTCATTTGTAATTGTGTGACTAACTATTTAGTTGTATTTTTTATCTGATGACTAAATTAGTCATTTAATTTAGTGATTTTAATTGTGTTGCTATAATTTAGACATGTTTATCTTAAAAACACTCTCGTGACTAATTTTTTTAGTGACGCGGTCATTTATCGCACTTTTTCTACCGGTGTATGCTTCAAAGTTTGACAGACATTCAGAGGAAGATTCAATCTGGACATCACTCAGAAAATCAAGAAAAGAGTGGGAGTAGCTCAAGGTGGCATTCTCACAGTTCAAGTTCAAGCCTACTCAAGAAATATGAAAGCAAGAGTGGTTGTATTCAATCTCAATGGAAGAGCATTTATATGGTGGGATCACTTTAGGCAAGTGAAAAAGATCAATGAAAGGAATATTGTATGGAATCAATTCAAGAAATAATTCAAGCAAAAGAACCTTTCTGATAGGTACTATGGTGGAAAAATTAAAGAATTCCATGAACTAAAATTGGGTCAAATGACTATGGAGGAGTATGCAAATAAATTCTTGGAGATGTTGAGATATGTCGAGTATACCAGGGATGGTAAAGTGAAAATTCAGCATTTTCTAAGTGGGTTTCCTCAGTCCTACAAAGACATAATTGAGTTTGATGAACCTCAATCTCTAGATGAGACCATAAGAAAGGCCAAGAAGTGTTATGATAAAAAAAAAAAACAAGCCATATTTCCATAAGGCATGGAAGGATAAGAAAAATTATATTTTTTACCAAAGGAAGAAGGGGTTCAATCCTCCTCATTTCATAAATCAATGAAAGGAAACCACCATAGGATGTAACAAAGCTGGAAATAATGATGGGATACAAGCTAAGAGAGCCAAGAGAGCCACTTCAATGTTGGGGATGTGGAGAGGACCGTTTGCTTAGAAACTGTCCACATCAGAATGCAAGTGCAAAGCATGTTCACATCATTCAAGAGGATGAAACTATGGTTCAAGTGGCAAGGACCGTCCCTATAATTTATGCTGCACTAGAGGACTACCAAGCAAACCATCAATCAACCGTGGTTGAGATTGAAGGTAATATTGCTAAGCAATCTATTTCAATTTTGATTGACCCCACATCTACTCACAGTTATATCAGTACTAAAATTGTTGAGATTTGCGCTTTTAAGAAAACCAAGCATAGTAAATCATGGTTGGTACAACTAGCCACAGGAACCAAGAGAAAAGTTAATGAAATAGTGGAGAAATCAAAATGTCCATTAGAAATGGATGGACTATTCACTTGTGCAAATTTGAATATTTTGCCACTTGGTTCATATGACATTCTCATTGGAATGGACTGGTTGAAAGCACACCGAGTTGAACTTGACTGCTACATCAAGACTTTTGAATTCATTGATAAGGAAGGAAACCCAACAATTCTAAAAGGAACCCCAAAGGTAGTTTATATTAGGAAGATTTCAGCCATGTAACTAAAGAAGTTATATAGGAAAGGTTGTCAATTGTATTTAACCCATGTTTTAAATAAAACAAAAAATGAAATTCCCAAGTTGGAGGACTATCATGTGTTGCAAGAATTCAAGGATGTGTGTTCCTGATGAAGTATCAGTGAATTCCTCCAAATAGGAACATCGATTTCACAATTGATATTGTGTCGGGATATGCACTAGTATCTAAGACACCTTACATAATGAGTACACCAGAATTATTAGAGCTAAAAATGCAATTGCAAGAATTGTTGGAAAAGAAGTACATTCGGCCAAGTGTGTCTCCATGGGGAGCACCTGTACTATTTGTGAATAAGAAAGATGGAACACTCATGTTATGTATTGATTATAGATAGCTGAACAAAGTTATAGTGAAGAACAAGTACCCATTGCCTCGAATTGATGATATTTTGTATCAAATGAAACAGGCAAAAGTATTTTTGAAGATTGACTTGAGGTATGGATACCATCAAGTAAGAACCAAGGAAGAAAATATTCACAAGATATCCTTTAGAACAAGGTATGGACACTATGATTTTTTGGTGTTTCCATTTGGTCTCACCAATTACTAGCTACATTCATGTGTCTCATGAATAGTGTTTTTAACGGGTCCTTGGACAAGTTTGTTTTTGTTTTTCTAGATGACATTATTATCTACTCTAAGAATGAAGAAGAGTATGAGGAACATTTGAGAATGGATTTTAAATTGCTAAAGGAGCATTAGTTGTATGCAAAGCTAAGCGAATGTGATTTTTATAAAAATAAAATTCATTATTTGGGTCACATTATTTCAGAGGAAGGAATATCAGTGGATCCGGAAAATATTGAAACCATTATAAACTAGCCAACTCCAAAGAATGTAATAGATGTGAGATATTTTATGGGTCTTGTTGGTTATTACAGAAGGTTCATTGAAGGATTCTCCAAAGTTGCACACCCAATCACTTCTTTTCAAAAGAAGGGAATAAAATTTGAATGGACATTGAAATGTGAAAAAAGCTTCCAGGTATTGAAGAAGCTTCTCACAAGTGCTCCAATTCTGAAAAATTGCAAACTCAGAAAATGAATTTGTGGTTCGTACAAATGCATGTGAACAGGGAATTGGAGGATTTCTTATGCAAGACAATCATGTGGTGTGTTATGAGTCTAGAAAGTTGAAAGAGCATGAAAAGAATTATGCTACCCATGATTTGGAACTTGCAGCCATAGTGCACACTGTAAAGATGTGGAGACATTATTTAATGGGAAAAAAAATTGAGCTAAGGATAAACATTGTGGTCTGAAATATTTATTTAAGCAGCCAACATTAAATACTAGATAAGCTAGATGGCTAGAATTTTTATTTGAGTTTAATTTTGAGATCAAACGCATAAAGGGGAAAATAAATTGGTAGATGCACTCAGCAAAAAGATGCCTGAAATGCATGTGGCAGCCATCAATACTTGTCAATCAGATTTAAGGCAGTAGATTGTTTATACTCTTGCTAAAGATGAATTGTATGTGCAAATAAAATATAAATTACAGCAACAAATTTTGGAAAAGAGGTATGAGGATTGCAATGTGGAAGATGATGTACTTATTTATAAAAACAGAATTTATATAACAAATATGGCATACTTGAGTAGACGTTTTATGGATGAAATCCATAAAATGTCATATGATGATATAAATATGCTAATATGGATTCCTAGTGTAGAGCTCAAGGCCAAGGCCCTACTAGTGAATGGTTAGGCATGTATAATGTTAATATTTTTATTTGGACTATGTGGTTGGCTTATCATGCCAATTCAAAATATATATAAACATTATGTTGCATAAATAATCAACTGATCCAATATGGTTGTGTAAAGAGCACTAGAGGGTCTATGATTCCATTAGAGGGAAAGAGAAAGGGGGCCTATGGGAGACTAAGTCATGTGTTTCCAAGTGTCAACCTTAGAACTCATCCAAATTCTTCCATGTGTTTTAAATGATCCAGTTACTCAATCTTGAGTATTAAATCCAATCATTGAATGCATGTGTGAGGTTGGTGGGAAAAGTCACTTCATGTAGTTATTGAAGTAAGGGAGTGAATGCACTTTTATGATAGTTCTGTCAGCTGCCAAAAGTCCTATTCATCTATGGTTAGAAGCTATGTTAATTGTCTTTTCACCATTATCTCATATCCCTTGGATTCGACACTCATTCTATCATTCTCTCATGCAGATTTCCAGACTATGTAGAGCTTCCTATTGATGTTCATGACCATTACCATACTGTGTTTTAAACCAGAAATTCGAATTTAGAGAGAAAGATGCAAATTTGAAGGGAAAATAGATGGTTTATAGGTGAGCATAAATGTTGGGAAATCTAGGAACCCTTAACCATTGAATTAATTTTCTACTCGCAGATGCTCAAGAAGCCATAATTTATGCTACAGGACGTTCTCCAAGACCATACAACATATTGGACTCTTACTGCACACACTGGTAAGCACTGCAGGGGTTGGATTTCCTTAGGGAAATGTTGATCACTAAAGGGGAATGCCTTCCTTGTGTTGTGTTGGGATGTTGGAAGGAGTGACATGGATGTGATGGTTGAATGAGATCTTTGTAGAGCTTTAGATGAGCATTTGGCTAAGCATAGAGAGTAGAACGGGTTGTGGGCTGAGAAAGAGAAGCATGTAGGTGTTTCCTTCGCCTTGGTGGATTCATAACCCATCTTGGGGGTGGTGTTGTTGGTACAACAACCCCCCTTTTATTTTTTGAAAAATATTGGGGCCCCTCCTCTTTTTTGAGTATATTTTCCTTAAAAAGTTTTGCAACATCTTGGAATCCAGTGACTTAGTTTCTTTTGATCTTAATTTGCCTTAGAATTTTTTAGTTTCGTCTTTTTGCCCAAGTAAAACTCAGTCGTTTGGCCCGCAACAGCGGAAACACTGAGCTAATTTCGCCGCAACAGCGGAAGAGTTGGCCCAAGTCTTTCGAAACCACGGAAGAAAAAATCCAAGTCAAACCACGGCGAAAAATTTTTCACAAAGTCTCCGGAAAGGCGAAACGTTTACTCAAACGAGCTCGTGGAGGAACAAACTCGTCAAATCCTTCCGCTACGGCGGAAGCTTTCATCTAACCCTTCCTCAAACGTCGGAAACGCATCAACAAAGTTTTTCAGAGAGACTCGTCTTTTTCTTCCGCCCCGCAAACCTTGGCATATTTTCGGAAGAACTTGGCCAACTTTCTCGTGAATGCGGAAAAGTTTGCTTAAGTCCGCCGCGATACATGACTTATTCGTGGAAGCATTCGCACAACTTCTCCGCAACAGCGGACCATTTTCAGCTTTTCTTCCCACGTGGGTCGGAAGCGTTAACATAACCCTCCTGCTTTTGAGGGTCGCATTTATTGAAAAAGGTTTCGATGTAACCCGACCATACGCAGGCTTAAAACCCGTTTAATGACATGCAACCACCGCATTAAGGTTTCACACGTACCAATTCGAATATATGGGGGTGAAACCCCATTGGCAAGTCATTGTATTTTCATCACCTGGACTGTTTCTCCATCCCGTTTGAGCTCCAAAGTGTCCATTATCGTTTGAAGACATGAAGTCACAGGTCCTTCGACAATCATCAGCACCACGCCATTCATTTCCAGGTAAGTACATTTGCAGGCTCGTTGTTTCATTTTTGTCCTTTTCTAAGCCATGGCATTTTCCCATAACAATTACACCCATTGTCGACCCTTTGTGCACCTGAGGCAGAGTATCATGCTGCCTAGTCTCATCTTTGTAATCACAGTCATGTCTAGGGCCATTTTTTCTACGCAAGGCCATTCCGTTACTACGGTAGCTCTCGTCATTAGTATGGAGCTTGTTCTTCATGGTCCTGGATGACATATTACCCCCCAACCTAAGAGATGTTTGTTAAGCAACCCTAAGCATAGACGTAAAGGGCCCCAAGGCTCCCACAGTTTAAAATGATGCATCTATTCGTCACCTACTTGACCTTTTCTGCCTTTTGGTTTCGCACCTAATCATGGGCGTCTTTGCTATTATAATTTGGCATCTTCCGCACTCACGCAGCGGTCAGTATTCTGTTTCCAAGAACTTAAGCACCTGGACCAACTTTTATCAATTTCCAGTCATAACTCCTAATCACCACAGCGACCACTAGGATAACCTAATTAATGCTTTCACAAGTTTTTGAATTGATATGTGAAAGGAACATGTTCAGAAGTTTTGGTTGAAATGAAGAAATTATCTAATGGACATTATTTTAGGTTATCAACATTATGCCATGCATGCTTATTCACGTTAATTGTTGAACAGGATTCCCATAATGGCTAAAGGTGGCAAGAGGAGAACGAAGGTAGTCGATGAAAGCACCAGAATGGAGACAACATTCCAAGACACCAAATGCACTACAAACGTGCCTCCGGAAGTAAACTAGGGTGATGTCTACCGCATGATAAGAGATCAGGACTTCCCTGAAGCTCTCCTTGAAGAAGAATGCTTATATCAAAATATCCGGAACTCCTGTATATCCAAAGCAGGCACACGTCCAGAACTCTTCCCATGCTCAGAGGTAATCGGATTGAAGCAAGGAGGAAAGAAGAAGAAGAAGAGAGAATTAGAGTGGAAAAGATTGCGGAGCAAGAGTGACAAGATGCATTAAGGAAAATGTAGGAGGAAGAGGCACGAAAGAAAGAGGACGAAGAAAAGAAGTCACAAGAGGATACTGATCCCAAAAGCCCAGACCTGCAAAATTTGGATATCGGTTCCCCCATAAGAGATCTACCCATTGTCCCTTTTACACCCTATAAAGGCAGCACAGTTTCTAATTGGAAAAACTTTGCTTACAACAAGAAAAGAAAGACCATTGTCAAAGAGACAGGTTCCAAATTGAAAAGACCTTTTCGGCCAGACATCATCACCACACATGAGACCATGGTCATGTGGAACACAGAAGAGGCTGCCAGGCTCCTAGCATCCATCTCCGTAGCCATGGTTACGGCAACCGCAGACAATGTGAACATATTGGGAGATAGGTTGGATGAAGAAAAGGAGAAGGCACAACAGCTTCGGGAAGCTTTAGTTAAGGAGCAGAACTATACAAATCTGATGATCGAGAAGAATAATGCTCTCACATCTCAAAGGGAAGAATTAAATAAATCACTCCAACAATTGGAGGTTGATAGGAGAGCTTTGGCAATACAAATGAGAATATTAGAAGCAAAAAATACAGAACTTAAAGATAATAATTTGAAGCTCGAATCGGATAAATTTGGCAACCTTCAAGAGATCGATGACCTGAAGGAGCGCATTGAGAAGTTGCAAGGTGAAAATGAATCGTTAGAACAACAATTGGAGTTGGCAAACAACAAAGTGGGAGACATCCGCCCCTTCCATGAGTAGGCTTGTGGAATACTAAGAGAAACCTATGGAGTCCGAGAACTCATAGTAGAGGAAGTATACAGACTAAAAGCATTCATGGCCAAAGTCAAGAGAATCAATGTTGAAGCCACCAGGATTAGGAGGAAGCACGCACGCATCAGTGGGGAGATTAAAAATCACATCGAATGGAGAGAAGGGAAGTCAGGGTTCCCGGCAACTCTTCCCCTCAAGTCTGTTGCTGAATACAAGGTAGATATATGCACCCTATAGTATTCTAAAGACTACGGAGTAAATTTGGCCACCGTAACCTCAGCCACTTATGAGCGGTGCAAGACTGTGTACTCTCAAATCCGACCACACAGGAAAGCTGCCGAATAGCCATGCCCCAAAGGATAGAAGAGTTCCCGGATAAAGTGTAGTATTTAGCTAATCTAAGTATAGAACTCCAGGCCGAAAGTGAATATGTGCAGAAGTTGGACATCTTGACAGCAGAAGATCTACACCAATTCATCATCCAAGCTGTTGTTCATCAACACAGCCTAGAAGAAAGCCTCCGGGTCACTATGGCCGAAATAACCACCTTAGCAAAAGAATTGGCCAAGCAAGAAATATCTCTCAGATTCATGAGTCCCCTGGTTGGAACAAATATTGTAAGGGACACAAATCACTGGGGAATCCATATAGTAGAGGTGAAGAAGGTATTGGCAGCCAACCAAGCTACCACATCAGAGAGTGGCCCAGCGATTGCAGTAGTGCAAGAAGAAACTCCAGCGATCCCAGAAGCGCCTCAGTCACCAAAGGAGCCAGCTCAGGGATAGCTTGCGTCCGCCAGCTAGCCTCATGAACGTTTATTTTTGTATATACCTTTAGAATATTAAATGACTTGTAATTTGTAACTCTCATTGTTGCAAAATATTTGAGATGTTTCTCTTATGTAATATTCAGCACTATAAGACAAATTAAAGGAATATAAATGGTTAGGGTATAGGTGGGAACTCTGGGAACTGCTTGTAAAGCTATATATAGCTGATTAGAAGAAGAGATACAGGACTTTTGGCAGGTGAAATTCTTTTCTGTCTTGTAAAGGAACTATTTCTGCTACATCAATGGAAAATCGTTTTGGCCTGTGGAAGCTGGCACAACTTTTTTGCATGAAGTCTTGTTAATTAACTGCTGAACTATTTCTGCACTTGTCATACATTTCCTGTGAGATCTTTCCCGGCTCTTATGAATTAATTCCTTGTTATGAATGGTTTCATATTCTTTTGCAAAATTTATGTGTTAAATGGGTAATTGAATGCTTATATTAATCTGAGCTATCTTGGATGATCTTTATTTCTGCTGTAAGTGCTCCTTTCAATTTAATAGCTATCTCTGGAATTATTTGGTGTATTTTTCAGTTTATTGCCCATTCTTTAAATCTGCTCCTTATAAGGATAGGTAATTTAGATTAAATCAGATTAGCATATGTTGGTAGGCGGTTTGACGAGGAAAGATCGCAGTACTGCTGACACCGCGACATGTTGGATGAAGGCGCGAAAGGAGCATTTGGTGCCAAAGGATACCGCACTTGGCAAGTTTTGGGTCACTTGGACCATGTATTTTGTAATATTGAGTCAAGTATACCGCAGTTGGCGGGTTTTTGGGTCATGCATTTTGTAAGATCGAGTCATTATACCGCGGTATGCAGGTTTTTGGGTCATTAGACCAAGTCAATTAGTCGATTGTCCATAAGTGTCGGTTAGGAAAGTCGACAAGTACTGTAGGAGGCGGAAGCCTATAAATATAGAAGGATTGTAAGTGTTATAGAAAGAGGAGGAGTCGATAGATAAGAGAAAGAGATAGAGCTGTATGCAAAGATAATGCTGGAGTTGCGCAGAGATTCATGTACTGCCTTTGGTTTGCCACAGTATTATAAGGATGATGATTTGGTGCAATCTGTGTGTTTATGGTAATGCAATTATATGTTTTCTATTGCTATGATGTGAATACCGCAATAATGTGTTACTTGTCGATGTGAAAATGCTGTGATTAAAGTAATATGCGATCTCTGTTTCTGGTAATATTAAATGTTGCAATGTATTAGAACTTCATGATGAATGTTTGGAATTGCTGTTAATATCATATTGCCGCAACTTTCCTCCTCCCTCGGTGGAAACATGGTTCCGTCTGCTCTTCCTGGATGCCTCGGGTGAGACCTCATCCGCTCTGCGGGTGTTGCTGGGTAGGCTCAAACCTGCCTGGGCCGGTGCCCAGGGAGACTGCGGTATGGGTCGACAGCCGGTGGACCCCTGTCGACTGTGAGGTTGCAACTTGGTCAACAAATGGTTCCGTTGCTGGGACCGTGTGCAGAATAGAAGGAGGTCATGCTGTGGCACCCGACGAAGCCGGAGATACAAAAATGGTTCGATCAGAAGTTGCAGGAGTTCGCTGAAGAAGAAAGCCAGAACACGCGATTGACAGTAGATCACTGGGTGGAAAGATATATTCACGACGAACCGCATGAAGGGTTTTTCTGTGAATTTTCGGTCATTCTATATGAATGGTTGTCGAAGCTAACCTTCCAGAAAAGGAACTTCCAGGGTGGTGAACCGATGACTTGGACCCCGGAATTGATTCAGGAATTGCAGGAAGTTGATAATAAGGCATCGCGGGCTGTCGAAGTTTGGCTTGATAGCATCTTAGAAGGATATATTACGGAATTTGTGGTTGATACGAAGAAATCCTATAGTGAAGCGGAAAGATATTTCTTTAACGGACCGAGGGGAAGGTTTCTGCTGTCGCTCCAACTGTCGATTAAGATGCTAATCTGCGAGAAAGGTATATTAAAGATACACCTTGATCAATAGATAGCCTAGTGGGCGAAGGTCGTGGGTACCGCGACTGTTGGGGAATGGCACATGGAATGGTAAAGGGGTAGATGGGTGCAGACCATGAGGAGACTGTGAGTGAAGCCGAGGAAGAAAGTGGCCTTACGAGGGGAGGATCAAGGTTTCGACAGGAAAAGAGGCAGAGGTTAGGAGAAGGTCCTGCTACGATCGGACTGCAAGACCGTGAAGGAAGGCCACGTGGGACGAAGCGACCTCACAGTCCTGATAGGAACAACCAGGATATGCCTAGGATAGAGGCAGGACCGAACCCCAGCACCAATGTTCCCACACCTCCACTCACTAGCTCTCAACCAGCAAGGAAAACTACTTCAACACCGTCGAGTGCGTCGATGCCGCAAAAGTCAATTGGTAGTAGTAATACAGGGATAGGAGGAAGGAAGCCCAAGATGGCGGGCAATGATGCTAAGCTACCGTCGTTCCATGGAAGTGGGACAGATAATCCAGAGTAGTATTGGTTTTTGTGTGAAGCGGTCTGGACCGTGAAACAGATCACTGATGACGATGTTAAGAAGGGACAGTTGGCCATGACGCTGCGAGGTCGTGCATTAGATTGGTTCATGAAATTTGTCTTAGTCCCTATGGGGAGTCCAAATAAGTCATTGAATGAGATTCGAGATGGGCTGATTGCTGAATTTAGACGACCTAAGTCAGAGGCCCAGTATATTATTGAATTGAAGGAAATTAAGCAATATCCCAATGAGACGGTATGGGACTTCGACCAGCGATTCAAGACGCTGATGGAAAAGGTTAGTTTTGATATGAGTGTTGTCCAACATAAAGAATGGTTCATCACGGCACTGCTACCCCATATTCGGCTGCCGCTAATGCAGCAAAACATATCAACACCTAGCGAAGCTCTAGAGATTGCAATGCGATTGGAGGCATCACCAATTGGAGATAATGCAGCTGGGATGTCGCAGATATAGACACAGCTCGCTAACCTAACTATACAATTGCAAGATTTAAAGAAGAACAAAGAACAGTGCGATGAAGTATGGTGTACGTGATGTCGACGAGAGGGACATGCGAAAGATGATTGCCCAGATTTTCGTAACTATTTGGTCTCAGGAGCACCCAATCCACTGAATGGTGGCAGTATGTCATGGTGTCGTGTCTGCCAGGTGTTTGGACACGATCATGATAATTGTCTGTATATGCAGAAAATGGTCACAACCCCACGAAATATGTATTGCACCTTCTGTAAGTCGGTAGGACATGACGACAAGGACTGTCGTGCATATGGGTTGCTACAGGAGAGAATGTGTGATGCATTCTATGTCAAAGATGATCAGCGTGCTGCCCCGCTGCAACCGCAGGTAACTCAACCGATGCCTCAAGCACAGATGCAGTTTGTACCGCAGCAACAGTAACCACAGCAGTTTGTGCCGCAATATACACTAGTGAACCCCCTGCAGCCTTAGTATGTGCAACAACCGCAGTATGCACCACAAGGGCAAGGGATGTCGCCAGCACCCATGCAACAACAGTTTAACCAACCTTAGTATCAGCAGCAGGGCGGCTACCGAGGAGGATACAGGGGCGGACGTGGTGGTGGGTTTGGTCATGGAGGAGGGGGCCGAGGTGGTCGAGGACCTGTTTAATGTTACCACTGTGCGGTATGGGGGCATTATCAACGCGACTTCCCACTGCTACAGAACCAGTGTACATTTTTTTCTGGTAATGATCATACGGTCGAGAATTGTCCACAATTGATTGCAAGATGGCAGGCTTGGAACACTCCACAGCTACAGAACCCAGTACACCAACTAGCACAGAACCCGGTGCAGCAACCAGTACAGACCCAACCCCCGCGACCATCGTCGAACGCTAATCCAAATGTAAATCAACCAGGGAATTTGCAGTAGAATCAGACGCAGGGTGCTAATATTGCGACTATTTCTGCGGAACCGCGGCCACAAGATGCTTCGGTGGATGTTGTCACTCATGGAGGTAAGACGACTGGGGAATATGGTTCACGAACATTGATTCGGTTAGCTGGTCAAAAGACGGTAAATTTCGACATTGATGCAGAACGGGAGACATTCCTCGAGGCACGTCGCACATTGGAGAAAGACCGCGGTAAGGCTGTTGTTTGTGATATGCCGCCTATCTTTAATGCTACCTCAGACATCGATCAACCACCACCAGGGATATTGCAGAAGTTCCTTGAAAGCTGTCTGTCATTGGCACGAGACTCGGTTTCCCTGGTTGAGATTTAGGGATGGTTGCAGCGACTTCCAAAAGGATGGCAAGAATCGACAGTCAATTCTTTACACCGATGGAAGACTGGAAAGGAAATGTGAATGAATATTCAGATCGATGATTATGATGTTGATTCTGTAATTCTTGATCTTGGTTCGGATGTTAACATCTTAACCAAGCAAGCGTGGCAGAAAATGGGGAGTCCCCCATTGAGCTGGTCCCCTGTACAGCTCCGGTTGGCTAACCATGCGAAGGTTACACCTATTGGGCGAGTTCTGTGGCTCACAATTGATATTGAGGGAATGAAGACTTATGCCTACTTCGATGTCATTAAGGTAGTTGACGGCGGAAGCTCCTATCCTGCGCTGTTGGGGATAGGATGGGCTAATGATAGCAAAATTGTAATTAACCACGATTTTTGAGTTATCGCTCCGTTGGATCCGACTGAAGGACGCCGATATGTTGAGCCTGTCAAAGATGACGATCACACTGGCTGGGATCACGCATTTAATATTTCTGAGGATTACATTCATCCCACTGTTCACGGTGAGTTGGAGTGGCGCAGTGAGAGCTCTGCATCTTCCGACTCCAATGATGCATTGGAACATTGGCAGAATCGCATGCATGAAGTATCAGTCCGGAAGTGTGGTTTAGTTATGCAATCTTTATGTCGTGTTGCAACAGAAACGATCACATTGCCTATCTATGAGGGGTTTCCTGGCTTAGACACCTTTGTAGCAGAATTTGAAGACCGTGTTCTAGAACCACAGCGCTTGTTGGCCTTGGAGGAAGCACTGAAGGCTACTCTAGCACGTTGGTGGGCGACACATAAGAAATTCATTAAAGATTGGTCACAGTGTCGAAGGTTGATGATGGTTCAATTTGGCAATACTGAGGTGTATCACACTGGCAAGTATGATGGTCGAACTGATCCCAGTGATCACGTGATGGAGTGTCAATGATTGTGGATCACGCAACCCAGAGATGAGTGGGTTCATGCTTTTGTCCATACTTTGGAGGAGATACCGCGCTTGTGGTATACTGCAGCTGAATTGCGCCATGACATTACAACATGGGGAGAGTTGACGATCTGTTTCACTCATACCTTCACATTTGTGGATGCCAACCCAAATGTCCATAATGCCCTGCAACTCATCCGCGATGTGATATTTCGGGTTGTTCTGGTGGCACGATCTGTTGATCTGCACACCCACAGTCAAATGCAGTCTCTCATGGAGTGCTTCAATGTCAGTGGAGGGCTAGAGGACGATGATGACCCCCGAATTATTAACATTCCCAAATCCGAAGGAAGTCGCGATGTGGTTCCACCTGTTGCGCCAAGTAATCCGTTCAATCAGTCGTTGCAGCTTCGTAAAATGAATATCGGCACTAAAGCTACTCCCAAGTTTGCTAATGTAGGGGATTATTGGGGCAATGAGATGATGAGTAAGGTTACCGAGTTACTGCATGAATTCCAAGATGTGTTTCCCACGAAGTTTTCTTAAATGAAGGGAATCCTGGGTGACTTAGGAGAAATGAGGATTCCATTGAAACCAGACGCTAAGCCAATCCGACAGCGACCTTATCGACTAAACCCACGACATAAAGAGAAAGTCAAGGCGGAACTTGATCGGATGTTGGATGCTGGTATTATCGAACCTGTGGAAGAGTCAGAATGGATCAGTCCTATGGTGGTGCAGGACAAGAAAACAGGCGAAGTGCGCATCTGTGTCGACTTGTGGAAGTTGAATGATGCTTGCTTGCATGATCCCTTCTCGACTCCATTTACCGATGAAGTACTTGAAGGAGTGGGTGGCCAGGAGATGTACTCTTTCACTGATGGATTCTCTGGCTACCATCAGATCTGTATTGCCAAGGAAGATCGCCATAAGACAACTTTTGTTACCGAATGGGGTTGCTTTCAGTACACGGTCGTGCCGTTCAGATTGAAGAATGCACCTGCGATATTTTCCTGGGTAGTTGTTGTTGCCTTAAAAGATTTTATTCAAATTTTTTGCAAGTATATATGGACGATTGGACTGTTTATGGGTTAATTCGGGATCATCTGGCTAATCTGCGATTGATGCTTGAGCGATGTCGACAGCACCAGATATCGCTGAACTTGAAGAAATGTATTTTCTGTGCTCCATTTGGGATATTGCTGGGTCATATCGTGTGTAAGCAGGGATTGTTGGTTGATCCAACCAAGATTGCACTTATTTTGGGATTGCAACCACCAACCACGGTTAAGCAGTTGCGTGCGACCTTGGGTCACACGGGCTACTATCGCAAGTTCATTAGGGGATATGCTGCGATTACTGCCCCTATGGAGAAGTTTTTGAAAAAGGATGTGGCGTTCCAATGGAACCCGGAATGTCAGGCAAGCTTCGAAACCCTCAAAGCAAAGATGGCGTCGGCACCGATTTTGTTTTTCCGGACTGGAGTAAGGAATTCCACATCCACATTGATGCTTCATCAGTTGCATTAGGAGTTGTATTGGCTCAACTAGGTGAAGGCGACATTGATCACCCCATTGCTTTTGCCAGTCGGAAGCTGTCTTCAGCAGAACACAATTACACTGCCACAGAACGCGAAGGTCTGGCCATGGTTTACGCGCTGCAGAAGTTCAGGCATTATTTCTTGGGTGGCCACTTTAAAATGTTTACTGATCATTCAGCATTGAAATACTTGGTCAATAAGCCTATGTTGGGGGGGAAGATCTACCGATGGCTACTTTTGTTTCAGGAGTTTGATTTCGAAGTCGTTGTGAAGCCGGGGTGGTTGAATGCTGGACCAAATCATTTGTCACGGATTGACACAGGGGAGGAACCGACTAATATCGAAGACGGATTGCCGGATGCCCAACTATTTCATGTTGCTGCTGCTGACCACTATTTTGATGATATCCTTCACTTCTTGGCAACCGGCATCGCGCCCGATGACTTTACCACGACTCAAAAGAAGCAATTGGTCATCAAGGCTGCTGACTTTCAACTAATTGCGGGAGAGTTGTATAAATTAGGTGCTGATGAGATATTACGCAGATGTGCTTTGCAACATGAGCAAGCGTAGATATTGGCTGAAGCACATGGTGGAGTCACTGGAGGACATTATGGCAGTCGGGCGACTTCCCAGAAGGTATTACATGCAGGGCTTTGGTGGCCCACTTTACACAATGATGCGACAGACTATGCACGGTCTTGTGATGTTTGCCAACGAACTGGCAAGCCATCTAGACGTGATGAGATGCCACTACTACCGCAGGTGACATTACAACCATTCGAAAAATGGGTTGTGGATTTCGTAGGGCCGATCAATCCACCAGGGAAACGTACAGGTGCGTGGTATATTATCACAGCGACAGAATACTTGACCCGATGGGCTGAGGCAGCACCTGTAGTTGACTGCTCCACCGCAACGGCTGCTAGAGTTTTGTTCGACTACATTATCACTCGTTTCGGTTGCCCCAAGATATTGTTGAGTGACCAAGGAAACCATTTTCTTAATCGCACTATCAGCGCATTGACGAAGGAATTGCAAATTCAACACAAGAAGAGTACACCCTATCACCCACAGGCGAATGGGACAGTAGAGGCGTTTAACATGGTCTTGGAGCATGCATTAACAAAGGTGTGTAATGCGAACCGCGATGATTGGGATTTGAAAGTTCCCGAGGTGTTGTGGGCCTATCGCACCACATGTAAAAGGTTGACTAGTCAGACAGCTTTCAAGCTGGTATATGGGAAGGAAGCCATTATGCCTATGGAGTACATTGTTCCCAGTTTACGAATTGCGACTGTTACAAGCATGGATGATGTTGCAGCAATCGACGAGCATCTAGCACAATTGGTGGCACTCGAAGAAGATTGATTTATCGCTGGCTTTCATCAAGGAGTGG
This sequence comes from Larix kaempferi, assembly GCA_027924585.1. Taxonomy (NCBI): domain Eukaryota; kingdom Viridiplantae; phylum Streptophyta; class Pinopsida; order Pinales; family Pinaceae; genus Larix; species Larix kaempferi. The sequence continues at coordinate 9,073,581 of BSBM01000223.1, read as the reverse complement.
AGAAGGATCGCCAGAAGGCATGGCATGATCGCCACATCAAAACCAAGCAGTTTCAGCAAGGCGACTTAGTGTTACTATATGACAGTAAGTTTATGAAACATCCAGGCAAGTTGCAGATGCATTGGCTAGGTCCCTACTGCGTCAATAGCATTACTTCAGGAGGAGCGGTTCAGTTGCAGCGATTGGATGGGGATATGCTCCCCAAGTTGGTGAATGGTCATAGATTGAAGCCCTATCGCACGAGCTCGGAGCAGTGCGATGTCTGAATCGCATTAAAAAAAAATTAAATTTAATGATTGTTGCAGGTTGCTTGGTGGTAGATAGCGCACCAACAAAAGATGGTATGCGCAAGCGGGAGAGGCTTGTGTTGCCGGTCCGAGAATCATGATGGTGTTTCACTTAGGATTGCTGATGAATTATGTACGCCGACTTTGGGATGGTACGGTGAAGTGGCGGGATTACAGGCCACCCTCTGTGCATATGATTGTCCCTGACCGCTATGGTTGGATTCACACAGAACGACAGCATGTTTTGCACATGGCACGCCGGACCAGAATGATCAGCAGGGTTGTTCACGTGGTGGCATGCGGGAGCTGGGTTGGCCGCATGGTCGCCCCTCCACTATGGCAGTTGGTTGGATCATACACACAGGTGAGAGGTACCGGGGCATCATTCCCCCCGTCGTGACAAAGGAGGGTCTAGTTATAAGTACCCCAAGAAGTTGGTAGTTCGCCATCCAGAAGCTGTTCCGACCAAGAGTGGTTATGTTGCTTGATCCTTTTGTGAGTTGAGCTGTGGGGAATTCCAAGGAGGCTGTGGAAATGCTCCACTTCATTTCCCATGGTAGTAGCCAAAGGGCACTGCGAGCCTGAACGACGAGTGTCCCTGAGCGTCGTGATACCACGGGTGCACTTACGTTGTCTATGCTCAGGTCGGTGCCAGGGCGCCTGCGGTATGCGTCGACAGTGAGATGGACCCCTGGTTGGTCCCGCATAATTTAGTATGCAGTGGTTGTTCTAAGGGTTGTGCTATTTTTTATCAGAACGCTGGTTGGGGTGGTAGCTCCTTGACCTCAGTTGAAGACGGGCGCTGGCGCGAAACAAATGTGCCAGACTCGTTCGTCGTTCTCACCCCTTGGTACTGTTCGTCCTCTTTTCCTTTCAGTCGGCACTATTCCATGCGACTGGAGGATGAGTTCGCGATGTACCTGACATCCAGTCAAAGGTTGCCTACTCTCATGGAGGGCTTACAGAATTGGTAGCCGAGGATCTATACAACCGAAAGAAGGAGACAACAACTCGTGATCCAGACAGCAAGAACAGATGCAGCTGACGTGGCTCGAGGGCGAGCCACAAGATTGTGTTGGGGGCCTGTTGGCAGAAGGTTTGACGAGGAAATATCGCGGTACTGCTGACATCGCGACATGTTGGATGAAGGCGCGAAAGGAGCATTTGGTGCCAAAGGATACCACACTTGGCGGGTTTTGGGTCACTTGGACCATGTATTTTGTAATATTGAGTCAAGTATACCGCAATTGGCGGGTTTTTGGGTCATGTATTTTGTAAGATCGAGTCATTATACCGCGGTATGCGGGTTTTTGGGTCATTAGACCAAGTCAGTTAGTCGATTGTCCATAAGTGTCGGTTAGGAAAGTGGACAAGTATTGTAGGAGGCGGAAGCCTATAAATATAGAAGGATTGTAAGTGTTAGAGAAAGAGGAGGAGTCGATAGATAAGAGAAAGAGATAGAGCTGTATGCAAAGATAATGTTGGAGTTGCGTAGAGATTCATGTACTGCCTTTGGTTTGCCACAGTAATATAAGGATGATGATTTGGTGCAATCTGTGTGTTTATGGTAATGCAATTATATGTTTTCTATTGCTATGATGTGAATACCGCAATAATGTGTTACCTGTCTATGTGAAAATGTTGCGATTAAAGTAATATGCGATCTCTGTTTCTGGTAATATTAAATGTTGCGATGTACTAGAACTTCATGATGAATGTTTGGAATTGTTGTTAATATCATATTGCCGCAACTTGCCTCCTCCCTCGGCGGAAACATGGTTCCATCTACTCTTCCTGGACACCTCGGGTGAGACCTCATCCGCTCTGCGAGTGTTGCTGGGTAGGCTCAAACCTGCCCGGGCCGGTGCCCAGGGAGACTGCGGTATGGGTCGACAGCCGGTGGACCCTTGTCGACTGTGAGGTCGCGACTTGGTCAACAGCATAGATTTGTTTTTCCACATGCATTTAATATAGGGCACTTGCATATCATTTTAAATACAAAATACATAACCGGTGGATCGGGCCGCAACCGGTAGAACAAACAAATCTTTAAAACCCACGGTAGCCGGAACTGTTAATCGGACGAATTCCCCACTCCAAACGGTGAGTGATCTAGTTGGGATTGCTTATTAGGGAGAATCCCTTGCTGATTGATGCAGGGATTTTCGAGGCATCAATAAGTGGCCTCTTAGCAAAAAGAGTATACGTTGGATAGAATACCTACCATTGGGTGGAAAATCACTCTTACACAACTAGTTGCTTGGATCTTCTTTATTTATAGAAGCATTCTTTTGTAATTGAATCTGAAATGTTTTATTTGGTGTCTGTAATGATTATGCTAATATATACACACTAGATGTGTGTGGATAGAGTTTATTTCCATTGTGTATTTTTTTGTATTATGCATTTGTACACACATAGTTAATTATTATGAATTCGTAATATGGCTATGGGGTAAAATTTAGAAGCCCAAATTTAGTTAATATCCCCTCCCATTGGTCGGATTGAGTGAAGGGGATGTTACACGCACAATGGAAAATTGTATTTTATTTTTTTCAAAACTAACTAATTAATACAATCTCATTCTATGCACTATTGTTCTCACAACGACTCTTTTTCTCCCATTTTCATAGTCTAGAATTACAAAAATACCATTTTCAAGCATTTACATCCACAATACTCTCTCTCTCTCTCTCTCTCTCTCTCATATTGGAAAATTGTATTTTTTTGTTATTTTTCAAAACTAACTAATTAATATTTGAATCACATTCTATACACCCTTGTAATTGCAACAACTTTTTTCTCCCATTTACATAAACTGAAATTACAAAATACAATTTTCAAGCATTTACATCAATAGTCATCCGAAATATTTTTTTAAATTTTTTTGTTGTGTACTTTTTATGCTACTTATTTTTATCTTGGTACCTTCAAAATTGGGGAAAACAAATTTATGTGCAAATTTTAGAACAAAAAAAATTAACAATATAATAAAAATGTAAATGGGAAAATGATATGTCATTGGATAGAGGATTCAATGATGAATCTAGTGGCATCAAGTTTGTCACCTAACATGGAAGAGATGAAGAACTTTCACCCTTTCAAAGTTGCAATTTCAAAAAGAGGGTTATTTGTCATTTATAAGTTTCAAAGCACCTCAATCGAGGGTTTATTTAGCCCTAAATTAAGGCCTTGTTCAGGTTAAGCACAATCGCTCAATGGGGGTACTGACCGTAATCAAGGATTTGACCTTGATCAAGGATCTTTTGTAACTTAAAAACGACAAATAACATAAGATAAAATCAAAAGAAAAGAGTGGAAATAAATATTCTCCCATTGTTCATTGTTTATGCTTAGTTCACAAAATTGATGCTAAAATCACAACAAAATATATAGTGTGGGTAATTCAATAATCAAGATGGGGAATAGGGAAAATCAAATAAGGAAATATGATGGTAAATGACCTAGTGAAGATGAAGTACTAGAGAAGGCTAAAGAGGGTGAGAAAAAGACAAATATAATAATTGGGAGAATGTGACAATGCCATGCACAAATAATGAAACCATTAACAGCTTCAAGCCTTAGGCTATCTCCACTGCTCTAGATTATATGGCAATATAAACCTTAGGCTATCTCTTATAACAGAAACCTAGGTTAGGTACCATTTAGGGAATCACTCTCCTAGGTCAAGAAGATACAGAGCTCGTGAATGGGTATTTTGTGAATGACTTTATACCTTGTATTAGGCTACAACATATGTTGTCACCAAAGTCTCAACCTACTCTTGAAGTGGATGATAACATGACTCGATGGATTCATATCCATCTAAGTTAAGACTTCAATTTTTGGGGGATTCCTTTTACTTTTGAAACCTCTTCTAAGGGTATTTGTAGTTGTTGCAAAAAGTAGATAAGGGGCTAAATAGATTATCGGCCCTCTTTCCTTAGCAATATGTTACCAAACTTTCACCAAGGTGCTGATAGCTAACAATGTTTCTTATTCCCCATGTTGGGTACCTTTAGTCACAACTTAATGTAGGATTGAATAATTTCTACAATCCTTCATCTATGTTAACTTTGAAGAGAAATAATGGGTTTCATCAAGTAAATTGGAAAGTTTGTTATCCCCCGTGGGCTGTGACACAAGGAGGTATAACAATCACTAATGTACATACACAAAACTTAGCTCTTTGGATGAAATGGAATATTTGGCATATGGAATGAATTGGGCATGGAATCTTATTATATATAATTGTATCAATTGATGTCGTATGGAATGAAAACCTAATAAGAGTTAAACTTACAAATTTTTTTAATTAATATAACTCCAATCAAAATCAAAATTATGTTTGTTGATAGTGTGCTAAGGAGGCATGAGAAGCTATTAACCTTTCCTTCAATGGAAACTTCAATTTGAGTATGAATTTTCACTTAGTGACCACTCAATATGTTAGTCATGTATTGTCTTTAAAAAGGAGGAAAACTAATGATTCCTTACTTATGTCTCTAGTGAAAGGATAATAAAATGTTATAAGACACTCTCTTTCAAGATGATGTCAAAGATAAACCATTGATTTGTAGTAAAGGGCCTTTGTCTAATACAAACATGTTGATGGATAAAGGGCTCAACTAGACTCCAATCCTAGATGCAAGTTAATTAAAAAAATTTAGAGACTTTGTTCTAAAGTATCTACTTAATTAGACTTCCGAACAATTTTTAAGGCCCCTCTATAGCCGAAGGTATCCGTGGTGTTTCTCAACGCTCATATTATCTATATTGCCCACGTTTCGCATGGCTCTCTTAAAGGTTGGCTATTGTATATACTATTAATTTTGATGTATCTTGAAAATTACTCATAAGAAGCTATTAATTTTGATGTCTCTTGAAAAACATTAATAACAGAAATATCATTTCTATGATGGAAAGGCCAAAAATATATTTAGGTGGTAATTATAAATAATCTGTTTTTAGATTCAAGGTCATGTTGATAAGCTAGAGTATATGTGTCTTTGGAGTGTAGTTTTGAAGTTAATGTTAATTAATTTGTATACAATTTTATTAGTCAACATTTTTATTATGTCCCTGCAAGGCTATATATACCGATCACATAGGTGTATTAATATTCCCTTACACAAGGTGATATTTTATAATGATCACACAGGTGTATTAATCTGCCCTTACACGAGGTGATATTTTTTATTTTCTAATATTTAGCCTATGGTTTAAAAAAAAAAATTATTATACTATTTATTTGATATGGTATTGGTTGGTGGGAACATGACATAGGCCTAGGGGATTGTATTATGTATCCCAAACATGGGTTGTGGGCCTACATCATCATGCATGAGTGGCATTAGTGTAGTCCATGATGTTTCATACGAACAATTCGTACAACCATTCTTCTATTATTGTTGTCATATCGTGAAAAATGTGGTAATGGGTAGTTTTGGAATTCACCAATTGTTTTAAAATGAGTTTTTTGAAATACTATTTAAAATATTGTCCACACGGTAATGTTTCCATTGTTCCATGGTGGTGTTTAAATTCCCTCATTTGGCCTTGGTTCTGGCTACCAATTGAGAAAGGGCCTTTTTTTTGTTTTAGCTTTTTGAAAATGTGAATTGTATTTACTAGGTTTTGGTTCTTAAATACTTAGGTTACTTCAATTGTTAATAGATAGAAAAAATTTGATTTCCCAGAAGGTACTGGTGGAGTTCTTAGAGCATCGTTTGAGTTAGACTTAGGTGCATTAGCTTGACTGAGGTTCTTTTGTCTCAGCCTTAACTCTTTTACTGGTGGAAAAATCTCCAGCTACAAGCTATTTGCTTCTAATATTAGTGTATTGGATATTTGCATGTAATTATCGGTAAGTGGTCGATTCTCCATTATTTTGCTTCAATTTAAGTTTACAATCATGTTTTATTTATTTATTTAAGGCCTACATTAAAGAATCAATGTAGTTACCACTTTTGCTAATTTCTATGTTCCTATAATATCTCAAATTTTAATAGCTTGTTTTTAGCCTATGTCTACCAGTAGTGAGTGACCCCTTTTTGCTTAATAAAGTTTACAGTCAATTGTTAACTAAACCCTATGTGGGGAAAAAAAATTTGAAGTTTATGTACAGAGTTTTCTAGACTATAAATCTTCTTTATTTTGAGGATAAAGAATTTTAAACCCTAACTTTCTTGCACTCACAATGGGACTCGTTAATTTCATTGGACAAAGTTATAGCCGTCAAACTGATAATAGAGTTGATTGGGACATGAGTGTTACCATGTAACCATTTCATAATGTCTGAGAAAATTCCAACATCTTCAAGGTATTGTCTTTATATATTTAATAGTTTATTTAATTTTAAGTTAATTGATCCTAATTTCTTGATCAAAACCTCTATCAAAGACTTATTTTAAGGTTTTTCTTATTAATAGATTTAACCTTTACTTAGTTTAAACTCAATCCCTAAAATTATAAGTAGTTAATATATTTTGCTTACATACATATAAACAACTCAACAATGACTTGTGAAATAACAATTTATATTTTAAATTGTGCTTCCTAAAGTTTCATCAAATAAAAACTTAAACATAGATATTAACATTTAAGTGATGAAAAAATTAAACATTTAAATTATAAAATAAAAAAATTAATATAAAATATTATTAAATTATATAAAGAGAAAAATTGTAAAAGTCAATTTTTATGTCTTAATGAGGTTGTAATTATAATAAATTTATCATAGGAAATATTGAGAGATGAAAACCCAAATGCAAAATCAATTGTAATTATAATAAATTTATCATATATGAAACATTTAGAGATGAAAACCCAAGTGCAAAATCGAAGTTAAGATGGATATGTTCTAATTGTTTGTTTTTTGACATGATAATTAATAAAAAGTCATTTCTATGTTTAACATCGATGAGATAGATAGAAACAATCTGTTTTATTTTATTAATATTACACAAACCATGAGTTGACATCTCTTCCACCCAAAATGCAAGAACACCTCGTTTCTTTCCATGTATTACTGGATATTCTTTTATGTTAAGTGTACTTAAGTCACTAGATTTGTATTAATTGTATGTTATCTGTTATGAGCACAAGTGAAAGGTGGGTTAATAGTAATGTTCTCTATCAAAGGCACAAGTGAGAACTTCAAGTGAAAGGCTGGGTTATTAGTAATGTTTTTTTAGCAATGTGAGAACTTCAGTTTACACTATATGTTAATTTTGATCATACAAGTTGAGAAGGTAATTTCCTACCAAGATTTTTATGTTTTGTAATTATTTATAGTTTTTTATTTAACAATATTTTTAAACATTATATTTAATTAAATAGTAATTTACAATAAAAGTAATTGTTAATTGATTCTTGATATATCTTTTTTAAACCGAATTATTAATGTCATATATGCTTTCAAACAAGTTTGAGAAAGTTTTGGTTAAATATAAAGAAAAAAAAAGTTTTAGTTAAATATAAAACAAGAAATAATTCATTAAAAAGAAATCAATATATTTGTAATCACATGGTTTTATTTATTTTTTACCTAAAAGGTCAAGGGTGGGCAATTGTGAGTTAGCTCCTTTTGACATATCATTTCCAAACCAAATTACCAATGTCATATATGCTTTTAAGCCAACAACAACTACATTATCAAGTGAAAGCAATTGTTAGTCCACTCATTCTGACATATCATTTCGAAACCAAGTTACCCATGTTAGCTATGCCCTTAAGCCAGCAACAACTACATTATCAAGTGAATAGACAAGTTTAAGAAAGTTTTGGTTAAATATAAAGCAAGAAAGAATTCATTAAGAAATAAATCAATATGTTTATAATCACATGGTTCTATTCATTTTTTTACCTAAACGGTCAAGCAAGCACATAGCACCATTGATGTTGTTGAGTGAAAATGTTACATCAATAATGATTTCATAAGGGATGAGGTGGCAATTTTATTGATAACTTTCAAGAGGGAAAACTAAGATGTCATGTTCGTATTTTGGTCTCCTTGAAGGTCTTTCTTTCACATTGTTATTTAGGAAAAATCCAACTTTCAATGTGGATCAAAACATAAGATCATTCTTCGTGGCATCATATCTTTATATATATTTCTCATATACTCTTACTAGTGTGATTGGTTTCGAGGAATTACGTTTGTTGGATGGTCCAGGGTTTGAAACTATGTGTTAGTGAGAGAAGACATCTACAATCCAACCATGTTAAGGGTTGGTGCGATCCCCAAATGATTTTGACGACTTAAATGTCCTAAATCATGATTTCTCAAATCACTGACTAACCTTACAAAACAAAAATTCTCTTAGCAACAAAAAAAAGTCATTTATCTTAACTATTTTAAACATGGAAAAACATCAACAAAAACATGTAATGGACGAAGGGCCCTTAATGCTTGATGAACCTTCATATATTTAAAATGACACATCATAATGATAAAGATCATATATTATTTATAATATTCACAACTCTATAAACATGAATATTTATTATTTAATATGTTTTTATTCTTAAATTATAATTTTAATTATAAACTTTAAATTTTATATAACGAAAATGCTTTTTAATATTGAATTATTTTATTATGTTAATTATTTAAATAGATTTTGATTTAATATTTTTAAGATGATTTACATGTTTTTTTAATTTTAATGTATTTTATAAATGATAAAATACATATTCCAATAAAAAAAATCATATATTTTAGTGAAATATTTTAATTATAATTTGTAACGAAATATTTTAATATATAATTGTATTTTAATTATATTTCATAAATTATACTATATTTTATCAAATGTATTTTGCAGATATCATTATAAAAGAAAATTGATTGTTTTTATAACAATTTTTTCAAATATTATTAATTTTAAATATTTAATAATTATAAAATAAAATTTATTAATCATGATTGTGTTGATACTTGTTTTAATAATTCAAATATTTAGTTATCATCAAATTTTTTTGTAATATTTCAAATATGAATGATTTTACCATATTATTTTTTTTAATTATTTTAATCATTTTTAATATATTTTATATTTATATAATAAAAATTATGTTCAAAAAAGTTAATGTAAGTGATAATGGTTATGAGTTATTAATCTCCACCGAAACCAATTATATTCACTAAAAAACTAGCAAGCCATATTAATAATAATAATATGGCTTATATACGCCGATCGACGTATATAGGCCACACATTTAAATGTGGTTGATATACGCAGATCGGCATATATAAGTCATATTATTAATATTAATATGGCTTGCTAGTTTACGTTCGATCCACGAGGAATATTTAGTGAGTTTTAATATTAATATTATGGTTCTGAAAATATTAACAATAATAACTATTACGGTTCTGAATTTTAAATTAATAATTATTTTATAATTATAATTAATAAAATATAAATAATTTACATTACTAATTAATTATTTAATAACAAATATCATTTTAACTATGTTATAAAAATAAGTAATGTGTAACTATGTTTAATAAAACATCAATAATTATTATAAATAATTTAGAGTACTAATTAAATATTTTGTAATAAAAATTATTTAATTATTATGATTGTGAAAATTATTAATATTATGGTTGTGAAAATATTAATATTATAGTTATGAAAATAATAATAATAATTAGTGTCACTATTTTAATATAATAATTATTTTTAAATATTTTATAAGATTTGTTATTTTATAATTGTAATTAATAAATTATAAATAATTTATAGGACTAATTAATTATTTAATAACAAATATTATTTTAATTATTTTATAAAAATTATTAGTTTATAATTTAGAGTAATAATTAAATATTTTGTAATATTAATTATTTAATTATAATAAAAATAACTATTATTATCATTAGCTGAAAATAATAAATATTGAAAAAGTTTATTAAAATAATTATTATTATTATAAAAAAACATTATTCTATTATAATAATTATTATTATTATAAATCAGAAAACATAAAAATAAGAAAAATAATAATGAATGAAAAAGTTTATTATAATAATGATTATTATTATAAAAAAAATTATTCTATTATAATAATTATTATTATTATAAATAAGAAAACATAAAAATAAGAAAAATAATAATAAATGAAAATAATTTATAATAAGGATTGATGATTATAATTATAATTATAATTATATTTATAATAATAATAATAATATTGTGAATAATAATAATAATTTATTTTCTTATTTTTTATTACTCTTTATAATAAGAATAATTATTATTATTATTCAATAGTAATAATAATAAATGAAAATAAGAAAAATAATGAAAACTAATTTTGTTTTCAATTGAAAAATCACAACACCTAAGTTATAAGCAATGGGCAATGAAAACTAGTTATTATAATGTATAATAATACTAATAATGTTTAATTTAATGTTTAATAATAATAATAATAATAGAATAATTATTATTATTATTATTATGAATGTCTAATATATAATGTCTAAAGCCTAATCTAAATTAATCTTGCTAATGTTTAGCATTGCATACAATGTTGACTAATGTTTGTCAATGTTTATTAATGTTTAATGTGTAAATTTAATGTTTATTAATATTTAATGTTTAATGTCCAATGTGTGATGTTTATTAATGTCTAATGTTTATTAATGCATAATGTGTAGTTTTATAAATGTTTTTAATGTTAATAACGCAAATGTCTTTATTAATGTATTTTAATGTGTAATAATGCTAATTTCTTTGTTAGTGTTTTCTAATGGTTAATAATGCTTAATATTTAATAATGTCTAAATGTTTAATGTGTAAATTTAATGTTTACTACTATTTAATGTCTAATGTGTGGTGGCTAACTTTGATTAGTCATGATTGACCATGTTTGTAATACATGAAAATAATTTATAATAATGATCAAAGGAGTTATAATTCAAATAATAATAATATTGTGAATAATAATATATATATAATTTTGTATAATAATAATAATTATTATTATTATTAAATAATAATAATTATTATTATTAAATAATAATTTTTAAAATATTTTATAATAATAAAAATAATTATAAATAAGAAAATATAATTATAATAATTATAAATGAAAATAAGAAAAATAATGAAAACTAATTCTTATAATGTCTAATAATACTAATAATGTTTAATTTAATGTCTAATAATACTAATAATGTTTAATTTAATGTCTAATAATACTAATAATGTTTAATTTAATGTCTAATGTTTAATAATAATAATAATAATTATTATTATTATTATTATTATTAATGTCTAATATCTAAAGGCTAATGCCTAATGCCCAATCCAAATTAATCTCACTAATGTTTAGCATTACATAACATAAATATATAGTTTCAAGTATTATGAAAATACAATGTTGAGTAATGGTTATTAATGTTTCATGTGTAAATTTAATGTTTATTAATATTTAATGTCTAATGTGTGATGTTTATTAATCTCCAATGTTTATTAATGTATAATGTCTAGTTTTATTAATGGTTTTAATGTTAATAAGGTCAATGTCTTTTCCATAGGAATAACGCCAATGTTTTTATTAATGTTTTTAATGTGTAATAATGCTAATGTCTTTATAAATGTTTTTATAATGTTTAATAATGCTTAATATTTAATAATGTCTAAATGTATAAATGTCTAATGTCTAAATTGAATGTTTATTACTATTTAATGTCTAATGTGTGATGGTTAACTTTGATTGATCGTGGTTGACTGTGGTTGACCATGTTTGACTATGTTTGATTGTGGTTGTCTTTGGTTGACTCTGGTCCACCATGGTTGACGTTGGTTGACCATGGTTGACATTTGTTGACCATGGTTTACTTTGGTTGACTTTTGGTTAATCGTGGTTGACCATGGTTGACTATGGTAGAATATTGTTGAATTTGGTTGGATATGGTTTTCTATGGTTGACCTTGGTTGACCTTGGTTAACTATAGTTGACTTAATTGACCATGGTTGACTTTGGTTCACAATAGTTGACGTTGGTTGACTTTGGTTCAGAATGGTTGACATTGGTTGAACATGGTTAATCGTGGCTCACTTTGGTTAACCATGGATGACTTTGGTTGACCATGGTAGACTTTGTTTAACTTTGGTTGACTATGGTTAACTATGTTAGACCATGGTTGACCATTGTTAACTATGGTTGACCTTTGTTGACTTTAGTTACCATTGTTGACTTTGATGGAAAATGGTTGACTTTGGTTAAATTTTGATTGGACATGGTTGACTTTCATTGACTTTGGCCAACCATGGTTGACTTTCTTTGTGGTCAACCATGAAAATTCAGAGTTGACCATGGTTGACTTTGGTCGACCACAACCAAAGTCATATTAGAATATGATTTGGTTGACCATGGTTGACTTATAAATATTTGGTCAAGTAAAAGTTTATGAAAGTCCAGAAAAGTCAACTATAGTTATAGATGACCATGGTTGGCTTTAGTTGAGAATGATTCACTTTGGTTGATTATGTTTGACCATGGTTAACTATGGTAGACCATGGTTGACCATTATTGACCATGGTTGACCTTCATTGATGTTAGTTACCATCGTTGACTTCGATGGACCATGGTTGACTTTGCTTAAATTTTGATTGGCCATGGTTGACTTTTGTTGTCTTTGGCTAACCATGGTTGACCTTAGTTTTGGTCGACCATGAAAAACCATAGTTGACTATGGTTGAACACAACAAAAGTCATATGAGAATATTATTTAGTTTACCATGGTTGACCTATAATTATTTGGTTGACCACAAAGAAAGTCATATAAGAATATTATTTGGTTGGACATGGTTGACTTTCCTTTACATTAGTTTACCATTGTTGACTTTGGTGGACCATGGTTGACTTTGGTTGAATTTTGGTTGGTCATGGTTGACTTTGGTCGACCATGGTTGACTATCATTGAATTTGAATAACCATGGTTGACTTTGGTTGTGGTCAACTAAGAAAAAATATAGCGAACAATGGTCAACCATGTTCAATAAAAGTCAACCATGATTAACCAAAGTCAACAATAATGAACATAGTCAACTAAAGTCAGCCATGGTCAATCAAAGTCAACAATAATGAACATAGTCAACTAAAGTCAACCATGGTCAACCAAAGTCAATCACGGTTAACCAAAATCAACCATGGTCAACCATAATCAACCAAATTCAACCATGGTCAACCAAAGTCAAATGGTTAACCAAAGACAACCATGGTCAAGTAAAGTCTACCAAAGTCAAACAAAGTCAACTATAGTTATAGATGACCATGGGTGGCTTTAGTTGACAATGGTTCACTTTGGTTTACCATGGCTAACATTGGTTGACCAAGTCAACCATGACCAACCATGGTCTACTTTTTTTACAATGGTTAACATTAGTTGACCAAGTCAACCATGATCGTGTTTGTTTTGCAATCGTTAACATTGGTTGAATTTTGGTTGACCATAGCTGACTTTGGTTGACCATGATTGACTTTCATTTACCATTGTTAACTTTGGTTCACCATGACTGACTATGGATGACTTTGGTTAACTTTGGCTAACTTTGGTGAACCATGGTTGGCTTTGGTTGTTCATGGTTGAATTTGGTTGAGCATTGTTGACTTTGGTTGACTATGGTTAAATTTGGTTTACTGTGGTTAACTTTGGTTGACCATTCTTGACTTTGATTGAACATGGTTAACTTTCACTGATCATGGTTAACTTTGGTTGAGAATGGTTGACTTTCGATGACTATGTTTGACTTTGGCTAACCATGGTAGATTTTTGGTTTATCACAATTGACTTTGGTTGGCTATGGTTGACTTTGGTTGTCTGTGGTTGACTTTGGTTGACCATGGATGATTTTTGGTTGATTATGGTTGACCATGGTTGACTATTGTTGACTTTGGTTTTCCATGGTTGAGTTAGGTTGACTTTTGGTTGGACATAGTTGACTTTGGTTTACCATTAATTGTTGTTAAGGGTTTACTATGTTTGAGTATGGTTGAATTGTTATTATATCACATTTGCATCATCATCTAGAATTATGTTTAGGTTTCGTTATATTGTTTAGTAAATTAAAATTACATTAAATCAAAATATTGAATGTTTTATATTTACTCATGTTTTTAATACCATCAAATTAAATTATTCGTAATTCAAACACATATAGGCATATTAAAATGTGACAATATACTTTACTATAATTTTAAATGTCATATTGCAATATAATTTAAATTGGTATCATTTAAAATTATATAGATTTTTTTATTACGTATGCATATATTTTTAATAATAAATGATTTTGAATAAATTAACTTAATTTACACCTAAAATTGATCATTGATAAAAAAAAATGAAAATGAAATGATTTAAAAGAAAACCTAAACAAACATTTATTATAATGTTTACAATTATTATTTTTTAATGTATATACTCTATTAATTTCCAAACCATGTTAAAATATTATATTTGAGTTAAATAGAAATTTTATTTTAATACTTTAGCACTAAATATAGTCCATATTCAAAGGTGACATTGTATATTTTTATAATTTACATGTTATAGTAGATGTTGCAATGTAAACTTGATTTTAAATGTATATATTGTAATTTTTTTTTATAATGTATATTATAATTATTTTAAATATTTTATAACAATTTATTTTATGGTATATACACACAATTGAATTTAAAACAAAAAATTATATAAGTGTATTAACTTTAAAATATTTATTTTACTAAAAATAAACTAAAAAGTTGAAATCCTTTCAATACAAAATATAAAAAAATTTGAGTTATTTATAACTTTGTCATGTTTTTCCAAAATATTTCAGTTATTTATAACTTTACTATGTTTTTTATTATATTATGGTAAATTTTGAAGTAACAAATGATAAGATTATTTTATTCATTTTAAATAAAATGTCCAGAAAATATGTTAGACTAAACCCTAATTTATTTAATAATTTAAATACTCCATTAAATGATTAAATTACACTTCATAATCTAAAATATTAAAAGATTTCCTTTTTAATTAAACTTACATTTAATCATTTCAATTTCTAATTAAATTATTTAAGTACTTTGCATGGGCTGGAAATAACATCCAAAATATTTTAGTTATTTATAACTATGCCATATTTTTTTTTTGTTGTATTATATTATAGTAAATTATTTTATAATTTAAATAAGAGTTTCATCATCTTAAATATTAAAGGATTTTTCTTAATTGGGTAATTTGGATTTTTATATGTGCTTAAGCGGATAATGCACATAAAGCTGGGAAGGCTATGCAGTCTCTTTGATTCGGCTAGATATTTCATAAACATATGTATTGGCTTAATTTTTCTACTTTGACAAAATCAACAACGTAATAATATTAAAATTAAACATAAAAATTATTCAAAACATATGTATTCCCTTAATTGATTTAACATCCATTAAAATCAACAACAGAAATTTCGCATTTACCTTGCTGGAGGCTGAGGTTTAGGGTTAACTCTTGAATCCTTGAGGTTTAGCATTGATTTCTTGATCGTTGAGGTTTGATTGTTCCATCATTTCGAGAGCGGTTCAGGATCAATTCTTGGATCGTTCAACTCTGATTATGCCATCACTCTAAGAGCGATTTCAGCTCTGAGAGCCATTTCCTTTGGAGCAGTTATAGAAGAACCCAACGGTCTAAAATATATTCATGGTTGAATATATTTTGAAATTAAAAATATTTCACATAAAATATATGTATTTTAGTGAGATCATATGATTTCTAATAACATCTGACTTGATCCCAATCATAAAATCACACAGTACACCAAACAATACAGTTAATTACTCAGTTCTTCAATCAATACACTCATAAAATCGCACACTACACCAATCAATACACTTAATTACTCAGTTCTACAATCAATACAGTTAATTACTCGGTTCTTTCAATTTCTTTCATTTTAGAGGAAGCTCATCTTCCAATTTCCATTGACCTGGAATAGTCTAAAAGATAATACACTTAATTACTCAGTTGTACAATCAATACAGTTAATTACTCGATTCTTTCCATTTCTTTCAGAAGCTCATCTTCCAATTTCCATTGACCTGTAATAGTTTAAAAGATTTAAAAGCATTTTGATGTATTCAACTTAGATATAACTCTTTCATTTTTCTTACTTCATAGTGATTCTTAAGTTGATAAATTTTGTAATTGGTTTTCAATAACCACCTAAAGCACATCATTTAATGCTATTGACGAGGGAGTCTGAACAATTGGATTTAAACCTCCACGATAGCATTAAATACTATACCTATCAACACAACATTTAATATTTAATACTACCCGAACGATTGGATTTAAACCTCCACAACAACATTAAATACTTGCACCTTCAATAAAGCGTTGTTGACTTGCAAATTAATTTAAGATATAGTTCATTTGTTCTGTACACCCTTCCAGATGTCGAGAATTTTTGAAGCGAATCATAATGGGTTCTCTCTACTTTAATGTTCATTGTCTAATTGCCGACTCCATTGCTTGGAACCGATCTGAAAATGTATAATCTCTTAATTGTTTCAGCTTGCATATCACGATCCCTTCCATTCAAGCTCTGTCGCGATATGAGCATACCCTTTGAAGAATAGATCTGTATGTGACAAAGAGACTCCGTCTCGATTTTGAGAAATTGGCCGCTATGTTAAGATCACTGTTGCCCAGGGATCTTTGTCCATAATTTGAAGATGTATTGAAGACAAGCTGCTGAGACGAGACGAGCGCTTTCTTCGATCCAGAGAGTAAATATGGATTGTTATCTATGATTGTATGCTCAACTTCAACGGGGAAAATGCCACAAACAAGAAAAAGAACAACATTGTATAATTTGCCTCCATGTAGTACTTATAACAGAATACCTAACATAAAACGTTTTGGTAGAGCTTAAACCACCTATTGACAGTAGAGATAACAATCTGGGTTTCGGCTTAAATCGCATAGACTGGATTCAGATGTATAAAGCAGAATTGCCTACCTCTCTAGTAATTAGCGGCCCCTGTGCCTGAAGGAACAAAATATGCACTGTCCAGCGTTTGGTCTCCAGCTGATCTCCAATTCCAGTGAATCTATTCCTGGTATACTGCATAGAGCCAGCCCTAGGAGTTACTTGGTTAACAGAAAACTATGAACATGATTATGGAATTACTTGGTTAACATAAAACTATGAATATGATTATGGAATTACTTGGTTAACAGAAAAATAAGGCAATAGATAATTGCCTTGACAACATAATCTGGAGCAGCAATAGCCAAAATATCTCGGCTGCAAACTGCTTCCACTTGGGACTTGATGTATCCATCACATCGAAACCCCTGACCAAATTATGGTTTGGAAAAGCCGTCTTTTTCCTAGTTATAGTCGAAGATTCGTCCAAAAGAATGGACCCATCGCAACCCTGTAAAAAACCCGCCTACAATAAACAATCAGGATTCAAGACAATACAGAAGATCACAGTCGAATCTATCTTAAAAGAACAACAAATAGATTTTAATGGGGAAACAAAGAAAAGAAGAAATTAGATTGCATTAAAGAAACAGTGGTGAAAGTGAAGGCAGAGCATGGATGCCCCCATCTGCTTTTCTTTGACCGCTGCTTGCTTCACAGCGGCCTTCACCGTCAATAGGGCAATGGGACAGATGTATCATAATACGTTGAGCTGATATCGGATGCCAACCATGAGCGCTGCTTCTCTTGTTGTGAATGGTGTTCTGTCCAATGTACTACTTCACACATCGGAAGCTCAATGCGGTTCAAACTCGACAGTAGGTTTTAGCAGAATAGGGTTCATGATATTCATATAATGCTTCTTTGCAATAAGAAGGTGCACTCAAAGAAGACAGGAGAGGACATAACGTTCCAGCCACCTGTTCCAGCCAGCATAACGGTTTAGCACATGTTCCAGCCACCTGTTCGAGCCACCATAACGTTTCAGCACCTGTTCCAGCACACTCCACTTCTCCACTCCTCTCCTCTCCCTGCATGACTTAATTTATGCCAACACACGTAACGGATCACTACCTGTTATTTGAATTAAATTATTATTTATTTTAGCAAGGTGGCGATTCAATTTAAACATGCGCATGACTTATCCCATTAAATTTGGATGCTTCATTTGGACGTAAGACGAAGCATATTCTCTGATCATTAAAATCTGGCCGTTAGTTATTAAAGATATAATAAATCAGCCACCCAGCCCCCACCCCCAAAAGTTAAAAGAATACGCCTATCGGCGTAGTTAATTAGATTATATAATATAATTAATAAGAGTCACTGAGTTAGTCAATTCTTGCTAGCTTATTTGGTTAAAATGCGGATCTCGTCATCAAGGCGACCCAAGTTCAATTCCCCTTGGGGGTGACTTAGTTGGGAGGTGACACCCAAAAACCCAATCAAATTGAGGTTGGTGTGGTCTTTCTCGGACTAGGCCACTTGGGCAAGTTAGGGAGATTCGAGCAAACAAAAAAAACAAGTCACAAATTGGCAATTTGTTTAATGTTTTTCAAATCTTTTAGATTTAATTTTGATAAGCAATTAGGTAGCAAACAATGCAAACAATAATGCTACTTGATAAATCCAAAAAAGTTGTTAGCTATAATGTAAAAACCAAATTTAAAAAACTATCAAATAGATTTATCTTAGAATTTGCTTCTATACATAATAAAACTTCATTGTTTTACCTTTTATATATTATCAAGCAATATGTAACAACAACACAACTTAAACTCGGCCCATAACATTCAAAAGCTAAAAATAACTTTAAAACATGTATAGCTCCACATTACGATATATATTCAACCAAAACAAGATAACAAGGAATTCGATACATATTCTTTACTGTTCCAATTAGACAATTCTACAAACTTAGCTAGAAGTATAAAACTTCATTGTTTTACCTTTTATATATTATCAAGCAATATGTAACAACACAACTTAAACTCGGCCCATAACATTCAAAAGCTAAAATTAACTTAAAAACATGTATAACTCCACATTACGATATATATTCAACCAAAACAAGATAACAAGGAATTTGATACCTATTCTTTACTACTCCAATCAGACAATTCTACAAACTTAACTCGAAGTATAAAACTTCAATGTTTTACCTTTTATATATTATCAAGCAATATGTAACAACAACACAACTTAAACTCAGCTCATAACATTCAAAAGCTAAAGATAACTTTAAAACATGTATAACTCCACATTACGATATATATTCAAACAAAACAAGATAAAGGAATTCGGTACCTATTCTTTATAGTTCTAATTAGACAATTCTACAAACTTAACTAGAAGATATTCCATGGATATAAAATCAATAAAATTAGAGTTAAATGTTTATTAAAATACATTATAACTTAAAATATCTTTAAAAACTAAATTAAAATTAATTAATTTTCAATAATAACCCTCATCATATTAAATATTAAACAAATTAGTTTCTAGAGATGAAATTTCCAGCCTAATAATTTCCAAAAAACACTGTATATATTTTGAACTTTTAAATCCATAACTAACCAAAGTTCCGACTTAGCAATGTGCCAAATTCCCACATTGGTCCTTTGGAGTAAAGTTGTAAACCATTGGAAACTATGGACGAATTTATCATGTTCCACAGCTCACGAAAGTAAAAAATATTAATAAAATTGGAACAATCTCTGCACTCCTTCATGTATGGAGTCGGGAGAAAAGGAAGTGGCGTGGGTAATCACAGAAGCTTATACATCTCCAGTGAAGACCAGGCAGACAATGTCCCTTCGTGCCAGATATCCGTATCTGTGGAACTTAACACGCTGCCACCCCTGGGCTACAGTGGGGGCTACAGTGACCGAGGGTGGATGTCACTTGTACAAAATTGCACTGAGCCAATTAAAAATCAAAAAAATGTTTAATACTAAAATTCAATTTAATAAAAAAACTCCCTTCTAATGTTAAGTACCGACAAACTAAATCACCAAACTTATTAAACTGATGCACCAGGGTCCAGACCTATTCATATACATCCCTTACAGGACATAATAAAAATCTATATTCATAATTTTATTTTAAAACACAATTTTCGTACATATTCCAAAAAATATTACTTAAAAAACTACAATGCAAACACTCTCACTAAAAAGTCTACAGAAAACTACAAATAAGATGAAGGGAAGAGCACACCCTAGACTTGCAAATGTCAAGAAACAACCACATTTCAATGTCACCCACCTTTAAAATGTCTGCTGCGTAGTAGTAAACTCCATGCAATGGTTGCCAAGGAATATGAATAATTCGCAAAAATAAATGGAAAGTACTTAGTAATTCACATAAAAACTACAACACAATACCATCAGCAAACCTACCATCAAACAATGAAAAATCCAGCAATCATGGAAGAAATGGTTGTCAAGAAATATTATTAATGAATAATACGCACCACAGGGAAGATGAAAGGTGCTTAAAACAAGGAAGCTAGGTGTTTCAATTCTGAGGCCGAATCCCTTTCAAAGGAAGCTATGGCACCGTTTGATGGTACCATTTCATTTGAGGATTGGGTGGATGGTCTCCTTGTGGACTATGGCAGTGTAAATGCCATTTTGTAATTTCTCCTTTAGCTCTGTGTTTTGCTGTCTGATAGATACTCATAAATAAACAGACTTCAGTAATCAAACTCAAAGCTTAAAACAAATTAACAAATGAAAGTTTTAACTAAAATATTTTCTCATGCATACATTCTTTCAGCAGCATTATCAGCTTTTCACAGTAAATTATGTAGTAACCATCCAAAAACAATATCTTCATATGCTGTTATGTATTTATAAAAATGCAGACAAGATAACTGCACCTATAAGGCTATATTACAAATGGCCATTCATAAGCCCCTGTTTCCATTACAACCCTATGGCGGTGCAACTGTGCCATTGAACCCACCATCATCTCTAGAAAAGATGCCCAAAAAGGATAATTGGTAACAACTTCTGCATCTCACTACACACAATCCTCCATGGTATCAGGCCAGTTTTTGGAGGCATTCTGCAAAATTTCAAGGCACTCCCGGAAAGATTCATCATAATCCACATCGTCCAGCTTCATATCTATGAAAACACAGGAAAAACACATGAGCTTGAAAGTCCAGTTTATAAAATGGAACTATTGCTCTTGCTAGCAAGGTAAAGCCAAAAAAACAGAGGCTGAAATACCATCGCAAGAAGAATCTTCCTTCTTACAGAGATCTTCCAGTGGTACTGACTTTAAAACATCTGTAATTTCAGGGGGATCCTGCGACAGTACAGTTCAACAACCAGACCAAACTTCTTCATTACTATTGCTATATGATTCATAAGCCAAATGACATTCTAGGAATGAGAAGAACAGAAGTTTTAAAATTCCTACCTTCTGAAAAGCACGAGGCAGAAAGCATGGTATCTCTGTTCGGCAGCTTACTGCTTGTGCTACTCGTCTGTTGACATCTGAATGAAGCAGAAGAAAATAAGCATAACCTCAATCAAGGTCCATATAAGGGTGATGAGAGCACAATACCTCATAAGAAGCACTAACTGTTTATCCCAAACAATCGAGATCATCCAAACCACTGAAAATTTAGGACCTCCCAGAGTTGTAGGCAGCCTACAACTTTTAAGGTTGTCTAACAAAGATGGAAACAGGGGTGGAACAAAGACTCCAGAAAATGGTTGAATGGGTGAGGAATATTATATTTCCATTAAGATCACACTACCTGGAAAAAAGATTTAAAAGAGAGAAAGAAACTTTGTGTAACAATCAGAAAGAAATTAAAATCTCTGACAAAGAAACAGCTATTACAAGAAACAAATTAACTGAAAACTTGGTGATTACCTTTTGCACCTTCATAAGGGTTTTAGACTTTTCACTAAAACTATAATAAAACAATAAATATTAGTGATATGAGAGAGCAGATGTGCAAACTATAAGGAAAATCCAGGGCCTCGTACAAGAAACAAATTAACTGAAAACTTGGTGTAATCTTTGCACCTTTGTAAGCGTTTTAGGCTTTTCACTGAAACTATAATACAATAAAGTATTAACATTAGTGACATGAGAATGAATTGATACAACCTCTAATGTATGGAATGGAAGGGCAGATGTGCAAAGTATTAAGGAAAATTCATTGCCTAGCCTACAATGACATATGCAATAAACTTGAGATAATTGAAAGCAGCTGCAGCCTGCAACAATAAGCCTATTACTTGCAACAGTCAAAATCAATGAAACCTGGTAACAGAGATTGCGAATTGGAATGCCCAGGGGCCAGAGCCAAGAACAATATAGGCAATAAACATGAGATTATCAACAACGGTAACAATATAGCAATTTCCCCTAATGGATAAAGTCAGGAAACTAAGATGTATAATAGAAGACTCAAGAGATCATGGAGTCACAAAAATCAACGATTTTATCTGATTATTAGCAAATAAAAGTTTATTAACAGCTAAGAACCTCTGCCAAAAAGGTATACAGGGACCTTCTAGATGCAGCCTCCGTAGTAAGGCTGAGGAGGAACTCCTCGCATCATTCTTCCACTGCAGATTTACATTAGAGTTTGGTCTCTTATACTTTCTGAGACTGGATCCCAAATTTTCCAAGGTCTCTCCCCTCAAACTTGGATTTCTCCACCTGGAGCTCAGACTACCCAGGTACCCTGAGCAAAAACACTCTACCAAAGAAAACCTGGGACCTTCTACCCAGATAGGTTTACTGGAAGATATGGATAAGAAGAAACAAAAGCGTATTCAACAACAAAGAAACTACTCCACACAACGTTACAGCATCCATCATAAACTTGTTAACAAAGTGTTATTTGCAACTACATGGGAAGCAAATCAGAAGAGCACATGGAAACTAGAGAGAAACTATGGCTTAAAAACTGGGAACTTTTGGACTGGACCTCCAACCCTCCAAAAAACTGTACAGTACTCAACCCAACTTGGAAAGCCTATCAGGATCCCCCTAATCAGAATTTATAGAAACAGATGCAAAATAAAAGGAGCTACATTGAAGCATGGCATAGAAAGGTTGCAACCTTTCATCTTCATTCTTTCCCACTCTCCTGTGCTTTCAGTCCTCACAGTCATTATCAATGGTGCACAGCCATCTACAATACTCACCTCACAGTCATATCTCATTCACTATCTATGGCTCCTGCCATTTACACTTATTCTCTCTACACTCAGATCTACTCTGAATTCCTCATCACATGGCTGGCACGTAGGAACAACCTCTTCTGATTTCGGATCTCTCTCTATGAACTGCTCAGAATCGCCTCCCAACCTCTATTCAGTTTGACAGTGATGCCCCTGTATCAGACTCCCCTGGTACGGAAGGATGTGAGCACAGGATTTCTGATAAAATGATAGCCACGATATTCCTCTTCTTTCTCTTCATTTCCCTTCTACTCCAAACTCTAAAACATTCATTTCTGTACTTCCCATCCAGGGTCCTTACTCCTTTCCCATCAAGTTTCTCATCGCTGCAACAGTCTGTGTATTGGAATGCTTCATCCTCATTCTTCAGTCCACAAATTCTACAACATCGTCCATCCACCTCTTCACTGCATTCTGCTGTAAATCATGCACAGAATTCACGATTACAATCACAGACCCATTGGCCTTTGTCTTCAATTCCAGGAGCCACTTCACTGTTGCAACCTTTTTTTCCCTTCTACTCCAAACTCTGAAACATTTATGGTTTCGTATTTTCCATCTGGGGTCCTTTCCCATTAAGCTTCTCATCACTGCAACAATGTGTATGGAATGCTTCATCTCCATGTTCAGTCACAGACCCATTGGCCTTTGTCTTCAATTCCAGGAGCCACTTCACTGTTGCAACCTTTTTTTCCCGTCTACTCCAAATTCTGAAACATTTATGATTTCGTACTTCCCATCCAGGGTCCTTTCCCATTAAACTGCCCAATGATTTCGTACTTCTCATCCTGTGCTTCATCCCCATGTTCTACTCCACAGATTCAACAAAATCGTCCATCCTCACCTTCACTGTAAATCATGCACAGAACTCGTCACTCCTCCATGTATATAACTGCTCACCTTTGTCTTCAATTCCAGGAACCACTTAACTGTTGCAAACCTTCCAGTAGATAAATCAGCACACAGTAATACCATATTTCCTTGTGTTCCTCTGACTTCACATTCCACAAGTCCTTTCCCAAAACAATTCTTCCATTGTTCATAATCTTCACATCAGCACATTAACTACACACTGCACATTAACGTCACATTGTATTTTGTCCATAACCTCATCCCTTTAGTGGACATGTTCAGCTCCTTCTCAGGCACTGCTCCTGTGGCCTTCATGGCCATGCCCAGGATATTTACACTTTCTTCTACTGCTGTACCTGCACACAAATCAACACAACAAGCATTATGAGAATCGAGACTTCCCACAAGCTCCTTCAATGGGACCTCCTCTTCTATTCCTCTAGCCTGCAACTTTTCCAGAACACACTCCACTGTAATATTATCCTCTAGTTCCCGTAGCATGCATGCAACCATGTGCCCCTCTTCCACACAATCGATCATAACTTCTTCTTACTCATACTTGGCCTACTCCACAAAGTAAATCATAACTTCTTTGAAGTTCATACTCATACTTTCCTTCCTCCACATCAATCTGGGGACCTTCTTTCACAGAATTTATTTCCAGCCTGCTATTCTCGTCATCTTTGTCTTTCACATAGCTGGTCTTCACCTTCTGCTTCTCTCTCTTTCACATTATGTTGTCTTCTTGACAACATCATTTCCATCACTCCCAGAATGCACCTCCATCATGCTAACTTCTTTTCAAATGGACAAATCAAGGCCCTTCACAAATATAACAACCTCTTTATTCTCCTTTACCAATCATAACAACTCGCAATTTAACAATCATCTTGTCCCAAGTCTTGACCTTGTCCTTTCCTCTTCTGCATCTGTCCAACTGCAGATCTTCCCACCATCTTGATGCATGTCCTCTTAATCTTGTGCATGCAAACTTCACTCGCTTGGAGTTCTCAACTTGATTATTGCCAAAGTACCACTACATATCCCCAATCCAGTCCACCATCTAGATTCAAATTCCCAAAATTTGAAAATACACAGGTATTCCACCACAGCTTTTCTCCCGAGCTAATCATGGTTTCTGACATCCTCCCCTCTTCTATCACTACTTCAGGAAACTCCTGTTCCCATTCATATTCACTCTCAGCATTCATATGTCTAGTCCTTCCTTTCTGTTGGGTTGTCTCTAGAGTTTTCAACCGCATCAACACCGTTTGCAGCATATCTTCGCAACATCATGATTTATGCCTCTACCTCTTCTAACTCGTACACTTCCTTTCTATGCCATATTCTTCTCATTTTCCTGCGATCTTCTTAACAAAATTCAAACAACATCCATCCGATCACCATGCTGACGTTGTCTCTTCCTCCGACAACTCTATCCAATAGTCTCCTTGCTAGAGCCATCCTCGCCATAGGTTCTTCTCACTCTAATACCACCACTTGATGCAGAGCACCACCCTACCTACTCTCAGAGTGCACTGCATATTATGGAAGCAACTCAAAACCTATATTATGCAACATGCACATAAACCATTCACATAATGAACACAATTTTTATAGTGGAAAACCCTACTAGGGCATAAAAACCACTCTGCAATCATTTCGTTATCTTCAAGAATCAAGAGTACATCCATGGATGCTTACAACAGGCTCACGACCTTTCCTCTTCATTCTCAATGGCGCACAACCATCTACAATATAATCCTCAAGGTCATCTCATTCTATGGCAATCCTGCCATTTACACTTATTCTACCCTTCTCCTGTTTCATCTCCGGTGATCATTCCGCTTTTGCCTATGCCACATAGTTCCTGGAGATTGGATATTGTTCAACTTGATGGTGATGCTCCTGCATCATACATTTTCTTTTTCAACAATACAACCAGAGGAAACCTTGGCTCATCTAGAGTAGGAATTATCTTCAATCCAGGGGATTCCAAAGTGTATGGAATTTTCCTGGAGCCTTGGGCACTGCTACTAACAAACAAGCGGAGGCATTGGCAAAGGTAATACAACAAAATGCATTTCATTAGTAGAGGAATCCAAATTATTGAATTAATTATACATGCTATTGGACAAGAGTGTACTCTTTAAAATCCCGAGATCAACTAGGCCATTGGAAGATGTCATCTTTGGCATCTATTTAGAAAGTGGAACTTCGTCAAATGAGAAGAAAGTTCAATACATTGGCAGATACTAAGGAAGATGCGCCAATGTATTCGATTTTTTTCAAAAGGAAGCTTGAATGGAAGCTCAATTCCAGCAGATTATCCATGCCCTAGACTCACCTAAAAGGATCTCTCCCGTTAGGGAAAGGATTCCCGCTTCTGACTCTATGGAAAGAACCCCATCCTAGAATCAAGAACAATGAAAATGAATTACTGGCACTGCTGTACCAGAAGACCCTTCAGCACTGGGGAGTAAGACATTCAATACAACAAGTGCAGCAGGTGACTCAAATCCATCCATCATGTTTTTGTCGGTTTCTGATGTGGAGCATGGGTTTCAGAAACATAACGGATGTTTCTTAAACCCCCACCAACGGAACTGAATAAACTCCCAATTAGAGATCCGTAATCATAGGGATTGGCGAGAGCACTATGAGTTCGGGTAGGCACAACAGAAACACGGCTGCATCATTTCCTGGAAATCTCAAGAATAAAAAGGGTGGACCAAGGCGAATGAAGTAGTTGTTTTTCTTTCCTTCAATTGTTTTTTTTGGGGGGGGTTAATTATTAGTGGTTGCAGGTTGCGCCTATGTGCTTGTGAGATTGGAACTAGGGCCTGCGTGTCCAGTAGTGGAGATATGAGAGTTTCAGGTGCTCTTACTCAGTCCTCTCGTGACATTTATGCATGAAATTCTAGTCTATTTGATTGGTTATCTATTCAATAAAAAGTCTGAGTATTTGGTTGTATCTTGTTCTTTCTGTACACGGATTGTGTTTTCCATCTTTAGTGTGTGCCTGTGAAGCTACAGGTTCCTAGAGTACACTGCAGTTGGGGAGTGACTGCATCAGATTGGTATCAGAGCACAACAATGGCTTAGAGGGGAGTCCATCTGAATTGGGGAAGGAGAGGCACGAGAAATGCCAGACGAAGAGTAACCGTTGATGAGGAACTACTCAAAATATTAGAGGCCATTGAGTCCAGATTGCCCTATGAAGAATCCGAGGAGGAACTGGAAGTTCCACGAGGTCGGGTTAGAGTTGTAGACCCCATGGAGAGGCTTATTGAGGCAATAACCAAACAAGGAACCAGGGCTAAAGTCGAAGTCCTTCATTTCAAAGGCAAATTGAATCCAGAATTATTCATGGATTGGATTCAAGAGTTGGAGAAGTATTTTGATATGGAAGGGATCGAGGAAACCAATCCATGAAGGACCAAAGTAGCAGCATCCAAAATGAAGTCGCATGTTGCTTTATGGTGGGAGAATCTCCAAAACCTTAGAAAGAGACAAGGGAAGGAGAAGATCAAGATGTGGCCGAAGATGCTGAAGCTTCTGAAAGTTAAGTTTATGCCCTTCGACTATCAACAAAGACTTTTCAGAGACTACCAAAATTTAAAGCAAAAGGACTTATCCATATCTACATTTACGAAGGAATTTTTGAAGTTGCAGATTAGAACTGATTTACAAGAAGATGATGAGCATGCAACTGCTAGGTATGTCAATGCTCTTAGGTTTCAGCTCCAGGATGAATTAGCCCTGCTCAAGGTGAGCTCTGTGGACGAAGCATATCAGTTGGCATTAAAGGCTGAAGAAAAGTTGAATAGGTGGAGCAAGGCAGCAATCAATCGAGGGGGTAGTAATATGAATAGAGGGGTGGAGAAAGTTCTTCTAAACCGACAAGCAAAGCAGAATCCAGTAGTGAGCTAAATCCTAACTCCCAAGGTAGAGAGACCTCCTGGAACAAGGGAAGGGGGCGGACTTTTGCTGGGGGTTGGAGGCCCTTGAAGTGTTTTATATGCAGCGGCCCCCATAAGGCAATGGATTGTCCACAAAACCCAAAAAGGGTGATGATGGTTCAAGAAGAAGAGGGAGCAGAACTTTTTCCAAAAGAAGTTGAGGCAGAGAGAGGTGAAAATCTCATGTTAAGGAGAACTTTGATATCTAGTAACAAAGTCACCCCTAAAGCGGATTGGAGGAGGAAAAGTGTGTTTCGTACCAAGTGTAAGTGCAAGGACAAGGTTTGCAAGGTAATTGTAGATGGAGGGTCCACTGACAATCTAGTAAGTACAGAGATGGTGAAAAAATTACAACTTACCTGCATTCCTAAACCTCATCCTTATAGTATTTCTTGGCTAAAAAAAGATCATAGTGTGCTTGTAAACCAAACTTGTCTAGTCGACTTTAAAATTGGTCCCTATGAAGACAAAGTGTGGTGTGATGTGGTTCCAATGGATGCATGCCATGTACTTTTAGGTAGACCTTGGCAATATGATCGGGATGTAATTCACCATGGCAAGGAAAACACATATGAGATTCGTCACGGGGGTAGCCGCCATATCTTGAAGCCCTTCAAGGATGAAGGATCGATTGAATTAATAGTTCTATCCTTGAGTACCATGGGATGGAAGAGGTTTTCCAAGGAGTCTAGGAGTGGTGTTTGCTATCTATTATAGCCCCGAGAACAAAAGCCAATGCAGCAGCAAACAGTCTCCTTAGAAGTGCAGTAATTACTTCAGCAATACCATGATTTGACACCAACAGATCTACCAATGGGTCTACCACCCACAAGAGGTATTACACATCAAATTGATTTAATTCCGGGCGCCAAGCTTCCAAACCAAGCAACTTACAGGATGACTCCCTTCGAAAATGAGGAGATGAGGAGGCAGATAACAGAATTAGTAGAAAAGGGGTTCATACGGGAAAGCATGAGTCCCTGTTCTACTCCCGCCTTACTTTCTCCCAAGAAAGGAGGGAAGACATGGAGATTATGCATGGATTCTAGAGCCATTAACAAAATTACTGTGAAGTACCGAAACCCACTACCAAGAATGGATGACTTGCTAGATTGTTTGTCTGGTGCCGAAGTTTTCTCCAAAATTGACCTCCGAAGTGGATACCACCAAATCAAAATTAGGGAAGGAGACGAGTGGAAGACTGCTTTCAAAACAAAAGACGGCTTATTCGAATGGGTGGTGATGTCGTTCGGTCTATCCAATGCCCCAGCTACCTTTATACGAACTATGAACCAGGTATTTAGATCACACATTGGGAAATTTATAATAATATATTTTGATGATATTCTAGTTTTTAGTAAGACTATGGAGGAAAATGTAGAGCATTTGAAGGTAGTACTTGACATTCGAGAGATTGTTTATCAACCCTGAGAAGAGCAAGTTCTGCAAGGATAAATTAATATTTTTGGGTAGTGTAATTTCAGCAAATGGGTTGAGCATGGATCCTGAAAAGGTCAAGGCCATCCTTGAGTGGCCAATCCCCAAAAGTATTACTAAAGTGAAGATTTTCCATGGGTTAGTAAACTTTTATAAGAAGTTCATTAGAAATTTCAGTGGTATAAGCGCTCCCTTGACTGACTGCACCAAAGGAAAAATATTTAATTTGACCAAGGCAGCTACAGTAAGCTTTGAACGGCTCAAGAAAAGAGTTATTGAGGCTCCTATTCTTACCCTACTAGACTTTGAAAAGCTTTTTACAGTATAATGTGATGCTTCTAGGGTTTCCATTGGAGGGGTTTTAAGCCAAGAAGGCCAACCTATAGCTTTTTTCAATGAGAAATTGAATGACTCTAAACAGAAGTATAGCACTTACGGTAAAGAGTTCTATGCAACAGTTCAAGCCTTAAAATATTGGCAATGTTCCCCCAAGGTTCCGAGACGACGGGACGCGGGTGCGAGGAGACGCACATTCAGGACATGTGGAGACCACCCCTAAATTTTAGAGAAATTCAAGGGGGTCGATGGGACGCGAGAGTCATAAAAAATTTAAAAATATTAAAAATATGCAAAATATAAATCCCAACAATAACAAACCATCCCATGCAAATTAGTGAATTACCAAACACTACAGTCATCATTGTGCAATCATGCAATGTAAATGCAAAGTTCAAGCACATTACACAATTCATCATGATTATATTAATATATGAATCTATGATTAACATGAACATCATATTTCATGTTTGTCACTTTTGAGTCTTTGTCATTTGATATTTTAGTTTTGAGTCTCATCGGAGTTTCGGAGTTTCGGGCAAGACACCCACAAGTCTCTCCAGAGTTTCGGAGTTTCGGGCGAGACGCCCACAAGTCTCGTCGGAGTTTCGGAGTTTCAAGCGGGATGCCAGGAAGTTCCCCCAAGTTTCGCCGCCCACCGAAACGTTTCGCTGTGCGTTTCGCCAAGTTTCGCCCAAAGAGAGACATCCAGAAACGTTCCGCATGGAGTTTCGGAGTCCCCGGGATGCAAGAAACGCCGAAACGCGTCCCCGACCCTTCGAGACGCGTCCCCGTGGACCACTGAATATTGGAGACATTACCTTCTGCATAGAGAGTTCATTCTAATGACTGATAATCAAGCACTGAAATACATCAATTCCTAGAATAAGTTGTCCCACAAACATGCCAAATGGGCTTCTTTCTTACAAGCCTACACTTTTGTTGTGCAACATAGGAGTGGTAAAACTAATGTTGTGGCAGATGCTTTGAGTAGGAGGCGACATCTATTGGTAGTAATGAGTAATGTGTTGATTGGGTTTGAAGAAATGAAAACAGAGTACTCCAGTGACCCCTATTTTGACCAAATTATTGCAATCATGAGTGGGCAAGACCAGGCTGATTTACATTCAATTAAGGAGTTTCGTTTGTTAGGCGGCTTTTTGTTTAAAGGTTCCGTTTGTTAGATGGCTTTTTGTTTAAAGGTTCCCAACTGTGCATTCCATTTGGATCCAGACGAGAAAAACTTGTGAGAGAAATGCACTCGAATGGGTTGGCTGGACACTTCGGAAGGGATAAAACCTTCGAACTAGTAAACGAAAAATTCTTTTGGCCTAATATTAGGAGGGACGTGAACAGATTTGTTGTTGCTTGTAGATTTTTCCAAACAGCGAAAGGGGGACAGCAAAATACAGGCCTGTACATGACCCTACCTGTCCCGAAGGAACTATGGACTGATATTTCCATGGATTTTGTTTTGGGACTGCCACGTACCCAAAGGGGTCATGACTCAGTGTTTGTAGTGGTGGATAGGTTTTCCAATATGGCCCATTTCTTACCATGTAAAAAGACAAATGATGCTAGTCAAATGGTTTTTTAAGGAAATTGTTCGTTTACACGGTCTTCCAAGAACTATAACTAGTGATCGAGACACCAAATTCTTAGGCCACTTTTGGAGAGTCTTGTGGAGAAAATTGGACAGCAGATTGCAATTCAGCTCCACCTACCATCCCCAGACTGATGGTCAAACTGAGGTCGTCAATAGGAGATTGGGAAATTTACTGCGTTGTTTAGTAGGTGACAACCCTTGCCAGTGGGACCTCGTCATGCCACAAGCAGAATTTGCCTATAATTCCAGCATCAACCGATCAACGGGCAATTCTACGTTTCAAATTGTCTATGGAGCCAATCCCAAAGGGGTTGTAGACCTAGTGGACTTGCCTACAAATACCTATCTTAGCAGGGATGCTACAAATTTTGTAGAAAATATTCAGGGAATACATCAACAGGTCGAGCAAAAATTGCAGTCAATGACTGATCGATACAAGGGAGATGCTGACCTGCATAGGAGAAGAAAGGTCTTTCAGGAAGGAAAAATGGTCATGGTACATTTGAGCAAGAAAAGATATCCCAAGGGAACCTACAACAAACTGAAACCTAAGAAATTTGGTCCTTGTAAAATTAAGAGAAGAATAAATGACAACACCTATCAAATTGATCTACCAAAAGAATTAGACATCAGTCCTGTTTTCAATGTGGCTGATCTTTATTCGCTGTCGACTGAGTCAAATAAAGAGGCCAATGAAGACCAGCCAGTTAATGATCAGCATGACAGAGGGGGGGACTGGACCAAACTTTTACCCAAGAAAAAGAGAGAAAAAGTTGAACGTGTGTTAGACACAAAACTAGCTGCAACATGCTCCAAGGCTTATAAGTTATACCTAGTTAAGTGGGAAGGACTGCCGGATTCCTACAATTGTTGGATCACAAAAGCCAAGTTACTTAAGCACAGCCGAGAGGTTACAGCAGGTGACCGGAACCAGGAGGTTCTGAAGTTTTAAAAGAAGAGAAGGATGATGCGGAGCATGGGTTTCATAAACATAACGGCTATTTCTTAAACCCCCCCAACAGAACTGACTAAACTCCCAATTAGAGATCTGTAATCATAGGGACTGGCGGGAGCACCATGAGTTCGGGTAGGCACAACAGAAACACGGCTGCGTCATTTCTGGATCTATCTTTGGGCTGAAATCTCAAGAATAAAAAGGCTGGACCTGGGCGAATGAAGTAGTTTTTTTTCTTTCCTTAGATTGTTTTTGGGGGGGGGTTAATTATTAGTGGCTGCGGATTGCGCCTATGTGCCTGTGAGTGTGGAACTGGGGCCTGCGTGTCCAGTAGTGGAGATATGAGAGTTCTGGGTGCTCATACTCAGTCCTCTCGTGACATTTATGCATGAAATTCTAGTCTATTTGATTGGTTATCTATTCAATAAAAAGTCTGAGTATTTGGTTGTATCCTGTTCTTTCTGTACACGGGTTGTGCTTTCCATCTTAAGTGTGTGCCTGTGAAGCTACAGGTTCCCAGAGTACACTGCAGTTGGGAAGTGACTGCATCAGTTTCTTTAGGTAAATGTTTAGAATATGCTTTTATAGCAATTTTGTAACAGGGTAGAGGAGTTAAAATGCTACTCCTCAAGGACTTGACAATTGGACAATGGGTATGGCCAGCCTACACCCCTGTTTACAAGTAATGTAAATCCTTGTTCTGTAAAAACAAAATAGTAGAGATCATCTTTACTAAGTGACCACTATATGCCATGCAGTCTCTGACGCTTATTTGTTGAACCAGTCAAGTACCAATAATCAAACGCCAGCCTCCTTCTCGAAAGGCAAGCAGAGGTTTCAATTGCCGCATGTTAGCATCATTAGAAGGGTGGTCCTGTATCCACCAAACACAATAGAGTGTTCAGGTGGCGGTTGTTTTGAAAATCAAACAGGTGAGTGAGACTGGCAGAATCTCACTTGTGGGGGCTTGTCCACCTGTGTACATCCCAAGAAGCAGAGCGAATCTGAGTACGCATCCAAAGGTGCACAGATTCCCAATAAAATGTCCAACAGGTCCTTTGCAGCCAGCAATGCTACCAGAAACTGGAAACGGAAAGGGAAATGAGAATAAAATAGGAAATAGGGACAGAGGGTTTTGGGGGATAATTAATGTGAAACCCCTCCACCTGATTTTTAATGTACTCAAAATAGGAACGGGACGAATTACAGCGATGGAAAAAGAAATGGGTATTCTGGTCACCCCTCCACCTAATTATTAATGTACTCAAAATAGGAACGGGGACGATAACAGGGATGGAAAAAGAAATGGGTATTCTGGTCACCTTTCCAGTAACATAAGTCAGTGTAGTGTGAATGAGTTAAATTGTGAGCAGAAAGACCACGAAGATGACAATATGGGTGTCTAGTGTCTACTGGGCATGGAGATGTTTGAGCCGAAGGTCAAAAACTTAGATTTGAGATATGACTCTTGCCATAAGTGGAGAGGAAAAATCTACCGAAAATACAACACCTGCAAAGCATAAAACCTCAAAACACACACATACCAACAACAAACCAGAGCTGGCCTTAAAATCCCACATACCTTCTTCTGCGATCATATCATTCAAAGCCTCCATGTCTTTACCGCTAAACTGAACCCTCTCGGTTCCTTCACGAGCCCAAGCGTAGGCCTTCTGTTTTTCCTCCTCCGTAACTTCGTATCTTGGATTAGGACCCATTTTCACATTCTTGCCCTGAGCCTTCTTCTGTTTAGCCGCAATGTTTGGAGCCTTAAACGATTCCACCCCATTCGTAATATCACCCAGAGCAGCTCGAGGTACCACCCCATTCGTAATATCACCCAGAACAGCTCGAGGTACCACCCCATTCGTAATATCACCCAGAACAGCTCGAGGTACCATTCTCGCTCGCCCATTCTTAGCACAAGAAAATGTTCCACAGACTTTACCCTTATTATTATTCTCTGCCTTGTGAGGGTAAATAGAGGTTGACAGATCAGGCTTTGGAGGCTTTAACTTATTCGTGATGGTGGACAGAGCTTTCCGATCGGATGAATCAGGCTGCTGCGCCTTGAGTTCGCCAAATTTAGGGATAGTGCTTTTGCCTGCAAGAACCATCAAATGGTTTATTTACATTCTCATTGAAGGCGGTGAAAAGGGAAGAGATGCCCATGGGGACTCTGTTTTGTATTTCCTTACCGCTTTTGATCTTGGTGTTTTCCTTCTGGAGGACATCAAGAGGTTGCGTTCTGACAGCCATTTCTGGTGGAGGGCTGAAATATGGCGATTGGTGATATTGAGCTATCGATGGCCGAGTGATGTTTGAGACTGATTTTCCGGTTGCAAGAGTGAGAAGGATAAGCAAGAGGGGCTGGGGTTTTGGAGGAAATATAACCGTTAAGCGAAAGAGGGAGTGGATGATTTTTAAATTTAAACAGAAAAGAGAAAACTAAAAGTTCAACGGTTATGAATTGGAAAAGTAATTCAATGGTCAGCGCCTTAGTCACTCGTGCCAAAGAATCCGGTGGGCTCAGGGATCAAAATTGAACATGTCACAGCACGTCAAAGGGCTCTCAGCACGTCCCACAAGTGTTGTAAAAAAAATGGACGTCAAAAAAAAAAGATTTTTAATTTTGAAGTTTTACAAATAAATGTAATAATTATGTTAAAATTTCATTAGAAGTGCTATGTTTAAAATTGCCCATCAAAATTTTTACAGCATAGGCACGGGCACCTGTTGCCCTACCCTTACTATAAGGATTTAAATCGATAAATTAAACTTAAAGGGTAGTTTTGGAAAAATACAAAGTTTGATATTATAAAAAAAAATACCAACTGCAAGTTGTACGAGGACGATGAGTCATCAAAAGGGAGGGATGTCCGTAGGTACTGTGGTGACTCATGGAAATACGAAGGGCCATCTCGTTTAAAGAAGTGTCAGAACAATAACTATTCTCACCTTCGAGGAGTACCACACTTCAATCTTAGCCTCGGTTAGTGGTTTTAGGGATGAAGCATTCATTATCAATCTTCCAGCACTATGAGTTCTGATCTAGAACCTAAACTTATTTTTGTTATCACTTGAGGTCTGAAGAATTTCTGCCCTTACCGTTCAGAAGGAGGAGATTTTTGTAGCTGGAATGCCCAACTCGCAGGTACTCTAAGTTCTCGACGCAGCTTCGGAAATGATCCAGGTCTCTGTCCTGAAGAAATGGTAAGTCTCCTCATCTTTCTACTGCACTTACTATACTTAAGCAAAAATGTTTGAAGAGTCTCAATCTTTTGGCTCTTCGTGGTCTAACCCCATTTCCTTTGGCTTGGTAGGCTGCTCGGAGATTTACTCAACTCGCGCAAGAGGAACTTCACTACTCGGGTAAGCAGCATACTTCTAGTGTTGTGCTAAAGGCTGATTAGGAAGATTCCTAAGTGGGGAAAGACCTTCCTTAAAGTTTTTACAGGAAGGACCAGAACCTTCCTTAGTTCTTAATAATTTTACTTTTCTTTACACTGAAAATGTCAGTTCTGGCGTTTACGCCATGGAAACTAGGAATACAAATCAAATTACTGTTGTTGTACTTGGGCATTTCAGTTCTCGACCCAGTGCTTATTTAAACAATCTCCTAACACTGAGTTAAAAGCGATACAATACAAAAAGCCCAGTGAAAATAAAGATAAAAAAGAGGCAAAATCATTTGCCTGAACCGATTTTCTAAGTGATAATTTTAGGATTGGTTAAGAATATAAATTTTAATATAAAATTCTCAATAATGTTAGCTTTACATTCTCGGATAGCTTTTTCTCAATGTATATCTGAAACAATTTGTATAATGTATGCAAAGGGATGATGTTCTACATTATGCAAACAATTTGTATAATGTATGCAAAGGGATGAAATTCATTCCATTATTAAGAATAATTAATAGTTACCGGAATGGAATGAATAATTTATTCCATTGAATACAGATTACTTTGTTTCTATCTAGCTCAGTAATCAATGCACCATTGGAAAGAACTTGGTTTTCAACAGAGTAGAAGAATTCATATCCTAAAGAAAAACATGCCCACGAAATTCGGAACTCTTCTCTTTAAGAAAAGGATTTATTGCTCTGTAGGAAAGCTTAAACAATAACAAACAAATGCGCAAACCAAATTCTGTTCGAAGTCACATAATTTCAGGTCATGGATTCATTTGGAGTTACTGGAACTCACCAATTGTCGATTGAGACCATGCAATCTGTGAATCCGTGGGAAATGGATTCATGCCCATCCTTATTGTCAAGGCTTGTTGCAGCAAGAGAATAAGAATGGAGATGGGCACTCAGTACAATCAAAAAATAAATTATGTAATAAAGAGGCAATAAAACTAAATTAGTCTCCAAATATTTTATTACTAGGTTGGTTTCCGGTGATGCCAAGAAATAGAGTAATCTGTATTCAATGTTTTAGTAAATATAAAAAATTAAAATGTTATATTTCAAATCAATTTATAATTGAAAATTGATTTGAAATGTAATATTTTATTTAACATATTTTTTAATGAAGTGCATGATTAATTTATTATTGTCAATTGAAAAGCAAAATTTTTTAAAGCTTTTCATCTTCGAAGTGTGCAGGAATATATACCCTTCAAATTTAAATTAAGACTAGCCCTTCAAATTTGATCACTGGGTGGGCTCTGATTCATCGTTAGATTCAAGGAAGTTTAGTTAATCACAATTGAAAATGATTTTTTTCTGGTGGGTTTTTTTTATTGGAATTTGGCTTTTTTTTTTTAAATTTTGGAATTTAGGTTTGATTCAATAATGTTTGTGAATGCATAAATGAATTCAATTTTTTTAAATATTGTTAGTCAATTGAAATTCAGTATGTAAGTTTGAGAACAAATATTTCAAATTCCAAAAATTCATTGTAGGTTATTAAAAACGAACCAAAAAAGAGCAAAAAAACATGGACAAAAAATCGAATATTTAGACCAGAGCAAATACATATCATATAGAAAGTCTCTTGTTTTAGTAAAGATCCCATATTGGTAAGTGTTAGTTTTTTATTTTGTTAGTGTTTTACTATAATTTTATATATTTAAAATTACACTTATTCTATATTTGTTATAAAATGATTTTTAATTAATGATATGGATATTTTAATGAGTATTCATAAACAAAAGTTTATATATAAACGTAATTGGTACATGTGATACATGTGCATCATTACAATTATAAGCAATAAGCACTTTGCAGTAATGCATTTATTGCTATTATTGTGAGGATATCAACCATTGGGTATGATCCAATGGTCACTATCATCGCAGTTGCAACAATAAATACACTACTGTTGGGTGTTTACTGCTTGTCTCACTACAACACTATAGATTGGATTTTTAGCAATGATATGAGTATCATATCAACCACCCATGTCTAATGTTTTGGTTAAGGACTCGTATTCATAAATAGTTGGTCCCTGTTGCAATCCTCGTGCATCATTGCACTGCCCTGGGTTAAACTTCTACCATTGGTGCATGGGTATCTTGTCAAGCAACATAGTCTAATATTTTGGTTAAGGACCCATGAGTCTACAAGTAGCTGGTTTTGAATTTGAGTTTCAAATGCATTTTATGTCATTATACTTAGAATTCTCAACATGTGAAAAAAGATGTTAAAGTCGTAAAAGACACAACGTACCACCATCATACCACTTTTATGTAAAAAAATTGATGCCAAAAAACACTTGTAAGAAGGAATTCATTTCAACAATTGTGATTCACTTTAATCTTTCACATGTCAATTATTCACTTTGCTCGACCACGAGAATCAACCAAGAATTTTGTTGTTACAAGTGGAACTTAAAATTTATTTCTTCTAGTGAATTATTTGCTTTGTTGTTAGATCTTAAACTAGTGGTCCATGGTGATGTATTCTCGACCTTGGGGACACATCCCTCATGCTCCCCAATTTTGGGAGCATCAATGGGGACATTCCTCATTGCCCCCAATATAAACGAATGATAAGGGACATCAATGGGCACATCCCTTACTCAGGCAATATGTCCTTGATAATTGGAGGCGGGGTTCTCAAGCACCAAGCAATCCTAGGAGTACATTGATCATCACTACCAACAAAAGTGATGGAATATTGCAATGATTTAACCCAAAATGATGTGAATGCTTGGTAGAAGATGTGAACTCTAGGCCTTCAACATCGTGTTATTCATATGTTATCCCAAATTGCTATTGGTCCACTCACATCTTCATCCACTCTATTGAGAGGAACATGCCTACTTTTGGGAGAGTAGAGAAGCTAGATGTAGTGCATAATGCCTCATTTCTCCAGCATAGGAAGATAGATAGGTCCAAAGTATAAAGACACCATCTGCAAGATACATTGTTGATTTGAAGATCGGTATACTGATAAATGAAGAGGGTGACGTTGATGAAGTGCAACAAGTGATGGTTGAGGTGTCATAAAGCATTTTACAAGGTGCAAATGACCAATTCTAGTAGTTGCATCCTCATGAAAGATGTTGATGTTCCTCGTAATGTTTCTATAACAAATGGATGTAGAGGAGCAATGGGCTTGTAGCTTGAGCCTCAATGTTTGTTCAATCTTTTTTGTTTTTGTTATGATAATTTTTTATAAGTTCACTATTGATTAATTGTGAGTTATGAATCCCAACTCTACATTATATCACAATACAATACCCACCCCCCAAAAAGTAGATTGGTCCAAAAAAATACCCCCTATATAGAGGGGGCATTCTCTTAGTTGTTGTTCACTTTAAGACTTACTAAATTTCTATAGGCATGAGAACCAACCAACCCATTTAATCACTATTATAAGAGTGCTGCTATGAGTAAGGATGGAACTTGAAACTTGTTTCCAATCGTGCACTTTGTTATGATGTTCGATTGCAAACTAGTGATCCACAAGGACACATCCCCAACCCTAAGTATGCATCCCCATGCTCCCCAAGTGTGGGAGTGTCATTAGGGATGCTACATGCCATCCTTGATACACCAGAGATGATAATGGATGTCAATGGCAGTGTCCCTTTCTCAGGGGAGATGCCCTTAGTGGAGGCATTATTCCCAAGCATCGAGGGCTTCCAAGAGTACATCAATACCAACAAGCCCGATGTGATAGCAAATCACAAAGATTTAGGCAAAAATGCCCTGATTGGTTAATATATTGTTATTTGCATGTTATCTTAAATTGTTGGCTCCTAGGTAGTAAAGAGGAATTGCTCCACTCATCTCTTCATCCACACTATTAAGAAGAATAAAGTTATCTTTGAAAAAATGCAAAAGCTTGCCACATAGTGCCCTACATCTTCAATATAGAAAGAAACAAGAAACGTGTAAATGGCATGGGAAATCTCATCGTAATAAAAGAAGAGGGCCAATAGAATCAATGATTTGTCGTTATATTTAACTTGGGACATTGGGAGGTGCCAAGGCCAATAAATAAAAGATGGATAAGGTTAGTTATTGTTGAGTTCCTCCCCCATCAATTCAGGTTGAAGGTTTTCTCCTTGCATTGTCTAATGTATGGTTTTCTCTTATTCGATGCTCATGTGATGGCCATTTGATACGTTGATGCACGAATGTGAATGTGAAGGGATCGTCTCATTCAAACAGATCAATAACACAAAAAATTATTAATTTAAAAATTAATATGCAATTAATTCATCAAATAAAATTAATAATAATATATAACTAATATTTGTTTATATACTGAATATTTTAAATTAATTAATAAATAAAAAATAAAAACCTAATTTTACATCAACAAATTACAATACCATTTTAACATAAAAATAAAATTAAACCAAACACATTCCATATACTAAATTATTGAAAATATCGTCATATACTAAACCATTGGAAAGATTTCTATACCTCCAATTGAAGAGTCGTTGCTCAATATAAATGGTTTATTTAAACCTTTTAATTGTCTTTAAATGCACGAAAA
This sequence comes from Larix kaempferi, assembly GCA_027924585.1. Taxonomy (NCBI): domain Eukaryota; kingdom Viridiplantae; phylum Streptophyta; class Pinopsida; order Pinales; family Pinaceae; genus Larix; species Larix kaempferi. Next base: position 9,032,968 of record BSBM01000223.1, on the reverse strand, counting down.
AGATAGGCATGTTTTATATTCAAAATGAGTTCATTTAATTTGACACTATGTTTATGTTTTTTTATGGTAAAAATAATTAAATTTAAGTTAAAAAATTATATTAAATTATATATATGAGAAAAAAATAAAATCATGTATCTGTAAAACAAGAGTTACAAAGTGGCGATGTCCCCGACATTGTTAGTGGGGGCATTGTCAAGTGTATATGAAATTGCCATTAATTGATAAAAGCAATTTTTTTGGCAAAATGATTTTTCTTTTTTATTATTTTTGTGAGTTGCATAAAAAAGTAGTCAAGTAAGGTAGTAAATAATTTTTAATTTAAATGGGTATATAAAATGCAATATAGAAAAAAAAGAAAGAGGTAGTTCTTTTGCATGATAAAAAAGAGAGAGAATAATTTTGGAACTTGAATAGAAAATTGTAATCGTATACCTATTACATACTTGCATTTACAAGTGATGGAGTTTATTAAATCTGTGAACAATTCTTTTTTTTTATAACATACCTACATTATATTATAGAACATGAAAATAATATTATTTCTATGCGACAAGCATTTTGTTTGAAAGGCCATGAACTAGTGCGTCTAGTGTTGCAGAAGTTTTATATGTAGTACAAAAGGAAGGGAAAGAACAAAAACTACAGCCATAGATCTGTTGGAGCCATAGCATATGCACTCTGCTTCAAAGGTTGAGGGAGGATGCGCTGTAGCAAAATCTGCAACACTGGTAAGATAAGCGATATTGGAATACCATGTGCAATGTCTGTCATCACTGCAGATGTGGATTATTTTTAGTGAAATTGGAGAGACAATAAATGTAATTACTAAATACAAAAGAAAACAGCTTGTCGAGGATCACCGAGACTCTAGTGTATGCAACTTGCATGGGATCTATTTTTTTGTTGCAAACACAAGTTGTGAGCACTAAAGGCAGGAAACAGTTAAGTGCAATATGAAGGGCTTGAATTGAAGCCATGTGCTTTTAACAAAATGGATGACACTAAGCAAACAAAAAGTCAACAGGAAAACATAATGCTCAGATGAGGAAATAACTCACGGTGTAATTAGAAATATGGCAGAACTGGTTGAATATTAATATAAATTCAAAGTATTTTGATCACTAACTAATTCAGCGACATTCCATGTGTGATAAAAAAATGCATTGAAAGCAAGATCAGAAAAGCTTCTTGTCTTTCCCTTCTACAAATGTATATCCAAATATCCAATAGTGAATTTAGATTGAACTTTCTACCCTTGGGAAATGCTGCCAAGTCCAAAAAGCATTCCTCCGATTCATCATCAAGGACATTTATACTTGTCCTTGATATAGATTCCGCTCTTGAAAGTTTGGTAGCATTTTGACAAATTTGTTGGGGTTCAAAATGCTAGCCATATTCAAAATTGCATTTTGCAGTGGCATAATCGGTGCTATGGCAGAATTGGCAATGTTTTTTTCCTGCACATTGCAAAAGGATAATGAGAAACTATGTTTGCATGGTTTTTGCAATTGACCGTAAACTGAATTTGCAAGGAAGCTTATCTCTTCTGATTGAAAAACACATTATGTCTTAAACATTGGTATGCTCATTTAAACAAGTATGTAATCATGGCTTATCATTATCAAAACATTCAGCAAGAAATTTATATATTCTCAAAAGAAATAATTGAAAACGTGGAGATCATCAGTGTACAGAATCCTAGCTTCATGAAGTAATCAAGTGAATTTGGCATACCTAGAAGTACAAAAATATTCAAGAGATGACATAAAAGTGATAATGACCTCCTGTTGGGTAAACATAGAGTATCCTTGGCTTCTGTTCCAACGGGTGACCACTACCTTCAAAGTCATCGAAAGGAATTTAGCATTCGAGTTACATAATGAATAACAAATACAAAATTATAAATAATAAGTAGAGTGAACTGAAAAAGACTTTTTTACCCGAACAAGTCTTAAGGAGGTGGAATAGTCACAATTGGTTGTATAATGCTAAAGCGTTAAGCCATGCGAATTCCTGTAAGGTTACCAAGTAACCGAGACAAATGATGAACTGCTTCATATGTTAAATATTAAACTAGCAATGCAGCACCCTGCTCAAGTTTGCTTTTGCACCTGCATTACGCGTTTCAGCATATGTAGATGAAATATGTTCTGATGGCTATAGGTTATTGCCATACAAACACTGTCATTCAGTAAGATTATTTGATTCCATTTGGCATTGAAAATATAAGAACACAATTATAAGACATAAATAAATGTATAGGTACAAGTTTGAAATAGAAAATGACCTTATCTTTGAGCAGAGGTTGATGTCTGCTTTTAAAATAATAATGTACTTCTTCAAGAATTTAACAATGAGGTTCTCATTTTTTGAATGCCTTGTTTTCTTCTCATCATGCAGCAGATCGTTGTAGTTCACAAAAATAGATGTTGCCAAGTCTGCATCATCTTCTTCTGCCTGTCTTGAATTGTTGTCAGCTATGATCATACCTGCAGAAATTGTCTTTGCATGGTTTTTCACTAAAACCAAGGATCTTAAACTCCATATTAGTGTGTACTATTACAATGCGGAGTCCTTTCAGCACTTGTTTTGTCTGAAATTAGGCAATAGAATTTGACATTCCAATTGTTAAAAAATAAAAATAAAAGTCGCATGACATAAATCCAAGGTAAGCATGTCTCGAGTTACATTTTATGTTTTACCTTAACCCAATTAATCTTCCATGGATTGTCAACACCTTGATTCGGCAACAAAAAATCAATGACAGCACTTTGGTTGATGAGCATTGTTGTTGACAGATGTGCACAAAATGGTAACAAGGCAGTAAAACTTCAAATACAATTGCTGCAGTAACTCTAAAAGGCGTAAAACATAAGAAATCATATTGATCATGATTGAATGTATACGTAAATTAGAAGACATAAATAAGTGTATACGTACAAATTTGAGATAGAAAATGACCTTATCTGTCAGCATATGTTGATGTCCGGTTTTAGAATAATGAATGTACTTCTTCAAGAATTTAACAGTGATGTTCTCATTTTTGGAATGCGTTGTTTTCCTCTGACCATGCAGCAGACCATTGTATTTCACAAAAATACATGTTGCTAACTCTGCATCATCTTCTTGTGCCTGTTTTGAATTGTTGTCAGTCACCACAATAGCTGCAGAAATTGACATCTAGAGGGATATCATTTCAGTAGTCTCTACTCAGAAATATTATCAAGTGCAAGGAATAAAATGTCTTAATCATCTTAGCAGAGCAGAATGCTGAGCAGCGTGTTCACCTGAATAGCAATAACAATGCATGTGTAAAACATGTTCAGATAATCGACGATCAACATCAGGATCCATTTGATCAAGCACAATAAATACTAGATCAAAACGAGAGAATAAAGAATTTGGAAGACCAATATTCTTGGTTGGAGTAAGGGAGCGGTCCTACTGAACAAACAAAATTATTAAGAGAATATTAGTACAAAAGGTATTGACAAATGCAATTACCATGGAATGCAAACAAATTATATACAACACAATATCTTGGTCAAGAATATTAACTGATGAATAATAGCTTGTGCAGAAAAAGGAAAATAGCTTGACAATTCAATGCATATATGCAATTGTTGTTATTGTGCATTAAAAATGTGGAAAAGACTTACTGTGACATATACAGGATTTGCAGCATCATCCATACCACAATGTGCATTAAGTGATGCATGAATATTAGCTTTAGCAATTGTTACTGTCTGTCGTTCCATAATCTTGTCAATGGACATACGATCTTGATCAGTCATCTTATCAAATTCATCAATACAAACAACACCATGGTCGGCCAAAACGATTGCTCTAGCTTTTATCCGGTGTTTATCTGAATTGGTTACAGGCAGTTAGTTAAGGACTTCAGATCATTATTTACCAAAAAATGTAGTGATAAGATGTATGCAGAAAGTATTTACCAGTCTCTTGGTCAGAAGTAACAGCTGCTTTCAAAGCTGTGCCAAAGTATCCTTGGATTGTGATTGAACTTGCTAAAGGAGCAATATTCATAATAGCTCTCAACATTTGAGAGTTAGCCACGGAATAATCATCAATCATGATCAATATCGCCACACCTTGATATAATGCCAATACTTTTACTTGATTGTTCGTCATCATTCCTAGACCCCATGCAAAGGCATTTCTTGTTTCTCATCAAGGTTATAATCCCCCGTTGCAACTACCGCTCCTTTGGGTAAGAGTTATCTTCCTCTAAAGCAAGCAAACACATTAATGATCAAGACCTACAAGCATCTGTTATGAGTGGAAGTTTACCCCTTTACAGACCACCAATGAGTTATTGCAGGTGGCTAGGTTTTGTTTTATATACAAGATACAGTTGCACATCAAAATACAACTAAAGATGCTACAAGATAGGTAACCTTAAGTAACAAAGACCTTTTTCGTGCTTTGAGCATGCTTTGGAAAAAAACAAAGGAACTCGAAAATGAAACTTTATTTTTATGTTTTACATACACATGGGATTATAAAGGAATCATATGTTGCTCCATTGTGCAAATCTACAGTCGTTACTTTCTTCTCCAGATTTAAAGAATCTCCAAAGAATCTTATGTCAAGATTACGTGACGGGTTATTTAGAGGGGCTATAATGTTGCTTGTGCCAATGTACAGAGAGTGCACTCAGAGTGGGCATGAACCGAGAAAACTGGCATAAAGCGAGAACACACTGACAAAGAAACATGACAATAGAGCAGAATACACTCAGAATTACACAGAAAGATGGCAATAAGGCAGAAGTGGACTTGAGATAGAATAAAATCCATATGCCAAAAGCATACTATAAAAGCACTACAAGTCAACTTGATGAAATCCCATTGTACAAGCCAAAAACAGACTATAAAGTACTCAATTTATTTATGGAAAATATAGAACATGACTTCCTTCACTCAACAAAGCTCAGTTATCTAGATAACCATGGATTCTCAATCAAGGAATTGAAGGCCAGGAAGCATAGCATATCATATGTAATGAGCCACCCTCATCATGATCATGTTTAAGCTTTGTAACAAACATCTACATCACAGATAACTCCTTCTGGCTTGCAGTTCTCATCCACAGCAGCATCTATATCCTGTTCCTTATCCTGGTTTCCCTGATCCTGTTGATCCTTCAAAGCACAATCCAGATGAAGATCGTAGTCACATTTTTTGCAATAATAGGACCATGCACTACTGTCTTTGTTGCATCCATCACAGTTGAACACAGGCCTTTGTGCCAATACAAGTGAGTGTTCATGCTGGCTGCACTTTACCTCCTTGGGTGAATTCTCAACAAGTTCTTGCATCTCCTTCTGCAGCCTTTGAAAATGAGCATCAGTGAAGGGATAAGCCCTGGCTCCATGGGTGGACACTGCACTTCTGGCATTTTTTGTCACAGTTTTACCATCTGGGCCAACCACAATCAAGGATGGGATCCCTCTAACACGGAAAAAACGCGACAGATCCTTCTTAATTTTATCTCCAAATGGAAGAGCCAGCCATGGCATGCTTTTGTAGTATTCTTCAAAAGCCTCTTCATTTCGGTCCATAGAAATGAAAACAATCTCAAACGCTTCTCCTCTTTCCTTGAGCTCGTTGTAAACCTTTATAAGCTCTGGAGTGAAACTTTGGCAAGGGGGACACCAACGGGCAGAGAAATACAGATATTATAATAATCAATTCTAAGCTATGGACTTTCGACGCAGAGAGAAACTACAACGAACAGATCCTTTAGTCTTCACTTTTCGAAGGAAAAATTGCATCGCAATTGCAGCAAAATATGTATCAATGATTCATTCTAGTAAAAGAGAGTCTTCACGCAGTTCCATAACATTAATCAAATCAACTTAAGAGTAAATGTGAATTTGAAGAAATGTAATTGTCGCAACATGACTTCCCTCAACTCCACCAAAATTAAAATTTCGGTATGTCTTAACATGATCAAGATAGTGGAACACAGGCATAAGAGATCTGATGTTAAGGAGGTTGAGCACCGTAACGTTTCTGAATTGGAATTTCCATAAATTAAAATTTGTTGGTAGGTATTTAGATCTTCAATAACTTCTTCATTTGTAGTGCTACAAGAGTTTATCACCAGCAAAACACCATGAGCCAGGAGATTTGAGCCAGAATCCCAATACATAATATTTTTAACTGCACCATTAGGATGAACTCCAATAGCATCTAAAGCCCCTTTATCATTGACAAGTCTAAACTACCTCTGTATTTTGGACTCTAATACATCATTCGCCAAGAACTTGATATTTGTAAATCCAGCTTGACATAAATATGTCAATCCATTTCCATTACTTCTTCACTGTAATCCGTACCTGTCAAGAATGAATACCCTTGCTTTGAAAGTGCTAAAGGAATAGTCCATTCTCATTTCCAATATCAAGGATAGTGCATCTTTCTAGCTCTTCATATATTGGCTCTAAAGTTAACCCACTTCTCCACCACATCAATTTCACCAACGCTACAGCAGTGAGCTTCACCAATGGATAATTTTCACCAACTATAGCTTCACCCTGCTCCGTATGTTCTTGTATCCATGATAAAAATCCATGATAAAGAGTGTTCACATGGAGGAGAGGAGGAGTGTGCCCAAGTCATTAGAGTGAATAATCATGCACTTTCATAAATGATTTAGGGTTGGAAGGTTAATTTGTATCTTAACAAGAACGATGCGTAGCAGTAGCACTAGCAGAGAGCATATGGAAGAGAGCAGGTCTCACGTAGAGAATAGTTGCAGGTCTGAAATGGCATTGTAGACTAGAGAGAGGTACATGTTATATGCACTCAAAGATATGAAACGTTGAGGAAAACAAATACATAATAACGTTGGGTTTTTTAGAGAACCATAATCCCAACGCGGGGCAATTACTAGAGCTAACAGAGGAGGCAGTACGTAGGTCTATAGGAAAAGGAAGGTAGAAACACATTTCTAGCAGACCTTAAACATTGGTAGGATTAGTGCATTTCTAGAGCATGCATAGCAATGGAAGACAACTTATGGCTCCACATAGGTAACCGTTGTTACCGAAGATGGTAAGAATATGCCATATCTACAAAATTGGCATAGTCCACAGGCTCATAATTGCTCACATACCACTGTTAGATGACCCTTACGATAGATACGTAGATGCACACACAGTACTAAAGAATATAGGGGTTAAGAACATTTTTTTCATGCACAAAGGTATAATATACACATCAAAATGACTCCAGTATACAAATATCCAAATGCATATTTGTAACCACCGAGATAGGTTTTTGTGTCATTTGCATTCAAAGGTAGAAAACATAGAGCACATGCACATGTAATAAAGTAACAGTTTCCCAACTTGCATGCAGTTAGATGGTGTGATTAGAGTGCAGGGCTATAAACATTTCTTAAATGATGTGAGCAAAAAGTCAGTGTGCAAAAAAAAATTTAATAAAAAACAAGAATGCCATAACAATCAAACACCTTTAAGGTAGTATGTGCCCTCCCTGTATAGCTAATAATACTGAACACAATTCACATTAGTTCCACAGGACAAATTCCAATAGAAACAACAAAAACAAATTTCCAGAAAAAAGCATTCCATGGATATACATTAGTCAGTCTAAATACTTACCTCTTGAAACCAAGAACTCCAAAAGTACAACCCATAAGTTTTTAACACAGGCTCTTTGGTATATTCAAAACTGTTATAATGAGTTACACTGACAAGCAAACTAAAACGATAAACTATTAATATTCAGTAACATGTAATAAAATAAGCATACATATCATATAACAAAAATAGAGATATAGTTTAAGATACCAACCTGGGTGTGAAACTATTCTTGAAAATATACTCAGAAGTGTTACTTTCATAAAAGACTGTTTGTGCCTCGGAGAGGTCAGTCTTCTGTAGGAACCAGCTAACCCTACAAGAGGGTGTGTACAAACCAGAGAGAGAGAAATGACTGGAGTTAATTAGGTCAATGACAGTTAAGCACAGCACATAACTCAACATAAATAAAGTCACAAAAATTATAAACTTCAACCAAGTCTCAGCATAAAAGAAGTGATTATCAGCACATCACAACTGACCATAGGTGATCAAAGTCAAGTACTCTATAAGACCAAAAATTCAACAAGGTGGTATAAAAAAAATGAAGGAGGGTAAATGTTCGCATTAACCACAAGTCAAAGACAAGGTAGCAAAAGTCCAATAATAACTCAATCAAGGTGGAGAAGGTACAACAAGTATTTAATAATTCAATCAGTAACAAGTAATAAAATAAACATATTGATCATATAACAATAAGAGAGGTATAGTTGAAGATCTCCACGTCAACATTGAACCAAAAATACGACAGCATAGATGTCGATGGTAATTTGTTTCATGCAAACCTATCAAGTGTACTTTTACGTCAGCAGTATTCTTTTCTCTGAATTGTAGCTATAGTTCGGAGTCAAGAATACTACTGACCTAAAAGTATACTTGATAGGTTTGAATGGAAACCATTTTCAATGTTGATGTCACTACCCTTCTTATTGTCTTACAGAAAGGCATGAAAATGAGGAAAAAGACTTAAAATTGTGGACTTCACCTTCAAAGAGTTCCTTACAATCACATTGATACGACGTCCCACAACCATTTCTCTTGACACCCACTCTTCATTCATTCTGTATGCATTTCATTATGCAACCGTCTTAGATACTCACTGCGTTTTCGCTTGATTAGTTGATCAATTCAGTATGACCCACAACCGCTGGCAACACTCCTTGAATGGCGGGCATGGGTCATACTAAATTGATAAACTAATTGAGGGAAAACGCAATGAGAATCTGAGACGGCTGCATAGTGAAATGCATACAGAATGAATGAAGAGTGGGTGTCAAGAGAAATGGTTGTGGGACGTCGTATGAGAGGAAATGGTAATGGGAATTGAAAGGTCAAATTAAATTTGCATGGTGGTAATAAACTACACTTGTGTCTTCCATTGTCAGTAGTACTTCAAGCCTGAAGGTGGTGGCATGAGTCGGGCGGCATTAGTTGGGGTGGCAAAAATCGTGGATATGAAATTGCAAAGTTTTTGTTAAATTTTATATTTATTTGTATTTTTTGATTTTTTTAAAGTTCATTTTACGTGGTTGTGGTTTCATCCCTATGCAGTGACGTTGGCCTGGGGCTATGTGCCCCAGGCCCCGGTACCAGGGTGACGTTTGCCGTTTTAAATGAGGTTTAAATGAGGTTTAAATGGTCTCGGGACTGAAGACTCCTGACCCATGACCCTTAGAACCAAGGGTATGCTCCAAATGTGGCCAAACAATCGTAGTACTGTATAAGAGCAAAACTTCAACAACGTGGTTTTAAAAAAGTTACTCAAGGAGGATAAATGACCCCATTAAACACAAGTGAAAGATAAGCTACCACAAGACCAATCATATCTCAATCAAGGTGGGGAAGGTACAACCAGTCATATCTCTCTCAAATGTACAGCCGTCCAATATAGTCTAAAAGTTCATCATCACAGTATAAGGAAGGATGGTGGGATGCCAAATAAAAATATCCCTCATTTCTCTCTATTGATCAAATAACAATAAAAGAGGTTCCATTAAAGATCTACATGTCAACATTAAACCAAAAATCAGATCTGAAGTGTGGGTACAAATATAGTACCTTGTACTATAGAAAATAAAAGCCACCTGTGTTACCTTTCAATTTAGCAATATGGTCTACAGAAGCAAAATTTCCTCACAATTACCATTGAAATTTCTGACTAGCGCTAAAGCAATAGTAAAATCATTTATAACATAATTTTGATCTCTATCAACTTGAGCACTCTTGTGTGGTCCCTGTGCTGAAGTTGGTCCTCGAGATGTAAGTTTCTTACACAGATAACCATTGCATGACAGCACAATCTTCTAAACACATATAAAGTAGATAGGAAACACCAAACATTAAATGTGATACATACCCTGGCTTTGTCTTGCGTATTTCTTTCCTATGGCTTAATTTATGAGGATGTATGTGCTGTTATAGTCTTATCCTATAGCTAGATCTAGTGCTTCAACCATATCAAGGAAATTACAATTTGCAAACATCTTCAATCAAATGAATTAACAATCATCCAAGGATAAGCAAATGAATTCCTATGGCTTGGTATAGTTATTCACATTTGCACTTTGCAAATGAAATGAAAGAGTTAGAAACCAAGAACAGGTTTTTGATGCATTATTACATAGTTTTAAATCGGCATTCAATTGTGATCATTATGCAATAATGAGTACTCATTCTTTTGCATGAAGTACTTATATTTTCTGTTTTCCATTATTAAGGCCTATAACTAAGCATTATAGACAACTGCTTTGCAGAAAGAAATTCTTGACAGCAACTAATTTTTCTAGATTTAAGCCTAACGTGAAATGAATAATAAAATCTAATTAATACAGTACTGAGCAATTTAAGAAAAAAATTTGTAACCAGGTTTCGTAAACAGGAAATTAATAAATTATTTATATTATTAAATAACAAAAATTCCAATTTTCAGACCTCTTTTATTTACTACAAAAAACAAAGACATTTTGCACAAAACCCAAATCTTACTCACACTCAAGCTACACTGAATTTCCTGGATGTTATGTGATTCTGAAATTTCTATATGTTATACGACTCTGAAATGTCTTTATTCTAAAGGATGTCTGTACTTGGGATATGTGTGCAGAAATTTAAATATATACACATTTCGACCAATTGCAGCTAACAAATCCAGATGCAGTTTTGGACAAAATTAAAAAGTGTTTTTAGCACATGTCATTTTAACTGAAATCATCAAGGTTAAGCGTAAGAAAATTGTGGTAATTACTGAGTGACCTATCCCCAAATCAATGACATCATCAAGCAGATTTCTTAGTCTCGTACACTACTATAGAGGTGTGTTTTATAACTCAGGCAAATTGTAATGTTCATATCTATATAATGTATATAGCTTTTAAATTGGTAAAAACTAGAAAAAAAATCACATATATTTTGTTAATAATAACAACAATAAATTTATTAATTTGCATGCATAGATATGTATATGTTTGTATGGAGTTTCAAGAGTGATTTCAAGTGATTGAATCATCAATACAAGGTATTGTGTTGATAACAGGCCATAGTTCATACGGTCAAATCTGGTCAAGTCACTTGGGACTATTAGACACTATTTTTGTTGGTGCTTGACTTTCCCTTCATTTACATAATCTAGGGAATAGGGGGATCTCATGAGGTTTTCCTTAGAAACCCCCCTGGTGGTGGCTCAAATCATTGAAGTGTACACCCAAAGAATCATGTCAATGGAAGGTCATAGATCATATATACAAATTTGATCAACTTTCTTGGGGTTACCATCCACTATTATAGATGGTAGTTGAAGCACCCTCCAAATATTTTGAGGAAGGGTGGGGATCCCACAAGGTTTTGCTTTAACACACACACAAACAACCCATGCAAATAGCTCAACTAGTTGTTGTAATGTTCTTGGATATTTGGGCAACTTTTCACTAGAAGGTGCTTAGTTTGCAACTCTTTAGATGAGACATACTAGTTTACACTAATGAATTTATTAGAAATGTCATCTACAACATTGATTATCACAAATAAGCTCATTAATATGAAAATTGATAGTTTTAGAGATATATTATTTATAAAAAACAATATATTGTTTTTTCATCATTTAAGTAAAACTTCAATATGAAATACTATTAAATAATCACAAAAGAAAGCTAAAAAATGGGAAAAAAAGTTACAATAGCATTAAAAACCTCAAAATAATGCTAAAAATATCACTTATTACTACAAGTGAAAGAAATGACATAATGTGCATGCTTGTTTCAAATGCAAGAGCGATCTGCCTCTTATTAGAATGTTGAAACACTCAAGATACTCTGTAGAGAAAAAAATATTATAATGAGTCTTTAAGTGTACATCGGTTCATCAAATTTGAACATGTATTGCTTAGTGATATCAATTTGGAAATGTCAAAGCTTTAAAGGGAACCCATTGCATACAGAGGAGGAATATTAATTTGTTAATTGGCCAACAATGAAGAAGCTTGCAGAGATGAGATGATGAGATGTTAAGAATATATGTTATATTTTTTAATTTAATAAAAATTTATTATATATGTTTTAGATGATAAATATGGACAACGTCACTGCGTAAGGATAAAACCACAACCATGTAAAATGAACTTTAAAAAAATAAAAAAATACAAATAAATATAAACTTTAACAAAAACTTTGCAATTTCATATCCGTGATTTTTGCCACCCCAACTAATGCCACCCGACTCAAAACTATATGTCGGGGACATAATAAGAATATTGAGAACACGCACACAAATTGTGGCACCATTAACATCATTATTTAAAAGTGATGCCTTTATATGGGATAAAAAAGCTAAAGACTATTTTGAAAAGTTGAAAAGCTTAATGACATTCACTCTGGTCTTGACAAATCCAGATGTCAGGAAAACATGTGTCCATGAATACTATGTTTCACGAACATGCGTAGGAGTTCTGCTCATAAGTGATAAACATCTCATTGCCTTTGAGAGTCAAAAGTTACAACTGAATGAGCATATAAAATCTACATATGATGGAAAGACGTTGGCAATAACACATGCCTTGGTCAAGTGGAAGCAGTATTTGTTGCGAGATAAATTTCTCACGATGTTGCAGTTGGCATATTGATGCGGTATGGTCCAGGGTTTTGTGGTGTTAATGCAGTATGACGCGGGATGACATTTACTGCTTTAAATGAGGTTGGTGGTCTCGGGACTCAAGACTCCTATGCGATTTATTCACCAGTCTTGTCGATTTATCATCCGTTTCGTCGAGCTCAGTTGTCTGCCCGCTAGCATCGGGTTGAGGTGTTTGTATGGCGATAACCTACGACAATCAGAGCATATTGCATCTACATATGCTGAAACGCGTAATGCAGGTGCAGAAGCAAACTTGAGCAGGGTGCTGCATTGCTAGTTTAATATTTAACATATGAAGCAGTTTATCATTTGTCTCGGTTATTTGGTAAGTCATCAAAGCGGCTGAGCAAATCTAGGTTTTTTACTTCGACATTTTGTGCAAAAAGGCTAAGAAAAATCTAGCTGCAAACGGCTTATTAACAAAGCTAGATGCATCTTATTAACAAAGAGATTAAAACATCTTCGTGAAAGCGATTGAAAAAATCATGACTACACCAAGCCAGCAAAATAAAAACTAAAAATAAATTATGCTCTAATTCAAAGGCTGGCATATTCATGCAACACTGCAGGTTTAAATGAGGTTTAAATGAGGTTTAAATGGTCTCAGGACTCAAGACTCTTGTGCGATTTATTCACCAGTCTTGTCCATTTATCGTCCCTTTCGTCGAGCTCTGTTGTGCGCCCGCTAGCGTTGGGTTGAGGTGTTGTAGGGGTTTAAATGTGTTGCAGTTGGCGTATTCATGCAACACTGCAGGTTTAAATGAGGTGTTGTGCGCCTGCTAGCGTCGGGTTGAGGTGTTGCAGGGGTTTAAACGTGTTGCAGTTGGCGTATTCATGCAACACATGTTGCAGTTGGTCCAGGGTTTCGTGGTGTTATTAGCAAAAAATCATTTTCAAAGCCATCAAAAACAAATGATACCAAGATTCAAGCAACAGAGAAGATAAGAATCTCATAAGAAAATCCCATTTGTAATAACAAGACAAGACAAATAGTGGTTCAGAATCATACAATCGGGATTTCATCCCTTTACTATGGTTACTACCATGACTGTGGGCCATTAACCTTTGTCTTGGTGTCAAATCCCTGTCCACACAGGCCAAAAAAGTATACATCTACATTATTGCAACAAACTATAGATCACTCGAGCATACCCAAGGTGACCAATGCAGTCTATGGTAGCCTAGCAACAAGCTGATCTGGTTTCATCTAAAGGAAAAGCTATTTTCAGATTGGATATTTCATCAATTTTTCCTTAAATAAAACAACAGTTTGTCAATACCACCATCACTGCATCTAAGAGTTTGTTAACGTTCATGTTTATTGTAACAGTATTCATGACAAATAACAAACTTTGCCAATATATGGCTCTCTAAATATTCACAGGATTCCTGTGAATTTACAGGAGTGTTCTCTTGCAAACACTGTCCACGTTTTCTTCTTTAGATGAAACCAAACCATCTTGTTGCTAAGTTATCATAGACTTCATTTCAGATTAGATGTTTCAAAAATTTATCCTTAAATAAAACAGTAGGTTGTGAATCTCAGCATGACTGCATCTAAGGGTTTCCCCTTCAGCCACATATGCAACTGAAATACTTGTTAGTCGTTACCTCATTTGGCAGATGTCAAAGTGAAAGACAATGAAGCATCTCGCCAAAGACCCAGATTTTATACTGCACCCGAAATGTCGTTTGTCTTATATGCGCACTTGCCAAAGGCAATGGAAAATGACCACCCCTCTCTTAAGCTCCCGGTCTGTTGTTTTGGGGTAGACTTGTATTCTCAAGTACAGATACTTAGGTGGAAAGTGCTTTCTATTTCTAGATTTAGTAAATCTGTATAGTATCTGTTTTCTGAGAAAACTTGAAAAACAGGTCCATGCGAAAAGCAAAACCAGTTAAACGAAGCAGACCAAAGAACCATTTAAAAATATCACACTCATACCACATGGCATAATGGAAATGGAAAAAGAACAAAGCAAAATAAAATAAATACAAACAGATCTGTAAATTCAATTAATAATATAATATAATGCCATTTATTTGCTACCCGGTGCCTGGGTGGTAGGCTGGTATTAGTATTTAATCCCACCCCCGACGCAGCCCATGATATCATGACCCACTCCATACCTCGCCAAAATACCCGAGAAGGAGGGAGGTTGCTACTCTTGGCATTAAATGTTCAGATACATACATACATCCAATTCCGTTCCCCGTACATTCATTTCAGGGAGTTTAGGTCATTACCCAAGAAAAGAAATGGTAATGACCAATTACGCAGTCTTTGTGTTTTTTAAACCACAGTCACAAACAATTCCTATGGAATAAATTATGGAACAAAAGTTTGAACAATATTTCTTGACGCAGATTGTGAAATGAAAACCATACATTTGTAAAATTCTTACATTTATAAAATTTTATAACCAATTAATCGTACAGTATAACAAAATCGGATTTTTTTCATAAAACAGAAAACACAAGTCTCAGCTGAAGAGAAAATTCCAAGAGTTACCTGTCCAAAGAACCCGTCAATGAAATTGCAGAAGACACAGCTCGTTGCACCAAGAAAGCGCTCTACACGTTTAGACACGAACACCGCAAATTACTGGATGAATGAAGTGCATTCAAACAGCAATACCCACCACCAGAAACCACCCCACCTTCGTTGGACCACCACAAATAAGCCACAAACAACCATGCCACCGCAAAAAAGCCAACAAAAACAGCCACAACACAAAAGCAAGTCGCACCAAACAGAACGAGCTTGAACACCAGAGAACCTCTAAAATATAGCTTCAGAGTGCTCCATCACCCAAGCATGGAGACCGTCCTTCACCCCTGCAAACAGCAAGCACACCGCATTAAACCCCTGGAACACCTCAACCCGACGCTAGTGGGCGCACAACAAAGCTCGACGAAACGGACGATGAATCGACAAGACTGGTGAATAAATCGCACAGGAGTCTTGAGTCCCGAGACCACCAACCTCATTTAAACCAGCAAACGTCACCCCGCGCCATACTGCATTAGCACCACGGAACCCTGGACCATACCGCATAAATACGCCAACTGCAACACCGTTTAAACCCCTGGAACACCTCAACCCGACGCTAGCGGGCGCACAACAGAGCTCGACCAAAGGGACGATAAATCGACAAGAATGGTGAATAAATCGCACAGGAGTCTTGAGTCCCGAGACCCTGGACCATACCGCATGAATACGCCAACTGCAACACCGTTTAAACCCCTGGAACACCTCAACCCGACGCTAATGGGCACACAACAGAGCTCGACGAAAGGGGCGATAAATCGACAAGACTGGTGAATAAATCGCACAGGATTCTTGAGTCCCGAGACCACCATCACCCCACGCCATACTGCATTAACACCACGAAACCCTGGACCAACTGCAACACCTGTTGCATGAATACGCCAACTGCAACAAGTTTAAACCCCTACAACACCTCAACCCGACGTTAGAGGGCGCACAACAGAGCTCGACGAAAGGAACGATAAATGGACAAGACTGATGAATAAATCGCACAGGAGTGCCTTGACCATTTAAACCTGCAGTGTTGCATGAATACGCCAACTGCAACACGTTTAAAACCCTGCAACACCTCAACACATTTAAACCCCTGCACAACAGAGCTCGACGAAAGGCACGATAAATGGACAAGACTGGTGAATAAATCGCACAGGAGTCTTCAGTCCCGAGACCATTTAAACCTCATTTAAACCTGCAGTGTTGCATGAATACGCCAAGTGCAACACGTTTAAACCCCTGCAACACCTCAACCCAACGCCAGCGGGCGCACAACAGAGCTCGACGAAAGGCACGATAAATGGACAAGACTGGTGAATAAATCGCACAGGAGTCTTCAGTCCCGAGACCATTTAAACCTCATTTAAAACGGCAAACGTCACCCTGCCACCGGGGCCTGAGGCACACAGCCCCAGGCCAACGTCACTGCGTACGGATGAAACCACAACCACGTAAAATGAATTTTAAAAAAATCGAAAATACAAATAAATATAAACTTTAACAAAAACTTTGCAATTTCATATCCGCGATTTTTGCCACCCCCAACTAATGCCACCCGACTCAAAACTATATGTCGAGGACATAATAAGAAGGATTCTCTTTTTAATACTTTTTAATATTTGAGATGAAAAAGTGAATAATAAAATATAGTGAAACTTTAAATAAAATCCGAGGCTATTTTGGCATACTATCATCATTTATGTGGACCGATCTATACATGGATGGGTTTTGCACATGTTTTGAGGTCTTGTCACTTGAAGAAACCTTAGTAGGAACACGTCACATTCTTGGAGACTACATTGTATTCCTTTTATTGCTATTTTATGGGATGTTTACATGGTCAACATGCACATGCTAGCTTGGCCCTTTATTACACACATTCTTGCATCATTGATGGGATCGATTTCTTGGATGAGCTTTGAGGAGGATAAGTTGGAGCTTGTAAGTTATAAATTGTACAAAAGTTTGTATCAAATATTTCTCTAAAATTTAATAGGATTTATGTATGTCTTTCTATTTTCATGAATGATGGGTTTCTCTTATATCTTTTCCTACTTTAAAAAATAATATATCTTTATGGGATGTTTACATGGTCAACATGCACATGCTAGCTTGGCCCTTTATTACACACATTCTTGCATCATTGATGGGATCGATTTATTGGATGAGCTTTGAAGAGGATAAGTTGGAGCTTGTAAGTTATAAATTGTATAAAAGTTTGTATCAAATATTTCTCTAAAATTTAATAGGATTTATGTATGTCTTTCTAATTTCATGAATGATGGGTTTCTTTTATATCTTTTCCTACTTTAAAAAAATAATATATTTTTTAATTTTATAATCAAATTACAATTTCCTTAGATGAGGTAACATGGAGGATGGGAGATGATGATGTCAGTTGTCTCAGACATGAACACCAAGTGGTGATGCCTCCACCATGCCATCACCAATGTTTGAAGTGGAGATCATGGGAAATGGCAAGGCATCCAAGGGCCTTGCATCTCACCAAATGAACCACGATACAAAGGATTTACTTGTTCCAATTTTTCATATACAATACCCTCCAGTCATGCGTGTTTGATTGATGATCCTCTAGTTCGTGGGCATTCAATTCATATGGTGAAGAATGATGAAGGGTATTCAAGGGACAAGAATTCACTTCTGATGCCACAAACTACAAGGCTCCTTCCTACTTGGTTTCAGTTTTTGGGAAGACATCATATATTTCCCTCTGCTCACTATGACTTTCATTTCTTTCCTCCCACCAAGGTTTCCCTAGACAATAACACTCCATGTTTGCTCTCCCTATTAAATTGTGGGGGTTTATGTTGCCCTTTCTCTTTCATTCTCACTAAGCTTTTTCCCTCTCTCCCCAACCAATTACCAAAGAAGAATTATCAAGATTTGAAACTACAATCTTGGGTCTCACTGCCATTTTAATGGTAAGCAGAGGATGTGGGAGGTGCATGCAACGAGGTAGCAACAAAAACTCTCAAACCAACTACAGGTGGAAGCAGGTGAAAGCAAGTGAAGCCAAAGCAACCCATTTTAGAAAAATCCCCATCAATATTCACAGCAGACAAAAACTTGGGTAAAGACTGAACAAGCCTTTTATCAAAGTTGAGGACATCAAGCTCAACATGGGTCCATGGGTTCAAGACACTAGGAATACTTGTTCTCGAGAATCCAAATATTACAATATTGTAGCCTTGTACTGACAAATTAAGTCTCTTTTGGTAGGGTCCTCAATAGTCAAGAACAAAAATGAACTTCTACAGCAAATGGATGAAATTCAACAGAAGAATAGGAAATTAGATGCAAAAGTCAATATTCTTATCAAAGCAACCACTAGTTTGGAGTTTGCAACCTCGACTCCTACATCATCCAGGCAGGGTCTCCTAAAGGGGCCACATCCTACCAACTCTATCCATAGGAGCTTGACCCCAACGAACCCAAAGGATCGAACCCACAACCTCATGACAGAGGGCCAATGGCTTAGTAGTGGGGGATTAGGGCTCTATTTCAAATGATGATACAACTTCATATTTTAACTTTTTTCATCCTAATCTTTTGATCACTAGTTATCATAGTTATATCCATGGTATAATAGCTTATTTTTGTTGATTTCTTAAGATTAATAAGACATCTTCGATTTTAAATGACAATTTATTGTTCTATACTTTATTTGGTTTTCTATAGGGAATTTTTTTCCTCGTGACAATATAAAAAAAATATAAAAATCAAATTACTATTTTGAAGTATGAATATCTTTAAATAAATAATAATATCCACCTCAAATCTTATAATAGATCAAAAGACTAAACTTGAAAAATTGCAGCACTCACTTTACTATGAGATATGTTTTAATTCCATATAAATGTTTTACAAGAAAATTAAAATAGATTTAATGTCTTTGAAATCCCATAATAATAAAAATATTTAATGATATCAATATCTTTAATATTAAATTGAACAACATGGTTATATTTATAATTTAATGTTAGATTGATATGTTAGGGTCAATAATATAAAAAAACATTAAATATTTCATTGTGTTAATGTACTCAAATCTCCACTCATTTTATGCAAAGACTATTTAGACAAGAGCTGTGTGCAGCTTAGTCCCTGCCTTATTGTATAAAAGTAAAAATCAATATTAAATATCAACCAATAAATATTTATTTAAAAAACGAAAAAAACAACGGTATTGAGTTAACAAAATGATAGTTTAATGATAACAAATTAATGCAACTTCCCACAAATAATCCTATTTTATAAGAAACTTCAAATATAGAGGGCCAAAGTCCTAAACTAGAAATGATGTTGTTGACCTGGGATGGCAGGTGCGGGGGGAGTAATCTTCGACTTCAAGGGGAACAAGCTGAAGGACTTTGCCTGGGGGTTAGGTAGGAAAACCAATAACAGGGCGAAATGGCTAGGCCTCATCAAAGGGTTGGAGATTGCCATCACTCTGGGGATATCAAGACTCACGGTCTTAGGTGATTCCTTAATCATAGTAAGAGAAGCTAGAAGCATCGTCGGAAAAATAAGGAACCCCACCTCAAAAATTCATCAACTTCTCCTTTGTATTAGTAGGGATTTCCATGAGATTATTTTCAAGCACATTCTCCGGGGACAAAACGGGCAAGCTGATGAAATGGCCAATCGGAGCGTTGGGCTCTCTTATGGCATGATAAGCTACAAAAACAAAAGTTTGGAAAATGCATGGATACCATAGAACTTGGCAAGCCCTAAAGGTTAAGGTTTTTGCCACTACCTTCGCTCATCTCCCTTCTCCTTGGTCCTATCTCATTGAGGGGTCGATGGCCTCAAACCTTTGGAATCACCACATGGAATTTTCGACAGCTCCCTCTACCCTCAATAGCCGCCCCTACATGCCTGAATTAAATGCAGACATGCCTCTTGACATATGGTTGGCAAGCGAGTTGATGGGCATTGTTTATCCCGACATCAAGACTCTTCTTCCCGTTCATTCCTTCCATTATAGCCTTTGGAGTTCACGGTCTGTCTCTCCGGTGAATTTCTGTGTCGAAAATACCATGGACTTCCATGGTGTTGGGCATCCAAAAAATGGGGAAGATTTGTATAATCCCGGAGCTAGTCGGCCGCAGGGCAGGGGAAATGTTATGCAGATGTACAACAGATGCTTTAAGCCGGAGAGGCCCGGGAGGTGGCTGCGGTTGGGGTTTGCAATATGAGGAACAACGTGGAGACTTGGATGAAGCAGAGTTCAACCATGGGTGTGGCCCTTGCTGCAGGCATGGTGGGGCTGGAAACTCTCGGGGTCAGACTAGAAACAAGGGCATTTCTAAATTTGAGGTCAAATTTATGGATAGATTGCAGGAACTAGAACTGCAAGACAAGCTAATTCATGGGGAAAACCTAGAGCAAAAGAAGCTGATCACCCATCTGTATAATCTCGCCTACACTACTCATACCGAGGTAAAAGCCCAGCAACAGAAAATTGCAGAGAAAGTAGAGCATCTTGAAGAAACATTGGGCTTGGCTTATCCCTAAAGGGCTCGGAAGCATAATATCTCGGACAGAGAGCTCTAAAGCATTAACAGGAAGATGGAGAAACTGCAAAATTTCATGGTCACTGCTGGAAATTTCGTGGACCTCAACATGGAAAAGAATGGGGCTGCGAGCTCTGCAAGTGCAGCAATGGAAGTGGGACTGCAGTAATTGTCCGGGTTGGATCTCTGGTTGGGCAACCTTAGCTCTGTTTTTTTTTTATGCATCTCAGTAATTTGCTTATGGTCTTTGGAACTTTTAGTATTGTTTTAAGTTATTTTGGCATACTGGAAAAGCTTGAAAAACCAGTTTTTGTATAAGGTTGAAACACATGCTCTTCTTCTGCATATTTCTCTTAGGACAGTTCATTAGATGTTATAGCTTTCACAAGATAGGAAGAAGCAATGACAGGTATCAGTTTGAGGTTGATGAACTCGGTGTGATGGATGTCTTCTTTGCATGGGAGCAATTTGATCATCACATTTTTTTGTATGGTCCGACTTTTTATCTAATATAATCAATAGCCATTTCTGTTAAAAAAAAAGAAATGATGTTGTTGAAATTCAATTTGAACTAGATGTATATTTGAAATGTCAGTAGTCCAAAAATCAGGGTGTTATGTCCTTCCTTCTTCATAATAAAAACATTTGCAATAGAAACCAAAGTTGTTACAAGTAAAATTTATTATGGGTCACGATGGTATTGAAATTTATCTTAACATAACTATTAGTAGGAATCAAGGAAGGCATGGGCCACAGCTCCTAGTGTCTAATATGGATCTCTGATATCTGATCTATCATGTCAATTCCAATTGAGGGCTTTTGTTGATGTAATTGTAACTTCGGAATGTATTTCACCTACATGTATATTGTACTCCTATAGAGATGTTATTATTCCTCTATACAGAAGTGTCGTCATTTGTATTAACAAGTGTCGCAACTTGCATGTGATGGGTTATTAGACCACCAAGTGTGGGGTCGGCCCTGATTAGTATTACCCTGGGTTATTAGACTGAGTTAGACAAGTCGGCCCTACTAGTTTATTAGGCAGGTCAAGTCATGTATAAATAGAGTGCGGGAGGCACTCTATTTGATCACTTCATTATTCACTTCTACACTCACCAGAAAGTGGCGCACAAGTGAGGAAGGAGGAGTAGCTGCTAGGAGGACTACCTCTTGTACTTGGGTTGTATCATTGCTCTTTCTATCTCTGAGGAAGTTGTGGGGTTTTTCACCTTTATGGTTTTCCCCAGTGAAACTATGTGTGTCTATTGTCTTATGTGATTGCTTGTTGTGATTGATACGATTGATATGTTGTACATGTTATTCTCTCAGTAAAGATCCTAGAGTATGTTGAATTAAATGCTCAAAAATTAACATGGTATCAGAGCTAACCTGAAAAGAAGACATTGTGCAGTTGCGGAAGCTAGGGCTTCTTGTTTATTGGGTCTTTCTCCACATATCTTGAAAGGAAGTAGGGTAGATTGACTCTCCTCAGCAAGGTGCATCTGTCTGTCCAATTAGAATTCAATTTGAGCACTTTCATTTTTTGCCCTAAAAAATAAGGTTTCCACAAAAAGTGGAATTTATGGAATCTGAGACCATAGCTGGAAGCTCCCTGGAAAAATCAAATTTTAGAGCTTTGGATCGAACTTTTTGGTTGGGTGAAGCTTCAAGAAACTCAAACCCTAATTGAGGGTCCTCCCTAGTGAATCTGGGATATTGAAAAGCATTTCTAAGGGGTGAAAATTTGCAGTTTTCAATTTCTGAGTATACCAGGCTGATCAGCTCATCAAGGCGCATCTTTCCATCCTTTCAGAAATTTGAGATTCACATTTTGAATTTTTAGGGTTTCTCTGACAAACCCTAATCCAGCACCAGATCCAGATTTCTGCAAAACAAGTGGTAAGATCTAAATCTTTTTTTATTTCCATTTGAAGTACTCTTTAAAGATGTCTCACCACACCAAGCTTGAGGATAAGCTTGAAGGGGCTGATAACTTCCGAGCATGGAAGTATAGGATTGGGTTAATCCTGGAAGAAAATGAATTAGATACTTACATAAGTGTAGAGGTCCCTGTCCCAGAGGGAGAAGAGGCTAAGTCCTTACATAAGAAGAACTTGGTCAAGGAAAAGAGGATCATTGCTGATTTTATAAAAGACCATCTCATACCACATGTGTCATCTCTAAAGACACCCAAGGAGATGTTTGACTCCCTGACCAAGCTATTTGAAGGGAAGAACATAAATCGGAATATGACTCTGCGAAATCAATTGAAAGGAGTAAAGCTTCAGAATGGAGAGACCATTCAATCTTATTTTTCTAAGGTCTCTCAGATCAAGGAACAACTTGAAGCTGTGGATGAAATAGTGGATAATGGTGAAGTTGTTATGACCACATTGAATGGGCTACCTAGGTCATGGGACTCTTTCATCCAAGGAATCTGTGCAAGAAGGAAGTTGATCTCCTTCAGTAGACTATGTGAGGAATGTTCACAAGAAGAAGCAAGGCTTGTGGCCCAAGAAGAAAAGATGGGGAATGAAGATCAAGCTCTCACAGCACACACCAAGGGAAGCAGGTTTAAGAGGGAGAGATCTCATAACAAGAAACATTCTCACCCTCATCATAAGAAGAAAGATCTCTCTCATGTTCGATGTTTCGACTGTAATGAAATAGGACACTTTGCTTCAAATTGTCCCAAGAAGAAGAAAGACAACAACAACAAATTCAAAAAGAAGAAGAGGTACAACAAGAAGAGATTTCATGCTCATGCTGTTGAGGATGATGAACCTCCCAAGAACAAGGCTAGCAGAAAGTGATGATTCATCAAGTGAAGATGAATATATGCTAATCTATGCTCTCACAGGTACTATCTCTCATGGATGTAAGGATTGGCTTATTGATAGTGGGGCTTCCAAACACATGACTAGGTTTAAAGAATCCTTTGTAGATCTATCTGAACATGAGTCACCCCATAAAGTGAAACTTGGGGATGACTATCAATATCCTATCAAAGGAAGTGGTGAAGCCTTCTACAACCTAGACTCTGGGAAGTCTTTGAAGATGAAAGATGTTCTATATGTACATGGGCTCAAGAAGAACCTACTCTCCATATCTGCATTGGATGCAAAAGGCATGAGGGTTGCATTTGTAGATGGCCAAGTTCTAATGTGGCCAATGGGTAAAACTATAGATGATGCAGTAGTGATTGGAGAGCAAGAGGGAGGATTGTACAAATTGAAGGGACAACCTGAACATGCCATGGTACATGAATCCATGGAGCCAAGTGAACTTTGGCATAGAAGGCTTGCACATGTGCACTATAGAGCACTACCAATTGCAAGTAAAGCTGTAGAGGGTCTTCCTGAAATCAAGACAAAGCATGAAGGTGTTTGCAAAGGATGTGCAAAGGGAAAGAACATTAAGAAGGAATTTCCAAGTAGTGAAAGCAAAGCTAAAGGAATCTTGGAAATTATCCACTCCGATGTATGCGGTCCGATGTCATCCAGTTCTCTGAGTGGGTATGTATACTATGTCTCTTTCATTGATGATTTCTCTAGGAAGACTTGGGTTTATTTCTTGAAGAACAAAGATGAAGTGTTTGATAAGTTCAAGGAATCCAAAGCCCTGATGAAAAACCAAACCGATAAGAAGATCAAGACCTTCATATCTGACAATGGCGGAGAATTCACTTCAGGTGATTTCAAGAGGTTATGCAGTGATTCAGGACTTAAGAGGGAGTTGACTGCTCCTTACAATCCACAACAGAATGGAGTTGCAGAAAGGAAGAATAGAACAATCATGGAAGCAACATGGGAAATGCTACATGACCAGGATCTGCCTATGCTTCTATGGGCAGAAGCAGCTATGACAGCTATATATGTGTAGAATAGAACACCTCACAAGATATTGGACAACAAGACACCAGAAGAGGTCTTCTCTAGTAAGAAACCTGAAGTCAGCCATCTCAGAATATTTGGTTGTCCAGTATATACGCATGTTCCAAAGGAAAAGAGGACAAAGCTAGATCCTTCAGGAAAGAAGGGCATCTTCGTGGGTTACAGTGAAAGCTCGAAAGCTTATAGAATATACTTTCCATGGTTCAAGAAGATTGATGTTAGCAGGGATGTAACATTTGATGAAGACTCAGCTTACATCAAATCAAAGAAGGCACCCGTTGAAGATCATGAAGAACCAAAGGAAACCAGATTCCAAGACACCACCATGACTGAAGCAGATCGTGAAGTTGAAGATCTGCAAGAACCTGTAGATCCACCCCGTGAGAAGAACTCTCACAAGAGGAAACCTGCATGGGCTAGAGAGCTCATTCAAAATGCAGAAAGATATGGCATTCTAGAAGAAGAACACAGAGAAAGGAAGAGACCTAGATCTCATACCAACTATGTTTCCCTACTCTGTGATATTATGAACAAAGAACCTTCCAATTATGAAGAAGCAACAGAAAAGAAAGAATGGAAGGATGCCATGGTCGAGGAATACCAATCGATCATGAAGAATGATGTTTGGGATGTAGTCCCAAGACCTGAAGGGAATTTTGTTGTGACTTCCAAGTGGATCTACAAGATCAAGCATGTTGCAGATGGCAGCGTAGAAAAATACAAAGTGAGATTTGTAGCTCATGGCTTCTCCCAGAAAGAGGGGATAGACTATGAAGAGATTTTTGCTCCTGTATCTAGGTACACTTCCATCATATCAGTACTTGCTCTGGTTGCAATGATGAAATGGAAGACACACCAGATGGATGTCAAGATAGCTTTCTTGAATGGTGTAGTCCAGGAGGAAGTGTATGTGGAGCAACCACTTGGTTTTGAGACACATGGCAGGGGGTCATATGTGTGCAGGTTGAAGAAATCCTTGTATGGCTTGAAGCAAGCTCCTAGGACTTGGTATGGTAGGATAGACAACTTTCTATCCAGTTTGGGCTTTACCAAGAGTAAAGTAGATTCCAACCTTTACTACAAGGTTGAGGAAGGCAATCATGTGATACTACTTTTGTATGTGGATGACCTGTTTGTTACATGTGAGGATGGGTTGATTGCCGACACAAAGAGGAAGCTTGATGCCGAGTTCGAGATGAAGGACTTGGGGATGATGCACTATTTCCTAGGCATGGAGGTGTGGCAGAGTGTAGATGGAATCTTCCTTGGACAAGGGAAGTATGCAGTAGAGATCCTGAAGAGGTTCGGGATGATGGACTACAAGGCCATGGCCACACCTATGGCATTGAACCTGAAGCTTCTATGTGATGCTTCATATGATCTGGTTGATGTCACTGTGTATCGTCAGATGATTGGGTCCTTGATGTACCTGACGAACACGAGACCAGATATTTGCTTTGCGGTGAACACATTGAGCTAGTTCCTGACGGATCCCAGAGGTGTTCACCTGGTTGCTGTAAAGCATATTCTGAGGTACCTGAAGGGTACAATTGATTATGGGCTCAAGTATGATGCGAATCAAAAGTTTAACCTGCAGGGTTATGTTGATTCGGACTGGGCAGGCAGTACTGCAGACAGGAAGAGCACTTCTGGGTGTTGCTTCAGTATGGAATCAAGTGTGATCTCTTGGTTTATCAGGAAGCAGTCCTGCATAGCACTGAGTACAGCCGAGGCAGAGTATGTTGCAGCTTGTTCGGCTAGTTGTGAGGCAGTATGGCTTAGGAAGCTACTGTCTGAGTTATTTGATCTCCCATTGGAGGCTACTGGTATCTTTTGTGACAACCAGAGTTGTGTGAAGCTGTCTGAGAATCAGGTGTTCCACGACAGGTCAAAGCACATTGAGATCAAATATCACTATATCAGGGATATGGTGCAGAGAGGAGCAGTGCAGCTCCAATATGTTGCGACGGATGAGCAGGTTGCAAATGTGTTGACGAAACCACTAGCCAGAGTGAAGTTTGAGTACTTCATAGAGAGGCTTGGTGTTCTTCAAATTAATGACACTTCGAGGAAGAAGTGATGGATACATTTGCAGGAGCCATTCCAAACATGGTGAGAGGAGGATCCTTCCCATGGCTGTGGATGTAAGCGCTGGATGATGAGCATCAGGACGATGCTGTAGTTACTGCTTTGTATATGCATCATGTTGGATGCTTGATATAATCAGTTGGATCATGTATTTGTATATGCATCATGTTGGATGCTTGATATGATCAGTTGGATCATGTATTTGTATATGCATTATGTTGGATGCTTGATATGATCAGTTGGATCATGCATTTGTATATGCATCATGTTGGATGCTTGATATGATCAGGTGGATCATGTATTTATATATGTATCAGGTGGATGCATTGTATGATCAGGTGGATCATGTATTTATATATGTATCAGGTGGATGCATTGTATGATCAGGAGGATCATGTATTTATATATGTATCAGGTGGATGCATTATATGATCAGGAGGATCATGTATTTATATATGTATTAGGTGGATGCATTGTATGATCAGGTGGATCATGTATGATGATATGTATCAAGTAGATACTTGGTATGCATCAGGTGGATACATTGTTTGATCAGGAAGATCACAGATCACGAGCTTCAAGATGTTGCTCCAGATGATATGCATCAGGATGATGCTATGATGATGATCAGGTTGATCATGTGATTATGTACATTAGGATGATGTATGGTGAGTATCAGTTTGATACTCTGTGGCTGTGGACAGGTTGTGCAGGTAGCATAGAAAAGATCCTAAGAGATCCGGACAGGTAGAGCGATGTGCTCGTAACATCCTGGGATGCTCTTTCAAGGTTTTGCTACATGTAGCATAGAAAAGATACTAGGAGATCCGGACAGGTAGAGCGGTGTGCTCGTAACATCTTGGGATGCTCTTTCGAGGTTTTGCTACAGTTTCGCATAGAAAAGATCCTGGATATCCGGACAGGTATAGCGGTGTGCTCGTAATATCCTGGGATGCTCTATAGAGATCCAGACAGGTAGAGCGGTGTGCTCGTAACATCCTGGGATGTTCTTTAAAGGTTTTGCGAAAGTTCACATAGAAAAGATCCTGGAGATCTGGATAGGTAGAGCGGTGTGCTTGTAACAACCTGGGATGCTCTATAGAGATCCGGACAGGTAGAGCGATGTGCTCGTAACATCTTGGGATGCTCTTTAAAGGTTTTGTGAAGGTCAACATGTAAAAGATCCTATAGTTTGCGCTAGGTTTTGTTGACGCACGTAATCAATCCTAGGTTCCACAGTATGGCCACTGATGATGAAGACCTACAGGTGGTGGGCCTACATCCAGCATGAAAAAGGGATGGCTCTGTAGAACTTCCTATGACGAGTAGTTCAGAGATTGATTGAGATAGCAACAGTCATGACGATGACGATGATCCAGAGAAGAAGACTTGTGCTAGTAGATCTGTGTCGAGAAATACCTTCCTAGTTAAGAGGGAGTGTTGATGTAATTGTAACTTCAGGATGTATTTCAGCTATGTATATTGTACTCCTATAGAGATGTTATTATTCCTCTATACGGAAGTGTCGTCATTTGTATTGACAAGTGTCGTAAGTGTCGCAACTTGCATGTGATGGGTTATTAGACCACCAAGTGTGGGGTCGGCCCTGATTAGTATTACCATGGGTTATTAGACTGAGTTAGACAAGTCGGCCCTGCTAGTTTATTAGGCAGGTCAGGTCATGTATAAATAGAGTGCGGGAGGCACTCTATTTGATCACTTCATTATTCACTTCTACACTCACCAGAAAGTGGCGCACAAGTGAGGAAGGAGGAGTAGCTGCTAAGAGGACTATCTCTTGTACTTGGGTTGTATCATTGCTCTTTCTATCTCTGAGGAAGTTATGGGGTTTTTCACCTTTATGGTTTTCCCTAGTGAAACTCTGTGTGTCTATTGTCTTATGTGATTGCTTGTTGTGATTGATATGATTGATATGCTGTACATGTTATTCTCTCAGTAAAGATCCTAGAGTATGTTGAATTAAATGCTCAAAAATTAACAGCTTTGGCCCTCTGACTTACAAAGATGTTTGTAAAAATTATTTGATTTTAGTTTGATAACCCATCAAAAAAATAAGCATGACTCCTAATGCAAATATTAAGGATTTAATTCTCACAAAGAGATGGCATAAGTTCTAGCTTTAGATTTCTCTCTAGGCCTCACTCAAAATCTTACCCTCAATCTCATTGATTTTGCCCTTGTTGGAAAGTTCTATGGCCACTAGCCAACCCAACCATGTTGTATTCGTGGATCTTGAAAACGTAGATCTCATCGGGATAAGATTCTAACTTCTATATCTCTTTCTTCCTTGTGGAAGAGGATTTTCTATCTCTATTTGCTCACAAAGAAAATTGTGACTAAATTTTCAAAGGGGGACACTAGTTTCGACTTGGATGCAAAAGATATGCTTAAAAGACTATTATTTCCTAATATTGTAATGGAACATTTTATTACAATACTCTAGACAAATTAGATAAGCTAAACAGGAAATCAAACATTTGGAAAGCCTTGAATAAATCTATATGATTGCTCAAAATATTTATTGGAATCACGTGAACGGTAGAAATATCAAATTTTAAAAAAGGGAAAATTCTAGGCCAACTCTTGTTTACAAAGATAGATAAATCAAATTCTAAATTGACTAATTAAGCATCATTTAATTGTGTGGCCAGACTTAATAATTTCCCATCCTAAGAATTCTGAATAGGGAAGAGAGATAAGAGCCAGCAGGAAAGATAGAGATTCTTCAGAGGAATTACATGTTTAGTGAAGGATCCTCTCCTTCAAACCAATAGTTTTTTTTGATAATTTGTATGCAAGATTGTTGAACTAACGATAGATATGAATGAAAGCCTCTTTTCCAAATCTATCACATGTGCTACAACACCTTTAACATTCCCATTGGTCTGTATTGATGATTGTATGGTTGATAGTTCATTCCCCGTGCTATTCCTCTAATTAATCCACAGAAGAACACAATCACCCAACATTGTCAAGATGTATCCCAAGATGCACAGTATGAATGCCACGGGGTACCTGTTGAGATCCAAATCTTGAAATGTCTCATTGGAATAGTTCAGAAAGTGCATGATAGTGGTGTTTAGAAACATGCCCCTTGCAAATCCAGTGCCCAACGCAAGAAAGCTCTGGTTCCATCTCTAGAAATAGGGAGAA
This sequence comes from Larix kaempferi, assembly GCA_027924585.1. Lineage (NCBI taxonomy): Eukaryota > Viridiplantae > Streptophyta > Pinopsida > Pinales > Pinaceae > Larix > Larix kaempferi. Next base: position 9,002,968 of record BSBM01000223.1, on the reverse strand, counting down.
ATCCTTCCTACAAAAGTCACAACAAACAAAATAATGAGACACCATATTTTCACCATGACTAAACCCTTATCTCTCAAATCCCTCCTCTTTGCTTCATTGCCTTGACCACTTCCTTAAGATGCATGGACAAAACTAGGACAAGAAAGCAAGAAGTTAGCAAGTATATTGATTGCAAGTAGTGCCCAGCGGCATTTACAATCAATTGTAGCCATGCATCTCTATCCACAAAAACATCAATCTCTCCATGGAAAACAATAGAGTACATTCCGACAAGTTATAGGTGATTTATGTTAGTGAATGTGCATGTTCTGCTCTCAATACAACCAAAGGGGTTGGACTATGAACAAACTATGTTCTGAGCTAAGAGACCTACTATCCATAAACCTTGTCAAGAGACGTGTTCGCCATAAACTTGTCACCGTAAATTTGTCAAAATGTCCACTAAACGAAAGACAAATGTTAAACCTTTATTTTAATTTTTTAATTTTTAAAGCTTAAACATTTATTATTTACCTAAAAATTTAATGATAAAACATGTCACAAACATCCAATTTTTTTTTTAAATAGAATTCAAAATTATTATTTTATTAAAAAAAATAAAAATATACACAAACTTTATGAAGAACAAAGTTTGAAAATATTAATTTTATGTATGGATGTTCTTAATACATAAACATGAAAGATATAATCACTTGCCAGACTAACAACAATTTCAAAAAAATAATACAAACTTAGCTCTCCTTTAAAATGGATAAGGAGGAGTTTTCATCAAACCTTAGAGTGCACTAGGGACTAAAACAAAGACTATTTTGCTCTCTCTTATTCTTTTAAAAATATTATTTATTTCTTATTTTAAAAAGTAAATATAGGGAAGAGTTTCTTTACATCGATGAAATTCATTTTTTTTAAATAATAATAATGAAATGGTTTTTTTTTCAAATTTAGTAATAATTATTTTGTATTAATAAAATTGCAAATATCAAATATTAATATTACAAAATAAGATTACAATAAAAATGTTTGAAATATAAAAATAAAGAATTCAATGATTACAAATTGTAATTTCTAAAAAATATTAATGAAAAAAATTTAAATTTAAATTTTAACTTTTTTAAATTCTAAAATTTATCAAATAAATTAATTAATTCTAAACATTATAAAATAAATAAATATTATATCATATTAATATGAAATAAAAATTACTTACAAATCTTTTGAAATTTCTTTTAATTTTTTTTAAATACTTTATTCATCATTGAAAAGCGCCACATAAACTTCATGTGTAAGGTTAAGGCACAATACTTGAAAAAAGCAAGTGGCATTTTTCCTAAGAATTTAATGGACGACAAATATGAAATTCTAATTTTTTTTATTCTAAATTTACATTAAAATTGATTTAAAAGTAAAATTTTAAAATGTTTTTATTTAATTAAATAAGTTGATAACCAGTTAATATAGGTACATCTATATTTTATATTTATTTAATATACAATCTAAGGATGATGTTTGACCTATGATCCTTTGTAAAAAGAAATTTTTGTGTATTTTGAAAATAAAATTTAATATTATAAATGTGTAAAGAGTGATTATATATTAGGTATAGTTTAAGTATTGTATGTTTTTCATTTTTTTAGATTTATTTAATATACAATCTGAGGATGCTATTTGACCTATAATCCTTTGTAAAAAGAGAATTTTTTGTATTTTAAAAATAAAAATTAACATTATAAATGTGTAAAGAGATTATATATTAGATATAGTTTAAGTATTGTATCTTTTCAATTTTTTTAATAAATTTTTTGTTTTGTTTTATTTGAAGTTTAGTTGATATTGTTTTTGAATTCATTAATAAATTTAGCACTCTCAAACATTCACAAAGTTATATGGATATCATGCAAGAAAACCATAACAACTATCAAGCTTAGCAGTTAAAAAGCCAACAATTCTTGCTGGTATAAGAATCTAACTTTTCAACGGAACTGGAACAATTTCTAAATCGAATGTTAACCCTTTGATTTCTGTCAAATCTAACTTGTGCGCTGGTTTATGAGAAGATCCGAACTGTGTGTCTGGGTCTTAAACAATTATTCACTGTAATTACATCTCTAGCTCTTCATACGACCCTCGCTATAAACTAGACTCCGTCCCGTGCCCAAATTCGACAATTAAAATAATCTGGAGCTCAAATAACGACATAAAATACCTCAATCAGATCATCCATGCCCGATCTGCATGTGAACTCGATGTGGTTTCAGTCATAGAACAACACACAACGCATACGAGGAATTCTTTCATACAAGAATGAGGTTATATGTACACAGCTAAAACCCTCGACGAATCCTCACAATTTCTGATAGTTTTCTCACACAGAAAATGACTTAGAACCAAACTTCCACCAAATTTCTGTTTATTAAAGCTGTACAGAGCCACTGTATCACCAGTCGAGCTCTCTCCGCATCAACCCCCCCAAAAAAAACATGTCTCCCTTTTCTAGCTTCGAATTACAATCCTCAAACAAATTAACTAACTTCCTTCCCACAAATGAAAGAATTTCTATTATTAGATAACTGAACTCCTAAATCTACTCAACAACTAGCCTACTTGGCTTGATCTCCTCGCAGGGAGTCTAAGCTTGCCAATTATCCCTAATTTCTCTCAAAAACTGAGAACAAAGCTAACTACTTCTAATTATCTGTCAATAATAAAATACTTAGGAAACAAATTATTTTTCAGATCTTTAGGACAGTTTGTCCCCTTCTTAGCCACAACATGTGATCACACTATCACATTGTTGGCTATGTCTTGACGCTCATGCATCAGAACTTCACAAGTCAAGCTTTGTCAATTAACAATTGGATAACCGTAGTAAAGGATGACAAAATTGCTCCGATGGACATTACCATGATACAAGTGCAGGATTTAGGAAATCTATTTGGTTGTGTAAACCTTGGTTGGTCAGTAATTATTAAAATAATTTCCACCGCAATAGGGTTGTTATTAATAATTAATATAGTTTCTACATGTATCAAATTCTATGTCGTCAATCTTAGACTGTAGGTGGGAAATTGCTATAAAGCTACAGAACTTGGACTTTCTCAGAGAACTTGAAATATGACACTTCTTAGACTGTAGTTGGGAAATTGCTATAAAGCTACAGAACTTCGACTTTCTCAGAGAACTTGAAATATGACACTTGAAGGTTGAAATTCAGTTTTGTGGAAATGTGCTCACAAAGAAATTTTTATCAAAAATTATATCTGGAGGCATGATGAATCTGAAAATTTATATGGAAAATTGCTAATAGAGGTGGATTGGAAATTATTCAAAGTTGGTTACTCGTGACTTTGTGATGCAATTTGGAATTGGAGCCTGGTTGTCTATCGTTTTTCTTTTCCCAAAATAAAACTGACTCCATTCTCCAGCGTTTCTGCCAAATTGTATCCAAGTTATTCTTACTAAAAATCAAAGTGGCAATCCTTATTGAGGATTTTGTCCTATGATTAATGATTATCATAACTTGCAGAAGGGGATTCATGAGACTACCTGCTCCATTTCCATGGAGACACCTATTGCCCCTTTTACTCGGCAGCTATCAAAGAGGCAAAACAGTAAGCACCATGAGACCATGGTGTTAGCCTCTAAAATATGCAGTCATATAGGTGTGTTATGAAATATGAGAGATTTTTAGTGAATTCGAATATAAGACAGAAGTAAAATATGCTCTCAGAGGAGTATATTCCATGAATTGCATTAAAAAATCAGGAGGCTTGCACATACACTCAATTTCTACGCGAGAGAACGAATGAATGAATTTGGATCCGATACAACAAATTTAGTAAGTGATTTGTAGTTTGATGCAAGATTTTTTTGATGGATGTTATTTTTTATAAATAATTAACTGCACTCTTTCAAGTTTGTCACATTAAGGGTGGATTCTATTAGCTCTCAACAATGGTTAAAACTAGTGGGTGGAATTTGAAATGACTTGAACATTAAAATATTTCATGGTTTTAGGTACCATGTTCCTCAATCATACGATCTCCGTTTGGGGCGCACAATAGCTCGTTGGAAAGATCTATCTGAGTACTACACCAAAGAATGTGAAAGTGTACATTTGTCAAGCAAGATTCCCCAAAAAACGGCGTTTAGGGCCTCAAAACGGCTCCGGAAGTTCAAGACCCGAAAAACTGCTAAAAATAGTAAATTACCAAAATTGCCAAAAGACTGTTTTGAGCCAGTTGGAAGAGGTGGGCCGTCACCGATATCCACCTGGATCAAAGGCAATGTAAATTTTGAGGGAGGTCTTTTATTCACTTTATACTGTGTGACTATGGATGATTGTCTTCAAAAGAAACCTAAAATTTGCAATCACATGTGTCTACAGAAACAATAGTTTTTATAACATGTCTACAAAACAACACAAAGACTAAAAAGAAACACATTATTTGCGCTTGTCCTTTATGTAAAAGAGTTTCCACGCAATCTGTTTTTACAGGTATTGCCTCCAGAATTTGATATATTGTGCACCCATCCTATGTTTGGGCCTGAAAGCGGGAAAGATGAGTGGAGTGGCCTTCCATTTTTTTATGAAAAGGTTAGGGTTGGGAAAGGGGAAAGAACGGAACGTTGTTATATGTCTTTGAATATATTTGCGAAAGAAGGTTGTAGGATGGTTGAGATGTCATGTACTGAACATGATCTACACATTAACTATTACAGGATGGTTGAATACACATTAACTACTAACTTCTACTGTGGGAATGGATTTTGCAGACTCTCGAAGCCAAAGTTCAACATTGATTGATTCAAACCAGCATTCTTCTGTTGTTGCTGCTGCTGCATCAACTCTTCCAGCTTAAAGCTGCTCTACACTTCTTCTTTCTCGAATTTAAGATCATGTGATGATTGCATGGAACAACTTGAATCGGTGAGCAGAACAGGAGGAATTAAATCTGTTGAATCATAATTTGTCCTGTGATTATTCATAAAGCTGAAAATAGGGACAAGTTCGGAAGCTCCATTGGAGCACTACTGGCATTTGAAATGTTCAAATTCTGCTCAAAAATTGGGTTTGAGTTGTAGCTCGAGGAAGTAATGGAAGAAGCTCGTGGATCATGGTTAGATACCGTTCTACAATTGGGAGAAGGGGCACATTTGGTTGAATCTTGTGAAATTCTTTCTGAATGCTCAATGCTCGAGTTCATTACAATATTCCCAGTAGGCAGTATTCTGGCACCTTTTCATCAATTTCTTCATGGAATTATTCCATTGCTTCTTCTGAAGACCACTCCTGATCCTTAGCTAACTTTTCTGCACCGCTCTTCTTGTTGTATATTCTACATAGTACCCAATCATCCAACTGCAACAAGAAGCAATTTCCTATTCAGAAATAGGGATAACCCAAAAGAGAAACTAAAGGATTTTCAGCTAAATTTACATGACTGAAGCCCATCCCAAGCACTTATTTTAAATTGGACTGGGGAAAATAAAAATAATATTTAATAATTCTAGTTTTCTTTAATGAAGGCCACTGGATTAAATTAGAAAACCCATGAATTTTATAACCTAGGTGATAAACCCATGTTTCCCCAATAGATTCATCATCTAGGAGTCTTCCTGGATTGGGCCACAATGGCTTCGGCTTAACAACTGTTTTATACCAAACAACACCTACACTGTTCTATTTACACACAGGAATATACACTGAAGACAATACATAGGAACAATGGCATACCCTTAAGCTTCCCTTCTTCTTTGCAGACCTATTGACACCAGCAAGGTGATATTCATGCATAATCCAATTAGTCTTGTTTCCTTTAGGTGATTTTCCGACATAAAAAACCAGAGCCTTCTTGATGCCGACACAGCTAACTTATCATAATAACCGAAACACTTGTGTATCAACAACTACCAGAAATCAGAAGATAGCATTTCCTAGAATATTTGCAGTCAAGAAGCGCCCTTCTCAAATACACTCTGGACAGTTCTTGAGGCCTTGTTCATAGACTTCCCGAGAGCCTCCAAGTTTCCAAGGCGATCTTCAAGTTGTCTTGGCATTAGCCCCAATTTAAAGAATGCGGGATATTTTTCAGCCCTTAGTCAAGCAGAAACCTCTCCTGCAGTAAAGGGAAGATTCCAATAATCGATTGTCTGGCGGGAGGTTTTGTATTTGCATTCTATTTCAAGCTGTATTTTTTTCCTCTTGATGGTGGATCCCGCCATGATCCACCATTATGATCAAGGTTGGAAAAGCACACACTTCAAAACCTTAAAACAAATGTCAAACTTCAATTAGAAATGCAATTAGTTGAATTGCATATATACACAGGGTTTGTGAGCTATTTGAGTTGCAGGGTGAGAAGGATTCATAGAGGGATTTGTTTGCTTAGATTTTAGAAGGTTTCTTGGATCATCTCTGTTTAGATTCCTCATTCTACTTGAATTTTTCTTTTCTCATTCTTCTTCATGATATAATGGCATCATCTAGTCTACATGCCACCATGGAAGAGACCTCAGGATAATGTAATGATAGAGGACTATCCTCTTTGGGGGCATATCGCAAAGTTGTAAAACTTGCAAGGAGGTGGAGTCTCTAATCTAGGTTTTATATTTTGGTTTCTTTTTTCATTGGAGATTTTCTGGGCACTCCTTATTGTAGACATGTCAAGGTCCCTCATGGATAGGGAAATGACCAAATCCTATAAGCGTTTAAGGACCAAACCCCTATGAAGGCTATAAAAGGGCATAATTTTCACCAATCCAACGAGCTTGTTGTGGTATTTTATCATTATCCTACATTATAATATTCAAACTATGTCATGCACATCAATTGAAGAATCAGGGTTGCATTTTTATTTTTTGTAATTAGTAATTTAATTATGTTATAATTTCAATTTTTTTCACTTATATTTTTTATATTTTTATTTGAAATTAGGTTAAAAAGTTAAAAAAGAATGGTTAGAATTTAACTTTATAGCTAGATACTTGGACATAATAGATGGGAATATTAAGGTGTGTAGCGAATATGCAAAACTAGTCTTAAAACTACAAGTGAATTTAATCAGGAAGCATCGCAATTCAAATTGATCTATGTTGTACAGAACTAGCAATGATGACACACATTCTAGAAGGTCTTAGATGGAGAACTAATTCAATGTCGTTAACCACGCCCCTACCACCTTGAAATTCCAACTCTATTGAAAGTCTAAGTGCATCAAGGCAGATTCTGGTTGTGTGAAGATGGTTCTTGGACATGATGTAGGGTTGAAAAAAGTAGCTTCTTTATCTAAGTTAGCCTTGGTGGGAAAGTTCATGGGAAAAACTGCTACCAAGGAGCCTCGGTAAAAAATGGTTAGATGCAATGTAGATTAAAATTTTGGGGTATAGGTCACAAGTAGATTGATTTCTTTATCAAACTATATATATCTTAGTTACAACTGCAGTAACTCTAACAATGGTATTGCCTGGATAGAACGTTTTCTTGTTTTGCATCTATAGCATCAATACATATGCCAGTGAGCATGTAGTAGTTGACAGGAGTACATTGTTTTAGACTAGTGAATTTGAGGGGGGAAACCATGTTTGTTTATTCTTTCACAGCTTATTTTCTAATGTAGATTTAGTAACCTTTTGAGAATTGATATTACATATCGATGTTGCCTTAAATAGAAAAATGGTATAGTTTTTGAAACAGGTATAGCTATCAAAAATGTAAAATTCAAAATTTTAGGTATCTTTTGAATGTTTGCTACCTATCAGGGTTCTGAATTTCTTTTTTCCCTCCTGTTTATTGTTTGTTTTTTGTTCTTCTTTGTTTCTTAGTTGTGGGCGTGTCCCTTTCCAATTAGGCAGAAGGAAATTCTTTTGGGGAATGGAAAAAATCCTTTACAATGTTCATCAATGTAAATGCCAGCAAATGTTTCCTGTGTGTTTCGCAATTGTTTCATACCTAATTTAGAATTTTATCCTAAAAGCTATTATGGATCCAAAAACACAAGGGGACTATGTTTTGGTAACTCTGATGGATACCAATTTATTTGGCATCTAATGTCAGTGTTGCCTCTTGGTAGAGTTGGTTTTGTATTAGCAAACAACAAATAGTGTTTTCATGTTAGGAGCAGTTAGTGGACTTTGCATAGTGGGAGCAGAACTTTTGCAAGGTTATTTTACATAGCACTTGAAGGTCACTCATACTAATCACTAATCACTCATACTTAATCATCGCTTGTACCTCCAAATCAAAGCTAATGAATCTAGTAACCTAAAACACATTGTGTATAATTGAAGCACAAGACAAATGTCTAGTTAGTCACAACATAAGATTGATTGCCTCAAGTGGGCATAGAAAATCTACTAGCATTCATTGTAGCTTTAGGAGTACCAATTCTGTAAATTAATCCTTATAAGTTGAACCATTGAGTTGGTGCTTTTGCACAAGATACATGGTATGCTGCTTGCATGTTGAGGCAAGCTAACTCGCTAACTTAGGGTACACTTTGGATAAGTGGTAGCTAACTCATGTTAGATGATTTTTTTAATCTTAGATTTTACTTGTTTTTAATGTCCCTTCTACATATTTTTGAGGATTGCACTCATGCAGATAGGACAGACCGCATGCGGTTCCCTTTGCAATTTTTATCCTAGATGCCAATGGTAGAGGTGGAATCGTGGGCTGGATAAATGGAACATATTATTAGGGTATGGGTAAATGGCACATATTATTATATATTTATATTCATATATCAGAGGAATACTAAGATTATGAATTTGAATGTTTGTTACCTGTCAGGGTTCTGAATTTCTTTTTTCCCTCCTATTTATTCTTTGTTTTATGTTCTTCTCTGTTTCTTAGTTGTGGGCGTGTCCCTTTCCAATTAGGCAAAAGGAAATTCTTTTGGGGGCTGGAAAATTCCTTTACAATGTTCATCAATGTAAATGCCAACAAATGTTTCCAGCATGTTTCGCAGTTGTTTCATACCTAATTTATATTTTTATTCTAAAAGCTATTCTGGATCTAGAAACACAAGGGAACTATTTTTTGTAACTCTGATGGATACCAATTTATTTGTCATCTAATGTCAGTGTTGCTTCTTGGTAGAGTTGGTTTTGTATTAGCAAACAACAAATAGCGTTTTCATGTTAGGAGCAGTTAGTGGACTTTGCACAGTGGGAGCAAAAATTTTGCAGGGTTATTTTACATAGCACAAAAGGATCACTCATACTAATCACTAATCACTCATACTTAATCATCTCTTGTACCTCCTAATCAAAGCTAATACATCTAGTAACCTAAAACACATTGTGTATAATTGAAGCACAAGACAAATGTCTAGTTAGTCACAACATAAGATTGATTGCCTCAAGTGGGCATAGAAACTCTACTAGCATTCATTGTAGCTTTAGGAGTACTAATTCGGTAAATTAATCCTTATAAGTTGAACCATTAAGTTGGTGCTTTTGCACAAGATACATGGTACACTACTTGCATGTTGAGGCTACTTGGTAGTTAACTCGCTAACTTAGGGTACACTTAGGATAAGTGCTAGCTAACTCAAGTTAGATGATTTTTTTAATCTTGGATTTTACTTGTTTTTAATGTCCCCATTTACATATTTATGAGGATTGCACTCATGCAGATAGGACAGACTACATGCGGTTCCCTCAATGGTAGAGGTGGAATCGTGGGTTGGATGGCCTGATCTACCTGCTTACGAGGACTACACTCATGCAGATAGGACAGAGTAAGTGAAGTTCCCTTTGAAATTTGTATCCTAGATTCCAATGGTAGTGGTGGAGTTGGATGGCCTGATCTACCTGCAAGAATTGACAGGAATTGTCATGCTTCTTGTGAAACAATCAATACGATTTATATTCTCCACCGCACTATATAAAAAAAGGATGATATATTTGAATAGAGAGTTATCTTCAAAGTTGAATTCGTTAGTTAAATACAAATAATGAAATCCATGCATTTTATATAATTCTCCATGAATTAATCGATTGAAGAAGCACTTTGGGCGGCTTTGCAATAACAACTGGCTTTTAAAACCAGGAATAGCCTTCCGAATCCAAAAATCAATAGCTACTCTAACTGTTGTTTAACTAGGTTATATTCCAATATTCAAGAAAAAATAACACTAAATTGTTTGGGCAAAGGAAAATGTATGTTTATAGAGTTTTGCTCAGTAAAAATAAAATAAATGTTTATTTTAATAGTAACTTAATAAATGTAAGTTAAAAAGAAGATACCTTTCTCCTAAAACTTGGCTGGATAAATCTTTTATGCTTGAGTCACTATATCACTCTGCTCATCAAGACCTAATTGACAACTAATACATGAATATTTTTAAATGTCAACTATTTCATAAGTTGTAGTTGAATTGAATGGATGGACCAACGAGGAATCTGAAGGGATCCTCGATTATTCCCTTTTGATAAGCTCAACTTAGTAGCTAAAATAATACTCATGCAAGGAAAGTCCCTATGCATCACTCGAAGCTGCTAATTGTGTAACCAACATCATCGAAGCTAATCACTCATACTTAATCATCGCTTGTACCTCATAATCAAAGCTAATGCATCTAGTAACCTAAAACACATTGTGTATAATTGAACCTCTACGTGTAACCTGCTTAATCGAACTTGACATCGAAGCTCATTATGTAACCTAATTTGTGTAACCAATCACTAAAGTTGTTGTTCCTAGGTTCGGTATGCTGGTATAATATTAGTCTTCCTGGTACTTCTTTTATGTTGTGTCCTCTGGTAGCAGCCCCTTATTACCGAAATTCTATAAAACAAAATATTCTACAACACAAAAAATTGAACTTATAGATTGTCGCAGTTTCAAGAGAGATTGCACAAATTCAAATCTATGTCTCCAGAATATGTAATTAGCTCTTCGTAATGTGTAATTAGCTCGAGATTTGATTAATCGTCCGCCCAAGAGTTTGCAAGCGAGCTGGAGACCATATCACAGAAACCGAAACAGAGTGTTACTGAATGGACATTCACATCGGAAGCCACGCAACTGCAAACTGTAACTGCAAGGGAAAAAAATAGTAGATAGTTCAAATGGTAAAGGCACGCTTACTTTGAAGGCCTCTTCGCTGAAGCCCTTTTCGCCACAAGTCTCGCAATTTCGCTGTAAGACAAATGCAACAAGAAATGTAGCCACTGGAACTGGAAAACCATAAGACGTTTTGAACAACCAAAAAAACATATCCCGCATATACATTGTTTCTCTAAATTTGCATTTACAGCCATTCAATGCATTAAATACAGTGGAACAATGGAAACCTCAAAAATGCAGAGAAAAATGCTCAAAAAATCCCATCCTGCTCACGAAAAAAGGTTTGATTTGTTGTAGCAAGGGCTCTCACAGACAATCCACTATGCATTAACTCTCCTCTGCCCAATTCACACAGAATTATGTGCACAATTTGATGCAATCCTCGAATATAAAACCTAGTCCCAGGGAAAAGGGTTACCGGCGGCGGTGGCTGCAGAGGCGCGAGTCAGTCGGGCAGGCGCAAGTCCGTCGGATTTTCTCGGTTGCCGTAGTGACCAGTGCGAATTTTTTGATCACTTTGCGTTCCAGTGCTTCAGAATGCGTATGCATTCAATAGAGGGCCAACCAGCGTGCAATAAAACCTTTTCCACGCCTCTTCTTTGAACTTTGAGACAACACTCCGCCTGGAACACTCCACCTCCAACACCTGGAACACCTCTGCAAGTAATGAATGATAGTATGATAAAAATTAAATTCTACAACTACAGTTGTGGAGTATTTTTTTATATTTATATTTTGTACTAATAGTCGACAATGATAAAATTAGTCAAATCACACCCTATTATCCAATAGAATTGAAACACATCTGAAAATTTATTATTATTTTTTTAATAGAAACAGAGGAAAGAGTGTATTTATAAAAGCTGTGCACAGCTATTCATTACATGCATATGAAAGAGTTTTTTGCAGAAGAAGAAATTTCTAGAAAGACTGTAATTTCTATCAGCATGTCTTTAAAAGCTCTGAGCCTTATCTTTCTAGAGCTGTTCAAAATGGTACTGGGATAATCCCTGATAAACTGACTGTTTAGGAGAATGCAGAAATACATTGGCAAAATAGATACAAAATTTGAAACCTGGGCTAGAAAGGGAATTAGCCATAATTCTTGAACTGGGCTGAAGCTGCGTCCACCATTTCCTGGTTAATCTCTTGATTGATCGTGGGGGTTTCCTGCACATAACTTCCCTGCGTTTTCCCTGTCAACACTGCCGTATCTTCCTGCAGCATATCAACCTTTCCCATTAGCTCGAACAAGTTTTTCTCCAAATCATCAATCCTCGAATCCTGGCATGAAAGCTAAGAGACTGTGTGATTCAGGTCCGCGGCCATCTCCTCGTTTTGCTTCACACTGGTGCAGACAACATCATAAGTACTACAAACCGAAAGTTTTATATCCACCACAGTGCGGCTCAGGGCAGCTATGGCCGCCATTACACTTTGCATCGTGCCCAGACTAAACGAAGGCAGCAGTGGAGATCTGGGGGATGGAGGGGAGTCCAATTCACACAGAGAGAGCCGACTTAGAGCAGAGCAGGAGAAATGAGGGGCATGAGCCATCGCGGGGTAAGAAGTGAATGGAGCGGAGGGAGGAGTTAATATCGGCTTGTGGGAGCTGACAACACGGCAGGAGGCCATGTGACAGGTGCAAGGAGGGCCGGAATGGCGTGTGGCGGACGCAACGGGAGTCGGGGGGGAGTGAATGAAACCAAACTTTGAACGAGGGATGGGGGGAACCCTCGGGGGTCCAAAGAACCCATGCTTTAAGCATGTAAAACAAATTTTTGCCCTTGACATTATCTTAGGGGATGAAGTGAAATCCCTTGGCACCATTATGATCCTGCATGTGCCCAGGTTCTAATAAGGTTCCTTTGTTAGACTCTAAGTCAGCAAGTTGGTTATTCTCTCGAAGGATGTGATAAAAAGAGACTTTTGGGAGGAGAGGGTTGGATTTTATTCGTTGCATATATCTGTAAGCTTTTGAACCTTGAGGGGCAGAGCCCTTTCTCATGATTTGAATAACATGTCTAGAGTCTCCATAAATTCTGAGATTGTCAATTATGAAGGAGGAGGCTAAATCTAATGAGAGAATAAGGGCTAGCCATTCTGCCTCATTATTTGTCTTGCTGCCTAGACCCTAAGAGAATGCTGTGACTTTATTTCCTCCGGGATCAAAGAGTATCCCACCCGCACTTGCCGCCCCGGCATCTGAAAATTTATTATTAAGAAAAACAACACATCTTTATTTTTCTTAAACATGAACTAATTATATAGTCATTTTATGCTATCATACAAATTATTACAGTAAGACGAAACATATAGTCTCTGCCTACAGCAGGGACTAATAAAATAACTAAAAGAATAATAAAAGTCTTTTAAATAATAATATCTACCTCAAATCTTATAATAGATGAAGGGACTAAACTTGAAAACTTGCAACACTCACTTTACTATGAGATATTTTTAAATATCATAGGGATGTTTTACAAGAAAATTAAAATAAAATAGAATGAAAAATTAATCATAAACTAATTCATAATTAAATAATGTGTTTTTAAAATTAATAAAAAAACATTTAATGATATCAATATCTTTAATATTAAATTTAACAACATTGTTATATTTATAATTTAATGTTAGATTAATATATTAGGTTCGATAATAATAATAATAATATGTCATTGCATTAATGTACTTAAATCTCCAATCATTTTATGCAAACAATATTTAGATTAAAAAAAAAACTAAAAAAGTAATGAGTTTTTTTGTTGGGCCAAGAGGCCCTTTCTACAATCCAAAGTGGATGAGATGTGTCATGTCTGTCACATGTCGGCTCCAAATTTAAATTGGCTAGATTGTAAAATACATTTATATAAATATACACAATTGAAAATTAACCAATAATTGGATAAATTGAAAGCATTTTACTTCACAATTAATTAATTAATGCAACTTTTGTATAATTGTAGGATTTTTATGTTATAATTTACAACATGAAATAGTTGGCACTTGGACGATTAAATTTTGGTAAATAACTATTTTACTTCATAAACAATGAATGAATACAATTTTTGTCTATTTGTAGGATTGATGTGTTATACTTTACAACATGTAATAGTTGGCACTTTGACCATTAAATTTGGGTAAATAACTATTTTATTCCATAATTAATTAATTAATTAAATTTTTGCTTATTTGTAGTATTTATGTGTTAGAATTTACAACATTTACAACATGATTCCAAATTGGTATAGTTGGCGATTAGATATTAGTTTTGGGGGAATATCTATTTTACTTCATAATTAATTAATTAATGCAAGTTTGGCCTATTTGTGTGATATCCAAATTGGAATAATTGGTGCTTGAATGATTATAACCTTAAAATATATTATATTTAATGTATTTTTAAGTTGACAATATAACAATGAGCTAAATATTAATTTTGTAATAATTGCATATTAATAAATCAACATAGATCCATCTTAAACCTCTATCAAGCACCAAGACCAAGGATCAAATCCATTGAGGTGCAAACCCCTTTTTAGAGTCATAAACTTCCTCAAGAGATTTGATCCCTATAGAGCGAGAGTTAAGATGGATCTATGCTAGTAATTATTAATGTTAGATTGATATGTCATGTTCAAATCTACACTCATTTTATACAAAGAATATTTGGATAAAATAGCTAAAAGAGTAATAAGATCTAGTCTTCTAAATAATAATATCCACCTCAAATATTATAATATATGAAAGGACTATACTTAAAAAATTGCAACACTCACTTTACTATGAGATATTTTTAAATTTCATATCGATGTTTTACAAGAAAATTAAAATAAAATAGAATTAAAATTTTCAAAAAATAATCATAAACTAATTCATAATTAAATATTGTGTTTTTAAAATACAGTAATAAAAAACACATTTAATGATAGTATTGTCATTGAGATGCACACCTGGGGGGAAGCGCAGCGAAAATATTTCTAAGTTGCTCAGTGTGGCCTTGAGGGCAAGCAAAGAGTAAGGTGTTGTCACCTGATCCCGACTCCTCCGTTTAGGCAAACTCCTAACGAAGCCAAGGGGGTTAGACCCTACTAAAAGAAAATATTTCTAAGGCTTTTAGTTAATGTTTGAGTAGTTGGAATGGATGTTGTTTTAGGAGTTTTTGGATTTATGCAAAATTAAACCAAATTTCATTTGTCAATTTAATCAAAATACATCCACAGCATGATATCATAAAATGAACAACAATATATATAAGATTTATAAAAAGCAAAAAACTTGCAAAGTATTGTTGCTAATGAAAGACCAGTGCTAATGGAGTCACTGTGCATTAAAAATTGTTGAGAGGACCATTGTGCGAGTGCTTCTTGGTTTATTTTATTATATGTGTTTTAGTGGATGAGTTGATTAATTGTGGGATGAGGGGATTCCCGATATACCTTGCGGTACAGGGAATATGTCTGGAACGTGATCTAAGTGGCTTTGTACAAGGACATGTGGGATGGAATAGAGTCTCGAGAGCACTGTTCAACACTACACCAACAAGGGTGTAGCCTAACTGTGCTCTAAGGTCCCCTCCCAGTTGTTCTCACTTCCTTAGTCAAAATTTCCCCGCTTTTGATCACTACTCAAGGAAACGCCAGATTTTCATTGGTTTTTAGGGAGGGGCTTGATTTTATTAATGAGTGGATTAATTAAATGTGAAAAATTATGAAGTGCAAAAACAACCGTTTTTTATATCTCAAAGCTCAAACCAGCTTGTGATGGGTAGAGAATTCACGGTGTTTTGCAAAAATGTTAATTCCAGTTGGACCCTCCAACAGAGAGCACTCTTGATCCGTTAAAAGTGTGATTCAAGAGATTTTTTAAAGTTTAAGTTAGACTCTCCGACAAAGAGCACTCTTAATCCGCAAAAAGTATGATTCAAGAGATTTTAAGAAAAAATAAAAAGCTTTTCGAGAGAGAGCACTCTTGATCCGGAAATGGCGAGATTCAAGAGATTTTGATGATTTATTAAAACAAACTTAAACAAAAATAAAATGATGCTAAAACTTTGAATGAATAATTCAAGAGATTTTGATGATTTATTAAAACAAACTTAAACAAAAATAAAATGATTCTAAAACTTTGAATGAATAATTCAAGAGATTTTGATGATTTATTAAAACAAACTTAAACAAAAATAAAATGATGCTAAAACTTTGAATAAATAAAACTTGAAAAGAACTAACTAACTTGCAAAATGAAAACCTTTAATAAACTTGAGACTACTTGCAAAATAGGAAAAACTTCAAAGAACTTATGCAAAATAATATTCAAGAATTTTTATGCAAAAAATTTAAAACTTCTACGTACTCTTTTGACTACTATGGCAAAACAAAAACTAATATAACATGCATTTATTCTAATTTATGAAATATGATAAGCAAAGAAGGGACAGATACAGGATTCCCCTAAATGGGGGAAGAGGGGTGTGGGAGCCGTAATCCCACTTGCTTTTTATTAATAGTTATTAGAAATTAATTAACAACTCTCCAATAGAGAGTGCTCTTGATCCGCAAAAGTTGCGAGATTTGGCCTTCCCAGAAGGTGAAGGGAGAGCAAGGGCTTGAAGAAAAGTGAATTTTTTATAAGTTTATGCTCCAAAAAAGCTTCATTTCCTCGTTTTCCTGTAAAATAAACATAAAAACTAGCAAACTATGATTTATTTGGATTAGTGGATTAGCCTCAACAATACAATAAAATTTACAAGAAGTCAATACTTGTGAAATAATGAAAATGTTAAACTTCAAGTATTAACCAACTAGGACTAGATCTAAACTTTAAATATGATAAATATGAGACTCTTTAGATCTTCCTAAGCTTATAACAAGAGATGATTAGATAAACTTTGAAAATTCAGATCCACTTGTTATGAAATGAAAGTAACCAAGAGGGATATTTGTTTTAATTCTGAAAAGATGGAAAGGAGAAACCCAAGCCCAAACTTGAACAATGAGATGACTTTGGAAGTGCATGTAGAACAAAACCATTAGTTTTTATGAAAAGAGGCGAAGATAATAAAGAAGCAATCAAGCTCCAAGTTCTCCTTCACCTTCGATAATCTGCAAAACTCAAACACCCTTCAACAAACAAGATCAAATCTAGTGTGATAAACTAAATAAAATCAAAAGAGCATTAGTATAACCGACTACAATTTGCTACTTTCGAATCTTAGATAACTTAGCACAAGTAGACAAGTTGAAAACCTCAAATGTCTACTCTATGGACTATAGATAGCCTTCTAAGCTAGCAATCTTGCATATGAAAGACAAATAAAATTAAGCTAATATCACCTCGATTCAAGCATTCATCATGAGATTTTGCACCATTTAGACCTCCAAAGTCTTCACTTTATTCATAAACCACTTGCAAAATAGCAAATCATTACACACAATTACAGCAGAGCTCCCTTGCAATCCATCCTGATGAGGGAGCAAGATCCTTGCTTTTATAATCAAAACAAGAGAAGGAGGGGGTGCATTAGATGGTTGAGAAGGAATGTGCATCCCTTAATTTAGAGAGAGATCAATGTGTTGAAGTGAGGCTTGACTAAGCCTTAGTTGGTGTGAGGTGATGAGGTAGCTTCCACCTCAAGAGAGGGGTGCCCCTCTTCACTTTGGAAACTCCTTCAAAATGTGTACGAGCCACCACATGAGAAATGACACCCAAGTGAGGTTTACGCACCCTCTTAAATTGATTTCACGACCTTTTAAACCATGCTCTTATTTATTTAGAGAGGTTGCATATCATATGAGACTAATTAGCCACCTTTTCCCATACATTTTTTAATCATTTTTTATTATTTTCCAACTTTGTCATTTGTGCAATTTGTAGCACAATTAACATTTAAATGTCGTTTTATCGCGTCTTTAAGAAGAATTGCCACAAATGACAATTTAATCACCTGAAACCTAGGAAAATTGGGTTCTAGGTTAAAGAGAACGCTCTGAGCGTAAAAACGAGCATCCCCACGCCAAATTCCGCCTCCATGACATGCTTTTATTACACTTTGAATTTTTCTAATTAAACCATTAAAAATGGTCTAATTTTACGGAAAATATATATATATCAGAATTGACTCAAACTCCTAGGGGACCTAGTGCATGTCCATACGACTTATTATTGATGGCTAGCATGTGAAAAATACATAGACACATAGACTTTAATAACCTCCCTGGGTTCGACCACCATGGTAAATACTCCAACTTTGGAGGTATGAGTGAAAAACTCAGGAATTATACGCCATTGAAGCGCAACGCATAATTCCTAAGGAAAATCACTCTAGAGTATCCCCTTGATAGCCAAACATAAGGTAAGCTAAGTATTTTACAAAATAATCATGCTTAGACCAACTTATTACAATTCCCCCATGGAGGTCTGTACATGCAATTATTACAAAAGGGGCCAAAATTGGCCCTGAAAAAGTCTTCTGAACTTCTGAACATTGATTATGAACACTTGACATGTTCATGAAACTGGCGGCTCATAAGAAGTCCAACTATGGTACAAAATAGTTTGTAACATTCAACTCCAACTGTGGGACGAGCACTCATTTGATTTTCAATCAAAAAGGGTGTTCGAGAATCTTAGACTCTCTGGTTCCTGGACAAAACTTAAGTGCATTAGTCCCACATATACATGATAAATATGCCAAATGAAAACCAACATATAAAATTTAAAATGAAATTTAATTTACAAATGTTAGTATACAACATTTAATATGAAAAAACTATTGTACATGAGATATTATACAAGAATAATGTACAAAATAGAAAAGACAAAAAGGAGAGGGTTTAGAAAATCCTTGAAATGCCCCCATGGGAATTTATGTGTCACCGATGTAGAACAGCTTCAGATGCTATCCATTTACTGGCAAGTTCAATCTTTCTCCTTCCATGTTGAGCAGAAAGGAATTTGTGCCCACGAAATCATGAATGATAAATGGCCCCTTCCAGAGGCTATCGAATTTCTCGTGTTTGACCGGCTTGTCTCTTCTTTTATCCCACATGAGGAGTGTGTCCCCAATCTGAAAAGGTCTCAGCTTGGCTGACTTATCAAATGTACTATTCATACTCTCCTAATGTCTCAAACTCTGATCTAAAGCTTCCCTTCTGCTCTCATCCAGCTCAATAATCGGATTCACCATCTGCTCCATCTCCTCTTTCTCTGAACCATATTCAATAATCATTTGAAACACTGGTATTTGCATGTTGATGGGAAACTCAACTGTGAAACCATATACTAGTTCAAACAGAGACTTACCAATAGCATTCTTCTTGGTGATCCTATCATCCCAAAGTGCATACTTGATCTTGTTATCTCATGCCTTCTTATTGTTCCCCACAGTTTTCTTGATGATATTCAAGAAGTTTTTGTTTGTGGACTCAGCAAGTCCATTTCCCTGGGGGTAATAATTGGATGAATGGGATAGGGTAATGCCATACTTGAAGCGAAAGGAAGTGATATCAATGGAACTAGAAGCCTTGGCATTATCCGTTGTTATTTTAAGAGGGATACCAAATCTTGTGATGATTGTATCCTCAAGGAAATTGATAACAACTTTCTCAGTGGCTGATTTGGTGGGTATGGCCTCTACCCACTTGGTAAAATAATCGGTAGTTGTAAGGGGGCAAAGGACCACTACTGGCATGAGGGGAAGAGATGCCAATTTCTACTTCCCAGTAAAGAGCTAGCACTCTCGACAACATTTAACATACTTATGCACATCTGCGAAGAGGGTTGGCCAATAGTAACCTGCTTAGAGGATTTTGTGGGCAGTTGTATTTGCTGCGAAGTGGCCTCCACAAAATCCTGAATGGAATTCAACCAAGATTCTTTCGAAATCCTGCTCATTCACACATCTAAGTATTATGTCGTCTGGGTTCCTCCAACCCAAACCTTCTTGGGTGAGACAATACCCACTTGTTTTCAACCCTAAAGTTCGTCTTTTATGACCGTTGAGGTGATCTGGGAAAGTAAGGTGAAGAAGGAAATAGATGATGTCTAAATACCAGTGGTTGTCAAGGTTTTGTAATGATGGGGTCATGACTTCAAACCTATTGTTCTCATAAACCATTCCTATGGCTTCCTCGTTCTTTTGAGTCAACATTTTAGCAAGACCTTGTCCTTTAATGAGCTTGGTGGGTTTTATTTCTAAGTCATACTCCTGAATCTTTGACACCCATGTACCCCTTATTCCTAAGCAATCTTGTTGGGACAAGATGTCTTTTACTACAGCATGGGGAACATAACCTATGCCACTTTAGAATACCCAATATAGGTCCTGAAATGATTCAATGATTTGACCAAGGCATAAGCCTACTTTTCCATGGCGGTGTATTTCAATTATGAGTTTTGTAAGGCACAACTCATGAAAGCAATAGGTTGCTCAAACCCTTTGTGGTTCTTCTGGAGCAAAACCCCTACAATGGTATCTTCAGATGCAAAGGAGAATATCATGAAGTCCTTTGTGTAGTATGGGCTGACTAGGACATGCGATCTTGTGATTGCATCTTTTATACATGAGAAAGCCTCCCTTCCCTCATCCATCCACACAAACTTGACATCTTTTTTCAATAGTTTCTGCATAGGATTCATTAGCTCATCCAAGTTAGGGATGAATCTTCTAATGAAGTTGATGTGTCCATTAAAAGATTGGAGGGATTTAACGTTCTTAAGCAAGGGTATTTTCTTAATTGCCTCTATTCTCTCGGGATTAACCTTGACCCCGTCCTTGGAAATTATATGTCCTAGGAGCTTTCCTTCATCTATATCTAGGACAGACTTAACAAGATTTAAGGAAATGTCATATTTTCTACATCTTTTAAATACATGTTTTAAATGACTTATATGGCTAGATCTTTCTTTGGAGAAAACAATTAAGTCATCCTGATAAATCTCTATGATTTTGTCAATTAGCTCTATGAATGCATAGTCCATAGCTCTTTGGAAAGTGGCACTAGCATTCAATAAGCCAAAAGGAATTCTCAAGTATTCAAAAGTGCCCCAAGGAGTTGTGAAGGTGATCTTATGTTTGTCCTCTTTTTGGATGACCACTTGGTTATAACCTGAAAAACCATATAGCATGGACATCATGCTAGCACCTGTGACCCTTTGGAGAAGGGTTTCCATATTCGGAAGCAGATAGTTGTCCTTCTGACAAGCCACATTTAGATTCCTAAAGTTGATGCATATCCTTATGCTTTCGTTCTTCTTTCTAACAACCACTAAGTTAGATCACCAGGATGAATGTCTTGTAGGTGCAATAATCCATGTCGCTAACATTTTCTCAAGTTCTTTTTTAACAATGGGAACCAACTTAGGGTTGATCTGTCTCATTTTTTGTCTGAAAGGTTTGACTTCTTTTATCTCTTGCTTTAAAGGTAAAGTGTGTTGAAATACATCTTCACGATATGCTTTTAATTCATCACAAGTAAAAGCAAACACATCTCTATACTCTTTAACTAAACTGATTAGGTCATTCCTTTCTTTTTTCGAAGTACATTTTTCGATTTTTATCATTTTAGGTTATTTATCTGATCCAATGTTTATTTCCACATAATCCCCAGGTTTCATTGAATCAATGGTGTTCTTCCTTCGATCTTGCCTATCAAAGATACTTTCAAATGCCACTAAGCCAAAAGGCACTAGGTTGTTGAACTGATCACCCTCACCCTGATACTGTTTACCCTCTTCTTGCAAATTGACATTAAAGTTCGAGAATTCTTCAACATTATGAATAAACTTTAAGATTTGTTCATCATCTCGAAAAACCTGTCAATGTTCCATGTTATTTGGTACTGATGGCCTGAGATTGATTTATAAAGTACAGTCACCATTTAACATCTCATCTGATGGTTGAAGGGTTGATGTTGAAACTGCTAGCTTATCTGTTGCATTATTCTGGTCTCTAGAAATGGCTTATATGTTTAAGGCATCAAAGAATTCCATGATGTCCCAAATTGCATTTCTGTATTTTTTTAATCTTTGACACTTACATGCAAATTGGTTCTTTACTTGTTGAACTATCAAATCAGAGCCGCCTTTTATACTTAATATCTTTATCCCCATATCTTTTGCTAGTTCAATCCCAAGTAAGAGTGCCTCATGTTTTGCAATGTTGTTTGTCGCTTCAAATTCCAATCTAGATGCAAAGTTGAAAATCTATCCTTCGAGTGAAGTAATGATAATCCCAGCCACCATTCATGTTCTTGATTGAGCACCATCAAATTTCATTTTCCAATTTTCATCTACCTTTTCATTCTTAATTTGTTCTTGAATAGGGGCTAAAAAGGTAGAATTAATTGCATAATTCTCAAGATCATCAATATTATAGACATATTGATTTGAGGGTCTCTTGGGGTTTTCCACATGATTTTTCTTTTCCTTCTCGTTATGCAATTTTACGAATGAATCTTTTGATGCAAGTACAGTGGCATAAGACCAGTCCATTTGGATCCAACCTCCTAAAGAAGCAACCCACTTGGATATCCATAGTCACATGAATGTTTGGATACTTGGCCAATCTGATTGGTTGATTTTCAATAATGCCTACTACGTCAACTTGTCTAGAATCCATGGCACAAACATTTTGGTATGGTCTAGATATTCTAATATTAAGTTGATGCAAAAACTTTTTGGTCATGATGTTGGATGAGGATCTTGAATCTAACATACAGTTGTGTAAAAGAAGATCACCTATCATTAATGATACATAAAAAGGTGGATGATCTTCTTTTCTTGGGTCCATGGTATGTAGAATTACTAAGTGAACTTCCATGGCATTGTTGTTGCTTGTGGAAGGTTGCTCTAAGTTTTCAGAAGAAAAAAAGTGACTTTCTTAGGAATGGGAGGGTTTAAAACTCTCATGCCTACTACATCAACTTGTCTAGAATCCATGGCACAAACATTTTGGTATGGTCTGGATGTTCTAATATTAAGTTGATGCATAACCTTCTTGGTCATGATGTTGGATGAGGATCTTGAATCTAACATACAGTTGTGTAGAAGAAAATCACCTATCATTAATGATACATAAAAGGCGGATGATCTTCTTTTATTGGGTCCATGGTATGTAGAATTACTAAGTGAACTTCCATGGCATTGTTGTTGCTTGTGGAAGGTTGCTCTAAGTTTTCAGAAGAAAAAAAAGGTGACTTTCTTAGGAATGGGAGGGTTTAAAACCCTCATTAACTTTTCTCTTTGTTCGGGAATATTGAAGATTTCGGTAACAAGCATAGGTATTTTAACTTTTTTAAACTAATTACCTAAATAAATATTCATATCATCATAATCATAAGGATTTGTTACCTTGGGAGGATATTGAATATTCTATCCAGTATTTTCTCTTCTCTATATGTGAAGCCTTTGAACTTCGACATCTCTCAGATTTGGTCAGGTGAAGGCATCTCTCCATAAGTCTTAGTAAGGTTGTCTTTCTCCTAACTGTATTGTCTAGTCTGTTTCCAACTTTCCTTGGGAATGGTATGGACATCACCTTTCTTAGGAATGGGAGGGTTTAAAACTCTCATTAACTTTTCTCTTTGTTCGGGAATATTGAAGATTTCAGTAGCAGGCATAGGTATTTTAACTTTTTTAAACTAATTACCTAAATAAATATTCATATCATCAGAATCATAAGGATTTGTTACCTTGGGAGGATATTGAATATTGTGTCCAGCATTTTCTCTTCTCTGGTATGTGAAGCCTTTGAACTTCGGCATCTCTCAGATTTGGTCAGGTCATCTCTCCATAAGTCTTAGTAAGGTTGTCTTTCTCCTGACTGTATTGTCTAGTCTGTTTCCAACTTTCCTTGGGAATGGTATGGACATCACCTACAACATTTACCTAAAATCAGGCTCGCTTGAAAACTGTTCACTATTGCTTGCTTCAAGAAAACCATTCTCTAGGACATAGCACGCAAAGTAACAAGTAGATTCTTCATGGAAATCCTTGCATGCTCTACAAAAAGGTGTAAAATCCTCAACCATGTTAGCAGTCTCCAATTGATTTGGAGGCCTCTTTTCATGGGTTGGTCCCTTCTTCTACCAATTTCCCTTGGGAGGAAAATTTCGTTGAATAGGTTGGGACTTAGATCGTTCCATAGCTATTAGCTGATTCTATATTTCTTTAAGCTGGAAAACATACTTCATTTCCATAGCTTCCATCTTCTCATTCATTTCTTTAAATTTTCTATCGTGGATATCCTGGTGAGAAGAGGATGCCTTTTCTTTAGGGTCAGTTTGTTTCATGGGAACTAAGGCTCTTGTATATCCAGGAATGTTAGAGTTGCTAGAAGACCGCATTTTTCTATCAATTTTAACAGCCATATCCTGAGCCATCAAAAGGGTGGTGGGCTCCTTATCTCTAAGCTAATATTGCATCTCACCACTTAAAGCTTCAATGTAATAAAACAATATGGACTGTGTTGTTGGTTTAAAGTCCACATGCATGTTGTTCACTAAGTTCTGGAATTTCTTATTAAATTCGTTCATTGTCTCGTTCTCATTTCTCTTAATAGTATGTAGGGAAACTAGTTGATGACGTGGCTCCTTTTTCTTTCCCCATTTGTTTGTGAAAGCAGTTTTGAAAGCTGCTAGATTTGCATAGGAGTTATTGGGCAAGTTCATAAACCATTCACCGACATCACCTTCTAGAGACAAGGCAAATAACTTCATGTATACATCTTCATGCCCATGGTCAGCATCTTTGCACCAAGTACTGATACACTTTAAAAAACTCTTAGTGTGAACAATTGCAATGATGGCATTGGTTCCAGTGAATGTAGGCAATTTGTCAATGGCTTTGTCGGGTAGATCATGGGGTTGACCTGCTATCTGAGAAATGTTAAGTGGACTAAAGAATTCACTCATTATATTAGATAAAGTATTATTGTTTTCTAAAAAGAGGCAATGGATGTCTGAAATAGACTCAGATCCTATGAGAAGGAAGCTTGTTTAATCTTCTCTGATAAACCTTCTCAGGTTCAGGGATGAAAGCAAACAAGCCTATAGAATTTCTTCTAGTTGAATACCTTGGTAAATTACGTGACAATGGAGTCGCCAAATGGATCAAGTCTAATTTCAGAGTCTACTGGACTAAAAAACAATAAAAAAGTTTAAGGTAAAAACTAAGAGAAAAACTAAGGTAAGTCGAACCAAGAACAAAAATTTGTCCCCGGCAATAGCGCCAGAAATGTTGCCGCCGAGATGCACACCTGGGGGGAAGCACAACAAAAATCTTTCTAAGTTGCTCGGTGTGGCCTTAGGGGCACGTAAAGAGTCAAGTGATGTCACATGATCCAGACTCCTCCGTTTAAGCAAACTTCTAACAAAGCCAAGAGGGGTAGACCCTACTAAAAGAAAAGATTTCTAAGGCTTTTGGAATGGATGTTGTTTTAGGAATTGGATTTATGCAAAATTAAACCAAGTTTCATTCGCCAAATTAATCAAAATTCATCCACATCATGATATCATAAAATGAACAACAATATATATAAGATTTATAAAAAGCAAAACACTTGCAAAGTATTATTGCTGATGAAAGACCAGTGCTAATGGAGTCACTGTCCGTTAAAAATTGTTGAGAGGACCATTGTGCAAGTGATTCTTGGTTTATTTTATTTTGTGCTTTATTGGATGAGTTGATTAATTGTGGGATGAGGGGATTCCCAATATACCTTGCGGTACAGGAATATGTCCGGAATGTGAACTAAGTGGCTTTGTACACGGACATGTGGGCTGGAATGGAGTCTCGTGAACGGTGTTCAACACTACACCAACGAAGGTGTAGCCTAACTGTGCTCTAAGGTCACCTCTCAATTGTTCCCGCTTTCTTAGTCAAAATTTCCCCACTTTTGATCACTACTCGAAGCAATGTCGGATTTTCGTTGGTTTTTAAAGAGGGACTTGATTTTATTAATGAGTGGATTAATTAAATGTGAAATTATGAAATGCAAAAACAACCGTTTTTTATATCCCATAGCTCAATATAACCTGCAATGGATAGAGCATACATGGTGTTTGCAAAAATGTTAAGTTCAATTGGACCCTCCGACAGAGAGCACTCTTGATCCACTAAAGGCGTGATTCAAGAGATTTTTTAAAACTTAAGTTAAACTCTCCGACAGAGAGCACTCTTGATCTGCAAAAAGTGTGATTCGAGAGATTTAAAAACAAAAAACAAAAAACTTTTCAACAGAAAACACTTTTGATCCACAAATGACGAGATTCAAAAGATTTTGATAATTTATTAAAACAAACTTAAACAAAAATAAAATAATGCTAAAACTTTGAATGAATAAAACTTGAAAAGAACTAACTTGCAAAATGAAAACTTTTAATAAATTTAAGACTACTTGCAAAATAGAAAAAACTTGAAAAAATTTATGCAAAATAAACTTCAAGAATTTTTGTAAAAAAATTTAAACCTTCTACATACTCTTTAAACATTTAAACATTATAATAATTTCTTTAAACATTATAGTAATTTCTTTTCTTTTTACGTAACGCACATTCCTATGAATGAAAAATCCTCTCCATTTCAACTAATACACAGCATTGAAATTATAGATTTTGTCATGTTAAAACCTTATTCTAAACCTTGTCAAATATTTGATACAAACTTAATTCTAAACCATATTGATACAAAGCTCTTATACAAACATGTTGAAAGTTACGAAGGACTCAATCAAACTTCTGTCCTAGATATAAGGATAGAGTTGGGAAATGCAGATCATATTCATACCATCTTTGTCACAAGGTGGCTTTGATGTTGGTGAAGTTTTATTTTTAAATGGTTTTAAAAATGTATAAAATATTAATTTTATAGTAGATAAATGTTATATAATATTTAACTAATTAATAAAATTATAATTATAAATATTTATTTAATATTTTATATTAAAATACTTATAATATTCTATAATTTTTAAAACTCATATAAAACCATAATAATAAACCTAATTTATCCTATTTTATAATCTTTAAATATTATTATAAATCATTTTATAATAAAATGTAAATAATATTTAAAATATACTAATAAAAATTCATATTTAAAACATAATAATAAATCTGGATTAAACAATTACACTTATTAAACAATTACACTTAAACATATTAATAAACCTAGTTTAAACAATTAAACTTAAATTTAGTAATATATTTTCGATGCATCAACAGAACTAATTTCATATAATGTTATGCACTCATTAATCCCTTCTAAAAAAGAATTTCACATGCAATATTAATCCCTTAAAAAAAAAATTCCACATGCAATATTAATCCCTTAAAAAAAAAAAAAAATTCCACATGCACTCAATCCCTTAAAAAAAAAAATTCCACATGCCATCCTATATATATCCTATAGGCCATTACAATGGCCATCCACAAACCCCAGTTTCTATTACAGCTACTATATGGCAATGCAACAATGCCACTAAACCCGTCATCAGTTAAAAAGTTTAGCTAATATATTTGTCATACAAGTATTCTTTCAACAGAAGTGTCAGTTACATTTTCAACCTATTACAACCAGATGGCTATGCAACTGTCATTGAACCCACCGTCAGTTAAAAGTGTAGCTAATATGTTTTTCATACATGCATTGCATTCTTCCAACAGCAGTATCAGTTACATTTTCAACCTTTTACAAAAAAATTATGTAATAACCATCCTACCCAAAAACAATCCCTTGAAAAGAAATAATTGCGTATGCTGTTATGCATTTATAAATAGCAGAGAAGATAATTGCATCCCACAAATCCTATAGGCTATTACACAATGGCCATTCATAAACTCCTATTTCTGTTACAACCATATGGCGGTGCAACTATGTCATTGAACCCGCCATATGTTTAGAAGAGATGCCAAAAAGGATAATTGGTAAACAACTTCTGAATCTCAATAGACGCAATCCTCCATAATACCAGGCCAGTTTTTGGAGGCATTCTGCAAGATCTCAAGGCACTCCAGGAAAGATTCATCATAATCCACATCTTCCAGCTTCATATCTATGGAAACACAGGAAAAACCCGAACTCGAGAGTTTGAGCTTACATCATATAACTGTAATATAAAGCAAAAAAGGACAGGATAAAAAAAAATTGTGTGATGCATAAATACCATCGCAAGAAGAATCTCCCTTCTTAGAGAGATCTTCCACTGGATCTAACTCCAAAAAATCTGAAATTACTGGGGGATCCTGCAAAAGTACATTTCAACAACCAGCCCAAATTTGTTCATTATTATTTGCATTAGGCTAGCCTTGTTCATTTCAATTTGCTATATGATTTATAGGCTATTTGATATTCTAGGTAACAGAAGAACAGATCCTGCAAAATGCCTACCTTTTGAATAGCACGAGGCAGAAAACATGGTATCTCCGTTCTGTAGCTCAATGCCTGTGCTACTTGTCTATTGACCTCTGAAGAAAACAAACAGAACCTCGATCATGGTCCAGCTAAGGTGATGAAAGCCCAATGGCTTACAAGGAAGACAAACCACACTGTGCAGTGAAACTAGTAAAGCACACTCAATATTTTCAACCAAAGAGCCATTAAAGCTCATAAACAAATTTATCTGAAAGAGCATGATATTAAGGCTTATAAACAAATTTAACCGAAAAGAGCCTAATATTGTTGACCTCTGAAGAAAACAAACAGCACCTCAATCATGGTCCAGTTAAGGTGATGAAAGCCCAATAGCTCATAAGGAAGACAAACCACATTGTGCAGTGAAAAAGCACACTCAATATTTTCAACCAAACAGCCATTAAAGCTCATAAACAAATTTATCTGAAAGAGCATAATATTGTTAAAAACTAGTAAAGCGCACTCAATTTCTCAACCAAAAAGCCATTAAATATAAACAAATTTATCTGAAAGAGCATAAGATTGTTAAAAACTAGTAAAGCACACTCAATTTCTCAACCAAAAAGCCATTAAATATAAACAAATTTATCTGAAAGAGCATAAGATTGTTAAGCTTTATTAGAAAATGATGAAAGCTTGTCAGACTTTTGTGAAAATAACATAGTAAACAGACAAGCAGATTTCTAAAGTATCAAAGATCTTTACTAGACAGACAGATTTCTAGCGTATCAAAGATTTCTAGCGTATCATTTCTCTCAAAAAATAGACAGATTCATATCAATTAAAAGTTAAAGCACCGTTACCTACCCCATCTCAAATAGACAGGATCTTTACTTGAATATCAAAGAATTGTGTAGGTGTTCCTGTTATATGAGTAAAGAACCAAGTTCCTACTGTAGCATCATCAAGAAGCTGCAGACAAAAAGATTATAACATTCATTTGTAATCATCTAAAAGCACTGTACCTCATCTAGGGGGCAGATGTATGCTCAAAGATGTATTATACATGGGTTAATCTCCATCCATCTTTTGGGCATTCTCATAAGCAATAGCTATCTCTCCCAAACAACCAAGATGATCCAAACAACCGATAAAATTTAGGACCCCCCGATGTTATAGGCAGAATCTACAGATTCAGGGTTGCCTAGCAACGATGGAAAAAAGGTTAGTAAGTGACTGCTATTTTGTCTTGCTAAGGTTAGTAAGTGACCGCTATTTTGTCTTGCTAAGGTTAGAGTATTCCATTTTTTCTTAATGGAATACTGCTTTACAATTAATTGCTTGATACTTTGGACTGCAGTTGGCAGGAATCTGATTGCATATAATTCAGGACAAACTACAGTAGATGTCAGAACTGTCTTACTTAATTGAAGGCTGGAATGTTGATAGATTCCATAACTAAACCAAGAAGTTAGTTAATCAAGAACTAAATCCAGTTAAAGCCCTAATTTATTGGATCCAATTTAAATTCCTAAAAATGCAGATTTAGGAATAGGAGATAAATTGATTATGAGAAGCTTCAATTATAACAGAATAAGACAAGGGTGGAATAAAGACTCCACAAAATGATCAAATGGGAGAAGAGTATGAGATTTCTATCAAGAACACAATGCCTGAAAGAAAGATTTAGAAGAGAAAGCAAAAGTAACTTTGTGCAACAATGAGAATTAACTTAAAACTTGGTGTTACCTTTGCACCTTGACCGGGGTTTTATAAGACAAAAACAAGAGTCAAATGCGAATGAATTGATACAATTTATAATGCATCGAACAGGGAATAGATTGCATTGACAACCCCAAGAACAAACAAATATTTAAGGGATAAGGAAAATCCGTTGCCTAGCCTACAAAAACCTATGCAATAAACTTGAGATAATTGACAGCAGCTGTGGCCAGAAACGATATATCTATTACTTGCATCAGACAAAATCCATGAAGTCTAGTAACAGAAATACTAAACCTGGAATGCCCAGCCAAGTAGAATATGGGCAATAAATATGAGACTGTCAACAACTGTAACAATACAGCATAAATAAGAAGTATAATAGCACTTAGCAGAGATCAAAGAGTCCCAAAAAGCAATGTCTTTTCCTGGCTGTCAACACAGAAAAGTTTGTTAACAGCTGAAAACCTCTGCAAAAAAGGTATACAGGGACCTTCTAGATGTAGCCTTTATAGTAAGATTGAAAAGGAATCCCAGGGACCTTGTTCAGCTGTGCAGATTTACTTTAAAAGTTTGGTCTCTTGTCCTTGTTGAAATGAATCCCAACCGTAACAATACAGCATAAATAAGAAATATAATAGCAGAGATCAAAGGGTCTCAAAAATCATTGTATCAGTATTTTCCAGGCTGTCAACACAGTAAAGTTTGTTAACAGCTGAAAACCTCTAAAAAAAGGTATACAGGGACCTTCTAGATGTAGCCTTTATAGTAAGATTGAAAAGGAATCCCAGGGACCTTCTTCAGCTGTGCAGATTTACTTTAAAAGTTTGGTCTCTTGTTCTTTTTGAAACTGAATCCCAAATCCAAGGCTTCTCCCCTCCTGGACCTTCATCCCCTCCACCTGGATCTCAGGCTACCCAAAAAAACCTCTAATGAAGAAAATCTGGGACCTTCACCCAGATGCACACTGCCAACAGAGAACAGAGCAAACCTGTGGCTCTGCAATCTCAGTGGACAACAAAACCTAAGGGAAGCAATCACACACATACTGTATCCACCGCAATACCAGATTTGAAAAGCCTTTATTTAATTACAAGTGAACATCAAAGAAGGATTATTCTAATAATGCCAACAATAATAGGACGTTACTGTGAATACTCTTCAGAAACGATATCAATGTCAGCTTGCAGGCTGGAATCATAATTGCCAACCACAGTTCACTTCTAAAAAATAACCCGACCAAACACAGTTTGAACATTGTCATGGCTTCAGCCAAATCATGGTGAACACCAAACAACAACAAATGCAGCAAAACAAGCTCATAGCTCTGCTATCAACCAACATCAATCTTTCATATCAAGCCTGAGGTCCTATGACCTACCATGAGCCTCTAAATTCAGATCAGCAATCAATTTTTCAACCCATGCGGAGGAGGTTGTTGAGCTTGCGCTAGTTTTGAGATGTTAGTTATGCAAGCACCACCTCGAAGATGTCTTCATGAACACAGGTTACAACTTTACAAGTCTAGGGATATCAAAAAAGCTCTGGATAAAGCTAATAATAGGAACCATGATAATACTAAAACATCTAATGAAGGGACCAACACCCTTAGGACACTGCCAACAGAGAACAGAGCAAACCTGTGGCTCTGCAATCTCAGTGGACAACAAAACCTAAGGGAAGCAATCACACACATACTGTATCCACCGCAATACCAGATTTGAAAAGCCTTTATTTAATTACAAGTGAACATCAAAGAAGGATTATTCTAATAATGCCAACAATAATAGGACGTTACTATGAATACTCTTCAGAAACGATATCAATGTCAGCTTGCAGGCTGGAATCATAATTGTCAACCACAGTTCACTTCTAAAAAATAACCCGACCAAACACAGTTTGAACATTTTCATGGCTTCAGCCAAATCATGGTGAACACCAAACAACAACAAATGCAGCAAAACAAGCTCATAGCTCTGCCATCAACCAACACCAATCTTTCATATCAAGCCTGAGGTCCTATGACCTACCCTGAGCCTCTAAATTCAGATCAGCAATCAATTTTTCAACCCATGCGGAGGAGGTTGTTGAGCTTGCGCTAGTTTTGAGATGTTAGTTATGCAAGCACCACCTCGAAGATGTCTTCATGAACATAGGTTACAACTTTACAAGTCTAGGGATATCAAAAAAGCTCTAGATAAAGCTAATAATAGGAACCATGATAATACTAAAACATCTAATGAAGGGACCAACACCCTTAGTACCCAAACATCTAACCTAAGAGCCTACTTACCTTACATACAAGGGGTCACAAATAGCTTCCCCCGCCCCCACTAGATTGTAGGCCTCATTCCACTATTGAAACAAGGGAAAAAGGCTGGTGATTGGCTTCCCCCACCCCCACCATTGGGATGCCCGCGAGAGGCATAAGAAAGCCAACCAAAATAGGACTATTTCTATTTGATTAGATTACATGGATGGGGGACACACCCTATTATTGTCTTTTCCATTACTAAACACCCTTTATATTTTAGATTATACCACTCACAATGATGATGCCACTTAAAGATTGAATGCCATGGGTAGGAATAGAAATAAGGGGTAACCTCCCCTATGTGAAATGAATCCCCTTGTGATGTTGTTTGTGGAATATGTCCCCACAGAATACTTATTGGCATGCTCCCTGACTTGATTTGAGAGGCTAAAAGCCAAACAATAATATCTAAATGTACATGGAAGAATAATAAAAATACATCACAACTAAGAACCAAACAATGTAAAATGCAAATGTATATGGAAGAATAATAAAAACACATCACAAACTGCAGATAGAGAAGGATGACAAACATGGGGGGCTATAATTCCATCGGTGCAGTGTGTTCTCACACACTCATAAAATTTCTCATTAAGTCATCAAAATCAAAATGTCCTATTACATAGATGTCGGAATCATATTTCTCATTAAGTCATCAAAATCAAAATGTATTACATAGATGTCGGAATGCCACTGGCAAATACAAAAACGGGTAGATCAAGATGGAAAACCTTCTAATGCTCTTCACCTGCAAAAGAAACCCCTCTTAGAGCTCAAGCCTCACTAAAACATGTGAATGAATGAGGGTAAAATTGTTTTTCTACAGTTTTTTTGGGTTAGAAGTGTCATGTTTTAGGGACACGGTGTCTTGTTTTTGGGACACAGTGTCCTGTTTTGGGACGTGACCTAAAACAGGACATGTCCAAAACACGTGTCCAACACCGTGTCAGGACGTGTCCGATATCATAGCCTCCTACCTTTTGGGAACCAATAAAGAGATGGAGGAAAGACTCCTCCCTCTCACTCATTCACTCAATTCATTGATGCAAATTTAAATGAGGTGAAAGGATCTTGTGAAAAAGAGGGTTTTTGATGAGAAAAGAAAGGTTTGGAGGAAGAAAATTCAACCTAATACTCATATGAACCATGGAGATATGAAAGAAAGGTTGTTAGATGATATTAAACACCATTGGAGGGTAGCTAAATACAATTTAAAATCCCTAAAGGTTGTTGGCCTATTAGGTTGTCCAAAGAAGCACCACATTGTTAGAAATCAAATCTAGAAGTAGGTGGTGCCTCGGGCTCAGATTGACAATACTAAATAGCACGAAGAGGAAGGGCATGCCTAAGGGCTGAAGTGCAAATTAAGGATGACTTCTTATGTTGTATGGAGCAAGAGCTAAGTACCAAGAGCTATGCTAGCTGAGAGATTGAATAAAGAACCAATAATGACTTGCTTGGTTGGTGTCTTGGAAGATTTAAGTTAAGAGGAGAGATTTGGGAAATCTTGTCGATCTTCTTTGCCTTGGTGGTCTGTCATTCAACAATGGAGTAGCCTATGGTTGTGAGGAATTCAGTCCCCCCATAGTCAATTGCATTAGAGCTCCATCTTGAAAAAGATAACTGTACTCTATCTACTTTTTGTTTAGGAATTTAATATTGTAGACTAATGAGTACAATGAATTCATTATCAAGAGAATTTGTATGAAAAAATCTTGTAGATAATGAATGTTGAATATAGCTAAATTGATTGCAAAATATAAGTGGCAAAGCTCTAGAAATAATTGTATGATATGTGTTTGATGGAAAAGACTGTAAAATGGGGATGCACTATCTATTTATGATTGTGGATACTATGGTGTTGGTAAACTCTGTAAAGAATCGTTTTATTAAGTCTACCTTTCTAAGAGAGAAAAACTAGAATGCTTTCCCTTAAAGGTATTTGCTTGATTCTCTATGATTGGAACTTGATAAGACATCTTGAATGTAATGCATGAATGTTGAGATAAATAAAACTTGATTTTAATCATTCGTCAAGCAATACTTCGATTCCAAGGATCTCTTGTGTCTTGAAAAGGGCAAAACTCTTGAATTTTGAGACTTTCATGAATGTGCAAACTACCCTCTAAAGATTGACATGTATCTCACAATCTATGAAGTGGGTTGGTGTGAATTTTTATATATAGGCTCTAAACACTAAAAATGTCAAATACCCAATTTGTCAGTTAAGAGATATTGACCCTTCAATAGAGGAATTTTTCTTGAGTTTTCTTAGCATTCTAGATTGTGATCACGCCTTTTCTTCATGATAGTAGCAATGCTTATGTCTTTGCTTCATAACACTTTCGAGCAAGCCTCCTTGGCTGCTACTATCCCTTATAACATGCACAAGCATATTCTATAGGTGCTCTTTTGGGCATGTTTTAATGATATTTTAGGGTTTAAAGGGTTGAAGGAAGGGGTAATAAGCCCGAGGAAGGTTGTGGTAGACCTCTTGAATGAATTTATGATGTAAAATGATGTTTTTGTATAAGATCTAATCCATTTAGGTTACTTAGTTAGCCTCCTTGGAAAGGAGTTACTCAAATCCCCATACCTATTCAATTTTGGTTATTGCGTATGATTGAGAATTTGGATCAGTTCAAGGATGTCCTAAAGAGATGTCTATGTCTATTAAAGATTGACTTATAAATGATTTCCCCTAAACACATTCCTATTTATGGTATGATTGACATGGATGGATTCCATAAGTGTTCTAAATTATTTGATTGTTGTATATGATGAATTGTGTCATGTTTTGTTCAAAATTAGTGGCATGTGCTTTTAATGTTGTTGAAATCCCTATAAACCAGCGTTGAATGTGAAATCAATGATGCCAGAGGCCTATAAGTGAAAACATCATTTATGAATGATGTTATAACCCCATGAGCATTAATTCACTCTTTAAAAAGCCATGAAGTGTTTCATGCATGAGATTGGGATCACCAACCTTAAAACCCTAAATCTAGCCTTTTGAAAAGGAAGCAAAACCTAAAGTTTGTGATATGCTATGTGACTGTCAAGTTGAAATAATGAAAGTTAGAATGTGACTTAATTGTTCATTCTGTGGTGAATGGAATGAATTATGCCTTTTGTACTCAATGGAAATAATCATAAAAATATATGTTATGAGGTACTACTTCTTGGAATTGGCTTGCACAATAAAATTGAAGCTATGTTGTATTGTGTTGTCTATAGAAAATGTGTATCTAGACCTTACGTTCAAAGATTGAAAGTTTTGACTCATGTTGATTGCTATAAAACTAAACATTATCATAGTAAGTAAAATAAAGGAGTTATTTTGTTGGAAATGCATATTTTAGACTAACAAACCCAACTTTTGTTGATTGGTGTGAAGGTTTATTACATGAGTAGTCAAGACAGTCATGCTAGTGGTTGATTCCAATCCATCCATATGTTTTTGTCAATTTCTTAAAATAATGCTTAGAATAGCTTTTATATCAATTTTGAAATAGGGTCATGGAAAATAAAAAAGCTACTTCTCAAGGACTCGACTCCAAAAGAGATTCAGAAGGTCAAGTCTACATTCCTACATCCTTGTTTCTGTAAAAAAGAAAATAGCAGAGATCATTAAACATGGAGCTGGAACGGAGATCATCTTTACTAACTAACCCAATATATGTCAGAACAGTCTACAACACTACTGCAATTTATTTGGCCAAAACCAGTCAAGTACCAAGAGGTGAGAATCAAATGCCAGCACAACTTCTCGAATCCCCATCAAGTTTTTGTCAGTTTCTTTAGATAATGCTTAGAATCTGTTTTTATAGCAATTTTGTAGTAGGTTCAAGGAAATTCAAATGCTACTTTTCAAGAATTAGATTCCAAAAGAAATTTCATAGTTACAAGTATTATGTAATGTAGACAAGTATGACCAGACTAGACCCCTGTTTCCAAGTAATGAAAATCAATGGTTCTGTCATGAAAAGAAGCGGAGTTAATGTATTACGTAACACAGAGCTGGAATGTAGATCATCTTTACCACTCTAAGTAACCAATATATGCCATGACAGTCTATGACAAAGGCAAGAATCAAGTGCTGGACTACCTTCTCTGATCCACACATCATGTTTTTGTCAGTTTTTTTAGATAATGCTTCGAATGTAATCCGCCTTTATAGGAATTTAATAATGGTTGAGGGAGAATTAAAAGGCTACTTCTGAAGAACTTGACTCTAAAAGAAATCTAGAATATCAAATATTTCATGGGTAAAGTATTATGTACTGCAGACAACGGGTATGGCCTGTCTGCACCCCTGATTCTAGGTAATGCAAACCCTTGTTTCTGTATAAAAAAGGAGCAGAGGTCATGAAAAACAGAGCTGGAACAGAAATCATGAAACACAGAGCTGGAACAGGGATCATCTTTACTAAGTAACCACTAACTGCTATGACATCTATGACACTGGGGCAATTGATTTGGTCAAAACCAGTCACGTACCAAAAATAAAATGCTACTCTGCTTTCTCCAAAGCCATGAAAAGGCCCAACATTAGCAGGGTACTCGTGCATCCACCAACCACAACATAATGTTTGGAGGTCTGTTTAGATAATCACACAGGTGAGTGAGACTAACAGAATCTCACTTGTAGCGTGGGTGAGAGAAATCATAAGTATAAAGACCACGACGATTTAATATTCGTCAGGGACCATCTAGACCTCCGAAGCGAAGGTGAGAATGTGGGTGGCTACTGGGCATGAAGTTATGTAAACCCAAATATTATTTCCTATCTGAGTCTTGCCATAAGTGGAGATGAAAAACCTACCCAAAACATGAAAAACGATACAACACCTGCAAACCATAAAACCCTAAAGAACACACATTCCACAGCAACCAGAGCTGGTTTTACAAAACCCACATACCTTCTTCTGCGTTCTTTTCCTTTAACGCCTCCGTATCTTTACCGCTAAAGTGAACCTTCTCAATTCCTTCGCGAGCCCAAGCTTCGGCCTTCTGCTTTTCCTCCTCCGTAAGTTCACATCTGGGATTAGGACCCATTTTTACATTCTTGCCCTGCGCCTTCTTTTGTTTAACCGTAGTGTCTGGAGCCTTGAAGGATTCCGCTCCATTGGTAATATCACCCAGAGCAGTTCGAGGTACAGTCCCCGCTCGCCCACTCTTAGCAGAAGAAAACGATCCACCGAATCCCACCTTAGCATGATTATCCACCTTGCGAGGGGCAATCGGGCTCACCAGTCCAGAATTTCGAGGCTTCGGCTTGTTCGTGATGTTGGACAGAGTGATCCGATCGGATAAATCTTGCTGCTGCGTCTTGAGGCCGACAGATTTAGTAACAGTGCTTTTGCCTGCAAAAACCCCCAATATTTTATCAACAGTTTCACTGAAGGCAAAGTAAAAGAGAAAGAGATGCCCATGGGATTCTGATTTGTGTTTTCTCACCTCTGTTGATCTCGGCGTTTTCGTCCTGGAGAACGGCAAGAGGTTGCCTTCTAATCGCCATTTCTGTTGGAGGACTCAAATATGGCGAATGATAATCAGTAAGTGCAAGTGCTGACGAGTGCTGCGAAAAAGAATGGGAAGATTTTGCTGCGAAAACTGGTTTGGATATATCGATGGGCGAGCGACGATTCAGAGTAGAGATTTTTCGGTTGCAGATCATGTGAGAGTGAGGAGGAAAAGCGGGAGGACCAGAGTTTTTGAAATGGTTTTGGGAGGAAATGTGACCGTTAGAAAGTCAAATATTACAACGGGAAGAGGAAGTGGAAGGGAATATGTATAATATATACACAAACACTTGCCCGCTTTGAAGGTTATGGTTTACTTAGGCTTTCTTGATGGATTATGGACATCAAATTGCAACCATATGACACAACTAGTGTCAAGTTGTTAAGAAATCATTTTAATAAGTCTTGCAAGCCTGGCAATGTAATCCCCTCAACGAGGAAAAGGAGGTGTGTTACTATTTTGGGCCACCTTTTGCATGTAGATGAAATCCGCCGTACTTGGGGGGCCTAGATTTAACCTCTACTTCATTATATAAAGATATGTGATAAGTCCATGATGAATTTTTCAAAAGCCACTACCTTTTGCATGCATATGAAAACCGTTAAGCCTAAGGAGCCTTGCTTTGAGCTTGACTTCATTACATAAGAAATGTGAAAGGCCCATGAAGGACATTTTCAAATCCCTAGACATTAAGGAAGTCCATCAATTGTTGACCCTAAAAACTTCCATGGGTAAAAATACTCACTCATTGGTCGATGGTATTTCAATCTCATAAATCTATGAAGGAAAAAAATTTGGCCATGTAATGTTGCCTTGATGTATTACTATTCAAAACTACCACAATACAAGGTTTTAACATTTCAACTTTGTGTCACATATTTAGTTGGGATTTTTTTCATGGTGTGCATTATTTGTTTTGTCATTTTCACATCTTCTCTACATTATTTCATCATGCAAAACACATGTGAAAATATATTTCATGTAGTTGGGTCTCATGTATTATGTTACATCATAAAACATGACATAATGAAAATATTTGCATTGAAGTCGAGAGATTTTGTGTCTTCTGCTGAGATGGTTGCATCAAATTTGTGTTTTTATGCATCATATTTCATGTCATAGTTGTGTCTTGTGCATCAATTTAGGTTGCAAAACATGATGCATGAAATATATTTGTATTGCTATTGCAAGAAATTGCATTGTGTTACATCACAAAACATGATGTCCAATAAATACTTTAATATAAAATATAATAATCTATTTTTAAGGCCACAACCATTTCAGATACTAATTTGGTGTATGAGACCCCCTTGTTTATGGGATAAGGGACCCCCTTTGCGTAGCGATGTAATTGCTAAAGTCTATAGAGGTGTGCATACCCTACCCCCCTTTGGAATTGAACATATGGCCTCTTAGGAGGAAATACTGCATGTTCTTAACCATTAGGTCCACTCATACTATTTATGGGATAAGGGACCCCCTCTGCGTAGCGATGTAATTGCTAAAGTCTATAGAGGTGTACATACCCTACCCCCCTTCGGATTTGAACATATGACCTCCTAGGAGGAAACACTACATATTCTTAACCATTAGGTCCACTCATACTAAACTAAGAGCTAATTTAAAAAGGAATTTGTTATTATTAAAAATAGTATATGATAAATTATAAGACCTTTAAATAATTTATTAATAATTGTTATTACCCTTTAACTAATAGAAATCATTATATTTCAAAATGTTATTAATAATATTATCAATTATAGTAAATTACCAATTATAACCATAATGTAATGTGTTCGTTGATGTGATGTGTTTGTTGCAATTATTTATATATATTGGTTACCTAGTCATTGAAGTTATCATAGAAGAACAATGAAGATATTGTTAAGCATATATTTATGTAGTCAAAACACCAAATTTTTAAGCATATATTTATGTACTCAAAACACCAAATTTTAGTTGTTTTTATTATTTTACCATGTTTATGTTTGGTGTTGATATGTTTGTATGCCCATTTCTT
Source organism: Larix kaempferi (assembly GCA_027924585.1). Classification (NCBI taxonomy): domain Eukaryota; kingdom Viridiplantae; phylum Streptophyta; class Pinopsida; order Pinales; family Pinaceae; genus Larix; species Larix kaempferi. The sequence goes on along the minus strand of BSBM01000223.1, from coordinate 8,962,963 downwards.
GAACCAAAAATTAGGTGTTTTTTGCTCATTAAGATATAGCTTAGGAATTAGCAACTCTAGTTCATTAAAATTCATAACTTAACAATATGAAACCACCATGTATTTGCATTTAGAAACAAACACTAAGTATACAATGAATGCTTTTTTATTTTCGAGAAAAAAAATCATAATCTCTTTATTTCAAGCAGAAATGGTGACACTGCATTTAACACTTCTCCAACATCACTAGACCACAAGTGAGTTGCCTAAATAATTCAACCATGATAAAAAGACGAGGAAAAAAACAAAAGCTCTATAGCTTAGATATAAACAACTCTGAGAAAAAAAATAATTATAAATCATAATGAAGTCAATACTTTCCAACAAGGAACCAAAGATACTATATAGGCTAAAGTTGGCCTTAATAATAAGAATATATGATGAAATCTTTAATAATAAGAATATATGATGAAATCTGGATAGGTGTATCCACACATAGGGAGTTAGTGACTAGACAAAAAGTTATCTACATGAAAGAACAATAGTTATTGCATCATGTAACTCAATGATCTCAAGTAATCCTACTTTAGAGTTCACTCCTCGTTCGGACAATCCTCATGTGGCTAGTTTCTCCTTCACCTCTTGAACATGATGCTCAAGCCCCAAATTGAGATTCCTTGAATGACCATTGGTCCAATCAACCAACAACTATCATAACCAAAATATAAATTGGTTTGACCTTCTCCATGTCGTTGCTCCCTTAACCCAAAACATAAGTAAAAGTATAGAAAATCATTATTTGAGATATATACAAATTATTTAGCATTGCACACACATAGCTTCCCCTCTATGCACGATAAAAAAACACCAAGGGTGACCTTTTTCTACATGCAACTCCCCCACCTGCCATAGGGCCTGGATGGAAAATCCCTTTCTCAAGCCTTCATATGCATATTGTTTTTTTAGAATACTTATAGAGGTGTATTGTTTACATATTCAAATATCATAGCATTTAGTTTTAGCCACAACACCCAATAAAAAATCAATGTGAGAGCTTCATGTTCTATAGGCTTAATATCCTCAGACTAGGCCTTGAGAACCTCTTCCAAATTGTCACCAACTCATACTTCCATGCCACCAATTATTGTTATTGTTGCTACCCATACTTCTAAATAAAATTGCCAACCTAAAAGCATACGAGAGAATGTTTCAAGGACACATATGCACATGGGGCACATTCTAGGACCTTCAAAAGATCTTTTTAATAATACATCACAAGTGAGGAATTTGTTTGCTAAAGCCATCAACAAAAAAATCATTGTTTTCAAGTGATCTCTAATTTTCCAAAGCTTCTTCCAACCACCATTAAAATTTTGATTCTTGTCCATCAATAAACATCGTCGAATACCTTAATCAAGCATGAATCAAGCAATGCAGTAACCCCCAGTGAGTGTTTTTTATGAAATCAGATGATCATCCTCCTCTCTAATAATGATGAAGTTGGATGACAGCCTGTAAACACAAGCATTCCACTCCTCAACATCTTGATCCATTAGGTTTATATTCCTAGTCTTCTTCCCCTACCCCTCCAAAGAGATGGAACATCCTACACTCCAACATCTAGCAATGTTGCCATATTGGAATGCCTAAGGGTTGTGAGAAGACCCTCTAATACCCTATAAGGTTCTCCACTTCCAATCCAGGGGTCAATACTAGGACAAATTTATTACCACTGCCAACTTTTAAGTAAGACAAATTCCCACAAGGGGGAAAGATTGTACTAGTTCGACTTTCCAAATGATGGAGGTATTATTACATTTGTTTGGTGATCAAATCCAATCCTATATAGAAAAGGTTGTATAAATTTGAGTAATATCACAAGGCTCTAAGAATCTATGTTCCTGCCAAACTAGAAAATGTTCTTGAGACCCTATGCACCACACTTCTTTGGTTGTGTAAGCATGTCTCACCTTGCCAATCACATATTATCCTTCTCATTCTTCCATGTCCATAGAAAACTTAATATATTTCCTCTAGATTTGTAAAGGATCGCAATACGAATGAAAGCCGAAGATTGCCAATAGATTGGGAAGGCCTCTAAAACTGCCTTAACCAACATCAGCCTACCCCCATGAGAAAGGCATCTTGTATAACACTAATAAATCATGCTTTCAATATTATTGTATAACCACAAGTAGTCCCTAAAATCATAATCATTTGATTTCAAATGGAACTCCAAATATTTTAAGTCCCAAAAGGAAATCCATTTTGTGGAAATGTAACATTGCCTAGATAACATGTTGTTGTCATGCCACTATCTTGTGATACATAGTAGAATATTTCACCTCATTGACTTCCATCCTAATGACCTTGTAGTATGAATTTAGGACACATTGAAAAGCCCATGCATCACTGAGAGATCCATCACCAAACAGTAGAACATCATCATTGAAAAGAAGATGTGTCAAGGAAATATTAATCCCCATTTTTATCCTTTTGAGCACTCTAATGGATTTCTCATGGATGAAACACCTACTTAAACCTTTAGCTATCAAAAGAAAAATCAAAGGGGAGAGGGAACAACCATGCCTCAATCATGACGAGAGATGGAAGAAAGAAGTAGTAAACCAATTAATAAGGAAAATGAAACATAAGAGTAACAACCTTCCACCTAGTTAATAAATTTAAAAGAGAAATCAACATGAAGCATTATCGATCTTAAATCTAACCAACTTACTTTTTCATATGCTTTACAAAGATCCATTTTGATGATGGAGGAAAATTTCCTTATCTCGATGGAATGTAGGCTTTCATAAATTATACCATTGCCTCATGGATTTGCCTACCATTCAAAATCCCAAAATGCTCATCCAATATTGTAGGAGAAATAACAAGCTTAAAGGAGAAAGAACAAGCTTAATCCCTCTATCAATTACCTTAAAGATTATCTTGTAGACTAAATTACAACCAGCATTGATCCATCCTAAAAGGGATCTACCAAGCACCGAGAGGATCAAATCTCTCGAAGTGCAAACTCTTTTTTAGAGTGCAAATATTGAAAAACGTTTTAACTTATCTAATTTGTGTATTTTTATATATATGTCGTTGTAAATATTTTAAATAGCCAACATGTTATTTTTATAATATTTTATTATTTCTTAAAAATGACATGTGTCAGCTCCACGATGAGCACGAAAGGAGTTACACATCACCCCCTACTAGACTATAGAATGCGCCTCTTCAATGCAACAAGAGATTCACTGACTTGGCTTGAAATATTCAAAGGATCCAATTACATATTTCTTATAAATAATTGTAAGAAAAGTGGAATTCATATCACAAATCATTAAACGAATGACAAAGAAATTGATAAAAATAAACCATTGACAAAGAAATCGATAAAAATCCAGCATCTTTTTTAGAAATCATTGTAAGAAAAGTAGAATTCATATCACAAATCATTAAACGAATGACAAAGAAATCGATAAAAATCCAGTCGGTGCATAAACAAAAAAAAAATCATTGTAAGAAAAGTAGAGTTCATATCAGAAATCATTAAACGAATGACAAAGAAATCGATAATAATCCAGTCAGTTAGTGTATAAACAAAAGAGAACGTCGCCTGAGAGATTCGAACTCTCGCGGGGAAACCCCATGTACTTAGCAGGCACACGCCTTAACCACTCGGCCAAAGCGACGCTGTTGTAAATGCCAGAATAATTTATCTATATATATGTACAGTTGACCACCGGATGAGACGTACCTATGTTTAGGTACGTTTATGTATTTATATCGACAATATATGTTTAATGGTTTTTCTTACGAGAGATAAATGTGAGGCATTTGTTAGGATTTTATGAATTGTAATAAAGTTTCAAAGGAGTTTTAAAACGTTTTAATATATTTGAGTGGACATCCGTCTATTATAATGGATGTAAAATAATATTTATTTATTTCTTACTTATATGTATTTTTTAATATATTTAATAGATGGTTTAGGTGTTTATAGAACATTTGTTTAAATTTGAAATAATTTTAATATAATAGAGATTTTCAATAATAATTTTTAACCTTCAAATTTTAATTTTAATATCATCAACGTAGGTTTATTTTCAAATTTGGATTTATTAAGGATAAAAAAATCAAATTTTTTGAGATGTAAATTTCATTTTGACATATAAAATTTTTTAAAATTAAAAAATTTACACTTCAAAGAAATTGATCCATCTTAATGTTTAAGATGAAAAAATTTACACATGAATAAATTATATATACATTCAATGTGGTTCACAACCTCATAAAGGAGTTGCTACGTCCACGACAAGAATTCATAGGGGCCCCATCCGAAGGGCCTCACCACATCGGCTCTGATTACGGAGCCTAACCCGATGGGGACATCAAGTGAGGCCCTTATATATCAATGCATAGCCACCCGAGGATTTGACCCCAAGACCTTCTGCTTACAAGTCACAACTCTCAACCACTTGAGCTAACCCAGTCTACCTACCAAGCGGTTAGTTGTATGCTCTCACGTATCTTTATACTCACATATGTGGTGATGTTAGATTTGAATAAGAAGGCAATTTGTTCATTGTAATGAAGAAATATACATTTGTGACTCTTTGAATTCCAATATCTTCATGTTGTCATATGGAATATGAGCCCCAAAACCACAACCAACAACCTTGAAGTGAACAAGAGAAGGCTTCCCACTCCAAGATTCTTTACGTGTCATGTTCCTAACAACTCTAGCAAGAATGTGAATCGAGATATACAATGCATAATCCACTTCCATGGCTTAAAATGAATTTGATGTTGAACCCTTTATCATGGATAATGCACATGGCCATATGAACAAGAGTTTTCTTCTTCCTTTCAACAACACCATTCTATCAAGGGGTATACAATATAGTGTGCTAACAATTAATGCCAAACTTGGTTAAAAAATCCTCAAATGCATGATTTACAAATTCATTGCCATTATTATTCCTAGGAATCTTAATCAATCATCCACATTGAGTTTTAGCATCAACCACTTTTTTAGTATGAACAATAAAAGCATGAGAACCCGAGAAAGAGTAATTTATTGTAAACTTGGAAAACTTATGCAATTTTTCATTGGCATCGGACTATGCCACGTGATATCAATACACTAAGCGTGGCTTTACGCGCATAATACTCTAGTCCATATGTGATACTGCATAGACTAACTTAACCTTGTGCACTTTTGTGCTTATCAATTCCTTTATTGTGCAACTATACTGCACACGCAAAACCAGACTGTCGCTTTACCCACTGCACGACTGCCTTTAACCGTTGCACGACTACCACTGTGCAAGTTAACCACCGTGTGGCAACTTGGCTTGCAATGACAAGTCACTGGCTTCTTGCAGAGTTAGCGTTGCATGTGCAATGGGACTTCATATATAAACACTCATCTTTATGCAAGCATTTCATGAATTACAATGTCACATATTCAACACTCAGATATCGGGTTTCATGAATTATGTCTAGCTAAGCAACCCATATTCACAAACAATACTTTAAAAATGCATCTTAATCAAATATGAATAACATTAATGCAATGGAAATGAATAACAACAACAAAACATCAAATAACACTTATCTTGAATGAAGCTTCTCCGAGCAACTGACTATGGAAGAGCAATGTTCCACTCAACCGTAGGCACTCTGTCTAGCATATGCTCTTTCTGCTAAGAGGCCACCCCTGTGCTGGGCATGATTACCTTAAGGAAAAGGGAACTATCCAGAGCTCACTCACAGTCAAATAGGCACAAGGTCACAACCAAGCCAGCCTCTACTGTGTTAACAAGTTGTTACAGCCATACAAACTCAACTCTCAATCCAAGCCAACCTCTGTTGGGTTAAAATTCTTTTCCAGGTACTGGAGGGGAAATGATAACTAGTGACTCACCATAGAGTTACAAGGACCTCGTGCATACTTGGTTAGATTGGGGTCCACAATACTCGCCCCACTTAACACCAAGAAGGTAACCCTTCATCGCTCAACAGTTCCTCAACCAATGTCTGCAGGGAATCACTTTGGTCATTGTCCAACCGACCACCATGCTATAATAGGACTAACATGCGGTTATATTAAGGTTGACATCAACAACAATGAACTAGGAATTCCAGGCGCGTGACTAATACTATGAAGACTCAACAATTTAGGTTACAGACATGACCATTGGGCATGTGATTGAGGATAGACAACTTCCCCATTCTGTTAAAACTTACTTAGACACTTTCGAGAACTGAATCTGTCACACGGTTCTTCAACACGAATTCAGGGTGCATAAGCTCAAACTAACGACTAGGCAATTCAATACCACTCTAATGCCTAGATCAACAAGGGAACACATAGTAGTTGCGTGCTCCAGTTTTATTTTCGAATCACATTCTTGACCATGAACCAAAGCTTAGATCCACTCTCCACATTGTCACTATCCAGGTTAGGCCTTCTCTCAGGCAAGGGTTGACTCTTTCTCCAAATATGAGATTAATAGATTGGTCGATGGATAGTATGAATTGCACTCAAGATAGGTCAAGATAGATACACCCATGAGGGATCGAGTTACTTGACCACGTAAACTAATTAACTGACTGTTTGACAGGCTGATTATCGGACTAACTGACATACTTACTGTGCCGACCCTTAATTAAGAGGCAATTTAAGGATGACTTCAATTCAACTGGTTACTTACCCAATAAGCAACTTTCATTCCCAATTCTACAAGACAAATGACATCTAACACTACTCTATCATAAGGAAAACTCAAAAACACACTTTCCTTTCCCCAAGACAATAATTGTCTTAACTACCTTCCTCTTAGAAGCATTAAATGATTGGGGCGCTTGATTCAACTTGACAGTTGATGACTCCCCAGTCCTCTCTTGGACACTTGGCTCTCATATATTGGCTTCATGGCTTAATACATCCCTTCTTAACCTTAGGATAATCACGCCCCTTGTTCTTGTTGCCTTAAACAATCAACTGTAGGTTTCTTTATCATTATTATGCACATGTACATCACAATACAATGTTACTGGGCTTGACCGATGCATGGTTCACTAACCATATACATTCGGGGAATTCATGGCAAAGCCTTGGACTTGAGATCCTCACCATGTTCCTTATAATAATCAACTCTATTACATCATTTACATATCCTCTTTCAAGGGACAAAAGTAGGGACATTACAATACCCTTCCCCTTGAAACAACATTGCCCTCAATGCTCTTCAAAACTAAACAAAAATAGGTACACCTACCTCATGGCGTCTTCCAGGTCCCACGTAGCCTCATTTGGGCCAAAGTGCTTCTACTACACCTTTATATGGCCGATGGCGCGGTTTGGAAGCACAATTTCCTTCCTTCCTATGATGTGCATAGGCTCCACTTAGAACTCTCCCACGGGTTCCACCTGAATCACATGGCAATCAATAATGTGATTAGGATCATGTATATATTTTTTAAGCAATGAAACATGGAAAACATTATGAGCTTTCATATGCCCTGGCAATGTAATCCTATATGCAGTTGGTCCTATTCTATCAAGGACTTCAAAAGGTCCACAATATCTCAGTGCCAACTTGTAGCTTCCAAGCTTTAGAGAGCTCTTCCTTGCCTTAACTCTCAAATAAACCTCTCTTGCACATCTCAGAGTCTTTGGGTGTGATGCCTTTTTGCATGTACTAAAGGAGAAAATAAGCAAACTTGGCAGTATGAGAAATGCATCTTCATTGGGTGGAAAGATGGAGTGAAAGGATATAAGTTATGGAATCCAGTCACAGGGAAGGAATTTTATAGTAGAGATGTGATTTTCAAAGAAGTCAAAGGTACTTCCACGATTGAAGAGGATAAAAGAGAAAATGAACCAGAAATACTAGAGTTTGAATGGAACAATGAAAGTCATGATTCATATGAGTCGACTATATCTGACAAAGAGGTGGAACAATAGACTATGGTCGTCAAGAGGTCTGGTTGAGAAAAGCAACAACCTAAAATGTACAATCCACAATATTTTTGTGCTGCTTTTGCATTAACTTCCATAGAAGAGGATCCCAAGTCAGTAAAGGAAGTAATTGAATTAATAGAGGGTAAACTTTGGAAAAAGGCCATGGAAGAAGAAATCGAGTCCTTACGGAAAAATGAAACATGGGATCTCATCGCATTACCAAATGGAAGGAAACTCATCGATAGTAAGTGGGTGTTCAAGAAAAAGTTAAATTCAGTAGGTCAGCTCGAGAAGTATAAGGATCAGCTAGTAGTGAAGGGATATTCCCAAGTCAAGGGAGTCGACTTTGGTAAGATCTTCTCTCTTGTTGCAAAGTTAACTTTCATTAGGGTACTAATGTCTTTAGTTGCAACATTTGATCTTGAAATATAACAAATGGACATGAAGACAACATTTCTTCATGGTGATCATGAAGAAGAAATTTATATGAAGTAACCTGAAGTATTCACAATGAAAGGGGAGAAGGAGATAGTTTGTAAGCTCAAGAAGTCCCTCTATGGTTTAATGCAATCACCCAGGATGTGGCACCCAAAGTTTGATATGTATATCCAACATCTAGGTTTTGTGAGAAGTCAGGATGATCACTCTGTGTACAACAAGAAAGGCAATGATCATTTTATATATGTAATTTTGTACGCCGACGATATGTTGTTGGTCAGAAACAATGTGGATCTAATCAGGGAGGTGAAACTACAATTGTCCTCCAAGTTTGACATGAGGAACCTTGCTGCAACTCATTTCATTCTTGGAATGGAAATTAAAAGAGATCGAGCAGGTAGAAGGCTTTGGTTAAATCAGAGTAAATATGTTGAGATAGTTTTGAAACACTTCAACATGTAGTTCTGCAAACCAATTAAGGTCCTTATTCCTGTAAGAGTTAAATTATCTTCTAAACAATGTCTGAAGGCACGGGGAGAGATAGTGTACATGGCACATGTGCCCTATGCTAGTGCTATAGGTAGTCTATTATATGCAATGGTGTGTACTCAACTTGATATTGGCCATGTAGTGGGAGTATTGAGCAGGCACATGTCAACACTCGGGAAATAGCACTGGATAGTTGTTAAGAGAGTATTAAGGTATTTGTGTGGCACAAATGATCACTATGCAATATTCTACCAAGGAAAACCTAGAACTAATAAAATAATAAGTGTACATGGATTTTTCGACTTCCATTGGGTTGGAGATATCGACTGTAGAAGGTCAACTAGTGGATATGTTTTCGAATTATTCAGTGGGGCAGTCAGTTGGATGAGTAGGAGGCAGTCGATTGTTGTATTGTCGACTACTGAGGTTGAATACATGGCAGCTTCTCATGCAAGCAAAGAGGCAGTATGGTTGTAGAGATTATGTTTAGAGGTTGGGTTTAAACAACAAGCTATTAGGTTGAATTGTGACAATCAAAGTGCAATATTCCTAGCAAAGAAGCCAACATACCATTCAAAGACAAATCATATTGATGTACAATACCGTTTTGTGAGAGAAATGGTGGAGACTAGAAAGTGTTGTCGGAAAAGGTAGGGACGTTAAAGAATATCGCAGACTCACTAACCAAGTCTGTGAGCACCGAGAAGTTTACTTGGTGTAGGGAATCAATGGGCTTGTTAGCCCTGGTTAAGTGAACTAAAGTTCTGAAATATCTTGTGTATGCAAAGAAAACAACAAGTGGGAGAATGTTGGGAATGTTATATTCTTTGCATGTAAATCAATGGTCTAAGTCGATAGTCGACTGAGTGGCTTGTAGGGGAGAGTAGGGCAGCTATACCTCGACTTTCACCTCCTTGGTCATGGCACACTTTTGATCCGGGTTTTCTTTTAGCACTTGTTGGTAACATGATTTTGTAAGTAACCTATAAGACAACAATGCTATGTTTCGAAATATTGCTAATGAAACTAGATTGGTGGGCATTAATGGATGCCTAGCCAAATCAATCCTACCTAACAAAAATGTTATTTTGTGACCTCCTGTGGAGGATTTTAGTTGGTTGGACAATTACAATGTTGATTTTAAGGGGTTTTGAGTTTTCACTTATGGAGTGTAAGAGATGTATTTCACAATCTCTACCTTTTTTATTCACCAAGCTCACATGAAGTGCGAGGTGAAGAGCATACTAGGATGGGGAGAGTCTTTAGGTCTCTTAGTGTGTGCTAGTGGTACAAACACATGTGATGAAAGCAAAATCGATTATCGGCAAACTAACTAAAATAGTATATCAAGTAATACGTACTTTTAACTCTAAGAGATGCTCATGGCGCTTTTCAAATAAAAAATGTTAACTAATAGATAAGTGTGCAATGGAGGTATTTCACACTTCTCACCATTTTTTGATTCACCAAGCTCACATGAAGTACGAGGTGAAGAGCATACTTTGGGAGACAAGAGTTTTTAGGTCCTTGCTTGTGTGCAAAAAGTGTATTTTAAACTAGCATTGATACTAAAAACATGTCAATTGTGTATAAACAAGAAATGGTATTGAATACTAGTGACAACAATGAAGCCCATTGAAAGCTTCAAGGTTGGTTACCTAGGTAAGTTTCAAGAGAGATGAACTCTTTACTTCCTAATCTTGGTCTAGGTGAACTAATTACTAAAAAATTAAGTAATTATGTGAATTAGCCTTAATTTAAGTTCATTAGTAAGCCATAATTGGACTGCCAAACTAAACTATGCAGATAAAAAACAAATAAATTATGGTAGCGCGGCTAAGCCATACTTTGCCGCCGTGCTGGAAATTCAAAATAGGTGCGTTGAATAGTGCGGGTGGTACATTAACCAGTCGCGCAGGACATCCTTATGGGGTAGCGCAAGTCTTGAATTGATTACCTGCTCTGACTGTGTGACTGTAAGAGTCGTTTCCGCGCTAGTAGTGCGGCTGAGAGGCCGAGATCCGCACTACTGTTTAAAAATAAGTTGGGTCCGACTTTGGGCCAAATTATGGAAGCAAGAGGTGGAATACCTGTTCTCTTGCAAGTGACAAATACCTAGAATTAAGTTTTTCAGCAGAAAAAAGCATACTATTGATATTCATGTTGAATCAAATAGTACATAGACGTTCAAGTCTTTAAAATACTTATCGACAAAATAACTTATCAGAGTTCAGCTTCTCATAATAAGATTTTACAAAATGAAAGTGCATCCTTCCGACCCATATTACCAAAAAAGAAAAAGACATAAGAAAACAGTCCCTGAATATATCATCATTCAAAAATCCTCACAGATCCCATATCACATATGTGTTGACCCTGAAATTCTTCCCACACGATAACACTTTCCTTGCCTTCCATAGCTTGTTTTGACATCTTGTCCACTAGAGAGTTATGCTGTCTATAGATGTGCTCAAAGGATACATTATTGTAAAGCTGTATTTCTGCCATGATCTTGTTGCACCAACGAAGAAGAGATGTAACTTTTAGTATGTACTCTCCACAAGCCCATTTTATGGTAACCCTCGAATCCCCAAAGACTTTGAGGTCACCAAGACCAAATATATTTGCCACTTTCAGTACACACCAGAGAGCAAGTAGCTCTGCTTTCATGTTGGAACCAAATCAACAATTAAGTCTCAAGGAGAAAAAATGTTCTTGATTTTAAAAAATTGCTCCACCTGCCGCACATAAACCATTTGTAGCCACACCATCGAAGAAAACAACATAAAACAACCTAGTTTAATGATAAATTAGACAAAAATAAGTATGGTCGCCATTAGAATTGTTGTGGAAAAAATTGCACAAGTGCACTCTTCCACTTGGTAAGGGGCTAGGCCTTGTAGGTTGCAGCAAGGTCTCAGTCCTTGGAGCTACTGTGGGTGGTGGTTGGTATTCCTCCAAGTGATCCTGCAAGAGATTGTTAGTGTAGTTCACATAAAAACAAAGAAATATGGAAAAATTCAAAATAAAATAGATGGGGGGCGAATGCAAACTCCAATAACAATCCAAGATATGCTAAACCACTTTTGTATTTCCCAATGGTATAGTTGTACAACACCTAGGAGGTGTGAGATTCAAGGGAATCCAACAATCTCCCTTAGGGAGGCCTTTTTTGTCCAAACTAAATGCTAAGTCAATGGTGGAACAATGGAGAGAAACTCTTGCCCCTTGAAGGAAGATGGCAAGGGAGTTTGAGAATGCTCACAATGATAGGAAGTGGTGGGCTATGAGGAAACTCCAACTCAAATCCAACAGCATAACATTGCTCTTGATTTCTCTCTACCAAATGCATGCAAATGGCTTCCTTTTATAGGCCAAGAGGTGGCCAACAAATAAATAGATCCAAATGTGAACTCATCTTCTCCATGAACTTGTTCCAAGGTACACAATGAGGGCTAGTTAATGCCTCCAAGTGTGTGAGGAGTCGAATTTGGATCCTTGGAGAGGATCGAGCCTTCAATGCACCGTAGGAAGTTAGTGGTTCCGTCGTTTTGACAGTAGCACGACTATCAAAGGAATAGTTGCACGGGTGTAGCGCGGGGATTGTTCTGGTAACCTACGCTATAGCGCGAGTTGATTGTGTATTCTCCATGCTACCCCTTCTTTTGACTATTTTTTGGCACTTTTGAACTCATGCTATCTTTTGGATTTGTTGAGGATGCCTTTGGTGAATTGCATTCTTTATGTTGTTGACGCCTTACTAGAAGAATCATCGAAATGTAGCATGTGTGCAAATTTTAGGTGTTAACAATATTGTTGAAGATTTGTGTGGTTGTGTGGTTGTGTGTTTGTTCTAGTCCAAACAAACAAGAGAAGAGAGTGAACATCATCCGAGGACTTGCAAATTGCTCTTGAGTTGAGATCTAACCAATTAAGATGAACGAATCAATGAGTGGGTGTGCTTAGGCTTGAGAACTGTTACATAAGACGTCATGTATTAAAACTTGTTTATACATATACATTTCTTGTTTGTGCATTGGTTATAAGTGACTGGTGCTTGCACAATGTTCAAAGAAGGAATGAAAAGTCATTAACCTAATCTCATATCTGGTTTCAGTATTATGAGCAAACAAAAAGTTGTATGCTTCTATATAATGTAAGGAGGTTGTTATGAGTAGGACCTATTTGAGATGATATTCTTGTGCATGATATTTATTGAACATCACACTTGCTTGATCAATGTGTGATATAATTAAAGGGGGCATGTTGTATTCCCATATACCTTGTTGATAAACGTTGAGGGGGTAAGGTGTTTATCCCATATCAAGTTTAAGGGGGGAATGTTAGGCTAATATTGACATGGATGACTCATCAAGGGTGGGTTAATGATGGCTTATTGTAGGTAGTTTACAAGCCCATGACTTGTTCATATTATTGAGGTGATGAATCCTATTTAAAGGCTCGACATACTTCACTATAAAATGCCTCAAATGGTAGGTGTTGGTCAAGCCTAGGTTAATGAAGATATCTTTGTAGTTGGTTTTCTTGGTAAATGGTTTCTAGGGTAAATCATTACTTTTATCTTGTGCATATCTTTGTTAAGATTTATGTGGTTGCTTGAGTTTCTTGTGCTTCTCTCCATGAATATACATTCTTCTTTTTGTTCTTGAAATGATGATTATGGCTCTTGCAACACCTTTTCTTCTAGTTATGTTACATCTTCATATGTCTCTTCTCACGGAACTTGTTTGGGGTGTTTTGATCTTTTAGATTCATCCCATTCCTTTGTTGCTTCGACCTAGCTTCCTCACCTCTTTTCCAAGGGTGTGATTGTCAAGGGGAGAGTGAGAGGGGAGAGTAACGACTTTTGATTTTGGGCAAAAATAGGGATGTGTTCATCTGACTTCTTTATTGATTCTTTGGTTTAGGTTATATTCATGGGTTTTGTGGTGGAGCTTGTGACGTTTGCTTTTGAATACGTGGTGCCTTTAGGATGGGGTAAAACCTAGCAACCTCTTGCAAACCTCCAGTGTCACTCTTCATTGGACAAGCTAAAATTAGGTTAAAATTCTTCCATTTATATTTTATTAAATGACAAAATAAATTAAAAAATATAGTTTTAGTCCATTGGTTGTAGCTTGGGTGGTTGGGAGGAAAGATTGTTGCCTTCCCCATCCAAGTTCAATTCTTGTAAGTGACATGATGCTCTTCTTGAGCCCTATTATAATAATTGTATTTCAAGCTTTAGGAAGGTGATTTTTCCGCTGAAAAAAATATATATAGTTTTAAACTTTTCTATGCAAAAGAAATATAGAAATACAAAGTTAAAGTAATATATATATATATTTTTAATATAGAGATAAAAATATATATTTATGGGACAATAAAAACATATATTTATGGGACAATAAAAACATATAATTATCCTTTCTATGCTTTAAAAAACACAAAGTTTAAAATAATTTTGTTCAGATAAAACGATTAGTTGGTTATTAGTGTTACACCAGAATAAGAGATACGGACAAATTATGTATGTGTAGATATGGTGTATGGAGTAATGGTAACGGAATGGTTTTCATTGCCCGCCCGCCACTGATATGATGACTCGACACTTTTCAAACGCAGCCACATAGAAACGTTATTAGTAAATGTTTGTTTCCAGACTTCATGCCCGAGTGGTTAGGAAGACAGACACGAAATCTGCTGGGCTTTGCCTACGCCTGTTCGAATCCTGCTGTTGACGTGATTGCACGTAAAATTTATTCGCGGACAAGCATTGGGCCTTTTTGTTCACCAATCTTCTTAGGTGTTTGTAAAAAATATTTATTCGCGGGTTTGAGGCTCAGTGTTCAAGATCCCTTCAAAGCTTTGTGTTTTTCATGTTGCCAATTTTAGCCCAATAGTAAGGCTAGACTCGACTTATGGTTTTCACTTCAGTTGTGAAGGTTTCTAAAGTGGTTGTATAATAATTGTAGTTTCTACAATTTAAAAAATAATTTTTTTTCATAAACATTAGGTCTTTTGTCTTACAAATAAAATTAATGTCTATATAGGGGTAGTAGGTGTAGGAGGGGTCATTTTACTTTGGAGGTAACAAGTTATTTGAGTAGGCGTGATGATTAGGAAGGAGAACAAACAACCAAGTAGAATGGGCAGCTCTCCTCCAAGGGGTTGAAACATGGTCTCCCTGCATATAGATCATTACTCTATCCTCAGAGACTCCATGATTGTAATACAAAAAATGATAAATATCCAAAAATGCCATGACAAGTACCTGAAAAGAATTCAAAAATGAATTGTCGCCATCATTAGCGACATTTCAAGGATTCAGTTCTATCACATTCTAAGGCATAATAATGTGGAGGTTGACACCATGGCTAATCAAGGAGCAGGGTTAAGAGAAGGGCTCATCGTTTTTAACCAAGATCGCCCTCACACCAAATGGTCCCCATGTTTTCTATCATCTCTAACTTCCCTAAAGGGGCGCGCATGCAATGTTCCCCTCTCCTTATATGGACAAGTGGAATCCATTACAGTTTGAGCTTTAAAGCCCGCCCTTGGACACCCCTCACTCGCATCAATGAAGGTAGGTGTGGCGGTAATATGGAAGCATGCAAAGTAATGTCGAACTCTCGAGGATCTCGTTCGCACAATCCTTTTCTGGGAGAAGGTATTGCATATCAAATGATGGTGTTGGGTATTGAAACTCTCACTTGCGACGGTGGGTTCCTCAGTGATGGTCTGCGAACTCTTCCCTAGTCTTTTCCAACCAACAAGAGGATGAATTTGGAGAACATGATGAAGGAGCTTCAGGAGATTAAGGTGGTTCATCAGGATATTATGAAGAATGCACGCAATGCTTTCGAAGTTTCCCAAGCTACTTTGGAAGAAAGTAGACACATCGGTCTGGATCTCACCCGGATGGATTCAAGAATGGAGGATGTGGAAACCAATGTTTGCGCCCATGTTGGTGAGCTTGAGGAAGTGCAGAAGCACGTCAAAGGCATCAAAGACTATCAATAGGCCAATTTTGAAGGCCTTAAACATTTCTTGTTCTCTGTGAAGGGGCAGTTATTTGATACTTTGCAAAGTGGAAACGACAGGACTGAGGCTCGTCTGGTTCAACTGGAAGATTCTTTGAGCAACCTGCGGGAAGAATTCGGGAAGCACTCCGAGCCCGTGGACCCAGGAAATCAGCGTGAAGATAGTTCTCTGATGGAAGATGGCTCTCAGACTCACGAAGGAATTCCTCTTGTTTAACTCCAGGAATGTTGATGCATACTATCTGTTTTGTTTTGTTAGATGTTTTTTTGTGCTTATATATGTAACCAATATGTCGGGATTTACTCTGTAAAATGCAGTAGATATGAACAGTTAGAAAGAACAATACCTATGACTGAGAAGCTTATTTTTTCAATTATGGAGTACTCATTCTCCAGGTTATGGTTAACCCTTCCAAGAAGGGATTTTTGTAACTAATCCTCTGTTTAATACAATACTACTTCTCATTTCTGTTAAAAAAAAATTTAATGTCTATAGATTTTCTCCATTTGAGATTTGACCTCAGATGATGATGATTCTTCACAAGTATTGGGTCTTTTGTTCACCAATCTTTTGTGTTGCACATAAAATTTATATCTCTATATTGTCTCCATTTGAAATTTGACCTTAATTTATGATGATTATTCACAAGCACACCACCTCAGATGATTATGATTCTTCACATGTATTGGGTCTTTTGTTCACCAATCTTTTGTGTTGCACATAAAATTTATATCTCTACATTGTCTCCATTTGAAATTTACCTTAATTTATGATGATTATTCACAAGCACGGGGTGTTTTTGTTCACCAATCTTCCGTGTTGCAAATAAAATTAGTGTCCCTATATTATCTCCATTTGAGATTTGTTTTAAGCTTTCTCATTTCTTTTCAACCAAAAAGAGGTAGGATGTTGCCTTTATTGAATACTTAATGTATAATAATAAGAACTCAAATAAAATTAATGTTTATAATCCATTTGAGATTTGGTTTTAAGCTTTCTCAAACACCAAAAAGAGGTAGGATGTTGTCGAATACTTGATGTATAATAAGATTTTTAACTTTAGGTCTATCTATTGTGTTCTTGCACAATGCAAACTTGAATTCTACTTCAACACCTTTTTTTAGAAACAATAAGAGTTAATACAACATTATATTGTGATTCGGCAATGTATAATGCATTATTATATATATATATATATATTATTTATTTATAATGATTTTAGTATTGAATTTTAAGTTTCATTACAGTTATTTTTCTTTTGAAATTAAAAATGATTGATTTTTAAATATGTTGTCACTTATGACATTACTATTTTATTATGAAAAAAAATTATACACAAAACACTTTTAAATTATTTAGAAATCTATACACAAAACACTTAAAAAAATATTTAAACAACCACATGGCAATTTAAATATATCATATAGATTATAGTGATTGTAAAAAATATAACAATTACCCTCGACTGTGTTAAAAGTACACACTAAAAAAGTGAAAATGTTGAAATGTTTTCTTTTTAATTTTGCCAATTGTATCATGTAAAATGAAAGTTGAAAACTTATTATTCTTATCCACTTTGTTTTTAATCTTTAATCATTTTTTCTTTATTTTAATTAATTTTTTTACAATTTAATGATAAAAAATCAAATCAAATGATAATAATACATATATCTATAAATTATATATATTTTTAACAAAATTTAATCAAAGATAAGTGCTTTTACTCAATCATCTTGTCTCAATCTAATTAATAATTAATTGTTTAATTGTTGAGAAATCCTTATAGTTAACTATATATAGTTTATAGTATCACATTATTTTGTCATATTGTTTATAGTGTAACATTTTTTTAATGGAGTGACTTATTATATAGAAATAATATATAGATAATTATTTATAGGGAAGTAAGTAATTGAAAACGGTTTTTTTTTCAAATTTTGTTAGCATGGTTGGTTTCCAAGAGCCTCATTCTATATGATAATGTGTATTCAAACTGCATTAATTATTATTAATATATCGTTATCATGAATTATGCATAATTTATAGTGTGGCATTATGTTGATTGTTTTGACTTTCCTGAAGTTTTTGGTTGGAGTTTGACGATTTTTTTCATAAAATCCAAATTTTGTGTTATTCAAAATTCATGAAAATTTCTGCAGAATCAATCAAAATCACAACGGAATAATAAAAAAAGTAATAAACCATCAGAAGTAATAAAAAAAGTTGCACGTTTAGGCTAAGCGATATAAAATTATCACTTTGTTATACCAAGGTAAATCCAATCCAATTGACACTTATCAATTTTTTTAATTAAATATTTATTTATATTTTAAAAGACTAAGTAAATGGGCACATAGTTTGTCTATATTTTACATAAATTGGGAGATATGGTAATCTTGTAGGGTCCAATGATGTTGAGTTCCTGCTACCATAGTTTTTTTTTTTTTGTAACTAGGGGAATCGACAACTAGGAAGGGGTTGGTATTCGCGTGACACAGGGTCTAGGGATCCAATCCTGTCCGTTACCACTATACCCCTAGGTGCACCCACACAGACCGCAAGCATGGGGCACGAGTAAGCCGGGGTGATTTGAACTCGTGACCTCCATTTACAACATTTCCTTCATATCAAGCGAATCACCGGTTGAGCTACACCCCTGTGGACTCTTGCTACCATAGCTTTATTCCTGCTATACTGGTTTAATTTCGGTAACCACCTTATGTATCTAATTATTCCCAACTATTGAGAATTATATGAATTATGGGGTTTAAATAATGGGTATTTTAACTCTGAATGATAATTGAAATTTGATGCAAGCAGAATGCTTCCTTATTAAACTTTTAGTTGTTCAGAGTAAGATTCTTGGAAGTTTAGTAGGGTAAATTCTTAAACCTTCGAACCCAGATTTGATGTCCTGCAGGGATTATTGAGTAGTTAATTTTCCCTGCATCAAGTGGTATTAGAGCTGGATTGCTCTTGGTTGAAGGAGAATCAGAATTGAATTTGTTCCTGGAAGAAATAGAGTTTGTAGCTAAGGTAAATTGATTTTTTTTTTTCAATTTATGTTGAAATTGAAGACAAAGAATTGTGTGGATGAAGTTTTAAGAGGATAGTGAAAGATCATGGAAAGGAGAAGCTACAATAAGGCATTGCAAACCAAGTCTTGGTGTTGAACTTAGGAGGCCAATTGCAAACAGAGAGTGCAAGGCAGAGACAAAAAAAATGATCCATTCAAGTGTAGATGGGTGGATGACCAAGATCAGGAAGAGAATCTTGAAGGTATGAGAATTGATGTTTTTAAAAAAAAAATTGGTGGCAGATTGTAGGTAGCAAGCAGACAAAGAAGTTTGATAGCAGTGACAACTAGGAGAGTCATACCCAAGAATAATTGTGTTCTTTATGAAGAAGAGCATGTGAGCTCTTAGAGAGAAGAGAAAGCAATGACATAACCTAAGGATCCAACAGAGGTTGGAGAAGAGGACAAGTTGAATGTTTTCAGAAGAGTGGACTTGCAAAGACCAAGCAGATCAAAGGGAGTTGCTCAGAGAGTTTCTAGAGGAAAAAGAACCAGGGATACCAAAAGGACAAGCTCAAGGAGATAAATCTTGTTGAGGTATGAGAAGCAGGTATGAAGACTTGCTGAGAGGAGGCTCGGGAGCAGTCCATGAGTGAACAAGATGAAGTTCATAGAGGAAGAGGAGATGGATACTATGACTACTAAAAGTCATTGCAAAGGTTCAGAGGAAAGCCACAACAGAAGAAAAGATGCTAAGGCAAAGGGAATCTAGAAGCTGAGTAAAGAAGAATATGACAGGGAGATGAATGAGATAAAGGAATAATTGGATAGGCTTACAAAGTTGCTATAGCAAGATGTTGAAGATCAGAGACAAGGTTGGATCTTGAGAAGAAAGAAGGTATGGTGGCCTATGTTACAGAAAAGGATACAACGGAGACAAGCCATTTGGCTAGAGGATAAACTCAGAGAGGCTGAGTTTGGAATGGATGTCTGTGTATGTGAGCCTGAACAAGGAGAAATTCTTGGAGAAGATAGTGATGATGTTGATGGAGATTTGATGTTTGAGACATCAAATGAGGTTCAAGAGCCTTATGTTTTTGAAACTGATGATTTGTTTATGGTTGCAGGTTTTGTTGTAGATGATAGGTAGTCTTTTGAAACTGTCTCGAAAGTGGATGAATATTTTGAATTCAAATATGATGAAGAAGGTCTCTCAGATGAAGAAAAGTTTAAAGTGTTGCAGCAGAAGGAAATTATTGACGGGTTTCTTAATGGAAGAGGGCAGTCATTTGCAGTTGTCGTGGAAATGAAGGAAGAAAGAGAAATGTACAAAGACATTTCAAAAGGACAAGATCAGAATTGCATTCTAATCAAGAACGAGGCTATGTTGCCTCATGAAGGCAACCAAGGGGGAATACATACACCATTACACAAGGATATTGCTGAGAGACAGTTAGTGAAGATTGCTGCTACACAGAGCAAGGAAGATTTGGATCATAAGGATATATCCAAGAGGAAGCTGAAGATAAGCATGTAGATGCAATGCTTACAGGATGGAATGAAGAGATTGAGCTGCTAGAAGAATTGCTGAGGAAACATGATTCAAAAAGTAGAAGAAGTACATGTCCAAAAGTACATCACAGTGAAGAAGAGGTGCCTATAGCATCTACGACAAAGGAGGTAAATTTTGATTTACAAACTAAATTGAAGGGTGCAGGCCCAACCAAGAGAAATGAACATGATTGGGGAATAACCTCAACACTTTTTCTTAAGGGTGAATTTGAACCTCAAATTCAACATTTTGAGTTGGATAAATTTGAGGAAGAAATATTTTTTTTGGAGAAATGGCTAGATAATGGCACAATTAATGAAGACTACAGGAAATTTGCAGCTCTAAAGGAGAAGGTTAAGATGCCAGAGGGTAATGGTATGGATGAAGAGAAGAGTAAAAATACTGAAGATATAAGAGAAGAAAGGATGCAACAGCTAGTGAACAACAACATTAATCCAGTTCAACAAATGGGCAGCGACAACAACAAGATATTTCGGCAACTAATGAGAAATAGAAAAATGCAGAATGTGTGCCAACAAAAGGACAAGCTGGACATAGAAATTGAGATGATAAGAAAGTTGATGATGACAGTGTCTCAGATGAGGTATACTGAGGTGAAGGAGACAGTCAGCAACATAGTGCATATAACTGAGCAAATATGCATCAACAGAGAGTGTGGGAAAATGCAGAATCAGATTTGGGATCTAGGAGAGTTGCAGGCAATAACAACAGGGCAACAGAGTAGTAAAGCAAGAAGAGAGCTTTAGCACAAAGTTTGGGATCCAGGTGGACTTAAAACAAGGAGAATCATGATCAGGAGATCATGAAACATTTTAACACTCAGAGTTTGATGCAGCAGCATCCCGCCTTCAAAACCTAGTACTTGTGACCTGACTGAGGAGGGGTCTTCATTTTCTAGATTAGTGGTTCTTTTAATGAAATATTCTAAAAATACTTTGTCTGCAAGTATGATTCTAGTTTGGCTTTGAGTCATTATGTGAGTGATGATTCATTGAGTGAGTCATGTAACAAAATCCACATCTAATGGCAGCATTCGATGAAGATCAAAGGATCTCATGAGTGAGTCATAGAGATAGGATAAGAGTGTTCGCTAATCTTAGAAACAGTTGCAGCAAGTTAGAAGATTGTTGAGTGTGTGGATCTGAACCATAAGTGGTTTCAGAATCCTCTGTATATAAGTGTGTAAGCCTACGAAGCATGAGGGAGGCCACATGAAAGTAACAAATAGGCCAAAGAAAGGAACACGAAAGGAACGAGAGAATTCCTGAATAAGATTTGTATGCACAGGAGTGAATGAATGAAGTAGAGTTTTCAGAATCTGTGTTGTAAATATCTTTGTCTGTTGTGATGAAAGTCTCTGTATGAATGTGAATAGTAGATTGATTGAACATGTGATGTTTACTTTGGAAATTGTATATAATCTCTGTAATCGAATTTGAGCATGAGGGCTTGGACAATCGGGCAGTTTCCAACAGAAGTAATTACAGGAAATATGCTAACCCAAATTGAGTTTCCTTGTGTCGTGTTTCCAGCTGCAGGATGTGAATTTTAAGGATGGACAACACCTATGCGTATGCCAGCCATAGATTTAACCAAGGTGTGGTCAATCAATTGATGAAAAATCATTGTTATGTGCAACTTACCCTAAACTTTGTTGATTGAATATTCAGGTGAAGAGTTCGAAGGTTGAAAGTTATCATGACATTGTGGTTGCCCAGCAATAAAAACGCGGATGCCAAATTGTTCTCTGTTGAAGGTAGAAATGCAACGAAAGTAAGTTCAATTGGTTGCTAGACAGTGCAATGATCTTAAAGCAGCATTGAAAGGGCAGAACCACAGGTGTTACTGGGAATTTTAATGTTTGAATTCATGATGGTTCAACACTGGAATTGACCATTACGTTGAGTCACAGTTAGGGCATGAATCTAGTTGTTAAGTGTTGGGAGGTGTAGATCGTCCCATTGATGTGCATTGGAAGAAAAATCTCCCTTACATACAAATTCGAATGAATGGGGAAGGCGAGATTATATTTAATTCTCAATGAAGTTGACTGCAGGATGTTGCAAGAAAAGAGAAAAAGCGATCTACCAGATCTCGTTACAGGGAAGTGATCTCATGGAAAACTCGGTACCATCGTTGCCATTAATTATAATTACGTTCGTTGAAGTCGCTATAGAGTGCGTTGAAAGGAAAAAGGGGCTTTATTTATGTCAGATTATGCAAAGGTAAAATGTTGATTGAATGCATAGTAATTTATGTGCATTACATTGAGTTTGTGGACATGGAACTGTAGAGTTCATTTATAGGAATGTGATGGGGATATGTATATGCATTAAGGGTGTTTGCAGGAAATACGGGTGAGTAAATGGGCATTTAGTTTGTTTATATTTTGCATAAATTGGGAGATCTCGTAATATTGGAGGGTTCCCGTGATGTTGAGTTCCTGCTACCATTGCTTTATTCCTGCTATACTGGTTTAATTATGGTAACCACCTTGTGCATCTGATAACTCCCAACTATTGAGAATTATATGAATTATGGGGTTTAAATAATGGGTATTTTAACTCTGAATGATAATTGAAATTTTATGTGAGCATAATGCTTCCATGTTAAACTTTTAGTCATTCGGAGTAAGATTCTTGGAAGTGCAGCAGGATAAATTCTTAAACCTTCAAACCCATATTTGATGTCCTGCAGGGATTATTGAGTAGTTAATTTTCCTTGCATCAGGAGAGAGAAATTCCTACATACATCTGAGAGGAAATTTCACAAGTAGATGTTGAGGTGAAAGTGGAGAAGGAATATCTACATAGGGAATATGGCGAACGTGTCACGGGTTGTTGGATACATGATATTGGTGGCTCAAATGCTAGACATACCAAGTATTTTCAAATTGTTACCCTTTATTTGGAGCATGAAAACCCTAATGGGTAAATCCCTACTAGATAAAGAGGCAACAAACGGTGAAATCATGTTACAACTCGATGATATTCAAACTCAACTGAAGAACCAGGATGCTAAGTTGGATGTGATTGCCAAATTTCCTGTGGAGTTGGATTTCTTTTCAAACTCAGTTGAAGAACTAAGATGCTAAGTTGGACGTGATTTCCAAATTTCCCGTGGAGACGGATTTGTTGAAGAAACCCCTGCAGGTCCATCTGGTTCAAAGGTTCAGGCAGTTCCTCTGTCTAATGATGAATAACTCATATAGGATTTTCTATGTTAGCTTCTTACAGGTTTTTATGATTTGAAATAGCCTTATTTTTGCTTTGTTTTCTAACCATACTTGGACTAATGATAGGATGAAGAGCTACATAGACTCTATTAGTAGATATAACTTACTCATACTTATAAAGTCATGTTCTGCTTCTGATCTAGTTTCCAATTTCGCCGACAAGTAGTTTAATGATATGTATCTCTTTTTGTTATAATATAATTTTAGCTAGCTTAAAAAAATTAACATATAAAATATTCTTATAAAAATTAAAAATAAGAAATTCTTATTTCAATTCAATAAAAAAAATATAAAAAATTTAATAGCCATGGAAAAATAGAATTGTTTAGAGGAATGGTTCAAAATTAAAATTTATTTGTATCCTACAAGTATAAAGACAATAACTTTATATATATATATATATACCTCCATGACCTTCAAATTTCCAGTCCATTAGGCTGTGGTCTAGCAACATCATGGAGTGGTTTTTTTGTCAGTGACCCAGGATCAAATCCTAGTGGGCATGCTTCGTCGGCTTACACACTTATAAACAGAGGATTCTGAAACCACTTATGGTTCAGATCCACAATACACTCAACAATCTCGTAACTTGCTGCAACTGTTTCTAAGATTAGTTAGTGAACACTCTTATCCTATCTCTATGACTCGCTCATAAGATCCTTTGATCTTCATCTAATGTTGCCATTAGATGTGGATTTTGTTACATGAATCACTCAATGACTCATCACTCACATAATGACTCAAAACCAAACTAGAATCATACTTGCAAACAAAGTATTTTTACAATATTTCATTAAAAGAACCACTAATTTAGAAAATGAAGATCCCTCCTAGGTTTGGTCACAAGTACCAGGTTTTGAAGGCAAGATGCTCCTGCATCATCTCCAACATGCTAATGCAACTTCTTTGGCCTCATGTCTCACCCTAGTGCAGGATACCCTCCTGCTTCCCCTGCATCCTTGCATGCCTTGACTGCCACCAACCATGCTTCCTGGGTAATGAAGGAATGGAAGGACATAAAGTTGTGGAAGGGCCCAAATGAGTAACCAAGAATATGAATAGCCCAATCTCCACAACACTTAAAAACCAGGGAGAGTGCTTGAAAAATAATCAACCAAAAATAGGGAAAGCACTTGAAAAACCTACGTGAAAGGGGAAACAACCAAAAAGTTACCAATCAACTAGCCGAATGACTGTCACAAAATGGGATAGGCGTAAGGAGTTTCATTTCCTGAGAATGAGCTGTTATGTGGTTGCCGTTGAGAAAATGGGGTGCCTTCACTCCTCAATCATCCCTTCCAACTCATAATTCTTAGAACATATGACCTTGTTAACCAAGCTCCGAACTTAATGGCGCTGGATTGCGTCGTACCCCACCCCTGCCCTTCCTCATTGTAAGTTGATATCTCCATGTTTAGGGTGGTAAATGCATGCATGAGCTTCTGAATGTTCATTGTCACCACCCATCTCCTTGTGTACCAATGCTTGGGACAATTGGTGTTGTCATGAATGCTAGCCTAGGTTAACACCCCATCTCGACAATATTAAAATAATATTTAATTGTATAAATAATATTTAATTTATACATCGCAGTAGCCATAGGCCTGCCAGGGGGTTGTGGCATCATTTTTATCCAGAAGAACATCGGAAGGATAGTCCGTGAATGATTTGCAAAGGCAAGCAATATTTCTTTTCCAGTTTATTGTGTTCCTTGTCCTCACATGATTTTGAATGACTAACAAATTAGTAGTTTCATTGAAGTTAAATCCCTTAAACTTTCTATTGAATTAATCACACAAAACATTGTTATATTGAGGGAATTATAACAATAAGAACATTTAGGATTTTGTTATGCAACTAAGCATAAAACCCCAAGCTCCTTGCTTTCTAGGATAAGCTGTTAAAATGGAATCTCTAAATCGAGTTCGATATAAGGAATCCGTAGTTATTTCTGGAAGCATATGCAGATCTAGAATCTGTTTAAGCTAGCAAGAATGTTTAGGATTGTGTTATGCAGCTTGACATAAAACCTAAGCTCCTTGATTTGCAACCTAAGATGTTAAAATGAAATATCTAAATAGTTAGATATAGGAATCCCTAGTTATTTTCAGAAGCATATGTAGATCGAGAATCTCTTTGAGCTAACAAATTGGTGAATAACTTCAAGGGCCGAGTCAAAGACCTTAGTGCATGGGACATTCGTTGGATTTAATATCATTTTTATCCGAAGAAAGTATAGTCAGTTTTTATATTGTAAGAAGCAGGAATCCAACTAAAGTATAGCCCCATCAGCATTCCCACAATTTTGTGGAATGGCTCGTGTGCCTTCCCAATAAGATTTTTCATTCATTTGATAAAGAAGCAAGAATCCTGAAGGTGAATGAGCCTGGTAAGAAGCATGCTAGCAGAATAGCTGTTGACAATGTTGTTTGCCTTTCAACATATAAACTGACAATTGTGCTATTCTTGAGCACGTGAGGACATCCCAAGCTACCGTAAAGAAGATGCCCTTTATTGGCAAAAAATCATTCGAATGATTGCATGAGAGATAGGTTTTGATCATTTAAAATTAAAAAACGTTGGCGTTCTCTCTAATATCAAATAAGAAGGACTTGCCAAAGATTGAAACTCAGCCTATTGAAGATTTTTTTGGCTAGCCGTTGTCAGCTTTCCTAATCCACCCTTTCCCACACCCACACTGCATAGGACCTTAAGTTTCCCATTTTGTCGCTGTTGCAATGACAATGATTTCAAAATATTGTACATTTTCTTGAGGACCTATTGGATACCTAGCCACATTCAAGCCTATCTTTCTGGCCTATTTACGGATGCATTGCACGAAGGGGAAAGTGAATCACGAAGACACGACTTCATTGCTCTATTGCCTTCAGTTCCAAACTGATTATGTACTAGATGTCTAAATGGGATTTCCTCCATTTTTCAAGTGTTGGCAGTCATATATGTTGTTATATTCATCATTATTTAGGTCTTTAACATATCATCCCCTCCATCGAAGCTCTGAAGGCTTCACATTATAAAAAATGGAAATTATAGTTACGTCAGAAGTAGGTCATGTAGACAATATCTTGAATATGCAACATGAGATTTGTTGGTGTTAGAAAAACAAGATCACAGAACAACAACATAAAATGAGATGCAAAAATAAAACACATAAACACAATACAAGAGAGACACCAATATACGTGGTTCACCCAATCTGGGCTATGTACACAATACTAAAATACACAACCGTATTACAATGCCTTCCTTTTAAAGATAGATTACCATGGGATACCCAATACCACGGGCCTGTAAGTTACCCATTATGGAACAAGACATGACTATGAAAATGCAACATTTTACAAGGCATTTTTTTGAAATTTTTACTATGAACCCTGACCAGGGGGGGATCCCAAATTAGTCGCCACCCCCTGGATCCCCCATGAAGACTTTAGTGGGGGGGTAGGCCCCGCCACACCCACTCACACCCCCTTGTCATGGGATGGGATCCAGACACAGCTGAAACACGACCTTTGAATCAGGAAGATTAGGCTCCACAAACAACAATATCCCACTTGGAGATTGATAACAACAACTCCACCGCTACTGCATCTACTAGACTATGCTCCAAACCTTGGACCTAGAAAATTTCTCATCTTCAACTTCATGCTTGAAAGCCAACTGAAACTGAGCAAGAAATGAGTTTCTCTTTGGTTACTACCTTTGTCAACATGTTTGTAGGATTTTGGCTAGTATGTATTTTTTCCAACTTCAATAGTTCATCTTGTAGAACAGACCGTATGAAAAGGTACTTGAGATGTATATGCTTAGTCTTATAATGGAAGGTTGATTTCTTTGCAATATGAATGACACTCTGGATGTTACTATACAACCTTCTATTCTCCTGCTTCTTACCTAATTTCTCCATGAACCTCTATAGCCAGATCATCTCTTGACTAGCCTCTGTAGCAACAACATCTTTGCTTCCGTTGTTGAAAGTGCAAAACAAAATTGTAGTTTCAAAATCGAACTTACTGCTATTCCACCTACAATAAATACATACTCTGTGGTGCTCCTTCTTCTATCTTTATCACCTTCCATATCTACATCAACATATACCTGTAGAGCAGTGTTTGAATGCACAAAACATAATGCATGAGTAGAAATACCTCTCAAATACCTGAGAATCCACTTTACTACCTTCCAATGCTGTTTACCTGGATCATTCATATACCTGCTCACAACTCCCACTTCATGTGCAATATTTGGTCTTGTGCATACCACGACATACATCAAGCTGCCAACTACTGATGACATGGAACCTTAGACATGTATTCCATCTCTTCTTGTGTCTTGGGACACATCTCCTTACTTAGTTTGAACTGGCTGGCCAAAGGTGTACTAATTGGTTTTGCATCCTGCATTCTAAACCTCTCTGACAGCTTTCTATGTACTCACCCTGAGACAATGTCAATTTGCGATTTTTCTTGTCTCTTGTTATTCTCATACCAGGGATCTCCTTTGCAACAACCAAATCCTTCATTGCAACTGAATTAGCTAATTTCCTTTTGAGCACATTTATATCCTGCATGTTAGACCCTGCAACAAGCATGCCATCCACATACAATAACAAGATAATATATCTTCCATTATCTAGCTTCTTGAAATAAACACAGTGGTCAAAATGACATCTACTATAACCTTGTTCTGTCATAAACTTGCCAAATTTTATATACCACTACCTTGGAGATTTCTTCAGGCCATACAAGATCTTCTTCAACCTGCATACTAACTTCTCCTTCCCTTTGACCTCATACCCCTGTGGCTATTGCATATAAATATCTTCCTCCAAATCCCTATGGAGAAAGGTTGTTTTTACATCTAACTATTCAAGATGCAAATCTTCTACCGCCACTAGAATTAACTTATAGTTCTAATTGAATTCATTTTAACAACATGAGAAAATATTTCATCAAAATATATACCTTTCTTTTGTGCAAACCCCTTTACAACAAGTATGGCCTTGTACTGCTTCTATACTCCATCTTCTTCCTTGAACCTGTAAACCCATTTATTCTGCAATGCTCTTTTACCTGTAGGAAACTGAACCAAATCCCAAGTCTAGTTTCTTACCAATGAGTCCATCTCCTCATTCATGCCTTGCTCCCACTTCTTTATAGTTTCCACCTGCATTGCTTCTTCATAACATTCTGGTTCACTAGAGTCGGCCATAAAAAAAAATACGGTGAATGAGAGTATCATTCAGGGGTTCTACTTGACCTGGTAGATCTTCTAACACTTGCAGGAGTTTGAGGTACCTGTTGTTGTTCTTGATTTTTTGGCAACTTTGGAACTTCATTTTCTTTGATTTCATTAAGCACTGTGTACTCTATGTTTCCTTTTCCTGTTTCTTTCCCTGCAACTGATCTTTATACATGACCTTTTCATTGAATACCACATCTCTACTCTTAATGATTTTTTTTTTATTTTCATAATCTAATAAGCGATAACCAAAATCATCAACCTCGTATCCGATAAATGTACATTTCTTAGATTTAGCCTCAAGCTTTGTTCTATTTTTTTTATCAATATGGACAAATGCTTCATAACCAAAAGTTCTAAAAAATGAGTAGTTTACCTTTTTATCTATCCATGCGTCCTCTAGAATCCCACCATCCAAAGTGCTTGAAGGCCCTCTATTTATTAAGTAAGCAACAATATCTACAACATCTGCCCAAAACTGTAAGGGCATCCCTGCATGCAATCTCATACACCTTGCATGCTCCGTGATTGTTTTGTTCATCCATTCTAACACCGTTTTGTTATGGTGTTCTTGGAACAATCCTTTCTCTACGAATCCCATGGTATGAATAGTAACTATCAAACTCATTTCCGCAGTATTCACCTCCATTATCAGATCTGAGACACTTTAACCTTTTTCCTGTCTCATTCTCAACCAAGGCTTTCCATTTCTTAAAAAAAAATCAAATTTTTGTCGAATGCAATAAACCCAAGTTTTTTTAGTTGCATCATTAATAAAAGTAACATAATAAGGAGATTGTACCCTGAACCGGTCCCCATACATATGTATGCACAAGCTCTAACTTTTGACTCTGCTTTTGCTTCCCAACTCCGAGAAATCTAACTCTCTTTTGTTTTCCATAAACACAGTTCTCACAAAATTCCAAACTTACCTACTTTATATTTGGCAACAACTTCCTTGAGTGGAGAATCTGCACCCCCTTCTCACTCATGTGGCCAAGCCTATGATGCCACAATGTGGTATCTGTTTCTATGGAAGATACAAAGATAGAATAATTAATATTATGAGGACATAAATACAACATACCTATCCTATCTCCTTTTGCTATTATCAGTGATCCTTTAGTGATATTCCACCACGTTTCTCCAAACATAGATAAAAAACCACCATCTCCCAACCGCCCTATTGAGATCAAATTTCTTTTCATAGCAGGAATATGCCTTACATCTTTCAGCAACCATTCATCTTCATTCTTTAAATTATTTGTACCTTACCCATTCCAACAATTTTACATGGTTCATCATCACCCAATAAAACATGTCCAAAATCACCCAGAACATAATCATGAAATAATTTTCTACGGGTGTAGCATGACATGAAGCCCCTGAATCTACTACCCAATAATCACTAGTACTATCTAATGCAAGAATCAAAGCATCTTGTAATACATCGACTGCTACATTTTCTTCATGAGTAGTCTCTTGTTGTCCATCTCCTTTATTCTTTAGAGATCTGCAGTCTTTCTTTAGATATCATTTCTTTCCACAGTTCCATCACTCTATGTTTCCCAGTCTAGACTTGGATCTACCCTTCCTAGAATTCCCATGATTACCTGGGCTCTTTCCTCTCTCCTTTGTCTTCCCCTGCTCTCCATGGTCAATGCATTACCTGATGTCTCACTTGTGCTTTTCCTTCGCATTTCCTCGCTAAGAATAACACCGACAACATCATCAAATTTCAAAGTGTTTGAACTAAAGACAAAGTTACTTACAACCATGACCAATCCATTCCAACTTTCTGGCAATGAACACAAGATTAGAAGGGCCCTAACCTCATCTTCAAAGTTCACTTTTACGTAACTTAGCTGATTAGTAATTATATTAAATTCATTTAAATGGTCAACAACATACCCACCTTTTGACATCTTCATATTAAATAAATGCTTCATTAGAAATACCTTATTGGAGTCCGAGGGTTTTTCATACAGTTTAGCTAATGCACTCATCAAACCCTCCGTTGTCTTTTCTTTTGAAATATTGAAAGCCATCGATGATGCTAGGCACAACCGTATTGTTCCTAGTGCCTTTTTGTCAAGAACCTCCCATTCTTCGTCCTTCATAGCCGCCGATTGTTTTTATTTTTCTCCCAATGATAGGAATAGATCCTTCTGATACATATAGTCCTCCA
The DNA here is from genome assembly GCA_027924585.1 of Larix kaempferi. Lineage (NCBI taxonomy): Eukaryota > Viridiplantae > Streptophyta > Pinopsida > Pinales > Pinaceae > Larix > Larix kaempferi. The sequence continues at coordinate 8,931,761 of BSBM01000223.1, read as the reverse complement.
TTTCAATTTTCTATAACTAGTAGTTTTGACTATTAAATTTTTCAACCCTAAACTTTTCTTCTTCCACCATTTCTCCCACCCGAACCATGAACCCTTGTTTCCTCCGAGTTTATGCACCAAATAAGCCTTTGGTTATGATACCAATTGTTAGAAAAATAGGATCGCAGAACAATAGCATAAAAAAATGTGCAAAAATAAAACACATAAACACAATACAAGAGAGACACCAATATACGTGGTTCACCCAATCTAGGCTACGTCCACGAAGAAATTGCCAGTCCTTTTATTAATCTATCCAACAAATGAAGGGATACAACGTGCAACACACCCTCTGCAACTTCCTCTTCACTCTCTCATAGTTTCTCTCACCCAATCATAGAGATATTTACAATACTACAATACACATCTGTATTACAATGCCTTCCTTTTAAAGAGGAATTACTATGGGAAAATACCACGGGATACCTAATACCATGGGCCTGTAAATTACCCAGGGGGGATCCCAAATTAGTTGTTGTGCCCCCAGGACCCCCCATGGTGAATTTAGTTGGGGGGGGGGGCAAGCCCCCCTACAACCCCCGTCATGGGCTGCGATCCAGACATGGCTGAAACATGATCTCTGAATCAGGAAGATCAGGCTCCACAACCAACAGTTGGTTGTGTGGTTCAAAGCAGTGGTTGGTTGTGCAGTTCAAAGTAGTGTGTCCACGTAGTTTCCATGCACCCACTTTTATGACTAATGGATCATTGAAAATGAAAACAACAACCAACCTTTATGAAAAAAAATTCATGATTACTAAACATAAATTTAAATGGAACAAACCTTTTCTATGTTCCATGACATCCCTACCTATCAAAATCCAAAGGTTTTAAAAAACAAATGTGGAATAAGCCCGTTAGAAATTGAAAGCCACTTTAGCGGCCTTATCATGATATGCTTTAAAATTTTCATTTAAAGCTACTATGCGTTTCTTATATATCAGACTTATAGTGGTATATTCGTATTTGCACTCAAAGATACTCATGCAACATAACTATATGCATATCAAATCATAAATGGCAGTGATGGTGAAGCCTTCCTTCGGTGGAGAGCAATTCACTTAGCCACATATTGAGTCACCAGAGGGCTTGGAGCGAAGTGTTCGGAGTCAAGTGACACCCTGAAACTATTGTTAAGGATTGTCCTGTCAGCAATCCAATTATTTCCTCCTTTGATTACCCAACTTTGTTCAAGGAAACCAAGAACTAGAGCCTCCATTATTACTAACTAGTTGTTTTCTTCGGCAGGTATTGCGTTGAAAAACGCAACCTTGTTTAAAATTATGTCATTGTATACATTTACAAAAGTATAATTCTAATTTTTTTAAAATATAAAACATAATTTAACATTGAAAAGTAGTCACTATCAAATGGATATACAAAAGTATCCTTGTTTTCAAATTTTATAGAATTTATAATATAAAACTTATTCAAATTTGAAAAATAGTTATAATAACATTTGGTTTTCAATAAAAATGAATTGATGTAGCAACAAAATCATGTTCACACTATGGATATCTATGTACAATTTACAAATAAAAATATTATTTTTTAAAATTTTATAAAATTTAAAAAAATCATTCTAAATGAAAACTAGTTTAAAGCATAATATATGAATGCAGATAAAAGATGAAGTTACAACAAATTAGAAGAGATTCAACTTAGTAAGAAAATTTGTCCATTCCACATCCCCACAAGTTGTCAAAAGGTTACACTTCGTTACACGTTTCAAAAGGAGAAAAGTTTCTATCTAGTAAAAGGCCTTCACAAGTTCAAATTATTAATATTATTAGATTGATACATGAGTAGATTGCCAATAGATGCAATTTGGGACCCAAGGGGATTGTAAGTAAATAAGATATGAAATCTTCAAGTTGAAGGCAAAGAGTTTATCAGCCTTATAGAAAAAATTAGGTCAAATGAATGTTAGTATAATGTAAATTTAAAAGGGGAAATTCACAAATCTAAAAGTAGGGTTTGGTAGAAGAAATGTAATAATATTTGAAATAGTTAAGTCTAAATCCAAAATTGATCTATTCAATTATTCTTCAAATTTCAATTCAAATGCAAGAGGAAAATATAAGTAGATATAGAGATATAATTTGAGTATCTTACAGTTGATCCTAGATCTATAAGTTTCTTCGTCATTTCATTGTCACAAACTTTGACTATTTATTCCATCTCTCATGCTTTAATAGTAGACACATTAAAAAGTTCAAAAGTATAGGGCATGTAATTTTTATTACATGATACAATCCACAATGGTAGGGCACATTCAAACCTCTTTGTCCAAGCCTAAGTGTGTTAAAGAGCATGAGAGCCCTTGGCATTGCAATTTGCAAGAACCTTTGGCGTTGAAATTTGCAAATACTCGTTGCCAAATATTATAGTGAGTGATTCACGAGTTATTAATATACTATAACTTTATACCGCCAACTGCTTGTCAAAGACGCCTTGCATTTGGACTACTTTAGACCTCCCCTTGGGGCATAAGACAAAAACCATTGATTAGTTGTATTTTATTATTTTCACTGGGATTAATGTAAATGTATAGCTCAATTTGAACTTTTGTTTTATAAATTGCTTGCGGTTGGACTTTTACTATTGCGAAAAATACCCATGCTTCTATAATAATTGTTTGGTATGATGTTTTCACAAATCAATTACATTTTTCTTACTCATATCATCGATGTAATATTCAATATTTTTGAAGTCAGGGTTCTGATGATGAACGAACTATCTACCATCTTCTGTTGCACCCCACTACAACGTCAAATTGAGAGAAGGATGCAAAAAGAGCGCAACTCAAAGATGAAGCATACCGAGCATGGTTGAATTAACCACCTATTCAATTCCCACTACATCTAGACTCACTAATTAGGAATGCTAACAGTAACAATAGTTCTTGACATGTTGACAATGAAATAGAGGTTGGTATGGATTACTTCTTACAAGATACGGGTGCCATGGAGGCAATGTTGTTAGATGCATTCCAGGACGAAGAGCTAGGGGATTATGGTCATATCACTAATACCTTCTTCAAAAGCCTTAAATTTGCTTCCATCACCCCTATCTTTGGACCTATCCAGTCAAAGGATACCTAGTTGGGGACAACAATGTTGCTATACAACTTGAAAGCAATGTATGGCATGTCAAACACATATTTCTCGACACTTTTGAGGTAACTGATCATTAAGTCTCTTATATTTTGAGGAATCTTGTCACACAATCAACATTCAAAACGGTCGATTTTATGAACGTTAAATGACATTGTACATTTCTGTTTGCCACTAACTGCAGATTATTCAAAGATAAGGTACTTCTGAGTGATACTGTCTTGCTTGATAACTGCTAAGAGGGAAAGCAAATATTGAAAATGTTGGGTGTTGAGTACATATCATATCATGCGTTCTGAATGATTGTATTCTATATAGAGGAGAATATGCATACAAAGAGATATGTCCAAATTGTGTACATGAAATGTACCATAAATCAAGAAACAACAAGGGTAAAGCACATGGTCCTCCTCATAAGATATTGAGGCACATGCTTATAATCCCAAGGATTCAAAGGCTATTTCATTGTAAAGAATTAGCTATGTTGCATGGATGTCATGCCTTGCAACAAAGTGAGTTAGGAGTTATGAGAATCCCAATAGATTTAGAAACCATGAAGCATCTAGAGGATACATGGCCCAATAAATTCAAGGATGAAGTATGGAGCCTTTGATTGAGCATAGCCATGGATGGTGTCAACCCATATTTTCTTCAAAACACCAACTATTTTATTTGGCCTATCGTAGTGATCAATAACAATATCTCCTCATGGTTGTCTGTGAAGAATGAACATCTTATGCTGGCTCTTATAGTCCCTAGTAGAAGACAAGTGAAGGATATGAATGTTTACCTACAACCATTGGTTGATGGATTGAAGGAATTATGGGAAGGGATACATGTATACAATGTATCAAGACCCATCCCAACATAGAGGAGTTTTATGTTGTATGGAATATGTGCGTACACCACACATGATTATTTGGGATTAGGTGTTTGCTCTGGTAAACATGTTAATTGATTTATTTATATTCACAACAATTATTTTTGGCATAGTTAATTTAGTGCGATTGTATTGATCTTCAACACTAACGTGCTCTATATACAATAACGTCACAAGTATTGTATCAAAAGGGTATCATGGATGTAAATATTGTGGACCTTCTATGAAGGCTAGGTGGTCCAACCATCTAGGAAAGTTTGTGTATGATTGCTCTAGGGTATTCCTCCCAGAAGAACACCCTTATAGAAGAGCAATATATACTTTCAATGGTAAACTATAGAGAACCCAAAGGCCTAAAGTAATGACACCGACTCATTGGCTTAGGGCATATGACAGAGAGAATGAGAATAAAATTGCAGAAATGTTTGATTCAAATGGGGGTACCTATGTTCAGTGATCCTATATTCTTCAACACCTATGTTGAGAAAATGCCCATTGTGATGAAACAAAAATCGATATTTTATGAGATCCCATATTGGGAGCATATTAAGATTGTCCACTTACTAGATCCCATGCATATATTTAAAAGTATTTCATCTTCTTTGTCGAGGCACATATCATTGAAACAAAGTGACACATTGCCGGTTAGGAGAGATCTTATTTCTTCAATTCTAGAAAGAAGCATTGTCCAAGACAAAAAAATAGAGGAGAGGTTGGTCCCTCTTGGTCTTTTAAAGAAGGTGATGTCCCATGGGTTTTGAGGAAAGTTGAAATTTATTTGGAAAATGAAGTTATATTGGGTGTGAAGGTGCCTTTTTTATATGGATCTACTCTACAACGCTACTTCACTATATACGAACATTTGTCAGGGTTGAAATTACATGACCATCTAAACCTTCTAAGGGTAAGCATGTCAAAAAAATGTTTTATTTTTATTTTTTACCCCACGAGTTAAAACACAATTAAATTTTTATGTGTTTACTTTGTAGTGTCATTATTCTTTGCTCGTGCATGGGTGTGTGAACCATGAATTCCCCAAGGACCAGTGGCATGCCATATCCAAATTATCTGCATTTGTACGGTGGATCACATCAAAGAAGATTCATATGGATATCATTCCATGATGGCATTAAGAGATAGCTGAGATTGTTTATATGATTGAGAAGGAAATACCAATGAGTGTCATTGACTTGTAGGTTCATATTCAAATTCACCTAGTTGATGAGATTGAATTAGTTGGGGTGGTCTCATGTCGTTGGATGTTCTTCTTAGAGAGGTACATGAAAAAATTCAAGGGATTTGTTTGAAAAAGGGAAAAACCCGAGGGGATTAGGGTAGAGGGGTACATAATATATGAGTCATTCTATTATGCCAGTGAGTACATTAAGAAAATTGACCACACATCGGGCGCAATGATTTGGCATGACCAAAGGGATGAGGACAAAATGGAAGGGGAGATACACCAAATGAATGGAAAAATGTGCTTAATAAAGAGTAAGTCACTTATCTTTTGTCACATTTCTACATTGTAACTATTCACACGAAATTTCATAATCTATATTTGGTCTTATATGTACTATATGTCGATTTGATTTCATGAATACATCAACAAATTCAGAAATTGATGCCATCATTAAATTCATTATTTACAACGTGGAGGCAACACAACCATGGTTTGCATTATATGAAGAGAAGAGGAGGAAATGGGACATTGACAAGAAATAATTCACATGGTTGAACGATAGAAGCATGCCTTATATTGATCATTTAAAAGAAAATATGCCAATGATCTATCCTAATGGTTGGGTTGCTAACCAAGTCAGAGAGAAATATAGTGCATTTGGTCGTTACCCACTTGCCAAGGAGAATGCACTAAACATAGGGATTGGGTGCAACAAATCAGTAATAATCTCTTTTTGTACATTTTTAACTTTATTATGCACCTTTGAATTATAACATCTATATTTTATATATTAATGGTTAAGTTATTAGACATATGACCCTGTCATTTGTTCACTTTTTTTATAGGTGCATTTATTCCCATCTATGTGGGCATATGGACATCATTTTCATATCAAGGATGCCGATGATGGATGTGCCACACAAGATTGTGGAGTGGGAGTTGAGTTTGACCAATGTAGTTTTGCTAGCCACCACGATCAAAACCTAATAGGGGGGAAGTTAGGTTACGTCAGAAAGATACAAGAGATCATTCAAGTGGACTTCTCATCTTTTCAATGTGTTATTTTTAGGTGCAAGTGGTGGGATACTTTTGATCATAATAATGTAAAGGAATATCATGATAGTGGGATGATATGTATCAACTCTAGAAAGATGTAGGATGAAACTAAGGAACATTATGTTTTCCAAAAACACTACAACCAAGTTTTTTTTTTTACCCGGATGTGTTGGATAGGGATTGGTGGTTCATATTAAAACATGACCCTATATTAAAACATATTTTTAAGAACAACAATGCTATAATTCCAAGCGAGGAAGATAATCATGATGATTGCAATGTAGAGTGATATGTACATGTTTTATTTCATCATTTACAATGCTGATGTATCATTTTATTATTGTTATCTTAATTCTCTAATTATATTTTTTTTCATCTTATGACGGTGGAAATGAAAATTTAATTACCAGATGTTTTTAAACAGTTTTAGTTGGTTAACATTCAATTTGATGCGTAATGTGTTTGTCTATCAGGTAATTTGTGATTGTATGGAATGATTGATTGAAAAATAATTTTATTTTAGTTGAAGGTATTTATATCTTGTTGCATATTTAATATAAAATTTTAGAATTAGTGTGGCATCATATGTATGTCGATATTGAAAAAATATAGGCCAGTGTGTATCAAATGTGTGTTGATATTTAATATGAATTTCTAACAATACGGAAATAGTCATTTTATACTAATTTTGTAGATTGACTAGTTTTAAAGTTGAATGATCTATGCATATCTAAAGATGATCATAACAAATTCTATGTGCATAAATATGTCAATAATCATAAAATATACAATAACAAAGTATATAAGTAAAAACTGAATTTTAATATTAACTAGTAAGTAATAAATGAATTTGAATATTATTTAGAAATGTATAGTTCATTTACAAATGAATTACATTTAAAAATGACATCTTTATCATTAATCAATTACGATTAATATAAGCTTTCAAATCAAACAAATTTTAATATTAAATATAAAACATTAATTCATTTTAAGATTAAATGCAAATAATTTTATCATTAATGAATTTTAATTAATATAAATTGTCAAATCAATTGACATTAAGAGTATAAAATTATATAAATAAAATTTATATTTATATAAAAAATATACAAATAACAAATGGTTCTTAACATTGGTAAAAAACATAATTTATTTTGAAATTATATGCACTCAAAATTACAACTTTACCATTCTCGAATTATAATTATTAATAAGTTTTCAATATCAACAGCACAAAAGTGATAAATGATTCTTAATATTTAAAACAATATTTAATTTGAGATTATGTGCACTCAAAATGATAGCTTTGAATTCAGAATTGTGTTTTATAGGGATTATGGGGTATTAACATTAAGGATTGTATGGGTTAAGGGTTTTAAGGGGTTGTGATTATAATTAATAATAGTTAAAGGTTAGGGTTATAATGATAATATTTTATAGGTATTAAAGAGATTATGAGTTGTATTATGGGATATAATGGTAAATAATTAAGAGGTATTAATTGTTATGGGTTATATGTTTTTATAGGTAAGGGTTATATGGTTTATATGGATTATATTGTAAAAGTATAATTCAACATGTATCGTGTTCATCATTTTTTTAGTCAACCTTACATCATTTATTTTCATTTTGCATTGTAATAGCATTTTGTTGCATTGTTTTATTATTATAGAAGTGATGCTATTATTAATAATGATCTAATTAAAATACATTTCAAGGTTGTAATAATAACAATCCATTTTCATGATTAACTATGATTTTCGCTTAATTACATGTTGAATTAGATGCAAATGTAATTAAAAGTTCATGACAAACTAGTATAAACAAATATTTGTTATAAGGAAATGAAATGCATTGTATTATTAAAATAATTTTAAAATTAATTAATTTAAATATAATTAAGATATTAGATGTCAAAATTTTCTCTATTTTGTTTTGATAATATAAGTTCACAAAATTGTTTGCATTAATTGTAACAATATGACAATAACTGTGATGTAAGGAAGAAGTTATCATTGATTTTTTTAATAAACACCTCTCACAAATTTTCAAAATAAATATGTATGACGTTTTTCATAATTTAATATACATGATGTTTATACACAGTATAAAAATGAAGGAATTTGTTTTTGTTACACATCTAGCAAACATGAACATTCATATCTAATATCACCTAACATCATCTAAGGTAAACATATAGTAATTACGTATAAAATCACTAACATCATCTAACATACCATCATCATCATCATCATCATCACCACCACCTAACAAACATAAACACCATCTAACATAACCATCACACACATTTGACACACATCTAACATACACATCTATCATTACCTATCAAACATAAGCACCGGCTTACATACACATACAAAATTAGCTAACATAATATAACATACACATCAAACATCATTTAACATACACATGTAAACATTACTTAACATAATCTAACATATACATCTCACAGATTTAAACATCAGCTAACACACAAATCTAATAATAACATCTAACAAAACACAAGCTGCAATATCTAACATAACCATCACACACATTTAACAAACATCATCGAACATACACATCTATCAAGCACACTTAGCAAACATATCTAACATTACCTAACATACACATCACCATCAACATATAAATAATCATCAACATAAAAAATGTAGTATATATATATATATATATATATATATATATGAACAATAATATCAAACTCATGATACATGCCAAATATAAATCTCAAATCCAATAAATGCTATGAGATAGTTGGTTCACCTCCAGAACTAGAGGCATCACTACCTCTACCAATAAAGCTAGAGGCATCGACAATTCCGACAATAGAGCCAGAGGCATCAATACATTTTCCAGGAAAAAAGTAGACTAGAGAGCATCATAGATATCTCCCTGAAGAAGTCTCTCACCCGCTATGACCATCCTATCTAGAAGTGAGATGAGTGGAGTATGAGATGGTGGATGGTCAGCTCACTGAGGAGAAGAGGGTGGTAGGTATACCTATGGATGAGTGAAGATGGTGGTGGGTTAGCTAGGGGTGGAGGAGGAAATAATGGTTGGTCGTCATGGTGACGAGGTGGAGGAGTAGGAGGAGGAGGATGATCATCGCCCTCACAATATGTAGAGAAAGATATATTACCATGGCCATCCATCCTAACAACTAGAAGGATGGATGCACCTACGATATGACACACCAAACACCTCATATCACGAGGAATAATCCTCCATATCTCTACTAGATCGAGATCTCACAGGATCTCCTGAACCCATACAGGGTGGATTCCTTGTCAAGACAACAATGTGGATAACTTGTCTGCCATGTCCTCCCATGTTAGAAAAATAGGATCACAGAGCAATAAAATAAACAAAATGTGGAAATAAAACACATAAGATTAAAATACAAGAGTGACACTAATATACGTGGTTCACCCAATATGGGCCACGTCCACGGAGAAATATCCATCCCTTTTATTAATCTATCCAGCAAATGAAGGGATACAATCCGCAGCACACCTGCTGCAACTTCCTCTTCACTTTCTCATAGTCTCTCTCACACAATCACATAGATTTTTTTCACAATACAATACTACACAACCACAATGCAATTACTTCCTTTTAAATAGGGATTACCATGGGAAAATACCATGATCTACTCAATACCATGGGCCTGTAAACCATTGACCAAAAAACCACGTACCAAAAAAACAACCCAAAACTTTCTTTCAGGGGATTCACCCCTGAACCCCCCAGTCAGGGGGATGGTCCCCCCTAGTACCTCTCCGAGGGGAAAATCCCCTCTGAACCCCCTCGATGGGAGGAGTGTACAGTCCAACTAGGGTACAATGCATGGCTGAACAACATGATTTCTGGATCAGGAAGATAATCGGGCTCCACAACCAACATCCCAAAATCTAGTATCTGGCTTGTGTCGTAGGCTGGGTCTGGGAAACTCATGCTCATCCATATTCTCATCTACCACCGATGGAGGACCCTCACCATCATAGGTGCCAATATATACAACATATAATACACAACAATACTTAAACAATTTGATTAAACAATTTAAAGAAAATGTTAGAATAAATTTCATTTGCATTAAGACAAGAAAACACAACTAGATTAATTTAAGCATAACCCTAATATTACCTATGCCATCTGGTGGCTCATTCTGGGTGAAAAATATGTTATGACATCCTCTCCAGTCCAACCTTGCGTAAGGATATGTCACAAGGTACAAAGTATGATCATCCTCATTGGCTAGTAACTCGAGTGCCTTTGAGGTGATCGTCACTGGGAACTTTGCCTAGCCCCTCTTGGGCAACATCTATCCCCACATATGCATCCACACTTTAGTCATATCCCTAGGAGAGCAGCGGTCAAATGTTGTCTTCGTGAATGGAAACCTCACAAAAAATAAACAAAAAAAATTGATGAAAAAGAGAATTTGACCATCCCCTCAAACTGTGCACAACATCAATCCAGAGCAAAACAAAACCGTTGCAAAAAAATGGTAGACCACCCAATGCATATAGGTATCTGCACTAAAGAATCTACATAATACAAGAGAGTGAAACTAATACGCTTCCCATCAATGGTGATGTGCGCCATCATCTTAAAAAAAATAGAGATGCACCTAACATCCTCTGCACTGAAAGAGGCAATATGTAACTTTCCTCCAAAAACCTGAAAAAGAGCAAGGTCAGTGACCTAGTCACTGATATATCTCTGAGAGTACGCAAGTTGTCTCTCTTCTACGACATCAAGTGGGACATCAGGGAACTGGGGAAAATCCTCCCTTCTCCTGGATAGTCTAGTGATGAAGTAGATGTCCTACTTTTTGGTTTGAAACCATAGATCAAGACCAAACCGAAAGGCCCGTCTACGTTGATCCCAACAACGGATCAACTGCATAAAAAAAGATGAGTTACCTTTTAGGTATTTATCCTCCTAATATAAATTGAGGATTCCAAAAACCCTCAATAGGTCTTGTTTCTGTGTTGTAATGGGCCAAGGGTATAAGTCTCTCTCCCTCTCTTTGGCCTCCCACTGCCATACAACGTTGTATAGGTTAACCCACACTTTCTACTCCTGTTGCAGGGCTCGTCGCTAACGTCTCTAACTCACATATAACTTCCATCAGTCTCATAAGAAGACATATACATGTATATACAAATACATTAAAGATTTCATTAAATGATCATTTTATTTATTTATATCAAACAATAATTTTGTTCTCAGAATAAATGAATTTAACAAGTGGTGTGCTTATATAACAGTCAAGCACCGCTCGTGGTGCTCCTTGTAATATAAGCGCACAGTGGCTGGTGCACTACAATAATATCAACAAAAAAAATATGTAAATGAAATAAACTAAAATTAAAACAACATCGACACCAAATGTGTTACAAATGATATAACCACCTTTAACAGTGCGCTATGTTTATCCTAGCACACTGAGTGTCAAAATTTCATTTGAAAAATGTAAAATTGGTGCAATTTTAAACTTTACCACACTAATGCTATTTGAGACAAAAAAACACCATAGATGGTGTGTGTGTGTGTGATACTAAAATGCACCGCCATTATTTATGAAATCTTAAAAATTGGTGCGTCCCTCATTAGACACCACTAGTGCAGTACAAACACGTCGGCGCACCGTAAACGATGCGCACAAGTATTTAGAGTGCACCATAATCGACGTAGCTCTTTGTGAAAATTATATGGAAAGGGGTGAAAATATATTTTTTCAACGGAAAATCTATTGCATATGTTAACATAAGCACACTGACATGACAATGTGTACAAATTATAACGACAGATCGGTTGATGTGGTGAGTATTTAAATATTTTGTTTATGATAGTATGGTGGTGCATCTTATAATCTATAAAGCACTGGTTAGACTATGCTCTGTGTGATTATTAGCATCAGTGCATTACCATATTTAAACACATCGCTCACAGTGCTCTATGGTTTATGAAATACATTGGAAATCGATGATGTGAAAACTGTTTTTTTTAATTTTTAGCGGTGTGTCATGAAAATTATAGTGCACCGCCAATGCAGTGTGCTATATATTGATAATGCACTACTACTGGTGCACACTATAAATTTACGGGTGCACTATCTATCGTGGTGTGAGCCGAATGACTCAAACACACTGTGCCTATTTTTTTTTGAAAAAACAACAAATGAAGGGGAATTTTAAATTTCTATCCGCTAAAAATTTGAATTAGAAGGTAACCAAGAGATTACATGGGCATTAGCATTCAGGGAGGCATGGTTGCGATGCAGATGAAAATTCAAAATTTTCCCACCATTTGAAAAATTCAAAAGCCACTAAGCAAGCAATGGAAGGGAGTAATTCAACTACATGGAGCACTGATGGCAAGGCATTTCAAGGAGGAAACTAAAACACCGTTTCTTAGGTGGTCAACAACACCGTAGGATGGTAAAATTGGTTTTTTCGTCCGATATTGTGTTTTACCTTGTTTTGGTGCACATGAAAACTGGACACACCGATGCGGTTGGAACGAATGACCGCACCGACAATGAATATAAAAAATAAAAAAAATCTCATCCCTCATTTTTTAATTTTACCCTAGTTTGGTGCACTATATTATGGATGCACCAATGTGTTTCCGATATATAAATGCACCGTTTACAAATATAAAAATATAAAAATATTTTTCCATATGTGTTTTTTCGTTTACCCTACTTTAGTGCTCTAAATGATACTACACACCGGTGCGTTTTGAATATAACAACACATTATTAATGAATATAATGGTATACAAATATTTTTCGTCCCACTTTTTTTTTTTAAATTTTACCCTACACTAGTGCATGCTGGTACGTTTGAATGAGGTAAACACACTGCTAGTGGATATATAAAATTAAAAATTTTTCCATCTGGGTTTTTTGTCTTACCCTAGTTAAGTGCTCTAAATGATACTACACATCGGTGCATTTTCAAGATAACAACGCACTGTTAATGAATATAATGATATACAAATATTTTCCATCCCTGATTTTTTTCCCTAAACCAGTGCGTATCTTATACAATGCACCAACACATTTGAGTGAGATAAATGCACCGTTAGTGAATATAAAAATATTAAAAAATTTACATCCAATTTTTTCTTTTAGTTACACCTTGCGTCAGAGTTTCTAATTACACGCTGCAACAGTGTTGTTCAAATATCTAAACGCACTGTAATTTCTTTTTCTTATTTTTTTAAAAAACATATTTTTCCAGGCAGGAGGGTAGCATTTTTTGGCTGAAATCGGTGTGTCATTTATGTGGTTGCATCAGTGTGTCATTGTAGTTTAAATGGACCGGCCTTTGTTGGCTGTAGAAATAGAAAATATTTTTTTTCCTTTCTACTTAACAGGGATATCGATATCGGTGAGATTTGTTTTAGTACACACCGATGCGTATTTACTTAAGTCACACTGGTGTGTTTGGTAAGCATCAAAGCAATGAATAAACACATCTACCAAAACCTCTGCCTGCTCGCCTTCCCTATAAACATATATTTCGGCTCTTTTTAGAGGAGCATCTGCAAAAAACTCTACTAGAGGGTCTTTACCTTGTAGTGAAGTCTAGTTTATTTACATGAAGAAAGCTATGAATATTCCCAATCACATTACCAACAAGAAATCCATGAATATTCCCACGTACCTAATGTGAGTAATTATGTTCAAGGAAATTTCTAGTCTAACATGGAGGACACTAAGTGTGGCATGTGATTTGAGATATTGAAAAGTGCAACTCACAAGGTCTACGCTTTCAAGGAGGACCATTCATGGACATAGGAATTGAATGTGCTAGCATAAATAACCAATAAGTAATGGTGATACACAATCCCTTCCCTAGAATTACATGTGAAATTGGATTGTCTACAAATACCTAGGTACAAGGTATTAAATTTTAATATTTTGTCACATGTAATTTATTCTCTTTCTTTCTCTTCTCCTTGCTTTCTCCATTTTGATTCAAGCTTGGTTTTGTAACCTTGGCTTCTTCTCAACCTATACCGTGGTAGTTATTAGGGTTTTGTTACATTTTAACTTTTTATTTTTATTTTTATTGACTACCACTTTTATTTTGCATCGACCGAGGCTATCATTTTCAAATTCCCAGGGTAGGTGGATTTTATAGGTGAACTAATTTCATGTCCAACTCTACCTCATATTTTTGGAGGCTTCTTTCACTTTCATAGACCTGCTATGTTCATTTTTGCAGTCTCCTTTATATATATATTTTTTATCTCTGAAAAACATATCCCAGGGAAATCCACTAGGCACTTCCACTCATTTCAAGGATGGTACCCAAGGTAAACTAGATTCTTCAAGGGTGATAGAAAAATATATTCATTAAGATCTCAACATGCCACTTAGGGGAATTGTTCCTATGTCAGGAGGATAACACCCATCTTTCTCAATTGTTTGAGCTAGATCGAATTGATGTAGTCTCCCCTATAATAGACCCAATTGATGTAGTCACCTCTATTGTTGTAATCTAACACTACCCTTTTTCATAAAGGTGGATTTTGATGATAGTTTTATGATACTTTTTTGAAATTGATTTTATTTTGACTTTTTTATATTTTTATTTTCATTTATTTTTTTCAATCAAGAAAATAAGATTAAGATTAAAAATAGAGAAAACATCTAATATTTTGATAATGATATCTAAACCAAGATGAGAACTCTTTATATGGAAGGAAGCATAGATTATAGAACAACTTTCCAAATACAAAAGGAGCAAACCATACAATACAATACTCCATCCTTTTATGAATTGATCATCTTCTCTTTTGGTTTTATCATATCTTTAGTTGGAAACTCGCATAAGAAAGTGCAATTATGCTTGGAAACTAATAATTGTTAATTATCTAAGTTTATGTCTAAGCTTAAGGTTGTTAGGTACTAGTTTTTTTTTCCCTTTAGTATAGAAGTCTCTATGATTTTTAGTTCAAGTAGATAAAATGTGAATAAAAACAAATAAAATTTTGAAACTCCTTGTATCTACTTAAGCTAAAAGATATAGGGATATTGCCACTCCGTGATTTTTTGTTATCATATAAAATATATAGGGATATTGCCACTACGTGGGATTTGTTATTATATGTACTCATATAGTACGTAGTCAGATCCCTCATCTTTTACTATATCAAAAGTTTATCAAAATAAATGTTACTTGAAAACAAGAGGAGATACATATCAATAAGTCCCTGTATTTAGTGTTTGTTTTCTAATGGTTAAAGAAACAAGTCTTTAGTAATGGTTAAAGAAAAAATCTTTAATAAATTGCTTAAAGAAACATGGAAACCTGCTACACCATTGGCATGGTCATTGGTAAGTGAAGATGTTAACTTAACAAGTGTTATCACCACATAGATTTATCGTGTCCTCAGAAGAAAATATAAGATCCACAATGTAGATTAGTAGTGTCCTTAGAAGAAAAGATAAGATAACAGATTGACACTATCTATTTTTCATAAATCAATCAAATGGATTTTAGAATAATGAAATGACAGGTTGTCCATTTTAGAATAATGAAATGACAGGTTTTAGTTTGGAATGTTGAAGTGATATTATGAAATGACATGTGTTTGTTTGGAATATTGAAATGACATTATAAAATGCATAGTTTTATATGTGGAAAATTTCCTATCTCTAACCTATTAGTTCAATATTCTGAACAAGATTTTAAAATTTGTGTAAATATTTTATACGATAAAGAGATATAATGCTCCATCCAGAACTTGGCAAACCCACCAACAATAATTCAATGTATTAAAGATGTAAAATCATTTTTCATTTGCTTTTTTTTGGTTAATTTTTACTTTGAGCGTTTCAACTTGTTGTGTGTATATTTGCAAATGGTTTATTTAAGTCATTGGTATTGTAATAATGTTATGAGTTAGAATAGATTGTTACGTTTATGTTTTCATTTTATAGTGCAATTAAGTGTAGCTATGATTTCTTCATTGGATTGGGGTTATTTAGAGTGAGGTTTATGAGTTTTATGAAATAATATTAATTTGTAAAATAATTTTTTTTGATAGTGAATAAATAGATGGTAAGGTCATTTACGTGAATACGTTATAGCATTGGGAGTTCGAAGGAGGTGGATGGAGTTCGAATGCGCGATCTTTACCAACAATAGTCTAGATATCTGATAAGGAAACTATGTGGGCAGGGTTCCCATAAGGGCGGTAAATATGGGAATGTAGGAATAGACAGTAAAACATGTTTATGAAACATAAACAATACTAGAGATTTTAACAGTTCAAAAACGACGGTATATCTTGGTTGTCCTGTCTGGGTGGGTTTGTGAAAGTTCTTTTTTTCTTCGTAAAATACTATGATGTCAACAGTGGGTAAGGTTACGGAGTTGGGAGGGTTCCACATTTGACAAAGACCGTTTATTAGATGCGTGGTGGGAGAGGGAAGGTATTTTGAAATCCGACGAAGAATAAAGGAACCTCCTTCGGGCGCGTGCCACTGGTGGTCCTATATAAAACGGCAAAAGGATGACACAAAATAAAATGATGCGGACAGGTGCTGGTGTGCAGACTTCCAAAAATTCTCACGGGCCATATTCTAGGGTTTCTAGTGAAGGCTCCACTAAGCCCTCACAAGAAACTAACCCAGTGTCTAACCAAAAAGCCACCTCTCAAGCAAAGATTTTGATTTGGATCTTGGGAGCTGAGAACCAAAAGGCTTGAATGCCGACAGAGGAGGAGATTAAACCTGCAAAATTTCTATCATTTGATCCATAAACGAGATCAGAGGTGAGGCTCAGATAGCCTCACCTCTCAGAACAACAACTTAAATGAATTAACCAAGAAAAAAACTCACGAAACTACACACAATAATAAGTCCCAATGTAGGATGTAAAAAATGATTCAATGCTTTATTGAGAATACATAAAGCCTTTATATAACATTATTACAATGTGCCTTGGGGCCATACCATGGTCCAAAACTATGGGCTACCAAATACCATAGATGGGTGTATTCTAAACTATGGGATTCTAGAATTGCTTGGAAGAATCCAAAACCATGGATGGGAGAGGGTGACCTCTCCATTTAATGCTTTTATGATGAATACATCCGAATTTATATCGTATGCCCCCTAAAATTCGTATCATTCCCCCCCTCCTTAGAAAATGATGGTCCCCATCATTTCACCCATGCTAAAAAGAGACCCATGATTATAATGTGACAATTGCTAATGAAGAGAAGGGTTTTGTGTAGTTGACCCATAACCATGGGTTTGGCAAGGTTGACCCATAACCATGGGTTTGGCAAGGTTGACCCATAACCATGGTGGCAATGACAAGCTTGATTCCAATGAAGAGAAGATTTTTGTGTGGTTCACCCATAGCCGTGGGTTTTGTGTGGTTGACGCATAACCATGGGTTTTGTGTGGTTGACCCATAACCGTGATTACAATACATAACTGTGGGTTTTGTGTGGTTTCCCCATAATCGTGGGTTTCGTGTGGTTGACCCATAACCATGGGTTTTTTGTGGTTAACCCATAACCATGATTACAATAGGATTTAATAAAAGTCCAAAAATTGAAAAATTCATGATATGTGGTGCAGTTGATGTCTTTTTGCAAATCTATTCATAGCTTCTAATGCAGGTAATGAAATGGAATTCCGTCAGAAACCCATTTGAGATCTTGAAGAGATATTTCCATCCATGTGTGGAACTTATTTTGGAGATGTCTGCGGAGCAAGAAAAACGTTTTTGAAATTGAGCATATGTGCGGCCGTCATGGGTCAAATACATGCTGACATTAAATCAATCATATCTCTCAAACCAGAAAGAAAAATGAGATTCCGTGAAATACCCATTTCAGATATTGAAGAGATATTTCTATCCATATGTGGAACTCGTTTTAGAGTTTCCTGAGCAGTGAGAAAATATCCGTGGAAGTATGGGTATGCGTGGCCTCCTTGGCACAAAAATATGCTGAGATACAATCGATGATACCTCTCAAACTAGGAAGCCAAATGAGATTCCGTGAAATACCCATTTCAGATATTGAAGAGAAATTTATAGACATGCGAAAATCCTTTTGATGTTTCCTAAGAAATGAGAAAATTCAGGCCTAATTTGAAGGGTGCGTGGCCACGCTAGTTACAAATATGTGCTGCTTCAAATGAGGATATCTCATAAACCAAACAACGAAGTGAAATTCCGCGAAATACCCATTTGAGACGACTGAAATACCTTTCCGATGAGATATGATGGAGACTTTGAAAAATCCTACGGAGTCCGTGGCACTTGTTTAAAGTTTGCTGAATGTGATAGTGTTGAGTGTAGAGATGCCAAGGGTTTGTAGAGTAGCATGGGTTGTTGTAGAGGTTGTGGAACCTCCATTGGCAACATGGAAACCCTACAAAATTGTTGAAAATGTCGCAGAACAATGGATGTAGTGGATCCATGTATGGATGTGGTAAATCCATTTATGGATGTAGCAAATCCATGCATGGATGTAGTGAATCTATGTATGGTTCTCCTTGTAATGGTGAATGCAGATCCGAGGGTAGAGAAAGCCCTATAGTGCCTGTGGACCAACTGTTATTCTTACAATGTATGGCCCGGAAAATAGATTCTGATAGTACCAAAAGGAGGTTGGTGATTGCTGCAAATCTTTGAACCCGCATCATGCTTCAAACTCTTGTCCCGATGGAGAGCGTACCCGCTCTGATACCACCGATTCAAATCTTGGGAGCTGAGAACCAGAAGGCTTGAATGCCGAGAGAGGAGGAGATTAAACCTAAAAAATTTCTATCATTTGATCCATAAATGAGATTGGAGGTGAGGCTCATAGAGCCTCACCTCTAAGAACAACAACTTAAATGAATTAACCAAGAAAAAAACTCATGAAACTACACACAATAATAAGTCCCAATGTAGGATGTCAGAAATCATTCAATGCTTTATTGAGAAGGAATAAAGCCTTTATATAACATTATTACAATGTGCCTTGGGGCCATACCATGGGACAAAACCATGGGCTACCAAATACCATGGATGGGTGTATTCTAAACTATGAGATTCTAGAATTACTTGCAAGAATCCAAAACCATGGATGGGAGAGGGTCGCCTCTCCATTTAATGCTTTTATGATGAATACATCCGAATTTATACCATATGCCCCCTAAAATTCAGTTCAGATTCTGACAAGTTTTTTCAGGGGAAATGGAACCATTAGAATATATGGTAAATGGAAAATACGAAAGGAGGGCGACAATATGATTTTGGGCCAAGATATTGGACCGGAAGGAATCATGGCTCTTTCATTAAAGGCACTAGTGGGTAAATTTAGCTATAGAGCTATGAAACCTAGAGAAATTTCAGAATGGGTTTTCATGACATGGGATCCGCTTATCGGTTATAGACCATATATATCGATACTTTCTAAGGGATGGTAGAAGAACATGCAACTCTCATACCAGAAAGAACTTGGTTGTAAGGAAATGGAAGTATTATGCTCAAATGTTGGTATTCTGGTTTTGACCCTAATAGAGAAAGGATAAGATTCAGGAATCTCTGCGTCCATATTCCGTGGTTTCCCTTGGATATGTGGAACAAAGCCACGTTCGAAGTTGTGGCAAACCACCTTGGCAGATTTCATTTCATTAGTGATGATATCCTTATAACAATGGACAAAAGGGTTGGACGTATGTTGGTTGAAATCGATATGTCAAAGGGCTTGTTAGAGAAGCTCGATATTGAATGTAGGGGGATTTTTTTTTCACAAACCCTAGATTACTAGGGTTTTCCCTTAAGATGTTCTTGATGTAAAGTAGTGGCCCATCTATGGAGATAATGCTCTTGGGCAATCTTAGGGTCAGAGCTAGAATATACTTCTGAATATATTCAAGCTTGGATGTCATATAGTCGCATCACATTTGAAGGTGATATTGAAGCAATTGAGCAGCCCTCAACTGGTCACATTCCGGAAGAAGAATTGAACCCTTCGAACATTGTCAGTAAGCTTTGGATGTTTGATCCTGCCGTTGTCTCATCTTTAACAAACATTGAATTAGATTTTATTGCATCTTTATAAGGAAATGGTGATTCGATAGGGGAATATTTAGTTGGGGGGGGCCTCACTTCTATCATGGTGTCAACCTAAAATCCTCGGGACTGTAGCCTTAGGAGAGACTGATCCTCGGGTAGGAGGAGAGTCAATTAAGCCTTTGGATATCCAGAATATGGATAATTCCCTAAACCCTCTCTCAATTTATTCACAATCCCAAAATATTGATGTAAGCCCTACATTACTTTCAAATTGTGATTTGGGCCATCCAATTTCTGTTGGTTGTCTTCTTATTACAAATTTGGCCAAAGAGGATTCAACGAATGATACAAATGAAAATTTGTTGGGTGGGAAAGTATCCACAAAGATGCAAGTGGAGCCTTTGTGGGGTAGGAATCAAACAGATGACATGGCTTGTTCAAAGTAAGCCCCTAGTACTTACTGTGATGTTTTAAAGAAAAAAATACTTACTACCTATATTGGGAATATACCAGCTGAGAACTTCCAAATAGAGATAGGACTGTAAATGTGGGCTTAATATCCCCTGATATTAAGACAACAAAAGGGGTGATACATGGGGGATTTGCATAGAACTACTCACCTCTTAAAACGAGAAGTGCAAGGAAAGGGAAATGAAAAATCTTAGATGACTCAAATATTGATTCCCTTTCCTTGACTGGTTCAGATAACCATACTTCTACAAAGAAAAGGGCCCTTAGATATTTAAAAGCCCTAGAAAGGGTTAAAAAATGATCTTTATGTTAATAAATATTAGAGGGGTTGGGGGCCCTCAGGAAAAAAATTCCATCAAAATGATTTTGGAAAAGTGGAAGCCAGATTTGATTTGTTGGCAAGAAACTATGGTATCAGCGGAAAAAGCTAGAGGTTTTTTCCAAAAAATAAAAAATGACTAGGCTATTTGTTCAACTAATGTAGATGGTCAGTTTGGGGGCCTGTTGTTTGCATGGAACCCCAGGACTTTAAATATTTTAGCTTATAGTATTCAAATGGGGATTTTTCTCATGGGAAACATGATAGGTTTTTCTGGTGAAGTCAATATCATAAATTGTTATGGTCCATATTTAAATAGGAAACAATTTTGGGAACAAGCAAATGATGAAGGTTTTTTACAACTTCCGAATTTGATCTTAGCAGGTGACTTGAGCCTTATACTGTCAATTGTTGAAGCTTGGGGTCAGTTAGTAAGAATGGACAATGTAAGCAACTTTTTTCAAGACATATTTTCCTCAGTGGGCTTGAATGATATACAAGTGGTTCCTTTGTGCCCGACTTGGAGCAATGGTAGGTTTGGCTCTGATTGTGTGTCAAAGAGTCTTGATAGATTCTTGATGGAGGATCATTTAATGGACTCATTGCGCATATATAAATCTTGGGTGGAGTTTAACTCTATCTCAGACCACAATCCAATATTCCTAGAAATGGAATTTGATGGCATTAAAAATCCATATCCATTCAAATTTAACCATACCTGGCTTGATGAGGATGATTTTAAAATATCCATTCAAATTTAACCATACCTGGCTTGATGAGGAGGATTTGAAAACACTGTTTAGGAAGGAACGGCTAAGCTATGAGCCTGATCCATTCGACTCACCCTCCCATAATCTGGATCAGAAATTAAAATTGTTGAAAAATGCGGTATTAAAATGGGAGTGAGGACGGAAAAAGGCACAAAAATAAGATTTAAAAAGGATCGAATCACAAATTGAGGATATTTATAAGGAAAAAAAGGATCGTCCACTTTCAAATCAGTCCAGATTGATCCTCCAGGATTTGGAGTAGAGTAAAATGAAAATCTTAAACAAGTATGGAGAGACATGGCGTCTCAAAAGTAGGGCTTTATGGATCTCTTTGAGGGACCAAAACAATAAAATTTTCACAAATTTGCGGACTGTATAAGAGTTAATATCTATATTTGGTCGCTAAAGAATGGGGATGGTGAGTGGATTGGGGATAATGCAGATCTTCAGAAGGAAGCTGTCCGATATTTTCAAGATAGAGGTGATCATGAAATAGCTATTACTCATCAATTATTTGTTGATGATTTAATGTTATTTGGGGTGGCCTGGTTGGATGAATGGGGATATATAAAAATATTCTAAATTTGTTTTGCAAGTCTACAGGGATGGAAATAAACACTAAAACATATATCACACTTAAGCATAATACAGAGGATGAATAGTTGGTGGGGATTTTACAACTCATGCCTTATAGAGTTATTGAACTCGAGGAGGGTTCAAAATAGCTCAGATACTTATCAAGCCAAATGGATATAAGACTACTGATTGGCATTGGATTCTGAAACACTTTGATAAGAGGATGCATCATTGGTGCTGGAAATAGTTATTTAATTGGAGAGATATTAAATTTGGCCAAATTTGTATTACAAAATTTATCGGTGTATTGGTTGTCACTATGTAAAATTCCTAAGTCAATTCTTATAGGAATTAGAAGGAAAATTTTCAATTTCATTTGGTCTGGATGTGACAATCATAAGTTGTGGAAAATACTGGCGAGTCCATTTGTCAGAGGTGGATGGTCATTAAAAAACATCTATAGTTTTTCAACAGCGCTATTGGAAAAGAGTATATGGCGAGCATTATTGGTTGACAGTTTATGGAGCATCGTCATCAAGGATAAGTATTTTAGGAATTTATCTACTCTGCAATGGATTCGCTCAAAGGAAAAGAACAAGAAATGAATTTCAAACATCTGGGTTGGTCTATTATCCTCATTCACTGTTCTGGCCAAATGGCTGGCTTGGTTCCCAAGGAATGGGATATCTATTCAGGTAGGAGAATATCCAATTATCGGTGGGCCTCTGAATCCTAGACTCTCTCCTAAGCTCATTTTCCATTTGTGTTCACATGGTATTATTACACTAAACCATGCACTAATTTCAAACTCACCACACAATGTTGTGCATAAATGGATTGGCGCCTCGCAATTGGGTTTACAAGGAGGCCTAGATAAGGAATGCAAATAATCTTTGACCTCTACCGTGGTAACATTCAGATATCAGAAGGTGATGATCAAATCAAATGGTCCTGGAATACACAAGATGGATCCTTGACAGAAAAATTAGCCTATGATGCTACTATATCAGTGTATCCAGCAGATAAAAAATGGTGGTATAAATTATGTTGGCAATGGAAACTGCCAATGAAGGTAAGGATTTTTATTTGGCTTTCTCTAGGAAATAAGGTTCTTGCTTGGGACAATTTGCAAAAAATAGGTTTTATAGGGCCAAATATCTGTCCACTATGTAAAAGGGATGCTAAATGAGTCCATCATATCTTTATTATTTGTTCTTTCACTAACCAAATTTGGTTATCTGTCAGTCTCATTCTCACAAGCATTTCGGCCTGGATTGGGGATACATTATAGGAATGTCTCAAAAATTAGTTTTCTCACAATCATTAATTTGGTGAAGTGGCTTGTTTTATCCTGTGGGAAACATGGAAATCAATAAATTCATGTATCTTCGAAAACAAATATATTAATCCTAAGTGGTGTGTGGGAAAAGCTATTTCAGGATTTTTGGAATATTCAGGGCCTGCCTTGGGCCATTCTCTTGGTTCCGAAAGGGCCATAAGACCTCCGCTACCCCTCATGGTTGGAAATAGGAAAAAATTCGATGGTGCTTCTCTAGATTGTGCTAGCAGATGTGGGGCTGGTGCAATCATTGAATTGGACCAAAATCGCCATTTTAACTTACGGATGAACTGTGGGTCAGGGAATAATACTAGAGGTGAGCTTATGGCTCTTTGGTTAGTGATTTATTTTGCTAAGAGTCATAATATTATATTACATTATATTGCGGGGGAATCAATGCTCATTATAAACTGGGCAAGTGGAATTTTTCCTATAAGGGCTTTGGCCCTCACTCCTTGGATGAAACAAGTCAAAACATTTCTCCAAGACTTGCCACAGGTCTCCAGTTTTCATATATATCGTGAGCACAATACTCTTGTAGACACTTTAACAAGGACGTGTCTGGGGGATGCAGAGGGATCTATTCACTTTGAAGAATGGGTCGATGGCCATCTGCTTTTAGTTGGAAGCTTGGACATTTTTTCTT
The DNA here is from genome assembly GCA_027924585.1 of Larix kaempferi. Lineage (NCBI taxonomy): Eukaryota > Viridiplantae > Streptophyta > Pinopsida > Pinales > Pinaceae > Larix > Larix kaempferi. The sequence goes on along the minus strand of BSBM01000223.1, from coordinate 8,907,288 downwards.
CTTAATTTATTCCTTTTTTATTGTAGTCCCGATATTATCCTTTTTCTCAAGAGAACTTTCTCCCTTGATACTTTGTTAATTTTGGTGGCATATTATACTTTTTGCCTTCATATATTCAGACATATATTTTCTTTTGTTGCTTGTTTACTTTTTAATTTTTGTGCTGCCACTTCTTGGTTGGTGGTTGTGAGTATGTAACTAGTGGTTGATGTTACTTTGGTCCTATTGGGTGAGATTTTGTTTGAGGTCATTCTTGGACACTTTGGCCGATGACAACGGTGTTTTGTATCTTGATTTCTACATATACTTTTATAATTGAAGGCTTGCGATTCGTTGAATTATCGATCATTATTTATTTATTTATTGGATGCAATTTGGTTGAGCGGAATTCTATCCATGAAATTATTGGCTTAAATTATTAAGAAAAAATCCATATCCATTCAAATTTAACCATACCTGGCTTGATGAGGAGGATTTAAAAAAAATGTTTAGAAAGGAATGGCTAAGATATGAGCCTGATCCATTCGACTTGCCCTCCCATAATCTAGATCAGAAATTAAAATTGTTGAAAAAGGCGGTGTTAAAATGGGAGCAGGGCCGGAAAAAAGGCACAAAAATGAGATTTAACAAGGATCGAACTACAAATTGAGGATATTTATAAGGAAAACAAGGATTGTCTACTTTCAAATCAATCTAGATTGATCCTCTAGGATTTGGAACATATCAAAATTAAAATCTTGAATAGGTATGAAGAGACATGGTGTCTCAAAAGTAGGGCTTTATGGATCTCTTTGAGGGACCAAAACAATATTTTTTTTCACAAATTTGTGGATTGTAGAAGAGTTAATAACTCTATTTGGTCACTAAAGAATGGGGATGGTGAGTGGGTTGGGGATAATGCAGATCTTCAGAAGGAAGTTGTCCAATATTTTCAAGATTATTATCAATATAGAGGTGATCATGAAATCAGGTAGCAGATAAACGTTATTAAAGAATATCCACACTTCTTTTTGGATCAAGAAGGGGAAGCGGTCTATAATCCATTGATATTGGAGGAAATTCTAAAAGTTTTGAAAGGATTTTCTAAAGCAAAAATCCCATGTTCGGATGGATGGACCGTAGAGCTTTTCCTTGAATTATTTGACATCATGGGCAATGATATACTTGCAATGGTTGAAGATACCTGGATCTCAGGTTAGGTATCAGATTCATTGAACTCAACATTTATTGCTTTAATACAAAAATATTCTAATCCTGAATACTTTGATGAGTATCGACCAATATCCCTATGTAACTTAATTTACAAAATCATAGCTAAGATTATTGCTATAAGAATCAAAACAGTCTTGTTAAGGTACATGTCCAGGGATCAATTTGGTTTTTTAGAAAATAAACAGATATTGGATGCCATTAGAGTGGCTCAGGAAGCCTTCCATAGCGTTAAATCGAGGAATTTAAAAGGTTTAATCCTTCAGTTGGATCTCTTTAGAGCATATGATAAGGTGAAATGGGGATTTCTAAGATTGGATCTAGGCAAATTGTAATCCCATGGAAGGCTATTAGATGGATAATGGCATGTGTCACCTCGATGAGTTATGCTATCCTGATAAATGGATGTCCCACAGACTTCATATCTAGCTCCAGGGGCCTTAGACAAGGTTTCCCACTCTGGCCACTTCTCTTACTGATTCTTATCGAAGGCTTGAGCATGCTCATTCTCAAGGCAAAGGAAAATGCAATTTTAAAGGTGTCAAAATATCTCCCAAGATAGTTATTACTCATCAATTATTTGTTGACGATGTAATGTTATTTGGGGTGGCCTGGTTGGATGAATGGGGGTATATCAAAAATATTCTAAATTTGTTTTGAAAGTCTACAGGGATGGAAATAAACACTAAAAAAATATCATATTTAAGCATAATATAGAGGATGAATAGTTGGTGGGGATTTTACAACTCATGCCTTATAGAGTTATTGAACTCGAGGAGGGTTCAACATACCTCAGATACTTTATCAAGCCGAATGGATATAATATTTCTGATTGCCATTGGATTCTGAAACACTTTGATAAGACGATGCATCATTGGTGTTGGAAATGGTTATCTATTGAAGGGAGATTAACTTTGTCCAAATCTGTTTTACAAAATTTATCGGTGTATTGGTTATCACTATGTAAAATTCCTAAGTCAATTCTTACATGAATTAGAAGGAAAATTTTCAATTTCATTTGGTTTGGCTGTGATAATCATAAGTTCCATCTCGTTGAGTGGAAAATACCGACGAGTCCATTTGTCAAAGGTGGATGGTCATTCAAAACATCTATAGTTTTTCAACTGCTCTGTTGGCAAAGATTCTATGGAGAGCATTATTGGTTGACAGTTAATGGAGCAACATCATTGAGGATAAGTATGTCAAGAATGTATCTACTCTCCAATGGATTCACTCAAAGGAAAAGAACAAGAAAGGAATTTCAAACATCTAGGATGGTCTATTATCCTCATTCTCTGTTCTAACCGAATGGTTGGTTTGGTTCCTAGGGAATGGGAGATCTATTGAGTAGAAGATCCAATTATCGGTGGGCTTCTGAATCCTAGACTCTCTCCTAAGCTCATTTTCCATTTGCGTTCGCGTGGTATCATTACACTAAACCATGCACTAATCTCAAACTTGCCACACAATGCTCTGCATAAATGGATTGACACCTCATAGTTTGGTTTACAAGGAGGATTTCTAAGGAATGGACATAATATATATTTGACCTCTATCGTAATAAAATTCAGATCTCGGAAGGTGTTGATCAAATCAAATGGTCCTGGAATACACAAGATGGATCCTTGACAAAACAATTAGCCTATGATGCTATTATATCAGTTTATCCAATAGATAAAAAATGGTGGTATAAATTATGTTGGAAATGGAAACTACCAATGAAGGTAAGGATTTTTATTTGGCTAGCTCTGGAAAATAAGATTTTTTCTTGGGACAATCTGAAAAAAAGAGGTTTTTATAGGGCCAAATATCTGTCCACTATGTAAAAGGGATGTTGATTTAGTCCATCATATGTTTATTATTTGTTCTTTCACTGCTCAAATTTGGATATATGTCAGTCTCACTCTCACAAGCATTTCGTCCTAGACCGGGGATACATTATAGGAATGTCTCAAAAATTAGTTTTCTCAAAATCATCAATTTGGTGAAGTGGATTGTTTTATCCTGTGGGAAAAATGGAAATCAAGAAATTCATGTATCTTCGAAAACAAATATATTCATCTCAAGTGGTGTGCAGGAAAAGCTATTTCAATAATTTTGGAATATTTAGGGCCCAACTTGGCCATTCTCTTGGTTTGGAAAGGACCATAAGATCTCCGCTTCCCCTCATGGTTGTAAACAGGGGAAAAATTGATGGTGCTTCTCTAGATTGTGCTAGCAAATGCGGGGCTGGTGCAATCATTGAATTGGACCAAAATAATCATTTTAACTTATGGATGAACTATGGGTCAGTGACTAATACTAGAGGTGAGCTTATGGCTCTTTGGTTAGTGCTTTATTTTGCTAAGATTCATAATATTATATTACATTATATTTCAGCGGAATCAATGCTCATTATAAACTAGGCAAGTGGAATTTTTCCTATAAGGTCTTTGGCCCTCACTTCTTGGATGAAACAAGTCAAAAATTTTCTCCAAGACTTGCCACAGGTCTCCAGTTTTAATATATATCACGATCACAATGCTCTTGCAAACACTTTATCGAGGAGGTGTCTGGGGCTGCATCGTGTCCATCTGCTTTTAGCTTGAAGCTTGGACATTTCTTCTTCTTAATTTCTTCCTTTTTGATTGCGGTCCTGGTATTATCCTTTTGCTCAGGAGAACTTTCTCCCTTGATACTTTGTTAATTTTAGCAGCATATTATACTTTTTTCCTTCATTTATTTAGACATATATTTTCTTTTGTTGCTTGTTTACTTTTTAATTTTTGGGCTGCCACTTCTTGGCTATTGGTTGTGAGTATGTAACTAGTGGTTGATGTTACTTTGGTCTTGTTGGGTGAGATTTTGTTTGAGGTTATTCTTGGACAGTTTGGCTAATGACAATGATGTTTTGTATCTTGATTTCTACATATACTTTTATAATTGAAGGTATAGTTATTTTTCTCCATGAATCACGAATAAGTTATAGCATGGACATAATAGATTTTGAAATTTATAGTACGTCTGGTAAGAATTTTTTTTTTTTTTTTTTGTCCGCAAAAAAAAGCATACTACTGCTATTCAATTAAAACTGAATCAAGTAGTACAGATAATCATCAAAAGATGTTCCAAATATCCCAGAAAAACCATGTAATATGGTTTTTTCTGACTCTCAAAAATTTAAAATAGACTAAAAACCATTGTCCAAATACTAACAAACATAGCTCTAGAGATCACTAGTGCAGATAATATAAAGAACTAGTATCCAATGCCACATCCTCACAGACTTCTTCCCAGAATAAAAGGCCTTCATCACCCTCAATAGCTTGCTTCGACAACTTGTCAGCATGTGTATTGAACTCTCGATAAATATGTTCCAGTGTAACAGAGCTAAAGGATCTCAAATCATGTTGTATTCTATTGCACCAGTAGACCAAATTCAAAACCTGCAAATCATATTCACCCCATGCCCATTTAATAGTGACTCTGGAATCACCGAATATTTTGACCTTTGTCAATCCAAAGCAATTTGCGACCCGGATGACACACCAAAGAGCTAATAGCTCAGCTTTCATATTGGTTCCTTTGCCACAGTTCATGCTCAGAGTAAAAAAGTGTTATGGATTGAGAAAAATGACTCCACCAATGCCACATTTCCCATGAATTGCAGCCCCAACAAAAAAGAGAATTGGATCATCAACAGTGAGGTGAAACTGTCCAATGTTTCGCCCAATAGATTTAACAACATCTTTCTGAAATTTTAAATATTGGCACAATGCAGCATTATAAACATTATCAACAATTGGACTGATATTCTCAAAGATGGACTTATTCTGAGCCCACCATATGGCCCAACAAATAAAAACTGGGAGAGTGGAATGAGCTTTTCCGATTTTGACCCATGCATGTAAACATGACTCCACATTAGCCCCGATCCATTTAAAAGAGAGATCCAGATTTAGAGAGAACTTCTCCCACACACTCAGAGTAAAATCACAATCAATAAATAAATGAGTGGCCGATTCAGGACCATTCCTACACAATACACATTGACTCGGCCCAATCCACCCCATCGTTGCCAAGTTGTCCCATGTTTTAAGCCTATTCATCAATAGAAACCATAAAAAACACTTCAGCTTTAAAGGGAGATACCATTGCCAGATTACCTTGTACCACCAGTGCATGGGGAAAATGCATCTACGTTTAATAATAAAGTCATATGCTGTGCGTGCAGTGATTTTACCAGAAGACACATTACCAGCCCAGAGTATCTCATCCTCCCCAGAATAACAACGGATGCCAGCTCCATTAAGGGTGCAGATATAGTTCTCCCATTCCGTGACAACCTGTCGTGGAAGCTGCAAATCACTAGCCACACGTCTGGTAAGAAATTATTCCATGTTGGCATTATGCCCCTAATTATTTAATGATTCTTCTACTTGCGATTCGTTGAATTAACGATCATTTATTTATTTATTGGATGCAATTTGGTTGAGCGGAATTCTATCCACGAAATTATTGGCTTAAATTATTAAGAAAAAAAAGCCCAATTGTTAAGAATAAATTTAAATGGTACATATAAACAACAAGAGCTGCGTGCAGCTTAGTCCCTGCTTTATAACATAAGCAAAAATTAATGTTGAATAACAATAAGACAAAATACAAATTTAATAAAATGATTCACAAATTCAATTTATAATTTAATTATAAAGACTAAGCTACACTCAGCTACAAAAACTCAAAATAATTTGAGACATGAGTGCAATTTTTTAATTTGTTGAAATATTGTAGTCTTATCACAAGCACTCCAGATTCATGGTGTATTTGAGTGGATTCATGGCGTATTTGAGTGGAATCGAACACCAAATACAAATTATTTTAAAACATGATTCCAATATTTTGCAAGAGACTCTTATTTAGCATGAACTATCCATGAATCGAACCACAAATGAAAATAATAAGAAATGCTTTGATATCGCAACTTCATTTTATCTTCTGCAACAAATTCAGTTTGTCACAACCATTTACTGAATTACAGGAGAATTTCAGGAGCCATCTTTGGAAAGTTCTTAATGACGAACCATTTGTAAAATCCAACTAATATATATATATATATATATATATATATATATATGATTATTTTAAGGTATTAAAATTTATTTACTAGAAATAAAAAGAAAATTTTTAATATGAATCATTAATATAGATAGCTCCTCCAACAGTACTTGCCTCCTAATCATTTTCAGAAACACCATCAAAGTAAGCCTCGGCCCTTGATATGCTCATTTCGTTATTTTTCCCATGTAGTTCTAACCAGTCTTAGTTTGCATCTGTAACAATGGCTATATGGTTTCTTTGTGTTTTAGTTTGTTGAGAATGCCTATTTGGTTATTCTTTCCCCTGTAATTGTGAGAAGTTTTGGTTTGCATCTTGCAGCAACACCTATTCGGTTTCAATTTGTTTACGTTAGCTGATATGTTCATTTGGTTATTTTGCCCATATATTTGTGAGAAATTTGGTTTCGATGTGTTTTAGTTTGACCGTTGAGTTTTGATATGTTTTTGTTTGCATCTGCTCCAATGCCCTTTTGGGTTTTGATGTCTTTTCAACTCCAGATTGTCTGGTTTCCCAAATGGAGAACATGGAGTTGATCCCAGGACCTGATACTTTTTCCTTGAGTGATTTAAGTATGGTTATTCCTGCCCTCCCAAAATTTTTACCAAGTGAAGAAGTAGACAAGGATTTTACCACAAATCCTGTACCTCTCGTGGCTGTAAGGAGGCCTGATTCTGGAGGAAAAGAAGGGGCTCTGATCTAGCTTCTTGCCAACCGTTTCCTTGTTCAATTCGAGCCTTCACAACATATCTTCCACTATGATGTGGATATTTCTCCACAACCATCCAAGGAGGTGGCTAGGCATCTGAAGCGCAAATTAGTTGAAGAAAACTCTGTTCTCCTATCCAATGCTCTCCCTGCTTTTGATGGTCGAAAGAGCTTATACAATGCTGTTGAATTTCGAAAGGAGAAGATGGATTTTATTGTTTCTTTGCCTATAAAATCTACCAAAGGCATTTTGGCTTTTAATGCTGAAGCACATCAATTATCTAGTTCGGATTGTGAAGGAGGATCCAGTAGCAGAGATGAGAAATTGTTCAAGGTAAGCCTTAAGATTGCTTCAAAGCTTGAAGGTAAGCCTTAAGTTCCATAAATCCATGGGCACTTCTTACTGATCTTCGACTTTGTCGAATGCCACAGCATCCGACAGGTCGCATTCGACAGGCCCCTTTAATGCTTTTCTAACGGCTGAATTCAAAGTGAATCCGTCCTAAATCTAAAGAACTCAAGCTAAAGAATAACCAAAACAAGGTAAATTACTAATCTAAGCCTGAGATTTAGCTGGAAATTTCAACCAAAACCAAAAATAGCCGACATACGAAACTAAGTTTGACATTTAACGATAAATTTTTAGCTTTAAAAATGAGAAATGGTCAAAATACAAAAAAAATTCTGCAATGCCTGATAATAGACAGCCAAACCAAAGCAAATTTAAGGCAGAAAACCATTTCGCAATATGATCCAGAGACTTAAACAAACTTTAAACGGAAATCTGCAAGCAAAAGATCCTCACCGGTCCAAATTTCAGCAGCGATTTCGGTCGGAGCCGTCAGACAAACTGCTTCAACTTAGACACTATGCCATTTGTATAGATGTTTGAATTGATTTTTTAATTAAAATATATGATAATTATCTCAAACCCATCCAATCATTTTTGTTCATCAAACTAATTTTCTTCACAAGTCCAGAAGTTTACAAAATGAATTGTCCATCAATTTTGTTTCTAACATTTTTTTTTTCTTTCTGAAAAACAAAATTTAAAGCCTACTACTCTAAGTACATTTTTTGAATATAACCTAAACCCTGGAATAATTATAATTGATAATACAACAATTGAACAAAATTAGTAAAACAAATTGTCGAGAAGTTTTTGTTCATGACACTTTTTTTCTTTTTCTTTTCGTAAAACAAAATTTAAAGCATGCTGCGCTAAATACATTGTTTGAATATAACCCAAAACCTGGAATAATTCTAATCGATGATGCATCAATTGATCAAATTTATTAACATTTAATATCAGATTTGAAGTAATAGATGGTGTAATAGATTGTTGTCACACAAATAACATACCAATAATGTCGGTACATCCAATACCAAGTTTGGTCTTTTGGTGAAAGATTAAAGGTAAAAGATTTTCAGGTTTAGTTGAACTTCTTGGAAATATATCAAACTCCATTTCCACATGCACATGCACACGCACTCTCCAATTAAGGCAGGGTTGGAAACTAGACATGTTGATTGGCAACTCATACTACAATAGAGATGCAACTCATATTACAATAGAGATGCAATAAATAACACTGAGCACTAGTTAAAAAGAAACATATACACCACACAGTGAAAATAGAGCCAGATTAAAAGGCTAAACACATATATTTACACAACACTATTGAATAAGGAAAAGTTAGGCAATATACCATAGCTTGCAATATTGCTCCCCAAGGCTAAATGTTACCTATCTCTCACTATACAGTACAAGTATTATTATCTATTGAAAATATGACTTTAATTAGCACACCACCTAAAAACCTTTAAAAGAGGAATTAAGTGCAGCCATGTGTTTCCCACAATTACAAGTAGACCTAGTCAAAGGAACAACAAAGTGCATTTCGTTGTTAAGCTAGTCTAATTTATATGCTTCCTTAATGCACACCTTCTATAGTTTCTGAAATTTACATATATCTAAATGCACAGATCTCATTGCACTTCAGTATACATTGATGAAGAAGCTACAAAGAAAATTAAGTTCCACCTCCTAAACTTCCCGGGGCATCAATTTCAAAACTAAAACCGTTTGAATTCTATGTTTAGATAGAGGGTTCTAAAAAATGTAGTGATATTAGAGCTGGTATGATATAGATAAAAAAGTTGAATGGCCATTTTTATGTTTATGCTGCACTTAACATTACAATAAGATTTTTTATGTTTATGCCGCAACAAGCATTGTGATATAACTTTTTATGTATGTGCTGAACATTGTTCTATAACTAATACATTTTTATTAAGCTATACACTACTTTGTCAAAATAATGTATTAGTAAGAAAGATTACTTACAGATTTCTCAGCTGTACAAATTTCTCAACTGTATTAAATATTGATCCTCTGGTGCTTCGTCTCAACTGAGCTTCAATCATAACAAATCCTCTGCAGCATCCAGAAGCTACACATTTATATTTGATTAGATTATAGTTCCACGGATAAAATAAGAACATAAACTTCAAAAATCCACTACATGTTGTCATTAAGCATTCTTAATTTGAATCCCAAAATTTGATGCACAATAGAAATCTAACAAGGCTTACCACATAAGCAAATAAAACGTTTCAATCATTCTCTGCAGATTTCAATTTTGTTAGGTTACCTGTGGCAAATTCCTTCACAGTTTGACACAATTTTGGCAAACTTCTGTTTCACACTAGTGCCGATAATTGTAACATTAGAGTGCTGCAACTTCCACAACAATGCTGCTGATTGAAAAAAAACTGTAGTCATGAATATTTGATTCACTTTTCACAACCTCTTCACATTTTACTCTTCCCCAGATGGAGTAAATTTCACAGAAGTGCTCATGAAGATTTCTGCATTATAGATCCTAGGAAGCCCTAAAACTAAATTCCTCGTCACTCAATCAAAGCACTACATCTAATGCCCAATCAACACAGCAATTTACAAAGAAGGCAACCTGTAATCTGCAATGTCTTTTTTCTTACTGAGGCCATGAGTATAATACAGTGGAGCCTGGAGCCTGGAAAATCTTTCAACCCCCTTTGTTGCCAACACAATTCTTAACACCATATCAAGCTAGTAATTTCAATAGTTTGTCTCTGGGTAGAGGCTGCAAAGGGGCAAAAAGTGGGTGCATTGGTAACAAGAATCATGCATCTTTTCAGAGAAAAAAAAATGAAAAAAGGAACAATATTCATTTGAATGCACACTACTTGAAAGAGAAATGAAGCTTGAAGAACATTTTAGACAAGTAGTACATACCTTTGTCTGAAAATCATCCACACCAGCCTAAAAAAAGAGGTCTTTGTCAGATTTCAAGGTATTTGCAGTAAGTGCAACAATGGGTGTCTTGACTCCCATTGATCTCAGTTGCCTTGTTTCCTGACACAAAACAACCATTGCAGTGGTAAGAAAGAGTCAGAAGGGGAACACATGGTGAAAAATTTGAGATGCTTGGGATAAATAATTCAGAAGCTCAGATGAGAAAGGGAAATGAAAATTGATTTACCTCATGTCCATCCATGACAGGCATTTCTTTGTCCATGAACACAAGATCATATATTCTTCCCTACTTGAAGTAGTCCACTGCTATCTTTCCATTCTCAACTTCTTCATAGTGAAGATTAAGGGTTTGAAGCACCTTCCGCAAAATTATTTGGCATCGATTGAGAGAACAAAGAATGACTGATATATTCGTAGCAAACTTCAACAGAATTGACCTTATATGGAAAAATGTACTAGCTAATGAATGAATTGAGCCCTGATACAACTTACTTTGTTAATTTCTATGTCTTCGACAAATATGCAGTCCTTCGATTTTAGAAACTCCAACGCTGATTTCTAATAAACGCATTGCTATTAACTGAACTGAAGCTTTAAAATGAGGAACATTGTCTGGGAACAGTTTCTTTACCTGCCCTCCTCAGGAATCGCCCAATATCCATGCCAGATTGTGAATCGTTACTCAACATTGTCAGGAATCGCTCAAACTTCCATGCTGGATTGTAAATCATTAATCAGAATTGAAAAACTAGACAAAATACACAACAATAATGAAATATACACCCTGCACAAACATTTATATATGGATAAGAGCATGGCTCTTTAGAAGCTTCATTAACACATGAAAATTAAGTGCAGAGATGAACAGAAAAATTACCCTTGTGTTTATTTAATTAACCAGCCTCTAAGCTCCTACATCTAAGCTCCTACAGCCCCATGAAGCACAACACAGAAAGCAATTCATATTTGTAATTAGTGTTGCAATTTCATTTTGTTGAAATAGTTAACTGCTTGGGACATATTTTTGGAGAGCAGACTTGGTGCGATTTGGCTTGGTTTGAGAAATGGAATAGGCTCAGCTTCTTTGACACAATTTGGATGACAAATTTAACAAAAAAATACTCTCTACATGATGTGCATGTTGTACAACTGTCAGCTATCCACTATAAACAAAATATTTAGATGTTAACATTTGCAATTTCAAAGTCGTTCTATTTTCATTTTATTTTCATTTTTATTTAATCCTTGCCAATGATAAAAATTGTCTTGTCAAGCACTTTCCACCAATCAGACTTACACACCTATTAAAATATTTTATTAAATAAATACAAATAAATACGTAAATTATTTCAACATTGGATAAACTATAAGAAAGTTTTAGAAATATTTTTGTACAAAAATACAAATTAATACTAAAAGGCGGAACATATAGTCTATACCTACGGCATGGACTAACAACAATTGTGCACTCCCAACTACCTAAGCCTATAATAACAATTTTGAATTTCTTATAATCGATGCCAAATGATAAAGCTATCGGCTTAGATACATGCATATAAAAAGTGCCAAAAGAAAGTAGGCATGATTCTCAGGGAACAACCTAGATATTGTATTGAGTTCAAATATATTGAAATAATTAAATTGTTGATCTTTGATATAGAGTTTTAAAGGTTTTAAAAATAAATTGTTGATCTTTGATATATGGTTTAAAGGTTTTAAAAATAAATTGTTGATATTTGATATAGAGTTTTAGAGGTTTTGGGAATATTAAAGCCTCATAAAGGAAGATGGTACACACTGTGTTGCTGCATCGTGTTTAGGAATTTTTCAATACTAACATCAATATTTTTGTTTACACCGTCAATGGTATGGCCAATATTAGGACATTGTCCACGTTGACAAAAAAAAATCATGGTTTGTATTAATTAATTATTGGATACAGGTAGAGGTTCATCCAAAAGCATTTAAACACTCAGTGCAACAAGCATAGAAGAGAACCTCCATACATATGGGCAGGAATGTACCAATGTAAAAAGGGAGGGAACGTCTCAATCATTTGGAGCACATCGAATTTGGAGCCTACATATATTTTGCATGGCGTCCACATGCACGTGGAAAATGGTTAAACGTAGTTTCCAAAAAATAAAATAAAAGAGAAATGACCAAAATTATCTAGCAGTTTTCCCAAGTTTTGGAAGTAAATCCTAATTAAAATTTTTAAAATAATAAGTGATATCATTTATGTTATTTGTGCAGTTGGCAATTGGTGAAAAGAAGTGTACCCAAAAATCACAGGATTTAAATTTTAAAATAATAAGTGATATCATTTATGTTATTTGTGCAGTTGGCAATTGGTGAAAAGAAGTGTACCCAAAAATCACAATGAAAATTCATGTTTATATAGCAATCATATCACACACCTAGTCAATTTGCAGGGAAAGTTGGAGCTAAGTGTAGCCAAGAAAAAGAGCTTAACAACTTATGCAAATATTTTATGAATTATAAAGGGGTTAACATATTATATATCCCATCGAATCGATAGTGCCGTTTCCTTCCTCATGAAAAACACTACTCTTCCTTTGTAGGATCAGATTCAAAAGAAATTTCCTTTCATATCTATCGTCTATGAAGAAAAGCATTATGAACCAATTCACTTAGAAAAGAGAGGAAAACCTCTTTTTCTTATCTATCTCAAATTCAAATCCAAGCAGAAGAAGTCTAAAAATTCAATGATTTTGATCATCCGATAAGTTTTTGACTAGAATTCAACGAATTTATTATTAATAAATCCAAATTTTGTGTTGTTCAAATTGTGGTTCTGAATGCATTAACTGATTCAACACCCTCAAATACTCCAAGGCACCTAGATTATGCAAGTTTAAACATTGTTCTATAAGATTTTAGCAATTTGTTCAAATTTTTTACCATTTTCCATTGAAATCGTGTCGAAAAATACCATCAAGAAAGGGAAAAATCGTCTAACTTTTAGGCTAGCAACCAAGTAGAGAGATGGAAGATTGAAAATGAAGAGTAAGGAATAACAATAGTTTGATTTGAGATGAAGTGAACAATGACATAAAACTACTTTGAATTATTGAAAATATTCAAAAACATTGGGTGCATTGCTAGTTTCATCTTCCAACTTCCTAGCTATCCACGCCCCAACAATTGCTGTTGAAATAGTGATTGTACCGCCATTGTTGAACCTTGAAAATTTTCAGAACTTTGGGTGCATTGCCAGTTTGGCATTTTCCGGTGTAACATTGATTGTATCGCCATTTCCGAACCTTGAGATTTTCAAAGGCATTATTGTGGGAAGCAACAGAGAGCCGGATAAGCCTCACGAATGTTGTGTTGGCAAGCTCCTAAATCTTTTGAAGGTTGGAGATAATATTACAAGCTATACAATTGTTATTCCTAGAATGTGGGTGCTTCAGTGGAATCTTCATTCCATAGAAATATTTCGTATTCACGTCAAAATTAATGCGCAAGGTGGCAATTCCATGAAGCCCATTGAATATTTATGAGTCTACGATCAATTACAATTTCCTGGGCCAATTAATTCCACCACGACAAGTTGCAATCATGTAACTGCATGCATAACACGTGGAAGGATCATGCATCGACTTCCACTGTGGCCTTTGATGAGTGTTTACGAGGAGGGTTAGTGCTTGGATGGTTGACTAAATCAAATGGATGCAGCTAAGAAGATATCAGTAAGGCAATGATGGTGCAATATGCATTGCGCTTCTTGTGTGGCATTACTTGTAGTCCTTGTGCGTGATTCATCGATGGTGCGTACATTCATTCCCCAACAAAGTAAGGGCACTCCCTCTCTCCAACACTAGCACAAGAATGATTTACTCGCTATCTCCCCTCCCAATCGATATAATGAAAGAAGAAAACAAGCTAGAGCCTTGTAGAAAACTAGTAGCAAAGTGAAAGTCTGCACCTTGAACAATAATAAAAGAATCGGTTATGTAGGTTATGCTCCTCTTGAAAGCATAGTCTAGTTGGGAGGAAGCCATACAACGTTGTTGTTGGCCATGAAATGGAAAATGGGCGCACCATCGGGCTTGACTTTGATCACTTTGAACGTCAAGTGTTGAGGATTCCACCAACTAGTGTCTTTGTGACACACCGCGTGTAATACCTCCATTTTGACCCCTAGATCATATTGGCTTGATAATGCAAATATTGTAAAAATGTAATGTATGATTCATAATGTGGAGATCAAGGCCAAGGCTCCGCTAGTGAATGCCTAGAATTTTAAAGGTAGGTATTTTTATATTTTGTGAACCATGTGCTAGTAAGCCATGGGAAATTGTAAAAGCAATGTAATATTTACAATGAAAATAAAAGTCCAAGAGTCGGCTATGGAAGCAACGAAAATGATGGGGTTGTGTTTATCCACTAGGGAGAGGTGAGGGGTGTGTGGGATTAAATCCTTTGTTTCCAAGTGTCATAACGAGAACCCATGAGCCATAAATGGTAAGCAAATACCTAAGTGGAATTGTAGTGGAATTCTTTGCTGATATTTATTTCTATTGTGAGAAGGCAGCTGGGAAATCAACTCATGAATTTAATGGAGCATGGGCACAACACAAAAATTCGTATGGCTGAGTACATGCTTAGTTTTTGGTACCTAGAAGTCAATTTCGCTCATGGGAATTCGTCTCCCATCATTCTCATTCCATTGTATTGAAACCAGACACTAATTTTATGAAGGCGATGCATTCCCGGCAGGGAGAATAACATAAATCATAACTAAAGAATAAGCCATGTTTTAGACAGTAAAAAACACCCAGAAATTCACGTGGGGGATCCAAAGACTCGAACCTTGAGGAAAATTTGAGAGTGTTAAAAGCCCGAAAATCCGCGGGAGAACTCAAATCTGGAAGCCCAAAAATTGAATTTCGTGGCTGTAAATTAGTGTGGCCAGAAAGCGAGAATCCAAGAGACGATTGAAGTTTGAGAGAGATTACATGTTGGAATGGCTTGATAAGCCCAATGTAGTAAAAAATATCTGAAAGTCTAGTAGTTTGGACCTTTCTATGCCCACCTTGAATAACAATGGAGGGAAGGGGCTCCTAAGGGACTGTGTAGTAGAGAAGGGGACCTTCCTTGTGTTGGTGTGATAGGTATTGTGGGTGCTAAGGCTAGCTGAGACCAATTGAGATGCCTGTAACTCTGTGGTTGAGATCACTGGCTTAGCATTCACCTTTCTTGTCTCTCTGCATGCTTGAGAAAACCAACTGTGTGCTGGCTTAGCATGAGAGTATATTCCTATGGCTGTGAGTGAGCCTGTGTAGTTTCTCCTTAGTGGATACATAGACCAGCTTGGGGGTGGCCTCTCAACAAAGAGATAAAGTGTTGGACAGAGTTCCTACGGTTGGGTGGAACGTTTCTCTTCCATATCCAGTTGCTTGGACAAATTCCTTGAAAATATAAGTGTTTATTTGTTAATTTACGATTTAGTTGAATGTGCATGATTATTATTGTTGTGCCTATGATGAATATGTTGATATGTGCTTGTTGTGTGTGTGTGTGTAATTGATTTATTTTCCGCTGTTTATTTTTAATATGCAATTGCACGTGCATTTAAATTCTTATGAATTTCATAATATGGCCATGGGGGCGAAATTTAGAACCCACCCCTAATTCATTCATGTTCCCTTCGTTGGTCGAATCGATGGGCAGGGATGTGACATAGTGGTATCAGATCCAGCTTGCAGCACTGGGTTTGTTTGGGCTAGAATCCACACTCACGGGAAGGAGATCAGATGCACATGAAGCGTTGATAAACATTTTTGTAAAAATTCATGGATTTAAATTAATGGCTGGTGTTCCAATGGAGCTAGGAATGGAACCCATGATTCTCCCATCCCATGGTAAATTATGTGTCTCTATTATGTGATTGCTTGTTTATGTTTATTTATCTCAAAGGTTAAATTATGTATGCTCGTTTTAAGCCTAACACTTCCTTCTCATAGGATAACATTCATCGAAATGAAAAGTTGCATTTTCATTTCTTTGTATGGTTTTGAGTCAATCAAAACTCCATATTGTCCACTTAACAACTTAAGATAAAATACAACGCATCTTAATTAAAATCTTTAGAAACATTGTGTGTTAGGCTAAAGACGTCTGTATTTCGACATCATTAAGAGTAGGATTTGTCATTATTTTTTCAGCGCTACAATCCGGGGACTGTGCGGTTCTTCCGTGTACAAAGAGTATATCGAAAGGCCCCTTTTGAATGGTTGCGCATTAGACAACACTTCTACAAAATTGAGCTCCCACGTACCTTGAGTATATCGAGAGACCCCTATAGAATCCTGGAACCAATCGATTAAACCTTCTGGCCATCTTGTCATCGCAATACACCAAGAACAACACTCAGGGAGATTGCTACACACGTTCTGTCAGGTAGTCGATTAATAAAGTCACGGGTACGGTCCCAATCCTCCTTGATTAGTGCTCTGAAAAATTGGGTCGAGTATTACTATTGGACCCTACAATATATTGCGAGTTGTGACACTTGAAAAACCTGCGAGGATCTAGATTTTAATCCCACCTATTTACACGTTTGCTTGTTGCCTTAGATTGAGTAGTGTTTGATTTGTGTGCTTTGTTTAGAAAAAAATAGAGAGATATTTTTAGTTTATATCACCTATCCTTACACCCTAGAAGGTCGAAATCCCTTCAGTAAATCACATAGACAACAAGGGATGGAACCCGAACAATCTAGACCCAGGTCTGACTGAACACCACCTCGGCGTACCCAGGTTCCTTCTAGCCAAACACATCCGATTTCGGTTGAGCGAAAATAGTGTAGCACCACAGAGTCTTCCACTTGAGGGAAATATTGAAGTTATTGAACAATATGAAGCTCTCCCGTTTACAACTATTCAGTTAGCAAAAGGCTTTAATCAACCATTTGTTCAGGTAGTACCTACAAATTTTATACCTACTACTCCTTTCTTCCAACCAGAATCTTCTCATAGGAGATCTCTAGGTATGCCATTCCCTGAACCCCGTACAGATGAAAAATTTATGGCATCCATAAGAAACTTTTGATTTGAGATCCTAGGTGGATGAAGACCTTATAGTGACCATAAGGAACTTATGGACATCCCAAGTTATAAAGGATCAAGGTTTGGCTCACTTACATCCAGATAGTGGTAAATCCTTCTGGTTTGAGAACATCCTAGCCTTCTTCCAGTTATTCGTCCTATCAAGTGTCATTTGTAGGTCGTTATGCGCCCACAGATGTTCTGAAAAAGGAGATGTTCTGAAAGAGGTGGTTTTGTGAGGAATCTGGTTAGCTCACAATTATATAATTTTCCAAGATAGAAATATCCTTTCTTTTCAATGCTCCTATCAAACCTGTGTTGGATTTGGAAGCTTTAAATTGGCCCCGAAGATGCCTAAAATTAATATTTTGATCCACCCTCTAATCAACAAGACAGGGTCTTGGGGCTACTTTGATGGAGCTAGCTAGGATCATGGATTTGTGTATAGTGTAGTAGGTGTTTCACATACTTTTGACGATCATTGTTATGTTTTCAAATCAAGTCTAGGTGGGGGTTGTAACAACTAAGCAAATCTACTCACTTTGAAACTCTTATTGAAAAAGACAACTAACTTGGGAATATCCAAGATATAAGTCTCCAAGGATTTTGAGTTGGTTATAAATTGGATGAAAGATACCTGTAAACATGGAAATTTGATACTTCAATCGATCCTATTACATATGAAGGAAGTTGAATTTCTATTCACCATCATTTCATTCTTTCACATATTTAGAGAAATTAATGCTCAAGTAGGCGGTCTTTCAAAAGAAGGCTTGACCTTGGGAGCTAATTTAGGAATTATTTTTGAATATATAGAAGGTTCCATCTTATCCTTCAAGATATTTTTATGGGATTAGATTATCCTTCGAATCCTGTTTCCATTCCATCCTTGGAGGCTTGATCCATCTTATTCTCATGAGATCCAAATCCTTCTCTAATTGGTTTAGCTCTCCCAATCCTATAAATACAAGTTCTTACCTTGGCCCAAGGAAGAAGACTTGAAGGGTGAAACTTATGATCCTATGCCTCTTGAAGGATATTGAAGGAGAGCCTAGAGGAAGCTTTTGTTGATCCATACTCAAGGTATATCATTGTATTATTTTCTGCATGATCTTCATTAATACAAACTTGTCCTGTTTCTCTCATGAATGTGTTTATGTATCCATGCTAAATTTGTGAAATTCTGAGTTAGATAGCTCTATTTTAAGTTTGATATCTTTTGGAAGGGAATTTGTGTTAGTATTGGAAGGCTATATTCAACCTATAGGGTTTGGACATCAATCTTGGAGGCTGGAGCGACAAGAAAAACTTCAAGAGAAGGTAAGGCATCTACCTTTTATGTTTGTTTCTCTTCATTGATAACATATTCGTAGATCTTTAGAGAATGTCAGAATCCGTTTGTTAGTTTTCTACCTTGGATCTTGTTTCTAGGGAGATTTTTATGTCCAAGAAGAGTTTATTCTATCCGTAGAAGAAATTCTTGTCACAAAAATTGGCGACTCCTATGGGGAACATTGCCCTAGTCTTACCCCAGTCCTTTTTCCTTCTTGAGATTTTATTTGGATTTTTCACCTTTTAAACTCTGATTATTTTTTATTATTTTTGAGTCTATTTGGTTGATGTTTAGAAGCATTTCTTAATAATCATTGCATCCCTCTTCTGTTTCTGAGCAGAATTAGCTCGTTTCAGCCATTTTTAGTGAAATTATCACCTCCTCCTAGGCCATTACAGAGCGAAAATATCTGGTTTTCGCACCCATAATGCATGCCCAAGAGCGAAAATGCTACATTTTTTGCGCCCAAAACACATGCCCAGAAGTGAAAATTCTACCTTTTTCGTTCCCTCCCTACTTACCAGTAGAAAAAATCCTCAGTTTTTTGTGCCCCTATTTCCTGTTAGAGTGCAATAATCTCCCTTTATCGCCTCGTGTGTGAAGGAGACAGAGCAAAAATCTCTGTCTGGATCAATTTTTGGTTTGGTTAGCTTGATAATTGCTTGGTTTTTTCCATTGGGATTGTTTGTGTGATCTGTCACTTCCATTATCAGGAGGTGTGTGTTTTGTTTGAAGCATTTGAAATCCTCTTGAATCCATTTGAATAATTTTTATTACCACCACTATTGGCCCTTGAAGATTTGGATTTGGTGTAGGCAAATTTGATCCTGCCTTGAATTCAAAGTTTCAAAGTCTGATTTGTTCACCTTCAGGGATCTATAGAGTTTTCATAGGTCAGAGTAAGGCACTCCTTGCATTGGTTTGGGAACATTTGGTGCTAATATCCCTTGTTTGGAAGCTCGAGTACCTCAAGGATTTTTTGTGTCAAACTTAGTATTTTGCTTGGTCCTTTAGTCCAATTTTTAACCCCTTGATCTTGTAGCACCTGTTTGGTCCTAATATTATTCTCTTCTACCTTCAGATCTTAGATTTGATGGTGTTTATTGGTTTCAAGAAGAACTCTTAGAAGTTTCAGCCGCTTGGGTTTTAGTTTGGAGGAAAGTGAGTGCTTCACTTTCTTTTGGTTTTGGTTGATTGCATGCTTTTTTTTGCCATATTTTTGTCTCTGATTTGTTTGCAGAAGGATGCTCATTATTGCTATTTTGGTTGTGGAAAAGATTGGTTTCTTTGACAACCCTTTAAATCTCTTGAAAAGTCTTGGAAAACAATGATTGTTTTGTCTTCTTTGGCATAATAATTGTCTCTTTTTGAGCAAATTTTCTTTTTAAAAACAAATAAGTCTTTGGCGAATCCTTTCATGCATTTTTGTGGTTGTTAAAGAATACTTGCGATTACTAACTTTTCTTACACTTATCCTGCTGCAAATTCTTACAAGAACAAGAAGTTGTGTTTTCAAGTTTTTTAGGCATTTTTAAAGAAAATTGAAAAAAAAAACAAAAAAACAAGTGCATCTTGGCATTTTAGTGTTGCATATTGAAGGATTAGTGTTCATTGTTTTGAATTTGGGTTACATTTTGGTTTGGATTTTGCACATTGAAATAGAAATTGAAAAAGTGCATCTACTTTTGGAATTTTTGCATTTGGGAATCTCTCTCTCTCTCTCTCTCTCAAGTAGGAAATTTTTTAAAGGAAAACGACTCTCTTCCTGTTAGGGTTAACCTTGACTCGGGAATGAGGAAAAGGTGGTTAGCTCTAGCACATGTTTTTTGGGGACATGGTTTGTTCTATCCCATGGTATTGGCCCAAGGTATTGCATGTAAATAAGACTTTATAAGGCTTGAGGAGGCTCCATTGTAAAGTGTCCTGGAGGTGAGTGGTGGCTAGCTCGCTTGGCCCGAATGGTCGGTTTTGGCCATGTAATGAATATCTTTATTGGGTGTTGGTTTTCCCTACATGGGGTTTCCAGGGTAAATTATGTGTCTCTATTATGTGATTGCTTGTTTCTATTTATTTCTGTCAAAGGTTAAATTATGTATGCTCCTGTAAAACCTAACAACTCGTATCAGAGCCTAGGGCTAGATATCTGTGAGCTATAGTTATGCTCGTTAGCATTGATATGTCCATGTGTTGTGGCAGAGAGCATACTGCAGATCTCATGGAGTGAGGAGGCCACGTGAGTACGATGGAAAACCATGTGGAGAGGGCCTCTGAACTTGATGAAATCACTACCCATGGAGGAGAATGCATGTAGAGGAACAATTGTGGCCGTGGAATGCCCGTGGAAGAGATTTGTCATAAGAGGTATGTGGAAGAGTTGGAGCACATGGAGCTTCAACGCCAAGGCTCTGGAAAGCATGAGCACTTGGATCACATCTCGTGATGGACTTGCTTGATGGAGCCTGTGTCAACCATGTTCATGATCAAATAAATTAGATCTGGAAGAGATTGGAGCTGCATGAATCAAACTTTGTTGTGTGTCAATGACAGCCAATATCCGCAATTTGTTGGCAATTAGAGAGAATTGAATATGTTGGAGTGTGGCTCCTTTTTAGGAACCCTTGGTAGGGTGTGAATGGAAGAAACCCTAGCCACATCAATGAAGATACGACTACAAAAGAATATAGGGCCATAGATCGTGGCGATAGCTTGCGAGTGAGGGAATTGGAGGCTGCAACTGAAAGGCATAGAGCCCCGCGTGAGGTTTGAATATGGAGAAACAAATTTGTGAGAGTGGTTGGTTGATAAACAATTTGTATATATTGGCCCATTGTTTTTTGGTGCCATGTGTTTGGTTCAAACAAGGAGACCCACGGTTTTGAACGCCGAGAGTTCCATTGATCCTCGTGGTGAATGCAAACTCCGCGGATTGAAGCTTGTGGGTGAAGAAAAGGTCCACGCTTGCTTTTGTAGGCTGCATGAAGAAGGAAAGGGCCATGAAAGAAGCGGCTTAATCCACACCCATTTGTAAGGCGATTGGATGATTGAAGTTCAAATATGAGGAATCACCAGTCCACGTGAAGAAACGATTCACTTTGTATTGTTGAGCATCTCTAGTATCATGACCATCTCTGTGAATGTGTAGTTGATTTTGTGCAAGATCAGGTGGTAGCAGTTGTTAGGAATGCAATATAACCCTTCAGAAGATAGTGGAGGCATCATTGCTATTGTATTGGTTCAATAGTTGGTTTTCTGGAGATGGAGGTGAGTAATGCACAGTACACGGTGTGGTGTCAATCTATGGAAGGTGACAAAAAATTGAAGATGTCATGGTAGTGATTCCTGTATAGTATGCTTGTGGTATTTTTGAGAACGACAACAATATTGTGGAAATAGGAACTGAGTAATAGCGTTGTATCAAGTGGATTTGCAGGCCGTGGTGAAGAAACACGCATGGAAAAGTGAGAGGATGAAGCAATGGATCGTGATGGTGTAGTCACCATGAAGGCACATGAAAAAAAATAATGGAGGTGTTTGTATGTAAAAGGGAATATGGTTGTAAGACCTGGTAAGGCATGCATACACCTGGTAACTCATCGGTAAAGTCAGGAGAAATACCTAGGTGATAGGGGGTGTATGTGAGATTCCTTGGTTAAAAATTTGAGGGGAGTTGGTCATTACTCCAATTCAAGTTTAAAGGGGGGATTGTTAGGGTTAACCTTGAATCAGTAATGAGTGAAAAGTGGTTAGGTCTAGCACATGGTTTTTGGGCACATGGTTTGATGTAGCTCATTGTATTGGCCCAAGGTATTGCATGTAAATAATCCTTTATAAGGCTTGAGGAGGCTCCATTGTAAAGTGTCCTAGAGGTGAGCTGTGGCTAGCTCTCTTGGCCCAGATGGACGGTTTTGGCCATGTAATGAAGAACTTCAATGGGTGCTGGTTTTCCCCGCATGGGGTTTCCAGGGTAAATTATGTGTCTCTATTATTTGATTGCTTGTTTTTGTTTATTTCTCTCAAAGTTTAAATTATGTATGCTCGTGTAAAACCTAACACTTCCTTCTCATAGGATAACATTCATCGAAACAAAAAGTTGCATTTTTATTTCTTTGCATGGTTTTGAGTCAATCAAAACTCAATATTGTACACTTAACAACTTAAGATAAAATAAAGCGCATCTTAATTAAAATCTTTAGAAACTTCGTGTGTTAGGACAGATACACATTCCGACATCATTAAGCATAGGAGTTGTCATTATTTTATCAGTGCTACAATCTGGGGACTGTGCGGTTCTTCTGTGTACAAAGAGTATATCAAAAGGCCCCTTTTGAACGGTTGCACATTAGAAAACACTACTACAAAATTGAGCTCCCACGTATCTTGAGTATATCGAGAGACCCCTATAGAATCCTGGAACCAATTGATTAAATCTTCTGGTCATCCTGTCGTCGCAATACACCGATAACAACACTCAGGGAGATTTCTACGCACGTACTGTCAGGTAGTCGGGTAATAAGGTCACGGGTACGGTCCCAATCCTCCTTGATTAGTGCTCTGAAAAATTGGGTTGAGTATTACTGTTGGACCCTACAGTATATTGCGAGTTGTGACACTTGAAAGACCCGTGAGGATCTGGATTTTAATCCCACCTATTCACACGTTTTATTTTTTCCTTAGATTGAGTAGTGTTTGATTTGTGTTCTTTGTTTAGAAAAAAATTAGAGAGATATTTTTAGTTTACATCACTTATCCTTACACCCTAGAAGACCGAAATCCCTTCAGGAAATCACATAGACAACAAGGGATGGAACCCGAACAATCTAGACCCAGGTCTGACTGACCACCACCTCTGCATACCCAGGTTCCTTCTAGCCAAACATGTCTGATTCCAGTGCTTGTCTCAAGTGAAAATAGTGTAGAACCACAGAGTCTTCCACTTGAAGGAAATATTGAATTTATTGAACAATATGAAGTTCTCCCGTCTACAACTATTCAATTAGCATAAGGATTTAATCAACCATTTTTTCAAGTAATACCTACAAATTTTATACCTACTACTCCTTCCTGCCAACCAGAATCTTCTCACAGGAGATACCTAGGTATGCCATCCCCCGAACCCCGTACGGATGAAAATTTTATGGCATCCATACGAGAAACTTTTGATTTGAGATCCCACGTGGATGAATACCTTATAGCGACCATAAGGAACTTATGGACATCCCAAGTTATAAAGGATCAAGGTTTGGCTCACTTACATCCAGATAGTTGTAAATCCTTCTAGTTTGAGAACATCCTAGCCTTCTTCCAGTGATTCATCCCATCAAGTGTCGTTTGTAGGTCGTTCTGCGCCCACAGATTGGATATTCACACAGCCTCCACCCAAGGACCCGGTAACGTCTATTTTTTATCCATCCTCCTCATTATGGGATACTTCATTAGGTGAATCTATTCTCATTTTTGCAATATGAGTAGTGTCTTCCCATCATCCATGGAGCTGACCCCATCTTAGGGTTCTCACGCTGGAACTATCTCAGTTGTTTTACCAAGTCAAATTATTACACCAAAATCTTGTCATCATGAATTATGTGTCCTCTCCATGCCCTGATCCATAAAGTCCCTGAGATAAAATATTAGAAGGGAAGTTGTTGTCATTCCTTTTAACCTTATGTTGTCACTCTGACGTGCCCTGCTATCCAGTAAGGTGCGCCAGGTTCAAGGTGACGCACTTTGCACCTTAGCAGAGTGCGTCGGTGACACAGTGTGATCTTGCATAAGGTGTGTTGATCTCTCTTTGGCACATGTTTCCCTTGTGAAAGGTGTGTCGCAGTTGGTTAAAATGGATAAAGAGAAGCTTCGAGCGAATTCTCGAAGCTTGGATGGCATGGAGACATATCCGTACTTACCTGGAAAGGTGGAAGTCGATCCTCTTTCCTAGTGGGATAATCCCTTAAGCCTCTCCCCTGAATACTCAACCTCTACTATCCATTTATCCCCATATATATGAACCCCCTCTCCATTGTTAAGGGAGGAAGGATAGAGTACCTATATGCTGGTGGAATTTCTCTACATGATCCTCTTCATCCATTAGGAGGCTAAGCAGTTGATCTTGATGATAGGATTGTTGGAAGGAGGTTATGATGTCAAAGCATCGGTTGTAACATCTCTCCCTCTGTACTTCTTATTATTACATTTAATACAAGTTATTTCCATAAACTTTGGTGTGTTAATAATGTTTAGGATTAACTTATTTGACTGTTGATCTAGATAAATTCACATCCATGTGCTTTTATTACTTGTGTGTTTCCACATGTTTTGTCTGGTTTTGAAGCTAAAGATCTAAAGATCGGGATTTGGATCAACAAGGAGAAAGGAACTGCACACTTAAGGTAAGCCATCTCTTTCATTTATCTTGTATTTCAATTGATCTAGGAAAAGCATGTTTGTTATGTATCCATTTGTTCTAGATCTAAACCATTCAGACTAGGAATATCTATTTGAGTCCACTCACACAGATTGCCCGTAAACAAATTTGGAGACCACACTGTGGAGTAGTTGTCCATGATTTTTTATTTCATTACATTTTTGCTTTCTTTGATTTCTTTCCAATTGGCCTCTAGCCTCAAAGTTGCTTCTTCTGCTTGGATATGACCTTCAGAGAGTTTATGGGCCATCCAGAATCTGTTTGGGATCTTTATTGAGCCTTCTACATTTTTTATTTTTGGAGAATTTTTATTTCTGTGGCTTAGATCCCTCCTGACACACTTGGGCCATTCATAACCCGCGTCACTGTAATTTTGACACACTTATCCTGTTAGCAGACTGCGTTCCTGACACTCTCTTGCAGTTTACAACTTGCGTCGCTGATGCGGTTACCCAGTGTGCAGAGTGCATCGTTGGGTCTCCCAATGCTCTGGTGCACCCTTGCAGGGCGTGTCGCCCTTCATTATTTGGCATTCAATGTAAAAATTCTCAAAGATGGCTTTTGAGTTCTGTATGTTTTTCCTTCATTGCTATAGAACCTCCTAGACCCAATATATTTCATCCTTGGCTTATTTTCTGAAGTTTGAATATTGATTTGAGTCCTAGCCAGTCAAGCAGGCGTATCCCTCGTTGTTGGAAATTTCAATCCCTCATGAGCACACTCAATATAGTGACTCCTCATCAGACAATCTGATCCATTCGATCTAACTTCTAAGCCCTCTGATATTTGATTATTGCGATTTTGCTCAATTTTGTGTGTTTTCGTGTGTTTTTGAGATTTTGGGTGATTATTTTTCTTTGAGAATTTCCAATCAATGAAAGTTTGCAGTAGCATATTCGCTGATTTTATGAATATATACTTGAAAAGTGGTATAATTCTCAGATCTATTGAGTACATTTGATTAGAGAATCAAAGTTGTTCATTATCTTCATTTCAAGCTTGTTTCTTGGAATTGTTGTAGAGAATTTTTATGCTTTGGAACAAGTATTAAGAAGATCTTTGAAAAGTTAGGAAGATTATTATTGGCTTGCATTTTCTTGGGTTTGAAAAAGTTATTCATCATTTCCTTGAAAATTAATTCTAAGTGCATTTAAACTTCTGTAAAGCATTTCAAAGATAGTGAAAATTCTTGCATTTTTTATTTTCTTCCCACTTTTTGATCATTATTTTGGAAAATAAGAGTTATTGCATTCAAAAGGAAATTCTTATTTTCATTTTTTCGTAGATTCGCTTAACTTGAAAAGACAAAAAGGAAAAAACATTTGTATTTGGTGTATTATTCATTTTCGTTGGATTATTGAAAGAGTACTTTTGAGTCTTTTTGGTTGATTTTGAAAGTGTAGAGGTACTTGTTCTTTTCATTATCGAAAACAAAAAATATTTCCCCTTACCTTAGCTAGTTTTCATCGAAAAGAAAAAGAAAAGATTTGCATTTTCATGTAGTTAAGATTTGCATCTTTTTAAATTCCAATCTACACCTCATGCATTCACTTAACCTTCAAGATAAAATTTAATAGTAGCATTAGGTTAAAATTGTATAGAAACATGTGTGTTAAGTTAGAGACATGTTCCAGCGTCTTTAAGTGTGGCAGTTGTCGTTATTTACCTGCACTGCATCTTGAGGGCTTGTAGTTATTCCACGTACCAATCGGTATATCAAATGGCCTTTCACGTACCTTTGGGTATATAGAAAGGTACTTGACGTACTTGAAAGTATATTTGAAGGCTCCTATCGCGCAGTTGTGCATTAGACATCACGAATACGTATTTGAGCTCCCACGTACCTTGTGTATGTCGGGAGACCCTACTAGGATTCCTGTAACCATCCGAGTTAAGCAATTGGTCATCTTGGTGTGTCAATACACCGAGAAAAACACTCGGGGAGATACTACGCACGTACTATCAGTTAGTAGGGTTATACGGTCAGGGGTACGGTCCCAATCCTCCCTGGTTAGTGCTCTGAAAAATTGGGCCGAGTATAACTATTGGACCCTGTGGTATATCGTGAGTTGTGATGCCTTGATAATCCCGTGAGGTTCCAGACCATTGAATCCCACTTACCACATAAGTTTTCTTGCAGCTTTAGCTTGAGTATATCTTGGAGTGTATTTTTCTTTTTGTATAAAACTCTTAGGAGAAATTTTGGTTCAGTCATTATCGCTGATAAACCTTTAAGAAGATCCCACATGATTTTAAACTTGCCACCTAAATATCCCCTTAATCAGGAGGAGAACTCAGGAGCAACTATGGATCAACCTACCACATCTGTGTCACATGAAGAAGATACTTCTACCATGGAGTCGGGAATGAAATATTCACCTCCCGCAAATCCACCTATCACTGATCCTATTGGGCCTTTATTGTGGAACAACCTGCTTCACACGACACGATTTTTCATCATTCGATGGAAGGACATCTTAGAGCCACATAATAGATCTTTAGTCGGCCCTAGGATGACCCAATATCAACAACCTTTGGTCCAACTGCATCGTTTTGGGACACTTCTTTAGGTCATCATGTTTCCGATTTTGAGTCACTTTCGATGGTGGAAACTCCATTTCATCGGCTTTCTCCATGGATGCCCAATGACGTCTTTCTCGCACCTGTTTATGAGACTATCGACCATTTATGAACATTTGGTAACAAACTTAGATGACAGAGTTTCCCACATACGTCTAATACGGAAGTGTCAACTTTTGAAAAACATTCCCCTATCCATTCTTTATATTTTTCTTCACCAGGAATATCTACACCTACTTTGACCACCTATGCACCAGGTCAACCATCATTTTTGATGAGTGCACCTCAGAGTCAGGAGACCGATTCAACACCTCAGGTGACCCCAACCACTGGAGGGAAACCTTCAACTACTATTAACTATGTTACTGGAACACTACCTCCACCACCCCCACCTCAAAATTCGAGGGGAGGTTATCATCTACCTGTTAGTCAACAGTTGAGTGGAGTTCATCCCTTAGTTAGTAGTCAACAACTAACTACAGGTCAACCTACCATTGGTGGTCAACATACGATTATTGGGAATACTCCTATAAGTGGACAATTTTAAACTGCGGGGCAACCCCTAGCTAGTAGACCTAATCTAACTGGGGTACATCACCCAGTTAGTGGACATAATGTGAGTGGAGGAAATTATTCACATTTGAACTATAGTATAGTTAGCGGTTCTCTCCCAACCATGGGACAACCTACGTGGACACATCACACGGGGGGACCATCTACTTGGACCCAAACCCCATGGGGGTATATCTATCTGGGAAATCATAATGCTGATATAGGACAAAACTATCCAGGAAACTTTTTCCTGGATTACCATATCCCAGAAACATAGACACCCCATGGGGGAACCATAATGCTCCATCGCTTGGACCTCCAGTCGGTGGACTACCCCCACCACCTCCACCACCTGTCCCACCACCTCCCCCACCATCCTGTCCACCACCACCACCACCACCACCTAATTCTGGAGGAGGAGGACCCCCACCTTTCGGTGGAGGACCACCTTATTTTGGAGGAGGAAGACCCCCACCTTTTGCGAAGGACCACCTTATTTGGGAGGAGGAGGACCCCCACCTTCTGGCGGAGGACCACCTTATTCTGGAGGAGGAGGACCCCCACCTTCTGGCGGAGGAACACATTATTCTGGAGGAGGAGGAGGAATCCCATATTCTTGCGGAGTACCACCTTATTCTAGAGGTGGACCTCCTTCAGGTCCACCTCCCAACCCAGGAGGCCCATCTCTATATTTCCAATTCCATATGGGAGGACCTTACGATCATTTCATCCACGATCCTACTAGTACATAGATGCCATATCAGTATTACCAATATCCACAACCAAACCAACAGTTACCATTTCCGGCCACACTTGATCTACCAGATCTGTCGCGTTTGACTAATGATCCCATTCATCATGGTATCAATTGGCCCACGATTCTTGTGAAGTTACCATTAGACATTCCAAAGTTTGACGGAAAACCCGGTGAGGAACCTAAAAACCACGCTATGAATTATCATTTGTGGTGTTCTTCAAACTCCTTAATGGATGATTCCATCTGTCAGATGTTATTTCAATGAACCCATACTGGTACTGCCACAAAGTGGTACAACATTGTGTTACCACCACATTCCTTTCCTGACTTTCGATCCTTAGGCTATGTACTTTTTTAATCACTTTAGTTACCAATCCGTTATGAAACCGAAACAGATATTTTGACTTATCTCCACCAAAATACCTCCACTCACATTTCCGATCATATTCATGAGTGGATGAGAATAAGATGTTTCATTAAAGCTCCCATTTCGGACCAACTACTCGTCGATTGGTTCACGAAGTCACTACTACCTGTCATAGCTAAAGACGTAGCCATGGGTGGTGTTGTCACAGAAGAACAAGCTATATCTCGTGCTCAGTATTTAGACCTTGTCTATGCACAATCTGGCACTCTACAATACCTCATGCTGATGGCATCATTGGTTCTGTTCATACCCAGCCTACTACACAATCCGGTGGATCACATAACCATCATAGCTCGACTCCACCCGCGGCATAGGCTGGAAACAACACCAAACAATCACCTAGCCCTGCTTCCACTGATGAAGTGAATTCAATTCAATCTGATTCACCTAAAAAATCTAGTGGTAAAAATAAGAACAAAGGTAAATCTCAAAATTCTTCTAACTAACAGGATCCAAAAAACAATCCCAAAGACAATAAACAAAATGTTAGGAACCCATGTCTTTACTTTGTTAGTATATTGTTGTTGGACGCATATGCTTTGTAAGTCGTCCCGTAGTATTTGTTGATCCATAGTTTATATTAGCCCATAGTATTGACCCATAGTATTGGACGCATATGCTTTGTAAGTCATCCCATAGTATTATATGTCCCATGGTTTTGACTCATAGTATTGGCGCCTAGACTTAGCCCATGGTTTGTATTGACACATAGTATTGACCCATGGTATTGGCACCTAGACTTAGTATATAAGTCTATGTTGATGCCTATGAAGGCACTGTGAAGTTAATTGTATTGATCTTGCTCAAAGGAGGTTGCCCCCTCGAAGTGGCCCGTGATCAATATAAAAGTGATTCTGAGTTCTATTATTTCTGATATCTTGTGTATTTGTATTAATTAATTATTGCAGGTTCATCACATCTGGTATCAGAGCACTTTCTTGGGCTCGTTGGGTGGAATTTCTGCCAAATTTTTTTTTCGCATCTGTTGCAGCTTCGAATTTGGGAATAATCCCTATCCGCTTAACTGTGGGAAGTACTTGGGAATAATCCCTAAAACTCATTGTGAGGAGTACCACAGGAACCCCAAAGTAGATGGCCCATTGAGAGGACCTACCAGCGAAAAGGGCAACGACCCCTACCTGATTGACTAGTTCCCACCCGTGAGGTAAACCAAGAGCTATCGTTTGTGGCAAAGCAGTTATCAGTTTTACCTGAGCCGTGGAGTGAGGGGTACTGCCCCAATACGCAAGCCGTTAGACAACATTGGTGGCCGAGTGAAACACTTGAACTGTTAGGAAGCCATACATACTTGGGGTCCATATCTATTTTCAGTTGAACTGTTGCCGATCACTTCCGCTCCAGATCCAGCCGTTTCAGATCTATTCTGAAAGTCGTTCCAGATCCAGTCGCCATTTCAGATCCAGCCGTTTAAGATCTATTCTGAAAGTCGTTCCAGATCTAGTCGCCATTTCAGATCCAGCCGTGTTCGATCTCTTCCGTGCCATTGCAGATCCATCTATTGCAGATCCCTTTTGCGCCGCTGTTGCCAATCCATTTCTGAGAAAAAAAAAACTATTTTTCGGCCATATCTCCCTATTTTCCCTGAAACTTAACTGACATCCTTGCAATCCCATTCTGCATATTTCATTCCTGAAGACCCTATCCCAAATTCCACTTCCCAAGACCAGAAATCCCACATTTGTCTATTTTTAGGGTTTTCCATAACTTCTTCAATTTTCACCCGATTGCCTTCAAATTTTATCATAGAGTTCCCGCTTTTGAAATCCCCATTTTTTGCTTCCCTGTCCCTCAGAAAGTGTCGAAAACCTAGTCAAACCCCAATTACCCCTCCGAGTTTTTCCCAAATCCAAATTTCCCCTTACTAAATAAGCTTGTGTTTGTGTTTTTCTATCCATTCCCCCCCCCACAAAAAAATAAAAAATTACTGGTTATGGTTGTGACTCGCACAGGAGCAAACACCATGGAGGAAGCACTTGTAGCCATCCAAACCAAACTCCAAGATCTGGATGAAAAATTTCTCAGCCTCCATCTTCAGCATTTAGCCATGAACAATAACCGACAGCCAAAATCTTTTGCAGCCACCGGGTTCTCTTCTTCCAGCAATTTTCGTGGGCCGAAGCTTGATTTTCCTCGTTTCAATGGTACTGATCCGACTGGATGGATATACCGAGCAGAACAATATTTCAGTCTGCATAATACTTTTGATGTCCAGAAAGTTCCACTTGCATCCTTTCATTTGGAACAAGAAGCCCTTCAATGGTACCGTTGGTACATCAAAGCTCATCCCAAGCCAAACTGGACAGATTTTTGCCAACTCCTTTTGTCACGATTTGGTCCTAGTGCTTTTGATGACTTCACAGGAGCACTCACTAAACTTCACAAAATGGGTACAGTGAGAGAGTATCAGACAGAATTTGAGAAACTGGCCAATCACACAGAAGGATTGTCTGATGAATTCTACAGGAGTTGTTTTATCAGTGGTCTCAAGGATGAAATCCGCTCAGAGGTCAAAATGTTCTGTCCCAACACAATGATGGAAGTCCTAGGGTTGGCTAAGTTGGCAGAGGACAAGATCGCAGCTCAACAACGCTCCAAACCCACCTTTGTTCCCTTCAGAAATATGGGTTCCCAACGACCTCCCATCACGCAGCACGCTTGCTCCTCAACCAACTCCTATCAAGCATTTGTCTGAAACAGATATGTAGGCACACCGAGAAAAAAGGCTTTGTTATAATGGTGATGAGAAATTCACTCGGGGACATAGATGTGTTCAACAAAAGCTCTATCTCTTGGATGTGGATTCTCCGCCTGCCTCAGAACTTGATGAAGAAGCTCCAGATACAGTAGATGATCAGGTCGACATTCAACACCCGCCTGTTGACCCCCCATCTCAGGACGACCCACCCGAGATCTCTCTCCATGCTGTAACCGGCATCACCACCCCACAAACAATGCGAGTCAAGGGATACTTCAAGAAGCTCCCTCTTACCATACTCATTGATTCTGGTAGCACTCATAACTTCATTGATCCTCGGATTGCCAAACAGGCTGATTGTTTTGTCCATCCTTGCTCCAACTTTGAAGTCATGGTTGCCAATTGGGGCACCTTACCTTGCAAGGGGAAGTGTCACAATGTGCGTATCTCTATGGAAGATTATAACCTGCGCTCTCACATGTTTTCCTTGTCCTTAGGTGGATGTGATTTGGTTTTGGGCATTCAATGGTTACGCACACTTGGCCCCATCTTATGGGATTTTGCTGAACTTTGGATGCAGTTTTTAGTCAATGGGGCACAACACAAATTTATGGGCTTACAATCAGGGTCTCTCTGCATCATCAGTTCACATCGCTTGGAAAAAATACTTAAGAAGAATTCACATGGTGTCATCGCTCAGCTCCATTCCATTCAGATGCACCCACCAACAATCTCCACTACTTACTTGGATAGATATGCAGGTGTCTTTGCTGAACCAATGAGCTTGTTGCCTTTAAGAGACCTTTCCGGCAAGAATTTAGCCGCATCTACCTCTCAGCAGGAAATGATGACTATTTTTCATACAGTACAGAAGTGGAAGCCATCCCTATTGGGGAATTATTTCTGCATCAAGACTGATCTCCAGAGTCTGGAAACTTTCCTGGAACAATGGGTCTCCTCCCCAACACACCTGAAATGGGTTATCCAACTCATGGGTTATGACTATGTGACCACTTACTAGAAGGGTAAGGAAAATATGGTGGAAGATGCTCCTCCTCGCACATTTGATGCCCCAGTCTCTCTTACAACTATTTCTCTGCTTGTTCCAAATTGGTTGCAAACTGTTCAACGGGGCTATCTCTTCTATGAACTCCATGCTTCTTCATCAGTAGGGCACTCTGGGTTCCTCAAAACGTATGACCAGGAACAATGTAACTTCTTTTGGCAGGGACTCAAAAGGACAATTCAACGATGGTGGTTGACTATGATACTTTCCAGGTCAACAAGGGTGAAACGACCCTCCTTTTGGGACTGCTCGAACCCTTACCCGTCCCTCCACAGATTTGGACAACTATTTCTATGGATTTCCTAGAAGCGCTCCAGTGGTATAGTACCACATCTCAAAGGACACCATATGAAGCAGTCTCTGGACAGGCACCACTAGTTCTTCTTCCATACACCTTTAGCAGCTCCCCAGTTCAGGCAATTGACTCAATTCTTCGAAACCGTGATCAACTTCTTCTCATTCTGCAGGACAATTTTCACATGGCAAGAATTCGACTGAAACAACAAGCCGATCAACACCGTTCTGAGCACACTTTTCACATCGCTGATATGGTTCTTCTTCGTCTACAGCCTTCCATGCAACCCTCCCTGAAACTCCAAAGGTGCCAGTGGCTCGGAATGCAACCCAAGAATGCTACAGGGGACCCACTCCTTCAGATTCTCCATCAATTTCCACATCTAAAGCTTTGAGGACAAAGCTTTTTCTAAGGGAGAGGGGATGTTAGGAACCCATGTCTTTACTTTGTTAGTATATTGTTGTTGGACGCATATGCTTTGTAAGTCGTCCCGTAGTATTTGTTTATCCATAGTTTATATTAGCCCATAGTATTGACCCATAGTATTGGACGCATATGCTTTGTAAGTCGTCCCATAGTATTATATGTCCCATGGTTTTGACTCATAGTATTGGCGCCTAGAATTAGCCCATGGTTTGTATTGACACATAGTATTGACCCATGGTATTGGCACCTAGACTTAGTATATAAGTCTGTGTTGAGGCCTATGAAGGCACCGTGAAGTTAATTGTATTGAGCTTGCTCAAAGGAGGTTGCCCCCTCGAAGTGGCTCGTGATCAATATAAAAGTGATTCTGAGTTCTATTATTTCTGATATCTTGTGTATTTGCATTAATTAATTATTACAGGTTCATCACACAAAAGCAGAAGGTAAAATATCCCTTTTTACTGTTTGGTGATGATCACTTCACCAAAGAATGCCCACATCGGGAGGAAGTGAAAAAGTTCCTTAAAGGGAACCTCACACCTGTAGTCTTAATCGATCCCTTCCCCACATAAAAACAACAAATGATTGCACAACAACCATCTCCTTCTCACAGAGAACCGTCCACAACCACTCATGTTCTCATGATGCAGAGCGAAACATTCAACTTATCTACTCGATCACGTACATATGACTCTACTTCTAACAAGGAATCTAACGGAGGTAATCCTGAAAAATCCCCCATGTCTACATCTAGCATTCTTCACCTCAAGGTCCTCTTGTCATAGAGAAACCTTTACTGGATTTAGTATTGTGTCCACCCAAGAGCACGATTCGAAAATCCATTTTCAATCCAAATGCCCAGGCTGCTCAAAACTATAACATAGTAGAGGATTTAGTGCAGGCTCCTTGTGCTATGTCGACACTGGAAGTCTTACAAAACTGTCCAAGTCAGCGTAAGACCCTATTATGCACGATAGGAATTGCAGACCCAGATTCCTCCAACACCATTATGTTCAAACTAGAGTATTTCAAGCCGAGGCTTTCCCACCAACTTGCGTTTCAAATCGTTACTAACGTTTCTAGGAAAATAATCCATCGTACTGCCTTAGACGAAGGAGCCTTTACCTCGGTTATGTCGTTATCCTGTTGGAGATCCATTGGCTCTCCCGAGTTGAACCGTTCCTCCAACACATTGAAAGCCTTTGATGGATGAGGTTTTCAACCTCACGGGTTGTTACAATCTTTGACTATTGAGTTGGGCGGTAAGACCGTTTCCATTAACGTGGAAGTCGTCGCTGTCCCGTTGGATTACAACCTATTACTTGGTCGAAAACGGTTCTATGCCATGACTGCGTTTGCATCATCCGTATTCCACATTGTGCAATTTCCCCACCAAGGGAAGATTATCACTATCGACTAGTTAGATTTCTGTACACCTGTCACCACTACTCAACCCGCGGACAATGTCCCTCTTTTAGAACACTCTACGCAAATATATGAGAGTGTGGGGGTAGGACTCCTTAAAGATTCATCCCTTATGGGAGTCTTTCCAACACCATATCCCCCTTCCCATGTTTCCATGGTGAACATGATTTCGTCTTCTCATTACTCGACGAACCAATGGATTGTGCTCGATCCTGATCATTTGGATTCGATTGGAGATGTGATGCCTCTCAGGCCTGCAGAAACTACTTATGAGGCCATCCAATCAGCTCCTGATCTACAAGATATCCACTCTTTAGTGGCATCTACCTCAGGTTCTCTGCCATTGCAACGGACCTCATCCATACTTGATCCTCTACTCCAGATGTTTCATTCGGACGAGTCAATCATGGATATTATGAGTGTGGATGAACCCCCATGGGAAGACCTTCACCATAGATCGTCTTTCCTTCCACCATTATATTCAGTAGAGAATGCCATTGAAACAATTGTTTCACTGGATGTATTTCCTTACCCTCAATATCCTACCCTGACAGTTGATATGGTAATAGAGGGAAACCTGGCTAACAACACGCCTACCTTTCTGATTGACATCTCGGTAAAACCTAGAGTCGTGGACCAAATTCACCTAGGAAAAACTTGTTCTCCGGAAGAAGTCACTAATTTCACGACCTTATTTAAATAATTCCGCGGCGTCTTTGCATGGATCTACGAGGGAATTCCCGGGATTGATCCTGCTATTGTTATGCATGAGAATCAAACATATCCCGACGCAAAACCTATCTGACATAAACTTTGCCTTGTGCACCCTAGGAAAACTGCAGCCATCAATGCAAAAATAGAAAAGCTATTGAAGGCTGGGTTCATTTATCCTCTTCCCTTAACATATTGGGTCTCTAATGTCGTCCCCGTTACGAAAAAATAGGGAACCATTAGGGTTTGTGTCGATTACAGGGATTTGAATAAGGTTTGTCCCAAGGACAATTACCCTATCCCATTTATTGACCAAATCATTGACAACTGTGTCGGAAGCGTCATCTTTTCATTCATGGATGGATTTTTTGGCTATAATTAGATTGAGATCCATCATGCCGACCAACATAAGACAGATTTCATCTACCCATGGGGTACATTTGCATATCGCAAACTCCCCTTTGGCCTTAAAAATGTTGGTGCTACATTCCAACAATCTATGTTGTACACTTTCCACGACATGAAGGATTTTGTGGAACCTTACATAGACAATCTCCCTGC
Source organism: Larix kaempferi (assembly GCA_027924585.1). Classification (NCBI taxonomy): domain Eukaryota; kingdom Viridiplantae; phylum Streptophyta; class Pinopsida; order Pinales; family Pinaceae; genus Larix; species Larix kaempferi. The sequence continues at coordinate 8,870,633 of BSBM01000223.1, read as the reverse complement.
TCATTCGAATCGTCGCGACTTCCACATCGATCTTATGATAGCAGTATTCCTTAGGTTTCGACGGTATAACATCCGTTTAAATCCTCATAAGTGCATTTTTTGTGTCAAGTCCGGACACCTTTTAGGCTTCATCATTTCTAAATATGGGATCCACATCGATTCCCTCAAGGTGGAATCCATTGTTTCTCTACCACCGCCCACAGATATTACGGAACTTCAAATTTTGTTGGGGAAGGAAAACTACCAGAGGCATTTCGTATGTAATTTCACAGAGAAAACACATGGAGACATGCAGTTGTTAAAGAAAGACGTACAATTCATTTGGGAAGACTATGCTCACCAATACTTCGACAACCTTAAACATGCCATCACTCATGCACTTGTGTTACAACCGCCGAATTACACCAAGGATTATATCCTTTATCTTGTTGCTTCCAGTTCCATTATTGCTATGGTTTTGGTACAGGAATATAGTCACGCCCAGGAACATGTGATATACTACCTTAGTAAGGGTCTCATTGACTCTGAAACTCGGTATTCGCATGTAGATAAGCTAGCTCTCGCAGCAGTCATTGTTGTACAAATTTTTTGCCATTATATCCTCCTCTGCACTACCACCATCATCGCCGACTCTAACCCCATGTACCACGTTCTCACTCGTCAGGTACTAAGGGGAAAATATTCGTGCTGGATTTTGATTATTCAGGAATTCAACCTCTAGTTTGAGAAGGCCAAATCAAATAAGTCTTTGGTTTTTGCGGAACTTATTTGCGATCTTCCCTGTACTGATTAGGAAACTGATCCCATGGACCCCCTCCCCGACGAGTCTTTGTTTCTCATTAGTACTTCTGATCCATGGTATGGAGACATCACATTGTATCTCTGGACCCAACGCTTTGGTCCTCAATTATCTCGTGATGAACGTCGTTGTGTCTGTCACAACGCAAAGTATTACCTCATCATTGGCGACACATTATATCGTCGTAGTGTCTATTCTATCCTCTGATGCTTCTTAACTCATGAGGAGGCCGAGCATGTTTTGAATGATTGTCACTTGGGGGCATGTGGCGGTCATCATTTTGGGGTGGCTACGTCCCATAAAATCTTGCGTGCTGGATACTATTGGAATTCCATATTTAAAGATTGTATAGAAGCCATCAAGAAGTTGTGTCCTCCTTGCCATATTTTTCACTATAAAAAGCGCTCACACCCCGCCCCACTACATCCTGATATCACTATCGGTCTCTTTTCCAAATGGGGCATCGACTTCATGCACTGTAATCCTACCTCGGCCGAGGGGCATGATTATGTTATTGTTGCAGTAGTCTACTTCACCAAGTGGGCCGAGGCTATTCCTACGTACAAAGAAGACGACGAAACTGTCGCACTCTTTATGTTCAACCATATCATTGCGCGATTCAGGGTCCCTCAAGCCATCGTCAACGATCACAGATCAAATTTTCAAAACAAGATCGTGGCTGAACTAAGCGTCGGGCTGGGTTTTCGACATGAGAAATCAAATCCCTACTACTGTCAGTCAAATGGACAAGTAGAGGCCATTAACAAGGTCTTGAAAACCATGTTTCAGCGTATGGTGGGAACATATAAGCCCAACTGGCATACTATGCTTTCTTTATCCCTATGGGCGTATAGGACTTCCATTAAACCTACCACTAGGTTTACACCCTTTCAATTGGTCTACGGACTAGAGGCAATATTACCTCTCGAGTGCGATATTCCGTCACTAAAAATCGCTGTCGAACTTTTACCGAACACCACTGCTGAGGAAGAACGATTTCTATACTTGGAAAAACTCGATGAAACCCATCGTGATGCAGCTCTGGCTAATGAAGCACACACGAAACACATCAAGGCCCAGTAAGAAAAATCAGTGAAACCTCGTATATTCAACGAGGGAGATTTGGTCCTTACTTATGACCAAAAACATGATAAGTTGGGGGAAGGAAAACTTGAGTCTATATGGCATGGTCCATATGTGGTAAAACGTGTTTTGGAAAAGGGAGCATATGAACTTGAGGATTATGACAAGATATCTTTGGGGGAGCCTTGCAATGGGATCTACCTAAAGTGGTACTGTGCCTAAATCATTTACGCATTAGTACTTTGTATATACTGTACATGACGTGTGTTTTTGTTTGGTGTGACACTCTATTTTTTGTGTGCTAGGATATTATCATTACGCTTATACCATGTTTTGCCTGGATGTGAAAATGACAATGTGTTTTGGATTCGCAGATGGTGCTAGCCATAACACCCGTAACCTCACTTCGGCAGCTTGGGTACTCTATTCCCCTACCGACGAACTAATTAGTTCAGGAGGAACTTGCTTAGGGTTTGAAACCAATAATGTCACCGAGTATCATGCGGTGATTAGGGTATTGACCGATGCTTGTTCCTTGGGTGTGGACCATCTTGTTATCTATCTTGATTCACAATTAGTGGTCTCCCACCTCAACCGTTTCTACGCTAACCGCGACCCCATATTACTCCGTCTATTCCGGCGAGTACGTCTCTTGGAGGGGTCCTTTGAGTCAATTCAATACCTTCACATTCCGAGAAACATGAACACAGTTGTTGATTCCCTAGCTAATTTTATATTAGATTGGTACATTGCACATTCATAAACATTTTCATCAAATATGTATAAAAATACATAACATGTAAACTACTCATAGTGTGTAAGCCAACATTCATAACATCCCCAATCATCATAGAACACATAATGTATAAAACCACAAAATAGTGTTTTGTATATATATATCATCATGTACAAAAAATTGGTACTGATACAAAATCTGAAGCACATAATCTTTTAGCAAGTCCTGACTACAAAAAAATGAAGCCTATGTATTTAAATACATATATCATACAATGAGCAATCCCCATGGACGCTCGTGATAGCAAATAATAGCCCTAGCTACTCGACAGAGCAGCCGACCAAAGCGCCCTGAGACTCCAGCTGTCTGGTGCCGGTAGATGCGAGGCAAGTCATCGATGCATATGTCAGGAATATCCAACATCAATCTCTGGACGTTCTCCTCCAGCTCGTTCAACTTCTCTATTGCATCCTGAAGAGCAGCCACTATATCTTGTACCACTCCTCTTCTCTCAATCGGAGAAGAGCCTAGCGGGCGAGACGGGCCAACATCTACATCAAACATGTGTGAACCATCAGTACTACCCAAAAAAATTATAAAATTATAAAATTATAAAATTCATAAACACAACAAGAATTTTGTTCTTACCTATATCTCCCCACTTCTCCCCCTTAGGAAGAGCCAAGTATGGGTCTCCCCTGAAGTCAGTACCCACGTACGCATAGTCCTCAACCATGAGGAGCTACTCGCAAAGCCACCTAAAGAAGGTAGGCCTGTAGTTGATGATATGATCCCCTCATCCATGGAGGGCCATGACCTCTTACCATCTGATCATATGAGGACCTTGAGGATAGAGATCATCCAACTCTACCTGTGGTCTCAGCAGTGGAACTCGCTCTAGGAAGAAAGAGACCATGATGGATCTGTATTCGAACTGCTTCAGCTCACCCCTGCGGAATTTGGTGAGTTGTTCCTTGAGATTGGTGAGGAGTCTCTCACACCAGTTTAAAACCTTCGATGCCATACACTTAATGGCATAAAGCATGTGGGCCTGGGTGGCCTGATGATCATCTCTGCTGCCTGCTACCCGCTCTATGGTAAAGAGCACAGTACGCAAGGGTCGATCTCGGACGTTCTTGATGGGAATTTTCCCAGCAAGCATCTACGTCCCTGGTGTGCAAAACTGAACCACCAAGCTCTCCGTCAACTGGTCACTACCCCGTGAACCAGATAGTGAAACTGAGGCTCCCCGCCTGGACAACCCCGTCAAAAAGTAGATATCTTCCACATCCAAGGTAAGGATGTGGGCACCAACATAGAAATGCAGCTTATCCAGAACCCATAGTCTGATAAGATAATCCAATAGCTGTACTTGGGCCCTCATGCCCTGTACATGAAAGAATTTCAACAATCCGCATCTTTGTAATGCGTTCATTGAATGTGGATCATTTTTCACTTGGGCATCTTCCATTTCGTGCTCCCGTTCTTTCCATTGGACCATTGTGTCAGCCAAGACCTGTGTAAACATCAAATAGATGAACATTAGAACCTTTCCATGGGTTTGGTTTGGGATTTTTCGGCCCCATTTTTTAATTTTCATTGAGGATATGCACCGACGCACTTTATCCATGGGAGAAGTGCGTAAGAGAGCCCTCAATGCACTTCCCTCAAGGGGAAAGCGCGTCGCCCAAGGCGTGCGCAATACCCTCCTTAATGAGACAAAAAAAACCCTAAAAAATGATCATTAAACACGAAATTAATCCACTAGAAAGGTAAATAGCAAGTTTAAGGCCTACCTGTGATTGATGAGGCGAGAAACAACTGACCGTAGCTTCCGCAATCAACATTTGAAAATCGGGCTGCAAAGATATGTTTTTACTATTCCAACTTGGTAAAAAAAACAATTGGTAAATATTTCTTACTATTTGACTTTTTATATAAAATAAATGGAATATTCCTTTTTAAATATTTCTTTATGGGTCTTTTTGCTATAGTTGGTAATGTTTTTGGCGTCTTAACGCTTTATTGTCGATTCTGACTTAGTTTTTGGAGTTTGCAGATGAAGTAAAGTGGTGTTCTGACTTTATTGGAGACCATCGTTGATGTTTCATACTTTTTATAAAGTGTGAACAAGTTGTCGAGCATTTTTTATGCTATCATGACTCTCGTTAAAATCAAATATTAACGACATCGGGCTCACATTTTGTTCTTTCTCGTGCTCGTGAAACTATGAGAATAAGTCACCGAGTTATATTTTATCACTTTTTTGGGCTCGTAAAACTCCCACGAAAAAGGAAACCTCAGAGTTCCTCTTTAAGCTCTTTTCAGACTCCCTAAATATGAAAAGATCGCCAAGCAGACTTGATTCTTTCATGCTTGTAAAAGTATTTGAAAGGTCGTCTTTCTGGCGATAATTTACCCCTTTTTCGGACCAAGGGAACTATTTACGAAAAAATGAGCACTCCGGTTAATCATGACTAGAAGAGTTCTCTCTCATGTTGTTTTATCCTTTTTTGGATGAGGAGACTAACTTTTACGAAAAAGAACCATTTGGAGTCTTCTTTAGTTCTTTTTAGATTCTCTAAGTATGAAATGACGCTGAGTTTTCCTTCTATGGACTCATTAAAATATGACATTGAAGGGCCCTTTTTGGGACAAACCCCTCCTATCTCAGGTTCATAAAATGTATGAGATTGTACTCGTTCGAAGGATGAGCTATATTGAGCATCTGTTACCATCCTCAAGCTCATTAAAAAACAAAAGAGGTACTCATCAATCATGATGGGGATAAGGAAAGAGTTTGTGTTACATTGTAATTATGGCAGTACTTAGTCACTCTTGAACATGGCACTCGTTTGCATATGCATTCAAACACTTGGCACTCATTTGCATATGTCTTCGAGTCCCACCCATTCCATGAGTCATTTCACTCCTTTGAGTCATTGAAATAATGCTTACATCATCAATTGCATTAGGGGTCGGTGTCATTCTCGTCATGTCAATGCTTCAAAGTCATGCCATTCCCCTTTTCAAGAGAGGTCCATTCATTGAGTCAATCTTTGCAGTCATTATACCTTCTATCGTGTTGGTCATTCTTGAGTCAGTCTCAAGTGTTACTCTACAGTCTGATCTACTCTAAAACATTTTCGATCATGTTTCGTGTCGATGATGGGGGAAACATCATGGCCCTCCTTCGACCGGTTTATCCTTGTCGACTTCAACACATCATACCAGGATTAAACCTAGAAACCATTCAAGTACCTTGGGCCTGCATGCCTCAATGGTAGGTTACCTCGCTTTCAATAGTAAGTTCATGTCGTTGAATTCTGATTGAAATATTTCGCTGAGTGTTCGACCTCAGCTCATTGACTCACATTTAGTGCTATGTACTATGATACCTTGGGGATCATTGACATAAATGGTGGTTTTCCATCGCACTTATTAAATTGTATACATCAATGACCGGTAATCAAGTGGTTTCTACCATGTTCGACTTCAAGAAATCGTAATCACATGGTTGGATTCGTATCATTGCGGGATTGACTTGAAGACCCTGGGTTAACTCATACCCAGGTTGTGATGGAGATTTTTTGAGTCATATTACACGAATCCACTTTTGTGTTGGTCGTGGCTGTGTTATCATCTCATCATGGATCTACGAGTGTGTCTAGTAGCCATGATTGTGTTCAGTCGGTCTTTACTATCATGGATATGCAATGTATTGGTCAACATCCATGTTATGAGTCAGTTGAGACATGTATCTCAGAGTCATTTTTATTGCAATAAGTTCTTTGCTCGTCATTCCAACCGACAATCCTTACTTCGATTTTTTCCCTATTACAAACCATTTCACCTACCTTATTTTTCCAGCTTCATGCTTTGGGGGGAATTCTGTTACACCAAAATCTTGTCATCATGAGTTATGTGTCCTTTGTATTCCCTGATCCCTAAAGTCCCTCAGCTAAAACATTAGAAGATAATTTTTTGTCATTCCTTTTAACCTTATGTTGTCACTGCGACGAGCCCTGCTGTCCAGCATGGTGCGTCAGGTTCAAGGTGACATACTTTGCACCTTAATAAAGTGTGTCGGTGACACAGTGTGCTCTTGTACAAGGTGCATTGATCTCTCTTTGGTGCATGTTTCCCTTGTGCAAGGTGTGTCACAATTGGTTAAAATGGATAAAGAGAAGCTTCGAGCAACTTCTCGAAGCTTGGATGGTGTGGAGACTTATCCCTACTTACCTGGAAAGGTGGCAGTTGATCCCCTTTCCTAGTGGGATGATCCATTAAGCCTCTCCCCTAAATCCTCAACCTCTCCTATCCCTTTAGCCCTATATATATGAACCCCCTCTCCATTGTTAAGGGAGGAAGGATAGAGTACCTATATGCTGGTGGAATTTCTCTAGGTGATTCTCTTCATCCATTAGGAGGCTAAGCACTTGATCTGGAGGCTAGGATTGTTGGAAGGAGGTTATGGTGTCAAAGCATCGGTTGTAACATCTCTCCCTTTGTACTTGTTATTATTACATTTAATACAAGTTCTTTCCATAAACTCTGTTGTGTTAATAATGTTTACGATTAACTTCTTTGACTCTTGATCTAGATCAATTCACATCCATGTGCTTTGATTAATTGTTTGTTTCCACATGTTTTGTTCAGTTTAGCAGCTAAAGATATGAAGATCAGGACTTGGAGCAATAAGGAGAAAGGAACTGCACACTTAAGGTAAGCCATCTCTTTCATTTATCGCGTATTTCAATTGATCTAGGAAAAGCATTTGTGTTATGTATTGATTTGTTCTAGATCTGAACCATTCATTCTAGGGAGATCTATTCGAGTCCGCTCATACAGATTGTCCGTAAACACAAATTCTTGGTCGCTCTATAGGGATTGTTCCCAGTAAAATGGTTGAATCTAATGTCATTCCATCCCCCACAATTTCCCGGATAGGTACACATCCTATTCCTCAATTTAGTAACATTGCGACAGTTACTCAATATTCCCAAAACATTTTATTTCAATGCTCCAGTAGGAAGTTCGCGCATACCTTTTATTTGAATTCCAAATGTAACCAGAGGAAAATATTCGGATATGATTTATACTATATATGGAGGAAAATATTTCGCTATGGGGCCAAGCCTAGATACCAGCCAACCTCTCATGGGGACAAAAACAACCACCTACTTGGGGACCACCCATGGTAGGAAACAAGTATCCCATTGGGGGGGAGTTAATCAACTATCTCCCCCTTACCCCTAGATCCCAAATTTATACTCTGGTTTACCTTACCCAGGAATTATGAACACCCATTGGGCTCATCCCCCCGTAATTCCTTCCCCCCACACAAGGATTTTTTCCTATGGTCCAGAATCCTTAACCTTCTAACCCCATGGTTCATAGTCCTCAACCGTCCAACCTTGTGGTTCCAAATATTTCGCCTTTCAATCTTGCGATTCCCAATCTGCAACCTTTCAATCCTGCGATTCTGAATCCACCACATTTCAATCTGTGATTCTGAATCCTCAAGTTTTCCACCAGTTCCCTACGGGTGGCCCATACGGTCCTAACAGGAAACCACAACCGGTTTTTGGACCTATGGGCGTTCCTTTACCTTATCAATATTATTTATACCCGCAACCCAATAAACAAATTCCTTTTTTGGTCACTTTGGATCTACGCGACTTGTCGAAACTTATTAATGATCCCATTTTGCATGAGCCTTATTCCCCCCCATACCTTCCAAACTACTGTCTGATATTCCCAAATTCGACGAAAAACCTAAAGAAGACCCGAAAAACCATGTCATGACTTTCCATCTTTGGTGTTCTTCCAACTCATTGATGGATGACTCCATTCGATTAAGGCTCTTCCAATGAACGCTCACAGGGACGACAAAAAAATGGTATATTGAGCTGCCACAACACTCCTTCAGATATTTTAACTCCCTTGCAATGCAATTTATTACACATTTCCAATTGCTAATTAGATACGAGTCTGGTATAGACATATTAACCTCACTCATGCAATCCACCTCTACCCATATTTCTAATCACATACATGAGTGGAGAAGACGAAGTAGGTTGATCAAAGCTCCCATTCCGGATCAATTACTAGTTGATTGGTTTACAAAATCACTCCTTTCACCCATTGCTAGGGATGTTTCTATGTGAGGCGCTGTTACAGAAGAGAAAGCGATCAGTCGTGATTAGTACATGGACTTGGTCTATTCCCAAGCCATAAATTTGTATGACTTTATCCCCAATGCTCCTTGTCCCACCAACGATCCTTCTAGTCCTGCTACCGAACCTCCCGCTGATGGCATAGTTGGTTCCGTGAAGGCCCAACCTGCATCCAAAACAGTTGGACAACAAGGTCAATTGACCTCAATTCCATCTCAAAATCAGGCTGCTTCCATCACTAAAAATAATTCTTCTACTACTTAGACCTCCGAGGTGAATTTGGTTCAATCCTGGTCACAGCAATCCGGAGGTAAGATGAAGAAGAATAATGGGAAATCCAAGAAATATTCTAATCAGCAGGAAAATCCAAAATCTCAGGAGACCAATGCTAATAACAAACCTAAGAGAAAAGCTAAGTTTCATTGTCTGATCTGTCAGAAAGACCATTATATTAAATATTGTCCTTACCGTGTGGAAGTCAATAAGTTTGTAAAAGGTTCTTCCCATTTGACAGTGTTAACTGACCCTTTCCCACCTTAATATCATCAAATGGTCACACGCACTCCCCCGTAAGGGGGCATTGAAAACTCTTTCAATAAGGCCGAGACATCCTCCATCACACAAGTCCTCATGTGTAATGAGACTGTTAATATTTCAACTAGGTCAAAGACATATGAGTCTACTTCAAATTCAAACCAAAATGGAAGTCCTAAGGATGAATCTCCCATCAATGATCCTTCCACTACTCCACCATCTTCTGGCCCTCTTCACATTGAAAGGCCTATATTTTACATTGTGTTGCGCCCACCAAAGTCTAACATTCGAAAAGCGACATTCAATATGAGTGCATGAGCTGTTCAAAGTTACAACATTGTTGAGGACCTAGCTCAAGCACCTTACATTATGTCAACTCTCGAAGTTCTGCAAAATTTCCCTAATCAATTTAAAAATTGTTGTCAACACTTGGAGCCATGGATCCCGAGACTTCCAATTCCATCATGTTCAATTTGGAATACTTCAAACTGAGGCTTTCCCACCAATTGGCTTTCCAAATCCATATTAAGATATGTGGGAAAAATATCCATCGCAACGTTTTGGATGAAGGTGCCTCCACTTCCATAATGTCTTTGTCTTGTTGGAGGGATATTGGCTCTCCTGAAGTAACCCAATCTCCCACTACCTTAAAGGCCTTCGACGGCCATGGGTTTCAACCATATGGACTCATGCCATCATTAGCTATAGAAATGGGGGGGGGGGAATGTCTCCATCCACGTGAACATAGTAGATGCTCCATTGGATTACAATATCCTACTTGGTCGAAATTGGTTTTATGCCATGACTGCAGTAGCATCCTCAGTCTTTCTCCTGGTGCAATTTCATTGTCAAGGGAAGATAGTCACTATCAACCAACTTGAGTTTTGCACACCGAATATTCACTCCAACAACACTAACAATGTCCCATTGTTGGTACAATCCCAACATCATTATGAGGATGTTGGTGTTGGACTCCTTAAATACTCTTCCATTATTGGATTTTTTCCCGTAGATTCCACCCCCAGTTTCTACCATCAATATGATTTTTTCTAGCGTACAACAATCACGTGTCCCATGAATCTTGGGTAGTACCATGTCCATCCGAATGTGAATCCATCGGTGACCGCACGCCTTTTAAATCGAGTCTCCCACCAGATTTAGGACTTGAACCTTCATTTCATGTACTTGTGTCACTTGATATTCATTCTGCCTACCCCTCTGGTGAACATTTTCCTATTAGTAGCCAGGAATTTCATTGGGTGAAGAAGAAGAGTAGGAAGAAGAAATGAAGCTTGGGGGGCATGTCTCTAGCCTCTGGACATCATATTGGAGTTAAGCTGCTAGATTTTGCTAATAATGTTGGGGGGGGGGATTTTCCAAGCTCTGGACATCATGTTGGAAAGGAACTCGTTAATGACCCTCATTCTGAGCATAATTTATTTTCAACTTCAACCTCGCTAAAAAATGAAACCATCATCCCCAACATAGTTCATTTTCTGTTGCAAGCTCATTAAAAAATGAAGCAGATACCATGAGAATTCTTCCAACCTATCTTCGAGCTCGTTAAAAACAATAAGATGGTGTCCAACTTACTTTTCACTTTTTCATGCTTTGGTTAAAAACATGAAAAGTGGTTTGAGCTTACTTTCTCCTTTTTCGTGCTATGGATTCAAACATGAAAAAGATTCCAAGTGCTTTTAATACCATAGTCGTGCTTGTCAAAACCAAGTAAAAAGGTGTCGAGTATAGTCCGCTTTACTTGTACTCGTAAAAATAACGAGGATGTATCTTCCTAGTATTAGTTTACCCCTTTTTCGGACTAGGTGGATTAATTAATGAAAAAGGAACTTTTTAGAGCCTCCTTTTAATCCCTTTTCAAACCCCCAAAACATGAAAAGATTGTCGAGTGAACTTGTCTCTTTCACGCTCATTAAAGTATGTGAAAGATCGTCTATCCAGTGATAGTTTACCCCTTTTTCGGACCGTTTAGACTATTTACGAAAAAATGAATGCCTTAGTCAACCATTGACTAAGAGAGTTCTCCTAGGTATTATTTTACACCATTTCGGGTTTAGGGGACTAATTTTACAAAAAAAGACATTTCAGAGTCTTCTTTTGATCGTTTCAAACTCTCTAAATGTGAAACATCGCTGAATTTTCCTTCTTTGGACTTGTAAAATTAAACATCGAAGGTCCCATATGGGAACAAACCCCTCCTTCCTCAAGTTCGTAAAACGTATGAGGTTGGACTCATTGAAAGATGAGATATATATAGCATCTATTATTCTCCTCAAGCTCGTTAAAAAACAAAGGGGTACTCATCCCTCATGATGGGGATTAGGGAGAAATAAGCCAAGTCTATTTCTGAAGAGCTTTGTGGAAGCTTGTGTTTCCCTTGAACATGGCACATGTTTGCATCTCGTCATATCGTTGGGAAATCTTCTTTTCCTCATAGTCATGCCAAATCTATGAGTCATCCTACTTATTCAAGTCATCTGAAGAATGCCTCGGTCACTGTTGCATTATGTCTTGGTCTCTGCCTCATCGATTCAATGCTTCCAAATTAGTTATTGTCATGCCGTCCAATGTTCAAGGGAAGTATTTACCTGAGTTGGCCTCTGCAATATTGAAAACCTTTACATATTTGTGTTAGTCCGTGCTCATTTTGATCCACCATCTTACATCACTTTCTTGTCAGTTTCGTGTCGATGATCTGGGATTCATCATGTCCCTCCTTCGACGAGTCTATTCCTATCGACATTGGCACATCATCCAGGAATTAGACGTAGGAACCACCTTAGTACCTACACGCCTCAATGGTAGGTTTCCTCGCATTTGACAGTAGTTTTTCATCATTGACCTCTAATCGAATGATTCCATGAATGTTCGACATCAGTTCATTCATTCACATTCGTCGGAATGTACTAGTGACACCCTATGATTAATTGACATCATTGGTGATTTCCCTAGAACTTGTTAACGGTTTACATTATTGACCGATAATCAAGTGGTTTCTGCCATGTTCGACTTCAACTCTTTATATTCACATGGTTAGATTTGTGTCTATTCGGGATTGGGTAGAAGACCCAGGGTTATCCTGAAGTTTATCTAACATACCCAGGTTGCAATGGAGATTTTTTGAGTAGGTTCCCATATGGACATCATGTTGATGACCTCATTGATATACTGTCACACATATCCACTCTTGTATTGGTTGTGGTTGTGTTTTATCTGATGATGGATCTACGCTTGTGTTCTAGTAGCCATGATTTGTTTTCAGTCATTGTTAGGTATGGATCCACAATGTATGTCGGTGGCCATATCCTTCGTTGGTACTATCATGGATCTGCAATGTATTGGTCATCAACCATGTTTTGAGTCAGTTCATTCTGAGCATGGGGATGCCCGCCTCGGGGCTAGCATATTGTCAGTAGATGGTTTGCAGGCTCTTCTACAAGTCTCTTTCAGTTATCCTTCATTCATGAGTTGGTAAAGTGTTTCGACCATCAATTCGATTTCAGACCTCACACTTTAGGGGGGGTACCTGTTACACCTCATTTTGTCACTTGCAGTCTTTATGTCCTATCATCATGAAGACCTTTCTCCCTAAGGAGGTTAAGACACTGTGTGTTTTGGTTTCTTAGTTTCCATACCACCATGAGAACCTTTCATGTCACCTAGACCTTGAAATCCAACTCACAACCCATCTCCTTAAGCCTTGTAGACACATTTTTGTGCCCTTTCAGTGAGGAAACGAGCGATTATCGTGCCCTTACATCACATCATAGAGCGAAAATTCCCCAATTTCCACACCTTGCATGCCTAGCAGAGCGCGAAAATCCTTGTCTGCCACGTTTTGCACTCTTCTAGAGGTGCAAAAACGTTGATTGGGAGTTGTTTCCTTGGCTTTTGGATCCTATCCTTCGAGATATTTTTATGGGATTATCTTATCCTTCGAATCATGTTTCCATTCCATCCTTGGAGGCTTGATCCATCTTCTTCTCATGAGATCCAAATCCTTCTCTAATTGGTTTATCTCTCCCAATCCTATAAATACAAGCTCTTACCTTGGCCCAAGGAAGAAGACTTGAAGGGTGAAACTTATGATCCTATGCCTCTTGAAGGATATTGAAGGAGAGCCTAGAGGAAGCTGTTGTTGATCCATACTCAAGGTATATCAATGTATTAGTTTCTACATGCTCTTTATTAATACAAACTTGGCATGTTTCTCTCATGAATGTGTTTATGCATCCATGCTAACTTTGTGAAATTCCGAGTTAGATAGATCTGTTCTAAGCTTGATATATTTTGGAGAGGAATTTGTGTTAGTCTTGGAAGGCTATCTTCAACCTATAGGGTTTGGACAACAAGCTTGGAGGATGGAGCGACAAGACAAACTTCAAGAGAAGGTAAGGCATCTACCTTTTTTGTTTGTTTCTTTTCATTGATAACATATTCATAGATCTTTAGAGAATGTCAGAATCCATTTGTTAGTTTTCTGTCTTGGATCTTGTTTCTATGGAAATTTTTATGTTCACGAAGAGTTTATTCTATCCATAGAAGAAATTCTTGTCACAGTTTTCTTTGGTAAAAACTTTGATGAGCGATTTTGTATTAGAACAAGAGAAAGTTGTTTGTCTATTGGCCTTGCTTTATTTTACTACTGTTTAGCTAAAATATTATGGACATGTTTCTTTTGATGTAGTTGCTACACAATAAGATGGATACAATTTAGCTACATTACAACAATACATAGTAATGCTACAACAATATACAATTTGCTAGAATTCTAAAGAGTGGATGTTTAACTTTTTTTTTTTTTTAAGAATGTTACTACAACAATATACATTAATGTGACAAACATATATATAAAATTTAAATCTTTTATATTTATTAAAAATATATGATTTAAAAAAAATCAAATTATTAATAATGAATAAATCAAATCATCATTAAAACAAAAAAAAACATATATTATAATTAATATAATGTAAACAAAACTATCCATAACATTTCTTTCTCAAATTTAATAAAAACTTAGTTAGATGTTATAATTCCACCTATTTATGAAAACATTACATTAATTTTGACAAATTCTAAAACAACTCAAATTAATAAATGAAAACTAAATTTTACACGTGACAACCAAACGCACCCAAATTTCATTAAATATTTCCAACATTTATACACCTTGGAATTATTTCGATTACGTGACAGCAACCATATATTTATCCGTTTGATTTGGTAATGTTCAATTGAGTCAACATGTCCGAGTGGTTAAGGAGACAGACTCGAAATCTGTTGGGCTTTGCCTGCGCAGGTTCGAATCCTGCTGTTGACGCGCTTTATTTATTTAAACAGTCGAATTGCTGTTGACGCGCTTTATTTATGTAAACACTCGAATTATAAAGTCACCCTTATTCACCATAAAATAAGTAAAGTCACCCTTATTCACCATGATTTTGAGCACAAATTCAATTTAATAAAAGATAAAACAGGTAACTTCATCCTCATATATAATTGATTCTTTATATATACAATAATGAATATTGGTCATCATAGCTTCTTTAATTTATAATGATTAAAGCACAAATTCAATTTAATAAAAGATAAAATAAGTAACTCATCCTCACTATAATAAAGGATAAAAAGTAACTTCAGTTTAATAAAGATAATAATAAAGGATAATAACATTTAATAAAAGATAATAATAAGTAACTTCATCCTCATTATAATAATGGATAAAAAGTAATTCCTTTGAGCATAAATTCATAAAACAAGAGCCACGAGGTGGCAATGTCCCCCACAAAAGCATATGATTGGGGACATAACCTTTAATGATTATACAAGGGATATAAGAAAATCGAAGAAAAGTGTTTGAGCATTAGGAATGTTAAAAATATGAGCATAAATTATTTAAAGTGGGGAAAATATAGGTATTGTATACATGAACATAATGTTGAAGTTAGAGATGTGAAGTCACATTGTCTTGGCTACTAC
This sequence comes from Larix kaempferi, assembly GCA_027924585.1. Lineage (NCBI taxonomy): Eukaryota > Viridiplantae > Streptophyta > Pinopsida > Pinales > Pinaceae > Larix > Larix kaempferi. Next base: position 8,855,302 of record BSBM01000223.1, on the reverse strand, counting down.
ATAAGAAAGTAATTTGTATTGCTTGCAAGGAAACAATAACCATAAAACAAACAACCTTCCATATAACAAAGTCGTTGAATCTGGGATAAATTTGTGGTAAGATCTTGAATGTTTTACAAGTAGTCTAGGAATTTGGAGGACAAATTTCACTCTATAATGAAAAGATATTTTACATGTTCAAAGATTTTGTTAATTGACAGATACGTAAAGATGGTAAAGGACAGGATTAGAGTGTTCAAAGATTTTGTTAATTGACAGATAGGTTGCCTTGTGCAATCGAAAATTGTAATTTATTATTTTTTAGATGTAGTCAATTTCAATAGGTAAATACTTTAGTATAGATGATAGAACATGTAGCAAGTAATTTGTGTCGTCTATTTTTACTTTTTATGAATGCTATTGGCTTTATTTAGAGGCAAACGTTGCAAAATTGAAAAGAAAAATGTGGTTTCAGTTTTCAGAATGTTGTATTTAGGTAGCAGTTCTCTGGATTTTTAGTTATTGTCATTCATGTTTCTTTTTTCATTAGTTGTAGTCTTTGTTGTAGCAAAACAAACTAGCATAAAATCATGGAATTAGCATGTTCTTATGATTTTGGATGTAGCAAAACAAATTAGCTGTTGCAAACTTCTAAAGGGATGTAAAGGACAAAAAAGCAATTCAACAATTAGGAGCAATCTAAGAAATAGGTTTATGAAATGAACTATTACATTAACCATAGTTTCATTTGCTTGGATTGATCCATGTTAGCCAATCAGAGTTCATTATCAAAAGCCTAGGAGCAATTGAACAAAGAATTAGGAACAATGCAACAAACAAGTTTCTTAAATAAACTGCTACACTAACCATAGTTCCAGTAGCTCAGATTCATCCATGTCAGGCATATAGACATCATTATCAGAAGCTTATGCATAAAGAATTAGGATCAATTCAACAAATAGATTTATCAATTGGAGTTCTATAGTAACTACAGTTTCAACAACTTATATTTATTCATGTTAGGCATGTAGACGTCATTATTAGAAGCTGAAATATGTGATAAGTGAAATCTTTAGACATAAGTGAGATCACTTATGAGATTTTAGGCATATAGAAATTCATTTTCTTCTTGAGATGCTTTGGAGCTATGTTCATAATATAGCTTACCATAAATCTAAATAGAGTTAGGTGGAGGATGTAAGGCTTAGAGTGAGTTATAAGATAGGAAACAACTGCAATAGATAGAACACAAATGGATTTCTATAGCATAAACTAATAGTAGAAGAAATATAAATAAATTGTACAAAGTGTCGGGCAATGTTTTCAATAATTGTTCCTATTGTGGATATAAAAAGATATGAAAGCGGAACATGAAGAGTGACAGATTGTACAGTGAAACATTGATTACAACAGTTTTAATACTGAATATTGATTGAGAAGAAAATAAAATTTCATGTAAATTGGTACTTGTATAGACAACTGTAACATACAAAATATTTTATGGAGGACTGTTCATTGCTTTAATAGGTGTTGTATCATTGCCAATAGTAGTGTCACGTACCCTATTTCCTGAATTTGTAAAATCAGTAAAAATTTAAAATTTTTCAAACATAGATGATAACAATAGGTAACATACTAATCCTTCTTTTGAAACACCACATCGGTTAATTAATCATTACAATATATAGAATGTACATAGGATTTAACCACCAAACTCTTATAAACTTATTTTAAAACAACATGTAAAAGACACATTAACTTGTTTTACCATTTGAACATTCTCATAAAACTCTTACTAAATAACAAAGAATGCGATTTATACCCGTTGAAACCTTTTAACACATCTTTATCTCATGGATAACATAGTCAATAAGAAAACGACCTAATTGATAACAACATTAACAAGATCATAAGGCGAATATATTAGCATTATACATCACCTAAACAACCAACCTTATATATGAAATATATACATCAAGTAATCAAGTTTTCATTCATAAAGACACATTTGAGGAACACCATAAGCAAACATAGGAGGCCAAAGATAACGTGGTTCACCCGTACACGGGCTAGTCCACAAAAGGTGTGTGCATCTTTTATTATTAAGCAAAAATCAATAGTGTTACAACTAGCAACGAAGTTGCTGCAACGTGATTCCTTCTCCTTCTGTCCAGCCTCTATCATATAGAGCTTTTCAATAAATAAACTAAGGACTTCTTTTAAACATAAATTAAGAAGTACATAATGACTTCACAACCTGTAACCTTTATCTAGGCAAGATATATACCCAAAATATTTCATCTTTCTTATAATAATAATAACATATAATTTCTTGCCTATAAAAGGTTAGACATCCCATAGTTATTTTAGATTCCACTATTCACCTGGATACCGCCCAAGGTTACACCATTGCCGAAAGATAACTACTTCTAATCATAGTATAATTTTCTAGCTTTACTTGTACACACATTATATGGGTTTTGACTAATTCCCTCCTAGATCCTATCCGGATTAAGATTATTTTAAACAACAACAGTAGTAATTTATATGCATAAAAGGGAATATTCAAATGGATATAGTACCTTACTAAGATAATAGAAAAACCTTAGCTTTATCTGTTGTCATACTATAATTCAACAACATACTATATATAGAGTACAGAGTTCCTTCCTAAACACTTGCACAAAAGTATCAAAGGAAACAAAATACAATAAACAGAAAGCACGGATGCCAGGTTCTGGCTTTACCGAGCATATCATACTCTATGCAGTGACAAACAAAAGAATGCCAAACGTGGCCATAATTTAATACCTTCACTGCTAGCAAGGTATCGAGATAATATATATATATATATATATATATATATATATATATATCCTGGAATCAACCCATGGCTCAACATTGATATTTAACATAGATTTTCCGTCCTATCTAATAGATAAATAATTAATAGATCTTCGTACCCTGTTCAGTCGTTTGATAGATATTTTATTCCGATTCAAAAATAACTATGTGATCTTTATGCAAGGGATCTACTCGGTCTAGTAAAATTAAAGGGTCATGTACAGGAACCTGTATTTAAAAACTTGTTGGTAGCCATATCAGCAAAAGTCAACATTTTCGAGATCTTAAATAAAAGCAAAGGTAGGGTAATCTTTGAATGCTACCGAGATCGATTACTTTAGCTGGGCGTCTATCTCTAAATGGAAATTAATACAACGCAGAGGTAACTACGTCAACCCATATACAATAGAGATCAAAAGAAAGGATAGTAAGCAGATATCTACTATACTATATGCTAAACTTTGTTAAACATGGTGAGTGAGTTCTTTTACTTACTAGCCCAGCGCAAGGATTTTTCCTGCAGTAAAACAGAGCCGACCCGACATCCTTTCCTTCCACGTAGAGTCACTTTTCGCCATTCCTGAGCTAGATCCAGACTCTGCACTCCGCGATCATATTCTGTCATTGCAGATATATCACCTGGTCGCCCCTTCCCAAGTATAAGAAAAAGAAATTATGAAGACCTTCTCCCTTGCAAATTCCCCAATTCGAGGCTTTTTATTGAACAATGACCCTAGTGGAGATCGTTCATCAAACCGACATGGCTTATCTAAAATATCGACTACTCATCCAAAGCAGATGTTGATCGTCTAACAAAATGGTGCTTGACCATGCAACCTCAACGCCCAGTCCTTCACTCGACTGAGACCTCCTCCATACAACATTTTCCTTTGCATATGATAAGCATAAATTTCGAATCACTGGACGATAAAGTTCTCCTAGCGATCTGGCTCCATGCTGCCAAACTAGAATCGCCGAGAAATAATCATCTATCTTCCAAATAAGCCTATTCTCATAGTAACAACAAACACATGCATCAACCCTGCGCCCCACGTTGGAATTATTCTACAAAAGTTCAGAGATCTTCCCTTCTACACAGAGTTTCACTCCAAGATTTGGACTAAAAGGACAACGTTCCTAATTCTTGCTCTTCATAGGGTGGATCTAGCTCGAAGCTAATCACCCTCCTCCCGAATGCGCAGAGATCGGCATATATATATATATATATATAAGATTGCTAATCCTCGTAGAGAATGAAATCTCTATTGAATAAATATATAGAGATAGCTGACTAACTTGTAGATATCACTTACGTGTTTCGCAGAGACCTACTCCTCGTACAGAGATCTGGAAATCAATTCTTAACGGATAGTTTGCTGGAGTTCCTTCCCTCGCCGAGTCCACTTATTCTTTTTGTTTGATGAGATATAGTTTGTCGACCCTTCTGTGCTCCGGCGGAGTCTTCAACTGAGCCAGCGGAATCCTCATGCATCCGAAAACCTTTCACGATAGAACCTCCCTGAGATCGTATGCCAACAAATTAGCAATAGCACTCTTTTCTCTCGGCATCCTCCTTCCCGAGCGAGAGACACCTGCGCGGCATACCACTTCCAGAGACAAACTCCCACTATAATCTCCACCGGATTCTCCATCATGGAATTGTTCCTATCGTAGAGTATCCCCCGTGACGAGGAGTACATATCCCTTTATAACGTTGGAGTTGTGCCTCCATAAATGTCTTTGCCGATTTTAACCTTGGTTTGGAGCAATTGACTCATACTCAGATTACTTCTGGTTTTTCCCGCGCATAAAACTACTCTATCGACAAAAGGACGTGTCTCATCAATTTCAAAAGATGTGAGACCCCCAACAAGGAAACCTACACCACTAAAGTAGTAATGAAATACGTCCAGGTGGTAGCCAGAAACGTCCTTCAAATCAGCACCTGCTTCCACTTATAAAATGGCATTCATGGGAAGTAACGCTAAAAGTGGCAATGGCGGTTTCCTTAAGGGAACATCCCCCTAACTTCACTCTACCACGCCCTCCTACTCAACTACCCGAGAGTTGGGGCTTTATGAACCACTCTCTCCTTTGAAAAGAAGACGAAGTAGTGTGTTTTTTTTAAATAAAAACATATACACTGACACAGCAGAGAAGTATGGCTTATCTTAGGGAAGTACTAAAAGTTAACTTCCATGGAAACGAGCAATGTAAGCAGAGATTTCTGCATACCAATTATTACAATATTGAATCTAGCTTTAACACAAACCACAAGCAGTATCATATTAATATATTTATAATTTTTAGCCATTACAAAACCCCCATGCAGCACATGGCATATAATAACTCTGGGAAATTGGGTGGTTTCTGTTTTAAACTGTAGAACTCTAGAACCAACATTAGACATCTCTCCAACGTAATCTCATGCGTAGACCTTTCTCCAAGCATAATGCTGAGAGTAAACATACTTAATCACTTTATACAAAAATAATTACTTTATATGGGTAACTTTATAGAGATAACTTTCATTATTTTAATTTATTGATGACCTTAGCTCTTTATATATATAATATTCACCATTATATATATATATATAAGTCTATCTTTATGTAGTAATCATAATAGGATTAGAATGACTTGAGGCCATATTATCTTAGCCTACTAGGAAGAACGTATATCCCCACCTATCATAATTTAATATGATAAGTCATGAGATGATTAACCAACACATTATCTCGTGTATTGGGTTAGTTGTATTATCATTCTTTAGACTTTTAGACTTAATTTAAGACTTATAAACATAACACTAGCCCTTGGTCCACTAGTGGGGCCTTGGCCTTGAGCTCCTCACCAGGGTCACTTATACAATTCATAATTTTATTTTTATGAAATAAATAACAATAGGGGTCAAATTTTGAGGGATGTTACAAGTAGTACATGATGAGAAGTCATGAACTTTACCTCCCACTATTGTTAATTCTTTAGTGGTTTCTATGTTGGAGCTTTTTTGTTTTTGCTTGACATTGTCAATACCAAAATCATAATCATGTTGGAATTAGCATAAAATCTATGAATTTTTGTTGTTACTGAATAGAAGAAACCATCTCTGGCCAGAGTCTTATAAGGATTGCATGGTAATAATCAAAGTTGACTTCAATGGAGTGGTAATAGTTTAATAAGTCTCTCTTTCTAAAACAAATAGAAGAGAAGATTCTAATTGACAAAGTCATTGGGTTTGGTTTTTGTGATTTTGGCAATGACATATTGGAAACATGATTAAATTCATTCATTATTTGTAATGGGAATTTTTCTTCTTATCTTGAGTTAATGCTTGTTGTAGATGTCCTGCAAATATGATCAATTTTAAAATCTTGAACAGTCTCAAGTTTGCTAAAGTTTGAATGGGATATGAAATTATGCTCTTCATATGAGGTTCAATGAGGTTGGAACCATTCTCAAACATTCTAGAGCAATTAATGGTACTGTAAAAATGTAACTAAAAGGATAGAAAAAGAAAGTGAAAGGCAGATGTCAAATTTTAGTTTTAGAATTTAGTTTCGAAATAATAGAATTTGATAAAAGCAATAGCATTTCATTTTTTGTGGGGGATGTTCCCTAATATGTTTCTGATTCTGTTGAAATATCCATGTCTTGTGAGCATAGCATTTTGCAAGGAGTGTATGCCCAAACATATTGCTATGTAAAATTGTTGTATAGATTTGTAGTGAATGTAGACAAGATTTTATTGGCTTCATTGATCAAAATTCAAGAAAGTGAAAGGCCGGAACAATGGCACAAGTTATGTCATTTTGCCTTCAACCCAGCATTGAAAATTTTTGATCCATTGTTCTTTAAGTGAGGCTTCCTAACCTGCCTATTTTACCATGGTATGGGTTGTTGTAGAGTATTGGTAAGCATATGAGGTGCTAACATTTTGGCTGGCGATATTGTACACTATGGGATGTTTTTTTGCACGATAATATGCAGGGAAATTGACACTATCAAAGGATTAATATCAGAATTGATCTTGTTTTCTAATGACTTTAGTCAGGTTCAAATTTTGGAGTATGAAAATTTGGAATTGCATTGGAAAAGTTGCTATGAAATAGTTGATGACACTTTGTCCTTTTCAAAAAGCAAAAAAGCAGGGTCCAAGGAAAGGAAAAGGAAGAAGACATTAGGAAGATCAAGGTAAATTAAAGAAGAAGAAAGAACCCAATCTTGTGAGAAGATGAACTACACAATGGAGAAAAAGAAACAAGGTTCCATCTTATGACATAGAACTAGTGCAAGAATCGGAGACTGAAAAAAAGAAGAGCGCTTGCAAAAAATGTGTTTAATAAATTTAGATGAGAATATCATTTCAATACCTTAGAACATAACCAAAAAAGGGTGAATAACCAGCTCTAGTTGTTGAAGAATGACAAGTAGTGGGGGAAAGAAGCTGGTATCATTGAAGAAGAACATGTAACAAGTGAAGCAAATCCCTATTTTGAAAAAAAAGCATTAGTATCTATACATGATTCCGATAAAGAACATCAGAGATTGTAGAACTAGAATAGATCTGTGTTAATCTAGAATCTGTTAAACTTGAGCAGGGATTAAAACTGCTTAAGTGCTAAGATGATTCTGTGTTCTTTGTTTTTAAGCATGCATTGTCTTTTTACTTTTTTTTTTGACATTAAACATGCGATGTTAATTTTTTTTTAATCTTATTTTGTTAACATTAGACAAAGAGGAAATTCTTCCTCCTCGGGCTATTAGAGTATTTTATTTCTATCAATAACAATAGAGTCTTTAACAATGCCATAGAATATTAAATATTTAAGAGGTTTGCTACAACCCTTACATGGGCAGGTAGAGAAATGACTATTCTTTTATAATTGTGTCATTTTATGTATTCTTTGAAAACAAAACATTTGCATTTGTCCTAGTAATATAAGCATCACTTTTCTAAAGTATAATAATAAAAAATAATGATTTAGTCATTGTTTAGATGCATATTTTACAAATGACAGAAAATGCTACTATATTCATTTAAAAAACCATTTCATCGAATATTTGTTGAAAAATCAATAAAAGTCAAATCCAATAAGCATTGCATTTCAATAATTTTTAGTAGCAATTTTTGTTTTCATATCATTTCAATTCAGCTTATTTTTTCCTGATTTTGGAGCTTCATGAAAAATCTAGCATGGTACTGCAGCTGCCTCAGAATTCTACACCATTAGAAGATAACCACGATAAGGACAATTGGTTGACGTGAGAACCAAAAACTAAATTTCTAGGGAAATTCAGTATGAGCTTCCTAATTTTTTAATGCATTCTCCTCTATAGACAACAGAAATCATAAAGAGATAATTGTCAATATCCCAATGTATGACTTAAAAAAAAACAACCAATAAGATCAAAATGTATTTATCATATGTAGCATACTAGAAAAGCAATAGAAGAACTATTGTATCGTCATAGATTTACTTGGAGGGATCATTGCACATAATTGAAAAGCAATGAAAACATTACAAAAATACCTGTGATATTGAGCTTTCTGAATGTGAGAAATGTACAAGTATTAAATAGGCAGTGATACATGTTTTTAACATTCAAAACCATTCAAATCAATCTACTGCTCCTAAAACTTTACCATTACCAAGCCAGGCAATTTAAGTTTCAAAAGATGGCTATCCTCTAGCTTTTTCAATTGGAAATGTTACAATAAAATTTTTCTATGCAACGGTTACAGTTGTATGTTTGCAGAAACATGAATTAGTAGTACTTTTATCAACATTGGACATTTTCATTCTGGGCGCCTTGAATAACAAACGCACTTTGCATATGCTTATGCTTTATGCGTCTAATTGCCTACATCTCCAGCTCATAATAAATTCATATGCTGCAGAATAATACATAGACATCTATTGTTATTTCTCATGTTTTGCTTGAAACCTTTCTGGTGTAATCGCTTTGTGTGATCATTTTATCGTAGAGAGTTATTTTCTCATAATCCAATTCTTGGTTGTGAGAGATTCCAATTGCATTAATATTGATTGAAGTTGGTAATGCTTCAGTGAGATTAACCTCAACACAGACCCTGCTTACAGACCCTGCTTGAGGCTGAATCTTCTCAATCCCATGAGCCAGGGGTCATTGCTTAGAACAAATTTGAAATTAATCCCAGAAAAGAACTCAAACTTAAGTTTAAGAGATTAATTTAAGTTTAAGTTTAACAGATTAAGTTAATCTCAGAAAAAATTCATTAAGTTAATCTATGTTTTGTTCTAATCAAATTGTATGAGGGATGATATTGGCAGAATGTATCAATTCAAAATTAAATTATAGATTTTATAACATTATAGATTTTAACTTCTTCAAGAGAACAATCTATTCCAATCATAATGTTTTCCACGACATCAATTGTCTTAGAGATATTGATAGGCATGGTCTTCGAAATGTTGGCCATGTTTCCTTCTACATACACCTCACTAGAGAAAAGAAAATCTCAATACCAATAGAAATATCGAGAGATAAACAAATTCTTTTTCTCAGCTTCCAACTTACTTAACTCACTTGAGGAGGAAATATGATATATGATGCACATTCTTGCATGGCCTCTGAAATATATTCATGGATTCAAAAATGGCCCCGTTAAAGGGAAAGACCATATCCAGGGAGACTTAGGAGGCTAGAGAGCTAAAGGTCCACTTCTCCCCAGGTAGGAGTAACTTGATCATGCTCTTAAGTAGGTAATTTAATAGATTGATAAGTAATCTCATCTAAAAACAATAGCATCAACGCTCCAACATATCCTCTTCTTCTAACAAATTACAAAAATTAGGTAAGATCCAGGAATTGTTGTTCAAATAGGTCATTTTAAATGAAACTGAGCATGGTGTCTTAAAACTTCTACATGATGACGAATCAATAGAATATATTGCAATTAAGAAAATCACATATGACAGACTAGATTCAATAAGAGATACAAGCAAAGGGAGACCAAAGGTTCTCGTCGATATGGAATACAGTTCTATATCCATATTTTGATGTGCCATTGCAGAATTGTCCAACATTAGAACATTTGATCCCGAGGTGGCAGCTAGATCGGACCAACAATATGATAATTGATTGATGGTGACGATTTGTCCCTAGTGAGGGAAGAAAATCGATTGAAAGACCAAGTAGAACATGATGATCGTGGGATATGTGCAATTGCATGCCAATAGAACATTGTAATATAAACTAACATCAACAACCTTGACTTCTACTAAGACTGTGTTAGCGCCAGTTCAATAGGGAATGAGAGTATGCTTCCATAAGGTCTAAAGGATCAATCATCAAATGCAGTTAACATGGTGGGAGATGAAACAATCTCTGGAGAACCTAAATTTCTCCAACGTGAGGGAGTCATGGCTTATGATTCTCTACATTGAAATTAGTAAAGTGTGCATTAGACTAATGAAACATGCTTGTGACCGACATAAAAGCCTTGCATTTCATTGGGAAACTATAAAAAACCTCTAAAGCAGACATGGCCCATAGTTCCTTAGCTAAATCCTCAACAATACTATAGTTGTGGGCAGCCTTGGAATTAGGATTATGCATGGATCTTTGTAACACACTCTTGGGATAGAGAGGCATTGCATCTACAATTGGTTTTCATATATGAAGAGAAAGCGATGACTATGACATAGAAATTTCTTTGATCTTAGAACTTGACTCGAAAGCATCATAGTTGTGTGCCCTAGTTTCAAAATTTATCTCACATTCAAACATGTAAATGTTATCCAATCTGCATAGAATCGGATCCTGAAGCTGTATCAATTTACTACATGTTGAAAAATAAAATGCAAAGCGCATAAAATGAAGTAATAGACATGCAACATAAATTGCATTGTCATTTTGCAAATGAAATGATTCCAACCTAATTATATTTGACAAAAGAAGCAATGACATTAACGCAGTTCAAAATCGCTGGCATATACACTGCTGAGCAAAAAAATAGAAGCAAATGTGAGTATCATTTAAAAAATGCAAGAGAATTTGTATTGATTTTTTCAAAAAAAAGTTCAATTTAAGTAATAGGTACTGTGTATTTGAACATAAAGCATTTAAAAGCAATTGTTCTTGTGATTATCTGAGTTATAATTTTATGAGTGAGTTCATTTTGAATGTTAGAAACAATATAAACCATGTTTTAGCACATGGAAATACTGAAAACAATTACAATGCTTTTACTGAAATGACAAAGGCACTAAAAAGCAAACATGATTTGGAAAGCAACTCTACAGAAACGAAGTGTGTTGCAAGGTTATTGAACTTCAAAGCAGGAGACAAGAGAGCATAAACCAGACCAGCTGATCAGAATCAACTGCAAAGACTGTGGCCAACTACCGTACACATGACCGATATATTGCAATTTGAAATGTTGAAAAGCCATGTATCTATTAATACTTGTAAACTATGAATAACATTACAAAAGCTTGTAGGTGGATTGTTTTCAGATATCCAAAAAGCAAACATCAGTTGCTGAAGCATAAAAACTATGTATGTATTTTAGCTTTCAATGACTATGGCCTTGCAATTACAAATGAAAAAGATAATGACATTTGCAAAAATGCTATGAAGCTATTGTGACGGATGTAGTAAATAACATTAAAAAAATGAAGAATATATATAAGTGTTTTTGGTTTGTTTGTGTTTTCAACAAGCAGTGCAAAGAGATGAACATCATTCACATTTGTAAGAGTTCTGTCCATATATTGATATCTATGCTTAGGAAAGGACATTGAGTTTAATAGAATATATTTTTATACAATATCAAAAAACATAACTCAGAATCTAAAACTTTTGCAAAATATATGAGCGCATCAATCAAATGCTTGGAAAGTATATAATATGAAAGAGCAGAATTGTAATCTTAAGACAAGTATGTACACCTGAAGAAGCATTCAAATAAAGTTATGTTTATGTATATATATTTATAGGTTTTTATCAAAATGATGACAACAGAGGTTGTCAATATATCAGATGCATAGACTGTTGTTGTATGTATATAGGTACAAAACCATGGTAGTCGACCATGCTGCGTGTATAATTACATCGATCACATCAAAAAAACAAAATTTCAAAAAAGTTTTTTCTTTTCTTTATATCCTAGCTATTGCAAATGTACATAAGTATTTTCCAGAATTGCATATGTTCTTTGCAAAGTACCAGTTGAAATCATCATGGTCAGTGTAGTGACAAGGGTATTGAACTTTGTTTCCTGTACATTGAAAAAAAGGAAAATATTAACATCAAAAGAAATTGATAATTGAAAGTAAAACATGTTGTTACAATGAATTAAAAGGCGAGAGTGATGGAAATGAGTAGAAAGACTTAGAACCAGTAGAGAAGGAAAGTAAGAACATAAGTATTATGCAGAAGACAACGATGTTGATTGGTGTAGAAGACAAAGATTTGTGACTGGTTTTTGCAAGAGACAGGTGCATTGCAAAAGCGTTAAATTATATTTGGTTATGCATATTCTAATATCATTTGTGAATTTCTTGCAAAGATATTTTCTTGTACCCTGGGTCTTTCTAAGCAAGAGTTACAACTTTAGTGTGAATTTAGACCATATTCACAGCCTTGTTAGATTCCAAACAGTTTCTTTTCATTGAATGAGTAAAAGGAACTGCTCCAGTTTCTCTAAAGAGGCAAGGAGGTATACATAATCTTTGGTAATCGTTTTAGTTCAAGTCAATTATGGCAGTCACATTATTTTTGTATTTTTATGATATAGTCCGGGATGCTGGTTCAGACATGAATATTGGTAGAGGGGCTGATTTCAATGCCCCTCATTTTGAAAGTTAGGTTCAGTGGCTCAGAGGTATGGGCATTTTGCAGAAAGTTCTTTTTTGGTAAGTAGAAGGCAGTCTCCTTCTAGGTGTCATATATTCAATAAATAGATCACCTGCAAAGAAAAATCAGATTGTATGTATTTTTAGTCAGGCATGTATAGTCAATCTATACATATGGATGCTGTAAATACAACGGTCTGTCTGGAAGCAGAAATGCCTATGCCTTTTGCTATTGTCTAGGCTTTAACTCCTTGCACCTTCTCTATATTGATACAAAATAATATTTTATATCTGTTCAAAGAAAAAGTTGTTTAAGTGCGGAAGGAGAATCATGGGAGGAAATCGTGTGCTTTTCATCCTTTTTGGAAGTACAGATTCATTTTCTTTATTTAATTTTCTAAAACAGAAACCTGATTGTGTATGCTTGGGTCAATGACAATGGTTTCTGTCTAGCTTTAGTTATCAAATCCATGTTTCTTCAAGGTAAGAGGACAAGAGAATCTGTTTAGCGAACTTGCTATGGCCAATTTTTGGGGGACAACAGAAGATGGGACATGAGAGAAGATGGGACATGAGTTCTCCCCTAAGATCTCATGGAGATGGCAAGATGCTAAGATCTTCTTGCATCCTCCTCTCAACCTCATGCTCCCAAGGGTCAAGGTAGCATTAGGATGGGATTTATCTCATGGGGGAATACTCGCATATTCCTTAAAGTTAATTTATAGTGGAATAGATTAGAAAACTCATTCTCCGGGCAAGGAGTAGTGTATAAATGGGTTCTAGTAGTTGCAGGATTTTTGTGGGTTGTTCTTCCGCTCCTGTAGGTGTCAGTGTGGAAAGAGGTTGGCTGTGGGAATAGTGCATTTTCGCAGTTGACCTGTTGTTCTCACAGTTCACCTGTCTTGCTAGTATGTATATATTCAGAGTTCATTTAGAACAACGCACCAGGGAAGCCATGATGATATCCTTGAAACTGTTAGTTATGTTCATTGGGGAAACAATAATAAAAATATAATGAAACAACTAAGAATCATTATGGACAAGCATCAACATAATTTTGAAAGGGACATTTACAAGATTAGAATATTCATTTAGAGACATGGGGTTTTAATTAATTACAACAAAACTTCAATATTTTTAGCTACCTTGAAGACATAAACTTCAATATTTTTAATTAAAATCCTGCAGCTGCTAAAACCACAACGACAAAATGTGTGCATATGAAGTACAACCCAGCCAACATCGCATTAAACACCTCAAACAAAGCACAGAAAAACCGGCTCGAAAACGAAAAACCACCTCAGTCACAGCATCCGAGGACAACCCACACCCTGCGTTGTGACACCATCGTGCCGCTGCCTCCTGGGTCACAGCATCCGAGGCACATGTCATTGCGGACGGCCCCAATCAAAAGCTAACAAAATAACTCATTAACAATTAAAAAAAAATGAATTTGTCCAAATCAAAGTTAAACATTGCGTCCACCCTGTATTCATCAACAGCAACCCGAACTAATGCCCTCAACCGAAAAATCATTACAAGAGCTATAATAACTTGGTAAAAGCAATAAACATGCAAGTTCTGAATGCAATTTTCATCTAGTGGTTTGCACAACCTTGCGAGAGGGTTTGGCGGGGTTCAACATGTGAATTTGAAGCTAAAGTCTGATCACATTCATGAATATGTTAAATCTATCTATAATTCTTGCTATCTCTGTGACTAAATCGAGAGAAATTAGTATAAATGCACAAAGACATTACATTGTAATAAAAAGCTATTCCATTGACAGTCAGATGAGATGCATAGTTTGAATTCCAAAAATTCTGCGTCTGAATCAAAGGATTTGAGAGAAAAGTAAAAGCTTTGGGTCACAAACACAATTGCATTATTAGATAAGTTGTATTCTAGAACATGATTAAATAAACTGTATGCTAATAAAGTGAATACACGTTAAATTTAGCCTATCATCATTGAATGTGAAGACTCTAGCTATTGATCATTGATACTAAAAAAAAGTAATATTTGAAGCAATCGAAAGTTACACATAGCAAGGGTGGGTAAACTATCAACAAGAATTAAGAAAGCTTATTGTTTTATTGTTTCAAGCATTCAAAAAACTATGGTTGTGAGTCGTGTTTATTTTTAGATTAACACCTGCTTGTGCATACCCCATGTCTAGAGTTTTTTGCAATTGATTATTCTGTTGTTCATTGCAAGAGTGAAAATGCCTTGTTGGTTTAATTTGCACAAATGACGAATAGTTGTTGTAACAACCTGAGAATATTGTTCATATGAGATAGCTGCAACAGGTGGACAATATTCTTTCAGCTGTGCACCTTGAAGATTGCATTCGAGGATTCCCTGATCTGTTTCCAGTTTGCATTGCAAGATATGCTCATAGGCTGGAGCTGTTTCTTGATTACAAAAAGAACAGAATGTGGTGCTTTGGATCATCGGAAGCTTGCATTCTGCGCATGTACATTGGAATGGTGGTGCAAAAGCATTTTTAATTTTGAGCGATCCATATATCTATTGCAATTTTCAAGATAGGAAATATACAGAGTATGAGATAAGTACAAGTATATAGAAATGGTGCAGGAGAAAATACAAGTTGCAAAGAAGAAATAGAGAAAAAAATTAGGGCTGTTGCTAAAAGTATTGGAAAGAAAAGGTGGAAAAAAAAGAAACATCTTTTCTTTTTAAATGTTGTAATAGTATAAATGCAAATAGCATTTTTCAAAAGACATGGACCTATGCAACTGTTCTGGGACAGTGTTCAAATAGGCTTTTTTCTCGCTACAATAGAGTTGATTTCATCGATATGGATTGGATAGATAATCTTGTTAGTAAAACAGTTGATATGGATTGTTTCTTGTTTATGATAAAATATAATGAACGGGTAACTTTTAAAACAGTTGGTGACAACTGAAAAGATAGAACATATGTGAAAAGACAAATAGAGTATGTTGTTTTTTCTTTTTTCTTTTTTGTGGTATGAATTAGAAGAATTGTTACAGTGATTTCATAATTTAACAAAGAACAATGGAATGTATCTCTGACCTGTGTCTTAGCTTCAACAATCACAAGCAAATCTTGAATTGCAAATTCATCATTGAGTGGATCAATAAATGTGGCCTGGGAGGCCTTTATCAGGTGACTGCCTTTTGGACCTGGTCGAACAATGTTTTTGAATAAATAGAGTGGTGGCTCGTCCTGTGCAAGCTGTTGTTGCACTCGTAGAAAGAAGTTTTTATAGTTGTCGTTGACTTGAAACTGTGAGAATGAAAAAGAAAAAGTCAGAATAAAATGTATAAATAATTTGCAATGGACAAAAACATATAAACTGAGAGGAAAATGCAGTTGTATCAGCAATTAACAATGAAATCAGAAAAAAATAAAATTAATGTGAGCTTTGGAAAGAACAAAAGCAAGTTGATAGTACAGTTGCATAGTCATTTGGAGTTTCACCATCCCTGATGTGGAAATCCAATTGTTTGTTTTTGTATTCACATGCAACTACTATAGCAGCAACTGAACCAACAACATATGCTTCATCAGATGAAACTAGCTCAGTAATTGTAGTGTCTGGAGGAAGACACCGTGTCTTGCATATTTGATCTATTGTTTCAATGTGGCTGGAAGGCAATATTTCTATGGAATTTATAGCATCTCCACGATCATATTGGCCTCTTTTCTTTAATTCTTATCCAATAATTCAGACACTTTTTCCGGGAAACAAGAAGTTGCCAAATCTGTTGATGAGGTTATCATTCATTGTAATAGTAATTGTCATGAAACCATGTTTGTCTACAAGGTCTGCATGCAGAATCTTTGTCTTCACAGGCGAATTTTGCGTTCGATTTTGTGCAGGGCCATAGACAGTTAAAATATCTCCCTCAAAAACATTGGCATGAGACATAGTACATAATTCTACAATAGATGAAGCTTGAACAAATGCTTGCTTTAATCTGTGAACATAAGAAGATGAACATAGAAAGGAGCAATTAGATTTTACAATTGTCTGTTGTTGATAGATATCTACATAAAATTACATTACTTTTAAGCAAGGACATGAAAAAGAATACAGATTATTTACAAGAAAATTGGTGAAATGAATTAACTTAGATTTCAGTAGAAGAGAAAAAAATCAAGAAGCAGAAATCTAAGACAAAAAAATGACTAGGTTCGATGCAAAGTAACATCACCTCTTTGGACTGGTTGTTTTTGTATTGGAAATGGGCAATGACACTGTTGCAATTGATTCCATCTCTGCAATGTCTTGTGAAGAAGAAATATTTGCTTCAGCAGATGGGGTGCTCAATGTAGATGTCATTGCAACAATGATCTGCTTCTGGCAAATTTCTTTTTCTTGTCTATATTTTCTGAATATGTTTTTTTTTTTACCAATTCTGGAAAATGATCTAGGTCTCAAACCATTAGTAGTGACATGGAAAACATAAATCTTTATAGATATAGACTAAAGCAAATTGAATTGTCAAGAATTTTGGAAAGGGATATTGCATTGAGTTTTGGCATATAAGAAAGAAGAAACAAATGTGTTGATGTCAATAACTATAATTTGAATATCTATCAATAAAAGTACATAAGATTGGAGTTTGTTTGAGTAATGTTTCTGATTAAACAATAGTTAATCAATAAAATAAGAAAATTGCAAAAAGTTTAGGTAAGTGCATTTGAAACATAATGCTACAAAAGAACAAAACATTGATTGTGGTCTATAAAACTAGACAAAAAGCTATTGTTTGATGTTTATAGCTGAAGCAACACTGTTTTTTTTTTCTCTCGTTTTGTTTTGTTTAATTTTTTTTTTCAAATTATTGTGCATAGATAATAGTCAATGCATATTAGTCAATGATCGTTACAAAATAATGGGTGGCATGTCAGAGTATGCATGAGGAAAAAGAAAATTGGAGGTTGAAAAAACAAGGGAATTGGGCAATACTTTGTTCATTGCAAAAGAAAAGAAAGAAGTTAATTGCTAAATGCTGGTTTGCTTTTTTATATAAATTTTTGCTTGCAGTTTTAAAAATTGAGAATCAATGTCTTTGAAATTTCAAAAACTCAAATAAAAGAAAGCAAGGACGATATCATGAATATATTCTTTGAAATATGCAATGCAGGTAGATTATATTGAATCAAAAGGAATTGATAAAAAAAAGCAAAAATGGTCAGACCAATATGCATTTGAGATAGTAAATGAAATTGTATCAAGATCTAAATTTGTTGAAAAATGATCAATCATAGAATCATAGCTAGTTGTGATATGACTTGTTTTTAACTTCAGTTTTTTTGCTTGCATATATGACTGGATTAATTTTTTAGTCATTGTTTCCTTCAACATGTCAATGTTGAAGTCACCGGCAAGGACAATAGGCATTTTCGTATTATTGTTTTCTGACAAAATGCAATTGAGCGCACAATTGACTTTGTCAAATACATTATTTGGTTTGATATATATATTTATAATCTTCATGGTGTTGTTACAAAGTTTAAGATCAATGACAATTGCTTCAACAAATTTTTCATTGTACGTTGCGGTCTGCAAGATCGGAATCCCTTTTTTGACAGCTATTATGAGACCATGCACTGAATAAGTTGCAATGCACGTGTATTGGTTTGCAAATATTGCGTGCATGGGAGGCGAATGAAAATGGGTTTCTTGCAGGCATAGAATGTGTGATTCTAATAGTTCAGTGTCATGTGCAATGTCCTCAATGTGCAGGACCATACTACGTGTATTAAGCGAACATATAATAAGATGTTGATTACAAGGAATTGACTTTAGACCATATTGAAATTGCAATGATGCATCTTTTATTAATCTAGTTGATTCGACAAGTACTTTTGATGAAACACTAAAGTTCTTTTGTTCTAATTTGTTTACAAGATAGAGACATTCAATGGTTTTTACACGAGAAAGTGCAGTGTAAACAAGGCCATGCCTTGTAACCCCTTTTGGATCAAATGCAACTTTTTCAAGTGTCAAACCTTGTGCTCTATGGATTGTTCTAGCACATGCCAATTGAACTGGGAATTGTATCCTAACAAAATTTCTTTTATTGCCAACCAAGATCTGTGTTGATATTCTTTTGATAGGTGTCCAAGTATGATTTATAGAATTGTTGTATAGACAATGCATATTAGTACGTGTAGTTGCACCTATCTTTGGACTAGCAAACTCAAGCCAGATAACGTCTGAGCAGGTTTTTTCGTAGTGCCGGAAAATAGCTTCCGTTCCATTTACAAGTCCATCTTCAATGAGATAGTTTCCACCAATCAATTCAACAAGCATGTTTTTTTTCAATACAATTGATTGTGGAAGTTGATTCGTTTTTTACCATTCATAATTGACGTCAGCTTCATCAATTTTGTTGTCGTATGCTATGAATGTGAATGCTTCTGTTTCTACATATGACAACATTTTTGAATTATGGAAATCGACATCTTTGTTTCGATAATACAAGAATGGAAATGTCGGATCAATAGGTGCTGGTCTATGGCAATGTGCATTTAAATATTGAATGTCGCTAGCTGATTGTAGGCCTTTTCTGATTCTATTTAAAATTGATATGAAAATGTCATTTTCTTGTCTAACAACTTTTGTAAGTTCATAATATTTTATATTGTCAAGCCAAAAACTATATGGGAACTTTTCTTGTCGAAAATTGGAAATTCAAAAATCCAAGAATCATGTACAGGTTCATCTTGAAATAAATCACCACAGAAAATGACATCAACATTTCCAAATGGATTTGTTGGAGAATGCTTGATTTCGCGCATACGTTTGTCTATGTTATAAAGCATATGCGAACCTATTAAAGACACTTTATCAAGCAACAGCACTTGAAGTTGATCAAAATATTTTGCGAGAATATCTAATGTATTTGAACTTAATGGGAGCAAGTTGCCAGAATTCAGGGGAAGTTTAAAAGCAGAATGGACAGTGATGCCGTCAACATTGCTATATCCGTGTCCGGATATACTCAATGATTATTCAAGCGAATAATCCTCCAATGGAAAATAACTCCATTTGATAAAATAATAATATATAATTGATAGTATAAAGATGATTAATAATTACAATGAGGCTCGCTTTTATAGGTTTGAGCGTATATAGTGAAGGGTTACACCCTTTCACTTTAATAACTAATAACTTTAATTAACATACATATAATATTCATAGCATTGCCACTCTCTTAGAAAGGCTTTGTCCTCAAAGCCTTATAATTTTGTCGCATTGTTCTTTGCGATGTCATGGCTGATGAAACATGTCGATATGAACTGCTAAGTGTAGAGCATAACTTCCGATACATCGACGAATCAATCCATCCCAAATTGATTTGTTGTGGACTGACGGGATTCCCTACTGATGTGTCGTCAGGAGATTTGATCACATTAGTACCATTATCTTTCGACATTTCCCACTTTTTCAAATATCGGTTTTTATGGTTGGGGTGTCGATAGGGAACTTTCACAATGTCATTTTCTTTTACGAGCGTCGTCTTTTGAGCATTGATTTGAGTTGGAAGTTGTATTTTCGTCTCTTGAGGATTTAAGTTTTTGTTCTGTATCTTTTCCAACTTGTTTTCTAACTGCCTATTATCATTTTGAAACTTCTTAATCAATTCGACTTGCGATTTTATGTCATCTTCAGATGTCTTAAGTTGTTCCTTAAGATCTTCATTATGAATTCTGATACAACTATTTTCTTCCTGTTTTTCTAGAAGTTTCCCTTCAATGTCGTCTATAGATTGTTCTATCTTCTGACTATTTTTCAACTTCTTAATTTTTGTGACTAGTATCTTGTTATGATTTCTTAGTCTAAAAATTTCTTCAGCATTGTTAGATAATGCTTTATTACTCTTCGCGATCTCTGACTTATGTGTCTTTTTAGAGTCATCATTTTGTTGTTGAAGAACTTTTATCTGTTGTCGACACTGGTCGACCTCTGATTCTTGACTTTCTAATTTATGTCGTAACTGCATTAGTTCTTCATCTTTGTCGCTAACGATTTTGTTCAAGCGTATTATTTCTGCTTCGTAATTATTTATTTCCTTCTTTATATCTTGATTTTTCAATCTCTGATTGAAATCACTTTCATCTTTTAATTCCTTGATTTGCGCACATAATTTTTCTATGTGATTTTTCTGGTTGGACATTATTTGTTCATTGAACCGTTCTTCTATCTTATGTAGTTCAATCTTTACTTCTGATTGTGTATTAATGTCTCGTAATTCTTCATTTTCTTTTCGATAGCGCTTTAACTTGGCTTCTAATTTCTCTATTTGTAGTCGCAACCCAGCTTCCATGGCTTTGACTTCTTCGGTGATAGATGGTCTTTCTTTGATTTCTTCGGCGATAGATAGTCTTTGATTTTTTCGATGATAGAGGGTCTTTGACTTTTTTTTGATGAATCTTCTTTTGACTTTAACTTCTCTTGATGATAGATAGCCTCGACTTATTTTGACGAGGGAGCTTTCTTTGACGAGGGAGTCTTCCTTTGACTTCTTAATTTTGTCTTCTCTGACGAGTGATGATCTTCTTTGACCTTTTCTTGATTTTGTCTTCTTCGATTCTTTTAATCTCCTTTTTTTTTCCAAAAATAATTATTATTTCAATGAAATAATAATATTTTTAACCTTTTTTTTTTAATCTTTCTGTTTTTGTCTTTGAATTTATAATTGTAATAATAATAATTATTATTAATATTATTAAAATTTAATAACAATAATAATATTAATAAATATAATATATTATTAAATGTAACAATAATATATTATATATATTTAAATGAGAGGAATTAGGGTTTAAACCCGGGAATTTGAAGGAATGGCGGTTTGTGGACTGAATGGAGTGAATGGCGTGAGGGTGAGTTGGCAAGGAATGAGGTGGGACGATTGTGTAGAGGCAACGTGGAGGGATTGTTGGGGGAAGGAAGTGGCGTGTGGTAGCGTGGAAAGATGGGAGTGATGGAGGATTAGTCGTGGGAGTGAGCAGGCGAAGTGGGCGTCTGGGCGTTGCAATGGAGGTAGGCAGCGCACTAGTGATGGAGCATGGAGGTAGTGTGATGAGGAGGGGCGGCAGAATGCGTGGCTGGAAACACGGTGCAACCAGGAGAGACAGCGGAGTGAGGACGCGAAGACAGTTGCAGAAGGAGGACGTAGGGTCTGGTGTTTGATACAGGCGCGGGGGAGGGCGTGAGGAGTGGGCGGCTGCGGTGTGGTGATGGCGGGAGGAATGTGGGAAGTGGATGCGAAGGGAGGGGTGGGTGTAGATACAGCAGGTCGTGGTGGATTAGAGGTGAAGGTAGATGGGCGTTGCGAGGGAGAATGCAGCGAGGTGGTGTGGCCGGGAGGTGGGCTGTGGACAGGGAAGCTGGCGCAGGAGGGCGCCGAAGTCGCAGCAGGGGAGCAGGTGACGAGTAGCGGCGGTGGTGGAGCTCGACGTTGCAGTGGATAAGTGAGCACAGGGACGAGTGAGGGAATGGAGGTTGGAAATGGCGTGGACTGGATCGCTGAGGACGAGGAGGGAGAACAGGCGTGCAGGTGGGAGTGTATGCGCGAGGTTGTAGCCGGGCGTAGGGAGCACGAATAGGTGGGAAAAATGGAGAGCGTGAGAAAGATGGTGGTGTCGGAGACCGCGTGGGCAGGTCAAGTGGGGTGGAGCTGTGGAAGAGAGGAGGATGGAACGTGGTGTGCACGGGGAGATTTGGAGTACGGAGTGGTGGGAAGGCGATGGCAGGTAGGAGGGTGCGGTCTTGGATAAGAGATGGCTGCTGGGTGGACGAGAGGTCGACGTGGGAGAGACGAGATGGAAGAGTGGGCTGTGTGGGATGGATGGGGGTGCGAGAATGAGGAAGGAGAGGAGACGCAGGTGGAGGGTGGAGATGTGAGGAGCTGCCGGGTGAATTCAAATCTTCTTCCTTTTAATTGAAATCTGAAAATGGCCAAAAGCCGAGACTGGTCAAAGACCAAGTGCACAGAGAAAATCTGAAATGGGTGGCCAAAAGCCAGATCAGGGAGGGCCGAGAGGCTCTGATACCAATGCTATATCCGTGTCCGGATATACTCAGTGATTATTCAAGCGAATAATCCTCCAATGGAAAATAACTCCATTTGATAAAATAATAATATATAATTGATAATATAAATATGATTAATAATTACAATGAGGCTCGCTTTTATAGGTTTGAGCGTATATAGTGAAGGGTTACACCCTTTCACTTTAATAACTAATAACTTTAATTAACATACATATAATATTCATAGCAAACATTGTATGCTGCTTTTCCAGTAAGTGTTGCAATGAGCCCTTTCCTTTTCAATGGGTCACTTCCAAGTGCTTTATCATACAACAGAACAAGAGCATTGAAAAGAGCTTTTGCAGTGTGTGTTTTCCCTGTACCAGCACTTCCTGTTAGGAATAAGTGTATTGGCTTGGAAGGATTGGTTTTTTTTCTAGTAACAATCTCTTTTACTATAGACTGTTGTTCATTGTTTAGGTTTCTTCTTGTTGCAATATATTGTTCCATGTTAGGGAGAAAAGGTTTTTCTTTGAAATTGCAAAGGTTTAGGTCTTGTTGCAAACTAGTTTTTTTTTTATGAACAAGATCATTATGGATATCAATTTTTTGAAAAGCCATGGTATCATACATGGGTTCCGACATTGCTTTAGAGGAATTAGCAACTTCCAATTGTGTTTCGACAATATCCTTTGCAATGTCAAGGTCATCCCATTTGCTTGTTGCCTTAGGGAAGAATCTTTGCTCAACAATTGATATTTGTGACTTGTATTGCTCATATGCTTGTGTCCAAGTTTGGAGCAAATGAGTTAGAAAATTGTCCAGGTGTCTAAAATGGACAAAAAGCAATAGCTTCTCCCGTGCAAAGTTTTCTGGATCTTTTTCTTGTCTATATCGAATATATCGAATAATGCATGGCCTATTTCTTTTGATTGTTTTTCCGTCTATGAAGCAATAAAAGGAAGCATATTCAGCAAGACTAAGAGTTTCAAGTTCATTAGGGCGTTCAATGTATCTATCTATTATTGAAGGACAAAGTATGTCTTCAGATTCATTTGATTCTTTTTTCAATAGAGATGGTTTTTTCAAGGCAACAACTCGTTTATCATCAGGAGCAGTGCTGATGAAAATTGTTTTTCTTGATGATGAATGCAAAGGAAAAGAGAGAATAATATGGACCGCTTGTCTAATTGACATTTGTTGCATGTTTAAGAGTGTGTTTCCTAATTTGCATATTGTTTCAAGTTGTCCAGATTTGTTTGCAATTGACTCTTCCTTGATCTTTTTTAATGCCTTTGTCATAGGTCTGTCTAGTTTTGTTATATATGAAGTTACATATGTTGCCGTAGCATAAGCATCTAAAATGAATTGAGCATCAGTATTTGCTTGCCACAATTTTGTAATGTTCTTTGCAAATGGATTTATCCAAATATCAGATGGATGTCTTTTTAGCAGTAGGGTGGGTTGGTTAATCAAGGAACGTAGTAGCACAATGTAGTTGTCTTTGTCCAAATTCAACATTTCAAGAAATGATTCAAAGCATATGTTTTTTCCATATTGCTTAGATTCAAGAGCACAAGTAAGGAGTTTTTTTTTTTCATCGAGATTGTTCAGTTCATTGTCAATGGGTTCTAAAATTATTGTAGCATCGATCGGAAACATAGGAAATCAGAATCTGCAACTAGAACGTTGATGTTTTCTACATGCATGTGTGTGTTGATGGGTTTGAATATTTTTTAATTCTTTAGTAAGCAAAGAAGAATCTGTTGAAATATATTTGTCAACAAAAGTTGTTATTTCATGCTTAGTATTTTTACCATATACTGGTGCATTCTCAATCCAAAGAAGACCATGATCATGTTCATTTCCTCTTTGTTGAAATTCAGTCGTGAAAAAGTAATCATTCACAGTTCCAAAGAGAGTTGTTTTTCAATATCAATGACTTCAGCGAGTTCATTTTGTGTCTATAATAGCGACTGCAAATGACAGGATGGTTTCTAATCAAAGCATCGATATCATTTTGCAAGGGAAATAATGTGGAATTGGAATCGTTTTTTGTTTGAAGATGTTGTAAAGCATTGCACAATGGTTTCCATATATGTTCTGCAGAAGTGAAGCAAACAAAGAAAGTTGGTGGCCTTAGTTGCCTAACCATTGAAAAAAGATCTTTTCTCATGTTTTCAAAATAGTCTGGAGATGTTCGAATAGTTTTCAAGGTACGAAATGCAATTGGAGACTTTACAATGTTTTCAATATTGTTTTGTGACTTGACATCTTTTGCTTTTAGTTTTTTCCCTTTCAATTCACCTATGCGAATAGATATCCATGCAGCATTAGAAATTTGTTGTATCAATACTTTGACTGTCTTAAAGAACAAGTTTGTAGAATGAGCTTCAAAGGCCATACTTTCATGTTGTAGCTCCCATTGGAATATTTGCTGATGTCGATACCGCTTGTAGATGTCATCTGGTCGACTGCATCCATAGAAAAGTGTTGGGAAATTAAGCTCCTCAGAGAATTTGTCCTGGAAAATGCCTAGAGGCTTCTGATTTTCGGCAGGTGCAATTTCTAGAAGCTTGGTAGACAAATCGTCAATAACATGTGTTTCAGCATAACCATGGACCAATGTTTCAGTTGTTGGATCAAACTCTGCATCGGAAATGTTCTTACTGCTTTTATCCGAACTTGTGGAGCTGTTTTCGTCGTCAGTGGAATTGTCAAATGGAAAGTCAATGGCCTCCTTCGTTGCTAGCTCTGTGAACTTTGCCTCCCAATTAGGAACGATACAAATTTTTTCTAATTTGTAAAGATCTCTAGTACAAAGACTTTTCAATGCAACCATGACAATATTAGGACGCACATTTCCAGATATGTAAGCATTTTTGTATTCCAATCTTCGTTTCAACATAATTCCAATAGTCATGTCATCATCAAGGTTTCTTGGCAAAACCTTTTGTATCTTGTCCAAAGACAAGGGGAGGTTTATAATTGCGCCAGTCAAGCCTAATTGAGCTCGTTTGTAACCAAGTTGACGTATTTGGGAAAATATAATTCTTGGAGACACAAGGCGTTCTTCCAATGGCGTTAACATATCTACAGATGCCAATGGAGTGTTGCGTCGAATATTTAATGGAACCGCAAATACAAGAATCTCTCTATTGGACACATTTTTTTTGCAAAATTTGCAAATGTATAGGTCAAGTGCAAAAGAAGCTGGCATATCCATCCAAGGCAATGAGTTCAATGAAAATAGCGTTTTCTCACTGATACGACGTATGTCTTTTCTAAAATGCAAGCGTTTGCATATGCAACATGCATTCGTAGGTGTATCTTCAATTGCTTTTAAATATTGAATAATGGCTTGTTCTGCTTTTTGTTTTTCTTTTTGTTTTTTGAAAGCTTCCATTGCTGCAAATCACATATCACTTTTTGTTGAGCGAAGGTTCTTGAATGGTTGCTTTGCATTATGCCTGAGTATATCGATATTTCCATCGCACCAGTCTACATTGATGTCAGACGTAGCTATTTTTGTGTCCAATGTCTTTGTATTCTCTATCATTTGTTTTTTCATTTCACAATGTTTTTGTAGATTGTCATCTGTTTTTTTTTTGTTGTCTTTGTATATCTATTGGATATGTTCTATTGACATTATGACTAGAAAGAATTTTTGATTGCTTGATATTGGCTTGTTCTGGTTTTTGTTTTTGTTTTTGTTTTTTCGAATCTTCCATTGTTGCAAAACGCATATGACTTTTTGTTGAGCGAAGGTTCTTGAATGCTCGCTTTGCATTGTGCCCAAGTATGTCGATATTTTCATCGACCCAGTCTACATCGATATTAGACATATTTTTTTTTATGTCCAATGTCTTTGTATTCTGTATCATTTGTTTTTTCATTTGACAATGTTTTTGTAAATTGTCATATGTTTTTCTTTTTTGTTGTGTTTGTGTATCTATTGAATATGTTCTATTGATGTTATGAGTGGAAGGAATTTTTGATTGGTTGATCTTGTTGTTATTATTTGCATCAATGTACAAGTCAATTGACATTGTTGTTTCGTTGTTGAAAGAACCTATGTGAAACTTTTTTTTAACTAGTGGATGGAAATGCAAATGACCTTTGCATGTTTCATGTTGCAACAGGAAAATGTCTTTTGTAGATCTTTTTGTTGATTGATATTGATCCTGAACATTGCAAGAACATGTGTCCCATATGAAAATATTTATTTTCAACATCTCACACATCCATTGAATTGCAAATTTACAACCTTCTATATGTACAATGCTAAAAGGCTCAGCCAAATTTAAGACAAATGTTTGCCAACTAGAAACAGTACAAGTTTCATTCACCATAGACAATGGCAAGTATGTAGACAGACATTTCAATGCTCTATTGTCATTGGATTGTATGCAGTTGAAGAAGGTTTGGGCTATTGTCTTTCGAAGGCTACTCATGTCAAAGATGTTAGACAACTTTGAAACCGATTCAAACAAAGAGTCAGAACAATGACCTTGAATGGTTGAGAAGATGTCAAAATCTTGTTGTATAAGTATTTGTCTAAAACATTTAATCTCTGTCCAAGTCTCTGGACAAGATTTGTTGGATATGTCAATTGATAATTCCTGAATTGAAATATTTTCAATGACACATGATTTGCAAGTTAACAATGGTTCAAAGTGACCAGCAGAAGGTATATGATCATGAAACAAAATGTTATAGCAATAACCAGGAAGAGTGGAATTGAAGTAGAGATATCTTCTTTTTGTTGAGAAAGACCAAACAACGACAGGTGCATTCAACCAATTTGCAAACCATTTTATGCAAAATATATCACCCCATAATCCACAGACATTGTTATTATCTGAAGTGCAAGCTGACTGAGACATCAGTTGTAGATAAAGATTCTTGTCTTTTAAACCATGTAGCTGAAACAAATAATCAGGGGAAAGTTCCAAGTTTGATGAAGATATTGCAAGAGGATCTCCTTGAGCCAGTTGATGGGAGAAATGGTTAACAATTGCTTCTCTTATCTCTATTGATGTGTATCGAAAATGCAAAAGAACGGCAAACGAATCGAACAAGCAATCTCCATTTTGGAAATGGAAAGCTTCCAACCGTAGCAAATGATTTTTTGATAGTGCAATATCAATTGCATCATCAACTTTGTCTTTTGTTGATAAGACTTCTGAAGCACCAGGTTGCAAGTGCATGGATCTTAACATATTGACCAATCAACTAGATTTAGTCACTTGAACTGCAAGCAAGAACATGCAATAGAAGGGAAAAACAAATCAATTAAAGTCTTTGAAATCGAAAATGAAAAATGTAGCATTTCATAAGAATAACAATTTAAGAGGATACATGGGCTAGTGCATAGAATTGTCAATTTTCACAACTTCATAAATGCATTTAGTTATTGCATAAAATATCTCTTCACATGAGTTTGAAAATTTCAAAAAGCCACTAGCAATAATGAAATGCAGTAGCAATAGAAGGTTGCAATTGACATTGGAGTCTATTGGAATAAAGGGAAGGGTTAAAAAACCAGGGTTTTAAAAATGTTTGCAATTGACAATAGCAATGTTTTCACAATGATTTAAAGTATAATAATAATGGGTTATGAAAAAAATATTTACTATCTTCAATTTCGTTATAATTTTATACGAAACAATTGCTGACACATAAACTCCATTTGCATAGTGTTTATCAACAACATAATGCATTTAGATGTAACTTTGTAATGATAGATGTAGTGGATTGGCACAGTAATTATAACTCCATATATGCTTATCGTTGACAATATATGGCCATTGCTCAAGAAATGTGATGCACTAATAACCAAATAGCATAGAAGCTTGCCATCATATCAAATTTGGTTATCATGGTTGCAATGGATCTATGACAATGCAAGAGTGATTGACAATGGAATGGATATATAATGCATCAACAATGGTTCTAGATTTGCAATGGATCAAGATCTGCATATGGATTTGCAATAGGGCTAGATATGGATTTGGGTATTGATTTGGAGGTAGATAAATGTAATTTGCCTTTTTTTAGTTGGGAAAAGAAATGGACCCCAGGTATGCTTGGCTTCCTAATGGTTCAGGGAGTTCACTCACGTACCAATGCTGTCTGACGGCTTGCATGTTGGGGAAGTACCCCTCACTTCACGGCGCAGGTAAAACTGATAACCGCTTTGCCACGAACGACAGCTCTTGGTTCACCTCACGGGTGGGGACTAGTCAATCAGGTAGGGGTCGTTGCCCATTTCACTGGCAGGTCCTCTCAATGAGCCAGCTACTCCGGGGTTCCTGTGGTACTCCTCACAATGAGTTTTAGGGCTATGCCCAAGTACTTCCCACAGTTAAGCAACCAGGAATTATTCCTGGATCCGAACATGTAATTGAAACGAACAATACAAATGCAAGGAAAAAATGGAAGAAATTTGAGCCAATTTAGCATTAGAAAGTTATATCATATAAGATATAAGGAACATGTAACAATTAACTAAGTAAATGGCAAAATAATAGAACACTTAGCACTTAATTAAGGCATGTTTGTAAACTTTAAAAAGAATCAATGTTTATGGAATGTTTTATAATTAAACGCACAATTTAAATCATATTTTTACATAGGGTCGATTTCAAGTTTCTTGTTGTTAGTTTTTCTCATGCCATTGAAATTCAATTGATGAAAGCGGAAATTGGGATTAGAAGATTTTAGCCACTTAATCCGCATTAACTCACCACCACTACTAGGTCAGTAGTTGCAAGTGATTTGCTATATATTATGGGAACATGACTAGTAAATTTGTATTAAAACATATTTTTACATACCATATGTAGTATCTAACATATATGAGCTTTATGAATATAGTTTACATAAAGTCTATAGCTAGGTTGATATGTATTTCTCTAATATTGTGTATGCATTTTATATGACAATAAGCATAGTAATTGCAATAACAATACTAATTACAACCATTACAACAATAAGCCCATGTATTGTTCCTAATTACCAAGTTGTTTTTATATAGGACTTATTACAAATACTCTATGTGTTGCTAAAGATATGGCAATGGGATGTGCGCAAGCAGAAGGCTATTTACACAAGCCATTTTGACAAATAAAGAGGGAATGCAATGACAAATACATGTATTAGTAGCTAGACCTTGTACTTAAGATAACAGAGGTAAAAATTAGGACAAGATAAAGAGCATAGCTTGTTTACTACATATATCTTGTAAAAGAGTTGCATATGTTGTACACATCATTACAAATATCAACAACAATGCTATGTTCAATCATCCATCTATGACATAAGTTGAATGAAAAACCTAATTCCATAGTTATGTTTTTTTTTGTTTTCAAGGTGGTTTTCCTGTGCTTCGTTCGAGGTGTTTAATACGAGGTATGGGCTAGGTTCTCATTCATATGCGCAGGTTTTGTAGTTGTGCTTCTAGCAACTGTGGGATCTATGTGGGCCGTCCTTCTACTTCTGTAGGTGCCAGTGTGGAAAGACGTTGGCTGTGGGAATATTGCGTTTTTGCAATTCACCTGTTGTTCTCGTAGTTCAGATGTCAAATTCGGCGGCAATGGCGGACTTCCTCTGGTCCAATTTCAAGGTGTTTTTCTATGTTTAGTTCAAGGTGTTTAATACGAGGTATGGGCTAGGTTGTGCTTCATATGTGCAAGTTTTGTGTCGCTGCAAATCATAGCCAAAGCAAGTGCAATGTCGGTGACATTGCCAGCTAGTGGCTCTTCCAAGTGTATTCTCTTCCATGAAAGCAGAATATGAAGCTGTAACAGAAGTTGCTTGTAAATTCAAATGATTGACAATGGACTTTACCAATGTTGGAGTTGAATAGATGCGACTCACAAGCATATTTTGTCACAATTAGAAAGTACTAAAGATAGTAAGGGATGATTTGTTGAAAAACCATGGAACCCAAGCACCAACTGGCTTGATCCATGTACACACGAAGTGAAGAGAAGAAAAATAAAAATGATGAAAAAATGTGTGAACTCATAGATCAGCCCCGTTTGAAGAAAATAAAATAAAAAATATACATATATATATTGATGGATCAGACTCAATTGAATTATTGAAAAGAAAATTGATTAATAAAACTCCTAGCTATTGCAAATCATGAGTCAAAGCAGATACTAAATGTTAATAGCAAATTGATTAATAAAACTCCTAGCCATTGCAAATCATAGCCAAAACAAGTGCAATGTCGATGACATTGCCACCTAGTGGCTTTTCAATGTGTTTTATTTTCCATCAAATTAGAATATGCAGCTGTAACAGAAGTTGCTTGTAAATTCAAATGATTGACAATGAGCTTTACCAATGTTGGAGTTGAATAAATGGGATTCACAATCATATTTTGTCACAACTAGAAAGTACTAAAGATAGTAAGGGATGATTTGTTGAAGAAGCATGGAACGCAAGCACCAATTGGCTTGATCCATGTACCCACAAAGTGAAAAAAAGAAAAAGAAAAACGATGAAAAAAATGTGTGAAGTCATAGCTCGGTCCCATTTGAAGAAAATAGAATAAAAAATATACATATATATATTGATGGATTAGGCTCAATAAAATTATTGAAAGGAAATAAATATCTAAAATGGAAATAAGAAGTAAAATTTCTTATTTTTTATCCATCAATTGGGTCTGCTCCAAAAAGTTCAGTTCGTGGTATCTTCTGGTCCTAGCTCAGTTCATGGCAGATTTTGTGACAGGCTTTTTCTCTTAAAATAACTGATCCATACACCTTGAAGAAGTTAGAGTTTTCATGCTTCTTTTGTCTTTTGCTTGTTTAAAATTGCCCTAAGTTAGCTACGCTCTCTTCTTGGGCTTCAACAAGCCTATTAAGTGCAGTCATAGGTTACAGCAACTTTCAGTAGCCCTATTGAAAACACCCTATAGCTACAGCAGTCTGCAGCAGGTCCTCTTTTATGCACATGTTTTTTTATACAGAGTTTGTCCCTGAGTTTGTAGACATCAACAGGTTACAACAGATCTGGAGAAAGCATGTACAAGTCACTATAGCTCAGCAGAAGATCATGGCATTGCCAACTGTGTATACAATTGTGAATAGTGACATCACATGCTTTTACAAGTTGACAGTGAACATCCACAGTCATCTAGTGGCCGCTTGGAGCAGTAACTAACTTTGAGAGAAGCAACAATTACAAATATTTAAATATTTAAATATAGTCTAAAGTTCAGCAAACAAGCACCCCATTACGAGAACTGAAACTGAGATCACATGGCAAATAAACTCTAAACTCTGAATTCTGTATGAGTGTAGATGAGATGATTTCAATTTTCATTAGTAATGTATCATATTCATTTGATGGTGGTAGATATTTGATAGTTAGCCAATCTATTTACTTCCATCAATGTAAATGAGAAGGATATGAGATCTGTGGGTTGCCTTATGTTTATTTAATCGCTATTTATTTATATCTTCTAAATTTGTGGGGGCATGCGTTCTGTCATGTCCCATCCTCTGCTGCCAAATTTTAAAATTTTAACGCCCAGCATCTCCCAGGTTTTGAATATGGAACCTGGTGACACCTTAGGGATGTTCCATATCATTTGCAATCTATAGATAGCAATGCAACAAGGTTCCCAAGAAGGGTAGGTTCTCAAGAAGTTCCTTATTGCAAGGCACCATTTTGCGCATGGGTCCCAATCCAATGGCAACACCCAAGGCTCCTCCCACACTCTTGATACCGCCAAAAAAAATTAAAATAGAAAAAAATTGTTTTTTTATTTGCTCCTTTTGAATAAACAATGACCTCCGCAATAGACCTTTCAAATAGTTATCGACATTTATTACACCTATTCATAAACAATTCCTCAATACACAAGGCCAAACTCTCGCATATTCTAAATATTTTGGAAGCTAACATATGAGCCATAACTTTCGTACAAGGAACAACTACAAATATTGAAACATTTAAACACAGTCTAAAGTTCAGCAAACAAGCACCCCGTCGCAAGGATTGAAACTGAGGTCACATAGCAGATAGTTTAGGGATAAAGACATTACACAAATGAATAAACTACCTACTATAAACTCTAAATTCTATATGAGAGTAGAACAGATGATTTCAATTTTCATCAGTAACGTATCATATTCATTTCATGATGCTAGATAATTGATAATCAGTCAATCTTCAAAGCTTCATCTATTCACTTTGATCAATGTAAATGAGAAGGGTATGAGATCTGTGCATTGCCTTATGTTTATTTATGTTTAATCAACGATAATAAATTACTATTTATTTATATCTTCTAAATTTGCGGGGGCATGGGTTCAAGATTCAAGTATTTGAAGACTAATATCAATACTTGCTACTGCAGGACTAAATTAGACCCTAAATATGAAATCATTGTTTTGAATCATCTTTCTCCAATATTCAAGTTCTTTGAAATTATTTTCTATAACATTCTTCTATTTGCAAAGGGATACACTACTCCTTGCCCAGAGGATGACTTTTCTAATATATTCCACTATGAATTAACTTTAAGGAATATGCAAGTATTCCCCCCATGAGATAAATCCCATCCTAAGGCTAGCTTGACCCTTGGGAGCATGAGGTTGATGGGAGAACGCAGGATCTTAGTATCTTGCCATCGCCATGAGATCTTAGGGGAGAACTCATGTCCCATCCTCTGCTGTTCCCCAAAAATTGGCCACAGTAGGTCCCCTAAACAGATTCTCCTACCCTCTTACCTTGAAGAAACATGAATTTGATAACTAAAGTTAGACAGAAAGCATCGTCATTGGCCCAAGCATACACAATCAGGTTTCTATTTTAGAAAATTAAATAAAGGAAAATGAATCCGTACTTCCAAAAGGGATGAAAAGCACATGGTTTCCTCCCAATATTAATAAGAGAAAAAGACAATGTTTTGTACTTCCAAACATATACAGAGAAGTTAGATTCCAGTTGTTTGATCAGAAAAAGTTTTGTCCTTCCAACCATATACAAAGAACTTAGATTTCAATAATTTGATCAGAAAAATAAATCTTGCAAAACTGAACCATCTATGAATCAAACGAAATTCCTTCAACTTTCAACATTTACAAAATGCAGAAACATGAGTAATCGCAGGTCTTTAGAAAATGCAGAAACATGAGTAACCTCAGATCTTTGCAGACTGCCTCAAAAAAACACAAGCACACTCAACCTGTTGATATGTTATGCATAACTCTATATGAGAACCAAGATTTACATTTCACAAAAAATATCTTGCAAATCCCAAAATAAATTACTATGGGAATGTGACTCTGACAACACTACAGCTGAAAGAAACTAAGGACTTACGTTGCCCAGAACTTAGCATATATTTAAAAAGGATAATTGAAAGTTTGACACTTCCCTTCTCTCTAATGAAACCGTCTATTGTTAGATACAGTTAGTTAAATTTGTATCTTAGCTTGCAGCGCAATATAAGGTATATGCCGACCTAACATTGATATTTAAAAATTTAAAAATGTCATATAGGGTTAAATTATATATGCCATCTCAGTCCATACATAAACACAAGCACACTCAACCTGTTGATATGTTATGCATAACTCTATACGAGAACCAAGATTTACATTTCACAAAAAAATCTTGAAAATCTCAAAATAAATTACTATCGGAATGTGACTTTGACAACACTACAGCTGAAAGAAACTAAGCACTTACGTTGCCCAGAACTTAGCATATATTTAAAAAGGATAATTGAAAGTTTGACACTTCCCTTCTCTCTAATGCAACCGTCTACTGTCAGATACAGTTAGTTAAATTTGTATCTTAGCTTGCAGCGCAATATAAGGTATATGCCGACCTAACATTGATGTTTAAAAATTTAAAAATTTCATATAGGGTTAAATTATATATGCCATCTCAGTCCATACATGGGTTAAAAATGAGTTATTTTTAATATATTTCGCTATGAATTACCCGATAAATAACCCATTTAATATTTCGGATGGATTACAGGGAAATACAAGGTATATGTCAAATAGTGAAGATGAGAACCAGATAACTATCATACTACGTATGCATTCCTGAAGATTAGAACTAGACGGTCTCAAGGAAAATTCTGGGAACAGTTTTTGGGAGTACTAAAAAGCTTCAAAACAAAAACAGAATCATTGAAAAACATTCTGAAGTATAAAATGCAGTGATGCAAAAAAGAATGTTTTATCATTGCAGATGCCTCCTGGACCTATTGGTCTATGCAGTTGATAAACAAGCATTATTTCCCATAATTTGCACAAAAGCGTATATATTTCGTTCATGACAATACCCAAAAAAAATCTCAAATGGAAATATGCAAATTAGGTATTGATGGCGAGTATTAAAACCCCTGTTTCTATATTGAGTAAACCCTCCTAAAGGGTTTGATATTATGACCACCTTATCTCGGAGCACATAGCAAATCAAAACAAACAGAAAATTAAGCATTGCAGAAAGAAAAAGAAAACATAGACCCCTCGACACCAGGAAATCAAGCTAGTTTATCCTTGCTGCTGCAATAGTGCCAATAGATTATGAAAGATGGCTCGATATGAGGTTGATGAACCATTTCTTCTTCTTTGCATTTGATGGGAGCTGAGCCAACTAAGGTGCTCGAATTGGCTATGAAAGAAGAGGAATCCTCGCTAAGTGAAAAGATCACTGCCTTGAGCTTAGCGCACTCTTCTTCCAAGTCCCGAATTTGTCTTTTTTGCTTTACCAAAATATCCATCATCATGCCATGTTGGGATGTTTGTTGATGCTCAAGTTCATATGTCTTCAAGGTAGCTAAAAATATTGAAGTTCTGTTACAATTAATTAAAACCCCATTTCTCTAAATGAATATTCTAATCTCCTAAATGTCCCTTTGAAAATTATGTTCATGCTTGTTCATAATGATTCTTAGTTATTTCATTATATTTTTATTATTGTTTTCCCAATGAACATAACTGACAGTTTCTAGGGTATGATCATGGCTTCCCTGGTGCGTTGTTCTAAATGGACTCTGAATATATACATACTAGCAAGAATTTCCTTCCAAATGCAGGTGCAAGGCCATTTACTTAGACCATTCCTATGTCTCGAAAGACCCCAGCTAGAAACAATTAAAAAAACCCATTAACAATTAAAAAAAAAACAAAATTTTCCAAGTCTAAAGTTAAACATTGCATCCACCATATATTTATCAACAGCAACCCAAACTAATGCCCCCAACCAAAAAATAGATGTCGGGGACATAATAAATGATACTTGTGTTAAGCACACAATATTTGAATAGTGGGGCTCATTAAATCCGGATGTAAGACCCCAAACTTTCATAAAAGCGCATACATATTTGTTGTAGTGCCATATTTTGACATTTAGATGTTTTGTTAATTTTGACATGTAGAATTAAGATCACAATGCTCGGGGTCATTTAATAGGGAATACTTGGATGAATTGAAGAAGGATCTGAAAATACATTTAATAAGGAAGACTTGGATGAATTGAAGAAGCATCTGAAAAGTACAAGTTAAATATGGTGTTGTTTAAATATTTTATGTAGGATTTGAAAAGTACAAGTTAAATATGTTAAAAACAGTTAGGATCTGTAGGATCTATAATGCAATTGTTTACTGTCAGATACAGTTAGTTAAATTTGTATCTTAGCTTGCAGCGCAAAATAAGGTATATGTCGACCTAACATTGATGTTTAAAAATTTAAAAATGTCATATAGGGTTAAATTATATATGCTATCTCAGTCCATACATGGGTTAAAAATGAGTTATTTTTAATATATTTCGCTATGAATTACCCGATAAATAACCCATTTAATATTTCGGATGGCTTACAGGGAAATATAAGGTATATGTCAAATAGTGAAGATGAGAACTAGATAACTATCATACTACATATGCAGTCCTGAAGATTAGAACCAGACATTCTCAAGCAAAAATTTTGGTAACAGTTTTTGGGAATACTAAAAAGCTTCAAAACAAAAACAGAATCATTGAAAAACACTCTGAAGTATAAAATGCAGTGATGTAAAAGAGAATGTTTTATCGTTGCAGATGCCTCCTGGACCTATTGGTCTATGCAGTTGATAAACAAGCATTATTTCCCATAATCTGCACAAAAGCGTATGCAAATTGAGTATTGATGGCGAGTATTAAAACCCCTGTTAGAGTTGAAACGCTCAGACCTATGGGATTTCTACAAACTCTTGATTCATGGATTCATAACAGCAATTATGGGTACTCTTGCTCGAAATTTCGATCCCCACACAATATTTGAATAGTGGGGTTCATTAAATCCGGATGTAAGACCCCAAACTTTCATAAAAGTGCATACATATTTGTTGTAGTGTCATATTTTGACATTTAGATGTTTTGTTAATTTTGACATGTAGAATTAAGATCACAATGCTCGGGGTCATTTAATAGGGAAGACTTGGATGAATTGAAGAAGGATCTGAAAAGACATTTAATAGGGAAGACTTGGATGAATTGAAGAAGGATCTGAAAAGTACAAGTTAAATATGGTGTTGTTTAAATATTTTATGTAGGATCTGAAAAGTACAAGTTAAATATGTTAAATACAGTTAGGATCTGTAGGATCTGTAATGCAACCATTTACTGTTAGATACAGTTAGTTAAATTTATATCTTAGCTTGCAGCGCAATATAAGGTATATGCCGACCTAACATTGATGTTTAAAAATTTAAAAATGTCATATAGGGTTAAATTATATATGCTATCTCAGTCCATACATGGGTTAAAAATGAGTTATTTTTAATATATTTCGCTATGAATTACCCGATAAATAACCCATTTAATATTTCGGATGGCTTACAAGGAAATATAAGGTATATGTCAAATAGTGAAGATGAGAACCAGATAACTTTCATACTACGTATGCAGTCCTGAAGATTAGAACCAGACGTTCTCAAGGAAAATTCTGGTAACAGTTTTTGGGAGTACTAAAAAGCTTCAAAACAAAAACAGAATCATTGGAAAACACTCTGAAATATAAAATGCAGTGATGTAAAAGAGAATGTTTTATCATTGCAGATGCCTCCTGTACCTATTGGTCTATGCAGTTGATAAACAAGCATTATTTCCCATAATTTGCACAAAAGCGTATGCAAATTGGGTATTGATGGCGAGTATTAAAACCCCTGTTACAGTTGAAACGCTCGGACCTATGGGATTTCTACAAACTCTTGATTCATGGATTCATAAGAGCAATTATCGGTACTCTTGCTCGAAATTTCGAATGTACCACAATAGTTTACCGTAACATGGACAATTTCAAACCATAACCATCTATATTATTCAAATAAGTATACTAAATGACTTTCAACAATGTTATGAGGATAATACCGACATACCATGTATTATTGTCTTAAATTGTTTCCCCACTATGAAGATGAGCTAAGATTGGAAGAGCGTGCCTTAACCACCCCCACCCAAGTCAAATCCAAGCACCAATACTCTATAGGAAAACTAATCAAAAACAAAGAAA
Organism: Larix kaempferi; assembly: GCA_027924585.1. NCBI lineage: Eukaryota > Viridiplantae > Streptophyta > Pinopsida > Pinales > Pinaceae > Larix > Larix kaempferi. Next base: position 8,817,057 of record BSBM01000223.1, on the reverse strand, counting down.
ACCAGCTTGTAAGAGCCAGCAGAAACCAAGTTCATATGCTAAAGATGCCTATCCCCTATGTGAGGCTCCTCTTCAAAGACATATCTTCATAAACATGTTGTTTCCAAAGCCTAGTCGAGCTTCAATGCATTGCCCCTTTGGACCAATTTTCCATAGCTGAATTCCTTCCGTTTGCTGAAAAATGGTCCATGTTAACTTAATTGGTGGCCTAATTAACTTATTTGGCTAAACATCAATGCCGATAGCAGTCATCTACAACTAAAGACAACCAAGGAACAACCGCATGGACGAAAAAAAAAACCAGACCTAAGCAAACAACACCAACAGATAGCTTTATCGCATGCTGATTCAAGGCGAAAAAACACAACAATTATTTGAACGCATGAACGCCATTAAAAACCAGAAGACAACAAAGGGTTCCATTTATCATGTCTTTGAAATCATTTATCATGTCTTCGAAATAAAAAAACCCTAACTAGAAGAAACCAATGAACAGGCTCTGTTACACTTGAAACCCTAAACCCTGTCTTTTCTTTTCACTTAAAAATTGCACAAAAAAATGCTTCATAAACATGCTGTTTCCAAAGCCTAGTCGAGCTTCAATGCATTGCCCCTTTGGACCAATTTTCCATAACTGAATTCCTTCCGTTTGCTGAAAAATGGTCCATGTTAACTTAATTGGTGGCCTAATTAACTTATTTGGCTAAACATCAATGCCGATAGCAGTTATCTACAACTGAAGACAACCAAGGAACAACCGCATGGAAGAAAAAAAAAAACAGACCTAAGCAAACAACACCAACAAATAGCTTTATCGCATGCTGATTTAAGGCAAAAAAACACAACAATTATTTGAACGCATGAATGCCATTAAAAACCAGAAGACAACAAAGGGTTCCATTTATCATGTCTTCGAAATCATTTATCATGTCTTTGAAATAAAAAACCCTAACTAGAAGAAACCAATGAACAGGCCCTGTTACACTTGAAACCCTAAACCCTGTCTTTTTTTTTCACTTAAAAATTGCACAAAAAAATGCAGAGGCATACCTGGTCCAGCGAACCAGCAACGAGACTTCAAACCGACGGAAAGAAACAGCTGCAGATATCGTCCAAACCGAGTAGACAACAACAGAACTGAAAATGATAGAGAACGCATAACCGATAATGCCGATAAAATCACAAACAATCCACCATAAAATAGAACTGAATATGATAGAGGAGGCTGAAGCGAGAACGCTGATAAAACCACCCAAAATCCACCATAAATTACAGCCGGCCATGCCGAAATAAATGCTAAACATAAATTCGCCATTGCATCCAAGGATTTTTTTTGCAAACACTATTCCCTCTTTTTGGACCAGAGAAACTCCGCCATTGCCGCCGAATTTGCAACAGACAGTACATCTGAAACTACGACCTCACAACTGGCAAAACCACGTCGAAATTGGACCAGAGGAACTCCGCCATTGCCGCCGAATTTGCAGGTGAAGGACCTCAGGAGCAGAAGGACGACCCACAGGAAACCTCTTTCCACACCGAAGCGGAAGGACGACCCACAAAAAACCCCACAGCTGTTAGAACAACCCAGCATAATCGCATTAAACACCTCGAACGATGCACACAAAACCCCATACCTTGCATTAAACACAAAAAAAAACCACGTCAAAATTGGACCAGAGGAACTCCGCCATTGCCGCCGAATTTGCAGGTGAAGGACCTCAGGAGCAGAAGGACGACCCACAGGCGAGCGGAAGGACGACCCACAAAAAAACCCGCAGCTGCTACATCAATAAAGCCTCGAACCATGCACACACCTCAAACCATGCACACACCATCGCATTAAACACCTCGAACCATTAAAGTCACTCTATCATACTTACTAAGTTACTCTTTACACAAATACTATTTTAAAGACTATCTTTATACCATCTCATAGACATAAAGACCGCAATCCTTACAATTGCAATATCTGTCACACAGGGTACGGTGAGGGTACAAGATACCAGGTTCAAGGTTGGTCATTAACTTCATGTAACCCTAGGTACCATTTATTTCAAAACACCAACAAAAGAACGCATCGAAAGAGGTCGACAGCTGGGAGCATGGAAAAGCGAGTAAGCTTAACGTAAAAGTTCTTGGACAGATGGTGCCATTCCAAAGGAGGATCGAAATGTTCGACACGGTCGGTAGTTGGGCAATTAAGACACCTTTACTATCCCACTCAAGGTGTAAAGGATCGACGAGGCCACCTCGAAAACGAAAAACGACACCTCGGTCACAGCATCCGAGGACAACCCACACCACGAGGCGTGACGCCATCCCGCCGCCGCCTCCTGGGCCACAGCATCCGAGGCAGACGTCACCGCGGACGGCCCCAATCAGAAGCTAACAAAATAACCTATTTACAATTAAAAAAAAAACAAAATTTTCCAAGTCTAAAGTTAAACATTGCGTCCACCATATATTTATCAACAACAACCCAAACTAATGCCCCCGACTGAAAAATAGATGTCGGGGACATAATAAGTAACTTCATCCTCACTATAATAAAGGATAAAAAGTAACTTCAATTTAATAAATGATAATTTAATAAAAAATAAAATAAGTAACTTCAGTTCAATAAATGATAATTTAATAAAAAATAAAATAAGTAACTTCATCCTCATTATAATAAAGGATAATATCATTTAATAAAAGATAAAATAAGTAACTTCATCCTCATTATAATAAAGGATAAAAAGTAACTCCAGTTTAATAAAAGATAAAATAAGTAACTTCATCCTCATTATAATAAAGGATACAAAGTAACTTCAGTTTAATAAATGATAAGTAACTTCTTTTTCTTTCTCTTTTGACTTTGTTGTTCGTCAAGTGGTGGTCCAGATTATGCCTTCTATTCAGAGCTGTGGGGATCTTTCTCTTGGGGATAGGGGATAGGTTTGGAGGTTATCTTGTTCATTTGTCTTGGAGGATAGTCCTTCCTTTATGCATTGTTCCTCTCGATATGGAGGAGGACTCGAGCCTTTGGGGGTAGCCATGCCAGTGCTTTGGTTATCCTTTCATCTTTATGTCTCTCGGCTTCTGTTTTTGCTATTGATTTGGACTGTTCCTCTCGATATGGAGGAGGACCCCTTTGTGGTTATGAATTAGAGCCTTTGGGGGTAGCCTGGGCATACCATCCCTTTGGTTATCCCTTCATCTTTGTGTCTCTCAGCTTATGTTTCTGCTATTGATTTGCCTCCTTTGGAGGATTCATTCTTTGAAGAGACTGATGGAGGCTCAAAGGTGGAACAGACTCCATTGAAGACTCTCTTGGCTCCTAATTTTGGACAAAAGATTGTATCTTTCATTGTTCCTCATTGATATTTTCTCCATTCCCATAAACCTATCTGCTCCTTAGTGGATGGGAATCATGGTGGTCTTATGCAGAGCCTCTCTCCCATGTGCTCCCCTTGGCTGCAGGGTCGTATTTCAGCGTTGGCACTGGCTAGAGATCAGGGGATTCAGGATGTTCGAGATGGAAGACAAAAAATTATCAAGAACTCCTTCCGAGGACGACTTTCTCGTGCTTCACCCACTTCAATTTTGGCTTCTTTCACTGTTGGGATTAGGGGTTGTCCCATTGGTCGTCCTCTATATGTTTTGTGGCGGTTTTTTGACTCTTGGATCAAAGCCTTGTGGCTTTGAGGATCTTTTTCTTAATGATCTGATTTCAAGGACACAACTCATGGATTGTGTACTAATTTTTGGTAAACAGTTTGTTTGACTACTTGATAATGATGCTTAGGCCCTTGTGGTGTGTTTTGGGAATTTTTTGATGTAAGACAATTTTTTGATGTAAGGCTTTACGCCTACATATATATGGTTTTATATTTTAATATAATGAAACTAGACTTTATTTTTCGAGAAAAAAATGATAAATAATTTCATTCTTCACCCATTATAAATGGTAAAAAAGTAACATCACCCTTTATAAATAATAAAAAAGTAACTTCACGCTGAGCATAATTAATTTAATAAATAATAAAATAAGTAATTTCGCCCTACTATTGGGTTTAATTTAATAAATGATAAAATAAGTAACTTCACCCTGATATTGAGCATAAACTCAATTTAATATTACTTTAAGTATAGAAACATTATCAGTTTAATTGATTATAGAAAATATAGATTAATTATCAGTTAATAGATGATGAGATAATTAATGTTATAATAATAATATTTAATTAAAAAAACCTCAATCTTCTAACTATAAAAAACATAAAATTCAGTTTAATAAAAATAATAAAAAAAATCCTTATATTTTCATTTTATTTCTTTAACAATGTAATTTAAAATTAAATCCTAGTTTTGTAAATTTTCTAATACTTGATAACATTGTAACTGGGGTTTATTTAATGTATGGGGTTAAGTATGTTATTTGATGATGTACATGATCTTTATGCTTAAGTGGCGACAATGATCAACATGGATTACTAGCTTTCTTCTAGACATACATTAGGGTTGAAACTATCTTTTTGGTCTTGGAGTAAGTGCTTAGATTGCTACTATTTGGCTAAGAGTTTATCTTTCTTGGATGTAAGGAAATATGTTAATGATCCAAGACCCATAGGTATTTGGCATGGATGAAAGTCTAACTCTTTGCGAACCACCAACATATTCTTACATGTAACTAGGTTTTGTTTCTACACAATGATACTGTTGTGCCTTGAGGTAGATCCAAGGATGCTTATAGATCGATAACCCTTGGTATCAAGAATTTTTCCTCCTAATAATAATAATTTTGATTTAAGACCAAATCCTAGTAAAATTTCCCTTGGTGAAACTTTTTTTTTTAGAGAGCCCCCCTCAATAGTTACAGATATATAAAATGTTTGACATAAAATCCTTGAAAAACATTTACAACAAGATTCAAACCTCCATAGGGAAACCCCATTAGATTTTGAGTCTATCTCCTTAAACACTCGACATATAAACATCACTAATAAACAATTTTGAAAATTAATTTTTATTTATATTAAGAAATAACATTGCTTGACATCAATCGTCTCTCCGTTAGACATAGTGAAAACTGTTAAATTTCAACTAAGATTTTATATCTTGAATTCCCCAATGGGACTAAGGCATGGTACTTGAGGAAAGCACATGACCCCTTTAGTTGAGCCTCAATGAAGACTAGCATGGTACACCGACTTTCTTCTATATACAAACCATGAAAGAAATCACCTTTTTGGTCTTGGAGTATGACATAAAACTGTTTTTGACTGGCTAAGAGCTTGTATTCCTTGGACATAAGGAAATATGTTGACGCCCCAATACCTAAAGGCAGCTGACAAGAGTGGAATCCCCCCCCCCCTTATGGACCACCAACGAGATATTTAAGGTGGCTAGGTTTTGTTTGCACATGATGATGTTGCTACACATTGAATCCTTGAGAGTGTATTGATAGAGGTTAGGACGATAACCTTTACTATTGTAGGATCTTTCCTACTTTAAAAATAACAAAATATAAAATTCAATCGTCTCTTTATCATTGTGCTCATCAAGTATTGATCAATCATGCTGGGCACCAGCTTGGATAATAAAATCCTTTTGTTATTGCTAATATTAACTATCATTTCCACACATAACACATATACACAACACCCTCAATATTTTCATATATATATATATAGTATTTTTCATATATTTAAATATAGTGTAAAAGAAAGTATTAAAATTAATTGTCATGGATTAAGATCTAAAATCGCTTTTGATTGACTAAGATCTTGTCTTCCTCAGACGTAAAGAAAGTTCATGTTAATGGCCTAAGACCAAGAGGCATTTGATAGGAGTGGAAGTATGCTTCCTTATGGACCACCTGTTGTGCAGGATTTAAACCTTATAGTGAGGAGAGACACTACCAACTTGGGTGGGGTTGACAGGTAAATACATTCATTGCATTGCATTTAGTTACTACAAAAGAAAGAGATCAAGATATGGAAAGATGTACCTTTAATCGACGGTTGGTCCTAGCTTTCGCTTGGTATTCCGCTTGATCCTTCAGTATGATGAACCTGCAACACAAAGCAAACCTTCCTCAGAGTATCTTGTCTGTAATAAATATGATGAATATTGAAAGCAATTAAACATCACCAACAATCAGATACTAAACCAAATGAACATACAATCCAATAGACATTCGATTTGGGATAGGAAGGGTATTTCCACATTTTTATTGTCAAAGAAACATGAATCAGTACAAATATACCTTATGCATCAAGATGCTTCTGCAACCGAGTCCTGGGATCCTTCTCTTCACAATGACTTAGGAATTCCTCCAGCGTAACAACACTTCAAGCATTCTTTCTAGGTCTAGTTCCAGTCCCCTCTCATGGATCCTCCTTGTATTTATGGGACAGGGTAGGCAGTTGGATTCGAGAGGTGGTTGAATTGGGAGGTTGGGGAAGTTGCAGAACCAACTTCAACTAATCGCAATTCGTAATCTTAATATATTTTTTGATTTCATCTTAAGATGTACGTGGGTTTCTTTTAGGAAGAGTAGCGTACAATATGCTACTTTTATGCTTTACAACAAGCGTTTGCAACATTTTTTAAGGTGTACGTTGGTTGTCCTTGAGCAAAGTAGAGTATATTTTTAAGGTGTACGCTGGTTTGCTATACAAAGAGTAGCGTACATGTGATAAAATCAGTAGAAACAGTAAGTTTCTTAGCTGAAGGAAGTACTTCCAGTCAATAAGTCATCTAGGTCAACCTAGCTCTTCAATCCTTAGTGTCCTTTTGTGTGATCAATAGAGCAATGTGATCACGGACGGAGAAGTGCAGATTTGACCTATAATAGATGCCCCCTAATGTGTGAGGTCAGAGGGAAACGATGGCCGAAATACATTATAATTCCAAGTCAGAGGAGGAGCAAGAAACCGCAGAACCATGTCACAAAAATACCTGAAACAACGCTCAAGGTCAGCAAGCAATTACAATCTTGACATCATATAGATGTGTAGCATGATACAATATGATCTCCGATACATAACTAGGAGATGTATATGAAACATGGCCACTGAAATACAAACGTGGATCCATGTCAAAATGAGAGATCATAGCCATAACAACAAACTGGATCTATGTCTCATGAAGAGCCAAAATGAGTGAGGCTCAGTCTTGCGCAGCTTGGGCAATAACATAAATATGGTGATGCTATCAGAGTCCTAAGGTCTTCATCCAAACAACCCAAGGTACAAACCCTAACCATGTGAATAAGTGAGCTGTGGTCGAACATGGGGGGTATCGTTTGATTACCAGTTATTGATGTATACCGTTAACAAATGTGAGGAATTCCATTGATAATGATAATGGGGTCCAAGGTACCTAGCACAATCCAACAAGTGTGAATAAATGGACTTGAAGTCGAACACCTGAGGAACCTATCGAATAAGAGACGTTGATGTATTCCCATTATTCAACAGCGAGGGAAATTGCCACTGATGACTGCAATCCCCAAGGTACTAACCGAAACTCTAAACTTCATTCCCAAAGCATAATGAGTTGAAGTCGATGGGAAGAAGTCCGCTGGAAGGGAGGCCTTAATTCATCCTCCATCATCCAACACGAGGAACACTCAAAGCTATGAGCAGATTTGGAGTAGGACAAGTAATAGATGAAACATGCTGACACCAGGATGACCGACACATGAAGTCAAGGTAAACTGCAGAATGGCCGACACAGGCTGTATCCTTGAATAGTGAGCACGACACAAAGTGACTTAGGAAAATTTTAACATGAAGGGGAAGTGATATAAGCCTGCAATGTAGGAGACATTAACAAACCCTCCATATGGTTGGAAGAATAACCAACCGGGGGAGTAAAAACTCGGAGATCAGGTTCACCTGAAGGTCAAAAACTGAAACCCAACTGACATGAAAGACTCAAGTAGGTGCTGTGTTCAAGGACATGACTAACTGGAACTACCTTTGAAACTAAAAAAGATGTGATATACCCTTATTATCCCTTATTCTTTTTGGTAAAAGAATGTCCTTCTTGTTGTTTTAATGAGTCCAAGAAAGAAAGAAAACTCAATAAGTCTGACCATGTAAAAGTTTTAACGAGCCCATGGGAGGAAGACTCGGGACCTTCTTCATTTTTTACAGAGTTTGAAGAAGAGATAGACGAATACTCTATAATACTGATCTCTATATTTTAATATCGAGCCGAGATCTGTTCTTGCTCACCGGTGTTTTCTTGTTTGAGTCAGAAAAACTTAAATAATCCTCCATATACCCTCTCGTGGATTTCACATCGAGCCCGAGTAGGTGAATGCTCGTTGGTGTTTTCATGTTTCGAGAGCCTGGAAACCCTAAAGAAGGCTCCAAAAGTCATTTTTCGTACAGTTAGTCTCCTCCCCCCGAAAAATTTAAAATAATGAGAGAAGAACTCTTCTAGCCACGTATGACTAGAGTATTCCTTTTTCGTAAGTAATCCGCAAAAGTTCGGAAAAGGGTTAAACTTATACTTAAGAAGATGGACCTTCAATTCCTTTAACGATCTTAAAGAGACCAAGTTTGCTCGGCAATCTTGTCATATTTAAAGAGTCTAACAAGAGCGTGAAAGAACTCTATAATTTTTTTTTTCGTAAAGGTTTAACGAGCCCGAAAAAGTAAACTTGTGACCTCCTTACTGTTTTTAATGAGCTCAAAGGAGATAAGAAGAATGATCATAACTTCCTTACTGTTTTTAACGAGCTCGAAGTGAAGGTGGAATAAATGGTCGTAGCCTCCTTACTGTTTTTAACGAGCTCGAAGAAAAGGTGGAAGAATGCTTGTTGCCCCCTTACTGTTTTTAATGAGCTCGAAGAAAAGGTGGAAGAATGCTCGTCGGTGTGTCAATGTCCAAATGAATGGCAGACTGCATTATAGACTCTAGGAAAACTTCATCAGAGGGAAGTATATTATCCCAGATGGAACACATATCTAAACATTCAGATGAAGTCATCACTTGGTCAATTGCCAGGACCCAGTCCCTAGAAGGTAAGCATGAATTCAGAGGCTTCTTCTCAGTAGCAATTGGACTCAAGGAACAATATGCCACATAATTTGATTGTGACATGGTAGTTCTTACTGGTGAGGGATATACTTGGTCTATAGTTGGGTAATAAGAGGGATCAACAAATGTAAGTTGATCGATAGTGACAATGCTTTCGTTGTGAGGAAAATGCATCACACGAAAGAGCGTAGACACCATAGCCTGTATAGCATATACGTAATCACGCTTGAGGATCATATCAAAATCCATAGGGTCCTTTAAAACCATAAAATCAACTAAGACTGTTTTTCCACCCAAAGTAACGGGTACTTGAGGGAGGAATCCCAACGGTTCACTAGGTCTTTTATCGAAAGTCAACGACCAGTTAATAGCTGGAAAAAGGTTAGGAAAACCTAAATCTCTCCAAGAATAAGGGGATAAGATACTAATAGAGGCTCCTTCATCTACAATACATCGATGAACCACATGTTTGCCGATATCAACCTTTATCTGGAAAGGTGTAGCAGAAGGAAGGTGAGGCCCAATTAGACTATTCCAATTAAAGGAAATGATCCCAGAGCTTGGTAGGGGTTCACTCGGCACAGATGTCGTGCCCCCATTTTCAGAAACATCTGAACTGGTAATGCGGAAGACTTAAGGGACAGGTGCATCATTATCTGAAGGACTAATGGGATCATTCAAAGATTGCATCGATTCGATCACTTCACTCTCCGAAGGAAGAGTGGGGTTGACCAAAGATTGCATTGGTTCAACCACTTCATCAACCAAAGGTTGATCCGACTGTTGGGAATCTATAGACAATTCAGGAGCAGAGGATCCTTCAGACATGGACCACACTCTCTGCACCTCTGGAATAGCAGGGCATAGGTGAGTAAGGTGATCTCCCTTACAAAGTTTACAAGGGAACTTTGGCTTCCATCCTATAATCTTAGAATCCTTTACAACAACAGTATTCTTAGCATGACTAGCATTGCCTGAAAACTTGCCCCTAGCATGACTTGCAGTGGCTGGTTGCTCAGAAGCAGAAGACTTTTGAACTATGGACCACACTCTTCGCACTTCTGGAAGTACAGGGCACAAATAGGTCAGGTGGTCTCCCTCGCAAAACTTACAAGGGAACTTAAGCTTTTGTTTATTAGGTTTGTCAACAATGTTAACGTTCTCAACATGATTGCAGTGGCCGATTCAGTGTCTCCAGTATGACTCACAGTAACTGGTGACTTGTCATTAATATGACCAGCAATGATCAATGACGTGTCCTTAACATGAGCAACAGTGGTTGAAGACATGTTTTCAGTATGATTTGCAGTGACTGAAAGTTTGCTCCCAGCATGACCTCCAGAGGCTGGGTAGGTTCCCACAGCATGACATTCAGAGGCTGGGTGGGTGAGTTTAGTATGATTTACAGTGACTGAGCGAGGTCTCCCAACATGACTACCAGAGGTTGGGTAGGTGCCCCCAACATGACCTTCAGAGGTTGGGTGGCGAGGCTCAATATGATTTCTAGTGACTGAAAGTTTTCCCCCAACATGACCTCTAGAGGTTGGGTGGGTGCCCCAGCATGACTTCTAGAGGTTGGGTGACTGCCCCTTTGCTTTGGCATCTTCTTCCTATTCTTCCTCCATCTATTCCTTTTAGACTGCTGGTTACTAGTATTACTGATTTCACCACCACATGAGGTAGAAGGAGGAGGAGAAGATGTTACTGGCAAAGCAGGCATAGGGTTTTGATGCTCTTGATGTGAAGTGCTTACTTGAGAAGCATCAGGAGCATGCAAGGCGTTCAGAGTGGAAAACAACCAAACCGATAGCCCTATAGTGAATCTTGGAAGATTCAAGGTAGCCATTAAGGGAGTACCAATGTTCCCAATGAATGGAGAAGCACAAGGAGCCCTTTCAACGGGGGTCCCTTGATTGGTGCTCACCGGGATGCTTTCCATAGTTTCTGACTCAATGAGACAGAAATATCTAAGGCCAACTAAAAAAAAAGAGGCACAAAGAGCACTCCACTAAAAAGGTCCTAGGTAATCCAAACCAGGAAAATAAATGCCTGCCAGAGGGAAGTCTGGGATGATTAAGGCCCAGAACTAACCAATGAATGATGAAGAACAGTTACCCGGGGTCCACATACAGGTCCTCTGGGTGCAAGTGTTTGAATCACCAAAACGCCTTCCCAAATTTCTTTAGAGGGTTTCCTCCCACGTCTGTCCTAGGTACAATAGAAATAGCCTGCTGTCGTCACCTGTGTAGAGCCCTAGAGTCTGGATACTAAGGTTACCACCAATACAAAATAACCTGGGGGGACACTCGTTAGCCTAGTCGAAACGCATGGGCAAGGGAGCAAAGCCCAAAATCCAAAAGCACTTTAAAAAGCACTAGTGGACCCCCGTACGCAAGTCAACTCTGGTTTATGGTTGATGGGAAAGTGAGGCGGTATCCTCAACAATTCCAATCACCCACAACCTCATGCTTAACTATGATTTGAGTAGAGCATCCCAGGACTATTTGATAGAGGTGGATTTACCTAATAGATAGTCGTATTACAATTGTTGAGTAATGAAGCCAGTTTCAGATAGTTTAAGGTGATTTAAATCTGAAACCCTATCCTACGCTAGTTGATGATGTGTATACCTAAAAAGAAAAATGTTGCTAGTTAATTTTATTAAGATTTATTTTTAAGGGCTACTTGTTACTCAAAGGCTGTAGTGAAGTGTGTGGCGTGATTGTGACTGAAATGAAAAGTACATAAAAGTAAACAACTTTCACTAAACTTTTTCATTCATTGTTTTCCAAAACTAAAGATAAGAAAACCTACAAATATTTTTTTATTTTTTTTTCTTTTTAAATTTTCAAAGCAAAACAAAATTTATGCTACTTCGAAAAGAAATGATAAACCTTACAGTTATGCTACCAATTTTCAATTTTTAACTTTTCTCATTTTAAAAGAAACTGAAATCAGAAAATGGAACAAGTAAGATCTAAAAACAGTGCCGGTAAAGATAAGAGACTAATGGCTTAAACAATCAAAGCAGAAACTGAGAAAGACTCGACCTACCAAGCTATTTCAAAATGAAAAAACTCTAGACTTGGCATTGAATGTAAAAAGAAAACGAAAAAAGATGCATGTAGCGGAAAGGCAGACCGATAAGGCTGCTCCTAAGCATCAAAACCCAGTAAAACACCAACCGAGTAAAAAGAGTAGGCAAGCAAACCAAAAATCACTTTACTAACACACGGACACAAAAGAAAGATAACTAGAAAGCTTTGACTCACTTGGACTGAACTGAAAAGACAATCAGAAAGTATCTAAACCAAGCAACCTTTCGAAAGCAACCCTAAGGACTCAAACTTGAGGTCAAACCCTAATGGGAAGGATAAGACATAGTGAAAGTGTGCTAATGTTGCCACAAACAACAAACATTAAGAACGTAGGTCTGTATGACTGCAACAAGCAACTAGGGTAAAAGTGTGCAACTATGTCCAAAAGAGAATAGTGCACAAACTTCAAAAAGGGCTAGAAAGCATTAAAGACACTTTAAACAAGTACTCAAGCAAGCAAAGGCAAACTAAAGGACTCACGAGAGGCAAACAAGACTCATAAGAGACATGGAAGTCTCAGGGGTCAGTCAAGGAGGCAAAGCAACAGGCCAGAAGTGAACCCAAACAAACTGGAAATCAAACCCTAACAGAGAATTGAAAGTTACAGGAAAATACACTACTGTGCAGTGCATAAACCAGCGTACACTATGACAGAAACGCTACTATGTAATGGACAAAGCAACATTCATTAGGTAAAAAATGCTATTGTAAGTATGGTAAACCAACGTACAAGGCTTAGAAGCAAACAAAAAGGCTTTGCAGCAGTGGACTGAGATGAGTCAGGATATAAAGAACAGGCAACAAAGACCTATAAGACCTCTCAGAGAATAAAAAAGACTGAAATAGACTGGAAGAAAACCTAACAAGGCCTCCTAGAGCAGAAAAAACTACCGGTTACTCCCCAGCGGAGTCGCCAGTCTGTTGTGCAGGATTTAAACCTTATAGTGAGGAGAGACACTACCAACTGGGCGGGGTTGATAGGTAAATACATTCGTTGCATTGCATTTAGTCACTACAAAAGAAAGAGATCAAGATATCGAAAGATGTACCTTTAATCGACAGTTGGTCCTAGCTTTCGCTTGGTCTTCCACTTGATCCTTCACTATGATGAACCTGCAACACAAAGCAAACCTTCCTTAGCGTATCTTGACTGTAATAAATATGATGAATATTGAAAGCAATTAAACATCAACAACAATCAGATACTAAACCAAATGAACATACAATCCAATAGACATTCGATTTGAGACAGGAAGGGTATTTCCACCTTTTTATTGTCAAAGAAACATGAATCGATACAAATATACCTGACGTATCAAGATGCTTCTGCAACCGAGTCCTGGGCTCCTTCTCTTCACAATGACTTGGGAATTCCTCCAGCGTAACAACACTTCAAGCATTCTTTCTAGGTCTAGTTCTAGTCCCCTCTCATGGATCCTCCTTGTATTTATGGGACAAGGTAGGCAGTTGGATTCGAGAGGTGGTTGAATTGGGAGGTTGGGGAAGTTGTAGAACCAACTTCAACTAATCCCAATTCATAATCTTAATATATTTTTTGATTTCATCTTAAGATGGATGCGGGTTTCTTTCAAGAAGAGTAGTGTACAATATGCTACTTTTATGCTTTACAACAAGCGTTTGCAACATTTTTTAAGGTGTACGCTGGTTGTCTTTTAGCAAAGTAGAGTATATTTTTAAGGTGTACGCTGGTTTGCTATACAAAGAGTAGCATACATGTGATAAAATTAGTAGAAACAGTAACTTTCTCAGTTGAAGGGAGTAGTTCCAGTCAATAAGTCATCTAGGTCAACCTAGCTCTTCAATCCTTAGTGTCCTTTTGTGTGATCAACAGAGCAATGTGATCATGGACGGAGAAGTGCAGATTTGACCTATAACACCGCTAGTGGGTTATTTTAGGTGGCCGCAAGATTTTCCTTAAATAATGGTTACGAGTCAATGCACATTTGTGGATATCAACTAGTAATGGCTATCCTCAATGCCAATTTGACAAATGCGTTATGAGAGATTTTGCTATCTTAATATATATATATATATATATATTTTAAAGTTTTGAAAAGTAGTTAAATTGCAAAAATTATGTTTTATTTTTATATTTTTAATAATAGTACAACATATTAAAAAGAAGTACCGTTCATCCTAAACCTCTTTTATATCATAAGTTAAATCTCTTTTATATCATAAGTTGTATAACTAAATTCATTATAATGTGTTATTATTATTATTATTTATAGAAGATGGTTAATATAAGTTCAAGTAAAACAACTTATTGCAGTGAGCATGATGGTAGCTCATTCCAACAAAAGGAGGGGGCAAGTTGTTTATGTTTTATTAAAAATTTAATATATTTGAGTTATTTGTAGGTTTAAATTAATGATTTGTAAATTGTTTAATATGTGTCATGTAGAGCAAAAACTTGAAGAAACTTAGTAATATTGTTCGCAATCTAATTACAAAAGAACGTAGAAGCTTTATGTAAATGTTGCAATGAGATGGACCATGTGTATTAAATGATAATCAACATGAAGTTTTTCTTTGGATTTTTACATAAAATGAATTTAGTAACATTAATCGCTAACACGTTTTAAACACCCGATTCACATTTGTTTAATGTTGCGAAGGGGCCGATAATGAGGGAACATAATCTCTTCCTAAGAAGATAAACATTATGATGTATGTAAATGATGATGACTTGGTCCTCAGTTTATCTGGAGTGGTGCTGGAAGTTAACAAGAGGGGGGAATTTTTTTACAAAATTATGAGGGATATAGTGGAAAGAATGTATAGACATACTTTCCACTTACAATACAAAGATCAATCCAATAACTCCAAAAATCAGGTTATATATAAACTACAACAAACGTTTCTAGAGTAATGGTCAAGGAGACCCATGAGACTTGCAATAGCAAAAACTTACAATAACAAAAATGAATCTATTACTAAACATGCTTTCCTATAATATGCCCCAAGAATTACCAAATTAATTTTTTTTCACTATATTTACTTTCATGTCAATGTAAAAAAAAACTATTTTGCTTTTTGTTTTTCAGGAAGATTATGAAAATTCTATAGGACAAATGAGGGGAAATCCAAAACATGCTAGTAGGGATTCCCAAAAAATTCTACAAGAAAATGGTAAAAGAAATGAGCATAATTGTATTGTAGGATGAGGCATCCCAACAACAACGCACATCAGAGGTATGTAATCATTGATTCATTATTTTATGTACAATGAATTTAAATATCACATGAAATACTAATTTTCAATTGTTTTGTTGCAGAAAAGAAAAGAAAATGGAACCCATTCAACACATAAGACAGGTCAACAAGGAAGAAAATGGTTGACCACAAAGTTTGTGAGTACTTACAGTTTCGGCCTTACTTATGATTTCATAGTTGTTGAGATCTTTATGATCAAATAATTAATTTACACTTATCCATGGATGTCTTCTAATAGGTGCTAACATAGAAAGTAGATCCATCCGAAGAATTGATCGACAATAGGTTAAGCATGGATTGCGAGTATATGTTCAAATATTAAGGGTTAGCTGGATAATTTGTAAGTACCTATGTTGTTTATATTCCCTCAGTTTATAGTTATTGGAACCACAAGAAAACTTTATATTAATTATATCTATGCTTTATCATGACGTATTAAAAATGTAGGGAAAAAAGTATGGAGTGTAGCCAACATAAGAAATTTTGAAAGACAACATGAGGAATGTCTTTGAAAGAACGTGTATGATTTATGAAGCACTTGCTTATGTGGTACATTTTTTGATTTAGACAATCATGTATATTCTACTATATAAATGTAGTTATACTTAATAAACTTTATTTCTATGTGTGTATCTGAAACATGAAGAGCATGAACGTTAAACATAATTAGATAAAAAAAATATTAGGTTAAATAACCCACGTACAATATCGCCTACAAGGGATGAAGAAATGGGGCATGCATTCAACTCGAGCTATGACACCAGTTCAAGTGATGAATGGCAATCGATATAATTGAATGTTACTGCACGTTGTATGTTTTGGAATATTAGTCTGTGAAAATCAAGGATTTTTTTTAATGTACTCGACATATTGTCCTACATGAGGACATGTTACCACAAAAAGTGTAACAATTACATTTTGACATTTTATTTAATGTATTGGAAATACTATCTTGATTGGATGCTGATGGGTTTCCAACAAGTGTAACAATTACACATTGGTTTACACATTGGTTGCATTTTGATTATTTCGGACCTTTACATTATCCCATTTTGTATGACGATGGGTTTCTTACTCATATATAATAAAATGAGTTTCTTATTTTTTTGCACTGTCTAATGTTATAAAATGTTTTGTTGTTGATTTATTAATATATGGATGATTTACATTGTTACCAAAAATAGAGGTGCAATTTGTTGCATATTGCATAAATGCCATCATTATATATTAAAAGGCAACAATTAAAATATACAAACCGATATTATTAAAAAAATATTTTGAGATGACTAATTGAAATTTTGTTAAAAGTATTAATTAAAACATATACATATCAATGCATTGTTTGAATTCATTAAACGATTCATGCAGAAAAAATAAACCGGTGCGTTTTATAGATACCATGGACCAATGCTTGTTAAAAACTACCACACCAATGTGACATATATCAAAATTTCATCGACACTATAAACGACAAACCATACAATTATATTTACCATACTGGTGCTTTAAATTTAAGGAGCGCACTTGTGCGATATATAATATACTCACCATCATTTCATCCATTTAAAAAAAATTAACATCCCTTCTATGCCCATGGTAATATAGGCACCAGGGTGTAATACGTACTCACACTGATGCTTTCTATGTAATGCATGTATTGGTGCATTTGTTGTTTATCTAAGCATTGACATCTCTCCACCAATTTTTTAATAATTTTTACCCTCTCGATGCACATGTCTATATCAACACCAGTGCATTTCGTTGTTTAAATAAGTAGAAAGCACCAATGCATTATATGAGAATAAAAACGACATCGGTGCTCAATAATTAAATAAGCATTGGTGCATTATTTTCTATTAGCGCACCGGTGTAGATTTGTTTAATGCATCAATGTGTATTATGTGAAAAAGCATAAAAAATACCTCCACTAGAACCTTTGCCCACCCCAAATTTTTACGTTGTACAAGACATTTGTTAAAAATACCATTAAAACCTCTGCTACGAATGACGGATGTTATAGCAGAGGTATATTATAATACTAAAAACCTCCACTACAAAGTGTTCTCCTTATAGTGTGTGCAAATTTTTGAAGCAAACCAATAGTCATTTGGGTATTCGGTGTACCTACACAGTGTAGGTCTTGAGTATAATTTGTTAGTCACTGCACACACACAAGGATTATGGGTTGGGGACTCTAATGAGCATTTCTATAGTCCGTGGTTCAATTTCCCATCGTTAAAAAGATTAAGACTTTATCCAAATTATTCAAATATGGGGATCTAGATTGCATGAAACACCTTATTATTTGAGATGAGGTTTATTCCTATGAACTAAACAATTGCTCAGGTTTTAGCGATTTATCATATCACTAGAAATGACACAATCGTTAAGCACAAACGTTAGATCACTCCTTTGATTATTGATAAATAATTTCCCTAGTCTTATTTTGGAGCTTGTCAAAGTATGGATCATTTGTGTGGTATCGATAGTCTTCATTTCATTTCTAGTCATCATTATTATAGTTTCAAATATGGTGTGGGTTCAAGGTCAAACAATTATGCTGAAATGATGGCTTTAATATCTCTACTGGATATTTATCTTACTAAAGGATGTACAAAACTACAGGTTTTTGGTGACTTATCCTTGATGATTAAATGGATACCAAATGATAGACAAATTCAGAATGTAAATCTCTATCCTTTAACTATCATCTTGCAACACTTTGATTTTATCTAATTTTCTTATATCTATAAGGAGCTTAATGAGAATGCATAGTCACTATCCAAACAGAGCATGCAAATGAACACAATTCTGTTGTTGGATGAGGTTTAGGAAGGAGTCACTAATGTGACTCATATAACCTTATAATGTATTTCACTATTTAAAAGTTGTTTTATTTTTTTTCTATTGTAGGAAAAAACATTGTTGTATTTAGATGGACGTTTAGGTATGACTATTTTTTGTCTTGGTCTTCAATGGTAGCATAGAGGGGTTCTCTCCATACTATTTTTTCTTGGTTTGGATACAAACAACTCACAAGGTGGTTTTTGGATCCCCTTGATTATGATGTAAACTTCCCTACTGCATGTTGAAGAATGTATTTGGTATTATTTCTTGAATATAAAATATGATTTTTTTTCATTACACACACACGTTTAATGCTCTCATTGTTTTATGGATTTCTTCTTATAAGGTGGAGTCTTATTTAATATATATTAAATAAAGTAATCTTATGAAGAGAAACTTAAAAAAATAAATTGTGTGTGTGTGTGTGGAAGTACAATTGAAACAACATGGTATAATAAAATTTTAAATCATAAGGTAAAAGTTTGGGCTGATGGTCTCAATGTATGTATTTTGTAAGGTTGATTAAGTAATAAGTGTGACTTCAATGTTTGTTCAAAAGATTATGTGGAACAATAATCACAAATTTGTTTGAAATGATTTATGTGTTTTTGTGTCTATTTAATACTTTGTCTTGCTATGCAAAATGATTATTGCTTATTTTATTTGAGCTTATATTTATTTATATAAAAAAACACATGGGCTGAACATTCACAAATATGGCAATTTTTGTGTGATGGTAAAGCTAGGATAATATGAGTTATCATTGCATATGCTACTATCTTAGTTCCGCTCTTATATTAAAAATTAATGAATAATTGAATTGTTTCCCACAAGAGTGTGGTCTAATAGCAAGTAGTAATGTGATTAAGCTTGTATTAATGTGGAGACCTAGGTCCAGTCTTGGATTGGATTAGATTTAATCGCAAGAATACTAAATCAATGTCTAGTCATGGGAAGGCCATCACTACTTCTTTCCTGATTATTGTTAGATATATTGCTTGGAGGGTAGCTGGAAATGAGCAAAATGTGTGTATGGGATCTAATGCCATTATGGGGTGTGGAGTATGGATATTTCTACTTGAAAAGGTAAATTAGGCCCTTCATGATCGGGGGTACTTCTATTTGTATTAGGTTGATGATCATCACTCTATAGATTTATGGCATTAGGGTTAGTTCTCTACTGATTTTATTGGGATTCCTGAGAACTACATGGAAGCCTAGTCTCAATTTGTAGATGAGATTAAGAAAGGATGCACGTTTAAATTAAGGATGAACCTAATACTATGGGCTGGTCATTTAATAGAACTAAAAGAGTTTCTAGTGCTAAGCTTGGGTTAAACACGATGAGAGCATTGGACACAAGGGATACAAAACATTAGTGTGTTAAGATATGTAAGGTCAAATCACCCAAAAAGGCGATCTTGCATGTGGTTGGTGATGCACAAAATAATCTTAACCTAGGATGTAATCAACAACACGTTTAGGGTCCTAGCATGTGTGTCTTGTGTAAAACTTCGCAGGAAACCAACAATCATTTGGGTATTCAATGTACCTACATAGTGTAGGTTTGGAGTCTCATTTGTTAGTCACTCCACATGAACCAAGGATAGTGATTGGGGGACTCTACTAGGAATTTCTATGGTCTATGGTTTAATCGCCCATAGTTTAAAATCTTGAGAGTTATCTCGATTATTGCAATTTGGGGAATTTGGATTGCACAAAACATCTTAATATCCGAGATGAGGTTTATTCCTCCGAACTAGACAACTTATTAGGTTTTAGGATTCATTAAATTATTAGAAATGAGACAATCATAAAACCTGGATCTTATATTGCTCCTTTGATTATGTATAAATAATTTACTTGGTATTCTTTTCACGAAGCTTGTTATGGTCCAAATAATTTGTGTGCTATAGGTAGTCTTATTTTTCATTTTTATCAACATTATTATAGTTTCAAAGCTAGTGTGGGTTCAAGGTCCAACAATTATGTTGAAATGATGGCTTTAAGAGCTCTGTTGAAGATTGCTTTTACTAAACAATGTAAAAAATGTAGGTTTTTTACAGCTAATCCTTGGTGATTAAATGGATGTCAAATGATCAACAAATTTAGAATGCAAATATCTAGCCTTTAGCTTAGCAGTGGAAGATCATCTTGCAACACTTTGGTTTTATCTCCTTTTCTCATATCTATAAGGATATTAATGAGAAGGAAGACTTTCTATCCAAGCAAAATCTACAAATGTGTTGATGTATATGTAACTTTGGAATGTATTTCACCTATGGATATTGTACTCCTATAGAGATGTTATTATTCCTCTATACGGAAGTGTCGTCATTTGTATTGACAAGTGTCGCAAGTATCGTAACTTGCTGTGATGGGTTATTAGACCACCAAGTGTGGGGTCGGCCTGGATTAATGTAACCATGGGTTATTAGACTCTTCTAGAGAAGTCGGCCCTGCTAGTGTATTAGGCAAGTCGGAACAAGTATAAATAGAGAGCGGGAGATCTCTATTTGTTCATCTCATTCTTCACTTATACATCACTCGGAAAGTGGCACACTACTAAGTTGAGGAGGAGGAGTATCTGCTAGGAGAAGACTATCTCTTGTACTTTGGTTGTATCATTGCTCTTTCTATCTCTGAGGAAGTTGTGGGGTTTTTCACCTTTATGGTTTTCCCCAGTGAAACTTTGTGTGTCTATTGTCTCATGTGATTGCTTGGTGTGATTGATATGCATTGTTATACTTGATATGTTGTACATGTTATTCTATCAGTAAAGATCCTAGAGTATATTGAATTAATGCTCAAGAATTAACATGGTATCAGAGCTAACCTCAAAAGAAGACATTGTGCAGTGGAAGAAACTAGGGTTTCTTGTTTATTGGGTTTCTCTCCACAGATTTTGGAAAAGCATCAACGCAGATTGACTCTACTCATCAAGGAGAATCTTTCTGTCCAATCAGAATTCAATTCTAGGCACTTTCATTTTTGGCCCTAAAAATTAGGGTTTCCACAAAAATAGGAATTTCTGAAATCTGAGGGCATAGCTGGATGATCCTTGGAAAAATCGAAGTTTAGAGATTTGGATCGAGATTTTTGGTTGGGTGAAGCTCCGGGAAACTCAAACCCTAATTCAGGGTCCTCCCTAGTGAATCCGAGAGATTGAAAAGCATTTCTGAAGGGTGAAACTTTGCAGTTTTCAAATTCTGAGTATACCAGGATGATCAGCTCATCAAGGCGCAACTTTATATTCTTTCAGAAAGTTGAAATTCACATTTTGAATTTTTAGGGTTTCTCTGACAAACCCTAATCCAGCATGAGATCCAGATTTCTGCAAATCAAGTGGTAAGACCTAAATCTTTTTTATTTCCATTTGAAGTACTCTTTAAGATGTCTCACCACACCAAGCTTGAGGATAAGCTTGAAGGGGCTGATAAATTCCGAGCATGGAAGTATAGGATTGGGTTAATCCTGGAAGAAAATGAACTGGACACTTACATAAGTTCTGAGGTCCCTGTCCTAGAGGAAGAAGAGGCTAAGGCCTTGCATAATAAGAACTTGGTCAAGGCAAAGAGGATCATTGCTGATTCTATCAAAGACCATCTCATACCACATGTGTCATCTCTAAAGACACCCAAGGAGATGTTTGATTCCTTGACCAAGCTATTTGAAGGGAAGAACATAAATCGGAAGATGACTTTGCGGAACCAATTGAAAGGGGTAAAGCTTCAGAATGGAGAGACCATTCAATCTTATTTTTCTAAGGTCTCTCAGATCAAGGAACAACTTGAAGCAGTGGATGAAGTAGTGGACAATGGTGAAGTTGTCATGACCACATTGAATGGCCTACCTAGGTCATGGGACTCTTTCATCCAAGGAATCTGTGCAAGGAGGAAGTTGATCTCATTCAGTAGACTATGGGAGGAATGCTCACAAGAAGAAGCAAGGCCTGTGGCCCGAGAAGAAAAGATGGGGAATGAAGATCAAGCTCTCATAGCACACACCAAGGGAAGTAAGTTTAAGAGGGAGAGATCTCATAACAAGAATCATTCTCACTCTCATCACAAGAAGAAAGATCTATCTCATGTTCGATGTTTCGATTGCAATGAAGTAGGACACTTTGCTTCAAATTGTCCCAAGAAGAAGAAAGACAACAACAAATTCAACAAGAATAAGAGGTACAACAAGAAGAGATTTCATGCTCATGCTGCTGAGGATGATGAACCTCCCAAGAAGAAGGCTAGGGAAGAAAGTGATACTTCATCAAGTGAAGATGAATATGTTCTAATCTCTGCTCTCACAGGTACTATCTCTCATGGATGTAATGATTGGATTATTGATAGTGGGGCTTCCAAACACATGACTGGGTTTAAAGAATATTTTGTAAATCTATCTAAACATGAGTCACCCCATAAAGTGAAACTTGGGGATGACTATCAATATCCTATCAAGGGAAGTGGTGAAGCTTCCTACAACCTAGACTCTGGGAAGTCCTTGAAGATGAAAGATGTTCTATATGTACTTGGGCTCAAAAAGAACCTACTCTCTATATCTGCATTGGATGCAAAAGGGATGAGGGTTGCATTTGTAGATGGCCAAGTCCTAATGTGGCCAAAGGGTAAAACTACAGATGATGCAGTAGTGATTGGAGAGCAAGAGGGAGGATTGTACAAATTGAAGGGACAACCTAAACATGCCATGGTACATGAATCCATGGAGCCAAGTGAACTTTGGCATAGAAGGCTTGCACATGTGCACTATAGAGCACTACCAATTGCAAGCAAAGCTGTAGAGGGTCTTCCTGAAATCAAGACAAAGCATGAAGGTGTTTGCAAAGGATGTGCAAAAGGAAAGAACATTAAGAAGGCATTTCCAAGCAGTGAAAGCAAATCAAAAGGAATATTGGAGACTATCCACTGTGATGTATGCGGTCCGATGTCATCCAGTTCTCTGAAAGGGTATGTATACTATGTTTCTTTCATTGATGATTTCTCTAGGAAGACTTGGGTTTATTTCTTGAAGAATAAAGATGAAGTGTTTGATAAGTTCAAGGAATTCAAAGCTTTGATGGAAAATCAAACTGATAAGAAGATCAAGACGTTCAGATCCGACAATGGCAGAGAATTCACTTTAGGTGATTTCAAGAAGTTATGCAGTGATTCAGGGATTAAGAGGGAGTTGAATGCTCCCTACAATCCACAACAAAATGGAGTTGCAGAAAGGAAGAATAGAACAATCATGGAAGCAGCACGGGAAATGCTGCATGACCAGGATCTGCCTATGCATCTTTGGGTAGAAGCAGCTAGGACAGCTGTATATGTGCAAAACAGAACACCTCACAAGATTTTGGACAACAAGACACCAGAAGAGGCATTCTCTGGTAAGAAACCTGGAGTAAGCCATTTCAGAATATTTGGTTGTCCAGTATATACACATGTTCCAAAGGAAAAGAGGACCAAGCTAGATCCTCCAGGAAAGAAGGGCATCTTTGTGGGGTACAGTGAAAGCTCGAAAGCTTACAGAATATACTTTCCAGGGTTCAAGAAGATTGATGTCAACAGGGATGTAACATTTGATGAAGACTCAGCTTTCATCAAGTTAAGAAAGGCACCTGTTGAAGATCATGAAGAACCAAAGGAAACCAAATTTCAAGACACCACCATGAATGAAGCAATTCCAGAAGCAGATCGTGAAGTTGAAGATCCGCAAATACCTGAAGATCCACCTTGTGAGAAGAACTCTCACAAGAGGAAGCCTGCACGGGATAGAGAGCTCATTCAAGATGCAGAAAGATATGGCATTTCAGAAGAAGAACACAGAGAAAGGAAGAGGACTAGATCACATACCAGTTATGTTGCCCTACTTTGTGATATTATGAACAAAGAACCTTCCAGTTATGAAGAAGCAACAGAAAAGAAAGAATGGAAGGATTCCATGGTTGAGGAATACCAGTCGATCATGAAGAATGATGTTTGGGATGTAGTCCCAAGACCTGAAGGGAAGTCGGTTGTGACTTCCAAATGCATCTACAAGATCAAGCATGCTGTAGATGGAAGCATAGAGAAATACAAAGTGAGATTTGTAGCTCGTGGCTTCTCCCAGAAAGAAGGGATTGATTATGAAGAGACTTTTGCTCCTGTAGCCAGGTACACTTCCATCAGATCGGTACTTGCCTTGGCTGCAGTGATGAAACGGAAGATACACTAGATGGATGTCAAGACAAATTTCTTGAATGGTGTAGTCGAGGAGGAAGTGTATGTGGAGCAGCCACTAGGTTTTGAGACACATGACAGAGAGTCATATGTGTGCAGATTGAAGAAAGCCTGGTATGGCTTGAAGCAAGCTCCTAGGACTTGGTATGGTAGGATAGACAAATTTCTATCCAGTTTGGGATTTACCAAGAGTAAAGTATATTCCAACCTTGATTACAAGGTTGAGGAAGGAAATCCTATGATACTACTTCTGTATGTGGATGACCTATTTGTTACAGGTGAGGATGGATTGATTGCCGATACCAAGAGGAAGCTTGCTGCCGAGTTCGAGATGAAGGACTTGGGGATGATGCACTATTTTCTAGGCATGGAGGTGTGGCAGAGTGCAAATGGGATCTTCCTTGGACAAGGAAAGTATGCAGTAGAGATCCTAAAGAGGTTCGGGATGATGGAATGCAAGGCCATGGCCACACCTATGGCATCGAACCTGAAGCTTCTGTGTGATGCTTCATCTGATCCGGTTGATGTCACGGTGTATCGTCAGATGATTGGGTCCTTGATGTACCTAATGAACACTAGACCAGATATTTTCTTTGCGGTGAACACATTGAGCCAGTTCCTGACGGATCCCAGAGGTGTTCACCTGGTTGCTGTAAAGCATATTCTGAGGTACCTGAAGGGTACAATTGATTATGGGCTCAAGTATGATGCTAATCAAAAGTTTAACCTGCAGGGTTATGTTGATTCGGACTGGGCAGGTAGTGCTGCAGATAGGAAGATCACATTTGGGTGCTGCTTCAGTATGGGATCAGGTGTGATCTCTTGGTTTAGCAGGAAGCAGTCCTGCGTAGCACTGAGTACAACCGAGGTAGAGTATGTTGCAATGTGTTCGGCTAGTTGTGAGGCAGTATGGCTCCGGAAGATACTGTTTGAGTTATTTGATCTCCCGCTGGAGGATACTGGTATCTTTTGTGACAACCAGAGTTGTGTGAAGCTATCTGAGAACCCAGTGTTCCACGACATGTCGAAGCACATCGAGATCAAATATCACTATATCAGGCATATGGTGCAGAGAGGAGCAGCGAAGCTCCTGTATGTTGCGATGGATGAGCAGGTTGCAGATTTGTTGACGAAAACACTAGCCAGAGTGAAGTTTGAGTACTTTAGAGAGAGACTTGGTGTTCTTCAGATTGACGACACTTCGAGGAAGAAGTGATGGACACATTTGCAGGAGCCATTCCAAGCATGGTGAGAGGAGGATCCTTCCCATAGCTGTGGATGTAAGCACTGGATGATGAGCACCAAGACGATGCTCCAGTTACTGCTCTGTATTTGCATCAGTTGGATGCTTTGATCAGTTTGATCATGTATTTATATATGCATCATGTTGGATGCTTGATATATTTGTGTATGCATCATGTTGGATGCTTGATATGATCATGTGGATCATGTATTTATGTACCAGGTGGATACATTGTATGATCAGGTGGATCATGTATTTTTATGTATGTATCAGGTGGATGCATTGTATGATCAGGTAGATCATGTACTTATGTATGTATCAGGTGGATGCATTGCATGATCAGGTATATCATGTACTTATGTATGTATCAGGTGAATGCATTGTATGATCAGGTAGATCATGTACTTATGTATGTATCAGGTGGATGCATTGTATGATCAGGTAGATCATGTATGATGATATGTATCAGGTAGACACTTTGTATGCATCATATGGATATATTGTTTGATCAGGATGATCACAGATGACGAGCTTCAGGATGTTGCTCCAGATGATATACATCAAGATGATGCTATGATGGTGATCAGGATGATCACAAATGACGAGCTTTAGGATTTTGCTCCAGATGATATGCATCAGGTTGATGCTATGATGATGATCAGGTTGATCATGTGATGATGTACATTAGGATGATGTATGGTGAGTATCGGGTTGATTCTCTGTGGCTGTGGACAGGTTGTGCAGGTAGCATAGAAAAGGTCCTTTAAAATCCAGACAGGTAGAGTGGTGTGCTCGTAACATCCTGGGATGCTTTATCGAGATCCAGACAGGTAGAGCGGTGTGCTCGTAACATCCTGGGATGCTCTGAGTAGGTTTTGCTACGGTTTCGCATAGAAAAGATCCTTTAAAATCTGGACAGGTAGAGTGGTGTACTCATAACATCCTGGGATGCTCTATCGAGATACAGACAGGTATAGCGGTGTGCTCGTAACATCCTAGGATTCTCTAAGTAGGTTTTGCGAAAGTTCACATAGAAAAGATCCTTTAAAATCCGGACAAGTAGAGCGGTGTGCTCGTAGAATCCTGGGATGCTCTATCAAGATCCAGACAGGTAGAGCGGTGTGCTCGTAATATCCTGGGATGCTCTGAGTAGGTTTTGTGAAGGTCAACATGTAAAAGATCCTGGGAGATCCGATAGGTTGAGCAGTAAGCTCGTAATCAGTTCTGGGATGCTCTTTCGAGGTTTTGTTGATGCAAGTAATCGGTCCTGAGGATTCCACAGTATGGCCAGTGATGATGAAGACCTACATGTGGTGGGCCTACATCCAGTATGAAAAAGGACTAGCTGTAGAAATTCCTATGATGAGTAGATTGGAGATTGATTGAGATAGCAGCAGCAGTGACAATGACGATGATTCGAGGACGATGATCCAAAGAAGAAGACTTGTGCTAGCAGATCTATGTCGAGAAATACCTTCCTAGTTAAGAGGGAGTGTTGATGTATATGTAACTTCGGAATGTATTTCACTTATGTATATTGTACTCATATAGAGATGTTATTATTCCTCTATACGAAAGTGTCGTCATTTGTATTGACAAGTGTCACAAGTATCGTAACTTGCTGTGATGGGTTATTAGACCACCAAGTGTGGGGTCGGCCTGGATTAATGTAACCATGGGTTATTAGACTCTTCTAGAGAAGTCGGCCCTGCTAGTGTATTAGGCAAGTCGGAACAAGTATAAATAGAGAGCAAGAGATCTTTATTTGTTCATCTCATTATTCACTTCTACATCACTCAGAAAGTGGCGTACTAGTTGAGGAGGAGGAGTAGCTTCTAGGAGAAGACTATCTCTTGTACTTTGGTTGTATCATTGCTCTTTCTATCTCTGAGGAAGTTGTGGGGTTTTTCACCTTTATGGTTTTCCCCAGTGAAACTCTGTGTGTCTATTGTCTCATGTGATTGCTTGGTGTGATTGATATGAATTGTTATACTTGATATGCTGTACATGTTATTCTCTCAGTAAAGATCCTAGAGTATATTGAATTAATGCTAAAAAATTAACAAAATGAACACAAATCTTCTATTGGATGAGGTTTAGGAAGGATTCAGTAATGTCACTTAGATGTCGATAAGAGTTTATAATGTATTTCAATATTTAAGTGTTTTTTGTTTTGTTTTTAATTTCGTTGTTGGAAAAATCACTGTTGTATTTAGATGGACATTTAGGCGGGAGTCTTTTTTGTCTTAGTTTTCAAAGGTAGCATAGAGGGGTCCTCTACTTCCTGGATTTTCTTGGTTTTGATAAGAACAATTCACAAGGTGGTTTTGGAGCCCCTTGATTATGATGTAAGTGTAAGTTGTCTGTTTGCATGTTGAAGAATGTGTTTGGTATTCTTTCTTGAATATAAAATGTGTTTTTTTATTGGAATATATATATATATATATATATATATATATATATATATATATATATATGCTTAATGCTGTCTTGCATTTAAGGTGGACTCTTATTTAATACATTAAATAAAGTAAGCTTATGAAGAGAAACCCATAAAATAAAGAGAACACACACACACATAAAGGTTAGTCTCGATACAAAAGTACAATTGAAACAACATGGTATACAAAATTGTAAATTATAAGGTAAAAGTTAGGGTTGATGGTCTCAATATATGTATTTTTTTTAAGGTTGATTAAGTAATATGCTTGACTTCAATGTTCATTCAAAAGATTAAGTGGAACAAGTATCAAAAAATTGTTTGAAATGATTTATGTTTGTTTAGGTCCATTTAATACCTTGTCTTGCTATGCAAAATGGTTCTTGCTTATTCTATTTGAGCTTATATTTATTTATATGAAAAAACATATGGGATGAAGATTTATGAATGTGGCCATTTTGGTGTGATGGTAAATCTAGGAATGATACGAGTTACCATTACCCAATCTACTATCTTAGTTCCACTCTTATATTAAAATTTAGTGAATATTTGAATTATTCCCCATAGGTGTATGGTCTAATGCCACACAGTAATGTGATTAACCTTGTATTAATATGGAGACCTTGGTTCAGTCCTTGACTGGACTACATTTGATTGCAACAACACTAAATCAATGTCTAATCAATGAAAAGCCATTGTTACTGCTTTACTGATTATTGGTAGATATCTCGCTTGAAGGGTAGGCAATAGGTGAAATGTACGTTTGGGATCTGATGCCATTATGGGATGTGGAGTGGGGATCTTTCTATTGAAGGTGGTAATTCAATCCCTTCATGATTAGGGGTACTTCTATTTGGTGCATTGGGATGTGTAATATTTGCATGAAAATATGAAGAGGGTGTCACATTAGAAGGGGGAACTTTAAGTTATAAAGTTAACGATCAATTAGAATATTTACCTCAAATTTAGACTTAGGGAAGCCATGTCCTAACATGTTAACTAATTTTTAGCCACTGTGATATTGAGATTATTATATAACCATGCACAAGAGGGACTCATAAGACTCTAAACTCTAGACTCTAACTTGACATTACATGTGTCCATGGTGAATATATATATGATATATTTACATTACATTGACTTGTAGGAATCAAGTTCTCTAATGTATGATTAATTGCACCTAAGAAATTTCCCCGACTTGGAGGATTTTGAGTGAAAAACCTTGTATTATTTGCGATCGTGAAGATGTAAATAATCCTCAGTAAAAAAACACTCAAGAGACATTCCCTTTATGCAACCATCATAGGGGAGATAACTATAAGTTATAATCGATTCTTTACATATACAAAACACATCTCAGTCACATCATTACATGATTACATTACATCACAACCATGGATCACTTTATACAATGATACAATTTACATAACTAGCTTAGACAAGCCATACATTGAACATCATATGGATTATCTGCATCTTTATCCATGGATAAATCCTCACACAATTTGAGGGTTGACATATGGTTCCAACTGTGGGATGTGTGTTTGAGCATGACCCTACAGATCTTTGGCATTAGGGTTGGCTCTTTGCTGATTTTATTGGGATTCTTGAGAACTACAGGGAAGCCTAGTCTCAATTTGTGGATGAGCTCAGGGAAGGTCACATTCGAATCAAGGATGAACCTGATGCTCTAGGATGGTAATTTAACAAAACTGTAGAAGTTCACAGTGTCAAGCTTGGATACAATGTGATGAGATCATTGGACACAAAGGATACAAAATAATGGTGGGATAAGATATGGAAGGTCAAATTGACCCAAAAAGCAATCTTGGAAGGTCAAATTGACCCAAAGAGATCATTTGTTAGTCATTACACATACACCAAGGATTGTGGGTGGGGGACTATATTGAGCATTGATACATCCAGTGGTTTAATTTCCTATAATTAAAAAAAGATTAAGAGCTATCCCGATTATTTCAATACGAGGAATTTGGATCACACAAAACACCTTATTATTCGATATGATCAAGTTTATTCCTCCAAACTAGGAAAATGATTATGTTTTAATGATTCATTAAATCACTAGAAAGGAGACAATCATTAAACTTGAATGCCATATTGCTCCTTTAATTATCGACAAATAATTTCCCTGGTCTTATTCTGACGGAGCTTGTCAAGTTCTAGATCATTTGTATGGTATTGGCAGTCTTATTTTAATTTCTAATCAACATTATTAAAGTTTCAAAGCTAGTGTGGGTTTAGGGTAAACAATTATGCTGATAGGATGGCTTTAAAAGATCCTCTGAAGATTTCTCTTACTAAAGGATGTAAAAACTGCATTTTTTTGGTGACTTATGCTTGATGATTGAATGGATGTTAAATGGTCAACAAATTCAAAATATAAATCTCCATTCTTTAGCTCAATAGTTGAAGATCATCTTGCAACACTTTTCTTTTATATTTGTTTCTCATATCTACAGGGAACTTAATGAGAAGGTAGACTCAATATCCAAGCAGGGCTTCCAAATGAACATAGTTTTGCTGTTGGATGTGGTTTAGGAAGGAGTCACTAATGTAACATAGATAACCTTATAATATACTCCACTATGTAAGTTTTTTTTTTATTAATTTTTTTAATATTTTGTTGGAGAAATCACTATTGTATTTATATGGACATTTAAGTGGGACTCTTTTTTGTCTTGGTATTCAAAGGTAGCATAGAGGGCCTAGGGGTCCTCTCCCTACTACTTTTTTTGGGTTTTGATACGAACCAGCATATATCCATCTTAACTCTGGCTATATCAAGCGCCCGAGAAGGATAAAATCCCTTGAGGTACAAACCCCTTTTAGAGTCCTAAGATCCCTCTCTACACTTGATAGAGTGAGAGTTAAGATGTACCTATGTTGGTTCCAATCACAGTGGTTGCATAAAAAAAATGTTGCTTAAAAACACAAACTACCACATTGAAATCATCTCATAATATACACACACACACACACACACACCATCACACTGGTGAATTGTAATAAAGTAATATCATGTTCAGTTATAATACATGTGAAAGAATGGAGTGAAAGACAAAATATGTAAAAGTTGCATTAATTAATTAATTATGAGGTAAAATACTTGCAATTTACCCAATTATTGATTATTTTGCAATTATCACAAAACTAATATCTAACTTATTGCTCTATTATAAACTTAACAATACATAATCATATATATTTTCCATCACAATCATCCACATGCCAACTATTCCAATGTGGAATCCTACAAATAGGCAAAAAATGCATTAATTCATTGATTATAAAGTAAAATAGTTATTCTTAATCTGTAATGATTGTTTGAATATATGTCTCTCTTGTAGATCAAATCAAAGAAAAATTAACTAATACACAAAGATTTAGTTGTCTTGTAACTATTTATCAAAATATTTATTTAAAATGTGAAGATGCATGAATGGAAATTGAAATTGAAATTTGATATATATTTATATAAATGTATTTTACAATCTAGCCAATTTAAATTTTGAGGTGACATGTGCTTGGTTTTATAATTTTTTTTTAATATTTAGTTTTTGGAGTCGTCATATGCCACCTCACTGAGGCAAACGTGACACATCTCATCAAATTTGGGTTGTAGAAAGTGCCTCTTGGTGCAACAACTCACAAGGTAGTTGCTCAAGCCCCTTGATTATGATGTAAACTGTCTTTCTACATGGTGAAGAATGAGACTAGCATTCTTTCTTGAATATAAAATGTGATTTTTTTTTCTTTGAATATAATATATATATATATATTATAAAGTCGGTCTCAGTACATAAATACAATTGAAACAACATGGTATAGAAAAATTATAAATCAGAAGGTAAAAAAATGTGCTTATGGTCTTAATGTATGTATTTTTTTAAGGTTGATTAAGTAATATGCGTGAATTCAATGTTCATTCAAAAGATCAAGAGGAACACTAATCACACATTTATTTGAAATGATTTACATGATTTTGTCTCCATTTAATACTTTGTCTTATTCTACAAAATGGTTCTTACTAATTCTATGTGAGCTTATATTTATTTATGAAGGTGAGATCCCCTTCGCGTAGCTCTTTGAGGGGAACAAGGAGAGGTCATCTTAATTTGGATGAAAGTCATATATACCAAAGATTCACAAATATGACCATTTTTTTGTGACAGTAATACTAAGAATAATGCGAGTTATCATTTCCAAATGCCATAATAAATTAATACACTACAAAGTATGCCCGGAATAGCGCATTGGTGAAAATGGTGGGGGGGCATTAACCCAGGGTCCATTCCGACGGGATATGCAGGGTCCCTTGCTTCCAAAAAGGAATATCAAGGAGCTGAATATTTGATGAAAACAAATTAATACACTACAAATATTAAACACATAAATTTTTGTTTGGCGAGTAAACGTAAAATCTCCATGCTCAGTCCAATATTAAAACAAGTGGAATTCGTAGCAAAGCTACTTAGTATCTTCCTCCGAAGAAAATTTTGGTAAAACTAAGTCTTATGCTTGGAAAGAATGTCATGAAAAAGCTTTCAAAAAGCTTCCCTAGAGGAGCCATGGATGATTCTAATAATTAGTAACAGGATAGAGAAAGAGATTGTTCCAAGATAGATCAAAGGAAATATATTTTTTTGTACCTAACAAGGCAAATATATCAAATGTAGGCTGATTTCACACTTGAAATATCAAATATAAATGTGGGTGTTTTTTTCGGAAAAATATTAATACAAAGACTTCATTGAGATGAAATTGCATACAAATAGCTATATTCTTACTTTGGAAGAATTAGTGTTGAGATGAAATTGCATACAAATAACTATATTCTTACTTTGGAAGGATTAGTGTTGGCTAAGTTTATTATAACTTTGGAAGGATTAGTGTTGGCTAAGTCTATTATAATTTTAAGCCACATTAGTTTTATTAGGTTTCCCAAGGTATTACCTAAACAGAACCTAGTCAATGGTGAGGTAATAAGGACTCCCACGGAAAGATGACTATAAAAGTTACATTTAGTATAAAAAATATTGATAGAAGATAACACACAACTACTAGCATGTATAGACTCTATGGAGAAATGGAATCTTTCAAGCATGCTTTTGGGACTATAATTAGTCCAAGTTGTTGTGTTTAAATTCTAAAGCTTGAAGATCATATTCTAAGTTCTAGTTTCCCTTTGTTATGGAAACAAGTACTATTCTAAATTGTTTACCCACCAATGTTTAGTCCATGATGATTTGAAAGTAATCACACCAATTCGACATACATTTGGAGATCATGTTGCAAGCTTGCATAGCCAAGGCAATTAATTCTTTTCAAGATAATGATGTGATTTCTCTCCTCACTTTTTATTGTATCCATATTTAATCAACAAAGAGTAGCAAGAAGCAACAAGGAATCAACAACTAAAGATGGAGAAGCATAAATTAACAATCGAGAGGTAAAAAAATAAGTTTGGTCATATCGAAGTTTGTCGGGAATATAGAGAAAGATAATGCCTTGTAGAAAACTATAACATCCTGGCTATGCAAATTTATCTAATAAAAGGGTAAAATATAACTAATATCTTATGCCAATTTAACACAATTATGATCAAGTTCATTGAGGAGACAAATTTAACCCTTAGTCCCGCTTCTAATTTTGAATTTGTGGTCTAACTATGGCTCAACCGATATTCCTACAATTTCCAAATCCAAAGAGCTCCATAAACTTGAATGACCCTAGAGGGTAAATTTGTGCTAAGATTATGTCCCTCATGACTATAGGTTGCATTGGATCGAAAACCTCACAGTCTATTTGATATTGACCTAATTGGTTTTCCTATTCATGCGATTCTATTTGATATTGACCTAATTGGTTTGTGTATTCATGTTATTAGTTGTAGGGACTATGCACATGAAAAATGACAATTCTAATTTTAATACAAAGCCAACAAAACAAAAGAAGAAAATAAAGAATGTTAGGAGAGATGGTACCCCAAGTTGATTCCTTGTAGTTGATGTAGTTAGTAATTATGACTGTGAAGAGCTATAGAATTTTAATTAGACAAGGACAAAGATGAACAAGGTTATATTTTCTTTGTGAATAAATATGCAACTCTTCCACAATAGTTAAATAGTACCGAAGATAGATACGGGTTGTAGTTATACAAGGGGGGGAGAAACCTAAACCTCGGAAAGAGTTAAGTGATTAACATAAAGACAAAACACATATACATAATCCTTAAAGATACAAGTGTTTAACATACATTTAATATAAATCTAGAAAATTTAGTTGCAAATGCTACTAAAAGAAAGGCAACGAATCCCATGTCTAAGAAGAGCTCTAAAAATATCTATGGCCATGGAGTGCAGTACTTGATGTATTGTTAGTACTTAGTGTGCTGGTTGTGAGTACTTGGTGTGTTGTTCAGTACCTGGTGTACTGATATCCTTTCTCTTGGTGAGTGGAAGGATATATACTGTTCAGAAAGAACCAATGGATGGTAAAACAACTTCTCGGGTTGAATGCATTCAAGTAGTAACAAGAAAGAATGGGTTTAAAATAAGAAAATGTTACTATCACAGTCTTGAAGAGAAAGCACCCCGACCAACTACATCACCCATGATGGCATCGTGTGAGACGATAAGGTTGGGATTGGACAAGAGTTGTGACAAGCTCACTTGGCCAAGAAACCTGATTTGGGAACCCCAAAAAACAATTGGAATCATGTGGGAGAAAGGTGTGGGATGCAAACCCACATTAGGTGGCACCATACCCATGCATCTAGGTAGGTAGGAAGACAAGGTTGAAGGCTTTGGTAAAGTGGGCACATCGTTAGTACGACTTGGAGGCTCGACAAAAGAGCATGCCAAGTGTGATGAGTGGGTTCCAACATGTGGGCATACACGGGAATAGTGTGTGGATCTCCAAGGAAGTGGGCACGCGCCCAAAGTGATGCAGAATGTCCAAGGTGTGAAGGCATGGGTGGGCGACATGAGCAGGTGGAATCACGGTAAAAATGAAGTGGACACCACAAGAGTGAGAAGCGTGTCGGCTCGTGATTCGGGTGTGCGACCATGTGTTGGGTCGCACCCGCACGGAAAAGGGTGTTCCCATATAAGAACGAGTGGAGAGTCCAAGCAATAGGTATTCAAGCGAGGATCTTGGCAAGAAGTCAAGACACAAGTTTGAACTTGGGAAAGGGCACTTGCTGTAAACAATAGATTAAGCCTTGGGTTCAGTGCTAGACGACAAGAAAACTGAGGTGACTTTGGTTGCAGAGATAAGAGCCACAGGAGGCGGTCCTATAGGAGCTTCAAGGGGAAACCAAGGAGAGTTCGACATACTTGTAAGAGTGGGAAAATCCTTGGGGTTCATAGTGGGAGTCGCTAGTTGGGAGCTCTCTTGGGTTGCAACCATTTTGGGTGCATCTGTTTTGATTGTACTCTTTTAATCTCTATTATATTTATAAAAAACATTTTAGGCATGCTCGTCTTGGGGTTCCGCCTTCATATATTCTCGTGTCTATTTGTATATTGTGGTTAAGTATATGGTTCGATTAAGTGTTGAATGGTTAACGTGTTAAACAAATAATTGGAAAAGTAAGATAATTGCACATGAGTAAAGTGTTAAGTGAAAAGTGTTCCACGGGAAGTAGGTGTAGTCTGCTAGGCTTCCAACCTGGGTTGGCCTCACCACTAGTAGGGGAAGTCTTGGGAAGTGTCGCACGGTCGACCAGAGGGAACGAAGCTTAGGAATATGGGTCAGGACGGTGTAAGCCTATGACAGTTACCCTTAGTAGAACCACAATTTGGCTCGAGGGTGACAACAATAAACAAAGTAAAAGATTTTATGTTCATATATGGTTGGGCAGTTCAACCCATCTATTTAACTGGTTGCAACACCATTTACTGTTGGAAAGAACATATAAGTAATATTATAGAAATCTCTGGTATCTATGTAATTTTTTAATATATATATGAGTATGTAATGTTGATGTAATTGTAACTTTAGAAGATATTCACTTGTATTTTATATTGTTATTATTATTGTATTTTAGTTATACCTCTTACAGAGATGTTTATTCCTCCAGTCGGAGATGTCATTTGGTCATGTAAAGTCATTGAGGTAAATCCTACATTGTAAGTCGGGGCATTAGATCCCCCTAGAGTCAGTTGTATTAGGGTTATTGAGTCCCCTAGAGAAGTCGACCCAGCCAGGTTTAGTTGGGGCCGACCTAGCAAGTGAAAAAGGTCAAGTGAAAATAAAGTATAAATAGAGAGCAAGGCTCTCTCATTTAAACACACACTCACTCACTCAAGTTCGCATAAGTGAGTGAGAGAGGACAAGTTCGCATAGGAGAAAGAGAGAGTAGCTGTAGAAGACCATCTTTGTTTTGGGGTTTTAATTTTGTAATAGTGACGATTCTATCTCTGAGAAAGTTGCGGGGTTTTATCCTTTATGGTTTCCCCGAGGAAAATATTTGTGTCTCTTCTGTTATGATGTGCATGTTATTCTTTCAGTTAAGATCCTAGATAATATTGATTAAAAGTAGAAAAACTAACATGGTAGCAGAGCTAACCTGAAAATAAGACATTGTGTAGCTACGAGAAGCTAGGGATTCTAAGTTTGGGGTCTTCCATCCACATATCATCAAGAAAAGGAGGCTAGGGTAACTTGCCCTAGGAGGGCGCATCTTTCTGTCGAAGCATAATTCAATTATGAGAATTTTCATTTTTTGGCCCGTCACTACTGCCGGAGGAAAACTAGGGCATCTACAATTTTGGGTTTTTGTTCATAGATTTGGGGAAGTGACTACATTCGACAACTCACCTTGAGGAGGCGCATCTATCTGTCCAATCAAAAGTTCCAAATTCCAAGTTTCGAAAATTAGGGTTTCTCTGACAAACCCTAGGCCAACCAGCTCCAGAACCAGTTTGGGCATCTAAAAGTGGTAAGACCTAAGAGATTTTCTATTTCCATTTGAAGTTATCATTAAATATGTCTCACCACACCAAGCTTGAGGATAAGCTTGAAGGAGTTGATAACTTCCGAGCATGGAAGTATATGATTGCTCTTATCCTTGAAGAGAAATAATTGGACAAGTATGTAAACGAAGAGGTTCTAGCACTAGAGGGAGATGAGGCTAAAGCCTTACATAAGAAGAACTTGGTTAAGGCCAAGAGAATCATTGCAGATTCCATTAAGGATCATATCATCCCACATGTGTCATCTTTGAAGACACCTATGGATATGTTTGATGCTTTGACAAAGTTGTTTGAAGGGAAGAACATAAATAGGAAGATGAACCTGAGGAACCAGATCAAGAATGTAAATATTCAAAATGCAGAGACCATGCAGTCCTAATTCACAAGGGTCTCTCAAATCAAGGAGAAAATTGAAGCTATTGGAGAAAAGGTAGAAGAAGGAGAGATTGTGATGACCACCTTGAATGGTCTCCCAAGATCACGGGACTCAGGCTATGTGCCAGAAAGAAGTTGATCACATTCAATAGACTATGGGAAGAATGTACACAAGAAGAAGCCCGACT
Source organism: Larix kaempferi (assembly GCA_027924585.1). Lineage (NCBI taxonomy): Eukaryota > Viridiplantae > Streptophyta > Pinopsida > Pinales > Pinaceae > Larix > Larix kaempferi. The sequence continues at coordinate 8,779,373 of BSBM01000223.1, read as the reverse complement.
TGTGGCACGAGAAGAGAAGATGGGAGAAAATGATGATCAAGCTCTAACAACACACACCAGAAGGTATAATAACAAGAGGGAGCACCATCATCACAGTGAGAGGGAGAAACACCACCACCAAAGTTAGAGTTATAACTTTAGAAGATCCAGGAGAGATCTATCTAACGTTAGATGTTACACTTGTGATGAGAAGGGACACTACTCCAGATATTGTCCCATAAACAGAAATGGCTCCCACAACAAGAAGAAAAACAAGAAAATACACCATGCCCACACCGCAAAAGATGATGAACCTCCAAGGAAGAGAGCTAGAGAAGAAAGTGATGAATCTTCAAGTGATGAAGAGTATGTCCTGATCTCAGCACTCACGGGCACTATCACACATGGAAGTAATGATTGGCTTGTAGATAATGGAGCTTCCAAGCATATGACGAGATATAAAGAATCCTTCACAAACCTATCTGAGCATGAGTCACCTCACAAGGTGAAACTTGGGGATGATTACCAATACCCCATAAAAGGAAGTGGAGAAGCTTCATACAAGCTATTCTAGCAAGTCTCTAAAGATGAAGGATGTCCTATATGTGCTAGGACTAAAGAAGAACCTTCTCTCCATATCAACACTAGATGCTAAAGATATGAGGGTTGCATTTGTTGATGGCCAAGTCCTAATGTGGCCAAAGGGGAAGACAATAGATGATGCAATTGTGATTGGAGAGCAAGAGGGAGGTTTGCAAAAATTGAAGGGACAACCTGAACAAGAATTGGTCCATGAATCTATGGGGCCAAGTGAATTTTGGCATAGAAGGCTTGCACATGTGCACTATAGAGCACTACCCATTGAAAGCAAAGCAGTTGAAGGACTTCCAGAAATCCAGTCGAAGCATGAAGGAATTTGCAAAGGATTTGTGAAGGGAAAGAATGTGAAGAAGAAATTTCCAAGTAGCGAAAGCAAAACGAAAGGGATATTAGAGATCATCCACTCCGATATATGCATTCCTATGTCATCCAGTTCATTGAGTGGGTATGTATATTATGTTTCATTTATTGATGAATTTTCCCGTAAGACTTGGATATATTTCTTGAAAAGTAAAGATGAAGTATTCATCAAGTTCAAGGAATTCAAAGCCTTGATCGAGAACCACACTGAGAAGAGGATAAATATATTTCGATCAGATAAAGGTGGAGAGTTCACCTGGGAATATTTCAAGAACCTATGCAGAGAATATGGGATTAAGAGGGAGTTGACCACTCCATACAATCCACAACAGAATGGCGTTGCAAAAAGAAAGAATAGAACAATAATGGAAGCAACAAAAGTAATGCTTCATTACCAGGATCTTCTGATGCACCTATGGGAAGAAGCTGCAAGGACAACAGTGTATGTATAGAACGGTACTCCTCATAGAGTACTAGACAACAAGACTCCAGAAGAAGTGTTCTCTGGTGAGAAACCAGAAGTCATCCATCTTAGGATATTTGGATGCCTAGTGTACATACACATTCCGAAGGAGAAGAGGACGAAGCTAGATCCTTCAGGAAAGAAGGGTATATTCGTAGGATAATGTGAAATCTTGAAGGCCTACCGAATATATTTCCCAGGATTCAAGAAGATCGAAATCAATAGAGACGTGACATTTGACGAAGACTCAGCCTACAACAAATCCAAAAAATTACAAATTGAAGACACAGAAGAACCTTAAGTTCCCAGGATTCGAGATGCAGTAACGGAAGAAGCAGTTCCAGAAGATCATGAAGACCGCGAGATGGAAGAACTCCCACAAGAGGAAACCAACATGGGTATGAGAGGCAATACAAGATGCAGAGAGGTATGGCGCTCCAGAGGAGATGCAAAGAGAAAGTAAGAGACCTAGGCCATACTCCATCTATGTAGCCCTGTTGTGCGACATCATTGACAAAGAACCTTCCAACTATGAGGAAGCGACAAAGAAGAAAGAATGGAAGGATGCCATGATCGAGGAGTACTAGTCGATTATGAAGAATGATGTCTGGGAGGTAGTTTTGAGACCAGAACGGAATTCTGTAGTGACTTCGAAGTGGATCTACAAGATCAATCATGCTACAGATGGTAGCATCAAGAAACACAAGGCGAGGTTCGTGGAACGCGGCTTCTCCCAAAAGGAAGGCATAGATTATGAGGAGACATTTGCACCTGTAGCCAGATATACTTCCATAATATCTGTACTTGCATTGGATGCAGTGATGAAATGGAAGGTAGACGAGATGGATGTCAAGACAACGTTATTGTATGGTGTAGTAGAAGAGGAAGTGTACATGGAGCAGCCACTAGGATTTGAGACACATGACATGGAGAGTCATGTGTGCAAATTGAAGAAGGCCTTGTACGGATTGAAGTAGGAACCCAGGACATGGTACGACATGATGGATAGTTTCCTGATGAGCTTAGGATTTACCAAGAGTAAAGAAGATTCCAAACTTTACTACAAGGTTGAGGTGGGAAATCCAGTGATACTTCTACTCTATGTAGATGACCTGTTTGTAACAGAGGAGGATGAGCTCATTGCATATACGAAGAGGAAGCTTGCCGCAAAATTCAAGATGAAGGACCTGGGGATGATGCATTATTTCTTATGCATGGAGGTGTGGCAGAGTGCAGATGGAATCTTCCTTGGACAACGGAAGTATGCAGTGGAGATTCTGAAAAGGTCCGGAATGATGGACTGCAAGGCTATGACCACACCTATGGCATCGAACTTGAAGCTACCATGTGATGCTTCATCAGAGTCGGTTGATGCCACGATGTATCATCAAATGATTGGGTCATTGATATACCTGACAAATATGAGACCTTACATATGCTTCGTTGTGAACACATTGAGCCAGTTCTTGATGGATATGAGACATGTTCACCTGATTGCTGCAAATCATGTATTGAGGTACTTGAAGGGTACAGTTGATTATGGGCTCAAATATGATGTGAATCAGAAGCTTAACCTACAAGTTTATGTTGATTCAGATTAAGCAGGAAGTGCCGCTGATAGGAAGAGCACTTCGGGATGTTACTTCAGTATGGGATCCATTATGATCTCTCGGTTTAGAAGGAAGCAGTCGTGCATGGCACTGAGTACAACTGAAGTAGAGTATGTTTCAACTTGTTCGGTTAGTTGTGAGGCAGTATGGATTAGGAAGCTACTATCTATTTTGTTTTATCTCTAGTTAAAGGCGACTTGTATATTCTGTGACAACCAGAGTTGTGTGAAGTTGTCCAAGAACTCGGTGTTCCATGACAAGTCGAAGCATATTGAGATCAAGTACCACTATATCAGGGATATGGTGCAGAGAGGAGTAGTGAAGCTCCAGTATGTTGCGACGGACGAGTAGATAGCCGATGTATTAACCAAGCCATTAGCTAGAGTGAAGTTCGAGTACTTCAGAGAGAATCTTGGTGTTCTCCAGATCGAGGTTCCTTCTAAGAGGAAGTGATGAGTCCGAAAGATGCAGATGCACATGGTCCATTCTCGCATAGTGGTAGGAAATTCCTCCCATGTTGGTAGATGTAAGGGTCGGGCCATTCTCACATAGTGGTAGGAAAGTCCTCCTATGTTGGTAGATGTAAGGGCCGAGGCATTCTCGCATGGTGGTAGGAAATTCCTCCCATGTTGGTAGATGTAAGGGCTAAGCCATTCTCGCATGGTGGTAGGAAATTCCTCCCATCTTGGTAGATGTAAGGGCTCGGTCTCGTGTGGTGGTAGGAAATTCCTCCCATGTTGGTAGACGAGGTCTCGCATGGTGGTAGGTTTGTGCCTCCCATACTAGAGACGTCTACCGGTCATAAGACACTATGTGTGCGCCTAGGCAGGATCTTGCATGGTGGCAGGTTTGTCCCACGGGGGATTCACTCAATAAACCGCTATCATGGCACGTTCGTTCGTGGCATATGAAAACAATACCCCTAATTTCACTAAATATTGGAAAATACCTTCCAAAATCGTTTTTTTTACCCCCTCCCAATTTGCCTTCCCAATTTAAAAAAACCCCTATTTTCACTAGATATTGTATGTATCAATTTTTTGATTAACATTTTTTATACCCTTTTATATTTCTACCTAGTATATTGATATGATACCCCTCTTATGACCCCACATGCATTCTACAATGCACCTTGCTTCTTTTGATGTTTATTGTGGATGCACATTACTTCACCCACAATGCAATTACTTAACCACATATCATTATGATTGCAACATCTAATGGTCTAATGAAGAGATAGGAGATCACTTCTTGTATGTCACTAGAGCCAATGCACATAGTACAACATTTAGATTGCATGTTGCAGTTCCCCAATAGCTGACTAAGCCTATTGTGGGCTAGGTATCCAAGCCCTAGGGCCTGTAACAAGCTCTAGGAGGTTGAATAAACCTCCCAAGGCCTGTAATAGGCACGAGTGGTTGGGTATTCAAGCCCCCAAGGCCAATCGAGGGCCTATAACAGGACCTGGAGGCTTAGAGCCTCCCAAGGATATTGGTAACAATTGGCTGAGTGCTATTGGTAACAATTGGCTGTCAATGACCACTATCTCTTGACTATGATCGACTGGAAACCCACTTCACCACGAAACCCCTGGCCTCAAGCATGCCTCAAGACATGATTTCCCTGTGTACTGGTAAGCCCGAGCTTTGCCTCAACCCGGTTTCTCATCCGACCGTGATCTCGCCATCTCCATTTGGAGGATATTTGTTAAACCATCCATATAAAAAAGACCCCAAAGTATTTTTGTATTGTTACATTAAATAAAAAAGACCTTTGCCCCTTAATATATAAGCAATATAATTTTTAGGTTTTCGTGAATATTTAATACTGCAATATGAATGAACGTGATATTATATTTCCTTCTAGTGAAGCCCCCGTGGTTTGTCCTCCCATGTTGGTAGACGCGGGATGACCGTTGTGGGACTTGTGATGTGCATCTAGGATGTGCTCCGTGTGACGATGAGATGATCTGAAGACGATGGGGCGACAATAGGAGACACAGGTGTTTGCACTGGCAATGTAATGTCTGGTCCTGGGCTGTACCTACTTGATGGATTGCTCGCAAAGATGATGAAGACCTACATGAGGGCTAGGCCTGCATCCAACATGAAAAAGGGCTGGCTCTGTAGAAATTCCTATGACGAGTAGATTCGAGAGATGTCATCAATGAGTGATCGACATGACTGGAGCAACAACGATGATGATGATCCAGTGTTGAAAATGATGTTCCAGCATTGAAGATGATCCAGTGATGAAGACTTGTGTCTAGATGTGTTGATGACTGTGGCAAGAGAATATCTTCTTAGTTAAGAGGGAGTGTTGATGTAACTGTAACTTCGGAAGATATTCACTTGTATTTTATATTGTTATTATTATTGTATTTTATTTGTACCTCCGATGAAGATGTTTATTCCTCTGGTCGGAGATGTCATTTGGTCATGTAAAGTCATTGAGGTAAATCTTCCATTGTAAGTCGGGGCATTAGATCCCCCTAGAGTTAGTTGTATTAGGTTTATTGAGTCCCTTAGAGAAGTCGGCCTAGCCAGGTTTAGTTGGGCCCGACCTAGCAAGTGAAAAAGGTCAAGTGAAAGTGCAGTATAAATAGAGAGCAAGGCTCTCTCATTTAAACACACACTCACTCACTTAAGTTCGCATAAGTGATTGAGAGAGGAAAATTTCGCATAGGAGAAAGAGAGAGGAGCTGCAAAAGACCATTTTTGTTTTGGGGTTTTACTTTTGTGATATTGTAGTGGTGACAATTCTATCTCTGAGGAAGTTGCAGGGTTTTCTCCTTTATGGTTTCCCTGAGGAAAATCTGTGTGTCTCTTGTGTTATGTTGTGCATGTTATTCTTTCAGTTAAGATCCTAGATAATATTGATTAAAAGTAGAAAAAAAACATGTAAATGATTTTATTTTGATTACAGTAGCAACCTAGAATGCATGAGTACACTGAAATTGAGATTTAATTTAGTTTTAACAACTTTTTTATTTCTTATTAATTCCTTCTTGAATACTATAGACACATATATACATGCAGGTAGGATACTAGCCAAAAGTATTGTTGTTAATGACGGTATATGCGAATGCTCATATATTTTTGATAGATTAATTAAGTGTGCATTTTTTTATACAATTCTTGAATGTAAAGAATTGTAGTATTTTGAAGTGGATGAATGATAGCACAAGCACAATAATTATTCATGATATTAGGTCACTATATACTATTAAGTACAAAATTAAGACATGGTATAAACATAAAAGTTATGAAGTTGAAAGGGTCGACATAAGGAATTGACCGACACCCATACCATGACTATGAAAACATAAAACACATTCAAAGTCACATGTTGTAACTCATAGTCACCTCCATAATGCAAATACAAAAGAAAATATATATGACGATAATTATAATGGACAAGTGACAGCAAAGCAAGCGGCGAATCATCCACCTTCTCATGGCGCCTGTCTAACAATGGCGTCGCTCAACCCTTCCATCATTTTTTCTTGCAGGCTAGTATGACCTGTGTGAGCTCAAGCTTCCTGGGCACACTATTCACTCTTGGGCCACTTGGTTTTACAAAGGGTGCCTTTGTTTTTATTTGCTGGTTCATGTTTTACTGTGTCGACCTACCTTCCTGTTCCTACTCACGGTAGGGGGCCCTGGAGTTCAGTCCAACAACCTCTGTTGGATTTAGTACCAACCAGGCTGATAAAGTGGGAAGTTGTTTCGAGGTGCCATTTGTCCTTTTTTTTGTTTTCTTCTTGCACTGGTGGGGCGTTTCTGTGTTCTATGTGTCCTACCTCTGCATTTGCAGGGCTGTTGTTCTTATTCTATTATTTCAGTGTCAGGTCCTCTACCCTGTTATGGGACAGGGTTCAAGGGAAGGCCCTATGGTTGTTCGCTCCCCCTATGTCATGAGAGTCATGTCTAATCCATCGATGATAGTGTCATTTGATCCCCGGGTCACTGATGTGGGCACTAATGCTCCTGGGGCTCCGACATTCTCAGGGGACCATCTAGTGGATGCACCCAGTTGTCCATTTGCTGGGACTAGTAAGTTGTCTGGGGGCGGTGCTCATAAGAGAAAGCTACATTTTGAAAAAGAAAAGAAGGGGCGGTCCTTGTGCGTTCTAGGCAAGGACATAACTATGGACATGGTTCTGGATTTGGGCCAAAGGGCTCTGGTGGGCCGGTTTGAGTACATTCGTCTCTCCTGGACGGAACTGCTGCACTGGGTCCGAAAACATTGGAAGCCCCTGATCACTAACATACCTTGGGTTTTGCTCTTAGCAAATGTGTGGCTTATGTTTCAGTTCCTCACGGATATTGATAGGATTGCTATTGAACAACGCTTCTGGGCACTGGGGACTGGATCCCTAGTTTTAAAGAGATGGCACAGTGGCTTCGACCCCTGCACTGAAAAAATCCATGTTCGCCATCTTTGGACCATTCTACCAGGATTCCCTATGCATTGCTGGAACATTGCGGGTTTTATGGCGGTGGCTAACTCCCTGGGTCGCTTCATATTGATGGAGGAAGAGCAGTTGATTGGACCTGGAAGTAGGTCACCGAGGATGTTGATTGAGATCGATTCCTCGGAAGGGCTACCGGGAGAGCTAGAGGTGGTATGGGAAGGGGGCACTTTCATCCAATAGCTGGATTATTGGAAGGTTCCCTTCCGCTGCCACCGTTGCCACAAGATTAGACATGCCAAGGATCATTGTGTTTCTCTCTTGTCTTCAAATGGGAACGTTTCTGCTGGGGCTGAGCAATAGGCTCCCATAGATGAGGTCATTTGGGACTCGATACCTCTGGATCACTCATCGACCACAACCATATTGGGTAAGTTTGCTGCTTCAGTCCCGGTCATGTTGAAATTTTTATCTGCTGAAGAAATATCAAAGGCCCTCTTTGTCCCCTCTATGTCTTCATTCCCCTGCGATTCTCTGTGGGAGGAGGGGGTAACTGTGCGTGGGCATAGCATGTTGGAATCCTTTTCTACGCTGGAGTCGGGGTCTTTGGAGAATGTTTCACTGACAGCCCTAGCCTCGCCGAAGGACTATTCTCCCTTGGATACTTCCCTGTTAGCCCCTCTCCCCTGGTTCATCATCCTACCCCCCGCAACCACCTTTGCTAGCCCTCCATCGATGTCCCCAACATCTTTGGGCATCACCCTTACTCCCACTTCCATCCCTGATTTCCTTGATTCCCTGCCTCCTAAGCTATGGGACGGTTTTGCCTCGTTGACCACCTATGTAGTGAATCCTCCGGAAGGTTCCTCGCTTTGCTTTATCCCACCGTCGTCTAAGGGTAATGTGACTATTAGGAAACCACGGAAAAATAAGAAGGCGTCTACTCGACATGGTTCCTTGCCTAGTAAGTCTCAGAATCACACTATGATCAATCCTTCGGTGTCCTCACTTTTTGATAATGGCCTCGACTGTTCCCCCCCCCCACTCGGGCTCTTAGAGATTTGGCAGCCCACGACCACTTCACTTAAATGTTAATTGTTTCCTTCAACGTTCAAGGGCTGGGCAGGGGCCTGAAGAGAACTGCTTTAAAGCGGTTTTTGGACAAAGAAAACCCTGCTTTGATTATTGTTGATGTATATGTAACTTTGGAATGTATTTCATATATGTATATTGTACTCCTATAGAGATGGTATTATTCCTCTATACGGAAGTGTTTGTATTCCTATAGAGATGTTATTATTCCTCTATACGGAAGTGTCGTCATTTATATTGTAAGTGTCGTAACTTATACTTGATGGGTTATTAGACCACCTTGTTGGGGTCGGCCCTGTATAAGTCATGTGGGTCGAAGGGTTATTAGACCACCCTATTGGGGGTCGGCCATGTGGGTCAAAGGGTTATTATACCACCCTATTGGGTGTCGTCCCAGTCAGCATTATGTTATGTGGTTAAGTTAAGGCCGACCTAGTAAAGGTTATTAGGCAAGTCAAGTCAAGTATAAATAGAGTGCGGGGGGCACTCTATTTCATCATTCTATTCTCTCTCACACTCTCGAGAGAGGGGCCCACTTGTGGAGGAGGAGAAGCTGCTGCTAGGAGATGTCTATCTCTTATGCTTGGGTTGTATCATTGCTCTATCTATCTCTGAGGAAGTTATTGGGGTTTTTCACCTTTATGGTTTTCCCCAAGTAAACTCTGTGTCTCTTGTGTGCTTGCATTATTGTGTCCATGATTGATATGCTGTAGATATGCTGTACATGTTGTTCTCTCAGTTAAGATCCTAGATAAGATTGAAGTAAATTCTGAAAAATTAACAATTATTATTCAGGAAACCATGGTAAACGCTATTGAAGCTTGTTCTATTTTTTGAGTCTGAAGCCCACCTGGAATGTTTGTGCGTTGGATGCTTGTGGGTTATCCAGGGGTATTTTGGTGGCTTGGGAGCCCCAGGTGGCCGATTTTAAGTCTTTTGTTACTGTGGTTGGTATTCTGGTTGAAGGCTCTTTCAGAGGTTGTGACCGTCCATTTCGTATTTTGAATGTGTATGGCCCTTACAATGCGCACAGATCCTTCTGGGAGAAAGTTGCTACGACGGGTTTATTGAATGATTCCTCACTTATCTTGGTGGGGGACCTTAACTTGACACTTAGCCCTGATGAATGTTGGGGCAAAGGGAGGGTGATGGATCCTTTGGCTGACTATTTCAACGGGTTATTTGATGATGCTAGACTCATTGATGTGGTTCCCCATGTGTTGTTCCCTACTTGGACCAATGGGCGATGTGGAGAGGCGTACATTGGTAAGCGTCTAGATCGATTCATGATGGCTGAAGATCTCAATGCATACTTGGGAAAGTATCGTTTTTGGTCACAAGCGGTGGGAATCTCTGATCATAAGGCGGTATTCCTCCAGTTTGATTTTGACTTGGGCCCGAAATTCTATCCTTTCAAGTTTAATTCAGGGTGGTTGTCGGAACCCACTTTCTGCAGTTGGCTACGGGTGACCTGGCAAGAACTCTCCTCGTCGGACATAGGATCTCCATTATCGAGCCTTCCTTATAAGCTTCACCATCTTAAAGGTCTTGTTCGAGCTTGGGTGAAAAACAAAAAGGAGGAAGAATCTATTTTGCTGGAAGAAATTGAGGAACAAATCCATTTTTACTCCACGGATTTGGAGCTCTTAGAGGCTTCACGGGAGTAGTATGTTCATCTGTCAGAGCTCATTGTGCAGAAGGAAAAGATCCTGGGTCATTTGGAAGAAGAGTGGAGGAAAAAGAGTCATGCCACCTGGCTCCGGCGGGGGATCGAAACACTCAGTTTTTTCATCGGTTTGCTAACCGGCGCAGGATGATGAATGTTATTTGGGAGGTGAAAGGGGATGCTGATGTCCCTATTTTTGATGACAGATCGATCAAAGCGGCTGCAACCAAGCACTTCTCGGAAGTCTACTCGAAGATTAAGGAGCCTAGCCTCCTTCATCAAATGGAAGTTATTAGGAACTTCCCTCGGTACTTTGACAATGAGAAGGCCTGTCGAATTGCGAAACCTGTAGCTCGGGAGGAAGTTCATCACATTTTGAAACCTTGATGTGCGGATAAGAGCCCCGAGCCCGATGGATGGACCATGGAATTTTACTCTTTCTTTTTTGATATGTTGGGGACGAGCTGACGACAACCATCGAGGAATCGCGCTCCACTTCTTGGATTCGTACCCAGTTGAATCGTACCTTCATCATGCTGATCCCTAAGGTAGATAAACCGGGTTCCTTCGAGGAATATAGACCCATTTCGCTCTGTAATCTCTACTAGAAGCTCATTACAAAACTCATTGCTGAGAGGTTAAAGCCAGTGCTGGGAGCTTCTATTTCTCAGGAGCAATTCTCTTTTGTTCCTAATAGACATATTTCTGATGTGGTGGGAGTGGAACAAGAGTGCCTCCACTCCATCAAGATGAAGCGGTTAAGCGTTTTTTTCCTTAAGCTGGATCTTCAAAAGGCCTATGACTCAGTTGATTGGGACATGTTGCGACTCATTCTCCTTCAATATGGCCTTTTGGTGGAGGTTGTGAATTGGATATATTCTTGTTAATCCACTGCCAGTTTTGCCGTCCTTATGAATGGTTCGCCCATAGGTTACTTCCAAGGAAATAGGGGGCTGCGTTAGGGGTTCCTGCTATCCCCCTATCTCTTCATCCTGGCCATGGAAGCGCTCAGTCTGATGATTAACAAGGCGTGCCTTCAAGGCTCCATCACCGGCATTAGAGTGGCTCGTGCTCTTTACATCACACACCTCTTATTTGTAGACGATGTCTTACTGTTTGGCGCTGGTTCAAAAGATGAATGGTGTCAATACAATAGGATTTTAAAGGTTTTTTTGCGATGCCACTGGCCTGAGGATCAATGTTAGTAAGTCCTCTTTCTCCCATCAGTGTGAGGATGTCGACATCTGCACTTTTATCTCTGATCTGTTTCCTTTTTCTCAACATGACTTGGAGCATGGCATTCATTATCTCGGCTTCCATAACAAGCCAAACTTACATGGAGCCCCAGAATGGCATTTTTTGGTACATAATTTTTATAGAAAGATAGCCCTGTGGGAGTCTCGGTGGTTGTCTCTTAGGGGAAGGCTCATTCTTATGTAGTCAGTTCTCCTCTCTCTGCCGGTGTATTAGTTCACTCTGTTTGACATTCCCTCGAGTGTTATTGAAATACTGCGTAGATGCATATTCGACTTTCTGTGGGGTGGGCGTTTGGGAAACCAAAAATTTCATCTCGCTTGCTAGTAGAGTCTTTCTCGCCCTCACCATCTTGGCGGCTGGGGCATTGAGCGACTTAAAGAGTTTAACAGTTCCTTATGCGCCAAAATTTTGTGGCGGGTTTTATTTGGATCAGGCTTGTGGGGAGCCACTATTCAGGCGAAGTACCTCAAAGGGATAGATCTGGCTTAGTGGATTTGGTCTGCCGGCTCTGTTCGTGGTAATTGTTCGGTGATTTGGCACATCTTGCTCAAAACTCTTCGGATTATCAAGCCCTCACTTTGCTGGGAGGTTGGTCGAGGGTCCCTTGTCTCGGTGGGGCTGGATTGGATACTTGGTCTTAGGGACCAGTTTTGTCTTTCTCAAGCCCTTATTAATGATCTGCATGATCGTGGTCTCATTGTCTTGAAACAAATGATCCGACATAATGCCTCCTCAACCGACACTTGGTTCTCAGCAGAAGAGCTGGGCCTGTCCGTTGATCTGGGAAAGGAATGGGATTTTTTTAGGCTTGGTTTGGTTGGTGCAGGGATAGCATTGAATGATTAATGGGATTAGATCGTTTGGCCTTTGAATTCAATATCAGGATCGGTGTCGGCACCTCTGGTGTATGATGGACTGCTATTGGATATCGGAACTGGGGAATCGGTTGATTTTTTCAATTTATTATGGAGCAACAAAATCCAGCTCAAAGTGAGCTGCTTCATATGGCTCTGTTTTCATAATAATATCTTGACCTTGGTGAACCTGAGGTGCCACGGTTTCTGTGCCCCTGGAGTGTGCCTATTATGTATTACGGAGGAGGAAAATATCAATCATTTATTTGGAGGGTGTGGTTTTTTCCAATCGTTCTGGAGTAGACTTGGCTCCTGATGGAATTGGATTCCTATTTGGGGGAGTGTCTCCTTCTGGGACAATCTGATTGCTTGTGGTGCACTCTCGACAGCCTGCTCGGTGGTAGCCTTCTTCTTGGTGTGGGAAGTTTTGCGTATGAGAAACCTTTTTCTCTTCAGTGGAATAAAGGTTTGTGTGGAAGTGACCGTCGCCGGGATGTATGCATGGCACTCCGTCTCATTTCCGTCCAATGAGCATGATCTGCTCCGAGCTCCTCCCCTTTTGGCTGAGCATTATCCTTATCCTTTTGGGTTTTTCGATGGAGCGGCTAAGAATGGGGACTGTGGGGCGGGCATTGTTCTCAAGTTGGCTCGGGATCATGTCATCCATATTCACTCAAAGGCGGGTTCTGGCTCAAACAATAGGGCCGAACTGGTGGCTCTGTGAGCTTTGCTTTGGTATGCTGTCGAGAAGACTATTGGTCTCATCCACATCTATGATGATTCCTTATGTGTTATTGAATGGGCGTGAGGCAGGACTGATATGAACACTCTACTTCTTAAGCCGTGGCTGTCTCGTGTCCGAGCATTGATTAGCAAGTTCTCTGACCTAACTTTCTCCCACGTGTATCGTTGTTTTAACGGGGAGGCAGACAGTCTTTCGAAAATTTCTCTCAGCAACATGGACGGGCTTCTCCACTGCAAGGATTTTGTGGATGGAGCTCTGAATAGTACTCAGGTTATTCGATATTAACTTTGGCATCTTTCTGTATTTTCTTACTCTCATGGATCTAACTTTGGTCGTGGGATTCATCACTCCTATGGTGTGTGCCTTCAGGGAATTTATGGTTCGTTGAGCCGTTTTGTAGTCATTAAGTATTTACGTTATAGTTTTTTCAGGTTCATCATAGTCTTCATCTAGCTTCGACAGACTCTGTTTCATTAGTATGCATGCTGGTTCCGTCTCAAGAATTTGTAGAATATTTGATGCATCTTTTTTATAATAAAGATGTCCTTTTTTTGTCTTGAAAAAAAAAACAAGAAACACAAACTTTGGTACAATTGTTCAAAAGGAACGAAGCCCTTTTCATTCAATACACATAAAATGATCAAAATGTGAACCTATTTAGATGCTCGTAACAAAGAGAATGGAACTGGAATTAATGGTCGTGGAAAGAGCTTTAACTACGAGGTAATTGAATTCAACCTCAGCTTCGTATTTATAGAAATATACAAATTGCAATAAAAAACATAACAATTGGACAATAAGCGAAAACTATGAAGGTTGTACGAGGAATGATTTGAGATAAAATGACCGTATAAATACCCCATGGATATGAGTAATAAGATCAATGGCTCTTTGTAATAGCTTGTAAACACTAAAGAGAAAACAAAACTATAATGACCCTATACAAGAAATGAAACCCTTTCCAAAACATATATTCATTCCAACGAGATGTATACAAAGAAAGGCCATTTGACCACCGCTCAGAAACCTATTAGACAGTCTGAAATATATATATATATATATATATATATATATATATATATTGAAAATGTCATAACAAATATGTAGAAGATAGTGGAGATCGACTTTAAAAAAGAGAGGATTAAGTCATTGCAAATGAAGTTCGAAACTGAAATGTAAATATATTATTCTTTTAAAAATACATGACCAGGAACATAATGGTTTGGTCTATAGTAATACCATTAAAATGGGTATCAACTCTCTCTTTTACTCATCACATATAATACCTTACTAATGGCCACCAACCGAGTACGCCTATAGATCAATCCAATATGAATATAATTATGGGAAAGTCAAAGAATTACCTGTACTCAAACGCCAGTGTTGAAACATCACATCACAAACACCCGAGCTTATCTCGATGCTGATTCACTCCATCCAATGGGCATGGAGAAATGCCAAAGGTTGAATTTCCTCCTTTCTCGTTGGATGAAGGGAATCAACAATCGAGATAAGGATCACAGCCAAACAGGTAACACACAATCCAAACAAAAGCTTAATCAATAAACGATTCCAGGAATAAATTCTATAATTACTTGTTTTTTGTATAGACGAGAGGGTCTCACCTAATATGGTGAATACTCCATCAAAGGTGAAATTCCTACATTCCTTCATTAGAACGGACATGCAGGTAACCACCTTGTTAATAGGAACAAAAAAAATGTAGTGTGGAAGCTCAAGCTTACCTTGCAAATACCGTTTTTACCAGTTAAAAACTTAGTCGCCAGAACAGTAAATGCGTAGATAAATGAAGAAGTTTAAAATATAAGTAGAAGCTGGTAAAAAAATCATCTTTCATTACTTGCATACGCTGGAAGGGGAAAGGGAGAAGCCGACCTAAACAAACCCTCACAATAGGAATCCACCATGCAATCATATTGTAATGCTAAGATCGAGAAGGTGCCCATATAGTGTCCAAGACTTCGATGGGTCTCCCCTTCACATTAAACATCACTATCGATACAGAGGTATGAAGAAATTAAAAGACTGTACAACGATATAGGTGGAAAGCTTTCAATGACTAGGTGTTCAATAGATCCGCCATTCCATTTAAGATTTAGAGTGTAAAATTTTTCAAGTAGAGAAATGCCAACACCTGTTATTCCAAAGAATCAAGGTATGGCCAGAATTACATAGTCAATACATAGGGTCTCAACAAGAGCATCATGTCACTTACAAGAAATGAACCGGTTGGGGAAGTAACAATCATTCCTCCCAACTACCCAAGCTACATCCAAATCGAACCGATGCCAATCAAATCAAAATATGAGAGCATTAATGTTAAATCGTATTAATGGATACGCTGGGTAATGCATAATTCCTATGTCAAAAATGCATATAAAATATTGTAATATGACCTTTTAATATATACACAAGGTAGCATATATAAATACCATACTTAAGGCTTGGCACCATGTTTCCATACCTAGAAATGGCGATAAACATAAAATGTAGATGCAGATAAACATAAAACGTAATTCACCGATAGGCGACTGTACTGAAATTTGCACCCTGGTGAGATCGTGGCCTTTTAATCCTTGATTAAGGATGGGCGGCCAAGATGCACCTCTTTGGCATATACCTACAAAGAGATTCGTTGAGCACACACATTGAACGAACACGATTTGTTGTGGATGAGCATCCTACTGAAAGGTCATTGCTAAATCCACCGTTTTTTGCCAATCCATTTCTCTTGCCACGCGGGGGAACGATCAGCCATGTTTTCCAACAGAAGGGCGGTGGGTTTTTTTGCTAATCCATTTCTCTTGCCACCCAGGGGAGCGATCCACCACATTTTCCAGCACAACGACAGTGGGGGAGATGAAGGGAAGCTAATGAAAGATATATCAGAAACTGTGAATTGAATTAAAATGATATGGTACATATACTAATCCAAATGTTCACAATGGATCTCCTTTCATGGTGAAATTTTGTACCAAAACTTCAAAGTTCCCCAAAATGCAATGGATTCATGGAGAATTTAGCATAACTAGAAATTAGTTTGGTGAATGTACTCAAGATTTGACCACAGTACTCTAGCAAATTGGGAGCTGATCCATGGAAAGGCTGTGAAGTTATTCCGTTAAAAATGAATGGCATGGAGAAAACCGTCTCCACTTGGTATGTCTTTTCCTTCGATTTTTAGTTGAATATCATTGTGAATAGAGATGGTAATCTTCTGTGATTAGGGTTCTGGATGGCGTCAATGTCTTTCTTCGCATATGCAGTCCAAAAGGAGCCACGGTGCAGCTTAGGGTCTAGTGACAACTGGTTTAAACGTATCTTTGAGATAATTTAAGTGTGGTTATCACCAGTTCTTTTCTTTTGTTGTTTGTAGCAGTGTCTCTATATAGGAGCATTATCTATCTCCACATTTGAGGAGCGGTCTTTCTCTTTCTCTCTGTAGGAGAACCACCTTTTATTTTAATCTTGAAGAGAACAACATCACTATAGAATAGAAGTTTTTCCATTTAATTGTTAGTTTGTTTTCAGGAGTCTTCGATTGTGAAAGGGTTTAGCAAGAGAGAATTCCCATAAGCATTTTTGTTTGGTGCGTCTTCCTCATCCTAATAGGTAGGAACACTTAACCGTCGTTAACCATAATCAGTCAAAGTCAATGATATTCAACCAAAGACAACCATAGTCAACCATGGTCAACCATAGTCAACCATGGCCAACTAAAGCTAACCATAATAAACCATTGTCAACCATGTCCAACCAAAGTTAGCCATAGTCAACCCTGGTCAACCATAACCAACCGTGGTCAACCAAAGTCAACCATAGTCAACCATGGTTAAGCATGGTCAACTAAAGTTAGCCATGGTAGACCATAGTCAACCATGGTTAATGATAGTCAACCATCTTCAACCAATGTCAACCATATAGTTGACCACGGTTGACTATGTTTGACCGTGGTTGACCATGGTTGGTTAATAATAATAATAATAACCAATTATGGTGAACCATGGTCAACCATTGTCCACAATGGTCAACCATCGTCAACCATACTCAACCATGGTCAACCAAACTCAACCATAATCAACCATGGTCAACGCAAGTCAACCACTATTAACCATAGTTAACCATCCTTAACCAAAGTCAACCATATGGTTGACCATGGTTGACTATGGTTGAGCATGGTTGGTTAATAATAATAATAATAAATAAAAATAATAATAACAAACTTCGATTGTTAAAAATAATAATATTATTATATTATAAACCATGGTTGTCTATTAACTATAGTTAACTATGGTCAACAATAGCCAACCATGGTCAACCATATTCAACCATGGTCGACCATAAGTAACCAAAGTCAAGCATCATCAACCATAGTTGACCATAGTTAAACAAAGTCAACCATGGTCAACAATGGTCAAACATAGTCAACCAAAGTCAACCATAACCAACCATATGGTTTACTATCGTTGACTATGGTTTCCCATGGTTAACCATGGTTTCTTAGTAATAATAATAATAATATTATTAACTGTGGTCGGCTATGATGGACCATGGTCAATGAGTCAATTACGGCAAAACAAAGTCACCCTTAGGCAACCATGGGAAATCATAGTCAACCATAGTCAATTAGTTAGTCAAAGTCAACCATAGTTAAACAAAGTTAACAATAGTCAACCGTGGTCAACCATAGTCAATAATGGCCAACCATAGTCATCCATAATCAAACAAAGTCAACCATACTTAAACAACATAAACCTTAGTCAACCATAGGCAACCATGTTCAACCAAAGTCAACCATGGTCAACCATCGTTAACCATATTTCACCATAGTTAACCATGGTCAACTAATAGTCAATTATGGCCAAACTAGGTCAACCATAGTTATCAATGGTTAACCAAAGTTAACCAAATTCAACCATGATCAACCATGGTGAATCATAATCAACCATGGGCAACCATAGTTGACAATAGTGAATTAGTCAACCACAGTTAACCATCATTAGCCATAATCAACCAAAGTCAATCATAGACAACCATAGTCAACCATGATAAACTATAGTCAAGGATGGGCAACCATGGCCATCTAAAGTTAACCATAGTCAACCATAGTCAACCATGGCCATCTAAAGCTAACCATAGTCAGCGATAATCAACCATGGCCACCAAATTTAACCATATGAAACCAAAGTCAACCATAGCTAAGCATGGTTGACCATGGTCAACCAAAGTCAACCGTGAGTCAACCATGGTAGACCATAGTCAACCATGGTATACCATAGTCAACCATGGTCAACGATAGTCAACTATGGTTGACCATGGTTGGTTAATAATAATAATAATAATAATAACCAACTATGGTCAACCATGGTCAACCAATGTCGACCATAGTCTACCATGGTCAACCAAGGTCAACCAAAGTTATCCATGGTCAAACATAATAAATCATGGTAAACCAAACTCAACCATAATCAACCATGGTAAACCTAAGTCAACCACGATTAACCATAGTTAACCATCCTTAACCAAAGTCAACCATATGGTTGACCATGGTTGAGCATGGTTGGTTAATAATAATAAAATAACGAGCTAGGATTGTTAAAAATAATAATAATATTATCATTAACCATGGTCAACCACAATTAACCATAGTCAACCATGGTTGACTATCGTTGACCATGGTTGACTATGGTCTACCATGGTTGACTTTGGTTGGCCATGGTTAACCATGCTTGACTATGGTAAACCATAGTAAACCATGTCCAACATTTCCAAACACGCTGACTATGGTTTCCCATGGTTGACTATGGTTGACCATGGTCAACCATATGCAACCATAGTCAACCATAGTCAACCATGGTCAACCATATCATTGACTTTGGATATGGTTGACCATGGTTGACTATGGTTGACCATGGTTGACTATGGTCTACCATGGTTGATTTTGGTTGACCATGGTTAACGATGCTTGACTATGGTAAACCATAGTAAATCATGTCAAGCATTTCCAAACATGCTGACTATGGTTTCCCATGGTTGACTATGGTTGACCATGGTCAACCATACACAACCATAGACAACCATGGGCAACCATAGTAAACCATGTCAAACATTTCCAAACATGGTGAGTGATAGCTAATAAATAATTTTATATAATATTAACATATATCTTATTTAATTTTAATTAATTTATTCAATATTTAATATTTAAATAGGTATTTGTGTTTAATAAATACATTTTAATATTTTTATTACAAATATTTAACTTTATTTATTAGATATAAATAAATAATTGTGATTTAAATAAATATACTATCATTAATATATATTATTATTTAATAATATTAATTATTATAAAAATAATAATTACTATTAATTCACAATTCCTTCAACAATCACATTTTTAAATGTGGTTGATATTGGTCAATCGACCAACGACTCTTAAATATGTGTCTATGATTGATATACATCACATTTAAAAATATGGTTATTGCTAATATACCCAAAAATGATGATAAATGTAAAACGTAAATATAGATAAATACGAACTTTGAATTAATGTAAAACAGTATCAATATCATAACAAAGTCATAACAAAGGGCATAGATTCTTTCTCACTCTAGCTTGTATAATAGCTTGTAAGTGAAATATAGTCACAACTATATAGGTATATGAATACATGAAAAAAAAATTGTTTCTCTTGTTGTCATGTTTTCTTAGGGTTTTACATCGTACTGCCACTCCCTTATATACAGACTCACTCATATGATGGTTTACCATTAGTTTTGAATGGCCACATGGCACTTGTCATACTATTTGGCTGCACGTGAACATTGAATTGCAGTCTGTTAGACTTTGCACATGGAGAGAAGAGGGGCAGCTATGTAGCCCGGCTTTGATGATGTAACATAGGCCGAAACCCCCCTCTCACGCACATGTAATTTCAATGGGTTGAAGCCACTCACTCACTGCAATGAAGTACAATGGTGAATGGTGATATTAATTTAAATTCAAACTTTTAATTATCTGTCACGGTTTTATGTCACGGTTTTTATAGAATATGGGCGTTGATTTTTACTGCTGTCAATAGTGTAAGATAAAAGACAATCAAAACGCCTTTCTTATTGGGTGATTTTGGTTTTAAAAATGGTTAAAATTTTGATTGGAAAATGTTATTTTTATATTTTTGTAATTTTAGTAATTAGGATTGTTTGTTCTACACTAATTATCTAATTTTAAAATTATCCATATCATGTTATTGTTCCTATGATCACTGAGCTAAACTTCCCATTGCCGAGGTAGGCTTGGTTCAATTTAATTACACGTCTGATTTCGTGAGCTTCAGACGCTCATGGAAAATTCTGGCTCTCTCTGCCCGTTGAATCAGTGTCCAGAGGATCCATGGCTCCTCAAATTTGCGCACTCTTGTCGAGGTAAGTACTCATAAATCTGTTAGTAATGGATATTATATGAATCAAATCTACGTCAACGCGATGGTGATTCTCAATAATACTGTTATCTTCAGGATATTCGCAGCTCTGCAACGAATTCCAATGCACCATCATAAACTATGCAATCACCTGATACAGTTTTCTACTGGGTATTACACTATAAGTAAAGCTGCTAATGCCATTGAAGGAGAGACTGTAAATAATAGCCGGCCAGGCTTCAACACATACGTTAGCCTCTTGCAGGAGTGCGCTCAGATGAAAAGTTTGGTGGATGGCAGGCGCGTCCATGCCCACATAAAGAAAAACGCATACGACATGGACATGTTTCTGGGAAATCAACTTATCAACATGTATGTAAAATGTGGGAACATTGAGGATGCAGCCCAAGTGTTTGACGAAATGCCTAAACGAAATGTCGTATCATGGACTGCAATTATAGGGGCATATGTTCGGAGTGGGAGGTGCGAGGATGGGCTTAAGTTGTTTAACAGGATGAGATTGGAAGGAAAGAAGCCGAACCATGTTACATTTGCAGGCGTTCTCAGAGCATCTGCTGAGCTGGGAAACCCGGATCAGGGGTTTCAAATCCATGGGCTTATTGTCAGGACTGAGTATGAATCAGATGTCTTTCTAAATAATGCGCTTGTTACTGCTTATGCGAGTTTTGGATGTGTGGAGAATGCATGGACAGTGTTTGACAAAATGCATGAGCGAGATGTGGTTTCATGGAATACTATGATCGTTGGATATGCACAGAATGGGTATTTTCAGGAGGCATTAAGGCTTTATGGCCAGATGCAATGGGCAGGTATAAAGGTGAATCATGTTACATTTGCCAGTGTACTCGGTGCGTGCGCTGGCCCAGAAGCTCTGCAGCAGGGAAAGAGTGTTCATGCCCACGTAATTAGAAACGAGTTTGAGCTAGATGACCCTGTAGGGAATTCCCTTGTTGCTATGTATGTCAGATGCAGGTCTATCGAGAATGCACGGCGATTATTCGATAGAATACCCGAAAGAGATGTGGTGTCATGGACTAACATTGTCAAAGGATATGTTCAGAGTGAGAATGGCGAGGAGGCCCTGCAATCCTTCAGACAAATGCAACGTGAAGGTATTAAGCCAAACGAGTTCACTTTGACTGGTATTCTTGGAGGATGTGCAATTTTTGGAGATTTGGAAGAGGGCAAGCAGGTCCATGCCTTTGTGATCAAATTGGAATTTGAGTCCAATGTCTGTGTGGGAAATACCCTGGTTGACATGTACGCTAAATGTAGGAGCATAGAAGTTGCGCGTCAAGTCTTTGAAAAAATGCCAGCACAAGATGTGATCTCATGGACAATGATTATTTCAGGATATGTCCAACAAGGCCTTGGTGAGGAAGCCCTGAAGTGCCTCTGCCAAATTCGACGCACTGGCATGAAGCTGGACAAGTTTGTTTTCGCCAGTATTATCAGAGCTTGTGCCGACCTTGCATCTCTAGAGCAGGGAAAGCAGATCCATGCCTGCACATTGAAAAATGGATTTGCATCAGATTGCTTTGTGGGCAGTGCCTCTGTAAATATGTATGCCAAATGTGGTAGCATAGATGATTCACGGAAACTGTTTGATAAAATGGTTGCACGGGATTTAGTAGCATGGAATTCAATGATTGTGGGTTGTGCTCAACACGGTCATGACAAGGATGCACTGGAGCTATTTGAACATCTTCAACAGGCAGGTGTGAAGCCAGACCACATTACATTTGTTGGTGTGCTCTTCGCATGTAGCCATGTAGGCTTATTGCATGAAGGCTGTCAGTACTTTGATTCAATGTGTAGAGAGCATGGCATCTCACCAAGGATGGAGCATTATGCCTGCATTGTTGATCTTCATGGACGTGCAGGACACTTGGACAAGGCAGAGGCTTTCATTAACAACATGCCATTTAAACCCAGTGCTTTAGTTTTGCAAACTTTACTTGGTGCATGCAGAATACATGGTAATACAGAGCTGGGCAAACGTGTGGCAGAACGTTTATTAGAGCTGGAACCCCAAGACTCTGCAACATATGTTCTGCTGTCGAATTTATATGGTGCAGTTGGCAGGTGGGATGATAGAACTAAGGTGAGGAAAATGATGGAAAATATGGGGGTGAAAAAGGAGAGAGGATATAGTTGGATCGAGGTAAAAAATACAGTGCATGCATTTGGGGTAGGAGACACATCACATCCACAAACAGCCAAGATCTATGCAAAGTTGAATGAATTAATGAGACAGATAAAAGAGATGGGATATTTGCCTGAGACAAACTCTGTACTGCATGATATGGAGTTAGAGCAGCAAGA
Organism: Larix kaempferi; assembly: GCA_027924585.1. Classification (NCBI taxonomy): domain Eukaryota; kingdom Viridiplantae; phylum Streptophyta; class Pinopsida; order Pinales; family Pinaceae; genus Larix; species Larix kaempferi. The sequence continues at coordinate 8,756,540 of BSBM01000223.1, read as the reverse complement.
GTACACTCTTGCTCATCATAGTGAGAAGCTGGCAATTGCATTTGGGCTAATCAGCTTATCTCCAATGACTCCTATTAGAATCATCAAAAACCTTCGTGTATGTGGTGACTGCCATACTGCCACCAAATTCATTTCCCAGTCCAGTGGGCGACAAATTGTTATGAGAGATGTCAATCGCTTCCATCATTTCCAAGACGGTTTATGTTCTTGTGGGGATTATTGGTGATATAAGCAGCAAAGCTGAACTTTCATATAGTTGAGTTTTAGTGAACTTGAAGCACTTTTTCATCTAAAGGAAATATGATCAGATTTGAGTATTATAACAAGCAAAATGGCTAACACAACCCTAATCACAAATCAATAATTTCTCTTGGAATATACACTAATGAATTTTAAAGGTCAAGGTGATGGAATAATTCAAAAATTGTATTTCATGCTTCTGGATGTCCTTCGGAGAACTACACCTATGCGTAACCCTTCTTTGGCCTACTTTGCTGAGTATCTTAAGCTCACTAAGACAAATTGCCTGAATATTACTAGTATGAATTATCCAAGATATTCAAATTAAAATTTGTACTGCTGAAGTTACTCTTGTAATAAATTCTCTTTTAGCACAACCTCGGTGTTCAAAATTAGCACAGAAGTTCAGGATTATCTTTCAGAATGCTGCAATGTATATGATACAATTTTTTCCTCACTAAGTTATCTTGCTAGTGCAGCTTGTGCCATCCTTTTTCTGATTTATTTTCCTTACACAGGTTGTTTGAAATAGCTGTTTTCCTGAATTCCTTATCCTTGAATGCTATACCTGTTAAATGTACCAATGGCTATGTATAAGAAGTGAAACTGGATACTAAATGAGGAATTTAAGGTCAAGTATGCAAATTCAATCTTAAAGCAAGCGGCGCTTATATCTTGTCAAGTTCCTTGTAAGGGCAGAAACACATTGGATGCACAAATCTACAGAGATTTCTCCGATGGAAACGGAAGACTGTCTACATAGTTGTAACCTCAAAATTGCCTATATATTTGTTCAAGATTGTCTTTCAAATCCTTTATTATGAGTTGGTATTTTCATTTTACTCAACCAAATTAAGTGAGATGTAGCTTACTTCATTATCTCTTATCTTGTTTCTTGAATAGCAAGGCCTAATAGGAGAACTTCGTAAAGATTACCGAAGAAGGTCCCTTATTCATTGACCAGGTGAATGATTGCGGAAAGTCTTTAGTATCTCTCTGAACTTATTTACAACCAGTGTTTTCAGTACAGCTGAGAATGATAAATTTTGTTCATCTTGACCTCAATATCATTCACCTAGGGAACCCTAAGAAGAAATAATGAACTATAAAAAGGTCACCTACTTATTGACTATATGAATTACTGCAGAAAGTCTCAAGTATATCTCTCTGAAGTTATTTACAGTCAATGTTTTCAATAAAACTGAGAACAAAAGTCTCTGCTTAGTTTGACCTCGTTACCATTAACCTAGGGAACCTTAATAGAAATAATGGACTATTGACATATCTATGTATTGCTGGATAGTGAGTGTGCCACTCCTTCAACTTTCTGCTCTCAGGTTTATCAGTGCTCCTTGTCGGGATAACCTTGTAAGAAAGTATTTATCATCGACCTCAATCTTCAAGATCGGTGTAAGCTAAAAGATTGACGATTTGCACCCGGCGATTTTTCAGCCACAATCTAACGTAAATTGTTGAAGTTACAGTTTTAAGTTGTTGGAATTGCATAATCTAGGTATCCCAAGGGTAATAGGGTAATAGAGAGTGTTGAACCCATTTCTGGAATCAAAATTGCAATTTAAATTTTAAACAATGAAAATCACCATTACCAAATTCCGACAAAAATCACATAAAAATATAAATCGCCTACACACTTACTTCTTCCATACCTCATCACATCACCATCACCAATGCATCTTGATCGCGTTCCCAATAGCCAACAAGGGTTTGGCGCAGCTGTTTCTGGGCCCGCATGTTTGGGCATCTAAATAACTTTAAAAGTCCACAATCTCGAAGTGCATCCATAGCCTCGGGATCATTTAGGGCGAGATTATCCACTTCTTCATGTTGTGTATCTCTCTAGATGATTGTCAATGGCCATCTTCATTGTGCTTATGCATTAAGTAGAAAATTTGATGATTGGATAACGTTTTACAAAGTCTTTCTTCGAGGACACAAGCATATATATATATGTGTACTTTCTCTTTATCAGAAGTGCATATAGCGCTATCCATTCCTTGCCCCCTGTTAAAGAAAAAAAGGTATGACAGTCCCTTGTTTTGGGGTTCCCCTCTTTTTTTTTTAAAATTAAAGATATCAAATGAAAGAGAAAGGTAAGATGAACTTCGACGGCTCGCGATTTGATTGGCCGAAGCCTTCGGAATCCACTCATGAAGTTTTGAAACAAATTGGTTCTTCGAGGTTTCGTGGTAAATTTTTAAAAGTAATGATGGTAAAAATGAATTATTTTGTTTATTTATGCACATTTTATCCACTTATGACATTTTTTACTTACGTTCTTGAAGGGTTTTTTACTAATATCATTTCTAGATTGTGTTTTTGATTTTTGTAGGTATAGGGAAGTGTCACAAAGACCCTTTATTTGGGGTTTAATGTCAATTAACTTGGATTGACATACACGTATAGGTATTTTTTGCTTTGCTTTATTCATTATCTATCTCCATTGTTTTTTACCTTAGATCCAACCTACTAAAGTGTGGTGTTTCAATTATTTTTCTGGATATTAATTGTACCACAATTTGAGTGGTAGAAACCTATCTCTCTTGGACCGTCCTAGTTAGCATCCCATTTGTTGTTTAGTGTCCATGTTGAGTTCTCTCATGGGTTAGGGAGCCTCATTAATTTGTCATGACAATAAGTTTGAATTGCATGATTTTTTTTTTTTTTTTTTTTACTTTTCCATGATAGGCTCTCTTTATATCTTGTTATGCATTTGCTTTTTGCCCGCAGTTACTAGCACACTCATGCCTAATGAGTTGTTGTAGTTTCTATATTGTCATTTGCATTGACGACACTTGTATTTTGAAATTTGTATCCTTGAAAGGAACACATGATGAATGTCCATATCCTATTCGATACCTTTTTTGCATTTTGTTTTACATAGGTTTGTTCTGTGCACTTGGAACATAGTTGCATGCCTTGTGATGTTTGTTTCTTGCATTGTATTATGATGTTTTTTAAATTTTTTTTCAGGCTTTCTTAATATGAAAAACACACATAAATTGTTGGAACACACAATGATATTGAGGGGGGTGGGGGTGAATCAATGTCATGCACAATGTAACTTCTTTTTACTTAATTATCATTTGATCTTCTTTTGTAGTTATTCATCCATTAACCAGGTACAATATACACAAGTAGTACACCATATATATATGGAAAACTCAATATGTGATATTGATAAAAACCATAGAAGATTACAACAACTTCGTGGAGACACCAATCTCCAAGATTTATGAGCTACAACTCAAAGGAGGCTACAACCCCCTAGTTTATCAGCTCCAACTGGAAGGAGGCTTTGACCCTCTAGGTTTCTTCAGCTACAACTAAAAGGAAGCTCCAACTCTGTGATTTACCAACTCCAACTAGAAGGAGGCTCCAACCCCCTGGGACACAAGCTCTAACTTGTGTCAAATATGCTCCAAGTCCTCAATGAATCATCTCCATGTTTGCTTTTAGAATTTTAACAAGTCTTCTCTACTATCCTATACAATCCCAAGTCTACTCAATGATGGCTTTCAGGGCATGTGCAAGCTAATGAGGGTCACTTTTGGCTCGTTAGATGCAATAGAAAGCTGAAAAATCAGGCATCCCTCAACTTACTTGGTTTTTTTGAGATGCTTACACAAGATATCTTGCATCGAGTAAAAAAGATGAAACGTAGGAAATTGAGTCACGTTTCTGAATATATAACTTTTAAGTATTGAAAATTTCAATAACTATGTCAAATTTCATTTTTTCTAACAGTCACTTTTTATTTTTTTTGGCAAATGATAAGGTAT